>OW386543.1:219959-1532458 GCA_936435175.1 Glyphotaelius pellucidus | reverse complement strand
TGATTAATTTGTGTTATTTCACAATGTAGTAATTAAAAATAATATATGATATATTTGCGGCACGCTCCAGAGTGAAAGATACTCTCAGTATCGCCCTAGTGTAAGACCACCGTTCAGAATTGAAACTTTGCTTGAAATGGCTTTAGCCGTGTTTGGTGACCAGATCTGATTAGCCAGGTACTTCCCACATTCCTTTTTCTCATCTCCTTCCACTTCCCTATTTTCAGCCTCACAATATATCCCAATTGAGGATGCCGTAGTCTCACTGGCTCCAGACGGGAGCAGTTTGGACTCTTGTGCGGTATTCAAATTAAAAAAAATTATCTTTATTTTTTTTACAATACTGCTCACCTGTATTGGGAGCAGTCGTAGTTTAAAACATAAGCAGTTTATTACAAAAATATTATGCATTAATTATTAAAAATATTATACAATAACAAACAAATACTATGCATTGACAGACAATTAGGAATTCCTATTGAAAACATTAAAAGAAATAAGAATATGTACTGATCTATTTTTTCTCTATAAAATTGTTAACAACATGTTTGACTCCCCTGAAATCCTTAGGCTGATTAACTTTCATGTACCTAGTAGAACGGTTTGTCAGAAGGTACCTTTCCATTGTTATAATTCAGGTACCAATGCAGAAATAAACTCCGTAATGAACCGACTGCACAGTGCAGGAAATAAATATTGCATGTACACCAACGGTACTAAATGTCTATCAGCCTTTAAAAACATTGTCATTAAATCTGTATGTTCATCTTGATAGCTTTGAAATGTTTATAAATTTTCAATATGCATCGTAATTCATATGAATGTGCATCTTATATTTTACTCTGTTAAAATTTTCATAATTGGTACTTATTTTAATTGTGTTCTTTGATTATATCAAATGTATTTTTAATTTTATCATATGTAAAAGTCCTAATTGGGCTTGTGCAAATAAATAAATAAAAAATAAGTGACCCTCCTATGGATGGCGAGGACTAAGTCACAAGGTAAAACGTTGTCTGTTAATGGCTTAGATTTGGGTACACAATGCTTTTCAAAAGGAAAACTATATGTGGCATGTTCTCGCGTGGGAAAACCGTCCAGTTTGTTTGTATTGGCTAAAGACGGACTGAACAAAAATATTGTAAACTATATTGCAATGAGAGATTAATCTTTATTTATTTTTTAATTGCCATAATTGGTAGTAGAAATATGAATAACTATTTTCAATGTGTAGATAGATATTTAGAATTGTAATTCAATATATATTTGTTACTTTAATAAAGAATAATTTATTAAATTAAATAAAATATACTTTAATTGTTTGCAACCCTTCATTCCTCTTTCAATTATAATTACATCCCCACACACTTACAGTGTAAGTTATTTTTTATTGAACTTAAAAAATATTTTCTGGAAATAATGTATATGGCAAAACAACGTTTGCCGGGTGAGCTAGTGTTGTGTCTAAATTGTTATTATTACAGTCGGTTTATTGTAAGTAATTGTATAAGACTACATGAGTATTACCAATTAATTGCGGAAAACCAATCTTGGAATTTGCCAGAGTGTTATAAGTGCGTCAGGAAGGCTCATAGAACGGCATCTTTTTTCAGTCATATAGCAACCGGTTGCTTGTCTTGCGAAAATTGTAAGAGTGGAATATCGTCCAAAGCTGTGTGATGTCATAACCTGATTTAGCCATCTGCAGTACTGTAATTACTTGCCACTCCCTATTATGCGCTGCCGGAACATCACTTTCGCCCATCTCGAGAATAATCTGGTTCTGGCCATGCACACACGATGAACTAGATTGGATGTTCACGTTCATAAAATTATTAAAATATATTAGTGACTTCAGCTGTACATATAACATAGGTACCTGTAATGTTTTGGAGTTTCGTTCCCGACTGATACAATAACTTTTTTTAAAAACGTCACAAAGGAGGCTTTGAGGAAATTTATTTTCCTCAGGGCCTATGTTGTATTTGAGGATGCTGTGTGGAGGGTCATTTTAATTAAAGAAATTAGTGGCAGTTCTGGGATCAAAAAAATATGAGGGTGGGTAGGAACTGTGGGTCAGTGTGTCAGTGACGTATGAATCCATCCCTCCCACTGCGATGCACGGCGATGGGTTGAGAGAGTCCAGATATAGAAGTCAAAGGGTCTCCCTCAACCCTCTCGGTCAGGCCTGCTACGCAGCTGGTTGGTGGGTGTGGAAGACGCATCCTCGCAAAGACCTGAACAAATCTTATCCCTATGAATCTGGAGACCCCTGTTAAATCACCAAACGGTAGTGAACCACTTGGGGTGACCTATGGTAGAGGCGTTTGTTTTCTATTAAATGGTTTCCGGGGTGGCGGTACCCATAAGTTAAATATGTATTTATAGAGTCTGAACTAAATATTTGTTAAAAAATCAACCCGTATTCAAAACAAAACTTTTTTACTGTAACACATCTATTTTACATGTCTTATAAAAGTAAAAAAAAAAATGGTTTGACTATAAACGATTGAATCTTCCTACCCAAGAACTGGAGTCAACAACGTTAATCCAAAGCCTTATTGGAGAGTACCATTTGGAGAGTACCAACATTTAATTCGTATATAAACTGCTGCAAATTTTTAAATATAATGTCATCCAATTTCAGAAAAAGTCGCCAGAATGTATTGCCATCTACAAAGAGTCTATCTGCAGAGTTACAGCTCGATCGGATATCAGGTAGTAAAGTAACAGTAAAACAATATTTAATACAAAGAGACAGCTACATTTTTGTAAATTTATTTCAATTCTTCAGAAACATTTTCAGAGAGTTTTTCATTTTCTGTGTAATAAAGTAAATTAGTAATACTATCAGGGTGCAGTAATATTTTTTTATCTAAATAATATAGGTACAAATGAAGGTCCAAGTGGTATATTGCATACATAAGTTTGCTTTGCTTCGTAGGGGTCTTCTAGAGTGTACAGAAGCAATTTGTTCTAAACCAATTCTTTACCATTAAACAACTATTAATCTTTAAAAACAATTAATCTTCAAAATAATCTTAAGATTACAATTATGTTTATGTGTCTGGTGTAATTGGAAAGCACGTATGATGATATTTAACATTTAATGTTCTTACGACAGCCATGTTGTTAGTCTTAAAATTATATTTAAAAAAACTTACGAAAAAAAAATCTGAAATCAATCAAAGCTACAGAAACTATTAACGGTGAAATTCCAAAGGCCGTAACCTCAGTTTCCACATTATCACAATAATTCTTACTTTCCTGCAAATTTAAACTAGCTTTTTTTTTCTTTTTTTCTCTTAACCTGCCTCAAGCCAGTGAGGCGGTAATTTTTTGAAGTGAAAACTTCTTTAGCGTCGTTGTGATTTGAAACTCGGTGAAATGAAAAATAGCGACACTAAAAAGAGACAAACACATTCATCTATTGGATAAAGCTGCAAGAGAATGAGATAGTATAATCGGTCTCCTCTTTGTGCTTCGTAATCTCCCCACTCTTGTCTACTTTGATTTTCTGAAGGTTTCACTTCTACCGCGTATGAATGGCACTCTGATTTTTTTATAGTTTATTTGTGTAATTAATTGAGCGCAACAAATTCAAATGTTTTAACCCGACCGTTTTGCAATTTATCTGTCTATAAATTTGTTTGTATGTTCCGTTTCCGTTTCAAAATGATGGTCGTTTGGTCGTGTTTATTTGTACTTTCTTTCTCGCATTTTTTCAATATCATGGTACTTACCTATCTTCCTGAAGAAAGTTTAAAAAAATATTTGTAATTGAGAAAAGGACTTTTCTTTGGAAAAAATGCATAATTCGTATTTTGAATTTCTTTAATATTACGTGATTTATAATTAAGTAGGTAGGTATTTAAGTAACAGATCTTATGATTTCAAAGAAAATTTTTGTTTTTGATTTATTACATGAGAAAATTAGCGACATATTTTTTCTGGACACTAGGTCCACCGTTTACAGATCTATTAATAAAAGTTATAAAGTATTTATAATTTCTATCACACATCACGCATACGAGTGTATTTTTTTTGCATAATCACAAAGTACTTGTCAAACAATAGATGCCGTTTTATTACGAGCTTAATCTGAAAACCTGTGATATCTTGTGTTAATTTTTACCAAAATCAGATAATTTTATCAATAGTCTATTTGTGGCGTGACTGACTCTTTGACTTATGAGTTATTTTAGCAAGGAAATGAATAAACTCGATGTACATCCACAATCAATCAATTATTGCAACAAAGCCTAAAATCGAACACCGTTGGAATTAGGCAATATAATAATGTGCCTTCTCACAATTATTTTGTGATGTAAACCACGAATTTGATCTTATATCTTTCGGACATAAGTTCAGATTGAAAATAACTTAGAGTTTAAAAACTTTCAACATTGAGTTAACAATCGTTGAAACCTGATGTAATAGTATAGGTTAAAAATATATTTATTTAGGTGCGCGCATACAATAAAAACGTCATAGAAAAATTTTAAAAAGATTTTTTTGGGAAAAGTAATTTTTATAAAAATAATTTTAGAGTAACAGAATTTCTTTGATTTTTGTGATGGTAACCTAAATTGGGCAAACGTTAAAAATTAATTAATGATCACATGCACTGATGAGCTTCAAAGCGAATTTAATTAGCTGCCATGTCAATTGTCAAACACACGATGAATAAACGTGTCCACTTGGGGGCGGGTGCTTCAAACGTGATTAAAAACGAGGAATTTTTGAGACGAGATGACATACAAATTTACGTTGACTTTACAAAAGCAAAAGATACTTACATTAATGTGTAGGTTTACATTATTTCAAGCTCAAACGATTTGTTTTATTCCAATTTTACAGATTTTCCATAATCAACGATTTTATTTTATTTACTTCATCAGAATATTTTACAAATCTCCTTTTTCCACGTGGGTAAATAGATGGATGAAAAATTGTTTGCAAATCTCCAATACCAAACCATTTCTTTCAGAAAATTACCAAAAGTCTTTTTTTAATGTAAATTTCATACTGTATGTATAGGAAAGATAAGGGAAGTACATTACTACAAGTGATTCCTGATATTATTTGGAGTAAAAGAAGTAAATGAAATTTTGGTTTCCGTTATCATTTTTGATGGCTTTACAATATTTTTTGGTTTTATTTTGAAGTAAAAAATATTGAAAACAAAAGATATTGAAAAATTTACCAGTGAAAATTTCATTTACAATTTTTACTGTAAATAATGCCAAGAATCACTGGTTAAAGTAAGTGAAGTAAGTCCCAGTATTCATATTATTGTTATATAATTTCATATTGTGGGGTATGACTGCATTGCGGTTCTGCCTTTTATTTACATCCATATAAAATATAATATTTATAAACCTCCTCACATACATTAAGTAAGTAGATAGGTACTTTTCGGTTTTCAAAAATAAATCTATTTTTAATAATTTTTTCAACGTTCGAAATAATCTAAAAAGTTTTTTTTAAATTTATTTATTTATTTTGTTTTTTGGCTGCCAACAGAATATATCACATATAATTTTATTACATTAGTTAACACTTTAAATATGTTACTGTGATAATTAGAATTAAATGTGAGCACAATATTCATCTCAACATTCTTAATTTTTTGTAATACATAATAATAAATTAAAGTACATACATAAAACAAGAAGGACCAAAAATTAGAAAATACATGCACACATGCAAATACACATACATTTATAGCTTTACGTGAGGAGATATGTAAGTACAATTTTCTTCTGAAGGTAGCAATTGAGTTTGAAAATACATCTAAGCCTTTATGTTCGCAATATTTATTGTGTAACCCAGTCATTCTTGAGGTAAGTTTGAAGAAACTTGTATTATATGGTAAGCATCGATCCAAAAGGTTCGTGAATTTCGGTCTTATATTAAGATTAATTAAAAAAAAATCATACATGTTGTTTATGATTTTAAACAGAGAGATTATATCTTACATATGTCTTCTTTTGGCGAGTGAGACTTCTCGTAAGTGAATAAGTCTTTCAGCATAGTTATCTAGATTCCGATTTACGGCAGATTTGTAAGCTAGTGTTTTTCAACAGACTCCACTTTATTGCTATGAATTAATTGCATAGGTGGGGACCAAATCATGGAACCATACCATAAGATACTTTTTACATATGAGTAGTACTAGCTTCTGAAGCTACTGAGGTTCTTGAACGATTTGGTGATTCTAGTGATAAAACTGAGCATTCTATTGGCCTGATTGACATTTCATAGAAATAGATAGATATTTTTTATAAAGAATTATTAGAAAAATATGTTCGTTTTTATTTTTCATGAAATCCAAATAATTATATTATTTTACTATTCTTAGACGCTATTCATAGTACTTACAGACAAGAAGTATAAAATAAATATTTTTTATACGGTACATTCTCATAAGTTATAACTCCACTTAGTTTAGTGTTGCATCGAGGGAGGCAGTGTTTTGTCTGTTCTGGTTCGACTATCTATAACAAAATAATATATTATTTTTAATTTTTGCGATTTTTTATGTTTTTTTTTTGTATTCTGAAGATTTACACAGCCGGCAACATCAAGTTCGAAAGCAATTTTTTTTTTACTTTGAGAAGAAGCAAGAACCTGCCTACAAAGTTAAGTTCGATTTTATTGACTGGCGATTGAAAAACATGACTCGGAACCGCGCAGATAACGTTCATACAGTGTTTAGTGAACGGGAAAGATAAAATTAAACGTGGGTAATGTGTTGTTACATCTGTCTACCAACACGAAGTTTTTATTATGGACGTTAAACGATAATAACAATAAAACATTTGTTGTCGGTAATCAATAACCTTATGTCATTTGTACAGAAAAAGTAAAGGCACGTGAGAGCTAACTTGTTTTAAAAAAAGAGCATGTACGTACAAACATTAGTAGGAGAGTTGAAAATTGACGTTTGACCCCAAGCTACGAAATAAATACATTATTATGAAGTTCTTAAAGAGAGTTACTTTTCTCGTGGATTTAGAAGTATTCATAGAGACAGTGGATGCATTTAATTAATTTGTGCGGTTTATTTCACTATTCTTAGGCTTGTTCTGAAAAGGTCGGAGTTCAAGATCCATTCCTCAATTTAATGACCATCAGGATTTTACTTTCTCTACAAATCTCAGTTTGCAGTTTCTTTTGACGTTTAGATACCAACCTATCTGATTTCAATGCATTTTTTTTCTTCTTGGAATAGTTTCTTTATTTAAGCACGAACACCCAACTCACCAGCAGCTGTACCTTCTCCGAATATCTAACATCTCTCCATTTGGTATCAAATAGAACATACCTTTTGTCGATATTTAAATACTAAACCCCTCAGGCTAATTTGTTCACTTTTCAGAACAACTCATATAGGTCTCATAGAAATCGTTGTGTCTCCCATAGTATAGTGTTAAGAAATATGATATAAACGGTGTTAGAAAGAGAAAAAATCATACTTTATTGTCAAATCTAAAAGTTAACCACAAAATAAGTCAAATGGAACCATAGTTTCGGTTCGCAATTTGAAAAAAAATTATGAATTTTTTAATTAGTAATTTTTGCATGGAACGTCAAAAAAGTGAGGTAAAATTTAAGTTTATGAACATTTGTTTAATAAAATGTGTATGTGTTTTTATTTCTTTACGTTATCAATAATTTTAGTTAGTAATGTGAGCCATTTTTAAAACTTTTTTAATGTTTGCATGCAAAATTTTTATGCTTCAAAAATTATATGTTTATCTCGATTTTTAAAATTTTAAAGCGTATTTCAACACCTTTCAAAAAAAATTTTTAGTTTTTGGATATGTTCAGAAATATTCCATTTATTTGGAATTTATGGCAAGGCCGACATATTTTTACTCTCTGACAAAATATGGTCAAGTACTGAGGGGTTAAGGTATTTGAAATGTTAATTATAAAAATCAAATATTAAGTGTAAAAATGAACGGTTGTAACTTTTTTATTTTTTTATTTCCTTTATTTTTCCCAAAACTACCTACATCTTTTTATACACTTGATATTAAAATTACTATATTTCCTCTCCGCAAAACCAAGGTACCCAAGTCTTTTCGCCGCTCAAAAAAACAGTAATATTCAGTCCCTACTGATATTTTGTTAGGATCTTCAGTACATCTATAGTGTTTTGAATGTGGGAATGTTGGTAGGGGTGACCGGACATCTCAGAATGAAATCAACTCAGAACCTCACTTGAAAAGTCATTAAAAGTGATGTAAAAATATATTAAAAAATTGGTTAAATAGGTTAGGTTATGGGCTATTTTTAAACTATTTATTTATAGCTTTTAATGACTTTTCATATAGGTGTTGAGTTGTGTTGATTCTGAGTTGGCATGGAATCGTTGGTGGGTACACCAACCGTTAAAAATTGAAATCTTTAATAAGTAAAGCAGTTAATATTAGACTGCCAAGTCATGTTATTAAACGGCTGCTTATAAAAGTACACATGTGGAATTCACCAACTTGTTATATGAGGAACAACGTAACAACCATAACATTGCAATTCTATACGTATGTTTCAAAAGAAACACAAATAATGTAGGACTATTTTCATGACACCTTATTAGAAACTTTATTGGAGAAAAAATAGGTGATTTTTACTAGCACAAATTGTTAGGATGTTTTATTAAATTACAGAGTATCAGAATAAAATGCAATATTATTATTTTGGCGTGTGTCTTGTTAGGAAATTGTAAGAATAAATTATTATGTTGTTGTAATGTATTTTTATATCATATATTATCATATTATATTATCAAGGCAAATCGTTAAAATTGATGTTTTATTAAAAAGACCTGTTTATTTGTATTGAGGGCCGAAATAGATTTACGCAGATCGAATGGTACGCAGGACAATGTACAAAGGTCTACACATAAATACTGATTGGGTCCATAGGAAAACAGATGTGAAAAATGCACTGATAACGTTTATAATTGCAACAATTGACTCGACTTTCAAGAAAGCAACAAGTTTATGTTGATGTTATGACCAGTAATATATGTTACAGGGAAATAAACTTGTATTTAGTAAGCTTACCTATTGCTTTCCTTCACAATGAACGAACTCGTTGCAAGCAATTTTATTGTGATATTTTATCTGTTTTCTGTAAGTACCAGCATTGGCGGATTGACCGAAAGGCAGTAAATTCGCGTTAAAGATGTTTGTGTTTACTGCATAACGTTCACTTTCGGTTCATTCTTTCGCTCGAGAGAAAACGAAAGTTCAATCAGTGAACACACGAGGCTGTATTGTACATACTAATATGTGGGTGCCCTGATGATATTACATTACTTAGTGAACTGATGTTGCTACGAGGTACTTAGTCAGATTAGTTATTGCTCGATCGTTTAATGCTACCGGTACCGAAGAGAATGTATAAAGAAATTAATTGATTTGTGGTAGTTGTGATCTTGTAAACACGATTTCGTTGACCTCTTTTCTCGCAAATACCGCACAAGAGTATCAACAGTTCAAAGGCAATAGGAATGTCAGTAAGTTGTAAGGCTGGAGTAAGTTGGTGAGGGAAGGAGATATTATTTATACCTACGCCTAAAAAGGCTTTTACATAAAAGTGGTGCATGAAATCATAAGAATCCAGTGTACAATATTTAGACAATTATTTAGACTTCTTGTTTTCCTTTTAAAAGATTTTTTATTATGTTAATGTAATTTTTTACCCATTATAAAATAATTTTTATATTTTATTTTATATAATTGTTTTTTATGATATATTTTAGGTAATTAATCACCTCTCCTTTCTAATATTTTGTCTATGTTCTAATTAGTCTATACTTGTTTGTCTTTTGTTATTTATTATTGACTTATTATCCTGACGAAGAAAACATAGTTTTCGAAACATGTTGATATTGTTAATAAAATAGTGGTGTTATACAAAGGTATTTGTTTTTCATAAAATTAATGATGACACCCCAAAGTAAATATGCCTATTTTGAAGAAATATTAATGATTAAATTAAAATCGATGGTCTCTTCATGTTCACAATAAAAACAAAATTTAATACTTATGTATACAAAGATTACCTTAGTACTTACCTTTTTATCCTCTCTCTTTTGTATTAATATTATCTTGTACTTTTTGTACCATAATTTGTACTATTTTTTTACTTTTTTACTATCACACTATACACTTGTTGAACTCATCTGTATAACTTTTCAAGATATTACAACTCATGTATTTTTTATTTATTTTCTTCTATGTGTAGGTACTATTTATCGCTGCGTTAATTTTGCTGAATTCTTGAAAAACTTGCTTTCGAACAATTTATTCATGATCAAGTTAATAATAAAATCAACATAATAAATACCTACACGTTCCTCAATAACTACTTTTAAGTATCTTAAGCACTCTTCTGTTTTACCATTATTACACTATGTAAACTTTTCAACTCCTTTGTACAATTTTAATGATAACGAAACTACATACCTATGTACACATTAAACCTGTTTGTATTCTTAAAGTACAGTTTATAATGTTATATACTTCATGCTTACAATTATACTCCTGAATAACATGTGTAACTTGAATAATGTGATTCTGTAAAAGCCTTCAAGGCGTGTATGAATAAAAAAAATAAAAAAAAATAAAAAAATAAAAATAAAAATGCGTTTTCGAAGAATTCAAAGTTCCTATATTTAAGAACTGATTTGTGAAAAATTCAATTACCCAAAATATAAAAGAAAAGATAAATAAATACTCATTCGTAACTGAAAATTGGACTAGACTTAAACGTATGCCCTTAACTAAATATATTTACTTTGCCCAATACACACACACCATGGAAAATGTTTCTTTAATAAATTACCAGAAGAATAATAATATGTCATTTACAAATAAACAATTAGAAGAAAACAAATTTGGTGCCATCGTTTTTTTACGATGCTCATAAGTAATAATTTAATAATATTATCGTTAAATATAAAAATGAAAATATGTTTGCTTATGGGTTTGTATATACGTGGGCGAGATGTTATGCGTTGCTAAACCATTCATCCGATTGCGATGAAACTTTAGGGATTTGATATGCGCACGCCCGCGATGGTTTCTTTATACAATAGTGAGTTCTGGCATAATGAAATTATGCGTTGCTAATCGTTCATCCGATTGCGAACAAACTGTGGGGATTTGATGTATGCATGCCGGCGATGATTTATATATATAATAGCGAGCTCTGGCGTCATGAAGGAAGACTGGGAAATGAAATATGCTACAATTTATCCCGGAAGTTGTAGTAAACGTCGATTTTTGAGGTAAATTTGTTTCAAAGAGGAAAGCGTGTGTGTATGTAATAGTTGATTCCCGTGTAGAGTCCCGAGATTATTATTGCAAAATTATTTATTATGCATAGTTGCTCGATTAGGTATCTTGAAGATGGAAAAAAAACTTCATTTAAAAAATATTTGATGTGAACTTTATTTAACAAGTGTTCAAAATAAAAACAAAAAAAAAATATTTTAGATATCGCTATTTTCCAAACAAGTATGTTGAAAATTTGTGCTGAAATATCAAAATTAAAGAAACGAATGATTTGAAAAAAATATATATCAAATCAATCTCCATTATTTCGTGAGTCTACACTTTCAATGAAATTAGGCCCAATCTTGCCACTATACAATCAGTTTTTTTAACGCGTTGCCGTTCGTACAAAGGCAACATTCTTATTTCACTTGTTGGTAGTTGGTACTCGCGTATCGCATACGGTCATCATCTAACAAACATAATGATATCTCTGTAATATGTATGTTCGAATGCACCACGTTCCTAGCTTACAGGTTTGTAATAGGCAGGTGCTGCTCTCACTGGAAATAAAGAAGGTCCGAATGAGAAAAAATACAGGTGAAAACATCGTACATCCATTACTGCGGATGGAATGATTGATCACGTAATTTCAATTCAATTAGGCTCGATAAAATATCTGAAAAAATAACTTTTGAAAACTTTTTTTAAAATTTGTAATTTTTGAAGTGAAACTTCGTTTAGCACCGTTGTGATTTGAAACTCGATGAAACGGAAACGAGTGACACAGGATTTAGCCTGCGAGAGAATGAGATAGAATGAAGCCTTACCTACGTATAGTACCTACCAGGCGTCGAGCTCTGTCAAACTGCGCGCATTGGCCGCTTTAATTATGAGCTCGCTTTTCAAGGCTCCCATTGGTTGAGACTGTGTGGGTGAAGGTTTCACTTCTACCGTGTGTGAATTGCACTCGATTTTTTTATTGCACAAGGGTTCTATTTAATCTTTAGAGTCAGTGGGACTACGAAGTATGAACTGTGAGGACGAAGTTGCATAATTCTAGGGCGTATAAATATCCCTAAAAATAGTGAATAAAAACAGTGATGTATGAATTCACTTAGCGGACAAAAATATTTATCCAAAGTTGCTTAAATATATATAAACGACACCTACCTGTAAAATAAACGTCCTTCTGCAAAAGCGGCTCTTCCAGATGGCATCCAAACGTTAAAAAACATCATTAAATTAAACAATTACAATATTTATAAGAAAACCAATAATAAATATTGGAATAAAGGTATAATGGAATAAAGACCTTATTATTATTATTATTATTAATAAGGATTCCCAGGATGACCAGACGAGAGCAATATTCGGAATGTTTGAATTGTAGGTGAGTTGTTCTTGTCACATTAACAAATTATTTGTATAATCAAATTATTACTTCTTCAAACTTCGCAAATTCACTTTGTGGCGTCATTATTAATTTAATGAGACAAATAACTTTGGGTACACCAATATATAATTAATATTATTGGCATGTTTCAAAAACTATGTTTTCTTCGTCAGGATAAAAAATCAAATTATTAAATGAATTTATTAAATCAAATTATTGTTCAAATGGACAATTGCACGCCATTTGTCATGCATGCAAAATGTTTTGACTTTGTTCGGATCTTACCATGCACTGTGATATTGAATACCTATCGATATTATCATCCAATCTTGAATGAAGGTAAAGTCCAAAACATCCTAAGCATATACTGTATAATTAAATCGAAATCAGTTTGATTAAATAGTGATTTAATGAATTCCACTTCCGTAAGGTGCATATTAATTTTAATGTGCATAATTTATCGCAACTAAACGGTAAAATTAGATGGAAAAACACAATTAAGTCACAATAAACGTGACTTCATAATTTGTAGGTAGTTTAAATGACTCCAAAAATCCGTTCATAAAAATTAATCTGTTATAAAATGGGCGACTGTAACCTACCAAAAGCGATTGAACAATTTGTTATCTCCATCTATTGCTGGGTTGTATATTGTATAGGTGCTGTGATGTAAGAACATAAACATATCTGTAATACAAAAAAATATCGCTATCGCCTCAAATAAATTATATTTGGCTTGGCAAAACTTTCGTTTTGGTGGTTTATGGTCTAACACTATGGAGCTGCTCTCTATTTTGCTTGTTGATTGTGCTCTGAGGACAAAACTGGACCCGGTCTAATGCGTATGATTAACATGTTATGCTTGAGTTGTCTCTATTCAGGGGAAAAGGGAAGCAAAACACAAGGAAGTATTTGTTGGAAGTATAAACATCTCTTTGTCTGAAGTTAAAGATAATTTGGGCGATTTACACACGTAACCTATATTACTTTGGAAGAAAATCAAGCATGAAAGTTACACTAAAGTTAAAAATACTAAGTGAGTTTCTTTTTGCGTTAAAATTTTTTAACTTCTTTTCTGAAAACTTTTAGCGGAATATTTTTTAATGTCTGCGGACTGAATTTTACAGAGCACTTACTTCTTGGATTTAGTTAATTATTTAATGGTAAAACACTCAGTTCCTTAGACGTTTGTGCCACTTACCGTGCTATTATGTCTGTATGCGTTCCGGATTCGCCCAATCACGAAGTCTTAAGTGATTGGCAATTGTTATAGGAATGCCCATATATAGCACATTTTAGAAAGAGTATTAAGCTCTGTTTTGAAATGTGGACAGTGAAACTGGACAGTAATAGCCATTTAGTGGAAAATGGTAGACTTGAAACACAATTTTCTAGAATTCTACAATGTAACCCGAATTTTTTTAAGTGGGTCTCGTAAAACAAAAATTTGATCTTCGAAAAATTAATGATCGCTGGCTAATTTGAAGTCACGAGAAAAAGATGAAGGTCAATTATGCGCTGAACGTATCGAGAATCGTAGATGCCTGGAAAATTGATGTCTCATCTCAAGCACAGGTTATTCAGGTGAATTGGCGTTAGTCAAGATTAAGCATTGAGGGAATGGTTAAAGAAATTTCAACAATTTTTTTTTACGACCTTTTGAAGGACCATTATCTTTTTCAATAGATTTTTATTCCAGATATCATAGATTAATATCACGATTTTACAAATGGCAAGTTTAACGTAAGTATGAATGCTAAGTTTCATCATAGATAAAATTATTTTACCTCTGTATTATTATCACGTACTAGATCAACAATCTTACAATGATGGCATCTTACGATAGACATAATGTAGGTTATGATTATGAAATTAACTAATCTAAATGATTACGTTGATTCCTACATACCAATGGCTGGTGAAATACTATTGAAATGTGCAAGTACCAAAAATCAACAATGACCATATTGGAAGTAGAAACAAAGCCGTTTATTCTATTATCTACTTAATACATTGTCTACTATCAATATTGAATCTCTTATAGTACAGCTAATATCTGTGTCATGTTTGCTACCCAAGAATGGCTTTATAATTCACTACGTAGTTACTGTTATTTATATTATAATAGTTAATAATAGTGATGTATGTATACAGCAAATTGACCGAAAAAGCTATAACAACATCTAGATGAGACCTTTGTTCGCGCACACAACCAAAAGTGTTGTGTCCAACATTAAAATATTTTTCATACGACAGTACATAATGAAATAATGACATTTATTAATATTCATTTTAAGACTTCAGTTGATCCAGAGCTTGAGGTCAAAAAGTCTTTCGGTCAAGGGAAGGGAAAATCTCTTGGCAGCGCAGGTTTGAAGCATCGTGACTTTTCAATTTTATTTTACCTTTTTGTGCTGTACAGCCTACCAGAATCAGTCACTAGTAAGTGACGTTGGCATATACATGTACATCGAAATGTTTCCATTTGTCGGCATTTGACGGCCGGCGTATTCTAACGGTAAGGCTCTTGACTCGCAATCCGAAGGTCGCGGGATCGAATCCCGGCGTGGCAAATAAATTTTATTTGATTAATTAGTGTTATTTCACAATTAATTCATTAAAAATAATATATAGTATATTTGCGGCACGTTCTAGAGTGGAAGATACTCTCAGTGTCGCCCTGAAGACCACTACTCAGAATTGAAACGTTGCTTGAAATGGCTTTGGCCGTGTTTGGTGACCAGATCTGAATAGCCGGGTACTTCCCACCTTCCTCTTCCCCATCTCCTTCCCCTCCCCATCACCTTCAGCCTCACAACATACCCCGATTGGGGCTGCCATAGTCTCACTGGCTCCAGACGGGAGCAGTTGGTACTCTTGTGACCCTTGACTCATATAAAAAATAAAAATAAAGTGTTACTGTCTATATTTTTTTTTTCATAATAATGTTAATGCAATGTGAAACATTACTAAAAACAATAATTCTCAAGGTATTTGGAAAGTTGTGAATGAGTTACGTTTAAAATGACTGACATTCGAGGTACAGGATGTTCACAGATTACAGGAAGGAGGAAACAGTTTTCTATATTTATTTGCTTCCACTTTTCTGGTCACAGCAAATCTGTTCTCTACTTGTAGAATCATGATACGGCTGATTTATCACGGAGTCAGAATTAATGAATTGAATTAATACGTTTCATTTGACAGAACCTGATTTTCCTCCCATAATATCCAACGCGATACTGGAAAGTGAAACGACGGTCATTCGACAATGACTGCCTAGCAAAGTAATGATATACCTGTGAGATGAGGTCTGTGAAGTATGTGATTACTTTGTTAGGATTCATGCTTACTGACAATAAACGCTAGCCTGCTTACCGATAAATGAATTTGAAATAATCCCGAAATTTTCGATATTTAACTTAATCATTGAATCAATTTCTCCAAGAGTAGGTTAAAATTGAGTTCACTTCTATTTTGGCACTTTCAGGACATAAAAAAAAATTGGTTCTCTGTTTATGGACGATAATTTTACGTGATAACGTCATATAAAAACGATGGAGTGGAAGAGAGATGGATGCGTCACAAGCTGAACGTTTAGGCCGAACGCCTTTTCCGCGCTCCCGCTTGCACGCTCGGCTCAGGCGGAACGTGACAATGAGTCATGCTTTTTCGTGAGTGCAGCCGGCGTTCATCGATTCATAAGACGTTATCACGTCAAAAAAATTGGTTGTCAGTAAAGTCGGTCTACGGACGATAATTTTACATGATAACGTCATATAATAACGATGGAGTGGAAGAGAGATAGATGCGTCACAAGCTGAACGCTTAGGCCAAACGCTTGTTCCGCGCTCTCGCTAACACGCCCGGCTCAGGCGAAACGTGACAATGAGTCATGCTTTTTCGGGAGTGCGGCCGGCGTTCATCGATTTATAAGACGTTATCACGTCAAAAACACTAGTCTCATATTATCTTTATTGTAAATACCGACTGGCATTTCAAACTGATATTTGATCGGTGTTAAATTTAACACGCAGTTTTATTTTCCATTAAAAACATACACACGAATAATAATTATCCGTGAGATTTTATGCTTCACTTGCTCCGGAACATCCGTTACTTTCTTGTTTGCATATTAGTTGAACTACATCCGCTAAGAACTTGTTGCGTCATCGTGTGTTTACCGTCTTATGCAACTAGACTCTATAAACGCCTGTACGTACATCTTACCGCGGTAAAAGTAGTAACAATAAAAAAAACGGCAATTAAACTAAGACTCGCTGCTGAATCGAGTTATACGTTAGAAAGTACCTGTCTCAGACAATAGGATGAACCTAGATGGAAAAAAATATACTGTGAGAGAAGAGAGGAAAAATCACTGCTGATTACTATCGTTGAAAATTACGTGATTTTTTCGCGGTAGAAAAATTGTGCAGCGTGCTTTGTATACATTTCGTGCATTTTTCAATGCCTTTTTTAACGTAATAAGCTCGCTCATAGTCAGGTGTCGTAGAAAGAGAGTGATCTTGACTTTCGGCCAGAAATTTGCATGGAAAGGAGTAATTTTGTTCGTATGCATTATTCATCGGCGTAACTTAAGCCCCCGCATTCCACATTCTACCGATTTATAACATATTTCTCTTCAACACTATCAGTTTCACAGTTCCTAAAAAAATATATGTTATTTTTTAAGATAATATCTGTGCATTTGTGGAGCCCAACGATAATTATATAAAATTCCCTCGTTAGGAAAATTGAAAAAAATGCATTTTGTTCCGTTATATAACATGTTACAGCTGTGAAAAAAATCAAAGTGAATCTTTAAATGCAACTTAAGTACTTTTCGAGTGATTTTTGCTCCATTTTTCCCTAATGTATAATCTCTTTTTAATATTAGTGCGCTCCCTCTTAAATTCATATTTACACTTACCCTCTCTTCTTCTTTTTGAACGCTTACTATCGGGCCTTAAGTAGGATTTCAAAAGTGCCCGGTTTTTCTGTTCGCGACGATTACGTTTAATATTTTATCTACCTGTTATAAAAAATGTATAAATAACTAAGTAAATATATAAGTAAATTGATAGGTTAACCGTGTCAAATTGTCACTTTTCAATTATTATCTAGTAGGTATTTAATTTTTTTGCATTTGTTCCACACAGGAGGCCACGAGGAAAATAATTTCCCTCCCGTGTAGGGCCTATGTCATCTTAGGGGATGCTGTGTGGAGGATTTTTTTAAAGGAAGAGGAAGTTCTGGGAAGGAAATAGGTACGAGGGGTGGGTAGTAATCTGGAGGTCAGTGTGTCCGGGAGTGACTTTTCAACTGCGGTGCAATGCGATGGGTCGAGGGATTCTTGCTGGAGAGGTCAAAAGACCTCCTCAACTCAGATATTTGCAGTCTCTCTCGATCCGACCCGCCACGCAGCAGGTGGGCAGTGGCTGCCAAGACCTTGACAAACCTCACTCCATGAACCCTGCTAAGTCACTAAACGTAGCGAACCCCTCGTTCCTATGTGTGACCTATGGCAGAGTAGGTACTTACAAAAAAATTGAATTGAAGTTTTAGAAAATAAATTTAAAAACAAGAAACAATTTTTTTCAGGTTTAAGTAATTATTCATCAATTTTAGTCAGTATTGATAAGTTGCAGTTACCGCGACTACGTTTAGGACATGCTAATTTATATAGGATTCACCGTCCTAGTTTTTAGGCCATTTTAACTTTTTGTAGAGCTTCTTTGAAATGATTTTTCAAAAGATCGGCACTTCATATTACTATTATTTATTAATAAAGAGGAAATTTTAACTTTCTTGATATTTGTTGTCAAAATCGGCGAAATGTAAATGTTTTTAAATATTCCTAAAGCTAATTATTTAACACCGCAAATAGGTATAAATGTGCCGTAATACGCGTTGAATTTGCAAGTACCTATGTAAAATTTGGGTCAGCAAAAAATTTAATGACATGATCCCCAAATTGTAATTGCATTAAATTCCATTAATATTGAACGCTCGAGACGATTGTGGATTGTTCCGCGGCGTGTGAATGTGACGCAAGGTACAACGTTTATTAACAATGGCACAAAAGATAAGTGAAGTGATGTCATATACTCATTGTTAATGATAATGAATATATGCAATTCATATTATAACGCTTTGATTGACCGAGGGATTTTTAAAAAAAATTTCAGTGTTGATCAAATTGTATTTAGTCATCAAGCGTGACCGATGGCTGATTAACACTTTGATCAAATATTAGAACGGGTCGAGAATCGTTGATTAACGTTGACTACTTGTCGACCAATCAACCTGCTGTCCAATTTTCAAATCGGAAAGGCGCTAATCGTCGATTTGACCGTCAACCAAATGTGATGGAGGTTGAAATAAAATTTCAATGAAAACTCGTGAAACTAATCCGTACTTACCTTTAATAATATTAATTTGTTAATTAATTACTCTTTACTCATACTTTAATTTAAAAAAAAAAAACATTCTTTTGTTACATACATGGAGGTAAATTACCATTTTTTTTTAATTTAAAAAGAAAAACAAACATTCCCGGGTTACGAATAACCCAATAATGTTTGAAAATCTCCTACTACCGCCACAGTAAGCCGGAAATTTTGCTTAAGTCGTGGTGGAGGACTTAGCAAGCCGAAGAATCGAACACGCGACGCCCGGGTGGGACCCAAACGCAATGCCCACTCAACCACTGACCGATCAATATAAGCTTCATATAAATAGTAAAAAACAATGATTCAGTCAAACTTATTTGAATCTTTTTGGTGGAGATTCAAAATAACTGACTGAATAGACAAAATAGCAAACATGAATATTCCTCATCTGCCCTGATGATGGACACTGTAACGCTGTCCGAAACGTTGGCTAAAGAAGGAGGTAGCGAATCACGGCATAACACCCCAAAAACAATAACAAAAATGAATATTCCTAATGGTAATGGTTCAAATACATTTTATACTAACTGACCCCGTCACGCGTTGCTGTGGCGAACGAATTATAAAGCCATCTACTGGATGGTTACCCACACCTTAATTTGCACACAAATCAAATCCACACCACCCGCTTGCCAGCCCGCTCGTCCATCACATTCAGATATTCTCCTTTAATTTTATATTTCAAACAATTTTCACAAAACCTTGACAAACTATACACTTAAACCTTCCTACTGATGAAAACCACATGAAAATCCGTTCAGTAGTTTTTGAGTTGACAGACGCGGCGGAGCACTTTAATTTATAATATGTAGAGATTTGGGAGGCGGGTGTGGGTACTGCCGCACCAGGAACCAACAATTTATTGGATAACCAACATCTCTGCCATAGGTCACCCTAAGTGATTCGATACCTGGACATCGATATTGAATTCGATTCGATAAGTGGACGCCTTGATCCGGGCGACTGGATTGGCTCGATAGCAAGTGTTTTGAATTGAGCAGTAAACTATCTAGGTACTCGGGGAGTGAAGTGGCTCAGTATTTGGAGTCTTCCTTGGAACAGGAAAGTCGGCGATATGGGTATCAAAATACGCGTCTCAATCAAAGACTTTATTGGACTTGCACAGATATTGCTTGTAAATGAAGGAATAAACACCAATACAATAATAATAAGTTTAGTAATGAAAATTCTCGCAATATCTCAGATTTTTGAGTCTAGAATGAATGTAATGTTTGTTTCTGCTTCTGAGGTCAGTAAAAATTTTTGGATGGAGTATACATATATTTTTTAATATTTAGCCGTGGAAACACTAAAACATTTATTCCCATTTATACGCCCGAACTTAATTCTGGAGAACAAAACAACATATTCCGTATGACTACTTGTTCTATATCTCTGTCACCCTTGACAGCCACCAAGACGTAGTTTTGTCAACAGAGCCGTCCTTGACATCGATCTAGAACCAACGGTGTTGTGAACGCTACTGCTCGAAGCTCGCGGTGTTTACGTTCCACGGTTGTTTATCATGTTACAATCTTTTCTAATAAACTTACTGTTCAAATTTGACAACTCGTAAACAGACCGTGAGAATATGCTCTGCCATGTAGAGAATCTGTACAATGTGGTTAGGCAATGCTATGTTTAACATTATGGATATTTGGCACGTAACGTACGTACGTACGCAAAATTCACGTACGGATATGGCGGATTTGTCTGTCGCAGGAAAACACAGGCGGATCTCTCCGCCGAACATATCCTTACGTGAATTTTAAATTCTATGAACTAGATATTTCTGTGAACAAGAGACTTCGATTGTTGATTCGAATGTCGATTACCCCGACTTGACAGCTTGCAACACTCTTGCCCCCTGGCGGAATAAAAAGAAACTACCACACACGGCTACCATCTTGACAGAATTGACCGGACACGGCCGTATAAACAAATTTACAACGAAATGCAAAGTGGTCGTGTCGTCGCGCGTCAAACCAGGACTTCGCTACGTTCAGTCCGTAATATAAATAAATTGATTACAAATTATGTAACACGATCGTATGTGGCTAAATATTTACAAACAGGGACACGCTAAACATGCACTTTAAAAACAGACACTTCGTAGTAATTAGATAATAATAAGAAGTAATTTGGGAGGCGGGTATGGGTAACGCCGCTCCGGAAACCATTTTTTGAATAATCAACACCCCTGCCATAGCCATCTCAAGTGGTTCGTTGCGTTTGGTGACTTACCAGGGGTGCCTGGTTTCATGGAGTGAGGTTTGTCCGGGTCTTGGTGGCAGTTACGCCTGCCCACCTGCTACGTGGCAAGTCGGATCGGGAGAGATTGGTTGAGGGAGACCTTTTGATCTCTCCAGCCGGACTCTCTCGGAACATCGCCTTGCACCGAATTGGAGGGTTGGAAACATTCGACCCACCCCTCATACCTTTTCCCTTCCCAGAAGTTTCTCTCCTTCCCTTTCTAAAAAGATCCCCGCACAGCATCACCAAAGGCGAAATAGCACCGAGCGGAATTATTTTCCTTTCGGCCTCCTGTGCGGAGCTAATGTACAAAAAGTATGTATTTTCGAAAATAAAAATATTGCTTTTAGTAGATATTTCGTAAAAAAACGAATAAATGTCATGTCTTTTCTTTTTCGACATAGTTACGACTTTCCGCTACGGTCCTACGCATCAAAATGCGTAGGACCTAGTTGCGCCATCATTTCAACCGATTTCAGAAAAAATAAACTATGCCAAATACGCCAATTCGAATAGCCATGCAATGTGCCACGTTGTGCCACGTGTTGGTATATTTATTGGTGCCATTATTAGTGAACATTCTTGAATGCAGACACAAATTCCAACTGACTCTGAATAGATATAATTCTAGTAGAAACTGAATCAATAACATTTAAAAAAATCTTTGTCTTGCAGCTTAAATAAGACACCTTGCAACGATAGAAATGATCGAAGTCTACAGAAAGAAATCTAATTTGCTTTATTCAAGTACTTACCTCGTGCTAGCTCATATTAGATACGGTTCTAAAATATCTATGTTTATGAATCGAGCGTGCTTCACGTACAGAAAAATTTCTTAATTAAAATCGCACTAATCATTCGTTTTACGTATTGGTTCCGGCATGCTCTTGTTGTCGAATTCTGAATACTAATGGGTGTAGGTTTTGCTTACGTAGATGATCGGTCATTAAGTGAATCGCCCACAAGGACAAACAGAAACACTTTCTTATTTAGAAGATGTTACGAATCGTCTCAACCATCTCAATTAAGGAATGCTAATATATACATGTGGTAGGTGCTGCAAAAATAAATATCTACATACGTGTTAAATAGTATCGAGGTTGTATGTGACTTTAATCTTCAAAACCTGTGGAGTCTATTTATGTTTTTTGGGACAACTCATATAGGCCTCATAGAGGTGACTGTACCTCCCTTACTACCATAGTGAGAAATATGATATAAGCGGTATTAGAAAGAAAAAAACATCACGCTTTATAATCAAATACGAAAACTAACAACAAAATAAGTAGAATGTACACTTTTATGAAACCAAAGTTTCGAATCGCATTTTCAAATAAATTTTTGAAACATTGGCAATTTTTTATAAATTATTTTTATATGGAACGACAAAAAATGAGGCAAAAATAATGATCAGAATACATTTATCTAATAAAATATGTATGTGTTTATTTTTTTTTGTTATCAGTAAGTTTAGTTAAAAAAACGTAAGGTGAACCGGTATGTTTTTAGGTTTTCACGGCCAAAAAGTATTTTTGTTATTGTTTTAGGGGTGTTATGCCGTGTTTTGCTACCTCCTTCTTTAGCCAACGTTTCGGACAGCGTTACAGTGTCCATCATCAGGGCAGATGACCAAATGATATTGGTGAGAGTGTTTACTTATGCGTGTCGAAGCGATACCGTGCTGCCAGCTCCATTTCTCTACGAGCTGGTGTTAGAAAAAATTCAGCATGGTTTTTTGCGTTTAGCTTTGGTGTAGCCGTCAATTACTGGATACCAAGAACTATTGAGCTTAGCTCCGTCGTCTCTGTTGATATTGATGGGGTTTTTATGGATTTCAATTGCCTCCGTAATTAGGCGTGCTCTGTAAGTTTTGGTTTTGGTTTTTGTTCAAAAACACATACATTTGTTGTAGACCACTTTTATTTTATTACACTCTACCGGTTTCGGAAGGCCCTTCCTTCGTCAGGAGAATATAGTATAGTTACTAATTTATGTGTTTTTATTGTTTCTTTAGATCTTCTAAATAATCTCCTACAATTATTTTAATGTCAGGATTAATGATTTCAGCCCTTCAGGCTAATTTAACTCTTGTAGGTCTCATAGAAATCGTTGCATCTCCCTTACTATCATGGTTAGAAATATGATCTGAACGGTGATAGAAAGAGAAAACGCCACGTTTTTTATTCAAATCAAAAAGTTAACCGCAAAATAATTAAAATTTCCTCCTTTATGAAACCAAAGTTTTCAACCTTATTCTAAAAAAAAATACGAAACTTAGGGAGTTTTCTATTAATCATTTTTATACGAACTGACGGACAACATTTATAATATATTTGACTATTAAATACGTCTGTTTTAATTTCGTTATCAGCAGTTTTAATTAGAAAAAATCTAAGGTGAGACATTTTTAAAACTTTTGTTTTAAGTAATTTTCAATTATTGCATTCGACTCATATCACTTTCAAAAAAAGTTTTAGTTTGCGAATTCATTCAGAAATATCCCGAGGCGGAAATATATTTACCTTCCAATAAAATAGGCCCCCAGGAGTGAGGGATTAATACTGCAGGGAGTTATGTGGTGTTCTATCTTATCTGCATACCCCCCCACTTCGAAATGGATTGATGGTTAAATGGTTAAAAGTTACACAGAAGCGTAAAAAACACATAATCTCTCATGTATGTATTCGCTGACCGAAATGGTTTAATTAATTAATGTTTTTAAAAATGCTGTGGTTTTTTATCATGATGGAATTCAGTTAAATAAACTAATAAATAATCGGTTAAATAAACTTTTGATCTAAATAAAGCTATTGTCTCAAAGTTACCCAGAACTAGAAGTTGACCTAGACAAATATCCTTTATTATAAATATCTCCAACCATTCCGGTACCAGCGTAATTCATTGCGAAATTAAAATACAACACCTGTGAAAGATTTCTTACACTTCTTATTGTGCACTAAATGCAATTGAATTAATCTCGCTGGTTAGTTAATTACAAGTGACTTTAATCTTGTCAGTCAGCCTCTTGGTTATACAATGTTGGTCGAGTGTTTTTTTCATCTCCAGCTGTGCTGCAACCACAGATTAAATCACATAATATGCACTACGAAAAGAAATAGTTCTGAAGGTCGTTTGAAAAAATCATAAAAATATGATTAACAAAGAGTGACAGTGCAACACTTACAACAGATAATAAACCACTCTTGGGAATATTTTTCAAGTTCTAAGACAGATACCATAAAGTGTCGTTGATTTCGACATTCATGCAGTGATTCATTTTATTCACCAAACCCAAAACGAAATATTGCAACTGTTTTTATCATTATAATTATTTTGTGAATTGAATGAAACAATTCCTTTATTCTAAGCCACTTGTCTTTTTTTACCTGTCGACCGGTTGTCAGAAGAACCCTTATATTTTCAGGAATAAAAATATCGTTATTTTAATTTATTTTTTTATATTATGTAACTTCATCGGCCTTGAGGAAAATAATTTCCCTAAGGATCTTTGGGTATGCTGTGTGGAGCGTCTTTTTGTGGAAATTAAGGAGTGAACCTGGGTCTTAAATTTACTCATGTTGTAGGAGGGAGGAAACACAGGGGCCGGCAAATCGTTCCACAGCCGAGTTGTTGAACACAAGAACGCGACAAAAGTGTCAACTGTGTACAAATGTTAGGCGCATGTTTGGTGTGTTTCTCGACTGTTCACCGGTGCCGAGGGAATCAACGACGCTACTTTCTCGAAGCATTTTCTGTTGAGGTTGAAAGACAGCATTCCCACCTGATGCCAGTGCTTTAAAGATTAAGATGTATGCATATATGTATGTTTGTGGATATATTTGTTTATATGTGTGTATATGGGTCTACATGCATATATATGTACCCGTCTCAGAACAGACGTAGTCTAGTGAGGCGGGTTATTTACTTGTTTGTATATAATGTTATTTCAATAAATGCCCGGGCTGCCGGCAAAAAAAAAAACGTTTATTGCGTCTAGTAATAGATTATAAATAGGTAATAGATTTTCTTATATCTTCTGACATATTTTGAATGGTATTTTAATACTATTTTTATGAGATCTATATGAGTTGTTCCGAAGTGAACAAATTAGCTTGAGGGGTTAAATAAATCAAATAAGTTGAAATGCACAAGGACCCAGAATTCTCCATGTTGGCCATACTTCCTTGAATCTCTGTCAATTGATTAATGTTTTTCACCCTTCTACCACCCTCTCCTCTTCACTCATCATGTCTAGATGTTTCATTCACATCGACCTTTCGTATTTCTGACTGGGTTACGAAGGCAGAATAATGGAGAACACAAACCCTACACGCTTGCAACACACATTCAACATCGGTTTTGTGTCGAAATTTTGCCGAAGGATTCATTAATTGCAAAAAAATATAAAAGGTCACATGAAAACATTTAAACTTTAAATAATAATCTACTGACACAAAAATTATTTTGTTGGTTCTTCGATAAACAGCGCATAAATTGGTAAGAATTGTAAAAAAACACACTTATCTTTCCACATTTTGTAAACATATATATGTTTATTGTGGCTAGGGAGTTTATTTTTCTCTAGTTAAAAGCGAACTGCTATCAAAATTCCAATCAACATACGATTATAGGAGGCACCATTCTCCAGAGACTGGATTATTGCGCGTGTTGTCAGACTTGATGCTTCCAAACGAGTCAGGTAAGTTAGTTTTGCTATCATTATTAGACTTGAGATTATTTGACACACATTCGACCACATTGGATCACAATTTCCTGATCGCCAGGCAGGAAAATACTTTTGAACTGGGTGTTGAAATCATTCAGTGGATAAATTCCTGCCTCTGTGGGCGAATTCAATCTATACACACAGGTGGTGAAAACTCTTCATCTGCAAACCACTTCTGGAGTCCTCCAGGGTTCAGTGCTGGGACCCCTACTTTTATAATTTATTTATCAACGATGTAATCAAAATAATAGAATCATTGGGACTTCTTTCATATCGTTAGGCTGACGACCGGCAAATCTATTTCTTTTGTGCGCCGAATAAAAAAGTAAAATGAAAATGCATTATTAATTGCTTTTACCCGCGGCTTCGGTCGCGCGGTATTAAGGAGAAATTCTTGTACAAAGAATTTTCCCACGGGATTTTTTTTTAAGTGGCCTATGTCACTTCCCAGTCCCCCATCTATATGCAAAATATCACGTCAATCCGTTGCTACGTTGCGACGGAAAAAAAGGACGAACAAACACACTTTCACTTTTTTAACATGATGTTTTCGAACAAATTAAGACGGAACGGACATTCGGAAAAGATTGTTTCTATGCAGCAACAAAAAAAACGCCAGTCAATATTAGACAAATCTTATCTCAGTACTTCAACTGTAAAAATCCAGTTACAAATTAGGAATGCATCTACACGCAGATCTTTCTTTCATATTTGTTATAAATATATATTTTTTTACATTTGCTTCACACAGGAGGCCCCGAGGAAAATCATCCCTCCCAGGACCTATATGTTTGGGGTTGCTGGAGACTCTCTTTAGGAAAGGAAAGGGAGGGAAATTCTGAGAATGAAAAATGTATGAGGGGTGGGTAGGAATCTAGGGGTCAGTGTGTCCAGGAGGGACAGACGTTTGAATCCATCCCTCCCATTGCGGTGCAAGGCGATATTACGAGACTATCACCCGATCAGGCCTGCCAGGCACGTCTACTACTAATGGACAAACCTCAACCCGTGATCTCGGTTCTGTTCACATCAGATACGAGTTAAATAAATTAAGTTGTAAAGCAACCTTGAGGTGATTTTCCCATGATAATGGCGCTTTAGAAATAATCCAATTATTACAATAATATATAAATAATCCAATTGTTATAAAAATTGTCGACTTCATAAACCGCCAAAATTATTTATGGGAGGAATCGAATAAGAACGTTTAAAGTCAATCATAAACAATGCAGGAGAAAATAGTAATATAAGAATTACTAGCTGGGTTACCCGGTTTCGCTCAGGACAACATTCGAGAGTGTTCTGGAATGTTCCACAATTTAGTTTATTTATTTATAGCGGACCCGACAGACATTGTCCTGTACACAACTGTCGGGACAAACTAAAATTAAAATAGAATAATATTGAATATTCGATACTGCGATGGTAGCGCAGTCTGCCGGATCCAATGTAAAACATTAAAAAATCAACAACTCCTTAGAAATAAAAAAAATAATTAAAAGAACATTTTCCAGTGGAACAAATTGTGAATCTAAACCATTCTCGAATCCCCTTGAACCAACACATAAAATTTCATCAAAATCGGTCCAGCCGTTTAGGAGGAGTTCAGTGACATACACGGACAGAAGAAATATATATATATTAAGATTATACATTACATTATTTTGTTATTATTTTTTTTCTCGTATTAAAATTGATTCGAACTTCTTCATCAATTCAATAATTATATTGTTCGCCGGTTCAATGAGTTTTCTATGCCTACCAATGTACATTAGTGTTTTTTATTTGATTTCGTTGCTCATATACGAGTCTGTGAATCAAAAAATATCTGCAACTCTTAAGAATTATTTATGGAAATCGGGAAAGACTGGTAGGTACCTACTTAAGCAGATCTTTTAGAGATTTAAATAATCTACAGTTTCCGAACATTTCATAAAAAAATATAAATACTTCCTAAGCTCTAGAAATTATATAAATTGTTGTTGGATGTTCATATTCTTATTTGTCGTCAATTTATAGACGAGAAGAGAATGCATTTTAATATTTTAAATTTAATAATCTCACGTTTAAGAAAAAAACAAGTATTTTTATCAATCAAACGTGTTGCTTCAAAGGTTTTTTAGTCTGAGTGGGTTTCTTGCTTTGGATGGAAATTTGATAACAAGACTTATTCTCCGTTTCACAACCAAGGATAAATTATACATTTCAATACGATAAAAGGCTTAATGACTTAAGATTTTAATCACGTAATATTGCAATAAATCGAAAGCATACTCGTATTACACAAATAATGTAGAAATAATTTCGTTAATAATTCATATCGATTCCGTCTTAATAATGTAACAGGAGACGACGACATTTTAGATTATTTAGGCGACTTTTGTTGGTGACCTCAATACACTAGTAGGTATGGTATTTGTACAGAATAATCAAATTTAATAATAACTTTTATACAATGTGAATAAAATGCAAGCATTCATTACTTTGAAATGAGATAAACGAATGTTTCTTTAAACACCACACCTTGACACACTTAAATTTGCAGTCGGCCAAAGGAGGAATTTACGAAAAAACTTAATATATTTTTTTAAATTCCTGAAGTTTTTCATAGGATATACATTATATATTTTACTTTTGTGCATGGCCTTAACCTCGTTAAACATCGCATATTAACCATTTTTATACCTCTCTTTTTCACGAAACACGTGGAAAACCAACGTCCGGCTTTTGAGTTATGGTAATTTAATCCAATTACATCTTATCTCATAGACTCTGAAATTATCGTAATATGAACAGAAAAAAATATCACTTTCACAGTAGGTGAGATATTAGGTCTCTTGCATTTAGTTAGAATAGCAAGTAAGGTTCTATTATTTTTAAATTACTTACAATATTATATTAATATATAATGAAGGCAATAAGCTACCTAGATTTTTTTAATAGTTTTTTTTTGGGTAAAGCTTAAATTGTAATATTTGGTCATTAAATTCAATATTAGCGACTCTCAAACGAAAATTTGAAACACACATACTAGAAAAAGCTCAGGACCAAAATAAACCCAGGACCTTAGCCTTTCCGGAGTTCTGATCGAGCTAATTCTACACTCTCCCCTTCGGTCATAATATTTAACTGTATCCAACTGTATCATACTTCAACTAAGAACTACTAACATTATTTTCATTTTCTTAACGCATATTTTTATTGGCTGCTATCTTGATGTACGTTTGCAAGATTCATCCTAGATGTAACCGAATTTTTTTCTGAATGATTATCAAAAAAAATAATTTTAATGGATTACAGAAAATATGAAAAAACGCCATTTCAAAGAAATATTTACACGAATTGTTAGATTATCTACATAGTTACCTACATGCACAGTTATGATATTGCACAATCATTGATTATTGTTCTTAATTGCTTTGGTGATTGTGACTTACGCAGGTACCTGCGAAATTACTACTATTCTTCGAAAGTAGCGCCTTATATAATGAACCTTACACGTGATAATGACGACCACACGTTTTACTCACAGATAGTCATCAATTATGTTTTAAGTGTCAATTTGCTGCTGAAAATGCATATTTAATTTAAAACGTGGGTTTTTACATTTGTTTATTTACTATATTAAAGACCGGCCACCAATTTTTTCATTGTATCCGGTCTAAAACTACCAAATCTGTTTTAATTTTAAATAAAAATTGTCTGTTTTTAATAAATTCCGTTATACAAATAAGGATACTCCGATTACAAATACGATTTTTATTTTATTGTTTTCTTTCGAAAATGCAAATCCGAATACAAACGTTTCTTTGTCAAACAACAAATCCAATAAATACGAGAACTCTTACATAACGACATAAATTAAAGATGAAGAGATTTTTGATGGATCCAAAATTTTAAACGTTCTAAGTTTTATTTTTGCTTGATAATAAAATGCTATTCAATGACTTAGTTCTTCTTCTAGAAATTCTTCTGCAACTGATCGTGAGATCGTCATGGTTTCCTAAACGAAAGAGTCGAGTCTTTTTAGAAGATTTCCATCGTCGTTTTGCGTAGGTAATTGTCTACCTGTCGGCTATCAACAGATTAGGTAAATGATTAATTAATAGAGCTCCATAAACGCTTCAATGTCAGTGTTTTATGGATATTGATCTTGGTCATGGTTTGTTTGTACAGAATTTTTTATTCCGCGAACCCGCAATCCTTTTCTCTTCTAAAAAATAAAATTTCTTCGTTTCCCACGTGCTTTAATAAAATTTAATTGATGCGTCATTCGAAAACATTGACCCTGTACCACATTATGACTTCTGCTTTACTGTCGACGTGAAAGAAGTCAAATACATTAATGTTACTTATAAAAGTTAGCATTACAACGGATTTTTTTTTTTAGCGAAAATTTACTATAAAATGTTTTTCAGCATAAATTTTTCAAAAGTTTTTGGAGTGCGATTACGTTAGGAGACGTAAAGATTTAGAAGAAAGAAATATATATATATTTTTTTATATAATCATAATTAAAGTTAGAATTTTTTATGCAACAATGAGACACTGTAGGGGTTGGTTTTGTCTCTTTGTAATAATAATCAGTGACCAGCTTAGATACGGGGGATAAGTTAACAATTAAGAGGCTAACTTTACAGAGTTAAGTTATTTCAGAAACTGGGTGTACTGTACAGGGCCCGCAGATATTTTAATTGTGCACAACTGCTAACCCTGTACAAATCGCAAGGGCGCCCCACGGTTGAATTTGGCAGCCACCTCTGGTCTGGAGCCCCAAAATACCTAAAAAACCCTTGACTCTGTGTAGAAACGGCTGGTACATTTGATAGATTCTTCTAACTTAACAAACAGATTGCAAGGGCGTTAAGTGGGAATGCTGTCATTGTTCTAACGGTATTACAATGGAAGATGCTCCGAGGAACTAGCATCATTGATCCCCTCGACACCGGTGCATCGTCACATGGGAAACACGCCAAACACACGCGCTTAACATTTGTACAATAGTCACATGAGAACTTACTGGTCATTTCTACAACTCGTTCTTGGGTTCAACAGCTCGGCTGTGGAACGATTTGCCGGCCTCTGTGTTTCCTCCTTCCTACAACATGGGTCTCTTCAAAACCCATGATCACTCCTTCCTCTCCTCAAAAACATCTTCAAAGCATCTTCAAAGATGACACAGAGCCTGAGGGAAATTATTTTCCTAAGGGTCTACTGTGTGGAGTTAATGTAAAAAAAAATTGCAAATTGTCAAAACTACATAATGAGAAATTATTACTCACGTATGCATTAAGAGCCATATTGTAAAAAAAGTCAATAAATAATGTACTTACGTAATATCTATTACATTTCACGATCTCTTAAACATGTTCTTAGGCTTTTTTTAGTCATACATTGAGTTACAACCTTACTGAATACCTTTCTGAAATTCTGATAGCCGGTAATTTTCGAAATATTAAGAAATCGATTGAAAAGAAGTAACTATACGGATGCTAGAGCATTAGATCACAATCTGAGGTCAGCAAATTTATAAAAAAGAATTTGCAAAGCATTAAAAATTGCACCAAAATACACCCAGTTTACACCTCCCGATGGTCAGTGTGAAGTAATAAACAATATGAATAAATGGTATGGTACAGATTTCGTTGTAATAAGGAGTGGCAAATATTGGCAAACGCCAATAACATAACAATCATGACATAAATATATTCTAATTCGTGATGAAAACCACACTAAATCATCCCACTTTCATGTACGAAATTGGATAAATTATTAGAGATGTCATTCCGTGTAATTTATGGGTTTACATTATTGACAAGACATGATTATTTATTGTAGACATGTGGAGCGACTTATAGAATAATAATCCCGATATTCAAACCAAGAGTTTTGACTTATTTAAAAAGGCGTGGATTGCATGTTATTTTTGCATGAATAATTGTCGTTGTACTATTAATTCATTTCAGCAGATGCTCATTATTTATGTTTCCAATACCCCTTAATTATAAAATAAAACTAATTGATATAGCATGCCTAGGTGAGAAAAAAATAAACCACGAATGTTATACAATTATTTCTATACCAGGGAGTGGAAGATTTTTCAGAATCGCCCCGGTGGAAGGTCGTCATTTAGTATTGAAAAGATGCTTGAACGTGTTATAGCCATAATAAGTGATTAGTTTGAATCAGATTTGTTCCCGATCTTCAAATAACCTTTCTTTTTAACTTTTTACTCTTTTTTCTTTAAAAATTTCACAAATATATGTTGTAACATATTACCATTGTCCTGGAGCAACACTCCTCTTCCCCATCTTATTCTCTTCCCCGTACTTTTCAGCCTTACAATACACCCTTTACCAATTTGATAGCCGGCGTAGTCCAGCGGTAAGGCTCTTCTTAACTCGCATTCCGAAGGTCGAGGGATCGAATCCCGGCGTGGCAAATAAATTTTATTTGATTAATTTGTGTTATTTCACAATTTATTCATTTAAAATAATATATAGTATATTTGCGGCACGTTCCAGAGTGGAAGATACTCTCAGTATCGCCCTGGTGTAAGACCACCATTCAGAATTGAAACGTTGCTTAAATGACTTAAGCCGTGTTTGGTGACCAGATCTGAATAGTCAGGTACTTCCTACCTTCCTCTTCCCCATCTCCTTCCCCTTACCTTCAGCCTCACAACATACCCCAATCGGGGATGTAATAGTCTCAATGGCTCCAGACGAGAGCAGTTGGGACTCTTGTGCGATATTCATAAAAATTTAAAAAAAACACCTACCTACCAGAGATATGAATGCATAATTGCATAGCCCTACTGACTTCGGGCCCTTAGGACTTGTTTTTATCTGAATTCCACACACGAGTCCCTCCCGACTTGGGCGGTTTCCAAATTGAGATCATTTGTTTTTTGAGCCGGTCGATCTATTTGGAGTCCATTGTGTATTCATTTAAAAGAGGAATAGTAAATATTACCCTTGAATATTTATTAAATTAATAATTTTCTGGCAAAGTGAATTATTTTTATGATCTCAACTGACATCTCAATCAACTCAGTTTCTTTTGCTGAGGAAAAAACTCCATCGTCTTAACATAATTCTCATACGAATCCGAGATTACAATCATTCAAACTACTCTTATGCGATTCAATTATTCATCTCTTTGTACAAGCTGTGAATAATTTCTCTTTCCTTCTGAGCAAGGTTAATATTTGTAACTGTATTCATCATCCGATCATTGCAACACCGGTATCAGCATCCGCGCGACGCACTCCTTTCTCTTACCTTTTAACTGACTAGACTGGGGAAAAAAACAAACAACTGGACGAAAAGTTGAATCATATTAAACCGATTTTAACCAATATGCATAAACAGCTACGATCGATTCAAAATGAAAAGCCCTAAAAACACTATTTATGCTAACCATTGGATTACTTAAAAAAATGTTTCACTTTGGTCAAATAAATCTCTTTGAAATATTTGAAATACATATGCAATACAAGATCGTCCATACAACTAAATTTATCGATAACTTACACTCATGTATTTAGTTTTGATACCAACAGATTTATTTATTGATTAACGTTTATATTTTGTTATATTTAAAAAGCCGAGTCACTTGTGTCCAAAATTAAATGCGTACACCATTAATATTTTTTTATAATTTAATACGCCTTTAATTAAAAAAAGAAGCCTAGGATATGATTAATCCGGAAAAAAATGCGCATCTCTTTGGAGTGAATGTGAGGTGAGGTGTCTCAGGTGAGAGACAACCACTCTGGTTCAAACGTTGCTTGAAATGGCTCCACTCACGTTTATTAACCAGATCTGAATATATGGTACTTCTCAACCCTTCTTTTCTCCGTCCCCTCTTCTACTCACAACATTCGCCAAATTTGGTTACCATTGGCTCCGGACAGTGCATTATTACATAAATTTATTAAACCTGCTCGTGGATATAAAACCATATTATCTGCCTTCATAATACCTATGTTTTAATTCTTAAATAGTTGGAATTAATTATTGACTGAATTTAAGTCTGAGCGTGATCTCCTAATTTTCCGGTAAAGAATCAGTTCATAAGAGTTTTTGTTGTGCAAACAACCAAGTCACGAATGCCGTAATTTTTAATTGAAAAAATGTTAATAAAGTAATCACGTAAAATTGCAAGTGGCATGCGTAATATTATGATTACTCATCGATACATACATATACAGATTGGTCGATTTGAACAATGCATGCTACAGAACGAAATAACTATTTAATTATCTAATTAAAATTATGTAACTCACGAAACTAGAAGGAATATATTAATGTTAAAACGAATTTCTAATTAGAATGAAATGGTTCCAATATAATCGATTTAAGAAGCAGCGCATAATTCAATTTTGAAAATTTAAATTACTGTAAATAATTCCGCTTTAGGATAAACCTAAAGAAAATAATTTTCCTCAGCTTTATTTTTGTCATCTTTGAGGATGCTGTGGAGAATCTATTAAAGGAAAGGAAGGAGTGTAAATTCTGCGTAGGAAGAGATTTAAGGGGTGGATAGGAATCTGGGGGTCAGTGTTCAATTCATCCCTCCCACTGCGGTGTGGTTGGTGGGCAATACCTGGACTGCCAATACCAGGACTAACCTCACCCTAAGAACCCAGCACCCTTTGTAACCAGTTGAGGTAACCTATGGCAGAGGTAGACAAAACTTTAAAAAAAGTTTGTGGACTAACCTGATCAATTTTATCACGGCTTGTTTTGTTTGAGGCGGGTGTAAATTTTTGATCTTTCTGAAGCATATTTATTGTTTATATAAAAAAGTTACTTTCCATTTTAATGGGTTTTGTGTATGAAAACCTGTTATTTAATTTTTTTGTAGCTTTTCAAAACGTATATTACACATTTTTTTAAATTGTATGCAGAGGCTTTGAGATGTAGAACTCTTACTTAACAATAATATATTTTTTACTTTTATGAGTAAAACCTCAAATTGCAATATTTAATTAAATGAAGACACTATGAGCGAAACTAAATCGAAAATCTGTAAACAGAAAAATCAGAAAAAGATATTGGCACCTCTGGGACTCGAACCTCGATATCCAATTCGTTCACTTTTTACTGTACCATACATAGACTAAGAACCACCCATATTATCTTCATTTTTTTTTAATAATATTCATCCTAGACTTGCAGAAAAGTCAATAGATGTCGCATATTAAATAAAATGGATAAAAAGTTATCCAGATACCATCTAGATTGCATTTAGTTCAGGTTAATATTTTTTGCCATCTATGGCAGCCAATAAAAATATGCGTTAAGAAAATGAAGATAATATGGTTGGTTCTTAGTCGAAGTACTGTATAGTTAAAAGTGACCGAATTGGATATCGACACCTTAGCTCAGTGGTCAGAGCACTTGCCCGAAAAAGATAGGTCCTGGGTCCTGAGTCCCAGAGGTGCCAATATCTTTTTCTGATTTTTCTGTTTCCAGATTTTCGATTGAGTTTCGCTCATATTGTCTCTTATTTAACCTTCCTCCTGTACATGCATTAAGATTTGTTTGACAATTTATTCTGACACAATAAAATACCATAAACAAAACCTTCTAATACTACAAAAAAATATTCAATCAGATGGATAAATGAAATTTATCTACAAACCTAATTATTTCGGTACTTCGATTATCTTCAACGTAAAAGCGATGAAAGTCAACAGGGGAAAACGTGAACAATGATTTCACGACCTCAGTTGACATTATAACAATTTGATCTAATTTGGATACCACCGAATCGATATCGTTATTCTACCGTAATACTTATTTTTTTCTATTGTTCGACGATCGCTCTGATTGTATGGCACTGTTTGAGAACTGAATAATGCGTAGTTATAAGATTTATGGTTATTTTTGCACGAATTTCTAGATAAGTATCATGTTTGCGAGCAATCACGGTATTATCAATGGTAAGCGATGTGATTTATTTTAGAATTGACTGTTTTTGATGATTTATGTATTTTTAATACAGACTGCGATCGCGTAAAATAAAAATGTTAGGTTCAACCATTTTTACACGCCTAATGTATTTAATCCCGTTTAATCGCAAGAAACATTTGTCCCAGCTCACATAGGTCTTATTGAAATCGTTGTGTCTCCCTTACCATCATCATGAGAAGTATGTTAATAATGGCATTGAAAAGAGAAAATAAAAATCTTTATATTAAAATTTAAAAATCAACCACAAAATAATACAAATATACACCTTTATGAAAGCATAGTTTTCGACCGCAATTTGAAAAAAAAAATGAATCTTTATGAATTTTTTAACAATTATTTTTACATGAAACGACAAAAAAATGAGGTATCGATAACGTTTACAATTCATTTGCTTACTAAAATATGTGTGTGTTTTTATTTTTTTCGTTATCAGTAATTTTAGTTAGAAAAAACGTAAGGTGAATCATTTTTAAAACTTTTAATGCTTGCGTCACCTTTCGAAAACAGCTTTTAGTTTTCGAATACATTCACAAATATTCTATTTATTTGGATTTTATTGCAAAGCGGAAATATTTTTACATAAGGTTTAAGAGCTATTTTTTACAATGTCCTAGAATCAGAATTTTTTTTCTGAGGATCTGATTTTTCACCGATGTTCTAAAAAATAATGTTTGAATATGATATTTCTATACCGCGCAGGCAAATATATTATGTAGGCACTTCGAATGCTGTAAGCTTTGTAATTATACATGTATTGGCTACGTGCCAGTCAACTGTAACCTCGCGGTACACCTGCCAATTACTGTTTTAGTTTTAATGAAGAAGAGCTTTTTCAGCATAATTAATTACGGCTCATTCATTAGAATGGTACGCGTTGGTTGATGGGCTGATTTTTTGTGAGAACGGTGGGTAAAACATGCGAAGAAATAATAAGGTATTTATTTACGTTATTATTTATTCTTTCAGTAAACAGTGTCTATGGATTTAAATATGTTTTTGTGTGTGAAAGCCTTCGAGATTTCGGGGTGCAACATTTAGCCTTTCGAGCTTGTTGCGTAAACCGAGATGAGAACCAACCGCCCGTAAAAAGAAGTCCATGGAAAAGTGGCGGTAATACCAATACATCTTCACAAAGAGTGTGATGTGCTGAAGTAAAAGTTGTCGGGCATCTCGGGCCCCCTCCGCCGCGGTCGCTTTCAGCCCACTATAAATACGGAGGGCGATTTTTCGGAAGTCACACTGCCTCCGAGTCTTCGTGCAAATAATCTAGTATGGCTAAGCTGTCCATTGTAAGTCGTCCAGTCATATTACGCTATCACGCTTTCAATTAACTCCGGGTTAAAGTGGGTTAAAGTGAACAAATAATCCAGTGCTTTTATGCGGCGAGACCGCGTGTGCTATAGTTTCGATAAATTAATTTTGTGAATAAATTATTTGAGAAAAAAGAGTGAATTCTTTTTTTCGCTGTGAATTACTAGAAGTTTAGTTACCGCAACAATTACAAATGTTTTGGTGTGTTACGATTTAACAAATTGGATTATGTTAACATGTGAGTGATTTAATTTTTTTTTTCTTTCAGTTGGCGCTCGCAGCGTTCGTCGCAGTAGTGGTAGCGGAAGCCCCGGGAGGCTATTCATACTCACAGCCCGCACCCCTCGTCCTGCTGGGCGGTGGAGGCGGCCATGGTGGCATCTCATTAGGTGGAGGAGGACACGGCGGAGGAATCTCCCTGGGCGGAGGCGGCGGATACTCCCTCGGCGGAGGCGGAGGCGGCGGATACTCCCTGGGCGGAGGACACTCTCTGGGACTCTCCCTCGGAGGAGGCGGTCTCCACGGAAGCAGCGGTGGTTACAGGGCCGTGCACTCCGGTTATCAGACATCCGAAGGACAATACGTCGATCCCCATCTTCTCGAAGAGATCAAGAACATCCTGCTGAAGGATGAAATCCAGAACGCGCAGTACCAGTCATCTTCTCACGGAGGCGGATTCTCATCCGGCGGACACGGACTCTCCGGCTCCTACGGCCCTCCCACTCCCGTATACGGCGTGCCACACTACCAGGAGAACGTTGTCGGTATTGAGCTCGGTCATGTCAAGCAAGGTATCCAGGTAGCTCAGTATGAACAGGACGGAGGTTACTCCGGAGGCGGCGGATATGCCGGCGGTTACTCGAGCGGATACTCCAGCGGAGGTTACTCCAGCGGCGGACACTCCAGCGGAGGATACTCTAGCGGCGGATTCTCCAGCGGAGGACACGGCGGAGAATCATTCAGCTCCATCGGATCTATCGGTTCCATCAGCTCTATCGGTCACGGATCCTCCATCGGATCTTCCATCGGTCATGGCTCTTCCCTGTCCCTGTCTTCCGGCTACTCCGCCCCGTCAGGAGGTGGATACAACACGATCGCCATCCCCGCCGGATCCTACGGAGTCCCCCTGCAGCCCCGTTACGCGTCACCCCATCATTAAGTCATCAGCCTATCCCGTCAAAGGATATGCTAAATCTTCATAAAAATCAAGTCATCGCTCGTTTGTGATCATCAAATGCTTATCACATCTAATCATCACCCATCCTGTCGATATCATTTGTATTATACGATGCTTTCTGTAAATAAATCTCTTTATGTTTCACGTTAAAATAATGTTTTATTTTAAACCGCCGCTTGTCAAACATCGCAAGGAGCCGTTTCATGGCAATGTTTAGTAAGAGTTTTTAGTAGACAATAGTTGTATTGTTAGCTATTAGTAAGAATGGGAAAGAACGGCGAGGCAATGTCACAGAGAACTGCGAATGTGTGAAAACATATTCAAAACACAGACAATGAGATCAGTGTGGTCGGCCGAATGCGGGAAAAAATGAAAGGCGACCTGAAGATTTCGCCCGATGAGATTGAAATAATAACATCCGCGATTTAATTCGGTCGAGAGAGTGGAAACAGGTTGGTCGCGGGCGGCTACTTTTTGTCCGGCGCGTTCACCTATGAAAGTGAACGGGAGTGGCGGAAGTAGGTACAGCGGATAATTGCTCAGCAGCCGGGTGATGAATGCGTCCAGCCCGGGGCGGGCCGGCGGATGTGTGTCACGGGAGTTTCACTTTTAGCTGCTTTTAGCCACCGCAGTTCGGTGACCTGCCAGGGGCGGGCGCCCATCTGGCTGCCCGAGCCCGGTGCCCAGCCTCACCTGGTCACGAGTTCACCGGAGCACCGTCTCTCGCGTGCCCGCTCTTCGCCTCTCCTCGCCTGTCGGGCATACCGGTAAAAGCTCGGGCCTCTCACTGATGCGTCATCGCACGATTGGTACATTAATATTAATCCGTTCGATCTTTCGTATCGAATACCAACTTTCAAAAAAACTTCTATACTACCTACGCAGTTCGGGAAACAATGTAGTATGTAGCCGGTGTAAATACACATTGCGCGATAACAAAGCTTCTACACACTTTCCAAAAAAAAAAAAATATTAACTAACCTTCTAAATGAGGATATTTATTGTTTTGAAAGTTGAAAGTTAAAAGCACGGATTAACATAATATCCAGTTTTATTATTGAAAGTGTTTGCACAACAAGAATCCTGTGTGTAATAGATAAGTACAAAAGATTCATATGAGAGATATGAAAATGGAGATGCTCTGTCTAAAAATCGAGAGTGAGGAATAAGACGATTACATCGCATCCAATGCAATTTGATAATAATAATTGCAGCCAACAAAACATCTTTCGGAGATTGTTAAATTCGCCAACTGCTGATTAATAATTAATTCTGTGAAAATTTCACTTTTCGATTCACTCGGTTATTCAATTACTCGTGTGGGCAGACTTTCATTAGATTCATCGCTCATTCCATTATATTGCTACAAAAAATTAAACATTCACTTTTATTTTAAAATCAGACGAACAAATCTGTTATGAAGAAATGCGTTAGCTTTCATACAGTTTATGCAGTCATAAAAAGTTGCGCGTACTCTTGTACTTGAATACTCGTTCATAGGCCATTGTGTCTTCAAGGTCGTTACTTATTCAACTAATGTTTAGTTCGTGACTGCAAGAATGTCGGAGAGATTCTCTGGAGATGTGAATTTATTAACTGATGTTCTTTGACGTATCTGACAAACACCGCTGTAAACACGCTTTACGTGCTCGAATAAAATTATCTTAATATTCTTAAAACGGAAACAAATTTACTTCGACTTGTCACGAGATAGTTTTTAGATAGGAAGCAAATGGACAACGGACATGTGTTCTCACATTTGATCGAATTGAGTTTGTGTTGCGTGCGTAATCTCATGATATGTACATTACGTGTACAAACCGCAATGACGAGCGGAGTAGGTAAATGGAACCACATGGTAGTTCAATAAAATAATATTCGATGACTGTCTCTTATTTGAAGAATCTTACTTTCTCTTGGACAATATATGCATTGAAAGTGTATGATTAACATTGTTGTGAATGGTGAATCCCTGAATTTACTACAAACAATGAGGCGGGTTTGTGCAGTCAATTTGGGAGGCGGGTATGGGTACCGCCGTCCCGAGAACCATTTATTGGATAACCAACATTCTACCACAGGTCACTCCAAGTGGTTCGCTACGTTTGGTGACTTATTAGAGGTGTCTGGGTTCACGGAGTGAGGTTTGTCCGGGTCCTGGCGACAGATGCGTCTGTCCACCAACTGCATGGAAGGCCGGATTGGGAGAGAATTGTTGAGGAAGTTCGTTTGATTTTTCCAGCCGTAATATCTAGGCATATCACCTTGCACCGCAGTGGGAGAGATGAATTCATACGTCATTCATCCGCCACTCCTGGACACACTGACCCTCAGATTCTTACCCTCCCCTAATATCTTTTTCCTTCCCAGAACTTCCTCTCCTTCCTTTCCTAAAAAGACCATGCGCATAGCATTCCCAAAGATGACATAGGCCCTGAGGGGAATTATTTTCCCCAGATCCTCCTTGTGGAGCAAATAAATGTAAAAATAAAACAATTAGGTAGAACATGTATGTTCGTGATGATTGAACGTGAGTGATGGGATGGCTGATAATGTCCACAACGTATTTATGGTAAGACAAATGTAGCATGAAATTAATGTATAAATGACATTCCTATATGTGATAAGCCATCTGTAACCATGTTACAAGAGTTCCAAAAAAATGCAAGACGATAAAAGTAATGAACAAGAAATTATTTATTTTACTGAAGACTTTTGCTTGTATTAAAAGTAATTTGTACAAAAGAGTATAATAATAAGTGTTTTTAACATAACACGACAAAATGTTGTAGTAAGTCTGTCATTATGATGTTTAAAGTAAACATGAATAGTTATTAATTAATATTAGCACATTTTTATTACGTCCGATTGGGTGTTTTATAGAAAATTACTCAAATAGTGCAACATCAACCACCATATTTTGGCAACCAGGCGTGTGCCTATCATAGTAGCTTTTATTAGATTAGGTTCTACGGTGAAAGCACATCTACGGTACCTCCAATGTGTATCGTTTAACAACACAACAGCAATAGGTACATAATAAATTAATAATAATTGCAGTGACTTGTTCTTACGATATTCATATTAAAAGTCTTATTGTATGATTGGACGAGGGAATCGTCGTAGTAATTATTGTTATTTAAAAAAAATTAATTACTTTTATTTTCTATAAAACGTAGGGCTACTTTATTATGCACATTAACAATAATAAGATACAAATTTGTAAGAATTTAATGAAAATAAAGAATAAAATCTTTTTACTCAAATTGGTATTAAATATATTAAACATTAAAAAACATATTTTTATTCAAATTGGTATTAAACGTGTTTTATGCAATTCCGATCTCAAAGTAATCCTAAATGGTTTACTTCTGAAATTAAAATCTCTCGCACTTAATTTAATCGTATAGAAGTGCACACATTTTGTAATACATCTTATCCAAAAATTGGAGAACGTTCGTAGATATAATATTATGTACAGATATAATATGAGCTTCTTTAACGTGAAATGAAAGTAATAATAAAATTGTTGATTATAAAACAGATTTTGTTACAAGAATAATAAAAAAAGAGTTCCAAATTGAACGTCTTAAAATATCAACAATGATTTTTTTTAAAGTGATGTTCTGAACACGTCTCAAAGTCATAATCGTCATTAAGCTGGTAAAACGTTGAATTATAACAGATAGTTTAGTATGAAAAAATAAGAGAAACTCCGAACACGTAACCCACTAATGAAATGTAAAGCATTTTGTAACGGTCAAGGTTTTTTGCTGGTTGATAACGAAATTTTGTTATGTTTGAATATCGCTCATGGATTTTGAGAGTGTTCACAACATAATATATTAATTTCATTTACCCGTTAAATAAGTGAGAGTGATTTTGGAAGAGCTTGAGTCTGGATTCAGTGGTCACGGGTTCAGGCTGAAATATAACAAATATTTAAAATATTTTTTATTTAATTTAGAATACTTCTGAAAAATGACGCCACAAAGTAAATTTACAGAGATTGAAGAAGTATTTTTTATGTGTATTATTTTACTGTGATATCCTTGATAAAAATGGCGCTCTACAAATTGTCCAATTATTATTATTATTATTATTATCGGAGTGAAATGATGATAAGTCCAGCAAGACTTTATAATACATTTAACAGATCCAGAATTCACAATGAAAGGCTTAAATATACGACACACGCCCGACACAGTTGTCCGCTCATGCGTGGTGGCCGGACAGCTCAACAACATGCGACTTCACCATCTCCTTTGAAAAGTAAACGATGAAAAAGAAGTTAAATATGCTACGTTAGGTTATAGGCTATTTTTCAATTTTTTCATAACTTTTCAAAGGGTGTTGAAATGCCACTTTGTTGAGTTGTTGTGGAGCCGTCACGCGTATTCCCAAAATAGGAATAGTGATTTATCAGAACTGGTGCACACACATAAGCGTTCTTATTCTTGCGTCCCCGTCTCAAAACTTACATATCCACATTTACATAATTTTTATTTTTTTTTGTAGATATTTGATTATTATGCCATGTTTCGTATCAGGCAGAAAGAGCACCATTCAGAAACGTTACTCTAAATGGCTATAGCCGTGTTTAGTGATTCACATTTAAAAAAAGGGTAGTACCTACCCAAGCTTTCTTTTCCTACTTTCATTTTTCTTTACATGCCTTTTACGCCCTTCACCAAAATCCACTGGTTTCAGACAGTTGGGACTCACCTACATAAATAAAAAAGTGATTTCATTTTAATTTCTAAACAGTACATTGATTGATATGCCGCGATACAACGTAACAATGCCGCCATAAATTAAGCTAAAGAAATGCCAACTTGACTATTGTTCATTGAACTCTTCTTCAACCTGTCTAAAGCGTTTGATCTTATGTTTATCATATTGGAATAATATTACCGTTTTGCCTGGAGCTATGCATACCTAACATGTGAGTCGGTAAATTAGGAAGTGTGCTATGGCATTAGTGAGCTATATGGTATGTCTGTAATTTGAATCATTACTAGGCAGCCGCCACTGGAGCTAGGCAGCAGTTTAGAGGCTAGATTTATTCATTTTCGGAAAATCGACAGTTTACATTTTATAAATTTACGCGTGTGTGGTAAATCCAAAATTATACCGATTATGGATTTCCTCCATATGATTTTACCTCAAACAAGACAACATAATAAAAAATAAGAAATAATGAAATTCGTAAACAAAAAAGTTTTAAAATTAATGAGATATTTGATACGTTAATTTTAACGTATATTAAATAATAACAATGATACAAATATTTGTTTATCAATAGAATTTTACAATTTTACACTTTCTGTTTTTTTTACCACTGATTCTATTGAAAAAAAGGCCCTCTAATATGGTAAAAAAATATATATAATAAAATAAAATAAACACAATTAAATAAAAATACATTAAAAAAAATATTTGTTCAAATCTCTAATCTAACATGTAATACAATATGAATAATAAAATAAAAAACAAAATAATATAAATCAGAATTAAAATTGAAGCAAATAATCTTAATATTAAAATTAAAATATAATAAATTAAAATATATTATTTGATACATACGGCACAATTCTACATACTTAATTACAAAACAAATGCTGCAGAAAATTCGCCAATTACCATGGTTTTTGCACCTTTGTTTGCGTAAACTCTAACATTGAAATATTTTCAGATTCACCGCCCACATTTAAAAGGAGCATCATGTCAATTATATAAACTGTTCAATGCGCATACAAATTGTTTCACTTCTATAGACTACCACTTTTCACATCTATAAACACACTCACACTCGACTCTACACATATCATCCAATAATTTCTCAATGTACCTACCACAAATAAAACATTACAAGGAAAAAATCTTGGAACATTTCACAAGTGTAAATTGTTTCATCTCTGTAACCAATCACTTGAGCATACTACTTACTACTTTACTTCTGTAAAATAATTTGAAAAAAAATACAAACAATCCAATAAGAACTGAACATAATCACAACACGTTACAGATACTTTGTCTCCAATCTCCAAGAAATAAAATAGTTATTAGACGGGTCTTTCAGGTTTCGCTCTCGCACGTTCGAAGTCGTGAGTCAAAAACTTAATGAACGGGCAGAAATGAAACCCATCTTCAAACGGTGGTTTTTAGTGCTAATCATTTTCTTCTGTTGTGTGTAAGAAGGGCTGAAGGACATTTCAATACTCTTTAATACGGCAGCACCTCATATTCAGCGCTTCCATGGCAGGGAGACTAATAATATTTTCAGCCAGCCCTCATCCATAATTTTGTGAAGAATTTGAAGTATGTCATCCAGACTAACGAATTGTGTATATTACCATTTTTTCATGTGAGTATATGATTTAAAACTCGTTTACGCAAAATGAGGAATTATACCTCAGATGACGTATTGCTTTCATCAGTCAAAAAGACGTTCACGTATCAGCCTAAAGATGCACCACCTATACAACATAACCTTCTGTAGCCGCTGAGTTGTTTAGATGTGGTACTTTAGCTCCACACAGGAATCATCAGCTCGTTATCCCAAAACTTAGTATAAGCAGTTTTCTGACTAATCAATTGGACGATGGATATACTGAAAGTTAAGACGTACAAATGGAAAAATAAGCATAGACGAATAGCAATAAGTGGCCGGAGAAAGTAATTATTCGTTAATTTTAAAAATTACTTATTTAAAACAAATAAAATTATCATGAAATACGAATTTACATTAATTTATTAAATGATGTCGCATCACGTTGAACTATTTTCCAAACATAAATGCATAGTAATATTTATTTGCGTAGGAACCTGTTATTCATGCACACATATTAAAATCTAATTTTATGCATGTACAAAAGCAAAATAAATACTATTACATCTGTAAAATAGAAACAAATACAACTCAGACGCGTATAAACTTTGTAGCCATTTATTACTCAGTAATTTATGGAAGGCGCCTAATTTGTATGTGATTTCTCCACGTTTGTTATCCGCGTGTGAATTATCATCAGATTTCCAAAACGAGAAGTTAAATTATTTCATAAGAACTAATGCATTCTATTCTACCTGAAATGGATAAAATTTTGTTTTCTTCAATTGCTTTTCTTTTAATTGATTAATTAAAAAATTGCTATCACAACACAAATTATTGTATTATTAATTTTAAATGGAGGAAAATAATTTCCCTCAGGGCCTATGTCATCTTTGAGGATACTGTTTGGAGGTTGTGTTTGAGGAGAAGCAAGAGTGAACATGGCTCTTAAGGAGACCCATGCTGTAGGAGAGAGGAAACACAGAAGCCGGCAAAACGTTCCACAGCCGAGCTGTTGAACTCAAGAACGCGTCGTAGAAACGACCCGTTCTCAAGATAGACGCGTGTTAGCACAAGATAGACAAGGCAATCGTACAAGGCGGAATATTTTATTTTACAACAATAACTTCGCTGTGAATTCTGTGCTATAAAGAATACATAGGTTGGCAATGAACTAACTGATGTCGCTGACATATTTAATTTAAACTTCGACACATTTAAAGCCAAATTAGTCCCCCCCTTTTAGATGTAAATAATGAATGAGAAAGCATTTTATTTTGATTTTCTTTTGTTTGTTTTTATTCTAAATGCAAACAATAAGTAAAAAAATAAATTTTTATTATGTTTTTGTTGCTCGTGGATATATGAGTTGAACCTGCGAGTTCTCTAAAGTCATGCATACGGATTTAGCATTAGATATATGGGCCTGATCGTAGATTCCCAACTCTCGTGGGATCTCCACATAAATCACGTAAAGGAGAAAATTATTCCCATAACTGGTGTACTTTATAGACTCCAAGGATTACTAACTACTCCTTTACTAATATCAGTCTACTATGCCATGGTACATTCACACCTCTCCTATCTCTGCTGTATCTGGGGATTTGCCTCAAAGAAATTGATAGCTGATCTGCAGGTGGTTCAAAATCGTGCTCTCAGAAATGTTTTTGGACTTCCATGGGATACCCATGTCAGAGATATCTATTCGGTTTCCGGTATTCTTCCAATAACAAACCTTCCTAAATATGAAATCACAAGCACCATCCTACAAATTACTCAACAATCAACTCACACTAACATCAAGCCATCCACCCTCACAATACTCGAAATAGCAATAAAATCCGCGTACCTCAAATACATACTACAAAATATGGGATAAATCTCTGAACTACATTGTCTATACTCTTTATAATTCGCTTCCCGATATGTACAAGGGAATCCAGCAAAATAAAAAAAATCAGAGTAATGCTTTAAAAGAATATTTTTTAAATAGGTTTAAAGATGAAACTATGTAATTTATCATGTTCAATTATGTCTTGTTTCCCTTTCTCTTCTTTTCTTTTTAATTTAGTTGTAATCATCCATATTTGTATAAACTTGTTCCTTTTTTCTTTAATTGTTATCTATTGTTTGTTTGTTCTACTTAACCTGTCTTTTATTTTTCGTCTACATTATATATGAAATTAATATTTTTTATTTGTAAGCTCCTATGTAAAATTGTTATTTCCTCTCACTTATGAATTGTATGTTCTTCTTGTCCTAAAATGAGTTCTGTAACTCATCGGGATTGCCCTGGCAAGAAATAAAAAAAAAAACAATAATATATTTTTATATATTATATTGAGTTTATGCTTTATTTATATATTTTGTAATCTTTTATTTATTTATTTATAAATAAACGCCCTTTTTCGGGGCTTTTACATATATAGCATAGAAAAAACATTTTATTGTACATAACTGAACTGCCTCAATAACAATATTTTTAATTTATTCAAAGATAAATTGAAGATGTCCACTGACTTGGTATAATTGTTTCCCTCCATTAGTATTCTGGGCAAAGAGGAATACATATGATAGTTAGTCCCAGAATTTCTGCACTGAAATGAATCCTGACTTCTAGTATTACGAAGTGGAATTCGGAAGCTTATCAATTCAAGTAATACCGGACTATCAACTAAATCATTTAGAATTTTATATAAAAATACCAAGTCAGTGAAAATTCTTCTGTCTGATGTTATACTGTTGTTATAAATGAAATTTGTATTTGATATGTAAAAGCCCAGTAGGGCGTCAATAAATAAATAAACTGAATTTGCGTGGGAAACAATATTGCGTTGTCATTTTATGAAATGAATTTGTAGTATGAAGGGTGGCAGCAAATTACGATTCCCTGGAAATTTTTTTTTTTTCAATATAAATATTTATGGACTTTTTCAATATAACTATTATGTTCCCGATGGTTACCACCATTACCGACAGCATAGACTGTTCTATCTTCCAGCCTGCAGACCAACTTATCAATGGTCATACCGGTGGGGAGAGCAGTCTTGCCGTTGAACAGAATCAATTTGGATATCGACATTGAGCATCAGTGAAGCTCCCATTAAATGACACTAAAATTCACATTTTTCAAATGTTTTAAAAATAATTCACTGAAACGAACTCCATAAACGTAAGCATTATTTGTAATGAGAAAATTATGTATTTGTATTGATAAAATTTTGCCCGTTCAGTCAGAAAGCAATATCTAAATTAATTTTTTGTTAACATTAGCTTTGATGGCCGGCGTAGTCCAGCGGTAAGGCTCTTGACTCACAATCCGAAGGTCGCGGGATCGAATCCCGGCGTGGAAAATAAATTTTATTTGATTAATTTGACTTATTTCACAATGCATTAATTTAAAATAATATATAGTATATTTGCAGCACGTTCCAGAATGGAAGATACTCTCAGTATCGCCCTCGTATAAGACCACCATTCAGAATTGAAAGGTTGCTTGAAATGGCTTTAGCCGTGTTTGGTGACCAGATCTATATAGCCAGGGACTTTCAATTTTCCCCTTCCCTATCTCTTTCCCCTCCCCACTACCTTCAGCCTTACAACATACCCCAATTAGGGATACCGTAGTCTCCCTGGCTCCAGACAGGAGAAGTTGGGACTCTTGTGGGGTATTCATATTAAAAAGAAAAAAAAATATCGACGCAAGAAGCCCTGAGGAAAATAATTCCCCTCAGGGCCTATGTCATATTTGGGGATGCTATGTGAAGGGTCTTTTAAGGAAAGGAAGGAGAGGAAGTTCTGGGAAGGAAAAGGGTATAAGGGGTAGGTAGGAATCTGGGGGTTGTTCGTATGAATCCGTCCGTCCCATTCCTGTGCAAGGCGATGTTTCGAGAGATTAGTCAAGGGGGCTCCTTCAACCATTCTCTCCAGATCCGGCCTGCCATGCAGCTGGTGGGCACACGCTAAGACCCGATTAAATCTTATCCTATGAACCCGGTTATCCCTGCTAAGTCACCAAACGTAGCAAACCACTTGGGGCGACCTATAGCAGAGGTTTTGGTTATCCAATAAATGGTTATCGGGGCGGGGGTACCGATTATACATGAGTCGCAATCCAAACCAATGCGTACGTATTATATGCCTACACTATTTTATTATATATTTTGGTTGATATATTGTAAGCCTTCATAATGTACATGAGATACTAAATCATCACTGATTATTCGATACATATTATAGTCAGCATTAAATTTTTAAAATACCTTCACGGATCACGTTTGCCAATCAATCAAGCAGGTGTGTTATTAAATTGTGTATACGAAGAAAAAATATTCGTTTGAAAAAGGTTAAGAATAGAAATGCTTAAGAGTTTGTTTGAAGATTTCTTTGTCACGATTTAGGCGTGGTTGCTCCATTCTGCATTGTCTGCTGATCGAATTTCTAAGTAGGTTTATTATGACAATGTACTTATCTTTACAAAGATTAATAGCTTTGATTTTGTTCTGACAGATTGATGTTATTTTATTGGACCCATTACTATATTATGGAGTTTGCTCTTTCAAAATTTTGGTTAATAATTATTTATTATTATAAATAACAAACAATTCAAAGAATAAAGAAACTTAATTTAAAAAATTGTATATTTCAATAAAATCACAAACCGTTCATCTAACTAGGGAATTTCTGCGTTCGATGGGTGGTTCTTTAATTATCGTGAACAAAAAAAAAACATTAAACTAAATATAATCGATATATCTACATATTATAAATTAAAGTCCTTCGCTGCTTCTGTCTGTATGTTCGCGATACATTGGTTGAAATAAATACGTAAAGAAAAATATAATTTTCTTTAATTTAAATCAATGCCGATCTTGACTCATCATTGTGACTGTAAGTATCATAGACTGTCGACTCGATATTTTATAGTCTATGGATAATTAAAACTAAAGTAAAAATAATCTGTGAGCTTTTTTTTTTTACATGAGCTCCACACAGGAGGCCCTGAGGAACATAATTTCCCTCAGGGCCTATGTCATCTTTGGGGATGCTGTGTGGAGGGTTTTTTTTATGTAAAGGAAGGAGAGGAGAGTTCTTGGAAGGAAAAGGGTTAAAGGGGTGGGTAGGAATCTGGGGTTCAGTTCAGTCAGTGTCCTGGTCATCCGCCTCCAAGACCCAGACATACCTCACCCCATGAACCCGGGCAACCCTGCTAAATCACCAAACGTGGCGAACCACTTGGGGTTACCTATGGCAGAGGTATTGGTTATCCAATAAAGGTTCCCGGGGCGGCGGTTCCCGCCTCCCACATTGGAGCTATGATAAATCAAATTTATAAGATTAATTTCAATAAATAAAAGTAATTACCATCGTAATTGTGATTAAGGAATCGACATTACAATTTATTTCATCAAATGTCGTTTCTTTCTTAACAAGTAATGTTTTGCTACTAGATACTTTTCTTTATGCACTTGTGTATCTTGTGAGATTAACAAAATAAACCTCCATCTTTCCTTACAGAGAAACTCAATTGTGGTTTAATTAATGGTGTCATCCAAATCACAAAGAAAATATTATTATATATATTAAAGAAAATATCTGTATGTGGTGGACAAGCGGGCTGGCAAGCGGGTGGTGTGGATTTGATTTGTATGCAAATTAACAGATGGTGGTGTAAGTTAAAAGTAACCATCCAGTAGATGGCTTCATGTTTCGTTAGCCACAGCAACGCGATAAATTGTGAAATAACACAAATCAATCAAATAAAATGAACTGGCGCACGCCTGGATTCGAACCCGCGACCTTCGGATTGCTACTCAAGAACCTTACCCCTCGACCACAGAGGTCATGAAACCACACATTACAGTTATTCAAACTGAAATTGGCAGTACGTTTATAGATGACAACATAATATTCTATTGTAAATTAAATTAAATAAAGGATATATATAAAACCTACATTGGATTATCACTGTATCAGTCACAATCATAGGGTGACCACAATGGTGGAGACAAGACAAATAGTATTTTTTTTTTTTTACATGAGCTCCACACAGGAGGCCCTGAGAAAAATAATTTCCCTCAGGGCCTATGTCATCTTTGAGAATGCTATGTGAAGGGTTTTTTTGGGGAAAGGAAGGGGAAGGAGAGTTCTGGGAAGGAAAAGGGATTAAGGGGTGGGTAGGAATCTGGGGTTCAGTATGTCCTGGTCATCCGCCTAGTCAAACCTCCCCCCATGAACCCGGGCACCCCTGCTAAATCATCAAACGTAGCGAACCACTTGGGGTGACCTATGGCAGAGGTGTTGCTTATCCAATAAAGGTTCCCGGGGCGGCGGTACCCATTCCCGCCTCCCAAATTGTATGAATAATTATTAACAATAAATAAATAAAATTTATTATATGTCAATACTAATAGGTAAGTAATATTATTAAAAATTTTACATGTCAAAATTTAAAAAAATAACATATATCATTGATGTCGCTATTCCAAATTCCTGTAATATTCAAAAATCTGTTTCTAAAAAAGTAAGAAAATACACAGATATAGGAAATGAGATAAAGAATTTGGCATTCTCAGACTATAAAAATATAACCATCTGTTATTTCGGCTACTGGCATTATACCTAGCTCTCTCATTCAAGAATTAGGCTTATTAGATTTGTCAAAGAATTTATATATAAAAATTCAAAAATCAGTCATTTTAAATACATAAAGGATAACGAAAGATTTTTTAAATTTAATGAACACAAATAACTTTGTGTACACCACTATTTAATTAACCATATCAACATGTTTCGAAAACTGTGTCTTCTTCGTCAGGATAATAAGTTATTATATTAGGATAATAAGTTATAATAAGTTATTATTCTGACGAAGAAAACATAGTTTTCGAAACATGTTGATATTGTTAATTAAATAGTGGTGTTCACAAAGTTATTTGTGTTCATTAAATTAATAATGAAGCCACAAAGTAAATTTGCGAATTTTGAAGGAAAAAAAGTTTTTTTAATATTTATGTTGAGGGATCAGTAGGATTTATCGGTCCAGTTAGGAGTTCTACTGAGCCGAACCCTCTGATATGAAAATATCTGGAGTCGGTGAATTATTTTCCCATTTGGTCTCTGGTAGGTTGACATGTTGTTCTTGTATTGTTTTGTATTTATTATACTTATATAATACACTTGCATGGCGTGGATTGACTAGATGATCATTTGTGGAAAAGTGTGTGGAAGGGTTAAGTTTTTCCTGTGGGGAAGATTTAACCCGGACATAAAGTCGAAAAATATTTAAAATTAAGTTCATTTTAATACGTACATAAATTAAAACGTAAATTATTCAAGCATAAATTATACTCGTAAGTAAATTAAATAGATAATAATAAGTACATTTAGCAGGTTAGTTTAAACTGTATTATAATAGCAGTACATCTTAAAAAAAATCCTCAGATGAAGTTTTTTTTTAGTAAATGAAAACAAATAACTTTGTGTAAACACTATTTAATTAACAATATCGACATGTTTCGAAAACTGTGTTTTCTTTGTCAGGATAATAAGTTAATAAAAAATAACAAAAGACAAACAAGTATAGACAAATAAGAACATAGACAAAATATTAGAAAGGAGAGGTGATTAATTACTTAAAATATCAATTACTTAATTAATCACCTCTCCTTTCTAGTATTTTGTCTATGTTCTTATTTGCCTATACTTGTTTGTCTTTTGTTATTTTTTATTAACTTATTATCCTGACGAAGAAAACATAGTTTTCGAAACATGTCGATATTGTTAATTAAATAGTGATGTATACAAAGTTATTGGTTTGCATTTATTAGTAATGACGCCACAAAGTGAATTTGCAAAGTTTGAAGAACTTTTTTTAAGTATAACTTTTTTTATGTATTATTTTTTCTACGCAGCAACGAGTCAACAATTAGATATACTTCATATTTATTTATTAAATTCTCATTGGGCTTTTGCAGTCTTATTATACGTTGAACGTTTACAAACAAATAAAAATAATAAATATAAATCAGTACATAAAAAAAAATATCAGTTTAAAAAATACGTTTTATGAGTATATTAAATACTTGTCATTTTACAAACATAACATGTAAACATATGTTTTATTCACAAGTTTATATATAAGTTTAACATCTATGTTTTTGATTTGTTGCAGGACGGAGAGGTTTTTAAAATATCAAAAAAGATCTGTACATATATGTATTGGCAGTTCGGTGAAATCACACTAGCGATGAATGATATGAATAGTTAGTTCTAATGAATGATATAATAGTTAGTTCACAGTGGAAAAGATGGGGGATTAAGTGGATTTAACAGGGACACGGATGTTTATATTAATAACACGTAGGCTGTGCACAAGCTGAGATGCAGGTCGCACAAAGCGGAGCAGATCATGAAACTATTTGCCGGCATCTGTATTTCCTCCCTCCAACAACACGTGTCTCTTCAAGACCCATGTTCACGTCTTCCTCTCCTCAAAAAGATCCTCTACACAGCAACTTCAAAAATGACATAGACCCTGTGGGAAATTATTTTCCTTAGGGCCTCCTGTGTGGAATTAATGTAAACAAAAAAGATCAGAGCAGGGTATGCAATGTATGAACGTATATGAATCAAAATGCGCTGCGAGACAGGCAGAAACGCGAATGCTCTGCGCGAGATTTTGCGCGGCACATGCGTGGGCGGGCACTTATTATCACGAGAATATCGCTTTTTCAGACAAGAAAAAGTAAATTATTTATTATTTTAAATCAATAGTAAATTATTAATTCAAAAGTCAGAATCGGGCTCAGCACTCGATATTCTCACAAACGACCAGCGCCCAAGCAGGAACAAGATTAGCTGCGACGTCTGTCTGTTGTCAACATTTCTGCTCTACTCTGCGTCTCACCATATGACCAGCCTTTATATTTGAGAGCAGTCTGGGAGGTTATTCAGTAATTTAAAAAGTATAAGAATATCATTAATAATTCTCCGGGTAGAAAGTAGCGGTTGCTTTAGATTAGGTATTCATGTATTGTTGCAGAAATCAATTACAGGTTGTCACAATTTGTATTGAACATGTCCAAGAAACTTCTTTTGTGGGTATTTTCTCCAAGAGGTGTAAGTTACAAGTATAAATAGGAGACTGTACAGAAGATGCATATTAAAACTGAAATCTCAGAAGAGAGCAGTAAAGTGGTTTCATTGACTTCATTCCAAAATAAAAATAATAAATGAATGCACCTATATTTAAAATAAATGTTATGAAAAGTCCTTGTGTTACATATTACAAAACCTAAAATTTGCATGGCCGTATTGGAAATCGTTTCGCGGTGACGATCAAATGAAAGTTTCCCGTCGAAAATAGCACCAGGGTTTTAAGCGAATGGTACTTACACTATTAACCGAAAGCGGTATAGATATTGGAGTCCGTGAACGGTAAAAACATTGTAAATTCTTCAAAAAGCATATTTTCCTAAAAATACAGCATTTCCGTGAATGTTTTTTTTAACAGTTAAAAAGTAAAACATTATTTTCATAAAGGAGGTGCGCTCAAAACTATTTAAAATCATCCCGAAAAGAGTCAGTTTATAATGAATATATATAAAAAAAAAAAAATTTTGTGCGCCAGATGAGCCCAATTTTACGGTTTTGTAGATGTTATTAACGTGAACAGACGAATGTGCAAAACAATTTTTTTTCTTTTCTAGGTACACTAGAGTATGTGATCGAATCAGATTTATTCTAATTAAATGAAGACACTATGAGCGAAACTCAATCGAAAATCTGGAAACAGAAAAATCAGAAAAAGATATTTGCACCTCTGGGACTCGAACCCAGGAACACCTTAGCTCAGTGGATAAGAGCACCCAGCTCCTGGGTTCGAGTCCCAGAGGTGAAAATATCTTTTTTTTGATTTTTCTGTTTCCAGATTTTCGATTGAGTTTCGCTCATAGTATCTTAATTTAATTAAATATTACAAATTGAGGTTTTACTCATAAAAAGTAAAAAAAAAAAAAAATAAGATTTATTATAATTTATCCAATAAAAATATTTTTTCGTTTTTTGGGGTACTACGCATAAAATAGGAAATTCGAATATTGATTATAAAGTAACCAGTGTTCTTTACAGGAATCTATTTAAATGCTGGGAATTTACTTTTATTTCAATTAATTTATTATTTTGGCCCTAAATAAATAGTTAGAAAAATATTTTAATAATTCAAGACTTTCATGGTCGATGGGTAAGGCTTTGAAATAGCAAACCGGAGGCGACGGGTTCAAATTTCGTGGTGTGCAATTAAATTTAAAATGATTTATTTGTGTAATTTCACAATTCATTAATTTAAAATAATATTAAATATAATTGCGGCACGTTTCAGAGCGAAAGAAAATCTCAGTATCCTTCGGTATTCGATCATCAGAACTAAAGGCCAGTTACTTTCCCCACGTTATTCTTCTCCATCTCCTTCCCCTACACACCGTCTTCAGTCTTACAACATACCCCGATTGGGGATGCCGTAGTCTCACTGAATATAGACGATTGGGAGGAGCTTGTATTTTTTTGCGGTATTCACATAAAAATAAAAAGACTAGCTCACTGAAAAAAGGAGAATACCAAAAACACACAAAACAAATGTAATATTCCACGAAACATCCATATTTAATTCTAACATAAATATCAACAAAACATATTGACATGAGAATATAAACATCGCACGATCATCAAATTCTCTGTACACGTTGGTTGTGGTTGATGGGAGCAATCAAACACATTCAGCGAGCTATTTGTTTACGAGCTCGGCGGATCCGGAGCGCCGAGAGCGGAGAGGTTGTAGGGGGTGGCAGGGGGTGGGGCGGGGTGGCGACGCCGAGCAACAGGTCGCGGTACGTCGCGGCGCCCGCATAGGCGTCGCGATTATTGCGTGCGTATTATTTACGACTTTATTCGAATAAAAGACGTAGATAAAGTTACTTCATTTGGTAAGAGGTGTGTTTTCTTAAAACCCTTTTATGTACATTTACTTGTATTTAAAACTGTTTAAAAAATTCAATTATTTATAAGACGGTGGGTAACAGACTGCTTAACTTATGAAAAACATTTTTTTAAGTTTAAATTCCTTCATTATCATAAATCACAATCATTAGAGACCTTTATGAAGTCTTTACGAAGAAACGCGATAATGCATAAATGCGAGATGCAGAAATGCGAAATCAATCGAAATGAAATAAAAACCTTACATCTTCTTTTTTTAAATTTTATTTTTTTTTATTTTTTGCTTTGCATATTTTTATTACTATACCTCAGCTTAACCTATCCTCTCCCATCCTACCCCCTCCCTTTTCCCACCTAAATAACTTATAATATTGTTTCTTGTAATATAATTTTTATTATCTATCGAATCACTTGTATATAATACCCTTGTGGAAACCTGTAAATGGTACAATTATTGTGACTCAATTACTATTATGCTCTGATATTAATGTAAACTGTTGGTCTCCCAAATAAAATAAAATAAAAATAAAAAATAAAATAAAAATAAGAGAATTGCCTAGATATTAAGTTTCGTTTCTTACAATCTTAGTTTTTTTTAAATTCAGTAAGGTGTCTTTAAATCTTAAGATTCATAAAGAGATGACTAAATATTTCCTAGAAGGTCCGGGCACTTTGCTTAGCCATTTCGTTAGTTGGGATCGGTTCAGATTGCTGTTTGGGCTTCGTTAAACTAAACCAATTAATTAATGGAAGAGGTCGATAATTTATTTTTTATTTTTTTTATGTTTCGTGCATTATTAAAAGAGAAAGTAAAAAGCATAGCACGCTTTTTGCTATAAATATTATACATTATGACTCTCAATTTTTTACGAAGTCTTAACAAATATTTGCTCTTAAATAAATATCATGTAGCGCCGCTGTGAAGTTGAAGGGCGGCAAGTGTAGAGTGTAGGCGGACGGGGGAGTGGGAGGGTGGGGAGGGCGGGGGCTGATTGTTACACAATCCATCAGGGCGGGCGGCCGTGACAGCTCCGCTCTGTGCCTCCTCCAATTGGGGAGTAATTGAGTGGCTCTTCCGTCAGGGCCCATGGGCGGATCCGCCCAGGGCTGAGCGCTGAGACTTGAGCGACATGTCAACTAAACTTTATTGAATGAATAATAGTTTTTTACGAATGTGATTCGAGGGTATTTGACCATAAAAGGCATTTTTTTTATTTTCTTTGCTGTTAGACTTTATGTTTTACCTAAATTTCTAATCTCAACAGATAAGTTCAATCGATCTACGAAGTCCCAGAACATTGATAATTATCACGAAACGTTTATGGAAAACATGCAAATTTGGGGGGCGGGTATGGGTACCGCCACAATTTATTGTATTACCAACATCTCTGCCATAGGTCAATCTAAGTGGTTCGCAGCGTTTGGTGACTTAGTAGGAGTGTCCGGGTTCATGGGGTGAGGTTTTTTAATACGTTTACCTACCTACTGCGTGGCAGGCTGTATCGGGAGGGATTCTTTGAGGGAGACCTAACCGAGACCTCCCCAGCCGGACTCTCTCTGCCTTGCAGAGGAGTAGGAGGGATGGATTCATACGTCCGTCACACCTAGACACATTGATTCTCTGATTCCTACCTACCCCTTGTATCTTTTTACTTCCCAGAACTTCATCTACCTTCCTTTTCCTAAAAAAGATCTTCCATACGGCATCCTGAAAGACGACACGGGCCCCTAATATTTTCCTCGAGCTCACACAGGTGAGAATTAGAAAAAAAATGTTCTCGCGCGCATTCAAACAAAGATTTTATTGGTTGATATATATTTCAGACGCTCGTATAGCTTTAATAAAGTCTTACACTAGATTCTGCAAGATGACCTACAACGATGGACCTACACATGTCATGTACAACATTAGCAAGGAAATCCGTAAGTATTTTATTGCGGCAAAGGAATACTTATCTTTTACTATGTCTACTATTTCTTAGCATATGTCATCTCATCTATACTAGTCTATACTAATATTATAAGTGCAAAACTGCTCGAGTTTATTTATTACGCTTTCACGCAAAAAAAAAAAGCGATTTTAAAGATTATTTCGCCAATAGAAAGCTAAATTATATGCGAAGACTATAGGCTGTATATGATGGTAAGCTCTGGCGTTATTAAATTATAAATATTTTTATATTTCTTGTACGTTTTCTGTCGTTAACAAAAACGAGTTATTGCTAACGTCAGAAAACAAATCGTTGCCGTGGAAACGATGTGGATATATATTTTTTTTTATTTCAGGCGTCGCGTCATTGTTAATATTTTTCTTTCTTTGTAAATAAAAATGAATCTTCGAAATATTGGTACCTACGCGCGTAACTTCCGAACGACTGAACCAAATTGGATAATTATTTTTTTTTACTGCTGGTGAGCTCTGGCATTATGAAATTTAGGAGGCGAGTATTTTGAAAACTGAATGTACCGAGAATGAATGTATGGAATGCTGGAGGGGGGAGGGGGGGGGGGATAATTGATAAGTGCAAGGGATACAATAATTTACCCCTAACACCATGCGAGCGAAGCCGCGTGCAAAAAAGCTAGTATAATATAAGGCAGGTAATCCATACTATTTTCAGATCACGACGTCATTTTCGTGAGGATAAATTTTATGGAAATATATGGCGGTTATCATGATTAACATATTTCTTTCAGCGTTCTTGCTTAAAATATTAGATACAAGTATCCAGAAGGTTGTAGCCGGTTAAAGCCAGTCACGTATTAATTATTAAGTGGACATCAACCCCTACGAAAATAATTTTCGTTTGAATTTTTCCCAGCCCTAAAGCGTCCCGCGTAAGGTAGTCCTGTTTGTTCCCCTCCCCACCCACCCACAGTCCCGTCTGACGATCCGCCGCCCAATGATTTATTCATCCATCATCGGGGAGCCACCATTTGTCCCCTGTCATTGAGACAATCATCATTACACTTCCTCTTTTGTCCATTAACGGTCCGGATATCCGCGATAATCTCGTGATTAATTGACGCGGTTTTTTCACCTTAGTCGCTATGGTGATTTATCTTCCGAAACGAGACGTGCAACAGGTCTGTTTGTAATGTTTTCTAAAGTGACACCTATGAGCTTTTTTGACAGGTGATTGTCTCTGATCTGATATTAATGGTTTGTTTTTCGTTTGCCCAAACGCGTAAATATAAAATCGTTAATTTTTGATAATGATTGGAAATTTATGACGAAGTTGATGCGCGTTGTATTTCATGGAATACCAACAAAGATTACGCATTTGGGCAGTGTTGGAAATAATTCGAATAAAAATTACTACAATAATGTTTCCTACTGCTGTGTACTTTGATCTCTTTTAGCTTCAAAAAAAATTTACTTCTGAAGTTCAACACAACACAATATAATATTCACGTTCGTAAAGGTTTGTATTGTTACTTATTACATTTAGAATTAAAAAAAAAATGAGCACCTACTCTAGCCCTTCAAAAATGGGCGCATTTAGTCAGAAGGCTAAAATATTTCCGCTTTGCAATAAAATCCAATATTTGTCTCCTTTTGTCCGAAAAGTAAAAACGGTTTTTGAAAGGTGATAAAATACTCTTTCAAACTTTATTACTTATCAGAAATACTTTTTAATTAATAAAATTTGCAAATGCAAACTTTAAAATTTTTAAAAAATATTTCATCCCATGTTTTTGAAACTAAAATTTGTGTATATAAATAAAAAACACTCACATATTTTATTAGACAAATGAATTATAAACCTTAGGTAAAGTCACCTCACTTTTTTGTCGTTTCATGTAAAAATAATTCTTAAAAAATTCACAAATTTTCAAAAAAAATTGCAAATTCCGGTTTGCAACTTTTGTTTCATTAAGGTGTACATTTTAACCATTTTGTAGGTAACTTTTAGATTTGAAAATGTAGCGTGTTGTTTTTTTCCTTTCAATACCATTCAGATCATATTTCTCATTATGATAGAAAGGAAGTCACGATTTCTACGAGACCTAGGTAAGCTAGGACAAATATGATCTCTTGTGATTAAACGGGTTAGTTTACCAAAAAAGATATTATCGGAATCTGGAGTTTGCGACAAGTATTTGTTTTCCATTTCTTCAAAATTTAAATATACTTATAAGGATCTACAAATTTTATTAATGCAAATAATATACTACAGTTCTACACAATAATAGTTCCACCTTCGCAAATACTGTAGTGTTTAAATCCATTGTACCTACATATCATCACAAAGCACAACTTAATCCCACTTAGGTTTAGCCTCAAGTCAACTAAATAGAGTCCCAACAACTTCCAAACTAAAAATGTCTGAATTTAATCTATTCTAAAATTCCCTTCCACATATATCTCTGGCAGTGAAGCCTGCTGGTAGCTGGCAACTGGCAACTGGCAGTGATAGCGGCTCAGTCGAGACGTATCGCGCGAAGGTAGAAGTAGAAACCAACCCCAATAAATCTGCCTAATCATTACGATTGCCCCGCCTAATGCCGGAGACATTTCGAGCCATTTCCCTCAGGATATACGGTGTTATTTCCAACGAGAAAGACAAGCGGGATCATTGTGTATTATTTCGTCTTCCGCGCTGTGTTGTCTTCATCTCACCCGTAGTAGTCGGTACCTATCTCCCCGAGCTTTGATACTTGATAAGCGAATATCCAGGATTCGGGCTTGCTGCAAATAGCGCCAGCAAATGTTTTATTACGAATCGGTCCTGGAAAACTACATTGCATTGATAGTTTTACAATATTTGAATAAAAAAATCATTATTACAATTGTAGAGTATGACTGTATTTAATGTTGAGATTCTCTCTATCTTTGGATACAGAAACCGCATTTTGAATACTGGACATAAATAATTTTCGGTTTGAGAGTTTAGATATCATTAGAAGTATATTGCATATATTTTTAAATTTTTTTTAAACATCTGGAGCCAGGCTATGGCACCCCCAATCGGGGTATATTGTGAGGCTGAAGGTAGTGAGGAGAGGAAGGAGATGGGGAATAGGAAGGTGGGGAAGTACTTGGCTATTCAGATCTCATCAACAAACACGGCTAAAGCCATTTCAAGCATCATTTCAATTCTGAATGGTGGTCTTACACTTATTGAGAGTATTTTTCACTCTAGAACTATATATTATTTTTAAGTCTTGAGGTTAGAATTAAGGATCTCTTCTGCTGCATTGAGGGTTTTGGCTTGGGCTGTGACGGCGATTTCATCGTTGTAGAGGATAATATTAATAAATTAAACGAAACATGAAACAGAAAAGTCACTGAAAAGAAAAAACATTGTAAAAATCTGGGACCTCTGTCTTACTGGGACAACACTTTAACCACTGAGCCATTCTAGTCTTGTAGAAAAGTCTATAGGTGCACCATGAAAAAAAATCTGATAGGTTTATTAGTTTACAAATATATTCTGTAATATTGTAATCATACAAAGAAAGCAGCCAAAAATTGAGATACGAGATCGACAAAAATTACAGGTAAAATAATCAGTTCTCATTAGCTTAGTAAATAAAGCGTTGTCTCGGTAAGACGGAGGTCCTGGGTTTGATCTCGGGTTGCTACCATTATCTTTTTTTTTCCTTTTCTTGTTCTATTTCACGTTTCGTTAAGATTTATTAAATTATCTACTTCTAAAATGATGGATTATTTCATTGATATATATTATCTTTAAAAGTTATTCCAAAAATTAAAATATTGCAATCACAGATTAAAAAAAAAAAAATTATGTCAACAAAATGAAAAATTCGTTTTTAATTCTTAATTTATACACATATCCAACATTTGAATTAAAAATAACTTCTACTGAACACATCAATGATATAAAATTAAATCAAAGAATAAGTCAAATGATTTTTAAAACAACCCACGTCCTGGACTGTGGTTACTTTAATAATCAAAATTTTTATTTAATTGTCTATGGTTCATTTTTGTCTTTTAAGAGGAATATAAACGCTAGAAATATTTTGATTCTCCCGCCTTCAAAATTTTAAATCGAGCGTCTTATTTGCACGAGGCAAGGAAGCGAAAAAGTGTTTTTTATTTATTTTGTGCATAATTTTGTATGAGTGTAAAAAAGTTAGAACAAACAAAACCTCAAAAATAGTCTTAGCTATAAAGGAGTATTTTTTTTCAAATTGTTTCTTATACTTCATAGTTAAGTCTTGAAAAACATTTTCTTTAGTGGTTTACGCTTATATTTTTTGTTATGTAATTAGTAATTTTGTTGTAATTCCAATACATAGAAAAGCTAGAAAAAGCTTTAATTTATCCGTAGCATATTTTTTGATGTTCATAATGTAAACCGATTTGTCGTAAAGATTAATCTAAATAATATCTAAATAGGATTTCACGTATAGCTTCACGTTAATGTGTGCTCACTTGTAAAGCCTATATCGGCCAATTATTAACATGAAAAAATAAACAACTGGGATACGACGGATAGCGAAAAAAAAATGATTAGTTAAACAGCTCTAATTTTTTTTTAAATATCTTACGTGTTTAATTCGTAGGGATGAATTTCCATCAAAACTTTTGTTTTTGAATCTCTGGAAGAAAATTAGTCAGTTTTCCTCGATATCTCAGAATGAGCTTTTGTGGACTTTAGTTTCTTTTAAAAATCAGTGATTCATTTATTAATTTAATCCATAACTTTAGCCTAATAATATACTAACCAAGTCACCTCACCTTTTGCATAATGATTGCAAACACTTCCGTAATACATGCTCACGTAAACAGTAGCAACAACTTCTCTCATGTTTCGCATATATGTAAGTATAGAACAAGAGCAACTCTAAGGAACCACGGCTTCACATAAGAGACAAGGATCTCTTGTATCTGAAGATACGGTGGATTGTGTTCTCCGTAAAATTCCGTTAAAGTGGGACGTGTGTCAGTTACGCGAGTCACTCCTCGCATGCTTGAATCCTAATTTAGATACGCAGCCATTGTAATCTTCCCCCTACGAGCTGCTCGATTTAAACGCCGTATTTAATAATATTTGCGAGAATAGAGACACTGTTTATTGAGCCTGTTAAATCCCACATTATTTATTGTAGTACCTACTCTAAATGACGCGTCATTTGAAAGAGAGAGAATAGAATGTCCTTTATAACCCATGTAAATGGTTAGAATTAGTATAATGATGTGATAATTAGAGTTAAACGAAGGTGATTTTGATTTTTTATACTTTGTTTGCAGAAAAACTTTAACCCCTCAAGCTAATTTGTCCGGTTTTCGATAGGTTAATTAGGTCTCAAAGAAATCGTTGTGTCTCCCTTACTACTATGGTTAGAAGAATGATCGAAACGTGTTAGAAAGAGAAAACGCTATGATTTATATTAAAATTGAAAAATTAGTAACAAAATAATAAAATGTACACTATTATGAATTCAAAGTTTTCGGCTACAATTCGAAAAAAAAAATAAACTTGTGATTTTTTAATAATTATTTTTACATGAAACGACAAATAGGAAGTTAACGGTAATGTTTACGATAATTAATTTGCCTGATAAAATTTGTGCGCGTTTTTATTTTTTTTCGTTATCAGCAATTTTAGTTAGAAAAAAACGAAGGGTGAGCCATTATTAAAACATTTTTAAGTTTGCATTCAAAATTTTTATGTTTTAAAAAATATTTATTTAAAATTATACAATTTGCAAGCGTTTTTCATAACCTTTCAAAAACAATTCTTAGTTTTTGTAGAGGTTTTTAGTTCACAAACACTCAATTTATTTGGATTTTATTGTAAGGCCGAAATATTTCTACCTTCCGACAAAATAGGCTTGAGGCCTGAGTGGTTTAATACGAATATTGGAATTTTATGATATACTTATACCCAAAAACTTCAAATTGAAATACCGTTTTACCCAAGTTGAAATATACTTATACCAAAGTTGAAAACTTATACCAAAATAGAAAACTTATACCCAAATAGAAAACTTATACCAAAATAAAAAACTTATACCCAAATAGAAAACTTATACCCAAATAGAAAACTTATACCCAAATAGAAAACTTATACCAAAATAAAAAACTTATACCCAAAGAGAAAACTTATATCCAAATAGAAAACTTATACCCTAATAGAAAACTTATACCCAAATAAAAAACTTATAACCAAATAGAAAACTTATACCCAAATAGAAAACTTATACCCAAATAGAAAACTTATACCCTAATAGAAAACTTATACCCAAATAAAAAACTTATAACCAAATAGAAAACTTATACCCAAATAGAAAACTTATACCCAAATAGAAAACTTATACCCAAATAGAAAACTTATACCCAAATAGAAAACTTATACCAAAATAAAAAACTTATACCCAAATAGAAAACTTATACCCAAATAGAAAACTTATACCCAAATAGAAAACTTATACCCAAATAGAAAACTTATACCCAAATAGAAAACTTATACCCTAATAGAAAACTTATACCCAAATAAAAAACTTATAACCAAATAGAAAACTTATACCCAAATAGAAAACTTATACCCAAATAGAAAACTTATACCCAAATAGAAAACTTATACCCAAATAGAAAACTTATACCCAAATAGAAAACTTATACCCAAATAGAAAACTTATACCAAAATAAAAAACTTATACCCAAATAGAAAACTTATAACCAAAATAAAAAACTTATACCCAAATAGAAAACTTATACCCAAATAGAAAACTTATACCCAAATAGAAAACTTATACCCAAATAGAAAACTTATACCCAAATAGAAAACTTATACCCTAATAGAAAACTTATACCCAAATAAAAAACTTATAACCAAATAGAAAACTTATACCCAAATAGAAAACTTATACCAAAATAGAAAACTTATACCAAAATAAAAAACTTATACCCAAATAGAAAACTTATACCCAAATAGAAAACTTATACCCAAATAGAAAACTTATACCCAAGTAGAAAACTTATACCCAAATAGAAAACTTATACCCAAATAGAAAACTTATACCCAGATAGAAAACTTATACCCAAGTTGAAATATAATTATACCCAAGTTGAGAACACATTTTTAAACAAAACAAACTAAAACGTTTGTATTATGCATTCCAGTGGAGTGCAGTGATTATTTTTCAGTTCAATTCCCCATCACTTCCACTTCCCCATCTCCATCCCATCCCTACTATGTTCAGCCTCAAAACATATCCCAATTGGGGATGTTATAGTCTAGCTGGAACCAGATGGTTAAAAGCAGTTTAACTCAAAAACTAAATATTTCAGATACCTATAACTACAGTTATTGTTTGGGTATTCCAGCACAATATTCACACCAAATGGTTGAAAATTAATATAGCATTACGAAAAGATAACTTAATATTTTTACCATCATTCTGCTATAAATGTAATGACTTTGAAAGAAAAACACGTCACGAATGCACGTATCTACGAGTAAATAAACATATTGAAGAGCTTTCGCCTGGAGAGCAAAAGTTATCATGAGGCTATAAAGTAAACTGGCTTCTGGCGATTATTGGCGCACCTCGAGTCATAATACTACATCCCGGTCTTATCTCCTGCTGTATCCGTCCATAGTCCATAGTCCATAGTCCGCAGTATTAGCTGTTAGCTGCACGCGACGATTTATTCACAATGATTTTGACCTGAGCATCGAGCCTTCTATACCATCAGGCTTAATGTGTCTAACGCTGGAAGATTAATACAAATTCCAAATAAAACTGAAAAAAAAAAATTTTGGAGATTATTTGAACACAGCGGCATCCATGGTTGAGGGATAAATGTCTCGATTACCAATCCGGAAGTCGCAGATTTAAATCGCGCATGTAATTTTTGTAATACTTTGTGCAATCCTAGTGAAAGAGCACTATTCAGAATTGAAAAGTTGAAATGGTCTTGGAGGCGGATAACCAGGATACGCTGAACCCCAAATTCCTATCCGCCCCTTAAACCCTTTTCCTTCCCACAGCTCTCCTCTCCTTCCTTTCCTTAAAAAAACTCCTCCACACAGCATCCCCAAAGATGACATAGGCCCTGAGGGAAATTATTTTCCTCGAGACCTACTGCGTGGAGTTCATGTAAAAAAAAAGCCTCAAATTGCTCATCTCCTTCTCTCCTTCCCATCTCCACAACTTTCATCCTAACAACATACCCTAATTGGGGATGCCATAATATCGCTGGCTCCAAATTGCTAGGTTGGATTCTTGTCTCAGTTCAGAGGCATTCACATAAAAAACATAAAAAATGTTATATTTCTTAGATTTTTACTAAACCTTCTTCTTGTCTTACGCTATTTTCCAGAAATTGTAGAGAAAACCTTGCTCCGATAAATTCATAAATAAGCAGTCAGCTCTTATGAATCAATAACATAAGAATCATAACAATAATTTGTTAATAATAATTATTAACAAATGGCCAGTTGCTCTGCGGCAACTTGATTCAATCGTTTGTGTTTGTAGAGAGCGGATATAAACTGTGCGCAACAAGGGTAAGTTTTTTAAGGAAATTGAAAGCTTTCTTTGTGAGAAAGCGCATTGAAATAATACATACATAAATACAGTGATAGCTATTCACGTTCCGTAACGTAACAAAATCTCTCTGTATGAGATGGATATATTTATATCCCCAAACATCGTAGTGTGTATATTTTTAATGTAGACAACAAACGGTTAAATTATGTGAATGTGACCATAAACAAGTCAAAATAAACGCAGCGAGAATATAAAATACTTTAGGAACACAAAACTAGCGACAAATATATCACCCCATGTCCCGGAAAGGAACCGAATCCCGCAAAGTAATATCTAGCAATAAATAATAGGATTTGGTCCATGGCGTTCTGCAATACTAATCCTTATAACTGCCGGCTGTAATGGCGATTACTTTAATTGGCTCAATCTCAATTCAAAACCGCCCCCCTTTTCCGCCCTCTCCTCCCGCAGAATCCTCCCACCCACCCTATTGCCCTCCCGCTCCTTGGGCAAGCCAACCGCCCCCCTTAACCACCCGAGGATTACTTAAAGAGGATTTTGATTAAGGATTTATCGGTGCTATTTGATGAAGACGATGACGCGGAGCTCTGATTTATAGAGTTTGGGTATTTAATTAAAATATTTTTGAAAATCCAAATTGCGTCATTTAAGTTAAAGGCAATAAATACAACTTGTTTTTTTAAATGTACCCATTTATAATGTATTATATTCCAAAGAAAGAAAGAATGTTATGGAAAACAAAGGATATTTGTAAGATTAATTAAGTGGCAGTAGTTCTTTCTTTAGGATGTTTTCAAAGTGTTTCTTGATAGAGCGCAATATTCGGGTTTTATCATTAATGCTTCTGATTTCTTCTTGGTAGACGATTGAAAAAAGTTCTTCACTGGTAAGTGTAATGATGTTGTGTAAAAGTTGTATTTAATTTTGGGCAAAAAAAACATATTTAAAAAATTTTAATTAATGAATTTTGAATACATAAATCTTTAAATGTAGGCGCTTGAAATTCTTCAAACAGGCGAACAAAATTTAAATAATTGTTTTTCGTACGATTTCTATTGGAAGAAGGTTACATTTATACGCGGATCCCCAACTGATGATAGCGTATTGTAGAGTGGATTAAACTAAGGCAGAGTAATTAAATGTAGATTTTTTATCTACAGTTTATTTAATGAATTATGTAAAGGGGTAATTATTTCTAATATATTCCTCGCTGGCTGCTAGTAAGCTAAATTGGTGCGCCGAAACCTTAACACACCAAACTTAAGAAATTATAACCTCTTAACCACAATGCTTAAGAGCAAAAAGCTCGAATTCGACTAATTGGAGGTTAAAAAGTGGAAGCCATTTTTTCGTTTTGAGCCATTTTCTAAATATAAAACACATCAATGTAGATCAAATTAATTCCAAATTTGAAAATGGCATTTGAAATAATTTTCTCTTAAAATATATTATACTAGCTTTTTTGCCCGTGGTTTGCTCGCATGGTATTAGGGGTAAATTACTGTAGCGCTTGCACTTATCAATTATCCCCCCCCTCTCGCATTCCATACATTCATTCTCGGTACATTCAGTTTTCAAAAAGCTCGCGTGCCACCTAAATTTCATAATGCCAGAGCTCACCAGCAGTAAAAAAGAGAATTATCCAACTTGGTTTAGTCGTTTGGAAGTTACGCGCGTAGGTACCAACATTTCGAAGATTCATTTTTATTTACATAAATAAATAGATATTAACTAAGACGCCAGAAATAAACAAAAAAATATATCAACATTGTTTCCACGGCAACTATTTGTTTTCTGACGTTAGCAATAACTCACTTTTGTTAGAAACTCGAGTTTGTAAGAAATATAATATATGAATATTTATAATTTCATAACGCCAGAGCTTATCATCATATACTATTGATGAAAGAATTTTTAAAATCGTTTAATTGTTTTATGCGTGAAAGCGTAACAAACAAACTCGAGCAGTTTTGCATTTATAATATTAGTATAGATGTATATTGGCATTTTATCACTTTCTTACATTAACTCCACACAGGAGGCCTTGAGGAAAATAATTTCCCTCAGGGCCAATGTCATCTGAGATGCTGTGTGGAGGGTCTCTTTAAGGAGAGGAAGGAATTAACATTGGTCTTGAAGATACCCATGTTGTAGGATGGAGGAAACACAGAGGCCGGCAAATCGTTCCACAGCCGAACAGTTGAACACAAGAACTAGTCGAAGAACTTGCCTAGTATTCTCAAAACAAACACTTCTCAAAGCTCTTTCAGAGCTATCTCAGAGGTATTTTACCGAAGAAAAAAATTATTTTTAATTTGGCAATTTTAATCATGGTATTTTTACCAAAATTAATATTTTTAATTTTATAAGCCATGTTAAAATCAAAATTTCAAAAAAGCACCTAAAATACAAAAAAAAACTTCTTGAAAGTAAAAGGCTTAATAACCTTTATATATTTTCACCACATTTTCATATCTACCTATCTGCATGAATTGAATTCCCACGGAAGTATTAATTTCTATAACAAAAACAAATCAAAAGAAATAGTATTCTGATAAATTGATCAGAATTCCAAAAATTGTATATTTTGCTGAACGAAAACTAGTACCAATTCATCGAATGTCCATCCATTTTCTCCGCACTAACTACGAATATTTCGTATCTAGGTATCAAATCAAGAGTTGCGCATACCGCACCAGTGTAAATCTTCAATTAGTTTGTTTGATGATGGGTTAATCTTGACAAAGCTGTTTTGTCTCCGCATCATCAGGTCTTAGTCTGGTTTGTTTGTGACGAGTCCCGACTAATTGAACCAATCTGGGAGACTGAGATCTGAGGGATGTCTGGCGAGATGGGGGTGAGTCCCTCCCCTGCTTCTAATTCCAACCCTTGTGTTTGCCTTGCGTAACAGAAACATATGTAACAATCAAATGCCTTGAAAAATAAATGGCTAACCCTTACTTGACGACACTAAAATGTCATGTTGATAAGCTTGAGTTGTGAATAATCTCCTCCCAGCAATTTAACTGTGTTTTATTCTTATTTTTAATACACCAAATGGGTATGTGTAGTTTCTTTTAAAATTACGTACATGATTACGAATATATGTGTCATTTTATTCTTTACTTTATTTATCTTCATCACTTAAATTCTAGTTGTTTTATTGTTGAAATATTTTAATGGAAACTGACATAAGGTATTTTTTTCTTTTCAAATTCCTAAATGCGTAAGGATTTTGACATGCAGGTAACTCATTGATTATAGTATTCGTTACACCAGCTAATTTATACTTTACATGAACCGTAAAAAAGCGTACTGCTAAGTCATCAGGGTAATTTATAATAACTCGTATAAGTCACATAGAAATCGTTGTGTCTTTCTAATAATCATAGTAAGAAATATGATATAAAAAATATTATAAAAAGAAAACAACATGCTTTTTACTCAAGTCTATACATTAACCATAAAAAAATTAAAAAGTATACCTTCATGAAACCAAATTTGAAAAAAAATTATGAAACTTTGGGATTTTTTTATTAATTATTTTTATATGAAACGACAGACAGTATATTAAGGATAACGGCTATAAAACATTTTTCTAATAAAATGTGGCCCGAGTGGTTAATCACATTTGGTGACCGGACAACTCGGAATGAAACCAACTCAGATAAGTCATTTAGAGTGTTAATTTTTTTTTAAAAATAAAAAATGGTTAAATAGATTACGTTAGGTTAGGGTTATCGGCTAATATAAAATGATTTTTTTCATAGCTTTTAATGACTTTTCAAGGAGGTTTTGAGTTGACTTTATTCTCAGTTGGCATGGAACAAATCTATTTATAGTAGAATATGCTTAAAAAAAATATTTTTCTTCGTTATATTTGAAAGCACTTCTAAAGAAAATTAGGAGAGATCTATTCACTGAGAAACGCATAACAAAAACTGTGTCTTGTAAGATCGTACTCGATTCGTTCGATTGGTAGTCGAGTCTTTTACCCATCAGGCCATCCACCACGTCACATTTTACATTCGATTGAAGTATCAAAAAATTTGAATTTCAGACCCGAGAATATATCTCTACTAACTGGATAATTAAGTTATGTAAGAAAACCACGTAACATTTTATTCAATTTATCTTTGCTGTATAATATCAATTTAAAAAATATATATGTATACATATTATATTGACTGGCTTAATGACTACCCAACCGTTATTAGTACACGTAACTACGGTGCAGAGTTGGTAATTTTGAGTAACTAGCGTAATTTTATTATATTTTTGGGACAATACAAATTATCATTATATGAAAAAATTTAAAAAAAACAATGTTTTGCACGATTCAGATACTAGATGGTAATCATTTTTAAAATTTACAGTAATCTATATTTAAAAAATATTAGGTTTCGTATGTTTGCTTTCGCAAATCTCGGAAAGTAATAACTCGCTAGATTGACTAAAAATTTTTACAGAACATTGCATTTTACAGAAGAGTATTTCTATATATAATGGTAACCTCGATCTGTATATCAAAAATCGCCTTGGTGCTGAAAAAATTAAGAGTTTCTTAAAGTAAACCATGAATACATCACAAAACTTAAGTTAATTTGACACATTAATATCCATTAAACACAGAAAACGTAAAATTTTGCCGGATTCATTCCAATATATTTTTAAAAGTCTTGATTCTTGATTGAAGTCTTGAATTCTAAAAGAAAAATACGTTTTGAAAAATCGTTACTTCAATATTTTTTATCACACTAACATACAAGTTAAATAGTAATGATAATCACCTGAGTTCCTAGATTTCTTTTAAATATTCAGAAAAACACAGTCGTTATAGTTGAATTATCACAATGACGTGCATATGTCGACCCGCAGAGAGATCCAAACTAGACAGACATAAAATTACTCGTTCGCGTTTCCTGGTTGTGAGTATTTGCGATGGTGCCATACGTCGCAAACAGTTAAAATGTTTGTTTTTTTTATTCTAAAAAGATTAAACAATTAGTTACCCAATTGAAATAAAATGAAATCCAGAAAGAAACCTTGGGTTTTATAATAAAGTTACGCTAGATACCTCAAATTATTAACTGTGCGGTGAAGTTAACCTTGAAAAGTTAAGTCTAACATTTACACAATGATTATATTGTGCCAGCTTAAACCTCACACAAATAAATTAAAATAAACTTGCTGGGTAATAATAATAATTGCAAAAAGTCACAACCTCCCCCCCCCGCCCACCGCCCGCCCCTCGTGCGGCTTATTTCATATTCCTCTTCAGCCGTCTGAAGTCTTAGCAACCCTAAACGATGATCGATGTTAATGCTTGTATTACACGTCCAGACACTAATCCCGAACATTTACATATTCATTGTGTCAGTGGAGACGAGAGAGTAGCTGCGAGCTAGTAGATGGTAAAGGCAGCAGCCACCGCGAGGGAAGGACGAACCAGGAGAGAAGGATTCGGAGCAGTGCCGGATTATCCGTTTGGTAGAATAGGTAATTGTGCACGGGCGGCCTACTTTGAGACGCCCGTGAGATTTGAGACAATCCAAATAATTAAATATAAGTTAACAAAAGAATATCTTTATTTGAACATGATTTATTTCCCCAGAAATAACAAAGTACATACGTATATTTTTTTAAAGAAAGATAAAGATTCCCGAATTACGAAAAACCTGAAAATATTTGAAAATCTCCTACTACCACGACATCAGGCGGAAAATATTGCTTGTGTCACGATGGTGGACTTAGCCAGCTGAGGAATTGAACACATAACGCCTGGATGGGACCCAAACGCAATGCCAACTTGGCCACAGACCGGCGACTGATATTATTTTCAACACATACACACCAACAATACATTTACATTGTCGTGATTTATTTTTGGGGTATTATGCCGTGTTGCGCTACCTCCTTCCTTAGCCAACGTTTCGGACAGCGTTACATTGTCCACATCAAGGCAGATGTGCAACACGACATAATATCCCAAAAATCAATCACGATAATACATTTAATCGTGAAAATTTAAAATCAAATTACACCTACGAGTACATTGGTTTTTCTCTTCATTGGATCAAATAAAGAAAAAAATAAACATGCACTACTGGTTTCGGAGGGTAGCCAGATATTTTGACTACGTAAGGGCTTCCACACTTCAACAGAGCTGCATCCGGCCCTGATGCAGGGGGTGGTTGTGAGGGAAGCAGGGCGGGAGCGCCATCACCAAGACTTGAGCTGAGATTACCGTGGCAAAACTTTGCGGGGCTTTACGGGCGCGGCTCTGCAATGACATTACATATAAATGAGCAGGTTTGTGACGAAAACAAACATGTACGTTGGTATGCTTAATCCGCAAAGAGCGGACAAGAATTGTTATTGTGACTTAATCAGAAATTAGTTTTTTTTTTTTTTTTTAACGTTATTTATTCTCATTTCTTTGTACATATAATGTATAATAGCACATATAATAACATAATATATAATAAAAAATAGTATGAACAAGAGATGAAAACCCACTAAGGCACTGCCTGAGTGTGGGTAATATTAAAACAAAATACTATATTTCCAAGTACCCAAAGTATAAAATAGACTTAAAAAACATAAAATATAAAGTTAGTATAAAAAGTAAGTAATTCATTGGTAGAATAAGTGAAAAAGGTTTCGAGTCTTTTTTAATTAGGATTATAATGGATTCCTTCATACTGTATTAAAATATTCACTATTCAATTTCTGTGGCTTGTTTTTAAAACGGCCAATGTCAGTTTTTCGATACATGTATTTTGCCATTTCGGCTGAATATTGGGTTGTCTTTCGTCTTTCTTAAAATTAAAACTTATTAATTTCTTAAGCTTAACGCAGTATTCTAGTCTAGAAAAAAAACCTTGGTATTTCCAAAGTTAAAATATTCAAAAATATCTCATCAAAGGGATTTTTCGAAATTCGCTTTATTTTAAAAGTTATAACCATATTAATGTCACGGTTTAGACGGAATCTAACCAGAATCTAAAAAAAACTAAATTTTAAACGCATTTTTCCCAAAACTAGTTTTTTCGAGACGGTTGACACGATATCTCAAGTTTTACGAAACCAATTTGTTTGAAATTTAGTGTGAGCTTTCTCTACATTTGACTCTATCGCCCCTACCAGAATTATAAGAAAATTTAAATTTTTACTATTTTTTTAAAATTCCGAAAAGTCAAAAAAGTCGTAAAAAATTACTTTTTATTTCAGACAGCCGCCATTTTTCGATTTTTTTTTTTACTTTTTCAAAGTACGGGCCATAGCAGCATTTGTCTGGATTAAGAATTAGTTTGTTTTTTTTTCTGATGACTAGGATTTTTTTTAATGTATTCTATAATGCTTAATAAATATTTGATAAAGTAATGACTGATAAAAATATTATTGTTTTTTTTTTTTATTGCACCTGAAAAAACACCTACAATAGAGAATTCCAGTCCAATTTTTTTTATGAATAATGACCTTCTAACTTAAATAACTGCATATTTATTTTTATTTTTAGAGTTAGTTTTAATAGTTAAAATAAATGTCAAAGTTTTAATTTTTCAAGATCCCCCGAAAACCACCGAATCTAGTGTGACGTCATCATGACTAACCGAAGTATGAATCTTGTGGGAAACTGGAATCAGCTGTTCGACTCCCGCCATTTTGAATTTCAGAATTGGAGCGTTCTCATAGACATTACTGGGCAATATGATCGTTTTTTGTACAGTTGAAGTTTTTGAATATTTTAAATAATATAGATAAACTAATAGAGATACTTTATTTTTGATACTGAATTATTTATATTATTTTTCAATAAAAACAAAAACTATTATATGTCCAATTCTCTATTAACCAATAACTCGGAATGCCGAACGGCTTGCGTCTTCATTTCTATTGATTTTTATACAACTTTGACTCAGGTGACGCGGCGCGGTGACGTCACGCCGCCAAAATCCAGCAATAGGGTGTTTTAATGACACGTTTTAAAATGGACTTTTTAATATTTTTTTAAAAACTCTACGTTAAATATTATGTTTTAAAACTTATATATTCAGAATCAGCGTATATTGGTCTATATGAACATATTTTTTTAAAGCCATAATATTTTTCACTGGAGTTCCTTATTCATGCTTTTAGACTAGAATACACACTTAAAAAAGTAAAAAATTCTACAAAGACCTTGTAAAAATTTTACAAAGACGTTGTAAAAATTATTATTACCTTGTAAAAATTCTACAAATACCTTGTAAAAATTCTACAAAGACCTGCCTTGTGAAATTTTAATAATTGACGTTGGCCCTTCTCTAAGTCAGCCACGGAATTATTGCTTTAATTTATAGCTGATAATAAAAACTTATGTTAGCATCAATAATCTTTTCGGATTTTGTGAGCGTCTCATGTTTCGTGTACAAAAAGATTGTTTATCACTACATCTTGATAGAAAGACACATCAGAAATGACTTTCATATTAATAACACAAATTCGTCAAAATAAGATTCTACCTATGCGAGCGGATATATTGCGACGCATACATGTCGCCAAAAGAAACCTTAATGAGATTTTATCAGAATTATTAGTCCACCCTAAACTGAGGAGGTGAATCAAACAAAGATCATCAAAGCATACTGAACATTCTTTATAAAAGAGTTTGTATGATTTGTACGGATTAGTCTGGATTAAAAGCGGTTTGTCTCCCTTTTTGACAAAGTTTCTTTTTACTGGGGGTTGAATTGTCAGTTCAGGCTTAAGGGGTTCGTCGTTGAGTCCGTTAATAATCATTTGTCCTAATAATGCAGCATATTTTATCATCCCTTATCCTGCGGGCCATCCCTGAGGCATCCCTTTGATACATCTATTCAATCAGAATGACAAGTTGCTGGGATTTGTGGGAGAAAAATGCCACCGCGAGGATCGGCCAGTTATTGAAACGGCCGCGCGTAATGGTGAAGAAGATTGATGTCTGAATATTGTGGACCAAGAGATGGGTCGAGTTATTGTCTTATTATTGATTGATGCAAAATACTTTATTGATTGATGTTTACAAATAGTTTGAGCACATTTTATATTATATGCTGAAAAAGTATCATAACAAAACAGCCGAATGTTTTGAGATTTTCCATAATCATTGGTGACTTTTCAAAATTAAGGTCATCATTATCTTTGCGTAATTTTTTATGGTGATATATTATATACATCACACGTGTTATAATAAAGTTTGACAATTTATTCGCTTTCGAAAGATATGGTCATTCTTGCAGTTTTCTAATGCATAATTTATTTTACTTGGAACAACTCATATAGATTTATTTATTGTTTAAAACATTTACAGAGTGTTAACAATTATTAAAGTTATAAAATTGCAATTAGGATGTACATAGGTATTAACACCCCAATTATAAATATTCACAGCATGCTTAATCATTGTTTAGTTGTTACTGCAAAATGAAGTATAAAACATAGTAGTATCAAATATATATCATAAACTACAGAGAAAGAAAAGAAGATAATGAAAAATAAAATGATAATAAAGCAATCACATTATTGTTTTCCAAGACAAATCATGGTAGAAGATTGTTAATTTGCTTTTTGAAATGTGTGAGACTGTTAGCATAGATATCTACATGGTCACATTCAATGGAATTATACAGACGACACATTAGAGACAGTGGATTGAAGTATGTAATATTGTTATTAAATAATTCAAGATGGAGTGTATTACGACTCCTTAAATTGCGTCTATTTGGAACTTTTATATGAATATTGCCCAGACAATGAGTGTTTCGAAGCTTAGCATGAATAATTTTGTATAAACATCATCTCATAGAAATCGTTGTGTCTCCTTTACTGTCATGGCTAGAAATATGAACTGTTAGTGTTAGAAAGAAAAACAACATCACGCTTTATATTGAAATCTAAAAGTTGACCACAAAATAATTAAAATGTATATTTTTATGATACCAAAGTTTCAAACCAAAAAAAAAAAAACATTTTCATGTTGTATTCAGTAATTTTATTTAGAAAAACGTAAGGTGAGCCATTTAAAAAAATATATATATCTGCAATAAAAATTTTTGTATTCAATAATTACATGTTTATTTTGAGAAATAAAATTTTCAAGCGTATTTCATCGCCTTTCAAAAACAGTTATTAGTTTTTGGATGCGTTCAGAAATATTACGGTTATTTGGATTTTATTGCAAAGCGAAAATATTTTGACCTTCTGGTTTAATTTTAGATAAAGGAGTTTCAAATGAACGAAAACAGTCAATAAGATATCTATCCAATAACTCTAAAGCGGAAAATTTGTTATCTAGTTGCAAAGTCTCTATAACCAGAATAAACCCAACGACTTTTCCATCATGAGTAATGGCGCATTGAAATAATCATGTTAAGATCTGAAAAAAGATCATTTGCCATATTTTTATTTGTTCGTCTTATGTTATTATGCAATTTTTCAAAGAGAGAAAAAAACCTTCAGAGCCAGGTAGTAAACTGAGAAAAAGAATATAATAATTATTATTTAAATTATTTATTTTGGGTAAATTGTTAAAAGGAAATAACCAGACAATACCGGAAATATGTCATTTTTAATTTTTTTTTACACATATTGATTCTTTTCCACCAAAAAATTATTAATTGATTTCAAAAAACTGTTCTTTTATCCAATAAAAATATTTTTTAAATTTTGAGAAAATATGTTTATTTTTAGAACAATAAGGTTTCACCGTAGGTCGTTGGCTGATTTGTTAAATTTTCAAACAAATTATCTATTATACAACATACATTTCAAATCATATAATCGTGCAGTAAAATAAATTATTTGGGAAAGCTACTTTTCAGAATTTTAATTTTATTTAAAAAAAAAATTTAAATTCTTATTTTGCTTAGACATTATTGAAAAATTATAAATACTTATGACCAAAAAAATAATTTAAAAAAGTACATCATTTTAATGGTTTTATCATGACGAGTTTGAGCATTTTTGAATGTGAGTATTTATTAAAGCAAATTTGGAATGAAATAAAATGGATATTGAGTTATAATGTTAAAATGGTGGAATGGAGAATAATTAATCTTTCTCATCGGAACCGCCCTGTATCGTTGCAAGGGTACGATTGCAAGATCATCGTTCGACGAAATTTAAATTCTCGGCCGCTGGTTAATGGCTCTTAAACCCTTTTCAGATTTCTTAACCTAAGTAAGTAATCATCATTATTTAACGGAATTACGAGCATTACTGAAGTCGGCTAAAATTATAATAGATCCGGGCTCATGAGTTTTTTCATCTCCCTCGGAGTAATGTGGCAATATGTCTATTTAGCTCTGTCCAGGTTACTAAATAAACTCTTAAAAAACTACTCCCAATGGCCGGTGGTCGAGGAGGACTGAGGGGGGTGGTTGGGACATGGAACATAGAGGAAAGGGCGCTTTTTAAGTAACCTACTCAAATGAAACACACGATGATGGCAGTTGGATAAAACTAGTTTGATTTGATTTAAAAATTAATAAATATTTCATGAACTACATTCATATTTCATGAGAACTTTCATCTAAATTTTGGTTGCTATTTTAATATCTATGAAAAAATTATTTTTAATTTGTATGTAAAGAAAACCCCTGCATTTGTTCGTGTTGATTAACTGACATAAATATGAATAGTAAAGTTTTAAGTAAACTCTGAGGAGAGCATTGCTCAAAGCATATGATGATTGAAAAAACCATTTTGACAGGTGTAAATTCAAATGACGACCACTTTATTGTAGAAAACGAATTTCTCGTAGGTGAATTAAAATTTCTATAAAAAAAACGCCTATTTTAGTATGTTTAATATTTTTATATGATTTATTATATTATCACAGTAAGTAAGGCAGGATTAAGAATTTATAAATTCTAACTATATCAACAACAAAAAAATACCAAAGTTACCCCTAAAATCAATCTAAATTAAATTCTTTAATGACCTATACATCATAATTTAAAAGACTATTAAATAAAATAACACATAGCCGCACTAGATATAATGCTATACTCTTTGATAGAAAAAAAAAATATTGTTCAGTTTGGTTGGGTATTTTGGCCTCAAATCCAAAATTTAAGTTTGAAAAAAAAGGCGCAGCCGTTCCTTTTTATTAATTATATCGTTAAGAGTAAAATTGGAACTGACGGACAATTTAACACGTTGGTTTTTTAGTGATTTACAGGAAAAAAAAAGCATGTTATGGCCTACAATGTTGAATTTTAGTTGTTAGATAATATTAAAGGCATGTGCACAAACGGTGTACAGTTTTAGAAACACGTAAGAAAAATAAGTGCATTGTACTTATGTTTTATTATGACATATGTACACGGTTGAAATTTGACTCGTAGAAACAGGTCGTTTTTACGACTCGCTCTTGAATACAACAGCTCGACTGTGGAACACTTTGTCAGGCTCTGTGTTTCCTCCCTCCTATAACATGGGTCACTTCAAAAGACCCTCCACATATCATCTTCAAAGGTGACGGAGGCCCTGAGAGAAATTATTTTCCTCAGGGCCCTTGTGCGGAGTTAATGTAAAAAAAGACAAATATTTTTGATATACAGTACTTTCGAACATTTTAATAAAATATTAATGCAGGTGATGACTTATACATTTCATGGAAAGTAAAAAATTTAACTATTAACGCCATTTTTTGGCGAAAAATGAAAAGTTAGAATTGAATAAAGTTCACCAGTCTCGTTATTGTTAAAAAATTACGGACATCTTTGAAAAAATACAAAAGTGTTCAATCGTAAGGCGAAACCTCCGAAAAGTAGAAATTCGCTCTTTCGCCATCGGCGGAGACACAAATAAATGTTGCGTAATAAAGTACGGACTGGTGACTAAATCTTCATTTTTGAGGCGGGGAGAATATGCATCGGTCCCCAGGGGCGGCTCCATCTTGTCCATTAATGTCCGCTGGCCAGTGGCGCAACACACACGCGACGGGCCGACGGGCCGCCCATACGGCTGATGGGCGGGGGCGAATTAAGGGAGCTTTTTACCGTGATTTCACAATGATGGAGCGGCTTATTAATGAATATTCATAGCCAGCTCAGAAAAAGGACACGAGGAGGACACGTCCTGTGTTGTCAAGACACACAGATGTCTCGGTAATTAATTGATTCATTTAATGTGTTATGATAATTATATCTGAAGGGATATACATTAATTAATAAAGATGGATTATATTGCTACAGTATTATACCAAATTATTGAAGGTGTGCAATTCTGATTTTCCTAAATTTAAGGGTCTACTATTCGTATTTCGACCGATTTCTTACATATCTCCCTTAAACATTTGAAGTTTTTAAGCTCTTAAAAAAATATGTTATTTTTGAAGATAATATCTAGATACGTTCCACGCCGAAACGCAAATTATATGAAATTCCCTAGTAATCCCTATTAAAAAATCTTAAAAAATATTCCCTAGTAAAAAATCGCAAAGTATGCTCCGAAAATTATTTTAAACAAGTCTATTTCTTTTATTTTACAAGTTATTTATTTATTTATTTATAAATAAACGCCCTTTTTCGGGGCTTTTACATATATAGCATAGAAAAAACATTTTATTGTACATAACTGAACTGCCTCAATAACAATATTTTAAATTTATTCAAAGATAAATTGAAGATGTCCACTGACTTGGTATAATTGTTTCCCTCCATTAGTATTCTGGGCAAAGAGGAATACATATGATAGTTAGTCCCAGAATTTCTGCACTGAAATAAATCCTGACTTCTAGTATTACGAAGTGGAATTCGGAAGCTTATCAATTCAAGTAATACCGGACTATCAACTAAATCATTTAGAATTTTATATAAAAATACCAAGTCAGTGAAAATTCTTCTGTCTGACAATTTAAGCATATTCATATCGTTTAAAAGTGTGTTGTAGTTTAACATACTTGCTGAAATACCCATTTTAAAATTTAGAAAACGTAAGAATTTGTTTTGTATTCTTTCAACAGCTTGTACGTGCATATTATAATGAGGATTCCAGACAGGAGAATTGTACTCAAGTTGGCTTCTAACATAAGCAAAATATAACATTTTAATACACTTTATATTGTTAAAGTTTCTAGTTAGCCTAGTTATAAACCCCAACATTTTTAAGCCCTTATTACAGATTTCTGTTATGTGGTTAACAAATGAAAGATTTGATTGAAAAGTGATGCCCAAGTCTTTAATTTGCATTAATGTCTGAAGAGTATTGTTATCAATGTTGTAATTAAATATCACTGGATTTTTTATTCTAGAAAATCTAACAATTTGACATTTTGAGATATTTAAATAAAGTCTATTTTCCATACACCAAATTAACAATTTGTTGATATTATCTTGAAGAATATTGCAATGATAAATATTTTCAATAATTTTAAAAATTTTGAGGTCATCAGCAAAAAGTAAGATAGATACATCATGAAATATTTTTGTAAGATCATTTATAAACAAGATAAATAAGATTGGGCCAAGGTGTGAACCCTGTGGAACTCCACTTGTTGCATTAATTTTTTCTGACAGGGAGGATTTAATTCTAACTATTTGTTGTCTTCCAGTTAGATAGCTTTTAAACCAGGCTAATATATTGCCGCGTATACCAAGCTTTCCTAATTTCCAAATTAAGATTTCATGGGAAACTGTATCAAATGCTTTACTGAAATCAGTATAAACAGTGTCCACTTGTTTTTTTTCTTTAAAAGCATTGTTTATAAAATTTTCATAAATAATTAAGTTGGAAAGAGTACTTCTACCTGGCATAAATCCAAACTGGTGAGGTGATATAACAGGTTTTATTTGTGTAAAAAGTTTGTCAAGTATTAGGCTTTCAAAGAGTTTCGGTATGGTGGATTGAATACATATAGGTCTGTAATTACAAACATCACTTTTATCACCCTTTTTGAAAATTGGAGACAAATAACTAATTTTCCACTTATCAGGAAAAATTCCATTAGATAAAGATAGATTAAAAAGTTTGGATAATGGAAGAGCAATTACTTTGATACATTCTTTGATAAATATTGTAGGGATATTATCCGGTCCAGCAGATTTGTGGATATCTAAGGATTTAACTTTAGTAATTACATCAGATATACTTATGGTACACTGTGAAATATCAAGAGTTTCATCTAGAGTAGTTGTTGGAATAGGAGAATTATTTGAGTCTGTTGAATAAACACTTTTAAAAAATTTTGCAAACAAGTTAACAATACCATATTTGTGAAAAAATTCACAATGTTTCTTTGAACGATACTTAAGATACGTTCCACGAGATTTTTGCTCTATTTTAAACGAGTCATGTTTTATTAAGCTTTTTCGCAATTTTCGCTGCTATTCTACGACTAACCATATTAGCGCGCTCTGTCCAACACTCGTAATTACAAATCTCTCTATCTTCTTCTTTTTCAGCGCTGTGTTCACGAATAGTAGACCCTTAATACCACGATGTTATTTTGACACACAGAATTATTTTTTAAATCCGAAATGCGTCAACTCTATATAGCCATTGGGACTATAGCGTCACCATTTGGGGAATGTTGAAATGCTGACGGGATGAATATAGAGAAGAGTGATTTTGGAAAACACCTTACCTATTCAGATCTGATGACTAATCATGCCAAAAGCCATTTCAAAACAAATTTTTGGTCCCGATTGGTGATCTTTCCCCGGGGATTCGAAACGAACTATAATAAATTTAAAAATGAATTGAATAGTAATGTCTTAAATAGTCTAGCCACCTAAAATCACATTAATAATAAATTAACTTAGGGAGAGGGCACCTGGAATGAGACAATCTAAAGTACTCATAAAAGGACCAGACCCTAGACGAACCAGGAAACTACTCAATATGGACAGAAACTCGCTGAGGGAACTGGTAGGACTACTAACGGGACACTGCCATCTCAGGAGACACATGCAGATATTAGGAGTGGAAAACACCAATAGATGCAGGAAATGTGAAGAGGACGAAGAGACTCCAATTCACTTATGGTGCCAATGTGTGGCACCATAAGTGAATTGGTGGAAACTAGGTTCCCTGATGGGAACTAGGCTCAGATACCTGGGGAGACACAAAGTAGAACCAGAAGACATAGCCACATATCCGGTGACAACCTTGGTGAACTTTATTAAAGGGACTGGGTTGTTACTAAAGGATTGAGGTAAAATGGGAGATAGCACAATGGGCCTATGGCCTAAGTGCTCACGGGAACTATGTACTTGTAAACCGTCTCCGCCTTTTATAAAAAAAAATAATTAACAACACTAAATAAACATTTTTTTTTATATTTGTATTTTTATTTTATTTATTTTTATATAATTTTTTTTTGTTTAGGTATCTGATTTATGTATGTACGTATATGTATAAATTATAATTTTTAATTCTTAATTTTTTTCCCTTTACACACGAGTGGGAAAGGTTATATATTATATACATATAAATGTTGGTGCAGTTTCTGATCAGTGTTGCATGAAAATGTTTAATGATTCGTGTTTGATCTGATTGTAACCTGATAATCTAATTGTTCGTGAATATATTGCATGTATATGTATATAAATAAAAAAAAAATAAAAAAAAATTGAGCCCCGTTAGTGATTTGAAATTTGGATGAAACGGAAATGCGTCACTAAAATATATTATATGACGGATCGTCGGTTATAATATAATGCGGTAAATTTGCGGCGTCCCATGGCGCAGCGGCATAGTGCGTCGCATATCTCAGCGGCCAAAGAAATCCAGCGAACGGAGGTTTGAATCCTAATTAACATTTTTATATTTGTAAATCAATATTCAATCTTCAAACCACTTTAAAATAAACAGGCAAAAGAAATATTAACGGTTTTGGGTACTGCCACCCAGGAAACCATTTATTGGATAACCAACATCCCTACCCATCGCAAGGTCACCCCAAGTGTTTCACTATGATAACTCAGAATCAACTCAACTCAAAATCTCTTTGAAAAGTCATTAAAAGCTATAAAAAATAGCCCATAACCTAACCTAACGTAACCTATTTAACCATTTTTTTAAATATTTTTTTCATCTCTTTTAATGACTTTCAAAGACGGTGTTGAGTTGAATTCATTCTGAGTTGCCCGGTCACTGTCAAATATTTGTTGGTCTTGTTGATGTTATTTCTGGAACAAAATCGTCGTCCAAATTCAAAGCTCTTTATTCGTAACATTCGTAAATCGCCAAAAAGTAAAAACATCCATGTGTTCTTATGGGAACTTACTATAGCTTGGTATAAAAAATGCACGTTGTAAAAAAAAAAAATTCATAATTTTCTGACACCCAATTATTAATAGTATTTACCGATTAACAATCTCACAAGATCCAAACTTTGAAGAAAATGATCCCCGAAAGTTCTGTAAGATCCCTCATCACCCCCCCTCCCGGCCTACAGCCAGTTGACGCAGGGCTGGCCAAATTGAGATGGAGATGGCCCAGGGAGCCGGGGACCGGACCGGGCCCGGATTGATGCGGGCCCCTTCATCTCGCGCCCCTGGGGCCGGCCCTGTCACTCCTAGACCTACTCGTACTCTGCTATCTATGGAGACTTCTGGAGCTTTCGAGATGATTTTAAACTTTAAATGACTTTTTTTTTCATGTTTTTTTTTTTTTTTTTTTGACGGTTTGACAGAAGGTGGCAATAGCGAAATTGGAAAACGCGCCGTCCCGGTTAGACGAGAGGTCTGGGTTCGAGTCCCAGTTGCGACCATTGTATTTTTCTGTTTTTCTGTGTCTTGTTTTCTTTCATATTTTCATTTAGATTTAAAAGTGTTATGTTCTTCTTCAATGACGTTTTTTTTTCTCTAGGTGAGGTAATAATTTTTGGCATTAATAACTGGAGTCTCTTGTACATTAAAGAGTTAGTAGAGAGAGAGAGAGAGAGAGTAGTATTTTTTTGGATTATATCTTTTTTTTGTATTAAGCCGTGTTGCGTAGCTTCGTTCTTTAGCCAACATTTCAGACTGTGTTACGGTGTAAATAATCAGGGCTGATGTGTAATCTTGTACATGTCAATTGTACTGTCGATTAGACATCATCCCGGATGATGGATACTGTAATTCTGCTAAAGAAGGAGATAGCGCAACACTGCATGATACCCTGAAAATAATCACGATAAGCTTTTTTCAGACATTTGCATTTGATGATGCATTTCTTTATTACATTATTATACTAGGATAGATGTCATTAAAAATGGTGTTAATTTTTGCTATTGCTGCGGAAATTATATTATTAATATTAGCGAAACAATTTTATTGTAAAATTAGCAAGCTTTGGGGTATTTTAGGCGTCATGTCAGATTAGTTAAAAAAAAAAACATAAAAAAATATTTGATGGAAATCTAGTTTTCAATAATATTGCCCCCCCCCCCCCCACAATGAAGATTCATCTTTGGTTGTATGGTGTAATAAACCACAACTAGCAGATAAAAACCAACGCTAATGCTGTTTGAAAACTTCAACAGTTCTTTTCGAAAATAACAGAGAGCGCAACTTCTGTTTACAATCATCTTAAACTGTTCAGTCATTAGGATAATAATACTGTCAGATTATATGGCTGTTCAGTCATTAGGATAATAATACTGTCAGATTATATGGCTGTTCAGTCATTAGGATAATAATACTGTCAGATTATATGGCTGTTCAATATTTGAGCCCTTGCCCGGAATTATGTTGTATCCAAAAAAATTATCAATATTGAGTTATTAATGGAATAATGTTGGGCATATTAATACGCATCTTTTAAGGTAAGGAATATGGTAATGAAATTTTTTTGGGCCTGTGGCAATCTTTTAAAGTTTAATTTGGGGAAGAATGTTGTACAATGCCATTTATCGAAATCACGGCGCATGGTTTAATTTAGGGGAATAAATGGATAAAACGTACGTCTTATGGCTTCGACTAGAAAGTCTTCAAAGCCAAGAAGCTGAAGAATGCAGAAAAGTAGAATTTTTCCAGAAAAAAATATTAATAAGCCTGCTTTTTAGTCGTTAAAACAATTTTGTATGTTGATCTCAAGACAATACCTAGAACGTAAATAGTTTAATTTATTCATATATATTTTTTTTGCTTTTTAAGCTCAAATACATCAATGACGTGCGTACATTTGTGTTAGGACAGCATATTGCTTACTGTAGTAAGGTACGATGAGCAAAAAAAAAACTTTTTGTGGAATTAAGTTGTGTGTGAAATTTTCGTATTCAACATCATTCCACAAATTCAGTGTAAATTCTAGTAATACTTCGTAATTTAATTGCCGGTCTAAACGACTATACATTTAAAACTTTAAAGAATTGTTTCTTTTATGTATTTTAAATATAAAATGTTAAGAAACTTAACTGGTTTCGTTTTTTTCAATTTTCATCGGAACAAGAATATTGTTCGATACAACATTCTTCCGGGCAATAAAGAGTTCATTTATTGCAATGCCCAAGGAGAAACTGCAGTCGTACAACATATTCTTTCAGTAAAATGCAGTATTCATCAATCGCTTTGATTTCAAATTGGTACAATTATAATTCAAAAATATTTCAAAAAAAAGTTTATGATTTAATTTCGTCTATACATACTAACGAGTCCACCATTATGCTCTATCCAACTCTCGAACATAATTCCAGTATCATTAGGTTCTAATTTATTTTCCATGGGCGGACGACATTGTGACGGAAGTTGCGGCGGAAGCGACGAAGGGCAAAGAACTGATAATGGCCGGCGGTAAATTATTGTTATAATTCACAAGTTTTGGATTTATCGCTCCTTGGAGGACCCTTGCCTATAGTCGGTTCTGTACTGGCTACCGGCTACCGGCTACTACTGGTCGCTTCCCGCTGCAGCGGCGAACGCAGAGCACCCTGACTGATTTATGCGCGCCTGGTAATGTGATTTTAAATTCACAAAGGCGACCTTATTAAACACGTATAATTTCTAATATGAGTGTCTGTTTGAGATGTAATTTTTCAAAGTCAAAAGTCAAAGAGCTTTGATTAAATTGAATTAAGCTAGTTCCCACATATAAAAATTACATTAATTGAAAGCTCAGTAGCTGAGTTGGCATCCATCTAGTTTCCATCTAGGCATTGTGAATTCAGTTCCACGGCAGACTGTTCTCCATCACGACACAATCCACATTTTCCGTTTTCGATGATGGTAATAGGAGTTTTTTTTAAATTGTGCGGATTATTATTATTTCCTAACTTGCTGAAACTTATTTGCATTAATGTACCTGCAAGGCAAACTCGTAGTAAGGATACTTTTAACATGACATGATATTAAATGTAACATCAACCTCAACATTGCCGGCCTTTGTGTTTCCTCTTTCCTACAACATGGGTCTCTTCAAAACCAATGTTCATTCTTTCATCTCCTCAGAAAGACTCTCCACACAGCATCTCACATGACATAGGCCCTGAGGGAAATTATTTTCCTTTCCTTTGTGTGGAGTTAATATTTTAAAAAATCATATCCTAATTCTTTGTTTTATTTGATAGCACCCATAGATAATTGTAATTTTTTGTATTTCTTGGGCGTTAACTATGTAACAATTTCTAGACATTTTGTTTTTGAATACTTATATTTTCCAATGTACATTTTTTACTTAAATTTTTAAAAAAAATTTCCGCGACCGGTTTCGATACAACCGTATCATTCACTAGCAGGATTAAAACTAACTTAAAAATTAAATGCAAGTACCAAAGATTAATTAGGTAGGGGTAGTGGGAAGGATGATTTTGGGGGAGGGGGAAAGCGGTGGGAGGAGTCAATATTACACGGAAACATAGTTTTTTTTTTTTTGTTTTAGGCAATTCACCCTGGAGAGAGTGCTTTGTGCCGGTAATATTTAAAATGGATAAGAAATTTCGGTTAATCTAATGGGAAAATAATAAAACAAATTAAATATTGGACTCATTTAGATCACTAAAACAAATTAAATATTGAATTCATTCAGGTTAATAAACTTACATAAAGCTGTATGAACACGAGAATTGTTAAGAGATAAAAGGTATGAAATATTAAGGGGGGACTGGTGTGTGATTTTAATAAGCCGGCGGTATATGTTCTTGAAAGATGAATGGTTTTTACAGTTAAAGAAAACGTGGTCGAGGGTTTCCTCTTCCACACCACACTGGCAGAACGGATCATCTAAAACTCTAATTCTAGACAAGTGAGATGCAATTGAACAGTGGCCAATTCTCATTCTCGAGATACATGAAATGAATCGTTTTGAAAGTTTTTTACCGTGAAACCATGGCTTAGCAGGGATATGGTTTTGAATTCCCGCATAGAAAGATCCAGTTCTTATTTTGGAGACTGCCCAATTTTCTTCCCAGGCACGAGTCATATTGGATTTAAGAATCGGAAAGACATCGGATATAGGAATTCTAAAATTTAGTGGAATAGTTCCGGAATCTGAACCAGATTTGGCGAGAAAATCGGCCATCTCATTACCCTCGATACCCAAATGGGCAGGGACCCAGGCCAATATCGTCTCAAACCCAGATTCACTAAGAGAATTGAGAAGATTTTTTATTTTACATATAATATTGTCTTCCGGATAACGTAAAATATTTGACCTAATTTTAGTTAGAGCACTTAGCGAATCAGTACATAGTAAGGCTCGATGAATGTTGAGAACCTGAATTTGATTTAGCGCTTGTTCAATTGCAAAACATTCGGCTGTAAATATGGAAGCTTCTTTCGGTAATTTATAAGTGAGATTGATGTTGAATTCTGGACTATATATAGATGCTCCACATCTTTTATTTTCAAATTTGGAACCATCCGTGAAAAGGATGGAAAATCCAGGGAATTTCGAAGCCACTATGCTTTTAAAGCAATCATCCACATTTTGAAATTTATTTGGGGAAGATAAAATATTCTTCCGAAAGACTGATGTTATTGTGTTCGGCATAAAAGTGATTGCCTTAAATGGAATATTGTATATAGGAAGATTGGGAACTTCTTGAAGATATTGGAGGGAAGATGATAGAGAATTATAGAGATGAAAACTTTTAATTAAGAGAGGAAAACATTGTTTTTCTCTCAATCTTTTGTTAGAATTCAAATTAACACTTAACCTATTAAGACTTTGTTTAATAGGATGATGTGATAACGATAAAGCCTTGAAAATATATTTATTGGCAAGGAATTGCCTTCTGAAATATAATGGAGGCTCCACACATTCCACCTGAAGCGCATTAATTGGAGAAGACTTCATAGCTCCAATAATCATTCTGAGGGCTTTTGATTGAATTCTTTCCATTTTCTTATCTAGATATTTAGGGAGTGGGTCAAAAAGAAATGAGCCATAATCCAAGTGGCTCCGAACTAGGGAATTATACATTAATTTAAGAGTGGTAGGATGAGATCCCCACCATACTCTGGAAACTGCTCGCATCATATTAAGTCCCTTTTCACACTTTGTAGAAATTATCTGAATGTGTGGAAGCCAGGAAAGTTTATGGTTCAAAAGAAGACCAAGGAATTTGATTTGAGTAGCGGTTTGTAGAGGCACATTATCAAAAGAAATTGAGAATTGGGGAATTTTTCTTTTGCGCGTGAAAGCCACGACCCTTGTTTTAGATGCCGCCAGATTCATCCCATTTAATGACAACCAGCTTTTAATATATTGTAAAGCCAAATTCATTTCCTTAGCTGCAAGAATAATATTTTTATGTAACAAATATATAAGGATATCATCCGCAAAGTAAAGACGCTTGATAGAAAAAGGAATTACTGAGTCTAGGTCGCTTATATAAATATTAAACAACAGAGGACTAATAACAGAACCCTGGGGCAAACCTCTCCATAGTTTGCGCCTTAAGCATTTAGAGGAAGACTCAATAATAATGGACCTATCTGAGAGCAAATTAATAATAAATTGGACTAATTTCGGGGGGATTTGTTTTTTAATTAGCTTTTCTTTCAAAACATTCAGTAAAACATCATCGTAAGCTGATGAAAGGTCAAGGAATGTGGCCAATGTATAAGAATTTAGGGATTGGGAAACTCGGATATCAGTTGTGAACAAACTTAAATTATCCATTGTAGATTTCTTTTTCCGAAAACCATACTGATTTGGTGAGATAATATCTTGACTTTCAACAAACCACTCTAATCTGTTCTTCATCAACCGCTCCGCTACTTTCATCAAACATGATGAAAGAGCAATAGGCCGATAAGACGAAATTTCAGATGGATTTTTTCCAGGTTTTAAAATGGGAATGATTTTTTGAGTTTTCCAATCATCCGGAATTAGTCCTGTTTCAAACATATTATTAATAAGAGATAAGAAATATTCAACCGCCATATCAGAAAATGATTTAATGAAACTATTAAGTATTCCATCGGGACCCGGAGCAGAGTCAGAAAGGGTTCTTATTACTAGTTTCATCTCATCAATGGAGAAAGGAGCATCTAGCCAGTTAGAGTGAGATGGATATGGCTTAATAGAAGGCATTTCTTCACATCCGGCCACTGATGGGGGGGCTATTTTATCCGCAAATCCTATAAGAATTTCTTCTGATATATGCTTGGTTCTCGGCGGAGAATACGATGATCCGAATTTTTTTAAGCTAGACCAAACTGAAGATTGGGGAGTTTCCGGAGACAGGTTCTCACAGAACTTCCGCCATCCAGCGCGTTTTTTATTTTTCAAAATTCGTTTGGTTTCTGCCTGGGCTTTTTTAACTGATAAAAAATTTTCTAGTGACATACACTTACGAAAAGAGGAAATTGCTTTTTTACGAGAGTTGACGGAGCGAGTGCATTCCTCGTCCCACCACGGAGTAGAGTGTTTTATTTTAATGTTCGCATTGCGTTTCGGGATGGATTTTTCTGCTGCATTTATAACCATAGAGGGAAACGTCTCACATTGCAATCTGATGTCTCCCGGGGACGATTTTTTTTTTAAATTAATAAGGTTATCTAGTTCAGAAGAGAAAGTGCTCCAATTCGCATCATTTATTCTAAATTTGAGATTATTTTTAACTGATGGAGGATAAGTGTTAGATTGATGTTGGAATCGGATTATAATTGGAAAATGATCACTAGAGAGGGGATCGTTTAGGATGTCCCAAGAGCATTTAGATGCTAACGAATATGAACAAAGAGATAAATCAACAGCACTTTTCCGTTGATGAGGGGGGGTGAATCTGGTTGGAGATCCGTCATTTAAAAAACATAGGTTATGGGTATCAATAAAATCTAAAAGATTGCGGCCAGAACGATTTGTTATTTTGCTACCCCAAGAAGGGGAATGTGCATTAAAATCTCCAAGGATCATAAAAGGGGAACAAATCTGGGTTAAGATTGGTGCCCATTCATTTTCAATAAAAGTGGTAGAGGGAGGAATATATATTGATAATATTGTGATATCAGATAAGACAGCTGCTATTATCTGGATATCGTCGGAGGGAGTATGTATATTAATTTGTTTAAACGGGATAGAATTATGGATTATCAGAGCCGTGCCGCCTTTACCATCCGGTCTGTCGTGTCTGAGACAATAATAACCCGGAATTCTTAAGTGAAAGGAGGGTTTTAACCACGTTTCAGAAATGGCGGCCACTGAAACGTCGTGTTCGTCGAGTAACTGAATTAGGTCAGATTTGTTAGCGAAGAGGCTTCTACTGTTCCACTGAAGAATTTTGTTCAGTTTCGAAGTCATTGGGGAGGCAAGATAATAAAGATTTAATGTAATCGGCAGCGTTGGACGGTACAGTATTGTTGTTTGTAAGGATAGAAATTAAAAGGGTAATTAAAGTTTGTATAAAAGAATTATTATTCAATATTTCGGGGAGAGCAGGAGGGGATGTATTACTATTAATGGCACACCCATTGGGGGTCCGAGATTTGGCATTCCCATTCGGGCTGGTCAAAATATTATTCAATTGTTTTTTATCAAGGTAAGGAGTATATTTTGGGTTGGGTTTGACTGGCTTGAGAATGGTTTCTCTGTGAGAAGATGACGTTGAATTTAAAAAGGTGGTTGATTGGAAAGGAGCTGAGGACGATGTCATCTCTGCGAATGATTTTTTCGCAGGAGAGAATAACTTTGAGGCCTGGAAGTACGAAATGTTGTCGGTAGCCATTTTATGTTTTATGTTCCTCTGTCTTGTCAATTCCGGACAGGCTAGACTGACCGCGGTATGTGCACCCGAACAGTTAATGCAAATGGGATTATTGGAAGATTTTGGACATTGATCAAATGGGTGACCTTCTCCGCAAAAGTAACAACGTGGAGGGGAGCGGCATACGGATTTTGTATGTCCAAACCGGCAGCAATTGAAGCATTGAACAGTTGGAAATTTATAAACTTCGACGGGAAGCGAGGTATAATAAATAAACACACGAGACGGAAGGGATTGTCCCTCAAATGTAACAACAACAGATTGGGAAGGTTTCCAGATCGTGTTCCCATCAGTAGAATCCTTGTAGTTCAGTCGACGTGCTTTTATTACTTTCGGGGTTCCTTGGGAATTATTCAAAGCATCAACAATTTCAGCCTCTGGGATCTCCGTGGGTATTCCTCGAACAAGACCCATTCTCGTAAGGTTAAATGACGGGATGAACGATTTATATTTATGGTTTGAGAGCGAGTCAATTTTTTTTACAAATCCATTTGCGGAAGCGGCAGTATTAAACTCGATAGATAATTTATATCGCCCTTCCGGTTTAATTGAACCGTTAACAATACCAAGGTTATTATTTTTTGAGTCAAATAAGAATTTTCCAAAATCTAAAGGATGAATAAGTTTTCCTTGTTCAGTTCTCTGAACAATTACGATAAAAGGACCGGAAGCGGAAGCAGGATAAAGTAAGTCAGTACTTTTTGTATTATCGCTAGCTAAAGTACTTGTCTGGGTGTTACTATTGGGGTTAAGGTCGTTAGAGGTCGAGGTTTGTTGAATCGGCGGTATAGTTTTAATTTTCGATGGGATGTAAAGGCTATGCGATGGTCGTCGTTTACGAGATGGAAGCGTAATAGAAGCCTGGCTAGTGGTAGATTCCGAATCAGAAAAATCTAATATCGATCCTGGGTCGGGAGGTCTATCTTCGTCTTCCTCCATTGTATAAAAAAAAACTTAACTTTTAAAAATTAAACTGAAAGAATAATACGCAGTCTATTTCATTGACTGTACAAACAAAAACGGATTAGCCGTAAGTAGGAATGCAAACAAATAAGTATACGATAAACAGAATTAAATAAAATGTAACAATAATCTCTTATCTGTATGAGGCACGGGAACGGGCGAACGGCACTAAGCAATAGGTAAGGTACACACAACCACTGTTGACCGCGGCTCGAATCGGACTCGGAAACATAGTTAGTAAAGAAGATTTGCAAGGCGCTATTATTTTATTTACTAAATTAATTTAAAAAAAAATCAAAAATTAATTGTATGTTACCCACAAACTAGCTTTTATACATTACACATTATTTAAATTCTGTGTTTTTACATACGTATTTTTTGCTAAATTGTATTAGTCTTTTATTGGTACAACACTTATTATTTTTTTTCAATATCTGCTGTATTATTCTACTCTCTATGAGTGAATAACATTTTTATTAATTTATTCTGTTTCATTTATTTCTAAAACTCGTAATTAATATTATAAGCGTATACGAACTCACTTTCTTTTCTACGTTTAGATACTTAGGACTAAGGTAATCCGGGCTTGTGTAATCATTTTATTTTTAATTTCATCCAAAAGCAAATTCTTTTAAATGGCAGAATTAAGTTGAAGCATCCAGAAGCTTTAGATGTGTGGCCCAACTGCGACGAGTGATTCCTTGTTCCTATGATCCAATCTGGGCTTATTTTATGCTCCAGAGGCCCAGATTTGAACCACTGACTGACACTGTCCATCGGGTTTTGCGAGTGCATGCATACTTAATCGTCCCCTATAAACTTGGCAGTTGACGTAGTTTTGGGGCTGATGCTTCGAAAGTGTGGCATAGAGATTGGCATGGCTCTGCAGCACCTTAAGCCACCACTGATGCAGTGGAGCCGCAGTTTCGCACCATCATTATTCATAATCCTGTACTGTTTGTAGTTTGTGGGATTTAATGGCTAAATATTTTCTAGTTTGATTGCTTTATTGTAAATGAATTCCAACTAGTTTTAAACTAGAGAAAACTTTTCCAGCATGATTTCATGTTTTTCCTAATTCTTTGTTATACGTTTATTTTGGTGACCGGACAACTCGAAATGAAACCAACTCAGAACCATCTCAGATGTCATTTAGAGTGATGAAAAAATATTTATAAAGATTCCGGATTCCGGTTTCCGAAATTCCGAACCTTACATAATACACACTCATTAATGTGTATCAGCAAATTGGGTCAACCGGTAATAAATCAATCTTCGAAAATTAACATTTCAAATATTATAAATAAGTCGCCTATCAGTGGATCTGTCCGCAGTTTGAAAATGGTCTTGAAAACCGAAACAGCTGTAACTAAAATACATAATAAAATACTTGCAGAACTTGATAATAAAACTATCAAATTTAATTTTCATTAAATATAATTTTAAAAAAAAGTAAGTTAGTTAAATTAATTCTATTATATATTTATTTGAACAGCGCCCTTGATATGATTTTTCACTAAAACGGCCTACTATTATCTATTATAATGTGCATATTATCCTCAGCGATTCTCGTCTTGTTTATAAGGTTTGCAATCGCGACGAATTCCCAAGTGAAATTTACAAATAAATATAATTGCATACTAAATCCAGAACTTCGTTACAAAAAACACTTGGTTATATTCCATTGAAGCACTACCGTAAGCATGGGTTATTTAATATTATGTAACATATTGGAAAATTTCAGCGTGTATCCCATAATCCGTATTGCTCTTAAATACCACCGGCGCTTCTTCACAGTTGCTGAGAACCTTCATCCAGCCGTTAATACTCCTCGACCTTCGACCCTGGGGACATAAACTGGCGTGGGACGGAGCTCCTTGCTTATCGGCCGATCTCAGCGGAGACCCCCGCAGAATAACGGCGGAAGGTGGCGTCGAATGGGTGCGGATCTCGGATAACGGTAATATGGGAACCCTATCGGCCGCCGAATTAACTACCGAATTGATTTATCATTTCAATCAGCGCTTGATCATTTATAATTATTATTATTGTTGGTAACTTTGTGATTTATGATTGTTCTAGGTCGTAGAAAAATCTGTAACTTGAACATTCTTATTGTTTTCAGAAAGTGTGGACTGTTTCCGACTTGTTCACTTCAGGCAAGATAATGTTTTTAATCTTAAATGCCGTTATCAGAAATATGCACTTCTCATAACGACAATTTATTTTATCACTGCCGAATGTCCTACATCCAACGCTTTACAGCGTAGAACATAATATATTATTTCAGTGGTAATGTGATTTACAAATTACTTCGATATAGTCAAATATATTACTTTGACATAGTAGGTTTTAACGGGAAGAAAAAACCTTAGATTATTTTAATATTGCCTTTTCAGCCATAGTTACGTTATTTTAAACATCAAATTAACGGCGCTGTAAAATATTAAAAATCCTCGACTTTATCGACATTTAAATTAGCAAAATAAATTATAGCCCAAATCAGCAACAAGAAAATATTCATCAGTCGATTAAATGGAACGTTTGCGAGGCCCTTTTCGGCCCGTTTCAGACAAATCTTAATTTTGGATTTGAGAAGAAAATACCAAACCAAAATGAATAATTATTTTTGTAATCAAAAGGTGTAACAAATATCCAGTACGGATGTAAGCTACTTTATCTATTTTTGCTTTAAATTATAAGATATAGGCCATTAAATTTTAGTGTTTCATGATTTTAGAGGCAACTTGGCCAATTATTTGTGAGTAAATGAAAAACAATAAAATAATTTTACCATATTTATTTTAACAATACGATGAAAAATAAAACACAGTTAAAAATACATTTTTCGGTTAGTAATTTAAATATAAAAAGGACAAATTTTTGTTTCACCATTTTTTTGTATTTTAAATTTACACCCATGAATATGATTTTTTTTTTAAATTTAATTTTTTTTTTATATTTCATCATATTTTTATAAAAAATATAATTTTTTTGTGGTTTTTCATTTATTCACAAATAACTGCCCAAATTGCCTAAAATCATGGAATATTAAAATCTTTAATGGCCTATATCTTATAATTTAAATCAAAAATAAATAAAATAGCTCACATTCGTACTAGATATTTGATATATCTTTTGATTACAAAAATATTTTTTCAGTTTGGTTGAGTGGTTTAATCTCAAATCCAAAATACAGATTTGCTCTTAACCAAACATCATCAAAAGTCTGAACATGTTTTCGAAACAATAATTAAATAATGAGGGTAGAAAAAAAGAGTTTTCAAGATTAACTCTTCAGTAATTCGATTCGTGGAAAGCCTCTGGATTCCAAGAGTTGATCATAACTCTAATACGAATCATCGATTTTCATTTAAGGGCGGATTTCTCATTCCGAATCACACAATCGTGGACCGCATTTGGAAATTAATGTTTTACACACTCCCCGCCGTATGTCACGTTTTAAAAATATTATTCATTTTTAATGTGCCCCGAGCTTTCATTGGATGGTAACTCGCTATCCTCCCTTTCATATTTCGCCAGAACATATATCTTACCTCAATAGGCACAATAAGTGGGATGTGCTGAAGAGAGGAGGGTGACTATGAAAAATTCTCATTTGAGGATGAAACAAAGCCAACGAATTCTCGGAACTATTTCAATAATGCGTTTCATAAGTTAAATAATTAAATTTCATTTAGATTCGTTTTTAAACGGTTGGTTATCTTGTTTTCAGTGATAACAACTTAAAGATCTTCAAATTAATTCCGAGACGGGGGTCTAAGAGAACGCGTTCATGGAGCAGCTTGAAATATCATGTTTTTTTAGTCTAAAAAAAGTATCATGACGCACTATTAATAGCCTTGCGCCTGCGTGGATGAAATTTAAGAACCCGGTTTCGAGTGCATGACTGATGCCGCGCTGGACGTGTCACGCCATAATAACTTCTGGGTAAAATAAAGCTTCCGTTATAATTTGGTTTCCAATTCAAGAATTCGTCAAAGGTTGGCGCCACTTCCGTTCGCAGCTCGCATGAGAACGTGCCCCCCCGGGGAAAAGTAGGTAGGTACTACGATTTTGTAAATTGGAGTATCTCTCCCGATATGGAAAGATTGACGGTAAGGCTTAGTTGTATCACGCGGCTATATGAAGTCATTGCCTGTCTCGTTACTTTATCCCGGTAAATAGCTGTCACTGGATCACAGTGGATCCGAGGAACGGGCTATTTTTGGAACCATTTCCTATCGGATTAATAAAATGGTCACCAATACTCTAACTGGGCGAAGCCAAACCAAAAGCCGCCCGCAGGGTAATCGTCCAGTTGATTAGTCAGACATATCCAAAGAATAAGTTTCAAGATAATGAGGAAAGCAATATTCGAATGCTCACCATAAATCAAATATTATTCAAATATTATTATTAGTCTATGTTTTACATATTAAATACACCGGGAGGCATAACGGTCCGGTACATTAGTAAAAAAATTTGAAAAGTCCTATTGGTGACCCAGAAAACGTCAACATTTAGATTAATTCACTTCAAGTTTTTTCTGCATAATAATGATTTGGTGATATTTATGAGTAATCTGAGTATTGTTCCAGATAGAGTGGACACTTTTACATATAACTGCATACTCAACTTAAATTTAGATTCTTTGGAGATGTCGGACTAATCAACGGGACCATCGACATATTTTTAAAATGCCTTTTGTTGTAAGAAATTTGACTTCTTTTGGAATTCTTTACTTAGGCATCGTACCATTTGCAAAAATATATATTTATTTGCAGTTAATTGCGATATATTTAGTTATTTTAAGTGAAAGAGCAGCTTAAGATTTTAGTGATCGTAGAGGGTTAAAACATATAATGCAGATATAGTTTATTTTTAATACAGTTGCCTCAGTGAGATACATGACCCGATTTTGAATACACCATGTTAGGGATTTGGTGGCATTGACGCTTTACTTTGATTAGAAGTGCTCCCTCTCGCAGGCCTCAGTGACATGTAAACCGTCGGAGTAGGCGCACGCGTTTTGTTCGTGTGAAGGAAAATCTTCGGCGGCGAAACTTTTACGGGGGTCGAAATTATATGATAAGTTATTTCCATAGAATATTTTTATTACTTTTTATTGTTGATTAGTTTTTATTTAATTCGCAAATAAAATGGGTCCCGACTTCATCTCAAAAAGACGTCCCGACGCCTTGCCACCCTGAACAAAATCGGTGTCCTTCTACCTGCGCCGGCGGTGAGGGAGAGGGGTGGGGTGGGGGGCAGCCGCAGGAAGTCGAGCGATGATTTAATGCCTTTGATTGTGCTTTCGGTTCGAAACTTCCCCCCAAGGCTCTGATACCCGATAAGAGCGCCCCGTCGAGGGGTGGCGACCCCCCCACCCCACGACTGAGGTGTCATAAAGTATTCCGGTGGTATTTACAGGTTGTATTGAACGGTGGACAACCCTGATTGCACGTGGTATCGACACACACCTTGGAGCTTTGTTCCGGCGAACATGCTAATTATCCAATGTATTACACATTATTACATATAGGAAATGTGGTGATGAAAGGAGTAACAGGCGAACAATGGATTTTAATAAGCTTTGAAATCAAACTTTTAATGTCGCATTATTTTACAAAGAATTTCCTACGTTTCTTTTTTCTGAACAACGGTAAAGTTGTTTCATTCAGAAAAAAATGTATCTCCGCAACAATTAATGTTCATTTGACTATCACAAATCAAGACGAAACAATTATTAATTGTATTTTTTTTTTAATTGAACAATTATTAAGTAAAATATCACTGAAGAAGAAGATAACAATAATAATCTAAACGAAAATATGAAAGAGAAAAAGACACAGAAAAATGGAAAAAGACAATGGTCGCAACTGGGATTCGAACCAGACCTCTCGTCTAACCGGGACGTGCGCGTTAAAAAAATTCGCTATTGTCACCTTCTGTCAAGCCGTCATATTTGTCAATCTCATGTCATATTTCAAATTTTAGAATTCACAATATTATCTTCAAGTAATTATTTTTTTCTCCATAATATGGAAAAAAAGAAATAGTTGAAGACGGGACGCGCACGTCCCGGTTAGACGAGATGTCTGGGTTCGAGTCCCAGTTGCGACCTTTGTCTTTTTCTATTTTCTGTCTTGTTTTCCTTCATATTTTCGTCTAGATTATTATTGTTATCTTCTTCTTCAATGATATGTTACATTGATGGAATTAACCTTCAAAAGTTATAAAAAGAGTTTTTTTTTTATAAAAAATTATGAAGTACCTCTACTTGATTTAAAAGTGAATTAATAATACTTGGGTTACAGTTAGATTGAAAATCTTTAAGAACACTCTGATGAAAATAAAATGAATAGAACCTTAACCTAAACAAGAAAATGAACATGAACATAAACAGGAACATGAATCTAGTTCAAGATAAAAGCCGGATAGTAGCGCCACTTTTCAAAAAACCTCTATTTAAAAAAAAAGTATGTACTTAGAATAATGCAACATGTAAATTAAAATAAAGGTCTTTGATCTTTCATAGTAGCCTAATTTTGTAAATATAATTAATATAGGTTATGAGTAAATCAAAAAAGGAAACCAAGAGAGTCATAAATAGGTCAAAATTTGATCACGACCTGCAGATCAGCAAAAAGCTGGCTGCATGCCCGCATGGCAGCAGAGCATTCTGGTCGCTCGCGGGATCAATAGGTCGGAATTTCTGCAAATCCAGTCTACCACCTCTTACCAGACCTGACGGCTCACTAGCGAACACCGCCGCCGAAAAGGCTAACTTATTAGGCAAAATGTTCGCGGATAATTCAACCCTCGACGATCAAGGTGCTGTCCCGACGTCGGTTCCTCACTGCGGTTTTCGTATGAAAAAGCTGAGGATCCGGCATCGGGATGTAATCCAAGTCTTACGAGGGCTTGATGTTAATAAAGCTATGGGCCTGATGGAATACCTGCCCTGGTATTACAGAGGTGCGCTGCAGAAATTGCTCCAATTTTGACGAAGCTCTTTAAAATGTCCCTGAAGTCTGGTATTGGTCCTCTGGTTGGAAAAAAGCGGTCATCCATCCTATTCCAAAGAAGGGTGATCGCTCCAACCCGGCCAACTACCGCCCCATAGCGATCACATCAGTTTTGTCCAAGGTGATGGAACGTGTGATCAACGACAAACTGCTCACATATCTCGAGAAGAACAAAATCATTAACGACCGTCAATACGGATTCCGGCGGAACCGCTCGTGCGGTGATCTTCTCGCATATGTGACGCATGTTTGGGGGCGGTGCCTGGAACTTTTCGGTGAGACCCAAATGGTCGCACTGGACATTTCCAAGGCCTTTGACCGGGTTTGGCATCGAGGACTTGTCAACAAACTGCCATCTTACGGACTTCCCGTATCCCTGTGTACGTAGATTGCCGACTTTTTGAGGGAGAGGTCAATTCAGACGGTTGCTGACGGTTTTACCTCTTCCTCGCATCCAATAAATGCTGGCGTCCCACAGGGATCGGTTCTGTCTCCGACTTTGTTTTTGTTGCACATCAACGACCTTTTGTCATGTGCACCAATTCATTGTTACGCGGATGACAGTACAGTCCATGACAGCTTTTCGTTTGACAAGCCCCCAAGGGGCACACAAACTCCAACGGCTCGGAGGGCTTTGAAAGCAGGTTACCTCGAGAGTGTTTTCTCTTGGGGTAAGAATAACCTCGTCGAATTCAATGTTTCAAAGACCCAATCATGTCTGATTACGTCTAAAAGGGATCGAAATGAAAATCTAGTCTCCTTCAACGGAAGCAATCTTCCGAACAGACCTTCCATTGATATGCTTGGTGTAACTATAAGTGACCAGCTCAGGTATGGGGGCTCCATCGAAGCCAGAGTAAAGTTAGCTTCTCAAAAACTGGGCGTACTGTACAGAGCCCGCAGATACTTTAATAGTACACAACTGCTTACCCTGTACAAATCGCAAGTGCGCCCCACGGTTGAATTTGGCAGCCACCTCTGGATGATAGATTCTCCCATCTTAACGAACGGGTTGCAATCTTTAGAGCACAGGCGTCGGGTGGGAATGCTATCCATGTTCTACCGGTATTTCAATGGAAGATGCTCTGAGGAACTAGCGTCATTGACCCTTTCGGCACCGGTGCATAGTCGGGAGACACGCCAAACGCGCGCCCAACATATGTACACGGTTGACATTTGTCACATGAGAACGGGTCGTTTTTTCGACTCGTTCTTGAGTTCAACAGCTCGGCTATGGAACGATTTGCCGGCATCTGTGTTTCCTCCCTCCTACAACATGGGTCTCTTCAAGACCAATGTTCATTCCTTCCTCTCCTCAAAAAGACCCTCCACACAGCATCCCAGATGACATAGGCCCTGAGGGGAATTATTTTCCTCAAGGCCTCCTGTGTGGAGTTAATGTAAAAAAAAAAAAAAAAAAATCGTGTTTTACTTTGAAAGGAATAGTTGCCTACTGTAGAGGATAGTAGCCTAACGTTAAAAATGGAAATAAATACCTCGTGCGGGTATATACCATAAAAATACAATTAAAATAGCCTCCAAACTTTAAATTATGTAAATTATTAGCAAAATATTATTATTTATCTCAAAGATAGAGCAATATGGCATTTAGCTTGCATTAGTTATCAAAAGAAGCCAGGGTTTTCAACTTTCCACATCCCATGCAATGGTTTTCGAATGTTGTACAAGTTTCATGCAACTGCATTCGACATATCTCACATTGAATCCAATCTTTTAGATTCGATTTAGTAAAATTGTAATTCTTAAAACATTCTGAACACTTTTGTTTATTCAATATTCCGCTAGCCCTAGAGTCTAGAGCGACTATTCCCAGAAGTAAATAGGGCGATTATCTTTTTTTATATAGATTCTTGTCCCATTTATTTGCGAATTAAATAAAAACTAATCAACAATAAAAAGTAATAAAAAATATTCAACAGAAATTACTTATCATATAATTTCGACGCCCGTCAAAATTTCGCCGTGGAAGATTTTCGTTCACACAAACAAAACGCGTGCGCCTACTCCGACGGTTTACATGTCACTGAGGCCTGCGAGAGGGGCTCTTCTAATCATATTAAAGCGGTAATGTCACCAAATCCCTAACATGGTGTATTCAAAACCGGGGCTTGTATCCCATTGAGGCAACTATCCGGCTCTTACCTCATGTTGATTCGATCATTGCAAAAAGGTGCATAAAGAAGAAATTTTATATAAAGCCGTACCATTCAGAAACACAGCAACTCTCAGGCAAAAATACATGTTACTGATTCCGATATGTAAAAAAAAACTTTGGGTCAACAGAACTAAAAATACTTAGGAATAAATTTCATAATTTAATAAATTGCTGGAAAATATACGATCCCTTAGTAATAGCTTAAAAACAAATAAAAATAAAAACAACAATGGTTAAAAAAAAATATTTTAAAAAATTTAATAAATAACACTTTCCTCCCAATATGCAAGCAAAGCTTTTTATGCGAGTACATCTTTAAATAAAAAATATAGATGCAAAAATATGAAAATGAAACTTTTCATGTATTATATACATGTACTTATTACTCTAATATCAATTATGTTCATATATTGTACAAATGAATTTACAATAGAAATATATACATATCTTTAGCATTCATTCAATTCAATGATTAAATGTACAAATTTCATGAAAAAAGAAATTATGTTACAAAATTAATTTCCCAACAGCTGTTTACTAGTTACCAGGTTAGCATAAAACATAAACGATCGCTTTCCACGTATAGTCTGAAATCGCGGAAAATCGCTTTGCTTTTGCAGTCGTACAAAGAGAATCAGATTCCACGGGTTTTATTTATTTTTTGACGTGTCTGAAAAGCAGGGGCGGCGCGGGGGCGGCAACTTCGGCTGATTTGTGTTTTGAGGTGAGTGCGATTTACAGCCAATCGGGTGAACTTATTCATTCGTGGATTTTAAAACAATAAACATACATTATGTTGAATTTTCAATGCGAACAACAAATATTATTTTCATTTTCTGCTGGGTGTTTTATTAAAATCACGTTTACCATTATTCTGATTTTAAGAATAAATGAAATTATTGAAACGACAATACATTTTTAGATAAATAGTTTTTGAAAACGGTTTCAAATAACATCATTTCGAAGAACGGCTATTACTGAAAATTTCTTAAAACATCTAACGAGATATTTTTATGTATACAGTGATTGTCACAAATTATATTTCTAATATGAATCATTCAGTTTTAATTCATAACATCAACTAAAATTATTGAAAGATAACGATTTGAAGGCTAGTTCTTACTGCATAAATAAAATGTCTCTTAGTTAAACAAAAATTAATGTAGTTCACAAGTTTAACCCCTCAGGCCTCGAGCACGTTCTGTCAGATGGTCAGATTATTTCCACTTTGCAATAAAATCCAAACAAATGGAGTATTCCTAAACGTATTCGAAAATTATAAACCATTCGTGAAAAGTGGAGAGGTGTTTGAAATACACTTGCAATTTATTTACTGTTAGAAATTAATGTTTACTTTAACAAATATAATTTTTTTTTATGCAAACATAAAAAAGTTTTAATTGGCTCACCTTACTAAATAATTAGTTATTCTCACCTCATTTTTTGACGTTTCATATAAAAATAATTAATACAATATCACAAAAATTCATACATTCTAATGAAATTGCGGTCGGAAATTTTGGTTTCATAGAAGTATACATTTTAATTTTTCTTTACTTGACTTTTATATTTTAATAAAAAGAGTGGTATTCTCTCTTTCTAACACCGTTTAGATCACATTTTTCACCATGACAGTAAGAGAGACACAACGATTTATAAGAGACCCATATTACCTGTTCAGAAGTGTAATTCGACGCTATATAAATTCACGCGTTTTGGGAGATAGACCAAAGATGTGCGAAGAAGAAATTAATGTGGACATTTCGGGCTAGGTTTGAAAGGTATTCCGTATTGATAATATTGAAAGACGCGTCGAATTAAAATCATTATTTACATCCCAATGGTGTCAAGTTTAATAACAGTAAAACAGACCTGAACCCGATTTAATTTTAATTACAAATCCTTTTCATTCACCTTGTGATATCAGCGCGCCTGTCGGATAGAATGAGTACTAAATAACAAATGTAACGGCCAGACGAGGCGGCAGATCACGGGGTGATACGGAGTAGGCAGGGTTCGGTGTGTAAATTACATCACCTGCCGGCCGGGCAGACAATTTTCTTAGCCGAGAAACACCCACTTGAGGGTTGGTGATATAGCCGATTGATATACCTTATGAACACCGTAAAGGGGTTCTCTGGTACTGGCGCTGGTAATGCAGATGATCTTTGATACGAGCTACAAAATATTATTACAAATATAAGCTATCTTTCATCTAGCAATTTGTGTATGTAGGCAAATGTATTTCTCTTTGAGACAAAGCTTTCGGAAGAACTTTAATGGTAGTGCTAGAACTGTATTTAAGATATCTCTCTGATACTCTACCTTTTGCAAGTTAGAATACGTCGCACTTCAGCATTGTCGGACAAATATGTTTATTTCTGAAACAGAAATTTCTTCAAACGGGCGTGATGCCACTCCAAATATTTTTTCTCTCTGCAATTTCCACGTCAGCGAAGCTATTTGAGATCGAAACTATTTCATCATGAGCTGTAGAGATTTAAAATATCCATGCAACTTTAAAAATATGAGGCAAGTCGACATATAATTTGTCTATTATTTTGAAATTATAGTTCAATAAGTTATATTATATACATACACTTCACATGCCGTCGTTATTATATACTATACTTTTTTTATTTTAGTTTATTAGGAAAACAAACTGTAGTTTATTGATATGTTTTTTCATGTTGGATACATATAATATAATAACTGAATGTTATTAAAATTATTCCATGTTACACGGTTGCATGGACCATATTTTCGCAAAAAATTCATATTATTTACAAAAAAACTCAAATGATCAAAGAAAAACATAAAGTGGGCGAAATAAAAAAAAAAAAATTTTATAAAAAAACACAGATTTAAAGTATATAAATAGATAACAAAAAAAAATAAACTAAGTACCTTTATAAAAATAATGCAAACTAATATCGTAATATTACGTTCAAAGATAAATAATATAATGAAATGCAATCAACATGATGAAAGGGTAGCGGGATCTTAATTTACATTTTGATTTAATTTTTTCTAATATGCAGTTAGTAAATTGACCTGAGAACAAATGGGAAATGTCAGCGCCTGAAAAGGTATTAAAGTATTTTTTTCACGTCCTCGAACATACATACATAAAAAACACCATACATACATGATATGGCTAGCAAGCAATCCATTGGCTATGAGGTGGACAATTTATACAATTGCTATCATGATGATATAAAAATCTAAAAATTATATATTTTTCAAAATTTTCCTCAAAAATGTAATAATTAAAGCATAAATTTTAATGTATTTATTTAGGTAACCATTCTAGTTAAATAATTGAAAATGATTTTTTTAATTAAAAAATAGATAGATATCTGTAAATTCACAAAACCACTTAATAGTATTTTAATTTAGAAAAGGCAATAAATAATTCAGCGTTTAAAAGTCGTGCAAAAATATTAATTATTTCTCTTTAACCATTTTCCCTCCAACGTTTTAAAGCGTAAATAAAAATTGGCTTATTCTTATATAGATACGTTGTTATCTCTTAGCCCCGTTGTTAGGAAACAGACACTGGGATAAGTGAACCGGGATGCAAACATTGCACACGCAACAAATTTATAATAAGAATAATATTTCGTGATATAATGCAAAGCGAAACTGCCAGATGCAAACAAGAAGGAAAGGCAACGCTCCCACAGAGATGGAGACTGCTATTAAACAAAAGAAATAATAATACGGCTTCTTTCGTTATTCCATTTCCACCCATACACGAGGTAGGGTACGAGGCGCCTCCTAGCGGTTCTTTGCTTTATGAGATCTTTAAGGCAGAGCGCAGAGTTACCGACAGAGACCACTGGAATACGATAAGGGAACTGAAGTCCTTTGTGGGGTAGTGGAAACTCATCCAGCCAGTTAGATATTACATTCCATTATCAATAAATAATTGTTAAATAGGGATATGCTTTTGAATTTTTCATTTTACAGAGGTTTGTGTGTTTGTAAGGTTGATGAAAAAGATAAGCAGTGAAATCAAGATTATAAATTGCAACTTTAAATATAATGTTGTTTCTAAAAAACTTTCTAAAAACGAATGGCCAAAAATAATTTCCTTAAAGTTGTTTTATATTAGGATTCTTTAAAAAGATGTTATCAACATGAAAATAAAGAGTTGATTTAAATTACACAATTACTTCAAATAAAGGGGAACATAAAATTTGAGACATCTTTTGCATTTTTTCTTTGGCAAAAGTTTCTTGACTATAAGAGCAGAAATCGGTTAACTAATTTTGGCTGATGCAGCAACAAATATATATGGTGATAAGTTGTTTTTCTAGCCAGAATGTGTAGGTCAACGCATCTTCCAACTGTGAAGCATTATTGCAAAGCCATTTTAATTTATGAGAAGGACAGGATGTCACATTGTTCAATTGAATTATTTTTACCGTTCGTAATGGAAAACCATCTACAACAAGTATACATTTTTCGAAAATTCGGGTACTAAATCCAGTTATTTTGATATATATGACTAATTAATTGAGTATTTTAATTTTAATTGCATTTACAATCACAACATTCTTATTACACATACTTCTCTTCATTCATAAATCCGAGTGATTAACTCAATGGAAAGAACTTCAATGCCAATAAAATATGAGTCAAAAGTAATAACAAAACCAAACACTTATCTTATCACTATGCACGAGAAATAACACATATACTCACATTACAATCACGCAGACCGGCCAGCAAACTCAGCTGGTGATGGCGGGTGACACACGAGCCATGAACTCAGCCGAACGACACGCAATAAATATTTTGATAATCGTATGAATTTTTGACGGCCGGCGTAGTGCAGCGGTAAGGCGCTTGACTCGCATTCCGAAGTTCGCGGATCGAATCCCGGCATGGCAAATAAATTTTATTTGATTAATTTGTGTTATTTCACAATTTATTCATTTAAAAATAATATATAGTATATTTGCGGCACGTTCCAGAGTGGAAGATACTACGAGTATCGCCCTGGTGTAAGACCACCGTTCAGAATTGAAACGTTGCTTGAAATGGCTTTAACCGTGTTTCGTGATCAGATCTGAAAAGCCAGGTACTTACCACCTTCCTCTTCCCCATCTCCTTCCCCTCCCCACTACCTCCAGCCTCACAACATACCCCAATTGGGGATGCCATAGTCTCACTGGCTCCAGACGGGAGCTGTTGGGACTCTTGTGCGGTATTCATATAAAAATAAAAATAAAATAATAGAAATAAAATGTTTTTGACAAACTGGTTTCATTAAGTTTTTGAAGAATGTGTGGGTGGCTCGGCTCGACTTGGGTTAGTTTCTTTCTCATATCCTTGTGTAAATCACTTCGCCTCCCAGTAATCTGACAGACTGCCAGAGGACAAACATCCGCCAAAACAAGGAATGAACTATGTACCTCGTACAGTCCCAGCTATGTCCTACCAACTACCATTAACAATTAGACAAAGAGCAATAACACTAAATCAATTCGGCCTTAATCAGTGTGCAGAAAGGAAAAACACTAAATGGAAACCATTACTGGGAGAGAGATACAAGATAAGAATACAGCCTTAATAATATATAAGGGAGAATGAGACGAGGACAACTGTTCGCAGAACAACATCCACAAATCATTTCATCCCCGCTAAGAACGGAAAGTCTGATGGTCATAAATAAGTTCGAAGAAAAAATCACCCCAGAAAGTTGATCATAACGCGAAAGCTTCATTTGCGGCCGAGACTCCGCGGGGAGCTGCTGCCAAATGTTTCCAATGTCTGATTTAAATTCAAATCAATGAATTTCAACTGAAGCTATCATTGGAAAATATTAAGAAAAACACAAAAAAATATTGTGAACTTAGCAAATGGTTTTTAAGAATTGGTATTGAAAAACAATGTTAATTAAAAATTTGTCATGAAAAACATATTGTTCCTTTGTTTTAGTAGCTTACACATGGTAACACCTTTTTCTAATAGAACAATTGAAAATTACAGAATCGACACATAGTTTATTATTAATGTCAGTTTTTTAGTTAAAGTTCTGACGGCCGGCGTAGTCCAGCGGTAAGGCTCTTGACTCGAATTCCGAAGATCGCGGGATCGAAACCCGGCGTGGCAAATAAATTTTATTTCATTAATTTGTGTTATTTCACAATGTATTCATTTAAAATAATATAAAGAATATTTGCAACACGTTCCAGAGTGGAAGATACTCTGTGTCACCCTGATGTAAGGCCAACATTCAGAATTGAAACATTGCTTGAAATGGCTTTGGCCGTGTTTGGTGACCAGATCTGAATAGCCCACCTTCCTCTCTCCCATCTCCTTCCCCTCCCCACCACCTTCAGCCTCACAACATACCCCAATTGGGGATGCCATAGTCTCACTGGCTCCAGTTGGGACTCTTGTGCGGTATTCTTATTAAAAAAAAATAAAAGTGAAAATATCAATGCTTCAAACTTATAATTGAAATTACGTTCAGAGCTGAAAACACGTTTATATACAATTTCATAACGTCCAAGCTCATCCCTTTAGAGTCTCGGCTGCCTAAAGAAAACTTAATACATATAAATATACTTTACTTTATTTATTTACTTACTACAATGTTTCGAAAGAATAATATTCAATTGGCGTATCGTGTTTTTTTCAAATAAGATCGTGTCATTAACTACCGACTAATCCATCGGTCTAATAAGAATCGACCGCTCCGATATCCAACTAAGCCAGTTCTCCTTAGATATTTCCTGAAGTCATAATATCTTACGTCTTTAATAAAAATGAATCATCGAGTGGAATTGTTAAAGTTAAGAGGGCATGCAGTCAGCAGGATATTATTTGTGGACAAAACAATGAGCCAAAACTAAACATACGGAGCGGGGGATTGTGACACATTTTTTATGAGATGATTTGTGTTAAAGTTTTGTCGCGGGAGAAATTATTACGAAAGTCTCTTTCAATTTGGCTCCGGCCTGTAATATTTCGTGTCCACTAGGATTTATAGCACACAATGGTTACTACCGTGAAATGGACAATCTTTGTTATGTTAACTTTTTTCCAAAGTATTGCGTATAGGTACATAGACTTTATTGTGCACCGCGTATTTACAACAAATAAAACACGAGGTTTTAATTTGATATTCTTGAAAGTATTATATATATATATTTTTTTTTTTAAATTTTTATGAGTAAAACCTCAAATTGTAATATTTAATTAAATGAAGACACTATGAGCGAAACTCAATCTAAAATCTTTTTTTTTTTACATCAACTCCACACAGGAGGCCTTGAGGAAAATAATTTCCCTCAGGGCCTATGTCATCTGGGATGCTGTGTGGAGGGTCTTTTTGAGGAGAGGAAGGAATGAACATTGGTCTTGAAGAGACCCATGTTGCAGGAGGGAGGAAACACAGATGCTGGCAAATCGTTCCATAGCCGAGCTGTTGAACTCAAGAACAAGTCGAAAAAACGACCCGTTCTCATGTGACAAATGTCAACCGTGTACATATGTTGGGCGCGCGTTTGGCGTGTCTCCCGACTATGCACCGGTGCCGGAGGGATCAATGACGCTAGTTCCTCAGAGCATCTTCCATTGAAATACCGGTAGAACATGGATAGCATTCCCACCCGACGCCTGCGCTCTAAAGATTGCAATTCGTTCGTTAAGATGGGAGAATCTATCAAACGGACCGCCTGTTTCTGCACAGAGTCGAGGGTATTTTTCAAGTATTTTGGAGCTCCAGACCAGAGGTGGCTGCCGAATTCAACCGTGGGGCGCACTTGCGATTTGTACAGGGTTAGCAGTTGTGTACTATTAAAGTATCTGCGGGCCCTGTACAGTACGCCCAGTTTTTGAGAAGCTAACTTTACTCTGGCTTCGATGGAGCCCTCATACCTGAGCTGGTCACGTATAGTTACACCAAGCATATCAATGGAAGGTCTGTTCGGAAATCTGGAAACAGAAAAATCAGAAAAAGATATTGGCACCTCTGGGACTCGAACCCAGGACCTCTCTCTTTCCGGGCGAGTGCTCTGACCACTGAGCTAAGGTGTCGATATCCAATTCGGTCACTTTTAACTGTACCATACTTCGATTAAGAACCATCCATATTATCTTCATTTTCTTAACCAATATTTTTATTGGCGGCCATCTTTATGAGATTTTCGATTGAGTTTCGCTCAGTGTCTTCATTTAATTATATATTATATTGGTATTTTTAAGGGATCTGAAATACTGTTTTCTGCAAAAAACATCCGCAAGACTCTCGTAATGTAGGATTGTTGAATAGGAAATTGTTAAAAACAGACACGTTATTTGTCAAATAATAAATCAATCTCTCGTGCCAACACCGTTCTGTGACTAAATGGTGGTATTCAAAAGCGTCAAACAAAATGGCGCTTGTTATTTATATTTACTTAAGAAGTAGCGTCGTGTAATGGATATAGATGAGAACGAGCATTAGCTGCTTTCTGGGCCGCCCGGCGTCGCTCTCTTCTCCCAGCACAAATAACAAAGGCACTTCCTCATTTCGCAGACAGTTTTATGATCCCGAGAGTTTTTGTAATTTCGGATACATCCTGCCCGAGGGGGAGGGTGCCCGTGGACCCCGCAGGCCCTCCCCCTCCCACTGCACCACCCTCTTCCTCGTGTTGGGACTGGGTGGACAAGCTACCCTCAGCTGCCCCTGCTCCGTCTCTCTCCCCACTACCCACTACGACTGGCACTACGCCGTCGTAGCACTGGGATTGTCGTAGCACTTACTGATGGCTAACTCGGATCCAGACCATGTATGTGGCTAATATTTGACTCAATTCTTAGAATCGGCTGTCAATGACGAATGCCTACAGTCTGATACCCAACTGATATACAATGTCTTACTAATAATGCTAGCACAAAGCAAGTGCAATTCAAATTCATAAAAAATTACCATTCTGATGTCTGATCGAACACTTTCATATATTAATTGATTAATTGTTTTTGTATTTAATTCGCAGAACTCCATTTAATTTTTTTTTTTTTAATATTTAATTAAAATTAAATTTTATAGTTTTATTATCAATTTCTGCAAGTATTTTAGTATGTATTTTAGTGACCGCTGTTTCGGTTTTCAAGACCATTTTCAAACTGTGGCTAAATCCACTGTTAGGCGACTTATTTATAAGATTTTAAATGTTAATTTTCGAAGGTGTCTACACTGATTTGTTACCGGTTAAACCTATTTGCTGATACACTAATTGAGAGTGCATTATGTAGTGTTCGGAATTTCGGAATCTGTTTCCCCAACTAAGTGTTAAGGTTTTCTAAATACTGGCAGAACTTGATAATAAAACTATCAAATTTATTTATAATTAATATAAAAAATAAAAAAGGACACCATCGTATTCATATTTTTTGGGGATTTCCCAAATGAAGAGAACATGAAGTCAGCAGGACATAGTAAAAAAATATGTTGTGAACAGATTGTCTCACGGAAGCCGAATGGAATGTAATTTTAAATTATTTCCGGAGATTTCTCGAAATAAATATTTATAGGAGAATGCTTGAAGCATCAGTTACCCCTTTTGTGCGTGTCAAAACAATGTGATTTATTTTTCAGAGCCTAAAAAACACATAATATATCTGGGTTAGTCCGCTTTTATTAATTTTTCGATTCCTGAGTAAGTATTTACACACCGAACATGGGTGATGTACCCCTGGGATGAATAAATATTAAAACAGCATAGAATTTTCATAATGTCAGAACAACTAAGGTCGTTTATTAAACGTAAATAATTTGTGATCCTCCGGAGAGGGGGGACGACAGTCGGGACCGCTGATGGGACGGGGGAGGAGGTCCGGTGACTAAATCAGGACATTTTCGCTTTTAATTATAATTATTCAAATTCATTTATTAATTTCTAAATAGCAACAAAACATCTCTGTGTAATATCGGTAACATCAAACAGGGACAGTAATTTTTTTCATGTAGCGCAAACAATCGGATTAGAAAAACTATGAAAAAAAATCAACCGATTTTTTTCGATGCTACATTTGTTATTGTCTAAGGACTGAATCTTTCTCTCCAGGGACTGGACAATAATCCCTGAGCCAAATCCCAATTGGAGAGTACCAACATTTATTTAGTTTATTAACTTTTGTAATTTTTTTAAATATATGTCAGCTGTTTTCTGATAAATGCATGTGTTTGAACGAGTACCACCAAAAATTGATAGAATTCATTGTCATTAACAGTGAGTCTATCTGCCGAGTTTCAGCTCGGTCGGGGGTCGGGAAGTGGGTTAGTTTCTATTTCCAAATTTCATTTCATTCATTCAATACATGAATTAAAAAAAATAACTGATTTTGAATACTTTGATTACATTTTCCTAATAAACGAAAATAGACGTCAAACGCATGTAGGTACCTACTTATGAATCATTTAAACGTAAGTATTTAAAAGCATATTCTATTTATGAAAAAACAGCATAATGTATTATATTATGCAATCTCTAACGCTCTTGTTGAAAAATCTAAAATTTTTATTATTGTGGACAAGGAGTCAGCTGCATTGTATTTTAAACATCTGATTTCTTGAGCGTCCAAAGTACGAACTTCTAAAGAAAATAAAGAAATTTTTCTTAATTACCATGGTATCGAGACATGCTTTTATGCATATACGAAGACCCTAACTACATCAGTTTTACAATAAGTCAAAAGTCTCGACATTGGAAATTTATGTGTATCTCGTAGCACTGCTCGCGATCAAAACCTTTCTCCGTTGTCTCTGAAAACTAATTAAAACACTTTCTTTGCACTTGATTTATACAGAAAATTATTTCGCCAAGTGTAAGTGAGAGAAGCAGGAGCAACGTGTTCGCGTAGTGGGAGGTGGTAGGGGGTGGTAGGTAGGTAAGGGGAGATGCATCGTATGTAAAAGTGGAGCTACGTCATATCACTTGATTGCTTCTAAATGTTACCGCTAGGTGGCGGGTGGAATCGTAAATTACCATTATCTGCAGACATTTGGTGCTGTTTATTATTTATGGGCGGATCGGTTCGTCGGTCGGGGTGGTAAAGATACCGGGGGTGGGTGTGCGTCCCGGCTAAATGAGAAAAGGATAATTTTCTGCCATACGAACATTATAAATGTGTTGATTTGTATGGCTTTGGCGTGGGATACACGTACAGGGTGATTTCGCCATTGGGAAACGTATTCCGCTGTATTTGTTATACGTTAAAAACTCATTAGCAATACTTTATTACGATAGCGCACTTCGCTGCCGTGCTCCGTTTTTAGGGATTCTGGATTTTAGTAAGGTTTGATTTATTTTACGGTTCATTAAATGAATTTGATCTTGGATTTTAATAATATAATTCGTTGTATTAACCGGTGTTGTAGTGGATAGGTTTGTGTGGCAGTGTTGTAATCCTGAACAAAGATGAGGTTACTTATCATATTAAACAATCGCAGCTCAATTTATTTCAGAATACCATTTTATTTTGATTTCGTATTCACAAAAGATAACGACGAACCGGAGAAATCGGGATGAATGCTTGCCTACCAATAATGAGTCACAAGAGATAGGATCAATGCAGTGGCGTAACCGCTAATGCCTGAGCCCCGGGCAAGTCAAAGCACGTTTTTTTATTTTTATTTAACGACAATATCAAGTAAGGTAAAAAATACAATACGAGGTAAATTAAAAACATATAGAGTGAAGTATTTTGTTCTCAGTCCTCCTCACTAGGTTTTCCTGTTCCGAGGCGGACTGAAGGTTGTTTGTATGGGTGTTGGTCATAAATTCCTCACAACAATTCACTACGAACCTCAATAAGAGCATTAACTTTACCGAAATCTATGATTCAGCTTATTTTTAAAGGTTTCCGAAAATCTTTCGTTCACAATCAATGATTTGCGGATTCCCATTGTCAAATTTCTCCATGCAAATCAATATGATGTTTAATAATTATTGTTAATGTAAAATACTTAAGGAAAGATATTAGATATAGTTAAGTATAGTAAGTGCCCATATTCACTGGTCCCATTAACTAATTTGGATCTCAACTTGTCTATGGTTATGCCTATGACGAAATTATTTACATGGGTGTATTAAGTTGTGTGTATTAACATGTTTTTTGCAACTGATGTAAAATATTACAAAATTATTGATATTAAGGGTTCCAAAAAATGTATTGCTTATTTAGAGTTTAGGGACGTGGCATCATATGTGTACGTAATGCATTTAATGGACCAACATTTTTGTCGTAGTAGGAAACTAAAAATGATCAGTCAAAACCAACAAATATACAACTGATAAATTAAATACATAAAAATGTTTTTTTCTCAATCTTTGCTAATTCACAAATTTGTATTAACATACATTTTAAAACGTAAAACGTAAAAAAAGTATTTTAAAACAAGAATGTAAGGCTGATGTAAGCATAATGAGTAAGATTAAGAAAGGGACCCTCAGATGGTTTGGGCATGTAGAGCGAATGAACGAAGAAAGTAGTGTAAGAAGAATATATGACGCAAATGTGAATGGTAGAAGAAGTCGGGGACGCCCGAGGAAGACATGGCACGATCAAGTGAATCAGATACTTGAGTCGGGCCATGTCAAAAGCCAGAATAATAGAAGAGTATGTATGAAACGATGTATGAATGTGAGTGAAGCAAAGAGTGTGTGCCAGGACCGAGTTGTTTGGCGGTCCGTCCTCTCTGCCTACCCCTGCGGGGAAACGGCGTGATGGTAAGTTAGTTAGTTAGTTAGTTTAAAACGTATAAGTAAATTATATGTATTAACATACATGTTAATATACATACATATATGGTAATACATATGTATATACGGTATATTACCAGACATATTATGTTTGACGTATGAGGCGTACCTTACTTTTTAATAAAAAAAATTTAAAAACATGTGCCATTTAAAAATTATAAATATAATTTGGAAATGCTCTGTGAAATCAGGATTCACAGGTTCCCTTAATTTTTTCAAGTATATTGGTATCGGGACACTGGCCTTGAGGGAAATTATTTCCCTCAAGGCCAGTGTTCCTAGACTTGTTCCCGTGGACATTTGTCGTAGGCCTCCCTCAGACGCATGATTTCATCATGTAATGTCACATTTAAAACAAAATAAGAAAGGCCCCATGGTTTTTTTTTTTTCAAAATTCATTTTTCATTAAAAAAATTTTTCGTTTGTTTAGCAACACGGCATGTTAGCGTAATTTTTGCGAAAAATCACCTCAAAGGCGCTAAAATAATTTCTATTATTTTCATTCAACTAGAGAAGAAAATAGGTCAGAGATTCTCCGGGCAATGAGAATAATACGTAGGTGAAATAGATTTTGAAAAGTAAATAAAATGTTAAAGGAACTGAATTGGCTATCAGTGAAAAGATGCCAACCTTCAACATGATCATATTATTTGTACACAAAATAATAAACAAGCTTCTACTAAAATACTTCACAAATAAAATTATATACAACAAGGTCATTCACAAACGTAATACAATAAATCAGGCTAACAAAAAAGGACAAGACGAATAGGCAAAATAGTTTACAGGGATGAAGTAAGTATTATAATGCGCTGCCGGAAACCTTAAAATCTATAACAATTTGTAGGGTCAAGTTGTATTGTAGGAGCCATATTAATCAGAAGAAAATATCATTTTTAATTTCAATGAATATTTTAAGTATTCCAACTCTAGAAAACAGACGAAAAATAAACGACTTAACCTTTTTATTAAAATTATTACACTTAAAACTCGATTATTATGAACTCCTGCAATTAATAAATCTTCATGTACCTACACGGACAACTAGATAAATATTAACATTTCACATACATCTCATTTCAAATATAGTTTGCATTCTCCAATAAAGCGTTTACACAGTCTTGGTAACAAATATTTAAACAATATGGATGTATTTGATAATAATTTAAATTTGTCAAACTTCAAACGACAATGTGCCAACTATTTCTTCGTACTTCAAAAACTATCTTTACTTCTATTTTTACTTATCTTATATTCTATGTTACCTACTTTGTGTCAACTCTTATATTTTATATTTTGTTTCTTATATTTTATGTTATTTCCTGTATTTTGTCAAAAACATGTATTGCACTATATTAAAAACCTTACGGGCTTTTAAATAAATAAATTATTTGTAATTTGTGAACTTTGAAGTACAAATTACTAAAATAAGATTAATAAATAAATAAACAAATACAGAAAATATACTTACTTACCAGGTTATTTCAGATAAACACATTTTTATCAGAATAAGATAAATATGGTTATATTAAAAAGCAAGTTTTAACGGTTTCTATTTTATCCTGCATTACATTTATTATATATTATATGTAAGAAGGGAAAAAAATAATTAAGTTTCCTGTTTAAATTCATTCATATTACGCAACCGGAATTGAACAGCCCCAATATTAAAAGTTTGTATTTAAATGTACACGGGCCCGCGAGGCCTTCCCAGGCGGTCACTACGCCACTGAATAAATGGTATTGAATCGTAAATCAAATGTATACTCGTGCTCTTCATACCATCAGCGTTTCTTCAAGCTTTACCCTTAATAAATTAAAACTTTATTTCCTATATTTGTGACAATTTAATTTATCTGACTCGCGGGGATGACGCTGCGTATAAAGTGGGCTAATATAAAATGAGGCAAGATTTTCATTTATATTCCATATTTTTGGCAGTATAATAACTGTTTTTTGAAAGCTTTATTTTCCTGTTAGTGTTTTTAAAGAGATTTATTTATTCGTTAGTCATATCCTTGACCAAGTTATTGATATCTACTCTAACTATGTATCATTCTGGTAGAAGACCATCTTTAAAATATTTTGGTTGAAGTGCGAAACCAGTGAGACTATGGCGTCCTCTGTAGGGGTATGTTGTGAGGTTAAAGGTGAGGTACTGAGGAAGAGAAAAAAACTGGGAAAGTGGATACCTGGCTGTTCAGATCTGGTCACCAAACATTTGTAAAGACATTTCAATTCTTAATTGTAATACCACCATGGCGGCACTGAGAATATCTTTAATAATGGATCGTGCCGCAAATATACTATATATGAGTAAATTTGCGGCACCAAATGTATAGTGAATATACTATATATGAGTAAATTCGTGATTAAATAATTTAAAAAATTAGTATAATAAAATTAACTTGCGCTCACCGGGATTTGAACCCGCGATGTCAGTATTGCTAGATTGCGAGATTCTCAAGAGGAAACCCGGTCGCCGAGAAACTTGAACAATATATATTTCTATTTTTGAAACTGACAATTCATGGTGAAATTCCATTAGGTATAATAGATTTTAATAAAAAAAAATCTTTTTTCCACTTTAATTTTATTGACCGTTACCATGAACCCGAGCTTGATGGAATCACCAAAATATTTAGATATTCGACAGTCTAAAACGACTTAGTAACAAATGTAATTAATATAATTGATTAAAATCCTTGTAGACCACCCCTCCCCCGTATGTTATATATTTATATAAACCGTAGACTAAGAATAATTTGAACCAGTCTGAAGATGGCTCTAACGAGCTGAAACCGGTTACGGTCAATAAAATTAAAGTGGAAAAAAGTTTTATATTTGTTTTTATTATAATATATTATGAACAATAGATATTTTACCAAATGGTTGCTCTTACCAAGTGAACAAGTTGAGGAAGTGAACATCATTCTCGAAACATTTTTTTATGAACAATGAAAGAGGTAAAAACAAAGAAATCTATTAATTTTGAATTAAAATGGTGCCTCAAAATAAATTTGTTGTGTTTGAAGAGGAAACTAATTTTTATTGAAATTAGCATTTAATTTTTATTATCTAGCCATTTTCGAATTTGTTGACATCTTGAACCCAAATCAAAAGTTTTTTTTATTCGTTAAAAAATTCCTAAATAATTGTTTTGCAAGCAATAAGATTATTTTATTTAGTTCTGGGCGAATGGAACTGACTTTATTTGATGACATTTGTTTGAAAAGAGCACGTTCATTCATGAGTATGCTCAAACGAAGCATGTTCATTAATGAGCAAATGTGTACAGTTGATGAACATGTATATCAGTACCATAAGGGACTAGCTCACCCACCAAGTATGTTAGATCGATGGGACTAGCTACACCAGCGTCTTGTGCGTTCCCGTAACTCTTCTCGAAGGTCTTCATTTCGTCGGAGCGGCGTGGGTTGGCAGCAACGCAACTCGGAATGTTCGGCCAATGTTCGGACAACGTACTGAATCAAAATATAACTTGTTGTAAATAACAGCTAGATACCGTCAACGTTCAACTCCATTGACGAAAATTTGTGCCAACAGTTGGATATAACTGATAGTTTAAAAACATATATTTTATTTTATACAACAATTTTTTTTCCAATTATTTGATCATGTGGACCTCAATAAGCACTTTGGAAATTTTGGAAATATATAAGGAGACACCGTTGCGTATCTTGTATATTATGTAAGTGTATTGTAAGTAATTTTAAAATGCTGTTTTATTTTTTGTAACACAAAATTTGTGTATTATTGAAGTAAAACTTCTTCACGCACGCTTGACTTGGGGAGTAAGCTGGTGAATGCGTGTAGAGAGCGTTACGAAAAGTGGCGAATGGAAGTTGAGAGGGAGATATAAGTTAGTGAAGATAGAAAGAGAGAGAGAGTTACCTTTCGTATATTACTGTAGGGGCAAGAGAGAGAGGTGCGAGCACACATTTTCTTTCTCTCTTTCTCTCATAGACAGTTACTTTTCATATATCTAAGACATAGTGCAGGCCTATTGTCTGTATCACACTGTAGGAGCAAGAGAGAGCAGTGCGCAAGCAGTTTTACTTCGGTCGTGTGGTATAAAGCACACTCGTTTATTTTTTGCCTTTTTGTTCATCAATCCAAATCATTCAAATGTCATTTTTTATGTGAATTTTTTTGTGTTTCCCTCATCTTTTGTATGGAGTGTAGATTGTAGATTATATACTATAGTGCAGATTGTAGATTGCTAAATTACTGCTTTTATTTCCTAAATTTTATGACGTCTTTGACCAAATATTGTGCTTGTCGATGGAGTAGTTATGATTTTTACGTAGTTATGAAAGTTACGTTTGTCTAACTGGTCTAAAAAGTTAGTTGTTTTTTGGAAAAAATGCTTTTTTAGATGATGTTTTTTAAGTATACGAGTATTTGAATATCTGATCAATGTCAGTTTCTCTATCTTTTTTAAAAATTTAATTCCTTATATGGTTTTCTATGGTTTGTATACGTTTTCCGTGTGATTTCCGTATGGCTGATATTTGAGTAACATTTCAGTAACTATGAACTAATTTTAATAACGCACTGAAATGACCATTTACCAATTTCTTGAGCAGTATTGTTTTGGCATCACAAATGAATAAAATGTAACAATTGAACGAAACTTGAATGATATTATGCGTGATTTCGAATATTACTTTGGTTTTGTACCTTCCTATTGGAAGTTTTTGTAGATTTTCTGATACGATGAACTGATACGGTCAACCGGTTCCGCCGGCGGAAAATAAAACATATGTTAAATCTTGTCGTTATAACAGTCCCAACGTTGGTACTCCATAACTCTGGGATTGCCTAATATTATTATCCCTGTTACATTATTTTTGTGAGTGTTTGCGCCAAGTAGTCGTTATTTTCAACGGTTACATTCAACCGTTAACAATCGCCAATGACAGCGGCGTTGGCGTTTTTTCGAATCGTCGTAAACGTTCAGTACCTACGAGTTCGGACAACGTACGAACAATGTCGGACAATAAACGGACAATGTTTGGACTAAGAGAGCAGAGCCGGCTACCTGAAGCGTAGTATTATAAATTACAAGAATGGAAGCACTACGAAAATATTTAATGCTGTCGGGTGATGATTTAAGGACGGGACTCGTAATGGACCGATAAATCGTGGCAGGGCCGGATCAGTAACAATTACCAGTCCGGTGTTTTGTTGCCGCCGATATTTATTGTGGCCAGTTTCGGCCGCCGGTTCTGCGGTGGTGTAGGAGCTTAACATTAAGTCGTCTGAGCTTTTTAGAATGGCTCGCAATACTGCAGACAAATGTTGCGCACCCCTGAACATAACAAAATAATTGTATCACGCGATAATATTAAATTTTCATCCCGAAAAATTGATGTACTTAAGTATTTTTAAAAATTTTGACCAAATTTTTGAAATCTATATATTATTTCCTTAAATAACGATATAATGGCAAAAATCGTAGCATGAAGCATTAACTCAATTTTGAATAAATAAAATTACGTTTTTTCTGCCAGTTAAAAAAAATATACATAAAAATATTTTGCAGCTACCTTCATCTGGTATTTATTTTTCCACTGGCCATAAATTCTGAAGAATAGTAGTTTTGTAATGTAAGAATGAGTAAGTGTGTTTTTTTATAAGAAAACATCCCTTTTCCATTTTTTTCGTTCCTATATTTCCAACAAAAGAGCAATCCTTCTGTTGTGTGAAAATCTTTTTCTGACCGATCGAGCGCAAGAATTGCTTGAGTCGCCTGGTTCACGTGGATTCCACAGTCATCTCTACAGGTAGTCATCTCTCGCGGTGTCGCCAGTAGGGACACGAAGGAAACATCGTAAATAGGAATAAACATACTACGATTATTTTCTACGTTAACGACCGTACAAAATGGAACGTTTTTTGTGATTTGAAATTAGAATGTATATGCCATTGTTTCAAGAACTGATTGTTTCACAAAATTCGACAGTTAAAATTCAAGTTCTGTTACTATTCAAGTTATCAACGATGAAGTACCTGATGACAGAACTTGAATGGAACTTTAACAGAATCCGAATTTCAACTTGGAAAATTGATGAATTGTTCAAATTTTATAAAACAACCCGTCCTAGAACACACTCGCAAGTACCTATGAAATACATCGATATATTATTTAAATATTATCATCAAAAACACTAATTTAGGTAGTCCGTGCGTAACTCTGGTTCAATGAACTCAAATTTGCTTTGATTGAATTTGAAACCAAAGTCACGAATTCAGAGTGATTTTTCACAAATCTGTGCCAGTTTTAGTAATATCAACAAAAAAGTAATGGTTAATCGTAACGGCTAAGTAATAGTTACAACAACTTATCAATGATTTGCCATTTTTAAACCCAAGTTATTTTTAAATCCGTTCTGAAATATTAAACAGTAATATTGTTTTATTTTAAGTTGAATATAGCGCCTAGCACCCTATTGTTTGGGACTGTAATTGCATTTCAAATATATTATATAATATTCGTATTACCCGCTCTTTACAACTACAATGTTGTACTATAATTTTATTCATGGGACATGGCAATTTTTTTTTTAACGTTTCGAATGTTCACTTGTGCCCTGATGATGGACTCTGTCTGTAACGCAGTCTGAAACGATGGCTACGGAAGGAGTAGTTGCCGCACGAAATTATAACCCAAAAAACCATCACGTTAATTTCGATTGTTTATTTATCTAAATATTTTATCATTATTTTCAATTTGAAGAAGTACTCTCGAAATAAAACGTACAAGAGAGTTGTCAGTAAATGTTTTAAATGTTTTAAGTTGTTAATGTTTTCATCCGATTGATGTTTTACAATAAAAGTGCATTCCCTGACACCCAAAACATCGAAGGTGTCGCACCTGGAGCAAGGTATAGGTGCGGACACGGTGGCGGAGGACGGGGAGACGGGGTGGGAGAGGCAAGAGGGGGTGCCACAGGTCAAGGGACGAGCGTAAATCTACCCTCAGATACAATCCGCCCTGATAAAACCCACCCTCTTAGGTCAATACATAATGCCGAAATATTACAGCCTAATGTAAGGGTGGCTAATGGTTTATCGCCTCACATACAAACTGCCGATGCCCGGCATTGACTGGTACAGCAGGAGTAGATAGATACTCGTACGACACGAAGAAAAAAAGAGTTAACTTCTCAAATAATATTTTTTTTATAGTTATATATGTATGTAACGTGACAAGTTAGTAAGAAAAAAAAAAAGTATTCAGTTCCATTTAGTGACACTAATTTCGACTTAGACAGGTATCCGGGACAAAACAAGAAATAATAGTGCCTTACAAATAATCCGTCCATATGTGTCCCCATTCAATTTGCAGGCGGTAATAGGTAGCGCCGCCCCGGGAACCTTTATTGGATAACCAACAACTCTGCCATAGGTCACCCCAAGTGATTTGCAACATTTGGTAATTTAGCAGGGGTGTCAGGATTCATGAAGTGAGGTTTGTCTAAGTCTTGGAGGTGGATGACCAAGACCCACTGAACTCCAGATTCCTACCCAGAACCCTTTTCCTTCCCAGAACTCTCTTCTCATCCTTTTTCTTAAAAAAACACTCCACACAGCATCCCCAAGGATGACATAGGCCTTGAGGGAAATTATTTACCTCAGAGCCTCCTGTGTGGAGCTCATGCAAAAAAAAAAAAATCGGATTGGATTGCATTGTTTCATTTTCTATGTGTTCGATGCATAATATTTTCACCAGCAACGCTGTGTTTTTTCTCGTTTTAAGCATAGTGTGTTCCGTAATGACGACTGGGTTTCGTTCTGCTTCACCAATAGTGAGGCGAGGAGTCCGACAATAAATCAGATCTGCACACTTTGGGCATCCACGAGAGCCGCCCGCCAACAGCTGTCTAGTTTTGGAAGTTCAACCATTCCCATCGCTATTGTGACATTATGCAGATTACTTTATAGCTGCCGTTATCGCTTTTCTAATGTTATTTTCTTACCGTGTTTATCGTTCTAAATTACTTGACCACCAATCGATTATATCGTCTTTGTATGAGTAAATAATAACAAAAACTATTACAAGTGCCTACGGTTCGTTCATTAAAATTTGCAAGTGCCGACCGAGAAAATTCAACTCACAACAAACAACATAACCTACCGTGAGTACCTTTATGACGTACCTTGCTATTTGGTTTATGCAGACATCAGATCGAGATCCGTAGTTGCTTGCATGTGACATTTACATTCACTCTAACCCCCTGTATGGTGATGCCACGCGCTTACCTTACAAAGCGAATGAAAATGAATTCCACGTGGTCGTACGCATGTATCGCAGTATCGATACATTGAAAATCTCAATTTCATTTCCGTTAAACATGTAAATTTCATTAGTGTCACGTTCTAATGGAATCAATATTTTTTATTTATAAAACGTCGCCGTACAATAAAAATTTGTTAATCGATTACCTGTTATATCTATTTTTTAATTCAAAGAAATACTTACACTTTAAAATTTTATTTTTTGCCATTAAAATAAAGGGTTGGTGATGAATACCGTAGATCACGTAATGAAATAGTGATAAACGATTCTCAGTAATGAAACGGACTCGCCGAAAGTCTAAGACTTGGGGTGGAAGATGGCTGAAAGGGAGAGGGGTGAAGTGAGCGAGGAGGGATGGGGTAGGAAGGTTTTAATACTCATTTTATCAACAATGCTCATCGGGGTCACATAAATTATTAGTTCAACAGACAAGATCACTTTCTGTGTAGGGTTAAAGTAATATCAGCATTGAGCTGCAGGGTGGTTATGTAGCTACTTTTAGTCATAAAATATTTAAATACTTAATTAGTTTGAATGCAAAGCGTGATGAACACAATGTGAATAAATACAAACACTTATTGTAAGCAATTGAGGAACATATCTTTCATGCGGGGAAAAGGTTTTAAATCAACAATACCAATTGTTGAGGAGATCCAAATTAATTAAACTGTGCTTGTCTCTGCACAACACGTAAACTATCCGTAAAGCATTAGGAATACGTCAATTACAATATAATATACGTTAGAAAGTTTAACTTTTTATTTATTATTTAATTTTTTGATTTTTTTATTATTCTTATTATAATATAATTATTTTGCGACCGAGTCTTTGGATCATAGAAGATACATATTTGAAGCCAATATGAGGCATCATTCAAAATGTTGTAATTATCTACAAACAATGTACTCTTTACAAAATTATGCACATTTGAATGTGTCTAAAATTAAAAAAATAATAATTGGTTATTCTGTATTTTTAAATAATTATTTTGTGACTTAAGTTTTTCGTATCAGAAAAAATATTTTCGTCATGTATCATAAGTCGACTTATGAGCTTTGGGTCAGTCTATGGTAACATCATTTTATTTACTTGAGACATTATATGAATCTACGACTAACGCCATTTTGTACCACATTCATAGGAAGAATGACTGAATCTGAAAAATGAACACATAAGTAAGTGGCAAGCCTTTATTAAGTCATCTAAAAATATATTAAAACACCCGTAGGTAGTCAAATTAATCCCGCCCTTGAAAGTCGTACGCATTTACGATGTAGAAAGGTTTCTGATTCGATTCCTATACGAATCACATATTTATATGTCTTACTTAGTGCCAATACAATTATTGTACAACGCTTTAAAAAAATCGATGCCCTCAATTGAATTATGGTGATAAAGTTAGGATGATAATTTAGATGAATGTTTTGGACTTGAAATAATGGTTTTGTGAAGCAATGATATATCAACACTGTTTTTTATGAGAATCTGAAAGTATTAAAAAATTAAATAACTCTAATCTCGTGTACACAAATTCATCGAATGACATGCATAATTACAATTAAGTATTAAATTAAATGAGACATTCAATACATACGTAGTTTACAATTCCTTCAAGCGGGAGCTCCGTGCATCGAAGCCTTCAACACTTAAATTATTATCAGTATCACATCCAAGCTCTCAATAATACATAAAATCGAAGAAAAGCTCTGGAGAGGTCGCGAAAGTAAATAACGCAAGCTTCGCTACATTACCGCTCAGTGAGCAGTATATCAAATTCTTCTTCGCAGTCTACATACTGGCGGAGGAGTACAAACGAAGAGTCGATATTCGTAGCGTACTATGTAACTCTGTAGGTATATGAGGGTAGGTGGAGGCCCCGGCATTCAGTTATGGAATGTAAGATTTCCAACCCAAGTGTGACACTGTGTGTATGGTATCGATAAAATTAATGGCCCCACTCTTCTCCTATTTCTTTTCTATCTCTCTATGCCGAATGTGTTTGCCTGCGGGAAGGGGCTGTGAGCTACGATCCGTAGCGGCGTACGGCGTAGCACCGTAGCACCGTAGCGCGGTGGTGGTGATACGTTTCGTCATGGCTTTAAAATATTGCTGTGAATTAGCTGCAGAGGTGGATTTCAAAACAATTTTATTATGGAATTACTTTTACCTGTAAGTCAGTAAACCAAAAAAAATCAAACGTACGATTTAGTAAATTTGGAAATGATGAGTGTGTAAATTCAGACGTAAATTCAGAGTGATAAATAAAATGATGAGTGTGTAAATTCAGAGTGATAACTTAAGGTATATAAGGTACCTTAAATGTTTTTTTTTTAATTATTTAATTATATTCGTTTTTTATGAAAGGTGCATTTCTTTTGTTTAAATTTTTGACAGATTTTGATGATTTTTCAAGTTTTCTAAAAGTGTTCATTCGAAAGGTAATTTTCTGACATCACTCTAATTTGTAAACAATTTTTTTTTCAATATTTATGTGTATTAAAAAAAAGTAATGCTACGTAATTATTTACAGAATATATGCAACAATTATGTAACCTAATTGTGTGCATGGGAATGCGTTAGTATGTTATGGTTATTTCTTTACTTGTACGTAGAATATTTAGTTTAAATATTCAGGACGTTTTATAACTTGAAATTTAAAATCTTTTAATTTGTTATTTATTTTTCTAATATTAAAATTACTACAAGTATTTAGAGACAATTCCATCTTCACAAATTCTACAAGTCTGCAATGTTTTAGTCAACACTATTGGATTTTTTTTATTTATTTAGTAGTTGTTTGTAAAATATAATTTGTATTGAAAATTCCAATTTTAGGTCAAGTTAGAATTGACATTTAATTTGTTGAAATCATCACAACTTATTTTATTATTATTTATTATTTTAACTTTATGAGTAAAACCTCAAACTGTAATATTTAATTAAATGAAGACATTATGAGCGAAACTCAATCGAAAATCTGGAAACAGAAAAATCAGAAAAAGATATTGGCACCTCTGGGACTCGAACCCAGGACCTCCCTACTTTCCGGGTTGGGCGCTCTTATCCACTGAGCTAAGGTGTCGATATCCAATTCGGTCACTTTTAACTGTACCATACTTCGACTAAGAACCACGCATTTTATCTTTATTTTCTTAACGCATATTTTGTTACTTGACTTATTTTATTATCAATTCCAATGTTTTTTATGATCATCAATTTACTGCGTAAAAACGTTTAGGTACATCAAAATTTAATTTAAATTTGAGTTTTAAAAAAGCGGTTAATACTATTTAACTCAAAATACTGTGAGTCATGTTTTGTCGTTTAAATATTTGTTTACAAAAACCCTTAAAAACGAAAAACCTTGCGTAAAATGCATTCACAGGCAAATTATTTTTCAAATACATATTTATATTTCCCTAATCCAGCCCTTGTAATAACTTCCATATTTCCCGCACCGATTGTGTGTCACCTTCGATAGAGTGCTGAATGAGAATGAAAAAGTCACCACCTTTAGTTCAATAAATAACTTATAGACTTTTTGATCGCGTTCACCCAATCTCTTCTCCCCACCCCCAATGCTCCGCATACACCAACCCTCACTGCTCTCTCCGTGTATTACTTGTGGTTTCAAAGCACAATACTTAAATTCGCAAGCTTATGAAACAATAAATTTCAAAAGTGTTATTTACACAGTTATTGTTTCACTAGCGCAGACCAAAAATCACGTGACATTAAATTTACAATTTCGATTAAGACCATTAAAATATTTTTCCATTAACATCATGTTAAATTTATGCTCTTTGCTGATGACAAAAATTTACAAAGAAATTTCCCATAAAAATGCTTGCCAAGAGCTTCATCAAAATTTAAATGTATTGCATAATTGTTGTAACTAAAATTTTAATTTTAAATATTAACAAATGTAAATCAATAACTTTCTTCCGTCACAAATCTCCAATACTCTTCAATTATGCGATAGACCATGTACAACTAGAGGTTTTAACTAAAATAAAAGACCTTGGAATTTGATGAAAAACTAGATTTGTACACCGCATTTCATAATAGTATGAAATTATTAGGATTTTTGCTGAGAACCATCAAAAACTTTAATTCACTTCCGTTTTAAAAATTTCTGTCATTAGTTCGTAGTCACTAGAATATAATTGCGTCACCGGTCACCTCACCATGAAGTTCATAAAAAAAATGTCGAAAAAATTCAGGGAGAGTTTCTACGATTTATTAATTTAAAGTTAAATATCCCCTTCAAATTACTATCACTGTTTTATTAAATACCTTACAATACATATCATCAAGAATCGGCGAAGGATAAGCGACTTATTATTTTTTTTTTTTTTAATTGTAAATTCGGGGCTATTTCAATGTCACAATTTACGAACAAATTATAAAGCAAACTCGCCAATTCCTAGCAAACAAATATACAAATGATATTGACTCCTTAAAGCTTAAAGTAACAATTTCTATTTTTAAAACAATTTTTTATGTCAACCGATAATTTCAATTAATTATTGTTAACATTTTATTTTCTTCTAATTTATCCAATTTTAAGGTAATAAATTATTTTTATTAACCTATTGTTTATTACTAACCCTTGTAAACCTGTGAAAACATTGTGTACCAAATGCAAAAGTCCCGTCGGCGTAAAAAAGAGTAAATAAATAAAGTTTAAAAAAGTACTGAAATTAATTTCTGAAATTAAATCTTTGGGATCATTTGTGTTCCGGACATTAAGCAACTTTGCCAAAAACTTACAAGCTTAACTGATCGTGATATTAGACCTAACCGGCATAATCTCATAATTATGGCCAAATAAATTTTAGTTACTTACTTTGCAACAAAGCTATACAATGCACTTCCCCTGCGGTCAGACAAAACACAAATAATTTGAAATATAAATTAGATATCATGTCTTGGATCATCGGCCGAGACGGATCAAACATCAATGATTTTAATAAAACCTATTTATAAGTATGTATCCCCAATGTTACGACGCTGATTGTCTTTTATTTTAAATGAAATATTGCTTTGTAATTTTTATTTTTATGTTATGTTTTTGTGTGCTTATGTCAAACTGCGCTGCTCTCAACACAGGAGTTTTTAATTAGACAGACATAGCACATAACCAATGTAGTATGTTTTTTGTAGATAAATATGTTTAGTAAAAAAAAATTAAAACAGGCTGTTACAGTTTAATATTTAACAATAGTTCAAACGCTGTATACCGTTAAATCACAACTTAATACATTCGCGTGGGTAAAGAATAGCGTTATCAGAAAGCCAGTAAATAACCTGGCATTCGAATTGCGTTACATTGGGGTTGACATGAGGAGAGATAGAGACGTAAATATGTATTCAAAGAGGTAGGGGTACTTACCGTCGCGTGAATCCACCCTTTAGGTTTCACGAAACTTTATTAATATTAAACAAATCAGATTTAAACTACCTACGCACTTATTACTTAGTAGAATTAATTGAAAAATGTTTTTTTTATTGCACATAAGCACTACTTGAATGGAAGCTTTCTTAAAGCCGAACTTGTGCTTGGTTTAAGGCATTTTTAACCATACAAATGCAGTGCTAATAAGTCATGTTTTTTTTCCTTACTCGCCGCGATTAATAAGTAAGGCGGTGCTTTTCTAATATCCAAACTTATTTTCGGCATAATTAAAACTAATGTCCGCCCGAAACAGGATTTTTCTACCGAAACCGAAACTGTATTTTCGGTATCTGTCTCAGTTTTGGCCGAAACCGAAACTTTTTTAGATATGTTAAAAATCTATTGTTTTGAAATTTGGCATATTTTTTACACTTATACAGATAGTTAACAATTGAAATAAAATTTAAAAAAAAAAAACAATAATTGAAGAACGTGAAAAAATAAAAATGAATTTTTTTGATATTACTGCATAAAACAAAATTATAAAAATTAACAAACATGTTAACTACTTCTTGAAACAAAAATTTGTTGTAAAAATTAACCGTCCGGCGAACTCAGCTGATGATGGCGGGTGACACACCAGCCATGAAGTCAGCCGAACGATGCGCGATAATTCACGAGGGCAGAGTTTCGGTGCGGCCAAAGGTTCGGCAGATTTTCTGCCGAAACCGAAACTGATGTCGAAACTAGATTTTTTTGCCGAAACTTGCCGAAACCGAAACCGAAACCGAACCTTTGGTCGGTCATTAATTAAAACGTGTATTGGTCCCGCCTTCTGTCGCTTATTTTATAATTATTTTTTTTATATTAGCTACAAACAAGAGGGCCCAAATTGAATCAATCTTATTTATTAATTTCGTTTTTGCCGAAATTGTATAATTTGTTGTACTCCACAATAGTAAAAAGTTCCAACTGTTTCCCACCACATTCCGGAGTTGGTCGTAACTATGTGTTGTGGCATAATGAATTGGAGTATGTTGTGAGGCTGAAAGGAATGGGGATGCCTAGGCTTCGGGAATAGATAATGTTTGGGAAGTAACTGGCTGTTCAGAAACGGTCTCTAAACACGGCTAAATCCATTTCAAGCAATTTTGAGGCGTTGTAGGTACCACCGCCCCCGGATTCATATTTTGAATTACCAACACCCCTGCCACAGGTCCTCCAAGTGGTTCGCTACGTTTAGTGACCTAGCAAGGATGCCCAAGTTCATTGGGTGAGTTTTATCTAGATCTTGGCAGCATGTGCATTTGTCCTCCTACTGCGTGGCGGGCTTGGGAGGGACTGGTTGATGGAGATCTTTTTACCTCTCCAACTGGACTCTATCGACCCATCGCTTTCTACGACAGTGGTAGGGATGAATCCACACGTCCGTCAATCTAGGACACATTAACCTGAGATTCCTATCCACTCCTCATACCTTTGGCATACCGGAACTTCCTCTTATTCCTTTCCCTTAAAAAAACCCCACACAACATCATCAAAGATTATATAGATACTGATGGAAATTGTTTCAGGGTCTCCTGTATGGAGCTGATGTAAAAAAAGCAACGTTTTAATTGTGGATGGTGGTATTTAACCAGGCTGATACTGAGACTATCTTCAACTCTCTCATCTCGGAAGTGATTATATTCACAGAGATCAATAAAACATTACCTAAAGGTCTGAAATAACTGAATTTAATTAATTTTAGATACGCAATGTCAACTGCTAATTTCGCCGGCGCGCGGCGACCGCTTGAAATAAATTCGCGTCCAATAATTATCAGCCGCCATTCATTTCTGGCTCTTGTGCCAAGTCGGAATCAGACATCTCCAGTCTCAGGCCGTGAGTTAGTGAGTTAGTGAGGCATCTCCTCCGAGATAAATCAGCGGAGCCGGGGTCGGGATATGATTTGTGGAGCTCGGCTCTCGTCTGCAGGCCCCGCCCCGACCAATAAAATACCCACCCATCAATAAATACTCAACTCGGGACGTCACTGCCCAGGGCTAAAGACCACGATAACTCTCGTACCTTTAATCGCACAGACCTGCTTTTAATTACTGTGCCCGTGCACCCACTTAATGGGCCGATCGGGAAGCAAACGGTTATTACGCTGATGAATGTTTAATTAATTTTTACTTTATGTGATTTATTGCCACACGTCTAGTATACCTACTCACCCACCCTCTTATGAGTTAGAAATATTTCAATTGTATGACGTATGTAATATCGGTGACCCGACAATTGATCCGACGACAATTGGCCCGCCGGACAATTGATCCGCCGACAGGACAGTTGATCCTCTAAAATGTAGATTCTCAAACTTTTTTGCCCACCGCCTACTTTGAGAATATTTCTCTTTTAGTGCCCCCCGACTGCCCCATCCTACCCCATTGCAGGGGATATAGGATGGGGGCGGGATGGGACGGGTTTCTCTGGGTCTCCTACCACCCCCCCCTGAAATACTCTGTATAAAATTGCATTAATTGTGTTTGATTATTAAATTCATGTAAAATTGAGAGTATTAAATAATTATAAATGAAACACATCTTTCATTACACGTATACAAAAGATAGATAGAGGATACGGGAACAACAAATTTGTAGTAAGAGTCAAGGGGTACGCAGGCTCAAAAGGATGAGAACCGCTGCTCTAAAAGATCATTTATTCAAGTAAGTATGTAAAAAGGATATAAGGTAGTACATCAGAGTCGATATACTTATACTTTAGGCGTTTTGGTGGAAATCCGCTATACATATATTTTTACTAACAATAATTCCGAGTCCCCGAAAGAGCATGCGGTTTGGATATACAAATGTTGCATACTTACTTGAAGAAATAATGTTTATTGGGATCGAATGTCCGAGAGATTGATTGGCAGAGGGATCAATTGGCAGATGGATCAACTGATCGTTCAAAATTAACAACACACGTGCAAATGCTAATTAAGTTCTGTTTTTGATTTAAAAAAAAAACAAACATGACCGACCTACCAGTATTTTTTCACGAATATTTACTAGAAAAACAAATATTACTTCCATCTTATCTGATAGTGATCAATATGTATAAAATATAAATATTTTTTAACATTATCTCTACATGGAAAAAAAACAAACAACAAAAAAAAACAACATGGAAACAAACAAAAAACAAAACAACAAAAACAACAACAATTCAAGACCTTTGTCATCTTTGGGATGTTGTGTGGAGGGTATTTTTGGAAAAGAGGAAGATCTGAGAAGTAAAGGTAAGTAGGAATGTAGGGATGGTAGGAATCTGGGGGTCATTGTGTTCAGAAGAGACGTCTGACGTCCCTCCTACTGTGATGCAACGCGATGGCAATGTTCCAAGAGTCTTGCTGGAGAGGTCAAAAGATCTCCCTCAACCAGTCTCTCCCGATCCGGCCTGCAATTAAGTAATAATAAAATGATAGATTGCTAAAGTGAATTGATAAAACTACATCGATTGCATAAAAAATGCTAGCTATGAAAATTAAAATTTAAAAAAGAAACAGTAATAGAGAAGTTTTTTAATATTATTTTAGGTAAACTTACGAGCGTATAAAATTTTTCATTGTGTTGATTGATTTCTTGTACGTAATAAACGTCTTCTTCATTCACAGGATGGAATGGTTAGGTGGAATAATTCACAACATATTCAAACATTCGTGAAATTGCAATTTGAAAGCTCAAAAACCTACTTCATCTCACTGTTGGTATCTACTAGCGTCATGTGAATTGTAGGTGACGAAATTCGAAAGGCAATGAATGGCAACACAAAAGCATGATACATTTTCATTTCAGCATAGTCAGCATGTATTGCCTTGCAAGCAATTGATCGGAGTGTGATTCTCGGCCGTGGCAACTTTTTTTATAATTTTTATATTATTATGTGTATATTTATAAAAAAAAACATTAAATTCTTATCTTTTAATTTTCCTTTGATTATTCACGGGTCTGCGCTAATATCTGCTTACAATAAAACCAAACTTCACATTCAAAACAATTCCCAATTATTGTTATTAGTTAAGTACATTAGTTACACTGGAACTCCCTAAGCAACTACTATCTTGTATCGCAAGATTCCGTCATACCGTTTCCCAGTATTCATTACATTACGTCAAGCCCCTCCGCAAACAAGTGCCCAGTTCCTACTTACAATCATCAGAAGATCCTTAAGTTATTCCAGATTAATTACTACCTTCGGATGGATTCGAAATTATTATTATTATACAAGACTGCGGCATTATATTAAACCTCCCCGCCCACTGCCCATACAACACCTATCTATCATTCGCATCTCTCATCTGGAACAATTAAAATCGAGAAAAAATTAACAAGAGTTATAAATATGTCGATATTCCCTCCTTCAAGAAGCCTTAACGGATGATTATGTTTCGAATAGGGATTGCAATACCATTAAAGGAACAAGTTTTTATTCATGCTTTATTACAAAACGTATTGATATTCTCGATCATCTTTTACTTGTTGGATTTAATTTACCTATGTAAGAAATGGCAAGTAAACGATTTAGAAAAGAGGGTTATGCCGCTACCCACTATTTCAAACTATTGTGAGTCTGTATCGAAAATTCAGTTGTTTTTCTCCATGTTTCTGATGACTATCTAAATCAGCATCAGCACGGATATAGATTATTCTATATTCCTACCAGTAGAACTAATCTGCTGATGGTTTTCCCGTTGGGGAGGAGCATTGTTCCTGGACGAAATTTTTTCGACTTTTCTTGACTCGGTGAGGAGAAATCAAATGGGAAATCCTAAAGATTCTTGAAAAAGACTTGTCTCATTGATCCAATTTCCATCATTGTTTTTTTTCTTTTAAATTTGATAAATCTTTATGGCCCTGTATCTTTGCATATTACCTAGTAATTGTTTGTGGTGCATAATGAATTTAAAATCGAATCGAGTACTATTAACAGGCTTGCGTTTGCGTGGTTGAATTTCAGAACCCGTCTTCGCTTACGCTCCGCGCCACAAATAACATCTGTGAACGTGGAATTTCAAACAAAGCTACGGTAAAGCAAAGATTGACGGTAATACATAGTTGTATCAAGCGACGATATAATACACATGACGTCATTGCCTGTCTCTGTTACGTTCTACACGGGATGACAGTAGATACGAGGAACGGGCTATTTTTGGAACCAGTTCCTATTGGATTTATAAAATGATCACCAACCTTGTCTCTTTTTAGTGCCGTTTCCGTTTCATCCGAGTTTCAAATCACAACGTTGCTAAAGAAGTTTCAGTACAAAAGTTTTTGGTAGATACTTTAATACAATAATCACTCATATTACGTAATTTTTTTTTAATAGAACTGTTCTTTTTACAATTATAACTAATTAATCGTCGCTCATTGTAATATGTTTTTGTCTATAGGTACCTACTTATTTTTAAATACTTGTTTGTCTATTTTCATATATATAATTTTCATTATACGTTTATCCAGATTAAGTAACTATTGATTTCGAAACATGTGGATTGTTTTGGTTAAACAGTGGTGCACGAAATGATTTCTATTCAATAAATTAAATGACGCCGTATAGTGATTTTGCGACTATTGAAAAATACATTTTTAAACTTATTTGTGTTGGAAATTAAGAAATCACAAGAGAAAAAATATAGACGTTTTAATGGAAATTCCTGGGAGATTACTGAATAGGGCTCAGAAGAAAATACTAGACGTAGGATAACCTTATTAAATTTAAAATGGATATCTATACCAAAATGGAAATTTAAAAATTTGTCAATATATATATTTTTAAATTCCAGTGGAATTCAAATTTTTTTTCCGAGTCTTTCATTGTTGGAGGTATTGCCATCACTAGAGCCCACTCCTCCCCTGGATGATGTATCGACCAAAAATTCGATCTCTTCTCAAGGGAATGACTTTGATTTAAGGTTTTTATTGCCCTTTGTCTGTGAATAAATGAATAATGATATATTAGAGACGTTAATAATAGCCTTTATGAATCTCGTATTTAATAAATGTATGTAATTTTTCGAAATTTAAGTACGCATATGCCGATTCGGAGGCGGCTATTTATATGATTAATAATTATAAAATGCGTTGAATTCCTGGTTAATTGAATAAACGGGTTAGCAATATTATCTTACGTTTTCTATAGTTATTGGGTATTTTTAAGGTTTTTTTTTTTATTCTGTGAAGGGAAACTCAAATATTAGAAAAAATTTATATATTTTAGTTACTATTAAGCAGAGAGGATTTTTGCTCTTTTTCGACAACTTAAGTGGATTGTTTTTAGAAGGATATTTCTATTTGAAAAAAATTCCAAATAAAAGGTAATATTTCTATTTTTTAAACGGACAATTCATTGTGGAATTCCTTTTTAATAAAAGTGAAAATAAGTTTTTTTTTTTTAAAACTTTTATTAAAGACGAAGTAATTTTTATATTTGTTTTATTATAGCACATTAAAAAAACAATAAAATGAAATTCTCAATTCTCATTGAATGGTTGTTTTTCTCACAGAAAAAAACTATCTATGAAAATATTTTAATAAATTTATTATAGCCACTGATTTGATATGTTTTTAGATTTTCACGGCTAAAAGTATTTTCGTTATTTGTTTTTGGGGTGTTATGCCGTGTTGCGCTACCTCCTTCTTTAGCCAATTTTTCGGACAGCGTTACAGTGTCCATTATTGGCTAAAGAAGGAGGTAGGGCAACTCGGCATAACAACCCAAAAATAAATAACGAAAAAAAAAGCAACTGATTTGATTAAAAAAAGAAAATTTCTGGAAATCAGTTGTAAAAAGTTGAATTTTATGTATGCCCATCGCTTTCAATAAATAAATTTACGCAATTATCACGGTACGGTATTACAAATCGTAATATACATTCGTCAAAAACTAAAACCACTTTAATGCGATTAGTACATCGCATAATTATTGGAATGCTTTTTTATTATTTTTCATTTTCCGTTTATCCCGACGAAGAAACCATTGATTTTGAAACATGTCGATTATTTTTATCAAATGGTGGTAGTGTACAAAGTTGTTTATTTTCATAAAACGAATCTGCAATTATTGAAGAAGTAATTATCCATTTGGAAGCTGGTATAATGTTATTATATTTTGTAACAGGACTTGCGGTAGTAATAAATAAATAGGTAATATAGAATCTGAAATAAGCTCCGCCGTTTTTCACGACCCATCAACGTTATTTATAATTACTTTGCTACAACCGCCGATACACTGTTATAAATGTTAATAAATAAAATGATCTCATAATAACGTGCTCTTTGATTTGTGCAAGCAATCACAGCATTCACACACCCCCGTTCTGCTTCCACCGGCATCACACTCCAATCGCACACACCTGCAAAAAACACACGTGATCGTCGATTGGAATGCACGATTTGTAGCGTGCATCGGCAGATATCTGCGGGGATAAAATAAAACAAATGCCCGCATATTCCAGTCGGTTGATGAGAGCGTTTTGTTAGTTGGAGCGGAAAAATTAAACAGAACTAGGGATTGGTAAAAATCACCAACCTCTTCAAAAGCGAAAAATCGTGGATATGGACACGAAGCAAGAGTATCGAGTATGATCTGCTCTTTTTTTGTTTGTGGCAGCTATTTGTATCGATGCATCCGCAACAATAACAGCTTATTTTTCATTGACAGCAAAGGGAGGGGGTTCAACAGCACAAAGCAGTTTGAGAACTGGCCAGTGATCATTATTTAAAACACCCTTTTCCTGGTACAGCCACCGTCTTCTGTGTTAGACTAATAACAAATTGCGAGTACAAAGTGCCCTTGTAATTTGCAATAGTCTAAATGCAGAAGAGTAATTCTGCGCTATCGACGAGGCGCATTTTCAAAAACTTATATACTGCAGTAGCGTAAGGGGGTATTTCGCCATCCTCCTGATAACTTATCAATGCGATAACAAATATTAATAAATAATTAAATAAATACTCACAACAGTTAAAAAAACTCGACTTACTTATCTTACACATAGCCCGTATTGATAGGTTCAAGTACCGAATATTAAACTCGGACTTTTTAAGTAAATATATTGTGTTTAATTTAACCCTTGGAAGAATGTTGTATCCAATAATATTCTAGTTATGTTTCATAACATTTTATATTTAAAATACATAAAATATACAATTCCTAATAGTTTTAATTGAAAGGCAATTAAATTAGAGTTAATTACGAGAATTTACGCTGAATTTGTGGAATAATGTTGTATATGAACATTTTTACATACCACGTTATTCCACAAAATGTTTTTTTTTTACTCTTCATACCTTACAGAAAGCAGTATGCTCTTCTAACATAAATGTACATATGCCATTGATGTTTTTGAAAAAACTATATGAATAAATGAATCCATTTACGTTCTAGATATTGTCTTGAGGTCGACATACAACATTATTCAACAAAACTGTTTCAACAGCTAAAAATATGGTTAGTAATATTTTTTTCTGGACAAATTCTAATTTCCTGCATTCTTCAGCTTCTTGGCTTTAAAGACTTTCTAGTTGAAGCCATGAGACGTTCGTTTTCTCCATTTATTCCTATAAACTAAACCATGCGCAGTGATTTTAATAAATAGCTTTATACAACATTTTTCCACAAACCAAACTTTAAAAAGCTGACATAGGCCTAAAAAAATTTTCATTACTATAATTCCTACCTTAAACGATGCGTATTAATGCGCCCACCATTAATCCATCAATAACTCAACATTAAAAGTTTTGTTGGATACAACATTATTCCGGGCTCAATGAATCGAAAAAAAACGTATTTAACTATAGAATTTTTTAATATGAATACCGCACAAAGGTCCCAAATGCTCCCGTCTGGAGCCAGTGAGACTATGGCATCCGCAATTGGGGTATATTGTGAGGCTGAAGGTAGAAAGGGGAAGGCGATGGAGAAGAGGAAGGTGGGAAGTACCTGGCTATTTAGACCTGGTCACCAAACATGGCTAAAGCTATTTCAATCAACGTTTCAATTCTAAACGGTGGTCTTACACCAGGGCGATACTGAGAGTATTTTCCACTCTGGAACGTGCCGCCAATATACTATATATCATGATCAGTATATTAATACGTCAAGCAAAAGCTTTGTACCCCTTTCTACAAAAATTGCGCGGACGGAGGAGTACGAAATTTCGCACACTTATAGCTTATATAGAGAAGGAGTGCAGAATGCTATTTTTTTTTTTAAATTATGCGTAAAAAATACATTAAAAAAAAAACATTACAATTATGGTCGAATTTCGACCATTGGGCGACCACTAGTTATTTTAAATGAATAAATTGTGAAATAACACAAATTAATCAAATAAAATTTATTTGCCACGCCAGGAGTCGATCCCGCGACCTCCGGAATGCGAGTCAAGAGCCTTACCGCTGGACTACGCCGGCCGTCATCGTATGAATAATCTAAGAGACGAATGGTGAATTTCCCCCAAACCAATTAAAGAAATTATCAAATTACTTATCACGTAGGTAGGTACCTATTTGGCTATCTATTCTGGTCTAACACATAAATTAATAATCTATTCTGGTTCTAACACATAATATATAACACATAATCCACTCTTTCTTCAATGCATTCATATTATTTACAATTGCATCATACTATGTGTCACATATTTATGTAATAAAACAATGAATGAATTTAACAATTTTCTTAATCCTTAATCCGACACAGACTTGTGGTGAGATGCCAATCAGTGAACAAAATGTATTTTCCATTGTCCATCTTCCGGATTGCACTTCTTCTTGCAAAAATAACATCCTCATTTCTCAAAATTTGGCGTTATAAAACTTTTGTTTTCTTTGACAATAACAACAATAATTATGTTTCATTATTTAACGCACATGGTTTAAGGTTGTTTTTATTGCCATTTTCCGCCAAATAAATGTTCATCAGATGACATAAATCATAAACCGTTGCATTTAGTGCGAGCTGCGAGCCTCTCCAAGAACAATGTTCCATTGTCTCGCGTTGTTTATTTATGATCAGAACAAATGTGATTATTGTGAATAGGAATTATGATTAGGAATCGTGGTACATAAATGATAATATAAATAAATTCCTCCATGTTACTTATTCTGTATAAAGGTTAAAGAGCTTAGAGGTTATCTTCTTCGTTTTGAAGTGAAAACTTCTTTAGCACCGTTGTGATTTGAAACTCGATGAAACGAAAAATATCGACCTAAAAAGAGACAAACACACAGATCTGTAGGATTTAGCCTGTGAGAGAATGAGATAATATAATTGATCTGCTCTTTGTGCGGTCCACCGTAGCTTATCATTCTCCTCTTCGTGAGGTGCTTAGTAGCCTCCCCACTCTTATCTACTTTAGTTTTCTGAAGGTTTCACTTCTACCGCATGTGAATTGCACACTCTGATTTTTTTTCAGTACCTACCTATTTGGAAACCTATAAATATGACATTATAAAATAATATTATTTCATTGAAGAAGAAGATAACACTTATAATCTAAATGAAAATATGAAAGAAAACAAGACACAGAAAAACAGAAAAAAAACAAAGGTCGCAACTGGGACTCGAACCCAGACCTCTCGTCTTACCGGGACGGCGCGTTTTCCAATTTCGCTATTGCCACCTTCTGTCAATAAAAAGAGTAGTTGCCTATAATATGGAAAAAGAACTAGTTGAAGATAATATTAATGATTCTAAATATTTGAAATATGAGATTGACAAATATGACGGTTTGACAGAAGGTGGCAATAGCGAAATTGGAAAACGCGCCGTCCCGGTAAGACGAGAGGTCTGGGTTCGAGTCCCAGTTGCGACCATTGTTTTTTTCTGTTTTTCTGTGTCTTGTTTTCTTTCATATTTTCATTTAGATTATAAGTGTTATCTTCTTCTTCAATGATATATTACGTTGATGGGAATAACCTTCAAAAGTTATTAAAAGAGAGTTTTTCTCATAAAAAAATTTAATATTATTTCGGTTCTTTGTCGCAACATTATAAACTTCATAAATACATGATTCTTTTATTTTCAGCTCGCTTATTTATTATTTTTATAATTATTTTTTGCCGCCGTTCTTTCAATAGTTGGTAGTGTAATGGTCAGCTTAGTTGCGTTGTGGCATACGTGTAGGTACATATTATGTTGGAGGCGTTTGGCGTGTTTCCCAACTATGCACCGGTGCTTAAGGGATCCATGACGATAGCTGCTAGGAGCATATTTCATTGTAATACCGATAGAACAACCTACCTACCTACACCTACCTACGGGATACCTTCCTGACGCTGTGCTCTGATATTTGCAATCCGCTTGTTACGATAAAGAAATCTAACAAATGGACCGCCCGTTTCTGCACAGAGTCAAGGTTTGTTTGTAATATACCTACTATTTGGTCTTCATTTTTGGACAAGTGTTTTAATAGACCAACATACGTATATCGCGACTTCCAGGTAGAAACGTTTGGTGATTTAGCAGGGGTGCCCTTTGTCTAGGTCTTGGAGGTGGACGACCAGCACACACTGAACCCCAGATTCCTACCCACCCCTTGAACCCTTTTCCTTCCCAGAACTCTCCTCTCCTTCGTTTCCTTACAAAAAACCCTCCACACAGCATTTCCAAAAATGACATAGGCCCTGAGGGAAATTATTTTCCTCAGGGCCTCCTGTGTGGAGTTCATATATAAAAAAAAGAAACAACGTGCGTTGTGCAATTATGTTCGAAGCACTTGAATGGAACAAAGTTAGGGGCCAAGTCTTCTATACATGAAGTGCTTTAATGGTATTCCACTGCACTGCATCCACCGAAGTAATAAATCCAGTAGAATGGTTCAGAACTGCACTTTTAGTAGTGCATCTTGCTGCACTGTGCACTGCTGCGCTGCTGCACCGGCCCAAGCTCCTCGGGCGACCAAGGCGAATGGGCATTTGTCTCTGTCTCTGGGTTTCTGTCCAAGATGCTGATTATTAATTTGTTTATATAAATCCTAAAGTCGCAGATGTATAGTATATGTGAATAATGTACAGTTACTGTAATATTATATTCAAAACTCACTCGTGTAAACTATGGAGCAATACTTCAATGGTTCATTCCTTCACTTAATCGTACAAACCATGTGATTTAAATTTGAGATGCTACGTATTTATTTATTTTAAAACTAAATACCTAAGTATTTTATAAGACTCTTACAATTCTATAAATTTAAATTCAATTTATAAATATGTTAACCTAACAATTCGAGCAAAATATTTCGTCGAACATTTTAAAATCTCCAAGCATGCCGAAAAAATTCAATTATTTCTGATTTCCTGTATACGAGTACGTACAGGTTTCTTAAGATTCAAAATAAAAGTGAGTAAAAAAGCTCCAAGAATAAATTTCCAAGCTTTAAATTCCATGCTTAATTCTCAAAGCTTAAAACTCTAAACTTAAAGTTTGAAACTCAAATCTACAATTCTTCTAAAAAAGAACATTCCATGCTTAAATTTATGAATTCGAAGCAAAAGCTTCAAGCTAAAATCACCATGCTTTAAGCTCCAAGCTTACACTACAAGCCTAGAGTTCCAAGCTGAAATATCCAAACATAAAAATCCAAGCTTAAAGTTCAAAAAAGCTTAAATTCTTTAAAGCTCAAGTATCGATAAAATTCACAAAAAAACACAAAGCACAAAGAGCTCAAAGAACTGAACAGATTTCAAAAGAAATCAACGCCTTATTTGAGAGTAAAATGTTAGACAGATGATATGTCATCAATAATTGTTATAAGCTAAAAAGCGCACATACTCTTTAAATGATTCCAATTCCACATCAATTACACGTTACATTACACGGGTTTGCTGCGTTTGGTGACTTAGCAAGGGTGCCCGGGTTCATGGGACGAGGTTTATCCAGGCCTTGGCGGCTGATGCGTCTGCCTACCTGCTGCTTGAGTTGAACAGAAACATTTTGACCTCTCCAGCCAGAATCCCTCGACCTGTCGTCTCGCACCGCAGTTAGATGGATGGATTCATACGTCTGTCACTCCTTGACACACTGACGCCCTAATTTCTACCCAACCCTCATACCTATTTCCGTCCTAGAACTTCCTTTCCTTAAGGGAAATAATTTTCCTCAGGGCTTCCTTTGTGGAGCTTATGTAATAAAAACATTATTATTACGTATCTCAAATAACGAGCTTTTTTCTTTCCGTGTTAAAAATGAAACCAACTGCATAAAACACTATAAAACATAAAAACATATTGTAAATAGAAACATCCAAGCCGCACGCTCTGAGGGATCCAAGAAAAACGTGCCACAAAGGGTCCGGCCGTTATTTATAGGAAATGGAAATTATAAATTATTGCATTATTGTAATCAGGATGAGGCCGGACTGAGGGCAGAATGACACCACGTGATATATTGTGTACGGTTTACGTCTCAGGGAGTCGAACTATAAGTTACCGCCTTCAAAACACGACTGTATGGTGCTTGTTGTTTTTCTTGCATGATATATTATGAACACTATAAAATACATTTTCAAATATTATGAAAGTTTTAAATACAATTATTTTTATACTACGTTTCCTTCTTGGGAAGTTATTGTCGAAACTGCTTGTCATAGGTATCTATTCCTGTTTTCATTAAGCCTGGTAGTGAAAACAGATAAATGTACATGCCTTTCTTTCAGCAGCCTTCTGGCGTCTAGATTTGAAAATAGACCCACCACAAACCCAAAACCCTGGCTTGGCAGATCTCTCACAAGTCGTCAACCAATTTCATCTGTGGGCAATCTTATTGTCAATCAAGAGTTCCCATCCGTCGTGTCATATAATCAATAACATGATTTTATCCTACCGAAAAAAAATATGAAATCATCTTAAGACACGTAGAAGGTACCTTTTACTATTCTTTTTATTGTTCTCTAGACTTTATGTCCGGGTTAAATCTTCCCCACAGGAAAAATTTAACCCTTCCACACACTTTTCCACAAATGATCATCTAGTCAATCCACGCGATGTAATTGCACTGTATAAGTATAATAAATACAAAACAATACAAGAACAACATGTCAACCTATAATTTGGGAGGCGGGAATGGGTACCGCCGCCCCGGGAACCTTTATTGGATAACCAACACCTCTGCCATAGGTCACCCCAAGTGGTTCGCTACGTTTGGTGATTTAGCAGGGGTGCCCGGGTTCATGGGGTGAGGTGTCTGGGTCTTGGAGGCAAATGACCAGGACACACTGAACCCCAGATTCCTACCCACCCCTTAAACCCTTTTCCTTCCCAGAACTCTCTTCTCCTTCCTTTCCTTAAAAAACCCTCCACACAGCATCCTCAAAGATGACATAGGCCCTGAGGGAAATTATGTTCCTCACGGCCTCCTGTGGGGAGCTCATGTAAAAAAAAAAACCTACCAGATACCAAATGGGAAAATAATTCATCGACTTCAGATATTTTCATATCAGAGGGTTCAGCTCGGTAGAACTCCTAACTGGACCGATAAATCCTACTGATCCCTCAATATAAATATTTAAAAAATCTTTCGTAATCCTACATGTATTTAAAATGACTGATTTCTGCATTTTTATATATAAATTCTTTGACAAATCTAAAAAGTTTAAATTTTGAATGAGGGAGCTAGGTATAATGCTAGTAGCCAAAATAACAAATGGTAATATTTTTATAGTCTGAGAATGCCAAATTCTTTTAATCTCATTTCCTAAATCTGTATATTTTCTTATTTTTTCAGAAACAGATTTTTGAATATTACAGGAATTTGGAATAGCGACATCAATGATATAAGTTATTATATTATTGTATTATTATCATTTGATTCTTAATTTGTATTAAATCCGTCTTTGTATTAGTTTCTAACACACTTCTTCCAAGTACTAACCAAGCGTCCTTCCAACCGATATTACAATTTACATCAACAAAAAAAATATTTAATTTTGATTTTAACTTTATGAGTAAAACTTCAAATTGTAATATTTAAATATGAAGACAATATTAGCAAAACTCAATCAAAAATCTGGAAATAGAAAAATCAGAAAAAGATATTGACATCTCTGGGACTCGAACCCAGGACCTCTCGCTTTCCAGGCGAACGCGCTAATCACTGCGCCAAGATGACGATATCTAATTCGGTCATTTTTTACTGTACCATACTTAGACTAAGAACCACCCACACTATCTTCATTATTCTTAACGCATATTTTAATGGCTGCTATCTTTATGTATGATTGCAAGATTCAAACCCGAACCAAATGTTATCTAAATGCTAAAAGATAGCATTTACTTCAGGTTAACTAAATGCTAAAAGATAGCATTTAGTTCGGGTTTGAATCTTGCAATCATACATAAAGATAGCAGCCAATAAAATATGCGTTAAGAAAAATGAAGATAGTGGTGGTTCTTAGCCGAAGTATGATACAATTAAAAATTACCGAATTGGACATCGACACCTTGGCGCAGTGGTTAGCGCGTTCGCCCGGAAAGTGAGAGGTCCTGGGTTCGAGTCCCAGAGGTGCCAGTATCTTTTTCTGATTTTTCTGTTTCCAGATTTTTGATTAAGTTTCGCTAATAGTCTTCATTTAATTAAAAATAATATTATTCAAAAGGCTGCCCCTTGATTGCTAGCTGTTAGCTGAAGTCCATATTTTCATTCTAAATAAGTATACGGAAAGGCGCGCATTTAATTATTATTTTCAAAAATGTTGATTTATTGCAAATGAAATATTTTTCGAATGTTGTTTTTAATAAGTGGTTCCTGAAACATAACCATTGTAATTAAATAAATAAATGATATCATTCCAACTTCTAGAACCTCGCAGTGGTATTATGCAACTGTATCTGAAAGGTCCTATAACAGTACCAGAGCAAAGGTCATGACAATCAAAAGCGGCCTCTTTGTTTTATGATTGATTTATGAAGTACAACCGCAGATTTTATAGCGAGGGATGTGTTGAACTGGATTAGGGGTTTAAGCCTAATAAATTTATGTTCGCCCCAAGTGCCAACCAAAAAATAAAAATAATAAAAAACGGTCAGGGTTGAACGTAACAGAAGGGTATGGATACCTTTGTAATGTTTTATTATTATACAAAATTTATGTGTCTTCTTTTCTGTTTCTTGATTTAATCAAAGAGATTTATGGTCGTCCGTTGTGGGAAAAGCGGAGATAAAGATTTCAGAGTAACGTTTTAGGGTACCGACTTTGCTAATATATAAATGTTTTAATTACGGGGTTTTGACGGATCTTCTCTCTCGTCCGCAGGTAGGAAATGCTACAAATTGGATCACACGAAAGACGTTACTAGTTCAACAGCATTTTTATGCTAATATCGTGTTGTTGAATCGATTATCAATTATTCTTATGGTAATTTAGTGTCGTTACAAATCGTACCTACATCTTGGTATTTATTAAGTGATTGAACCAATAATAAACCATTTGAATAACTGGTTAGTTGCTACTTGCTACTTACGTGCAATAATTACATAGTGGAGGACGTTGAATCTTCATTTGTTGAGTTGGTCTTCGGCTAGTTAATTATATATGATATTATTCATTATAAAGGAAAGCAGACACGTTTTCTGAATATTCCCACGAATATCATTTGCACGTTTAATCTTCTCTTCTCAACACAATGATTTTGGTAACTAAGTAAATATTAATTCCAATTTTTGTGATTGCTTAGTTAATTAACGGTCATTAATTAACTAAAAAATACTTTGCGGATGTATGGCACTACGTACGCCTCATTTTTTAATTAATTGAAATCATTGAATGCATTATCACCATTTAAATAATCTTGCTTTTTAAACAGTTTATGTAACGAATTTTGAAGGCAGTTTAACTAGTTTAAACTTGTTTGTAATTTCCGCCGTTACTTATAGAGTTTTTAAGTAATTTAAAGTCTTACTCTTACAAATAAGACAGGTGTTAAAGCTCCGTAGTAAGCGTTCTAAAATAAAAAGATATGGTTTGAAAGGGAGATAGGGAGATATGCACATACAAATATTTGAAGAAACTGACTAATATTAAAAAACGATTATAATTAAGCGAAAATTGTGAGAATATTTAATAAAACTGGACTCGTTTAATATAGAGCACAAATCTCTCGACAAATTTATAAAGTAGTATTTAATGATATACTATGAATTTTTTCATACATGTAACATTTTAAATAACAGAACGAAATGTGTTTTTAATAATTATCGGAGCATTTTTATCGAGGGAATGCCACTTCAGCTCAGCAAATGTATAGATATTGTCAAAAATTACATTTAATTTTTTTAAGAACAAAAAAATATTATGTAATCAAAAAATATATGTTACAAATCTTAAGAAATTTGTAATGCGGCTTGTTAAAACGCGGGAGAAGTTGATGAAAAAAATGCAATTCGATTTGAAATTTTAAAAGATTCTGATTAAAAAGGGTTTGTTTTATTATTTAGCGAACTTTATTTTCAGATTTATAGGTTATATAAAGCCGATATCTGATCGTAGCATTAAAACCCCGAAAAATATCACCTTTTTCGTCAGTAAAAGTCTCGTTCAGATTTCCAGCTAAACATCAAACCCGGCGAGGATTAGAAGCGCTCAGAGAGGCGAGGGAAGGAAATTTATGAGTGGAAAAGAAGTACGTTTATGGCACGATAAGGTACATGCTCCTGGCATTTGAAAACTATAAGTCTTACCAGGGAATGTGGATGGATATCAGAAGGAGAAGCCTTGATGGAGAAGGGGGCGCATTAATCCAGAAACGCCAAGCCCCGGGTAGGAGCGCCTAGTAGACTTGGTGTTACATGTTTTTCAATGGGGGTACATAAGAGTATCTCATTTGTAGTGATTCCTTAAACATCATACAAAATTAGTAATTTTTTTTATTAATCGAACTAATTGATATCTTTGTAGTAAAGTTCCATGCTCAAAACAGATTTTTTGACACGAGAGGTCAGAGGTCAAAAAAGAGATAGAGGTGTAGAAAACTACACGGACCCATTTTTATTGCATAAGAGAAAGGAAACAGCAGAGTGTCTTGTTACTAGAGGGTTGGTAAAGGAGGACATAAAATTGCTGATTAATTAGACCGGTCAGTGGTTGAGTGGGCATCGCGTTTGAGTCCCATCCGAGTCGCGTCTTCGATTCCTCGGCTGGCTAAGTCCTCCATCACGATTCAAGCAACATTTACGGCTTACTGTGGCGGTAGTAGGAGATTTTCAAACATTGTTGGGTTATTCGTTTGTCTTTCTTTAAAAAAATATAATATGACGTAACATTGACAATAAATATTATGTTAGTCGGTTTTGCTTTAAAAAAACTCTACAGAAACAAAAAGTTTTTTTTATCCACTCGAGCGATAGCTAACCAAATTATGAATTGAAATTATTTATAAATCCTTAAAATATGGGATAAACCGATAAACGGTGACATCTATGTTGAGCAGTTCATATATTTCCGTATTAATTATGATATTAATTAAATCGAATGGCCGAATCGAAAACCGTACATCCGGAAATCTCCATCGCTCGAGTAGAACCTAGTGGATTGATTGACCTTGCGTTCAAAAAAATAAAATTTCAATTTTCTCTTTTTTAATAAATCGAAACAAAAGATTAAAAGTGGGTACAATACCTGCCTACTTTCATGAACCAAAAATATTTACCTAATATTTTTTAAAATTTTAAATAAGGAATTACACAATTAAAACAGAAAAAAGTCACCATCTCGATGGAAATTCTTTTTTTAAACTTTCTTTGGGCCGGTAGATATCGATAGATTCTATAATGTTGATTATTACGACAACTACGGAACGGCAATTATACTAACTCTGGAGGGATAAAACGGCAGCAAGGCGAACTTCTTCATCCAGAACATTAACAAACGTACGTGCAGACAGATGAAATACCAAATGGTCGACTTTAAACAGAATTTCGCTGTGCTTAGTTAATAGTTTTATTTTAAGACATAATTTAACTTGATTACGTCAAACAATGGATAAAGTAAATTAAACTATCAAAGAAGGTTTATCTGACTTTATATGCATGTTTAAACGCTTGTACTATCATCAGAACCAAAATTCATAAAAATTATCCACATATGTTATAGGTGAATACCTGAATTAAATAAAGCACTAATTGCCAAAATTTTCATTGTCAAAGTCATTGACGTTCGTCCTCTTCCTTCCGAGCGTCTTGTTAGAAAAAAAAATTGGTGGCACTTAAGCCTTAGGGCATTGGCAATCGCACATTAATACGCAATTTCTACACACTTACTTAAAAATTTAGTTGGGACTTAGAAATTTCTTTAATTCAGAGATTCGTATAGTATAAGTTTCTCGTTTAGATCTAGCCCGGTCTACTTGTATCCCCCACTCACAAATCCTGGGTGCGTGAGTAGTGACTAGGTAGGTAGTAGGAACAGGGCAGAGGTAGGGAACAGAGCACAGGGAAGCCTGAAGTGATTTCCGCCCGGAGATCCCACTCAATCAGGTGCTATGACCATAAAAACGTCAAGCCGTATTGGAATTTTCTGGATCTTACCAGCTCTTGTTAGCTGGAAATAATGTTTAAAGAAAATCTTTATGGGATCCTGCATTGTACCGAGCTACCGACAGCCGACAGCATTACTGGGTTTCTTTCAAAGTTATTCGAATTACCGGGCAGTGGCTAAGTTGGCATCGCGTTTAGGTCCTACCCAGGCGTCTCGTGTTCGATTCTTCGGCTGGCTCAGTCCTCCACCACGACACAAGCAACATTTTCAGCTTACTGTGGTGGTAGTAGGAGATTTTCAAATATTGTCGTGTTATGCATAACCCGGGAATGTTTGTCTTTCTTTAAAAAAAAAATTAAATTAAAAATTTGACATCAATAATTATTATTAAGTCGTATAAGCTGTAACTGTAAACTAGCACGTTTTGCAGGGTTTTTTAATGTACAATGCTTAGAAAATTACACAAATTGCGGTTCTATGACAACTCAGCTTTTTGACACTTTAACACCACTTCAAAAAGTCATTGACCTCTCAGGATAATTTTTTCGCTTTTCGGAACAACTTATATAGGTCTCACAGAAATCATTGTGTCTCCTTTAGTAAGAAGATTAGAAATATGATCTAAACGGTGTTAGAAAGAGAAATCTCCACGCTTCATATTCAAAACAAAAGGGTAACTACAAAATAATAAAATATTACAACTTTCTCGAAAAAAAAATTCCAACAGCAATTTGTAAAATTAATGAATGTTTGGAATTTTTTTATTAAAAACGTCAAAAAAGTGTCTTGACGATAACGCTAACAATAATTAACTTTATCGTAGTCACTTTTTTGACGTTTTTAATAAAAAAAAAATATATTTGTAAAATTAACGAAAGTTTGGAATTTTTTTATTCAAAACGTCAAAAAAGTGACTTGACGATAACGTTAACAATAATTAACAATACATTTGCCTTACAAAATATGTATGTATTTTTATTTGTTTTTGTTCACTAATTTTAGATAGAAAAAACGTAAGGTGAGCCATTTTTAACACATTTTTTGAAAAAAAAAATATTTTAAAACTTATAAGTTTATTTCGAATTATAAAATTAAAAGCGTATTTTATCAACTTTCAAAAACAGTTTTTAGTTTTCGCTTGCGTTCAGAAATATTTCATTTATTTGAAATTTATTGCAAAGCGCAAATACTTTGACCATCTGACAAAACAGGCATTTTTTTCATCACTTTTAATGACTTTTCAAAGAAGTGATGAAATTGCACATTCACAACAAACAAGGATCAATGTATGCGTTCTCAACTGTGCCAAAAATTGTTTAGATCTGCATAAAATGTGCGTAATTTCACAGAAAAACTAATTTCAAAATCTAATTTGATACATATTTGACCAGTTCAATTGATTATTGTGCGCCGTTTATTAATATTTGCTTATAAAACATATTAAAATAATCGTAAATAAAAATGTAAAAGTAACAAACGGTCCAGAGTAAGCCACTTAGTTATACTTTAATACAGCAGAGTTCGGAAAAAAGTTTGCTAGAAATGTCCACTTCCAATTTCATGAATGACCCCCTAGTTATATAGTTATATGGAACATAATATTGTGTATTAAGCCATCCGAAATGTGAACCATACGTAAATATTATACGCACGTAGTTTTATTTTTTTCTTATTATTTATCATCGCGCTGTTCGCATTCCCCCAAAACTCATGTTTCGTGCAATATCAAAGCAGAACGTACACTCGTGTCCGAAGCTTACTTACGTCAAAACTTTCGGTTGTAAATCATAGACGACACAAGAGATGGCGCTACTATCAGGAGGCTGCAGACCGTTGGGTGCCGTCGTGGGAGGGAGGCGGGAGGGGAGTCGCGGGGAGCTGACCCTCCGACCGTCCTCTTCATTTCAAAGCCTCCGGGTCGGGAGGTGAACGAATTCATTGAAAAATCCACGGACGTCGTATAAATCAATTGTTTTATATTTAAAAATGCCGGACTTCAAAATGTTGAAAAGGGTTGCGGTAATATATATTTTAAATGTGAAGTTATAAGGTTTGTAAAAGTAGATCAATCTATTGAGGGTTTGTTTAAAATTTATAAAAATACCTGGTGTTAACTTACTGATGAGTAAGTAGCTTGTTTTTAATGTTGGAAAACAGATTTTATAAACCTTCCGACAAAGTGGCCATCAAAAAATGCTTTAACGAGTAAAAAATATCATTTTATTTTGCTTTTTCTATGTCAAATGGAAAATCCGTTTTCTTTTTCGAGACATTCAATAAAGAGTGATGTCTTTCAGTGGAAGGGTGCTGGCTACATTTAAGTCACCGTTGCGTCGGGCTGAAAGAAGGGTTTACTCCATAACCCAAAATCAAGTCGGTACATTAGCCCAGATATCTAAGCCTTAAAAACAAGCTGTCGCTCTTGACGTCGGAGGGTGGTTGGGATGTCGGGGGGTGGTGGGGTGGGAGGGGAATGGGTGGAAGACCAGGACACATCCCATTAAAGCAGATGTCGAGCCGTGAAGATTTAGTGCCGGACTCAGGGTGTTCCATCGCACATTCCATCCCCCCTCCCCCCACGGGCGCCACTTAGGAGTTACTTTATATCTCTACTCGGGGCTGTCCGTTAGGGGTGCGTGCTCCCACGTGACCGGGGGTGTGTAATGTGTAACCGTTATTTATGCGTGTGCGTGAGAAGAGAGCCATGCACGCGTACGTCTGTGTGCGTGTGCTTGTAGCAAACAACAAAACAATGCACGCGTACGTGAGAACAATGGAATATTAAATACCACCTATCACTAATGACGCGAATGTGCAATTTGAGGCGTGGTAAAATCTGTATGACCGTGTAAAAAATGTGGTAATCCAAAAAGAATTCAGGACAATTAAGATTCATTAGGGCACTTAGTTCTGTGGAGCTGATAAACCCGCAAGGAGAATATGTGAAGACGTCCAAGCATTCCCAAGTGAATCTAATACTGAGTTGGGTCATGTCGAGGAGAAAAATAGAAAATATCTATGTAAGAGACGCACTTAAATTGAGCGAGTTTATATTTTGGGAGGCGGGTTTGGGTACCGCCGCCCCAAAAACCATGTATTGGATAAACAACACCTCTGTCATATAAGTCACGTTTGGTGACTTAGAAGGGGTACCCGGGCTCAAGGCGTGAGGTTTTTCTAAGTCTTGGTGGCGAAATATCCTACCATTCCTCATACCATTTTCCTTCCCAGAGCTTCCTCTCCTCCTTTTCCCCTCGATACAGCTTCCCTAAAGATGACATAGGTCCTGAGGGATTTTTTTCCTAAGGGCCTCCTGAGTGGAGCTAATATTGAAAAAAAGGAGTGTGTGCCGAGACAGAGTTGTATGTTGGTCTGTCCTCTCTGTCTACCCCTCCGTGATGGCTACTTTGTTGACAAAGGGATACATTCACCCAGGATTGGATGGTTACTAACCACGGTATACTTTATATTAAACCATGTATACCTGAAACGTCTTACTTGCATAATATGTATCTACGTCCCTGTTATTGACACACATAGATAGTTACACTATTCCTACATGGGTACATGAGAGTGTGCTCCCTGAGCCTGGAACCATAGATCACGGATCAACGTCAGAAAACTTTTACTTTCCTCTTTAGAGGCTATTATTTGATCTGAACGTCGAATGAGATCTAGATGCTTCATGACCGGAACATTTTCACTACGTCTTCTTCAGCTGAATCTGATAAAGCACAATAAGTTTATTTATGGGACTTGATTATTATTTGCCTCATCTGCTACAAAAGAGGATCCAAATAATGTATTTCATGATCAAAATATGAAAAAAATTTCCACTTGGTATTATTTTAATAGCACAGATGACATAAAGAACAAATACTTAGGATTAGTCTTTATTAGGGCGTACGTATACTCTAATGTCCTTATTTCTTTGTTATTTTTTAAAAGCAGGAAAGGACAACATGCGAATAGGATCGTGTAATTTTAATTTTCGATAAGTTTCGAGCTACAGGCATCTATTTTCCTCCTTCATATAATCCGGGCCTCTTCAAGGCCCGCATTAATAAATCCCTTCCTAAAGCTCCTACCTTAACCCGCCTCACAACGCTGCACAACCGAGTGGCGACATAGTTCCCCTCGCTGTATACTGTACAGACGGAGGCGCTGTTCACATTAAAAAAAGTTTAACAGTCATCGACTTTATTTCACATTAACTGGAGGTTTCTTTTCTGAAGTCGAATAACACGTTTGATACATGCTGTATGCAAGCAATGCATCTGCGTGAACACTGTGCTTAGCTTGATTCCAGTTGCGATGTCTGTAGATACCCCTTATTTATTTACATAATAAAAATATAATAATGCTTTCTGTTATTTGCGTTATGAATTCACAACACAATATTATATAGCGTAAAACAATTGGCCCTTAGACTATTTAATCAAACCTTACGCTGTGTTCAGGGACTGAGGAATCTTTGTACTACACATGGATTCATGGCAATATACACGTTCAAGCAGGAGAAGCGAGACATCTCTCTTCATTTCAGCCTAAACCGTAATAATGACACCTGTCCTGTCACACAGGTAAACCACCTACCTGCCGCGGAGAGAGAGGCCGGCGGCGAGTGCCTCCATCTGTTGAGAAAAAATCAAATGACTCTACTTGTCTCAATCAGAGGTAGATGGCAGTGCTGAATAATTAAAGTCCCAGGACGCGGGACGAATTGTAGGTTTATTTCACCTTTAGCGCAGAAGTTCGGGTGTGAGAATCAGGAGCGAATCGGGAATAAAGAGGGAAGTTTTTATTACGATTTGAATCTAACCAAGTAATTTTACGGGTATTTGAAGCAATCTCTGTTGATTAGTGCATTTTTAGTGAGATTGCTGGCACTTAAATTTTGCATTTTTTGTCGTGAATAAGTTGCCTAATTAGTAGCTCTAACAGATATTTATGTTTTAAAAAGTTACGTCTTGTTTTTAAAACATCATTTTAAAGAAATTGATTCTTAAACTAATCTAATGTTTTTCATATATGAGAAATCGGTTTTATCCAAAAACTATGTCATTGAATTCTGGCGTCAAATAAATTTACTTTGATTTGTACAGCTAGTATGTGAATATCTAGTATTAAAATTTTCAATTTGGGAGGCGGGTTTGGATATCGTTGCCCTAGAAACCATTTATTGGATAACCAACACCCCTGCCGTAGGTCACCCCAAGTGGTTCGCTACCTTTGGTGAAATAGGAGGGATGCCCAGGTTCATAGGGTGAAAAATGTGTAAGTCTTTGCGGCAAATGCGTTTGTCCGCCTACTGCGTGGCGGGCCGGATCAGGACAGACTGGTTGAGGAAGACATAAACTTGATCTCTCCAGTCGGACTCTCTTGACCCGTTTCCTTGCACCGCAGTGGGAGGAATAGGTTTATGCGTCACTCATTATTATTATTTTTTTTTACATGAGCTCCACAGGAGGCAATTATTTTCCTGAGGAAAATAATTTCCCTCAGGGGCCCATGTCATCTTTGGGGATGCTGTATGGGGGATTTTTTTTAAGGAAAAAGAGGAGGGGGGAGTTCTGGGAAGGAAAAGGGTTTAAGGGGTGGGTAGGAATCTGGGGTTCAGTGTGTCCTGGTCATCCGCCTACAAGACCTAGACAAACCTTACCCCATGAACCCGAGCACCCCTGCTAAATTACCAAACGTAGCAAACTACTTGGGGTGACCTATGGCAGAGGTGTTGGTTATCCAATAAAGGTTCTCGGGGCGGCGGTACCCATTCCCGCCTCCCAAATTGTTATGATGTCACTCCTGGACACATTGTCCCCCAGATTCATATCCACCCCTCACATTCTTTTCCTTCCCAGAATTTCCTCTCCTTCCTTTCCCTAAAAATACCCTCCACATATCAACCCCAAAGATAACATACCTATCATCAGAGCCTCTTGTGTGAAACTAATGTAAAAAAAAAGCAATAATTTTCAGCTCTCAGTCAGGTCATTTATTCAAGGGTTATGTAATTTTAAAATACCTAACTGTTGATTTGATTTAAAAAAAAGATGAGACCATTTTTTTCACAAGTTTATTTACAGAAATCAAAAACACAAATAATATTTTTTCTAAAATATTTTAATACCAAGATTTTGGTTTAAGTCCACTGAAAACTTCCAATAAAATATGTAAAAAAAAACCATAACATCTGCTTCCAGTTTTTAATTTATATACACGTCATCGCTGATTTATGTGTACGTGTCACTTATAAAAATTGGAGCTGACACGGATGTGACACCCTTTGTTATGATACCTAAAACAAGACAATAACATATTGTCATTGTGACTTCTGTAATTCCCCAATACCTCCTTCACCTTCTGCTCTCCTAGACTACCTGTTACCTTTTGCAGGGGTAGCAGTAGCAGGGGGTATCGTGTTACGGCGGTAAATAAACGGTATGATGTTTTAAGGACCAGAAGGATCACAGAAATTTAAATGTGATGTCGTCATAAAATGGCCATTCAGCGACATTTTATTTTTTTGGAATTAGGAAAGTCCGATTCTAGGGACGAATCAGTTTCCTACCAAATTATAACAAGCTGACAAGCTAAACAACATGATAGTCGTCCTCTTCTTCTGATCACAATTATTTGTTCAAAAGCTGAAACGGACTTAGGACGGATATTGGTACAATTTGGGAGGCGGGTATGGGTACCGCCGCCCCGCGAACCATTTATTGGATAACCGAACTCCTCTGCCATAGGTCACCCCAAGTGGTTGGCTATGTTTGGTGACTTAGCAGGGGTGCCCAGTTTCACGGGGTGAGATTTGTCCGGGTCGTCTGTCAACCGGCTGTATAGCAGGTCGAATCTGGAGAGAATGGTTGAGAGTGTCCCTTTGACTTCTCCAGCCGTACTTTGTAGGAACATCGTCTCGCGCCGCAGTGGGAGGGATGGATTCATACTCCTGGACACACTGACCCCCAGATTTCTACCCACCCCTAATACCCTCTTCCTTCCCAAGACTTCCTCTCCTACCTTTCCTTAAAAGATCCTCCACATAGCATCCCCAGATGACATAGACCCTGAGGGGAATTATTTTCCTCAGGGCCTCCTATGTGGAGCTGATTTAAATAAAAGGACGGATTATTTCACAAAATTTGAACAATTCATCAAATTTGAAAGTTAGATTCTAATTCTTGAAAGTCCCATTCAAGTTCTGTTATCATTGTTATCAGCAAGTTCTGAAATCAGTTATGAAGCAACCGGTCCATTATGAAATAATAATAGAGCTTCAATGGAACTTTCACAGATCTTGAATTTGATTAATTGTTCAAATTCTGTGAAACAAACAGAATCGGCATAAAATTTAACATGGAGCTTTCAACTGTCGAAAATATAAAATGGCACTGAATGGCCATTTGATGAAAAGGTTACGTTTCAATTTCTGTGAAACAACCCGCATTAAGCCTTTTTGTAATAAAATTCTATAGTTAATTGATCATTCAATCTGAGATAATTTTACTTAGGGGCTTAAAGAAATTTACATCACAACAATCATACTGCCGTAGGCACGACATTGTTATTTAGAGGTGTCTTGTGGGCGTGCCCGTGTGCCCGAATTAGACTGTATTTTTCCTTGCTTCTGTTGAAATTGATCAAACATTTTCAAATACCAGCCTTTTTTTATGAGTAGAATATATTATTTGGCCTGCCTGAGGCCTAAGGATCGAAAGGTCAAATTGGCGACAACCGTTTTCTTGCAAATCAGTATAAATCACACTTCTAGGGGATATCTGTTCAATGCCGGTGAAGGCACCAGAGATAGCTATGTTGAATTCGCAAAATTTTATGACAGCAATTGACACTATATTACAACGAGCACATTTTAACAAGTAAACATTTATATTCAATAAATTATTACCACATAACGATGGAAAATAAGAATATACTATAATATTGAAATACACGGACACGGGGTGACCAATTAAAAGGGCCAGATAACCCAGGAAAATACTTAGCACCCAAAAATCACTTCGTTTTCTAAACAATTACTCAATACCTTTGTTAATATAAATAATTTAAGTACGTTTGCAAGCAATAATAGATACCTAGCCCGTATAAGGAGACCAAATTTGGTCAGCTTACACAGGTTTCATATAAAAAATTGTATCTCCATTACTGCCGTGGTGAGAAATATGATCTAAGCTGTGTTAAAAAGAGGAAACTCCACGCTTTATATTTAAATTTAGAATTCAACCATAGAAAATTTTTAATATGCACCCCCATGAAACCAAAGTGTTCTATAACAATTTGAGAAAAATGTACAAAGGTACGAGAATTTTTAATTCATTATTTTTTTTATTTTGACAGAAAGTTAGTTTAACATTTATAATACATTTTCCCAAAAATATATGTGTATTTTTCTTTTTTCATTTATTAGTTATTTTAGATAGAAACAAAACGGTGAGCCGTTTTTTATGTTAAAAACTTTTTTATGTTTTTATTAAAATTTTTAATATTTCGGAAAGTATGTCTTCTTCATCTTCGTGTGCCCTATCAGGTCCCCCCGACGTTGGCGATCGCTCTGGTAAATGTATCTCTATATTGCGCTGCACGGAATAGTCTTGCCTCGGGAGACGGCCTCCGTGGTCCCGAGGCAAGACTCTCGACTCACAATCCGAAGGTCGCGGGTTCGAACCCGGCGTGCGCAAATAAATTTTATTTGATTAATTTGTGTTATATCACAATTTATTTATTTAAAATAATAAATAGTATATTTGCGGCACGTTCCAGAGTGGAAGATACTATCAGTATCGCCCTGGTGTAAGACCACCATTCAGAATTGAAACGTTGCTTGAAATGGCTTTAGCCGTGTTTAGTGACCAGATCTGAATAGCCAGGTACTTCCCCACCTTCCTCTTCCCTATCTCCTTCCCCTCCCCATTACCTTCAGCCTCACAACATACCCTGATTGGGGATGCCATAGTCTCACTGGCTCCAGACGGGAGCAGTTGGGACTCTTGTGCGGTATTAACTGTAAAAAAAAAAAAAAAAGTTCCTCCACACTTCTAATACCGGTCCACTCTCGTACATTTCGCAGCCAAGACATTTGTCTCCTACCGGACCCTCTACTTTGTCTTTTAATATTAATTGATTTTTAATAATAAAATTTCAAAGTTCTATCACCTTTCAAAAACAGTATTTAGTTTTCGAGTGCTTTCAGAATTTTCCATTTATTTAGATTTTATTACAAAGCGGAAATTTTCTGACATTCTGACAAAATAGGCTAGTACTTGCATGCATCTGTGAATAAAATAGGTAGTTATTTGTACGATATAAAGCCTTTAATGCTAATTTTTCTTTGAATATTCTTATTGGCATGGCGTGGCGACCCTTGGGCGGCGGGCAGCGGCCAGGGGGCGGGTTTCGAAGGGGCCCGCGGCATAATACTAAAAGCACCAAAATAGACTTTTAAAAATTAGTGTTTTGCTGTTGCAACTTAATAATTTATTCATTAGGGGCCAATTTTTAACACATAAATAAACCCAAAATACAAAAACAAAAAAAAATCCGACGAAAACCAAATGCAGGAATTGATAATTACAATAGAGAAATGAAAAAACCTTCATTTTTGCGGGTGTATAAATTTGTGTAGATAAAGAATAAAAATATTTTTGCATGATTTGAGTTATTTCAGAGTTCAATTAAGTTGAAAATACTATCGGTATCGCCCTGGTGTAAGACCACCGTCGAGATTAGAAACGTTGCTTGAAATGGCTTTAGCCGTGTTTGGTGACCAGAGCTGAATAGCCATGTACTTCCCCACCTTTCTCAACCCCATATACTTTCTCACTGGCTCCAGGTGGGAGGGAGCAGTTGGGACTCTTGTGCGGTATTCACATAAAAACTACATTGTAATTGTAATTGTACATTTTGACTTACTACTGACTTACCTGTTTAATTTATTTGCAGAGCAGTGATACCTCCAAAATTAGCCTGCCGCGCCTCGACAATCTTCACCGATCCCTTGCAAAATTATTTATACTGTTGTACTCAGGCATGGCTAATTACGGTGATATTTCTTATTGATTAGGTGCGTACTTTAATTACATTGGTACAAAATATATTTATATTTACAATCGTTATGAAGGAGAGGAGCACGCTTAACAGATTGCCCGAGGGTTTGACAGTTTGTCGCCACGCCATTGAATCTCGCTTAGATGAAACCAGTAAATACCAAAACAAGTGCATTAGATCATCTTTTGCCTTTAGGCAAATTATTCGTTCAGTTGATTAAATCCACGGGCCATATTGTTAATAAATAATTTAACTAAATTACAAAAGGGTTATAAAATAAAGCTTTGATGTAGTGGATAAGCGACCCTACCCACGAAATGTCAACTGCCTCGGACAGGCCATATGATGGCAGAAGGTGTTCAACATTCCTGTGACGCAGGGAACACCCATTCATATTCAGGAGAGGGTCATTGCTCAGGAGGAATGAATGATGCAAGTTGCTGAATTTATTTATTCGATATGAACGTGAGGGTTATGATCACTAAAGACTCAAAGATTTTGAAATCTGCAGAATTATAAAAAAATACTAATTTCAGTTGTGATTCTATCTTTTCAACCATGGGTTAATGTAGCCTAGAACTGGGATTTAGTTTGGATAAGGTTTTATTTTCGAAATCAGAACCTATTGTAGGATCGATTCACAGAAGCTTCATGTAAACTTAGTACCAAAATTATTTAAATTTAATTAATTAATTAAAAATGTAATGTATTTGAGTTTAAGTATTACTGATTTTGTTAGAAATTTTGACAAACGTCGTAATTTGTTAAGTTTAGTAACGGTGATCATTCGAAAAGCAAATTTCTGATCATCCCTAAATTTGACAATGTTTTTTTTTTATGTAAATAAGCAAAAAAAATTTCAAAAATACTTCCGGCCTCACAGTTTACAAGTTTGCAGTGATTTTTCATGGGTATCTAAATCTCATGGAAGATGAGAGATGAGTTGTAAATGGAACAAAAAATGTCCCAAGAAGAAAAAATGGAACAAAACTCTGGTTGGAATAATAAACTACTAAGCGCGTAAATTAAAAAAAAAATCTAATGCAGTTCACACGCGGTTGAAGGGAAACTTTCGCCCACACATTCTCAACCAATTCTCGACCAACTCATAATCAAAGCGGCCAATGAGCGCAGTTGACGCTTCGTAGGTATTGTAATGCGTCATTTCCGTTTCATGCTTCAACCAATAGGAGCCTTGAAAAGTGAGGTCATAATCAAAGCGGCCAATGAGCGCAGTTTGACGCTTCGACGGTTCTGCAATGTGTCATTTCCGTTTCATCCGAATTTCAAATCACAACGGGGCTAAATAAGTTTCACTTCAAAAACTAATTTATAAAAACAATGTCTCCACGATGTGCCAAAACGGTTCCATGACAGTTGACCCCCGACAGATTTCCCCCGCATTCTTATATACGATATGCAGTCGGCTTAGGGAAAGTAGGATACACCCACAAAATATAACTAAGTGTCCCCGAAGGGATGAGCAGAGGAGATGTACCGCCGAATAACAAAAGTGTAAAACATATTTTCATTCAAGTGACAAATTAATTGTCTTATTATATTTTGATTAAGTAGGTATATCGTATTTTCCCTGCGAAATAAATCGACCGCGTATTGTATACAAGAATGACGGAGGACCAACTGTCGGGAGATCAACTGTCAGGTCACCGCCAGAACGTAGGTTTGTAACGCAGAGAAGAGGAGTAAGAACGGTTTTTAAATCCAATATTACATTAACTTTTTTTCATTATTCTACTTCTTTTGGGTAAAGATTTTAAGTTATAAATTATAAGGGTTATCCACCTACCCCAGTACCAGTACCTACTCCATAAAGCTTTTCTATTAGCTGTTCAAACTACAATCAATTAGGTATTTCGAGTTGTTATATGTTTATTAAAATTTGTACACAACGTTACAAAGGACAGAAGATTACGAAAATTGCATAGGTATATTGTTATAAATACGACTATGAAACCGAATGAATTATTAATTAAAAAACAATTAGCACAAAATACCAACGCATTTATACAATCTGACGGAACATGGCATATATTGAATAAATTCAACATGCAATCCAATCATGTCACGTTAGTAAATTATCACGATCTCGCCTTCTTTGGTATTCACATCGTGGTTATATCGACGCCGACGTGATCCTAATTTGTTGTACGTCCCTTCCAGTATGAAGTAGATACGGGAATAAATAATGCAGCGTAAGTATTATAAATTATAAGCGAACCTACTGCCTTCCTACCTATGCAGGTTTCTTCACATATCCCGTCTTGTCTTATACAAATTATTTATCTGACAGTAAGGACGAAAAAACGGTCATTTCTGATTTTGACTTTTTTATCGCCGCGGCACTGCCATCGTATAAAATGTTTTTTTAAGGGATTAATATATTAAACTTTTTTCACTGCGAGCCTTCTCGTGGGATGATTTTAGAGTCATAATTTTAGTTTTTTTATTACGAGACGTAATATTTCATATATTTTATGAGCGTTAAAGCTTGTCTTTGCCGACATATCGTTTGCTTTTTTATTACAATTCCACTTTGTGCTTATTATTCACGTAAAGTAGTTTATTTATGCCCTCAGAGTTATTGAGAAGCGAGAATTAATAACACAAATGATACATTCATTATGTCCACCATTTTAATGACACGGAGAATGTATAATTTGACGCACGATTAGAGTACTTTATGAATTACGTGCGTTTATTAAAACCATTGATTAATAATTAAACGATCAATAACTTATAGGCTCGGACAACTAAAGAGGATTTTCATTCCGTGGACCATAAACAAGGCGAGTTTATTGAAAAGGTGTTCGAAATAAACCTCGAACATATTATTTTTGTTTGCAGATACCGTGCAGTCAGAATTACAGTAGTGGTTCACCGAGATAATTTTTTTTTTTTAATTTGTTTTTTTTTTAATAAACTTAGTCAACTGAGCGAAGCAAATTTCTGTTCAATCTTGACTGTTTTGCGTTTCGTCTGTCTGTAAAATTTTTTGTGCGTTCCGTTTCCGTTTCAAGATGGTGGCTGTTTTAATGGTTCTACAATATTATTTTTATTGTGAAATCGTCGTGTTTACTTGAATATGTTTGCATTTCTCCACTTGCCTACCTGCCTGAAGAAAGTTTGAAAACGTATCGTATCGTATCGTAATGATTAATGAGATATTTTTCTGTTACTATATACTTACAAATCTTTTGAGTTAAAAAAAAAATGGTTTTGATTAATTTTTTTACTGAAAATTAGAAGCACACTTTGGATGAGAGAAAAACTTCTAGTATTTAACTGATTTTATATTTTTTATTATTGTAATAAAATAGATTATAAAATGTTTTTTCCTGAAAATTAGGAGAAGCTATTTTTTTCCGTCTGACGATGAAACTTTTCAGTTTAAAAAATGCCTGACTTAAACTTTATACCAACATCATTATTTATTTTTTTATAAAAAAAACTTTCTTTTTATAAATTTTGAAGGTTATTCCCATAAATGTAAAATATCGTTGAGGAAGAAGATAACAAAAATAATCTCAATGCAAATATGAAAGAGAACAAGACACAGAAAAAGATGATGGTCGCAATTTTAATGATACATCATTATTTAATTCATAATTTTTTTTTATATGAATACTGCAAAAGAGTCCCGATTGCTCCCTTTTTTGGAGCCAGTGAGACTATGGCATCTCCAATTGTGGTATGTTGTGAGATAGGAAAGAGGAAGGTGGGGAAGTACCTGGCTATTCAGATCTGGTTACCAAACACGGCTAAAGCCATTTCAAGCAACTTTTCAATTCTGAATGGTGGTTTTACGACAGGGTAATACTGATAGTATCTTTCACTCTGGAAGGTATCGCAAATATTCTATATATTATTTTAGATGAATTAATTGTGAAATAACACAAATTAATCAAATAAAATTTATTTGCCACGCCGGGATTCGATTCCGCGACCTTCGGATTGCGAGTCTTACCGCTGGACTACATGGTCGGTCTTCAATGATGCATCATTATTTAATTTAGTTTTTCAAACTTCTTATTTTGAAAGACTTACTCTCGGCGCACAGATTCTCTCTCAGATTAAATTAAATCGAATTGTTTTTTTTTCTGAATATTCATTCACCCAATATAAAACTGCAATATAAACAAACGTCAAGATATTTCAGTTGGTAGTTGGGTAGAACGAACGTAACAACAATGACTTTAAAATCACCCTTACCATTGCATGTCCAATGTCAGTCTATCCTTTTTACCGATGCGCCGTCACACCGTGGTAATTTTGCATGACCATATTAAAAGCATTTCACCTCCTTTCCTCTCAGCATCACTCCGTATATCCTTCCTCTTCTCGACTCCGCCTCTAGGTACTAGGTACTTGCACCAACTCTGCTTCTTGTAGTACGGACGTAGGTCATCCATAAGTAATCCGGAATGGTAACCTTTAAGGCGATATACGATCCGGGCATGTGACACAGAACACAGATGCACGTTTTATCCGACTGCTGCACTTTTGAAATATTCAAATTGCACCGTCGTTACTGCATCTCATATCGTCTGATTAACGGACGAATAATTTGCGCGATAAACCGGTGGACAGGGCCGGTAAATGATCTTTTTATTACGGAAAAATTAATCATTCGAAACTATGCGATTTTGCGGGTGAAAACTGTTTCTACAAAATAAGTATTTTTTACCTATATCTATGGACAATGTTGAATAGAAACGTGAAGCGTGTTTTATTATAGATATTCTCCATTTTGTTTTAAGGTTGTAATATTGGTGAGATATTCCGAGACCGAATTTTTTCAAGTTTTAGTTAGGAATGGTAACTAAATAAATTATTGATGCCATCGAGAGGTAGTGGTGTCGACAAAGAATTTTAAGGGAACTGGATATTGAGTATCGATTCTAGAACAACTAGACATTAAAAGAACTTTTCACTCTCTTGCTGTCAAGGTGTTTGATATTTTGCATACATTTTGAACAAATCGCTAGCCAAACTGAACATTCGACCCTGACGATGAGCTGAAGCAGTCAAGTTTTAAAAGTAAAATTTTTTTTTACATGAGCTCCACACAGGAGACCCTGAGGAATATAATCTCCCTCAGGGCTTATGTCGTCTTTGGGGATGCTGTGTGGAGAGTTTTTTTAAGGAAAATAAATGGAGGAGAATTCAGGAAAGGAAAAAGGTTTAAGGGATGGGTAGGAATCTGGGGTTCAGCGTGTCCTGGTCTTCCGCCTCCAAGACCTAGATAAACCTCACCTCATAAACCCGGGCACCCCTGCTAAATCACCAAACGTAGCGAACCACTTGGGGTGACCTATGGCAGAGGTTTTGGTTATCCAATAAAGGTTCCCAGGGCGGCGGTACCCATTCCCGCCTCCCGAATTCTTGGTCTTGGGATTATCGCTAAATACTTCCGGAATCTTGCCCCTATTGCTCCCACTATAAAGTCGATACATTTGCACAAGTGGTTGGAAGAAGTTCAAGTTGGTTCTTTGAAAAGAAATATGGAAAGTTTGAGGGTTTCTTAGTAGATGGTGATTGATATTGATTTTAATAGAGAATTCCTGTCCAATTTTTTTTTTTTTTTTTTTATGAATAATGACCTTCTAACTTAAATAACTGCATATGTATTTTAATTTTTATAGTTAGTTTTAATAGTTAAAATAAATGTCAAAGTTTTAATTTTTCAAGATCCCCCGAAAACCACCGAATCTAGTGTGACGTCATCATGACTAACCGAAGTATGAATCTTGTAGGGAACTGGGATCAGCTGTTCGACTCCCGCCATTTTAAATTTCAGCATTGGAGCGTTTTCATAGACATTACTGGGCAGTACGATCGTTTTTTGTACAGTTAAAGTTTTTGAATTTTTTAAATAATATAGATAAACTAATAGAGATACTTTATTTTTGATACTGAATTAATGTTTAATTACTGAAATAATGTTTCAATAAAAACAAAAACTATTATATGTCCAATTCTCTATAAACCAATAAAACGGAATGCCGAACGGCTTGCGTCTTACATTTCTATTGATTTCTTTACAACTTTGACCCAGGTGACGCGGCGCGGTGACGTCACGCCGCCAAAATCCAGCAATAGGGTGTTTTAATGATTAAAATGGACTTTTCAATATTTTTTTAAAACTCTATGTTAAATATTATGTAATAAAACTTATATATTCAGAATCAGTGTATATTGGTCAATATGAACATATTTTTTTAAAGCCATAATATTTTTCACTGGAGTTCCTTATTGTAGCTAAAGGGGAAGATTCTACATTTATAATATTGAAAATTTCACGTCAAATTTGTCATGAAGCTTAATTTAATGTTTCTAAATTGAATTATTCTAGACGTTTCTTATATTCGCTGAGCAGCGTCCAATCCGGTTCTACAGGATAATAAATAATTGAATCTCATATGAACTGATTCGATTCTTATTTTGTAAATCACGATAGAGCACAAACTAGTGAACTGTAGGAAAAAATGCACTTTAGAAATATCCTTGATATAAGTATGTAATTTGTACCGAAAAATGAATATAGATTCAGCAAAAGACCCAGATATAATATTGTTCCGAAATAGGAACGCAGATATTGTAGAAGAAGTAGATGGTAGATGTGTTGATAGTGATAGGTACTTGAGGACAACATTCCTGTCGGATATTCCCGGATGAAATAATAAAATTTCCTAGAGCGAGAAAAGTAAAGTTCGCCCGTGTTCGTGGGCTTATTCCAAACTACGCTAAATTAGCTTTTGCTGATATTTTTTACAGGTGTGATTTAACAGGTAAATAATTATTTTTAAAACTTCAAAGAGAAGCTAAGAAGCCTAGCAATATCACAACCCTTCATTTGGAATACATATATATCGATAGTCCAGTTGATTACACTGACATCTTCAAATATTAAGTTTCGTTTTGAAAACAATTGTCGAGTGTTATAATCACTGAAATATTATTTACAATTTACATATTAAATATGCTATAAAATAATACAGAGAGGTTATCGGCCCGATACACAAGTACGACATTTTGAAATATCCTACTAGTGACCCAGAAGATATCAACATTTTGTTTAATCACTACAAGTTTATCTGTATTGTAATTGATTTGGTGGTAATCTGAGTATTGCACCAGACAGAGTACACTTTTACGTATAACTGCATACACAACTCAAATTTCGATTTTTTGAGATGTCTGGCTAATTGTGTGTATGTATATATATGTATAATCATTATAATGTAGGAGCGGAGGCGTTATTTGAGCAGAAATCTTGGAATAGTAATTTCTTAACATGGTTCCATGACAAACCAACATTAAAAAATAACAAGCAAACAGCAATTTAACAAAATCTACTCTTTTATCAATGTTTATTCATGATTTTTTATATGTTCTGTTCTGTTTTATCGTGTTACCATTAAATGTATTTATTACGTTGGCTTATTTAAAAAAGTAGGATTCCTACGTAGGTTTACCTAGATGTAAAAATCAAAAGAAATACCACATATATTAACAATTTTTTATAGTTTCTTCTTCAATAATCACAAATTCACGTCGTGATGTCAGTTTAATTAAATGAAATCAAATCACTTTGAATACACCACTCATTCAATCAAAATTATCAACACGCTTCGAAATCAATGGAATAATTTATTGATTACTCAATTTTATCCTAACGAAGAAACCATTGGTGTCGAAACATGTAGATAATTTTGATTAAATGGATGGTGGTATGCAAACTGATTTTTTTTCATTTAATTTAGTTTTTTTAAGTTTATTATACTTTGTACATCTCTAATTTTACTTAAACGTATTGCACAGTGAAAAAAATGAACTTTGACAAGGGACAAGTTTAGTAATAATGCCCATAATAAAATAAACGGTGGTTTTAAATATTATGGCCACTCTCTTTCTCCTAAACGCCGTTGAGAATAATCCCGGACTATTCGCTCGGGTTGGCCCAACATTCGTTTATAACGACAACTTGAAGTAACGGCGAGGTGATGGCGTCGGGCAACGGCCGGCCGTTATCCGTTATCTCTCGTTATATCATTTCTTTGGAAAGGAGAAAGAAAGACATCAAAATAGTTTGACATCCGTGCACCAGTGTCCGGGACTACCTACTACCTATTACCTACCTACTGTACCTCTGCTCTTGGCCGGTAGCCGGTACAGTACAGCGAATAGGGATTATTATAACCGGCGTGATTAATATAAAAGAGTGGTACGTAAATATTACGATTTATGTACTATGTACCTTGGTGAAACTGAGAACATAATGCACATACACCTTCAAATTGAAATTTTGTTTAGAATGGAAATCAATGTCTCCACTGACACAATACCTTTCGACTATTAATTAGATCAAGACACAAAAATAATATTGCGTTTCTGTCTCTCTTACGCAGCCTGAAATCGTACTCACCGTTCCATCTAATTTTGAATTTGTACTGAGAGACCGAATTTCCATATTTTAAATTTAAGCAATCAATCGTCTGACCTATTGATCACAAAATACGTCACATTTTCTTGATTTCTTCTTTTGTGGGTATTGCTGTCATTTATTAGAAAACCAAAGTATCTGCCAAAGGTGACTTAGAACGGGAACCCGGGTTCATGGGATAAGGTGGTACTGCGTGGCCGGCCGGATCGAGGGAGACTCCTTGACTGAGGGAGGTTTTTTGATCTCTCCATTCGGACTCTCTCGAACCGTCATCTCGACCTTGCACCGCCGTTGGAGAGACGGATTCATAAGTCCGTCACTCCTGGATACACTGACCCTCAGATTCCTACCCAACCCTACTACCCCTCTCCTTCCAAAAACTTTCTTCCCTCAAAAATACCCTTCACACAGCTATCGCTAAGATGACATAAACAAAAAAAAAATCACTGAAGGCCGTTAATATTAATTATAAATACTATATAAATACTAGTGATCAGATTAGGTAGTTAGTCTGGTAAAATTGAAAAATGAAATTGATTGCAACTTGATCAAAAGCTGGAACGGGTCAAGTACCAGCGTTTAATGGGTACCGTTCAAATGCCGAAGTTCACGATGGCGTTGGGCGTCGATTTGATCGCCAAACTTATGATATGGTGTTCATTGTAGTTAGTCTGGTTGAATAAACATAGTGAGCATGCTGTTATGCATGTTGATTGATTGCAATTTGATCAAAAGCTGGAACGGGTCAAGTACCAGCGTTTAATGGGGACCGTTCAAATGCCGAAGTTCACGATGGCGTTGGGCGTCGATTTGATCGCCAAACTTATGAGATGGTGTTCATTGTTAGATTCTTATCTGTTATGTCCATATTCTCATTTAACATCTACTATTTAGGTATTCCTGTAGAATTATTTTTGACGGAAATCAAGTTGACATTTTTTATAATTTATTTAGATATTATATTGCAATTAATGCCATCCCTAACTTCAAAACCTATTATGAATTTCTATCATTTCTCGAACACACTACTGTGCGTTACATAAATATGTAATTTTTTCTGACCATCTTTCACAAATTTTTAAATTGTTTTAATGTTTAATTGTTTCTAATTGAATAATCCGTCCATTTCCCAAACTGTACTTTTATTGTCTTCTTCCTCACTTGTCCACAAAGCCTACCAAATCCCTAACCTTTGTCGTACCAAACTCACCCCTATTCCTCTAACCTCTCAGCTTAGATTTGCTAATCCATTTTGAACGCTTCAATGTCCTTCAGGAATCGTTGGTCCAGTCATTGGCGCATACGCTCGTTCATTTCAGCTGTGATCGTGCCAAGTTTGGGTGCGATGGATACTGGACATAAAGGGTAGAAATAAGGCACCACACTCAAAGATAAAACATCGCAACCAAAGAAAAAAACGATACAATAGAAGGATTAGATCACAGAATTGATGGGTGATTAAGGTTTATTTTTACTTTAAACTTTTAAACTAAAGATGTAGGCAGATGTCAATTGGTCGGGATATCGACACAGCTTTTTATTAGTTGTCATTTACGTATCTTGAGACGATAAAGTTTAAGATTTAATTCTGATCAGATCTTTTTTCGTCTTTGTGTCTGTGATAATTTATTGGCCTTTTTGCGGTGTTTTTAATATACGACGCAGTTGCGATCGAAACGGGATCGAATGTGGGCTTTTTACGTCTTTTTTCTGTTGATAAGTATCATGTTTATCAACAAAATATTAAATCATGATTAAAGTAGGTACCTAAAGCTCGCAGTCTCGTTTATGATTGTGTTTACATCGTACTAAAAATGAGCATTGAGACATTCTGATGGCTGTTAAAAAATAATTTGTTGGCTGATCTTGTTTGTTTGACTAGAAATACGAAGGTATATATGAGGTATATGAATATTTATGAACAAATATTCACGTAGGCAGAATCTTATTAAGAAAAAGAAAACAGAATATCTTTATTTTGCATGCTTTTTTGTTAGTATTTATAGTTTTTAAAAAGAAGTGTACCCATCGATTGAAAAATAAAATCATTTTAAAATTTAACAAAATCACGTAACAATTTTTTTTCCGTGTACGCAAAAAGATTGGAAATAAAAAATAAAAAAAACTTCTATTTATTTCGCTTTTTGCCGAAATAAATAAAAAATAAACGGAGTATTAATTTATTTTTCATTAAATTGTTTTGTTCCTTATTAGAAATTTGATAATTTTTGAAATTCATATACTTTGAGCTTTGGTGAAAGCTTTTCTAATAGTTTCCCGATACTTGGTCACAGTAATAAGGTCCACCTTTACGTCACGTAGCCTTCTCTCCCGCCATGTCTCGCGTGGCGTGCGATCCTCAGCGGACAACATGTTTCAATAACAAGCCTCCGCAGCAAGCAAGCCTTCATATTACCCGGAACCGGGAGACTGGAGATGTTTTGTTTTTACTTTTGTTTTCCCGTATTGTCTCTTGTCCTCTCCCCCCCTCCCCCTCCACCCGCACTACCTCCCGCCACCCAATATTCAAGAGGAGGTAGATGGGAAGTGGAATAGGTGGCCGTTAGTCGCCCGTTGCTCTGGCAGGAGTACGAAATCTTTCTCAACTACTTTTCAACTTGAACTATGCTGAATAAAAACAAAAAGCCTTTTTTTAAATCTTTGACTTCACAGCTTCTATCTCGTTCCCACACTTAAGTTTATTCGTGTTTATCTTTTTTTAAATATTTATATTTAACATTCGCGCTTACCTCAGAAAATAACAGCAAATTATTATAATCAAACACCACGTTTCATATTATGTAGTTTCTGTTGTGATTGAGTTAGTTGTGCTGACAATCTACTTAGATGCTTAGCAAGTTGTTTTTTGTTCAGACAACAAAAGTACTAAAAATATCATTTTTTACAGTCGTCGATCAAGTATATGTACGAGTACAATATATATAAAGTGCTTAGTTTTTGTGGGCCTGGGCTTCTGATCGCAGTAAATTTTAAATGATCTTCATTTTTAAATTTTCTCTATTCTCAAAATGATATAAAGTTTACTATTTTCTGTAGAAGATTCAACACAATTCACCGGCGGGGATTTGACCCTAAGGAGGAGGTTTGATCCTGGTGAGACAAGGGAGAAAGGGGCAGGGGGGGGGGGGGGTGTTGGAAAATTTATTAAAAATGTACTATTTTCTTTTTTTCTATGCAATAATGAGGCCGATGGTGGCGGTTTGAACCTAACCTAACCCCCCCTCTATATAAGCCCTTGGACACAACACAAACTTGGTTTATAGGCTACAAAAAACTGCGATTCGTTTTACGATTAAAATGTCGGTCATTCAACGAAAGGTTGCGTATCCCTGCTCTATGCTACTTTCTTTATTAGTCCAGAACCCGCTGCTTGAATTATTTGTTTTACTTTACTGGTGTAACAAATAATAACAAATAAAGCTGTTTCGAAATATCGTATCTAATCCCCGCAGAGCTAAGTGTTTTACTTTACTTTTATAGTTTTTCAAAACTTGGGACATACATTATTATATTAGTACAACCATCGATGTATTTATTTCTAGCTACTATCAATGATATATTATATACAGTGCCTATATAGGTAGGTGCATATAATATATGTAGGTACAGATATTATATTGATGTAATAAACACAATGTAAGTGAAACTAGCAACAACGAGATAACTAATAAATTATTGCATTGATCATTAAAGAAACTGTTTCTTGACTTCAGCTGCAAATCTGAAAACGCATGCTTATAATTGATAATAAAGTATGTTTACATAACGATATTTTACACTAGAATTTATGCATTTAACGAAAATAATGTTAATGTTCCCATGCTCACCTGAAATACATTTTTTTTGAATGGTTTGGGTCAAGGCTGGGACCACTGCATGCGCTTTGCACGGAATCCATGTTGCTTCAATTAAAGGCAGTATTCTAGTCTAGAAAAAAAACAATTTTTTTCTTCATATTTCCAAAGCTTAAATATTCAAAGGAGATTCGGAAAAAAGCATTATTTTTAAAGTTATAACCATTTCAATGCCGCGATTTAACTGAATCGAATGAATAATATTTTTTTCTGAATCTAACTAAATCTAAATAGAACAAAATTTTTAACGAATTTTTCTCATAACTACTTTTTCGAGACAGTTGACACGATATCTCAAGTTCTAATGAACCAATTTACTTTAAATTTGGTGCGAACCTTCTCTATACATTACTCTATTGCGCTAGCCAAAACGTATAATAAAATTAACCTATAATAAATTTAAAATTTTTACTATTTTTAAAAAATTTGGAAAGTCAAAAAAACTGGTTAAAAAATGTCTTTTTTTATTTCGGACATTCGCCATTTTGCGAAAAAAAATTTTTTTTTACTTTTTTGAGCTTTTAGTTTGGGACATAGCTGCATTGAACTAATTTAGTTTTTTTTTTAGATTAATAGGAAGGTTGCAATCGTGTCAACCAGGGCGCGCCATTTTTTTAGACCCCACTTCAACACCCTGTTGAACTTTTTGAATTTTAATTTTTTTCGTTTGATTTTTTTTATGTATTCTTTAATGTTTAATAAATATTTGTTAAGGTAATGGGCTGGTAAAAATATATATTTTTTATTGCACCTGAAAAAACACCTATAATTCATGCTTCTAGACTAGAATACCCTCTTATATCGTTAATAAAAATAGTACAAGCCAATTTTTTTTAGAATAACTCTCTTTATGATAATTTTTGAAGATTATTCCTAACAATGTAATATAACACTGAATAAAAAGATAATACTAATAAATATAAACGAAAACATGAAAAAGAACAAGACACAGAAAAATGTAAAGGTGGTAACTGGAATTCGAACCCAGGATCTTTCGTCTTACCAGGATAAGCGCGTCTACCAACTCGGTCATTGAGACCTCTTATTTTTAGAGATCCTGCGTCACAGTTACGACTGTTACTTGTTTATTTTTACAGGGACCAAAGGTCACACAAACTGGTGATTAAGGGTCCTCTATCTCATTTCTTTCCTCTCCCCACTATTTTCAGCCTCACAACTCATAACACACCCCAATTGGGGATGCCATAGTCTTACTGGCTCTAGACCCGAATAGTTAAAACTCTGATGCTCTCTCATAAAAAACCTATTTTAAAAGGATAGAGTCCCCTTGATGGCCCTCTGGAGACGGGACACCGTCAAATATCTCTCACAAACGGCTATATGCATACATCTATTGTATTCAATATTTCTCCCTTATTTTGTAATTGTTTTATTTGATTAAATAAAAATAAAAAAACAATTCATAAAACTACTAGAAAAAAGTGAACGAAAATATTCATCTTTTCTTAAATTTTAACTGCCCTGTTAAAGTTTCTTATCAAATTATTTGGGGATCGGAGAATTGCAGAACAAATAATAAAATGTTGGTTAAAACTTTAATTAACTCGTATTCTTCAGTATTTTCTGTTTTGATAGTTTTATTTATTTATTTTGATGCAATATTTTACATTTCAAAGTATAATCCAGTAATGTTGGCCTCACTGAGTGGCTTATCCGTGCTGAGGCCCCCATTTTATAATACAAGAATTTTTATTTTTTTTTAATACATATCAAATTTTGATGAGAAAAAAATATAATGTTGATGACTATAAAAACATAAAACTAAAGATAAAGTTTGTATTAAAGTAAAAATTAAAGTTAAATTAAAAATATTAAATTGAATAAAAAAATCGGCATATATGATGTGTTGTGTGTTTGTGAGTGATGTGTGTTTTATTTGGCTTTGGCGTTACGTGTTATTCTTTTCATATATGATGTGTTGTGTGTTTGTGAGTGATGTGTGTTTTATTTGGCTTTGGCGTTACGTGTTATTCTTTTCATATATGATGTGTTGTGTGTTTGTGAGTGATGTGTGTTTTATTTGGCTTTGGCGTTACGTGTTATTCTTTTCATATATGATGTGTTGTGTGTTTGTGAGTGATGTGTGTTTTATTTGGCTTTGGCGTTACGTGTTATTCTTTTCATATATTTTATTCTTTCATGTTATGAAATTTTGGTAAAATTATCTTTTTTGTTCTTTAATCCATTTTGTAATGTTGTATCTGAATTTATTTTTGTTTTCCTCAATTTTTATTTTTAAGTGTAAGACTGTTGAATGATTTTATAGCATGATATTTATAGTATCTTTGTCCAAATTTATTTATTTATTTATTTATAAATAAACGCCCTTTTTCGGGGCTTTTACATATATAGCATAGAAAAAACATTTTATTGTACATAACTGAACTGCCTCAATAACAATATTTTAAATTTATTCAAAGATAAATTGAAGATGTCCACTCACTTGGTATAATTGTTTCCCTCCATTAGTATTCTGGGCAAAGAGGAATACATATGATAGTTAGTCCCAGAATTTCTGCACTGAAATAAATCCTGACTTCTAGTATTACGAAGTGGAATTCGGAAGCTTATCAATTCAAGTAATACCGGACTATCAACTAAATCATTTAGAATTTTATATAAAAATACCAAGTCAGTGAAAATTCTTCTGTCTGACAATTTAAGCATATTCATATCGTTTAAAAGTGTGTTGTAGTTTAACATACTTGCTGAAATACCCATTTTAAAATTTAGAAAACGTAAGAATTTGTTTTGTATTCTTTCAACAGCTTGTACGTGCATATTATAATGAGGATTCCAGACAGGAGAATTGTACTCAAGTTGGCTTCTAACATAAGCAAAATATAACATTTTAATACACTTTATATTGTTAAAGTTTCTAGTTAGCCTAGTTATAAACCCCAACATTTTTAAGCCCTTATTACAGATTTCTGTTATGTGGTTAACAAATGAAAGATTTGATTGAAAAGTGATGCCCAAGTCTTTAATTTGCATTAATGTCTGAAGAGTATTGTTATCAATGTTGTAATTAAATATCACTGTGGATTACTGTCGGTATAATCCATTTTAAATTTTATATTTAATCATAAAATGCAATAATTTTCAATTGAGGCATAAAATTCGGTTGTTTAACTTTATCATTGGGTTACGTCCACATAATTCCATAAGTCTTATTCGGGCAACAACGTTTCTTACATGTCCAGAGAATAAGTCGTCATCTGCCCCATTATCTCGAAATAAATCCAATTTTACAACTTCATGTCATGCACCGAGTCCATGAGAATCCATTATCAAGTACTCTCGTTGGAAATCAAGTCACCAAGCCATCACTCGTGTATTGATGAAGGTCGTTAAGGCTACATTCTTACGCGGAGTACGTTTCTCCAGTCACCTTTATAGTGTTTATTGGATTCAGGGATTAAAATAATAAAAATAAACTGTCCCCATCTCTCATTCACCCAACAAATGAATAAAGCATTTAATGGGTGATACGAAGAAATTCCATACATAATATCATCTTAAATTATGTAGATGGTTGAATTTGAAAGTCTAGACTGGAGTTTTTAATAAAATGTTTTAGAAAGAAATTACATAAAAAGAAAGAAGTTTTGTTTTTACATGTTTCACTTAGCAGGGCCTATGTAATCATTGGGAATGCTGTGTGGAGGGTTTTTTAAAGGAAGGAAAGAGAGAAAAATCTGGGAAAGCAAAAGGTGTGAGGGGTGAGTAGGAATCCTAGGTTCATTGTATCCAGGTCATCCGCCGCCAAGACCTAGACAAACCTCACCCCATGAACCCGGGCATACCTGCTAAGTCACCAAACGTAGCGAACTGGTGACATATAGTGTTGGTTATTCAATAACTGTTCCCAGGCGGCGGTGTCCATTCCCGCCTCCCAAATTAAAAAAATTAATGTTATTTTCGTTACATTAACTCCACATAATAGGCGCCGAAGAAAATAATTTACCTCTGATCCTATTTTATTCGGGTATTTTTAAGGGTAGGAAGGTGATGAAGTTATGGGAAGGAAACAGAGATGAGGGGTGGGTAGGAATCCGGGAATCAGGTGTCCAGGAGTGACGCGAGAATTCATCCCTCCCATTGCGATGTAAGGCGTTGGGGTCGAGAGAGTCCAGTTGGATGAAAACATACGATAAGAAGAACAATTTTAACTATGACGCATGAAATCTGTTCAAAATCTCTAGAACGATAAGTTCTGGTGGCATGAAATTTATACGTAAAACTTTTGTGTCTGAAATTTCTAGGATATCACTTAGATCGGCACGCCTTTTCAATTATAATTCAATATGTTTTGAAAGTCCACTAATGTCAGGAAATAACCCAATCAAAATAATTGGATAATTTGTAGAGCGCCGTTTTTGTGAAAAATCATCTCTAGGGCGATTATATTATGTTTATGGTGTGTTGATGTATTGTTGGTTGTCTGTGATGTGATTCAATCAACTCAAATTTGTTGCAAAATGAAATGCATATATGTTCGCGTGTGATTGCCTGATTGACGTAATTCATTGACATCGACAATGAGTCTATCTGCCGAGTTTCAGGTCGGATGTCGGGAAGTGGATTAGTTTCCACTTTCAAGATTCCATTCCATTCATTCATTCAAGAAAACAAAATCTATATAAAAAAATGTATTGAGGAATCAACAATTTTTTTTTTACAAATATAATTTGATTTTAATTCTCATTAACATCTTCAAAGAAGTAAAAGATTTTAAATTCTTTATATTTTATCAAAGATTTATTTGAAAAATGTTGCCAGGTGGATCAATATGTGCATATTTGCTATTAACTTCCAATATAAACCCCCGCAGTGTTCAAGAGAGAGTCACGCCCTCCAGCTTGCTCAAATAAAATTTCAACCTTGACAGCGCCATCTAGAAGTTGGCCACTCGAATTTCCAATATATTTATGTGTTGTCCGTCGCAGTGCTCCGGTGACGCGCCGCTGAGGGCGCCCGAGCACCGCTGCTCGCTGGCCGGAAGGAATTCCGGCCACTCGACCACTGCACGGGCTCGCTTCTTGCCAGAAAGCAGTTGGATTTTTCAAAATGACTTTTTAATTGATATTTTCTTTAAAGCGGTCAAAATGAAAGGTACATATACATTTTTAGATAAACGTACCTACATCAAAGATTGTGTTTAAATTTTAAACTATTTTGAAATGCATCACAATAAAAGTTTTCTAAGTTATTTGTAATACCTAGTAACCTGAAAATTTAATGAATTGTTTGACGATTTTCGCGTTAATTCTGATAAAAGTTTTATTGTTTTGGGCGAAAGTCGCGTTATTTTTGGGAAAGTGTTATCATTTTGTAAAAAAAGTTATGTTCGCTTGTTGGTATATTTCACCAGTGTGACGAAACCCTTTTTTAGTAAAAAAAATACTTGTGGCATTTTCGACGCGCTGTTAGTTGCGTTCATTTTATTGGTTTAGAAGCTTGTCAAAACGATGGGCAAAGAAATATTTTTAAGCTTGCAATATTAATTATTTTCTTCAAATGTCAAATCGGCTTTATTTGTAAGAAAATATCGAAATTCATGTAAAAATTCGCGTTATCGCTAATGCGAAAATTTTTGTATTTTTATTTCATGAATTTTTTTTTATCTTTCGTAATTTTTTTATTTTTCTCTTGTTCAAAATTATTTCTCATTTTAAGATCAAGCCATGTGAAATAATCCAAAATCAATCTAAATCATGTGATTTTTCTTTGAAAATTTGATAGCTTAGAAATATTACAGATGCTGAAATTAAATACTGCACGTAGAATATATCGCCTTTGGAAATATCGAGTAATTTTTTGAAAAGTCTTTTTGATTCTAGAAAAAAATAATGTAACCGGCCTATAAAAAATGCTTTAAAGTTAAAAAATCTGCATTAGCTAAAAGCTACATTTTTCAATAAATCCACATCCGAAAAGGGATTTGTAAATAGGAGATTTCAAATTATTTTTTATAGGCCGGATACTTCATTATTTTCAAGGCTTATTAAAAGATTTATCAAAAAATTACTTCGAATTTTTAAAGGTTAAGATGTGTTCTACGTGCAGTATTTAATTTCAGCGATCAAATTTTCAATCACATGATTTTGCATTATTTCGCATGGCTTCATTTTAGTTTTGGGAGTAAAAAAAATATAAAAAAACGACCTGAGATGTATTCTGCCTGCAAGAAGTGAAACCATGAATTCCTTCTTTTTGAAAATTTAGAGCTGAAACGAGTGAGGGAGATGGGAAAAGACTGTGAATGAAAATGTTAGGAAGTATCTGGCGGTTCAAATCTGATCGTCAAATTTAGCTAAATACATTTTAAGCAAATTTCCGAATGTATTCAACATATTGAGTACTACATATATGAAAATGTATTGATGTGCAATGGGTCATTTAGTTTATTTCATTTAGTCTAAAATAATTAAAAATAATATGGTCCAGGCCTAAGATTATCACGGTTCATGGGTTATTACGTATTCGGTGATTATTGCTAATAATAATATTATTTTTTTTTTTATTTAACTTGTATGAGTAAAACCTTAAAGTGTAATATTTAATTTAATGAAGACACTATGAGCGAAACTCAATCAAAAATCTGGAAACTAAATAAAAATAAAAAATTATCCAGACACCATCTAGATTGCATTTAGTTCAGGTTTGAATCTTGCAATCATACATAAAGATGGCAGCCAATAAAAATATGCACTAAGAAAATGAAGATAACATGGGTGGTTCTTAGTCGAAGTATGGTACAGTTAAAAGTGACCGAATTGGATATCGATACCTTAACTCAGTGGTCAAGAGCACTCACCCGGAAAGAGAGAGGTCCTGGGTTCGAGTCCCAGAGGTGCCAATATCTTTTTCTGATTTTTCTGTTTCCAGATTTTCGATTGAGTTTCGCTCATAATGTCTTCATTTAATTAAATAACAATATTACTAAAACAAAACGAACAATATATTTTAATGTTGAAGAGTATGATTCCGTAGTTATGTTTGTAAAGATTCATGCGTCGGGGTAGGAAAAAACTTTCTTTATTGTAAAAAGCCGAAAATAAAATCTTACAAATGGCGTCGTTTTCAGAAGGCTGAAATGTTTAGTCCCCACCTTTGTACATTCCTTGGTAAAGAAGGTCTCATAATAAAAGCTCACCGCACCGCACATGTGCTACGTGACTGCGAGCCATCATCGTGGAGTATTTTTCTTCGGCACTTCTGATCCCGACTCCGGACTCCGGACTCCGGACTCCGCTCCAGACATTGCTCGCTGATGGGCACATTCACCGCACCTAATATCTACTACTATTTCTGTAAACATTAAACCTTGCGTCCAAAAAGTATGTTTCTTATTTTCTTTTATTTAATAAATCAAAACCAAAATTTTCTCTAATAAGAATAATATTATTTTTGTCTTAACTCCGCTTACTGATTAATACGCACTTTTTCTTATTCAAACAGTTAGATTTAGCTTTATTATCACGAAAAGAGAGAATTTACTTCGGGGAGGCAAAAATATATGCATAAAATATGCATTTTACATTTAAATTTTGTTAAAATTATTTCACTCTCAGTTTACATTTCATACACAATCAATCATCAATCAATGCTGCCAATCATATAAAAAATGTTATTGCCATATAAAACAATACTTTATTCGGGTTACGAAGTGAATGCATTATTGACAAGTTTGAACCCGTATTTTTAACAGAACATGAAAGAAAGGTATTAGAATAATTACACGTACCCTGCTTTGCCAAACTAACCATTCAAAACCTGGGATGTATATCTAAATTATGATGACATCTGGCTTTCGCAGCTTGAATCTCAACCCAGGAATAATTCGAAGTAGGTACTTTTCTGTTTTTATTTTGACGAGAATTTATTTAAAAGGTTGGTACTTCCGACAAAGTCATATTTGATTTTTGTTATTGTTTTTGGGGTGTTATGCCGTGTTTCGCTACCTCCTTCTTTAGCCAACGTTTCGGACAGCGTTACAGTGTCCATCATCAGGGCAGATGAGATCACTCATCTGCCCTGATGATGGACACTGTAACGCTGTCCGAAACGTTGGCTAAAGAAGGAGGTAGCGAAACACGGCATAACACCCCAAAAACAATAACAAAAATACTTTTTGGCCGTGAAAACCTAAAAACATACCTCATATTTGATTGTCTATTAGTTAAAAAAGGAATATTCCGTATTGTCCGTGTATCGAACTTCAACAACACGAATGTTCCGTATTATCTGTGAGGTGGGCTTGTACAAATTTACCAGAATAATTTTAGATACCTTTCCCGTATACCCATCAGTGTTGAAGATGGGGAGGGGGGGGGGAGGAATGGTTGGAGAAATTCTGAGAAAAAAGAAGGCGGTTCCTTCGAATTTTCGTTTTTCCAAAAAAAAAACTTAAAAAAAAAACAGGGAGTATTGGTATTCATAATATTTTCGCAGTGAAAGATATTTAAAAAAAAAAATTAGATTAGATACCTATCTTTTGTCAGACAACTTTTTTAATTTTAGATTTTTTATTATATTAGACAGTTACAGTTTATTTTCTTTTCTTTTTTTTATATTTCCAATAAGAATAATAAGTTTAAAATTTGAAAGTCTTAAAAATTTGTGCTGTGTTTTGTCAATATAATCTGAGTGAACCTTATAATGCGCCACAAATGGGTTGACATAAAAGTGACTTTTATCACGATGTTTTTAAAAGTAACTCGTTTGAACGTAAATACATTTTGTCAAAAAAGTTAATAAGCTGCGACTTCCAATCGCTGTCCACGTCCAGTTCGCCGTCCAAGTCCAACAGAAAAGTGCCTCCTGCTAGTAGTAGCTGGTAGTTCACCAGCAAAAGTTGGCTCATGGCAAAAGTTTACGTCACAACTACCGTGTGACACAAGTGGCGTTAATTGGAGAAAAACGCTACTCTTGCCGCTTTGATTCTGCTAGCCATGTAGCTATAAGCCGTAGCGGGGAAAAAGGGAAAAGACTGACTGTCGTTAGTTCGGCTGTCGGATTCCAAAAGTCTTGTATCTAATTTGATGTAATTATGCCAGTTTATGGACTTGGTCTTTTAGAGTTAGAAGTTTTAACCCCTGCGATGTGATTTAATATACAAATGTTTTTGAAAATTATTAGTCAACAATCAAAACAATGTACATTTTTACGCAGCATCGCGTTCGTTGATCAAATGCATTGTACATATGTACATATCGTCTTGTATTAGTGATCGAAGAACTGGTGAATGCGATATTTTTGTCATAAATTTTTATAATGTAGTTAGAAGTAAGATTGTAAAAAAAAATTTTAAATTTGTACAGCGCCCTTAAGGTGATTTTTCATAAAACCGGCACTATAAAAATCGTCCTATTATTATTATTATAATGATAAGCGTTTCTGGATAAAATAAATATCAGAGTATGCAGTTTAAAATCTTCAGAAAACTAATGTAGAAAAGAGTGGGAAGGCTACGAAGCACTGCATAAAGAGGAGACCAACTATACTGTCTCATTCTTTCGCAATCCTATAGATGTATGTGTTTGTCTCTTTTTAGAGTCGTTATTTTTCTTTTCATCGAGTTTCGAATCAAAACGGTGCTAAAGAAGTTTTCTCTCTAATAAAAAAACAATGACATAAAAATACATACCTACTATTTATAAGTGGATTTTAAAAGGTTAATTGGATTTTCAAATTTTTAAAAACTTATATGTTTAATGTTTTATAAGAAAAACTCTATTTTTATAACTTTTGAAGATTGTTCCCATCGTCCCAGTTGCGACCATTGTCTTTTTCTATTTTTCTGTGTCTTGTTCTCTTTCATATTTTCATTTAGATTATTACTGTTATCTTCTTCCTCATAACTTGAATGTTCATTTTTGAAAAGTAATTACGCAAAAAAAACTAAATGGGGCCTTATCACTTTTAAAGAACTGAAAATTTCCATGAAGTGGCTGGTTAACAGCGGTTAATTTCCCTGAACTATGTAACATAATTAATGCTTTGAAATTTCACTCATTCTTTCTAAGAGCCTACAACCTATTCGGTGGTCGATTTTTTGTAAGCAAATCAGAAATTGAAAACTGAATATTTAGATGTCTAACCAAACATTACAAAGTAGTGGAGTATTTTTCCCAAAACATTTTCTTCCCTAAAGGGTTAAATTGAATGCCGAGGAATTGCATGTCTTCTCAAACCGCCGCTATTAGCTCCACTCTTTCAGCGTCACATTGTCTTCTACTCGCTCTCACTAATTTCAAGTTGGAAGTTTCTCTTAATTTTAGTCGATTGTGGATGCTGTTAGTCAAAAATGCAGATTTCCACCAACGTAAAGATCAGGTTTTAATGTAGGTACCTAATTAACGATTTTTAGAATCATAATAATTATTATAATCGAAAGAAGGCTATCATTTTATGTAAATAGTGGCAAAAGAAATATTCTCAATTTCTTGGCTTTTATTAGCAATTAATTCGTTTATAAAATAAGGTATGAGTGTAAACTTTTATTATTTGCTTTTTTTATATGAATCCTACAAGAATCCCAACTGCTCCCGCCTGGAGCCAATGAGACTATGGCATCCCCAATTGTGAGGCTGAAGTGGGGAGGGGAAGGAGATGTGGAAGAGGAAGGTGAGAAGTACTTGGCTATTCAGATCTAGTCAAACCAAACACGGCTAAAGCCATTTCAAGCAACGTTTCAATTCTGAATAGTGGTCTTCTTACACCAGGGCGATACTGATAGTATCTTCCACTCTGAAACGTGCCGCAAATATAATATATATATTATTTTAAATGAATAAATTGTGAAATTAATCAAATAAAATTTATTTGCCACGCCGGGATTCGATTTTGCGACCTTCGGAATGCGAGTCAAGAGCCTTACCGCTGGACTACGCCGGCTGTCAGATGCTATCGTCTTTAAAACTTTGACTTATTATTTTTAAATAACCAGCAGTTATTGTTATTTTTTACATTTTTGAATTTCTTTCGTATTTGTTTCATTAATTCATATTATTTTTTGTATGGCATACTATCTCTGAAGCGTGTGATGAAAAGTGTTCCATGCCAACTGAGAATAAAGTCAATTCAACACCTCCTTGAAAAGTCATTAAAAGCTATAAAAAAATATTTTTAAATTAGCCGATACCCCTAACTTAACGTAACCTATTTAACTAATTTTATATATTTTTTTTTTAACAATCTAAAAGACTTAACTGAGATGGTTCTGCGTTGGTTTCATTCCGAGTTGTCCGGTCACCGATGAAAATAACTAACAAAAAAATTATTTCAAATACACACTTTTGTATCCACAAAATATACACAAGCATCTTTCCATTACAGAGATTTATTTATTTCAATCTGTCAAAATTACTACCAATAAATAATACGTGTTTCCATTGGTTTTAAAAAAGTGTAAAACTCATCGTTTGCTACCTAGTTTGTACCCGTGTTCTTTCCGAAATATCTGATATATTGTATAAAATATCGATACACTTATACAACGAATCTGCCAAAACAGCAATATCCCAATAAGAAAGGCAGAAAAAACATGTCCGCGCGCCGTGCATTCCATCACAGAGGGCGCGGATAGTGGACGTATTCCCCATAAGTTGAGCAGATTCCCCATCAGCTCAGGTTCGGGCAGGAGGCATCAGCCAAGGGGTGCAAGTCCAGTAAATCAGGGTGCCAGCCGCTCTGCAAGCCGAATTTATGTCGCCATAAAATTACAAAGCAGGGGTTGCACCAAGGAGGGATTCGTCTAGGAACGGACAGTGAGATAAGGTGGAGGACGCCACTGAAATGTGCACCAAATAATTAAATTAAATATTTTAATTTATAGCCTAATATGGCGAATTTAATCTGGGCGTACCGGATACTCGGGCGCGTGAGGGAGATTTTATGTGTTTGAGTTATGAAAATAGTATAATATTTAATACAATAATGGTAGGAGTAGATCTAAATCAAAATAATCAACCCTTTGCCTATTTTTGTGTTTGTTTTTGGGGAACACTCTTTTTGTGCTAAATATAAAAATCCAATTTAAATCCGTTTCAAAAATATTTCAATTCAGTGAGGGTATCAAAATTGCTACATTACGATTTACGATTAAAAGACATTGTAAAGATAGGCCGTGTTCATCCTTACCTCATTTAAACAATCCACTTAAAGTCAAATATCGAACACAATATCGTCGCATAATCTAAAAGCAATATTTCAGTATCCAAAAATGCTAAATAGTCATAAAAATGGTTTTCAATTTCACAAATCAGGAGTGCGGTAACAAGTGGATCGCCGGAGCAATTGATTCTACTCGATATTCCCAACGAATAATATATCATCGATTAAAAGGGCGGGCAATGGAAAAAAGAGCATAAGAACAAATATAATTTTCCATAATTCTAAATTGTGACTGCCTGTGGTGTAATAAATCTTGGGGGTATGATAACAAAAAAGGCCATTTCACCATCCCCCACCTCTCTGCATCCCCCCCAGGGCCCACGTCCCCCTCCCCCGATCCCCGCCCCACATTACCCCCTTCCCCCCGGCAGCCATCTTTAGCGGCAATGGCAATAATAAACACTCCTTTATTATCTAAGGGGTGGCAGGTGAAGGGTATCAGACACTTTTAATTGCTGGCAAAAAATCGCCAGCGCGATAAAACTTCGCACTTTGCGCGTAAATAAAGCGAATAAAGCGTAATGTATTATTTTCCTCCGCTTGCGCCGGGTAAGTATGCAAAATCTTAGAATGCCTACAAATGGACGGAATACAAATGGAGTGTCTATTTTTATGGTAATCGCAATTGTCGGCCATTTTTGGGAGTCGAGGAGAGCGCCCAAAGCGGGTTTCTGGTTCTGGCGACAAAATGGTAATGAACGAGAATCGTTATTATGTTATTGCTACACGTATAAATGTCTAGACTGTAGTAATTCTTTCAATAAATTCATCAATCATTCACGAAATATTCCACCCACTCGACTGCATATTTTTTTTTTATAAAATATCGTCAAATAAGGGATTTAATCGACCTAGATTTATCGACCAAGATTTCACCGTTCATCCCAAATATAAAAATAAAAGAATGAAAATGCTTGGCTTCATTCATCGAAATTCCAGAGGTTTTGGGAATATTTCAACTATAAAATTTTTGTATACATCCTTAGTACGTAGTCAAGTCGAATATAACTCCTCGATCTGGTCCCCCTATTTTAAAATACATTCAGATTCAATCGAGAAAATTCAACATAATTTTCTAAGACACATTAATTTTAAACTCGGCATTCCCACTGAAAACATAAACTATAATTACTTGATGAAAGAATTAAAATTATTAAGACTCTCAGGTCGAAGAATTATATCCGACTTAATATTTGTGTTCAAAATTGTAAAAGGTAGAAAAGACAGTCCTGAGTTAACTAAGCTCATTGAATTTCATATAGCCACGAGAGCCACTCGTTCTAAAATCCTGCACAATAACCGGACTGAGTATATGAAACACTTGCTTGTACCTAGATTACATGAAGTTACGAATAGATATGCAGATGTGACAGATTTTTTCAACTGCACGGAAGCTAGGTAAGAGAAGGCTATAACTATAAAATATTTTCTATCAGTATTAATTTTATTTGCACTATAGAATTTTATATGTAATTTTATCTCTGGTGTCATTTCTTAATCAGAAGCCACAATTAACTCTTTTACTCTTTTTTATTATTTCTTATTTAACTATGATTTTGTGATAGGTAATCCGTGTTTATGGTATATTACCGTTTATATTAAATAAATAAATATTTAGATTCTGTAAGTACTCTAGCTAGTACCTACTAGTATTAAGACGTTTTTAAAATTTACCATAAAATGCCAAAAATTGTTCGAATGGTTATCATCCGAAAAAATTGAGCTTTGTTTATTAATTAAACATATTAAAAAATTATAATATTTTTTAAACATAATAACTATCAAACATCTAAAGGTTAGGGAGTGAAGGAACAAAGAATCCCGCGCCGCCACTGGCCCTACTTGCTAAACGTGTAATTGAAAAGTGATTTACGCGGTCCGGGCTGTCAGAAATTTTATGTGAATATTCTTTTGCAGAAGTAATCATTTTAAATTATTTATGCCCATTATATAAATAGGAAATATTTGACTTCTGGTATTATTCGAAATAATTTATATCTATAATTAAAGAGAAATGCTGAAATGATGTTTATTATTAAAACGATAATAGTTTTTTTTACAAATTGCTTTGGTTATTTCGGATTTTTCCTTAGGAATATATCTTTTACTAATGACACATAAGATTGGTGGTAAATGCTATGCCTACATTCTAACGATTAAAGGAAAGATAACTGCTTGGGGAATTTTATTATTTGCTTAGCATTTTTATAGAAAAAATCGATATTATCATTTTTTGGGGGAATGCAGATTTTTTTAATGACTTTGGGGTCATCGGCCAATGCTCCTAAACTAGGTATGTTTATTTGTTTTCGTTTTTTTTTAATAAATCGTTGAGTTCATTTTTTTCAAGTATTTCAGACATCGAAACCAAGAATATGGTTTGACGTTTCATTTTTAAATAAATTGATTTTATTCAACGATTTTTTAAATTTATCAATGTATATTTACAAGAATTTTTTAACATTACAACTGATTACATTATGCAAAGTTATACAATAATTCATTATTATTCTACTACTCCATAAGTTGAGCTCTAGGAGCTCGTGTTTATGGAAGCAGTATTGACATGCAACAAAAAAAAACGTTTAATGAAATATGTAAACAATGATCAAAGACTTATGAAATAAATACAACCTTTATTATTATTTTTTAAATTATTTATTTACGCCTTAGTGGGCTTTTAAAAGATAAGTAAACAAGCAATACAGTTGTATTAGGTACATAGTATAACAATATATAATGATTTATGATTGAATTAAGGCAAATAAATAATATTATTATTTGACAAGGTTTACAGTTTAGAAAAAAATATTTATTGAAAGAATTTAACAAAACATATTTTTTTAAATATTAAATACTACAGATTAAGTGAGGGTAAACTAAGGGTACAATATATCATTATCGAATTTCAGGGACTTAATTTGCTTTTTGTATTGTTTGTAATATTGTAATATTTCAATGTTTCGGTTATACTAATTTTGTTTTTGGAAAATAATATATTGTACCATCTCACACCTAAACACAAATAGTGGAGCTGAGCCGTGGTCGTTCTAAGCACAGGGATGGCTATTAAGCCATTAGTTTTAAATCTATTACTTGATGTTTCATAATTGCATAAAATAATGTAGTAATAATTGCATAAATAATGTAGTAACTTATTTATTCTGTAGCCGACTTTTTTGTATTAAACGTATAATTTATCTTAAACGATTTCCACTGAACCTTCTTCCATTCCTAATGATTATAATCAAGGTTGTAAACAAATTAAAAACAATCAACCAGTGGAAGTATGTCAACTTACGTCGATGTTCACAAACCGTTGTTTTAACGCACAAAACAGTAATTTTATCGCATTTTAATTCCATATTCACAAAGCAAAGTACTATTTCAAACCACAGATCATAACTTTCGTTTCATCTACTTCCTACAGAATTTTTATTCTCTTTTCCTTTACTTCCAACGAAGCTAATGAGCTAATATAAAAACAATAATCACGGACATAGTAAAATCATCCAACAAAGGATTTTATTATAATACACCAATAAATATAAACGGGCTATTCAATTCCAGAACGTGGACATTATTTGTATATTTTATGACATGTGTTTCCGTTAGCGCTTTATTCGTTACCTAATATAAATCCGGGACCTGATGACGCTTTGATTGATGTTGGTTTCCGACACTTTGTGAAACTATCGTAATCATGTTTTACGAGAGCCTTCCTATATTATCTTTCTTTATTAGGTACAATGTGTGTGAGCGAGCTCCTTTCTTAGATTGTACATGTTTATCGGACACTTTCACTAATCAAAGCGAGTTACCGCTAAGTCAAATATGTCTCAAATACATAATACCGGTGTTCCCAACGTCGCGTCGCTAAGCTTAGTTTAGGCACAGCGGAATGTGTTTTCAAAGATAGTCCGGCTATAAGTATTGCATGGTTAAATGTGAATGTCACTAGGGCGGTTTTGAGTATACAAAACAATTGATGAAAAATATTTTAAGACGTTTTGATGGTAATATATTGAATGTAGCCAAGTTCATCAGTTCGCTCAAAGACGATACTAAAAATAAAAACAAAGGGTGTAAAATGTAAACGAATGCTTTAAAACGGGGTGCAGATATGCAGGTTGAAAATAATTAGCACGATTTGGTAATTATGTACGGCAAGTAAAGAGATGAAGCCATGCGAAATAATACAAAATCATGTATTTTTATTTTTAAAATTTGATCGCTTCAATTAAATACTGCGTGTAGAACATATCTTGGCCTCTCTTTTTATAAGTGTTTTAATAAGCCTAGAAAAAAATGAAATATGAGGTCTATAAAAAAACAATTTCAAATGCAAATTCTCCTACTTAAAAACTCCTTTTCGGATATGGTTTTATTGTTTAATGTGGCAAAATCAGTTTCTTTTATAATAATCGCAAAAAATATATATATTTACGTCCGAACTTTACAAAATAAAATAAAATAAAATATGCATTTTCTCGTTGCTATTTTTGACATCAATCAATACGGCCCGAACTCTACGAATTTGGATTTTTAAAGTGAACCTTATGCCATCGGCGCAAGAACCATGCACTTGGCGCACACCCATTACGTATCAGTTACGCCCCGCCTGTGAAGGGGAATAGACGTCCTAGACTCCGCGTCGCTTGGTTCCGTGAAATCAATTTTAAATTTCCTTGTTATTACAATAAACAATGCGTAAAAGAGCAGTTAATGTTTTTTACAGGCCTTTACTAAATCAACCTAATTCAAATACCTTTTCCAACCTTTCCAAAAGCTTTTCTCAAGTATTTTTAAACTCCTCCCAAAAAGAGGCGTGGATTCCGATTTCGATTTTTTCCTGGACTATTGGAACATTACATCACCTGTGTTGTGAATCATAGAAAATACTTTGTATAATATTGGTATTTTTCCTACCTTACGGATATCCACTCCCAGATTGTTATTACATGTACAAATGTATATGTAACAAGTAATAAGCTTACATTGCTTACTATTTAAATATTCAACAACATAATAAGTCAACATATGTTTATTATGAAAAAAAATGTTGATGTATTAGAAATGCCTGTGAAATAAAAAAAAAACCCTTTCCAGGTACTCGGGTAGAGTTCTTTTTAACAAGGTATTAATCAACAAACATTTCGATTCCATTTGGCTTCGCAAGGGTTAATATATTACAGCAAATTATGCACATTATACCTACATCTGTTAAGCCCTTAAAATACGTTTACATCAAATCCAGGGTTGTTTTTAAACCAAACAATTATCAAAATACATTAAAATAACACTCCGCCCCTGTTTGGAGAATGGCATCAGCGTTTCCCGACCATTAATGTCACCCTCAAATTATAATCATAATTTGTAGCCCATCTTTTTAATATCAAACATTGTCCCATTATTATGGGAAGGTAGCTCCCTCTAGGTACCGGGACTAAATCATATTGTTACGCACGTCCCCGCGATCAACGCATTAGTCCCAGCAATAGCAATCCTTAAAACTTATTTTAATAAAGGTTCGTTTTGCTTGTGGAGTTACTCGGATATAGGACACTGCAGTTTTATAATCAGTATTAAAATATTTAGGATCTAGTTTGAAATTTGTTTTTTTTTTAAGTAGGTATTTTTGATTCATGCAAAAAAATAGTAAAAAACACGGTTTTTTTCAACGGATTGATGATATTTGTAAGAATTTATTGCAGATTTGAAAAATTAGTTAATAATATTGTACAAAATTTAATAAAGTTTTTTTTTTTAATTTTTAATTTATTACATTCAGTTAATTTGATCATTTGACTGATCAGAATGATGAATAGGACAAAAGAGATTTATTATCATTTAAAAAGTACAGGGTGTTTAGGTACTTACTTGGCTTACTTTAATCAGCGATTCCTGACATTATTTGGAGTAAAAAAGTAAATGAAAATATGGTGTACAGTGATATTTTTGACGTTTTTTTTTCAGCCCAAAACATGAGAATTTAGTATATATTGGACAGTTAGGGGTGAGGGTTTGTTTGGTTACTTGGCTGAGTAATCAGTGATGACATATGGAAGAATTTATTTGGTTAGGTTTTGAAGAAAAAAATTGGAATTAAAAAAAAAAAAACAGAACACCACAAAAATCACCGGAGACCAAAATTTTATTAACATGTTTCACTCTAAGTAATGTCAAGTACATCCCTTAACACCATGTATATATATATATATATTTTGATTTGGCACACATTTCAAAAATACCTGACCAAAAGTTCTGAAGAAGTAAAAGTTAATTCTGCATCTCAGAAAAAAGTTCTTGTGTCGTTATTTATGAGATTTCGAAACAAAGCAGAAGGAAACAGATTTATTGTATTTTATTTTGTAATAATCTGTCTGCAAATTTGTTTGTCACGTTCCGGTTCCGGTTCAATGTGGCGGCCGTGTTTGATACTTCCTTTTTGTCCCTCCAGAGTTTGCATGATCGTGGTTCCTACTACGAGCTGTCACATCGGAATAATCAATATAATAGTACCAACCGGCGTGAATAAAATTCAAGGTTTATAGTTATTAAGTAGGTTACAAATAATCCTACGACTTCAGAGGAAATTTTCGTTTCGATGTATTAAATAAAAGAATGTCAGAAAATAATTTTTGAGACACGAGGTCTACTGTTCAGACAACTACAAGTATAAATCATAACACTCTTCCCCACTTTTAGGTCAAATTGTAACAAACTTAAATTTTAATAAAGTTTTTTGGGATTCAGTTTTATAATATAATGCGGGTTGAGAGTTGAGAGACGCCCCTGTTGAGTCTCCGTTTTACTTGATATAGATCTGCATGGCATTTCACGGAAAACTGTGAAGGCGACCTTTTAGGGTGAACTTTCTATGCATTGGAGACACTAAATCATTGCTTACGTAATGGTATTATATTCAAGTACCTACCGACATACTCCAGATACTGATATGACGCGGGGTGCAATGCGCAAATAATGGGCTTTCTTACTTCGGTGAGAACTTTCAAATTGCCATAGCATCTACCAGGAAATTTGTTATTCAAGCGGGAAACTGGTGAATCTACTTAAATTATTTATTTTGATCAAGTTTAATATGTAGAACTCTATTAAAAAAAATTCTTTTATATATTTCGTAAAATTATTATTTAATTTATGAAAACGGTTTATTTATAAATTAATTCTGCTATATAATTATAATTACGCGTGACAGTTTGATAATACCTTCAGAAAGCGAAATAGCTGTCAGGCGTAATAATAATTACATGGCGGAACTTGCTTATAAGTATTTAAATATTATAATATTTTTATGATTAAATTTTATTAATTAAATTATAACATAATTGAATATATAAAAAAAATATGAAATAATTGTTAATAGAGTATTTTTTTTACTTCTCTATGCTTTATGTGATTTAGATTCACTGGTTTCCCAGTTGTCCCACTAGTTTCTGAATCAAACAAAAAAAAATCATTTTTATTTGTATGGGATAAAAATTACAACAGAAAATCACCTTCATTATTAAGTCAGGATTTATTTCAGTGCAGAAATTCTGGGACTAACTACCATATGTATTCCTCTTTGCCCAGAATACTAATGGAGGGAAACAATTATACCAAGTCAGTGGACATCTTCAATTTATCTTTGAATAAATATAAAATATTGTTATTGAGGCAGTTCAGTTATGTACAATAAAATGTTTTTTCTATGCTATATATGTAAAAGCCCCGAAAAAGGGCGTTTATTTATAAATAAATAAATAAATTACAAAAATAATAAAAATTAGATTGTTTGCCTGCCGCCTTTTTGAAAAATTTCCTCAAGAAGGCTGTATAAATAAAATTTGTTAGGATTTATCTTATTATTTATAAACAGAGACAGAATCGTTTAAACAAGTTCTAATTCCCTTTACTCCTTTACCTATATATGTATTAAGAAAATCATTAAGTTTAATTAATTCATCAAATTATTAGGTACACAATTTTCAATCAATACGCTTTAAGAACATAATCGTTGTGTACGAAAACCACCACCAACCACCAACCACCACCAAAGAAATCTAACATAAATTTTCGTCATGGCAGGCTGGTTCCAAAATCGTAAGGTTCATAAGAGAGCCGATTTCAGTAGCTTTAAGCCAGATTTATCAGTGAATTTATTATTCATCATCACAAAATTGCATTCATGTGTTTGCTACCCTCTCCGAGGCTTCAGTTTTACATTGTTCAGAACACCAACACCAAATACCAGAGCAGCGTGCATTACAATAAACAAGGAAATAACTCGCGGGGGTGTTCCTTAGCTCTCGACTGTCAAATGATTGTACTTGTACAAAGAACTCGCGTAATATTTTGGCGTTACATAATTCTTTCCCAGTGACGTGACGTGAAGCCACCGCCGCATCCGACATGTGTTTATCCACCGAGGGAGATGGCAGGAACCGAGCGAGACAGAGAGACATTTCAAACATCAAATGCGTTTCAAGAGCACATTACCACGTATAAATAACATAAATATCCCGGGTACAAAGCCACACAATGTTACTTAGTTAAGCAGGCATGAGTTATGGGACGCGTGAAAGATATATTGCGCACTCCTTATAACGCGGTTGTCACACGAAAAAACAGCCGTCATGACGGGGTGTGGGCTGTGGGCTGGGGGGTGTGAGCTGTGAGCTGTGAGCTGTGAGGTGAGCCCTTCCCGAGGTACCTCGCTACCTTCCTACCTTCCTGATCCCTACAGCCACCTTCGCAGGTAACTAACTAACCTGCTTATTCCAAGGTCCTTGCTCCCGTGGAGAAATATGGGACTCATCAAACAAATGTAGCTACTATTGTAATTTTATAAGGAGAAAGGATGCGATAAATCTGCGCCAACATTCGTCCCACTCTTTTCTGACATCCGTACGTGTTTTGTCAACTTTCGATGTGCTTTTTGATTTGGCGTGTGTCGTGTGTTGCTCTTGTGCTGTATTCCGTGTTTACGAAAAGGGATGAGCAACAATATACGTGTACATACATTGATCGTTGATTATCTTCCTTTTTAGGTTTTATTGTAAAATTATGTTGAAATGAGCTTGTGATTTTTAAAAGAAATTTCTATTTCAAATGCGTAATAGAGTATCTTTTGTACATTAAAGGAGCTTTACAAAAATAAAGTTTTCTCTTTCATATTTTACGATAGAGTTGTTAGAAAGTAGTATATTTATGAAATCTGATGTCGATTTCATCGAAATTTTTTCGCTGTTGATCAACGTAACTATAAATCCATCGTTTTGAACTATTCATCAAAGTGTAATTCTACGATTCCATTAGTCAGTAGTCAGATTCATATAGTCAGTGGGTGCGCATAGAGACTCAATTATTTGAGAGACCGCATTAAAAAACCAACCTCAATACATCGTTTTCTAAACAATCATAAAAGATGACTCATAGATCATACAACATTTCACAATTAAAAAATTAAGAAAACCAATTTAATTTGGACGGTAATTTTTTATTTACTTTTTTGGTACAGCGAACATGGTGTCGAGGATAGGAATGGTATGTTGTAGTTCTGCCCTAGGACGGTCTTGCCTGCCTGCTGGAAGTGTCTGGTTATTTTCGCCTGATCTCATCTGAGAAAGAATGGCCGACGCCTCGCTTCGAGTTGATGTTCTGATTTATTGCTTCCTTTCATAATAATTTGCAAAAGTATACAAAGACGAGTTTTGAGCAGCGTTTTGAAAGACGTGGCACTTTATGTGTGGGATTTGACGGCTGTGGGAAGGATCCTAACTTTGTGAGTTATTGACTGACATTTTAATGGCGGAGGAAACACTTTGAAAGCTGTTTCTTTTTTGTCATCGAACTTCCAGAAGCTTCATGTGTCCTTCGCATGGTTTTATTTAATAAGGTCAATGCTAGAAAAACAACATCACCCGTATTTTTTTTTTAATAAATGCATTATCTATCTTCGTATTATAGATTTATGCTAGAGGCCTTGCAAAAGTATGTATCTACCCAATGCGGAAAAATAAATACCTTTGTTAAAAACTACTTTATTTTATATACTTGATTTACCTTTGACTAATAATCACAACTCTTTGTAATGTTTTTTGTTCATAGGTACTATTGTATCCTGACGAAGAAACGTTGATAATTTTGATTAAATAAGCAATCTGTTTTCACTTAATTATCTTTTTTTAAATTTACACGTCACTTCATAAATCGAAACGGTGATTTTTGACGGTGTAACTAAAAGTGGTATGTCAGTAAGACTGATTAAGAACTGATAAGAACTGATTCTAATTAAATAATCATTTTTCTAAATTCTTTCATTAAGGTTAAACGGAACCAGTGTTATAATTTACGCGTTCACAGATGGCGCAAATTCAATGATTTTAGGTTAAAACTATCAAAAAATAAAAATTCAAAAAATGTAATCACTCAATCCAGTATTGTATTTGTTAGCCTTTATTGATTGATTTTGATCATGGACCAAACTATTTATTCATGTTTATATATGTAGGTGCGCAAACAATGAATTCACATTAATATTTTGAAGCGTAACTTCCTAAAAATTGTTTTAACCTAAAATTAAATTGGCGCCATCTGTGAATGCGTAGATTACAACGTGGATTCCGTTTAACCTTAAGGACGCAATTAATTGAATAAAATATATATTTATAAGGCGGAGTGACCCATAAAAATAAATGCACCTTGATTCAAAGACATCGATAGATATACTTAGTAAATGTTCAGATATAATATTTTAATTACAAAGTTATGATTATTTTCTATTCTGCATCTGTTTTATAGATATATTTTAAATATGTTACAATTTTATATTTTTTATGTAAAAAAATTTATGTCCTGAGAAGTTTTGAATACCTTTGTTAAAGTTTTAATATATTTTCTGGTTTGGCAAAGCACTCCCGACACAATGGACATGTATTAATATTGTCTGCCACGAAATGTAAAGATTAATTATTAATTATAACTCTTCATGCCATCTTTACAATAGCGATTTGTCGCCTGAACACTGCTTCAAGCTTCGAAAGAAATTGTAACGGTCAATTGAGAATGGAAATTTGGTAACATTATTATTTAGATAGGACATACTTCATGTATGAAAATAAAGGATTAACCATTTCGAATTATTTCATTTTTGCACTTTATATTGGACCTATGGCCGTAATCAGATAGAAGTAAAAATATCTATCTTTCTCGAGTAAATGTCACCCATGGCTGATTTGTAAGCCTTGTATGAAAGCGTCTTGACTGAATCGGAAATCAGCCTTTTTTAGATTAACGATCAAAAGCTAGCGGGTCCAATCCATTGCTCGCTAAATTATATCACTTATCATTCCATAAGCTCAATGGAAGATGCTCTGAGGAACCAGCGTCATTGATCCCTTCGGCACCGGTGCTTAGTCGGGAGACACGCCATACGCGCGCCCAACATATGTACACGATTGACATTTGTCACATGAGAACGGGTCGTTTTTTCGACTCGTTCTTGAGTTCAACAGCTCGGCTGTGGAACGATTTGCCGGCCTCTGTGTTTCCTCCCTCCTACAACATGGGTCTTCAAGACCAATGTTCATTCCTTCCTCTCCTCAAAAAAACCCTCCACAAAGCATCCCAGATGATACTCTTGTGCGGAGTTAATGTAAAAAAAATAAAAATAAATTAATTAATAAAGCAATGTGAGATTTAATTTTTATTCCCTATATACCCATATTACACGCCTCACTAGACGACGTCTGTTCTCATACGGGAGGATGATAGGAATATATTTAATTGTGCAATATCGGTGCTGCTCCAACGTCCAGAGGTCTAGAGAATGATCATTTTATTAAATCTGTGGTGATTCTTTCAAGTTAGTATAAACATCGGTGTTTTAAAAACGTTAACAAAGCACCTTGAAAGGCCCGCTGGTTTACGACCCTCAAATATTCACTTTACGAGCATTAGTCGGCGGTCCCTTGAACCGTTTTTTTCATCAAACATTTCAAAATGTATTTGCACAGTCAACCCGCAACAGTCTACAGAGCCCCCGCCTTATCTGTGAACCAACAAACGTCGGGCTGCGAGAATAGGAACCAGCCCAAGAATAGAAATCGAATAATTCTTTTGATATAAAGTAATTAACTAACTAACATTCACGCCGTTTCCCTTGCCTCATTCACATTCATACATACTCTTCTATTATTCTGACTCTCGACATGGCCCGACTCAAGTAACTGATTCACTTAATTGTGCCATCTCTTCCTCGGGCGTTCCCAACTTCTTCTACCATTCACATTTGCGTCATATTATATTATTTAAAGTAATTAAATAAACGAAATTATTTTTTCAAGCATTTTTTTACCAAACATAGTGAATTCATTAAAATAACTGATAAATGGCAACACCTTAAGGCTGGAAATAGTGCGACTCGTACGTTGGTCGCGTATGTCGGGCGCCTGCAGTAATTTGAAGAGCTGTTGTGCTCTACGCTGCGTACAATGACCAACTCGGCAGCGCTACGTCGTCGGTCGACCGACGGTACGCGTGGCACTATTTACATCGTTTCGAAGAAATTCAAATATAACATTTTTATCAAATTACGATTTAGCGACATTTTATTTTTTTGAGAGTTGGAAGGTTCCCGTTAAATGATGATTTTGGTGTTTTTTAGCTTTGGGGCCATCCATAAATTACGTCACACCTTAAGAGGTGGGAGGGGTGTAGAGAAGTGTGACAAGGCGTACGGGGGGGGGGGGGGGGGGGGGTCATCAGCTTTATGACGTCACAAGCAGTTGGGTTTACTATTTTACTTTTACACGTAACATTGCAAAACGTGTGATGTTACGCTAGGGGGGGGGCTCACAAATGTGACAGCGTGTGACAGGGACGGGGGGGGGGGGGTAAAAAAAATCATGAAATTCGTTTGACGTAATTTATGGATGGCCCCTTTAAAACAAATTGTGATCAGCGGAAGAGGGCAACTATCAAGATAATAAACTTGTAAGCTTATTACAATTTGATAGAAAGCTGAAACGCACCTAGAATCGACGTTTAATGAGGATTTTCTAATGGCAAAAAACTAAAAGAGCCGAATGGCCATTTGATGACAACATGACATTCGAAGAAAATTCGTTGATTTGAAAATTGTCTTTTTTTCCCAATTTAAAAAAAACCTATGTTTTTTTAACTTAACAATTGAAAACATTATTTCTGTTAAAATAACATCCAAAAACTTTAGAAAGAAAATCATAAAGGCAAACCAGTTTCATTGTGTTTTTGTTAGAAGAAAGCCGTTTTCTAACATTCATAAAAAAAAAACTTTTACAAAATAGGTGTCAAAAGCCCATGGCTTTTTATCGGCAAGGTTGAGCACCTGATTATTAAAACAACTCGGAAACGGGGACCGTCTAACAATTTCTGTTTGAGATACAATCATGTTGACTTTGGGATAAGATCCTCTTTGTGTTTTTCTCGCGATCATTCTTACAGCCATTTATAACGGCAAGGTGCACACCGCCATCGCAACTATTCTTAATTCCCGATTAAGTTTATTTTTTATTTTCTGTTTGGATTGCAATAAATGATTGTTTGTTTAATACGCGCGATCAACTGTGGCGGGATTTACTGGGATTATCTTGACACACAAAGTGTGTGAAATATGTCCGTAACACCGTCATCAGGCGAAGCACTTGTCGGTTTAAAGGTATTCTTTGTGAAGATAATTTAAGCAAATAGCAGCCGCCAATACTTAAGCCAATGTGGAGGTGCTTCGAAAACTAAATAAAGATTGTGCGTATGTTCCTTTCCAAGAGTGGTGTACCACAAGGATCTAATTTAGGACCAATTTTGTTTTTACTTTGATTAAGTTTTTTTAATTTGTTCATGTTTTTTCTTTTTTTATAAACGACATTGCCAATATATTTGATAAACATATAAATGTTTTGCTATATTTAAAGGTATTCTTGAATATGTGAAGATACTTTCAGCAAATAGCAGCCGTCAATACATAGCCAATGTGGAGGTGCTTTGCCAACTAAATAAAGATCGTATATGAGGACCCATTACTGGTAAAGATTAGTCGCGCTTTTCAATAGATGGAAGATATAATTATATCAACTTAGAAAATGATTGTTGAATTTAAACCTATTTTAGCTTATGTTAGATGCGGTACAATACGTGCATGAAAATTTCAGCCACAGTCGTCATCGTCACCACGATTAGTTCAAGTTACACCACATGGCAGAATAGATGTTCTAGCACAGCATAGCACAAAAAGAGAAATGGAGTACAGAATTAAGAATTTTAAAATAGGAAATCATGTTAGTGGGAACCGTAAATGGATATTTAAAATAAATAAGTGGTCCAATAATTAAAAAAAAAACATTAAGAGAAGTCGTGAAAACCCAAGGACATGGCACGATCAAGTTAATCAAATACTTGAGTCGTGTCATTTCAAGAGTCAGAACAGCAGAAAGTATGTTTTTTTACATTAGCTCCACACAGAGGACCCCGAGGAAAAAAAACCCCTAGAGCCTATGTCATCTTTGGGGATGCTGTGGGGAAGGCCTGTTTAGGGAAAGTAAGGAGATACAATTCTGGGAAAGAAAAAGTGAGGGGTGTGTGAGGTGTGGATAGGAATCTAGATGTCAATGTGTCTAGAAAGGACGGACATGAATGATGGTATGAGGCAATATATGAATGTGAATGAAGCAAGGAGTGTGTGGCGAAACAGATTTGTTAGAAACCTATACTGTGGCGGCCGACCTAGCCTTCCCCTGTGGAAGAACGGCGTGAGAGTTAGTTATTTAGTTAGATACGTCTATTGAATTTTTTTATTTATTTATTTATTTTTTTATTTCCTTTATTTTTCCCAAATTTTACATTAGATGTATAACAATATCATTAAATAATAAGAATAATGGGAACCCACTAAGGCGCAGCCTGTGCGTGGGTAATATAGTTTAATATATTTTATTATTGTACCTAAAAAGAACAAACAATGGGCATATAAAGCAAAAACATGATTAAAAATTGTCTAAACAGCTGTGCACAAAATGAACATACACAGTGCAATAGTGAGTGTATAGTGTAATATTAAGTGTAATAGTAAGTGTATATTAAGTGTAGTAGTATTGTAATAATAAGTGTATTGTTTAAATATTTGAAAATAAAGTGATAGAACTTAAACAAACAACGTTTCAATATCTACATTGTCAAGCCACGACTTCAAGTCCTTTATGTATTGAAGCAGTTTAGTTGGTTTTTTTTTTTTTTTTTTTTTTTTTGTTATTGTTTTTGGGGTGTTATGCCGTGTTTCGCTACCTCCTTCTTTAGCCAACGTTTCGGACAGCGTTACAGTGTCCATCATCAGGGCAGATGATGATGGACACTGTAACGCTGTCCGAAACGTTGGCTAAAGAAGGAGGTAGCGAAACACGGCATAACACCCCAAAAACAATAACAAAAATACGTTTTGGCCGTGAAAACCTAAAAACATACCAGTTTAGTTGTCATTTGAATATTTTTCGGTAAAAGATTGAATGTACGAGGTCCAATGAAACTGCTGTGAGTTTGCATTTGTTTGGTATTCGTTTGGGGGGTATAAAAAACAGTATTATTTCTTATGTTGATTCTATTTTCATTTTTTTCAAATTTGTTTTTGTTTTTAAAGAAATATTTAATAGTTTGCAGGGTAAATAGTTTACGGAGACTGAATAGTTTAGCTTCTTTGTATTTTTTTTTTTTTTACATGAAATACCGCACAAGAGTCCCAACTGCTCCCGTCTGGAGCCAGTGAGACTATGGCATCCACAATTGGGGTATGTTGTGAGGCTGAAGGTAGTGGGGGGGGGAAGGAGATAGGGAAGAGGTAGGTGGGGAAGTACCTGGCTATTCAGATCTGGTCACTAAACACGGCTAAAGCCATTTCAAGCAACGTTTCAATTCTGAATGGTGGTCTTACACCAGGGCGATACTATTAGTATCTTCCACTCTGGAACGTGCCGCAAATAATGCATCTGTCGAGAATGTTCTGTTTCTATTATACATAACTTTGATAATATAATTTTGAGTTATTTGTAAAGGTTTTATAAATACATCAAGCGCACCACCCCATCCTATTATTCCATACATAAGTGTAGATTGCACCAGAGAAAAATAAATCATTTTTAATTTGTCAATATTAAGTACTTCTTTAAGTATGTAAATTAATTTGCATGCTTACAGTAGAGAATAATATGACAAAGATAAGTTGATTGTGTACATTTAACCCAGTTGAATTTGTAAAGATGTACGCATGTGAACGAAACAAGGAGTATTTGCCAGCACTGATTTGAGTGGCGTTCCTCAAGGATGGCATGGCATGATGGCATGATGGCATTAGCTACCACCAATCTTACCAAAGACACAAAATCACTGAATGTCATTTTGAAGTTTTTCAAAACTAAAGCTGTTTTCATTTACTTCAATCGCCTGTTTTGAAAAACTTCACCAAATGAAGGCCGAAGTGTTTCAAATTTGTCAGCCAAAGTAGACTTTTTAAGTTCCAATGTTCTGGATGCCAAAACCTTCATTATGTCATACATCACGATCTTTCTTTCACCATACGACAAGATGAGGTTTTATTAAGATTAAGCCATGCGAAATAATGCAAAATCATGTAAAATCATGTTTTTTTTTGTTTTGGAAAATTTGATCGCTTAGAAGTAATAAAGATGCTTCAATAAAATACTTAGTGTAGAACATATCTCGGCCTTTCAAAATGTCGATCATTTTTTTATTAGCCTTTTAATAAGCCTAGAAAAAAATAAACTATTAGGTCTATAAAAAAACACTTTCAAGTGCAAACTCTCCTACTTATCAACCGCTTTTCGAATATAATTTTATTGTATAATGTGGCAAATTCAGTTTTTTTCATAATAATCGCAAAAAAATGGTTTTTATGCCTGATCTTCACAAAAGAAAATAAAATATACATTTTTGCGTTGTTATTTTTGACAGCAATCAAGACGGCCGGTACTCGACGAATTTGGATTTCTAAATTGAACCTTATGCCATCGACGTAAGAACTATCCTTTTTCATACCCATTTTGTTTCAGTTCCGCCTCGTCTGCGATGGGGAATAGACGTCCCTAGATGCTGCGTTTCTTGGTTCCGTGAAATAAATTTTAAATTTCCTTGTTATTACTACAAACAATGCGTAAGAATGGAGTTAATGTTTTTACGGGCCTTTACGAAACCAACCTGTAAAAAAACAACTCAAAAATACCTTTTCCAACCTTTCCAAAAGCTTTTTCTCAAGTCTTGTTAAGTATTTTTAAATCCCGCCCAGATATAGGCGTGGATTTCGATTTAGATTTTTCCTGGACTATTGTATCACCTTAAATAACTGCAACCTTTAAAAAAACATATGTGGCTACCACTACCATGGAGAAGTACTCGATAAGCAATTTGATATACTTCATTTATTGTATAAAATCTTTTAGAATACTGTGTTTCAAACAACAACAAAAAAGTCAAAAACATTTGATCAACATTCTAATGTAACACGACCACCGTAATCTGGACAAGCAAATCTTATTTATTTCATTCTCTCGTATTTTTGTATGTATTATTTAAAAGTTGGCATTTAATTCCTCCAACAGATGGTGGTAATGTATCCAATCGGCCTTCACGAGCGGTGTGGGTCTCGGCTAAACTCGGCACCAGCCAGTAAGCAGGTTATAATGTTGCCTTCCTTTGACTGTGTGATTGTATAGGTCTAGATATGTACTTTTCGGCCGTCCGTCTTTCGCCTGTCACTTCCTTTTGCTGATCGCAAAACTCACGTTAAAAATTATGGCCCATGGGCGCAGCGGAGGGGAACAGAAACGATTCGTTTCCGAGAACAATTGCTACTTATTTTCCTTTACATAACTCTGGCATAATGTTACAATCAAGAAGAGAGATTAATTATTTTTATGAGCGTCGTAAAAGCTCCACTGCGCTATTCAATTCTACGCGACCTGCTGACTGAAATATTAAAATGTGTTGAAAAGCCTAGTACCTACGTGTCATTTATCAAAACATTGTTTGTTTTATTAGCTTATTGTAGGATTCACAGGGCAATAGATTATAACTACCTACAACTATTCTGTAACATCTAGTGGTTGCATCTTTTTTGTACTGATATGCCAGCCGGTTTCGGTATAACTGTGCTTTCGTCAGGGCAGATATTGTTTTTTTTTAAATTTATTTTAAACACTTTACAAATAAATATAAGACAAAAAGTCCCGATAAACTGCCTTTTAGCAGTTTGTCTAACGGGTTCTTTACATTTAAAAATCTTATTATAGTGAGTTAAGAGTTACATTTTTACAATTTTATAAAATAATCATTAAAAATTTTACAGAAATATAGAGAAAAGAAAAATTATGAAAACATAAATAACAATTTTAAAGACTGTAGAATAATATGTCATTGTAAGCTAATATATACAAATTAATTCTTTCAGTAAAATCATCAATCGTTTGTTCTGGGCACAGTTTTTAATTTCAGCAGGTAACATATTTAAACAACTGGGAATCATGTAATTTAACGTTCTTTGACCATATTTATTTGTATGCTTAGGTACAATTAGTCCTTCATTAAAGTTAAAGCGAGTATTATGATTGTGTTCCAGCCTGTTCTTATATAAAAGGGTTATTTATGTGCTGAAATATAATTTTGTAACAGAATTACTCTCAATGAAAGGATTTTGAGACTCTGATAAAAGTACGGAATATTATGCCTTTCTTTGTATACATTTTTTTCATCTAATAATTTAACCAATGAATTTTGCACTGATTGAACATGGTCGATATTTGTTTTACAGGAAAATCCCCAAGCTGTTACTCCATACCTTATAGCTTTAAGCAAAGTGAAGTGAACTGATGTAAGGTTTTTTTTTTAAATTCCAAAACAATAATTTGCTTCAACTAAGCTAAATCAATTTCCATTCCTACATTAGACGATAATTCATTTTTTTAGGAACAATTTTAAATCAGTTGGTCGACAATGCGTTCAAAGTAAATTGGTCTAATTCTTCGAAAGATGCTTTGTTTTTACATTCGGCTGCACCACTGAAGAAAGGCCATTCAGTCTGCTATCGCCAGCACACCCCCTACAGTCACCCTCTGGCTTCACTCACACCTCACACTGCCAACCTTCCTCTTCCCCTTCCCCTCCAGGCACCAGCCGCAGGTTCCAGGGCCGGCTGAGGAAGGAGGCAGAACAGACGGGCATAACTCAGGGCGTTATCCCCGCCAGCCTCCGAAGACATTTTCCCGGCGAAAATTACTGCCGATTGGGATGTGAGATTAGTGCGCCTCCGTGGCTGAATTATCGCCTGCTGAGGAGGTGGAATGTAGCCAGCATCCACTAGTATCCGCTATCCAAAATCCACGGATACGGGACAAAGAGTCCGGCTCTTATTTGTGAAATGTTTTTAGAATACGGGATCCGGACCTCTGAAGACCGCTTTCACCGTTCTTTTCCGCACTCGGACATTCCCTCCTCCCTTCGCAGAAATGGTAACATTTTGTTAGGTACCTGCTGCTAAAGCCTAATCTAAATCAATGAAAAATACCTAAATATCAATTAGGAAAACAAATTTGGACATCGTTGTTTATGTTTTAATATAATATTTCGGATGCTTATGTGCACGGATTAACACTACCTGCGTACCTAAAAGTTTTTCTTTTACTTAAAATTTTTTTGTTTTTCAGTTTTGTTGTTTTCAAAAATGTTAGTGCGAACATTTCAAATGTACACTTTTTAAATGAGCACATAACTAACTTACTAACCATCACGCCGTTTCCCCGCAGGGGTATGCAGTGAGGACGGACCACCAAAGAACTTAGTCTTCGCACACAGTCTTTGCCTCATTCACATTCATACATCGTCTCGATACGAGCACATGCTTATTTTAATATAAGTCAGCATAACATATTTTAGTATTTCATCGATTTTATTATTTCAATGGCTCTCATTTATTTACTGAGCAGAGGGAGGTTCTGTTTTGACTCGACCGTTTTGCATTTCGTCTGTTTGCAAATTTGTTTCCACGTTCCTTTTCCGGTTCAAGATGATGGCCGTTTTAATGATTCAGTAAAGTAAAGATTATTTTTTCAATTGTGAAATGGTCGTGTTTATTTGGACTTTTTATTCGTTTTTTATGGAAAGAAATATCATCAGTGACGTTACTTTCTGAAATAAAAAAAAATGTTATGTTAAAATGTATTATGGTTTGTAATTAAGTAGATGGTTATGTAAGTACCCATCTTTCCCATGTATTTAGGAAGTCACCTACGTAACATAACAAATGCATGCATTCCTATAATTCGAACATGTATATTGCATTAAAAAAAAGTTCCTTCGAAAGGGTCGAGTAATTTATTCCGAGGGTAATTTTCCTGTTTCCCTCACCTCCTGGCTTCCAATGAACTGAAAGAAACAATTCGCTTTTAGCGCCCAGATGCAGTGACCGGTAATTGCGCAAGATTTGTTTAAATCTTTTAAGAGGACCGTTCCCATCCCATCTGCCTACACCTCCATCCGACCTCCCTCTTCCCTCCCTCCCCACCACCCCTCGACCAGTAGACGTGCAGTTTATGACAGAATTCACTCAAGTTTTAGCGCTGTTGAATTGGTCGTTCCAAGGCGTGTAATGGGCCTGCTTTATAGTTATTACGCTCTCTCTGTATTGTAAACGCTTCTGCATGTATTAGTGCTTAATACGGATGAGCTTTCAAGCCCACACCACCAAACCGAATTGAAGCTTTTCTATCGGATTGCGACGGTGTTCGCCCGGATCCATCGAAATATCCTCGCGAATAGATATACATACATATATACAAACATTTTAAATTGTTGAGAGGGTATCCATGTAAATGTAAGCAGAATTTATCCCAGGAGTACGTCTACACTTAACATTTTTGTGTGTGTTCGTTTCAGTTCTAATTATCGGGAAAAGAAAGGGCTCGCTATTTCGCCCTCTGTAAGAGCTTTTATGTTTGATTTATTCAAATATCCGTTCGTGTAGGAGTGTGTAGGAATACTAGGGCCCGCAGTTCGCAGTTCGCAGTATCTCGGGTTCTGGAGCCGGAAAGCGTGCATATCAGACTCATTTGAATGTAGGATCGCTGGAATGAAATTGTGTGAAAACAGCACTCCGTCGATTGATCTCGAGGTAACGTCTGGGGAGAAGCCATTGAGGAAACTTTATGCTATTTGTATTACGGTATTACAGGCAAAATAATGAAAAAAGGCAATACAGTTTTTTTGCGATGTTGTTCGTGTTGGGGGTAGCGTAATGAAATTCATTCATGTTTTCGGAAAACAGTAACTCTGAGTAAGCACCTCTTCTCTTTCTACTTTTCGAAAACAATGCGTGCATTGTGCTACCTAATACAGAAGTAGATACATTCTAGATACAGTAGGCATAGCTATAGCTAGTTCATACGGGTGGGTTCGACCCTAAGGGGGGATAGGGGGGGGGGTTGTATAAGCAAGTTTTGTTTTGGATCTACACTTACCACAATTTATTATCTACATCACATTGGTAAAAGAGATGTTGCAAATAATATTTTTGTATTTTCCAGGAAAGTATTCAACTCTCTTGCAGGGGGGGGGGAGGTTGAACCCCTCCTCGCTTATATACACCCTTGTACATTTTGCTGAGTTCTGCGACAGAACTGTTAAAGCATTTTGAATTAAGAAGTACCTTTAGCAACATATTTAGTTTCAGAGTGAAGGTACTTGCTATCAGTAATGAAAGGCGGTGACCGATATTAAAATAAGTGTATACTTCAGTTATGTCCATACCTTCCTCTAAAGTTTATCTCATAACATTTCTCCAAATTGAGTGCTACAGATAAATATAGACCAACTGGCTCCAGTAGAAAGACTGTTGTGCATTGAGACAAAAAGAATTAACTTAAAATTAGGTGGGTCGCTCTTCTTTTTAACCTACATAAAGTTTTTTCCGCCAGTTAGTGGAGAAAAATTCAATAGAATGACCAATATTATTATTTTATAACAACTGTAAAATCTACTATACTAAATACATAACGACTGTGTGCGTTTTAAAAAAATATGTGTTTATATTTTTGTATTAAAAATTACGTTACAGAGTTGTAACTCCTCGTGATAGAAGTGTTTTTAAACAAATCACAGCTATCTTCTGCTACCTCGACTTGCGTATATTCTATAATGTTACAAAAAACTTATACGACGACATAAAATATAAAACTATTTTTAAACTCCAAAAAGTATAACCTATCAAGTAATAGCGATTATTATTTTTAATGATGTTTAATAAAATATTTTTTAAAAATCTCAAAAACTTCTCCTACAATTTGTATGTCGTACGTTAAATCTGTCATGTGGGTTTTCATTCGAAATAGGTATACACGCAGCTCGTGTTTGTCACCCCCAATAGGCATTTTAGGCCTCCTTCTCCCCTTGCTACAATTTCCCCTCTGAGATCCAGAGAGAATTCATTTATAGTAAAAACATAATGTGACATAGTGGTGGAAATGTGCCAGAGTGGTAAAAGTTATGTAGGTTAAAAAGAAGAACAGGTACGTAACTACCCTCAACGATAAATTCTTTAGTATGAATTGTAACTGTTTTGTAACCGAAGTTCCAGAAAAAATAGACGACCGCAAAATTATTTGTCATTATTATTTTATTACTGAAGCATATATTTATTTTTTATTCATTAACGCTTTTTTAACCTAACCTAACCGAATAGTGTTCGGTGAATTGCGGGCGGTGATTTTTCCGGATACCGTGTACACGGTGTCAATCACATGTTAGATTAATAATGTCACTTGTATGAAAGATGGGATCAGATAAAAGTAAAATACAACGGTAATAAACCATAAACCAAGTACGAACGAGATAATGTCACAACAAATAAAAACGGCTTCCATAAGTCACATAAACCTGCCAATACTTCCCAACAATTATATGTTCCTGAACAACTCTTACAAAAACATCACATTAGATTGGTACATGTATTGATATACTAGATTAAGTTCCCAATGTTGCCCGGGCTTTACGCAGAGTTGTTTGGAATCAGATGTATACAGTAATTTTCAAGATTTAATTTTAAGAAGTATCAAAAATTTCGCTCGAAGGTAGGTATAGGAAATGATGAGGGCGTGTTTTTTCGAAATCTCGTGCAGAATGTGACCTTCCTCTTGTTTTGAAAGTCAAGCGTGCAAAATTTCATCAATCTCGGAATAAAACTGTGGATTTGTAAAAAAAAAAAAAAAGCACACACACTCTTCTTTGTTTTTACATTATGCTCTGCCGTCATAAGCAAAAAGGCAGCTAGAAATTTGCAAAAGTCGCATTCTCATAAAAGAGATAAAAGTAGGTACATCAGAATGTGACTGTCATAGTTGCTTTTTTCTTATGACGGCAGTATGCAGAGTATTCCAAATCTCATATTTATCCTTTAGAGGGCACCTTCCTCTTCTCCATCTCCTTCCCCTCCCCACTATCTTCAGCTTCACAACATACCTCAATTAGGGATGCTATAGTTTCACTTGCATCAGGCGGTTGTGAACAGTTGGGACTCTTGTGCGATTTTCCCAGTAAAAAAATACATTGTTCTAAATAAATAAAATGTATTATTTCGGTTGCCGCGGACGCGGAAAAAACTGCATACTCTAAAATAAGAGAAAAAGAGATGCATACCTTTTTGGCCCTGAGGTCGGCTTAAAAACATAGGTAATAATTATACATGAGTATAACAAAATATCAGTAATTCAATAAGCACTAAGTAGGTACGGTTAGTTGGGTGTTGAGGGTTGGTGGTACGGGGGTAGCCGGGTGTCGGGTAGGGGAAGGAGCAGGCCGGGAAGGTAAAGATTACACGCTGTGTGTATAAAGCAGAATCTTCATAAACTGTCTATAAAATATTTGGTAATAATTTACGCCAGGGAAGAGCGCCCATCTTATTTAGGTGTGCGCGCGTTGACGGGGCCTCTCGGAATTAAAAATATTTCAAATAATTAATAAAAAATTATAACTAATTTAGTTACGAAAAGCTTAATTTTTATAGCATTTGTCTTCTGATTTAAATAACACCTGCGCATGAGTTAAATAACACCTACTAATAGTTTTGCGAACCTCGCTTCCAAAAACGCATGTTTATATTTTTCTCTTGTTTAATAAATCAAAACCAAAATTTTATCTGATAATTTGTGAGAAGATACTTTATACCTACCTCTTTAATTATAATCCATAAAAATTCTACGTAACTTTTTTGCGTTTCGCATAAGATTATTCAATTTGTCCATAAAAATGTCACAATCTCAATGATAATTCTTTTTCAAACTTTCTTTAGGTCGGCAGATACCATGAAATTGATTTGACAGCTCAAAAAGGTAGTATCTGCGTGAAAAAAAGGTAGTATCCAACAAGGCCGCCATCTTGAACCGGAACCGGAAAATACGAACAAATTTACAGACGAAGTGCCAAATGATTAACAAGAAAACTTGGCTGTGCTCAGTCAACCATCCAATCCTAAAATTATGCTAGCATTATTTGTATTCAGAGTTGCAGATTGTGCCAGAGTGGTAAAATTTATTTGCAAAAACTTGGTTAAATTTATTTGATTTGATTCTCCATGTAGTCCAAATTGATTGGAACGCCTGCTTCCAGCTGTATTCTGAGTGATAGTCACTGTTAGAAAATCTATATTCACCCAAAAATATTGTTTTTCATTATAATTTCGACTTCGCTCTAAAATTGCTTATAAGTTTAAACATGGTATAAACGCGGTTTATAAAACTAAGCTGTTAAATCTGTAGATGTAAGATGTTAATTATAACTTGTAAAATGTATTTGTAATTGATTTATAAGCACCTGCTGATAAGCCAATGCAATTGGCTTAGCAAGACTTGTTTGTTGATATGTAAAATAAATATTAAAAAAAATATACATTAAAAAAAAAAAGTTATGCTAATGATTCCGCAAAAATAACCACCTTTGTTCACAAGAAATGCGATGCGTAATTCTTTTTTCAACGAAAGTAGTCCCATTATCTCCTTAACGTAAGATACGATTAAAATTTCAACATTGATGAATATCAATTATCCACGAGAAAGTTCTGTCCCAAAAAGTAGGTAAACTTTTGAGACTAGTTAGGTTAACAAAAGTTGGGGCGCCATGTCAGCGCGCGCTGTCTCATCGGCACGGCTATAAATTTTGAGCTTTAAAACCTATCAAGATAAATCATTTTGATGTATTGGAGTACATGCACAAGTTTTGTAAATTAAAAATAACAATTGGGAAGAAAGCAGCCGGGACGCGTCTCTAATCCCCGGAGAAGCGGGCGTCATAGGAGCGTCTGCGACTGGGAGCATTATCGTGTCACTTGCGGGTTGCGGGTTGCGGGTTGCGGGTTGCCGGTTGCGGCTGACTAGATTTATTTAACCGCTAATCTCCGCAGGTAATCGATCATCTAATATTCTAATTGAAGATGTGTGTTTCAAATAATATAAGACGATTATTCATTTTTAGTTCGTTACTATGCACAGGGTAAGTTGGTACGTTTTTCCTAGTTGAATGATTCGATAAGTAGTCGGTACACAGAATACATATGGCCATCCCAATTAAAATTACTTTTTTTAGTATAAAATTACGAACATAAAAATTTGGTTTTCTGTAAAGTCGGTTTACGGACGCTAATTTTGCGTGATAACGTCATAAGAAAACTTTTACATAGAATTATACAGTCATAAGCCGAACGCTTAGGCCAATCGTACCTCTCTGTCGCTTGTTCCGCGCTCTCGCCGAAGGCTTAGGCCGAACGCTTCTTCCGCGCTCTCGCTTGCACGCTCAGCTCAGGCGGAACGTGACAACGTGACAATGAGTCATGCTTTTTTGTGAGGGCGGCCGGCGCTCATCAATTTATAAGACGTAATAATTTTTAGATAGCCTAGTAATCAAACATTGCTTTTGACAAGGTAAAAACTGTGAGAAAAAAAAAACAATTTAAAAAAGATATTATCCACGTTATTACTAGAAAGAACGGTTTCAATTTTTTTAAACCGGAAACCTATTATCAGTACTCTATACTTACAGTAAACCGCATGTTTTCAACCTTCAACCTACTGAACCTTTTTAGTGATGCAAGTAATTTATTTACTACTAGCTAACCCGGTCACGCGTTTCTGTGGCTAACGAAACACAATTTGTTAATTTGCATGCAAATCAAATCCACACCGCCCGCTTGCCAGCCCGCTCACAGACATTCTTATATATTTCAACCAATTTACACAAAACCTTAACAAATTATATACCTAAACCTTTCTCATGAATCACTCTATCTATTTGTGAAAACCGCAAAAAATCCGTTCAGTATTTTTTGAGTTTATCGCGAAAAGATAGACAGACAGATAGACACGCCGGAGGACTTTAATTTATAGTATTTAGAGATTACTCAAATTTACAAAATAATAATACGTAATTTCAAAAAAATATATTTTGTAAGAGTAAAGGATCGCATATGAAAGCAAAAATAAACATACGAAAATAAAAGTGACAAATCAATTCAAGACTTAGCAAGAAGTCAAGGTAGTTATAAAATATCTACAAAATCATTTATACCATAAAATAATAAAATCAAGGTCTTGACTTGAGTTGACCAGTATACACATTCTGGACAGTGCTGAATAATATCCATGATTAGTCGAGTGTTGATTGAGGAAGAGCAGTTCATTATTTCTGAGTCTAACGGGAAGGTATATTGAAAGGGATGAGTTGTAGTAATATAGGTAAATCAATAATACAATTAAAATAATTTCAAAGGAACGATAATTTATATTATATATTTAAAAATTATGAAGTAAACCTATCCCTTTTTACAGCGCTTAGCTTCGAAATGCCAAAATGAAATAACAAAACTAATTGCATATTTATAATGAATCATTTAACTAATAAGACATTTCATTTATTTATAATGCCTAGTTTCAAAATTATACTCTAGTACCTACCATAATATTATTTATATCCTGAAGATGGCAATATTATATGTGAACACTGTGTGAATCAGTTGAATTTAACAAATTAAAAAATAACCAACAACGTAACACGTATTTGAATAATATATGAAAATGACCTTCAAACCGAAATAAAAAGCATAAATGATAATACACACGAACGCATTGTAGTAATATCCACGACACTCGTAACTATAAATCTCCGCTACTAATACAAGCCATCAGATATATTGCAGTTAGAAAGAACTCGCGTAGATCTATTGTCCAGGCCTGTCAGCATTAAATCAATAAAATGGTTTTTGTAAAATGCTGATTTATTTGGTTCTTTTCACGCTAGGGAGAGTATGAGTAATCTTGTAGCGATTGTTTATCGGCTCCATAACATGGATATTGGATACTTCGATAAAAACTTCAATTTATGTTTGAATTGATTTTGTAGATATTATTTATTTTAGTTGGTATATGCAGCTGGATGGACTGTTTTAAAAATGATTGAATTTTATCGAAGGATGACTCAAAAAATGTTGGTTGACTATTTTTGGGTTTGGCGTGGAGCGTAGTTAATTTGAAATATCAATAAATCGTCATTATTATGCCGTAAAAAATTTTTATTGACATCAATAAATAAGCTCTCAATTCTTGAAACTGGTTTGTTTCACTGTTCGGTTCCTAGAAATCTTATATTAGTTACATATTATCGCCATGATTTAAAAATTTGTTAAAAGTAATTTTATTTTTTTATGGAAAGCAGTCACTTTTTGGTTTGACATATTAATTAAATAAAACAATTACTGTATTTACTACCACCATATTTATTTAGTTTATTACGACCGACCGGTTTCGTTTAATTTGTACCTTGATGGTGATACCACTAACTTGTGTTGAGCAAAACCAATCGGTCGTAATAAATTAAATAAATTTTGTACTTATAAACGAAGTACCTAATTGTTTTATTACATTACCAAGGCTTACAATTATTTATTTTAGGGTAAGTATTTTTTTTCATTTGTTGAAAATAATTATTTTTATTTTTTATGTTAACTCCACACAGGAGGCTCTGAGGAAAATAATTTTCCTCGGGGCTTATGTCATCTTTGAAGGAGGGTCGGGAGGGTTTTTTTGGGGAGAGATACCTCACTCCTCTCTCCAAAAATAAAAAAAAACACCAAAAATAAAATCATCTATAATACTACTAAGGGATCAAATTTTCAAAACAAAGATACATGATTTTGTATGATTTTGAATTATTTTGCATGGCTTCATCTTAACCAATGATTGCGTGGATAAGCGGGATGTATTGGTTTAATAGCACTTACCCAAAGAATTTTAACTGGATTCCTGAGCTTATATGGAGCAACCGTAGTCGTCGACACGACATGTTCAAAATACCATACAGCAGAACAGATGTTCTAACACAGCATAGCATGACAAGAGGAATGGTACTGTTGAACGAAATATCGCAAACCCTAGATATATACAACTCTTTTTTAGATAGCCTTAAATTTTTTTTATAAAATAATCATTTCCGTTGTCAAAATGATAAAATTGTACGGTAATTGGATAATAAAATCTGTTGTACAATTAAAAAAAAATAATAAATTCAGTGTCATTTTGCTGAATTAAAAACAATAAAAATATTTGTCCATTTCACGTCGCAACTGAGTAGTTGGGTATAACCTTGAAAGTCACAAAAGAACTCCGTCTCGTTCCAGAAGCACGGTAGCATACGGTAGATCACCTGATTCCGTAGGAGTGTGATCAGTGGAAACGTGGGATCGAAATTTTTATTTTTAATTTTAAAATATTTTTTTAATAAATACTTTCAACTTTCCAAGCCCAACTATTATAATATCCCATGATTTTTCATGGGTCTACGCTAGTTCAAAATAAAAATAATACATTTCATTCACATTATCTATTATTTGGCGAGCAAGCAGAAAAAATAACGAATTCGTTTGCCAAATTTAATGTTTCCGCGATCGATTCAATATCGCAAAAAATACTTCCTAGTGTCGATAGTTCGTAATGCTTCCCCAGAGCAATGAGAGCTTCGGGAACATCGGGGGCTTTGAGGGAGCAAGCCAGCAGTGAGCAGTGGAGCAGTGACAGCCTCAGCCGACAGTGTTATAATACTCATTGCAGCTACGGGGCATAAATCAATTTTATGGCCGCATCTAAATCAAACGTGTTTTAATGGCCGGGCCGCGTCATATCACCAGTCATATGTATGATAATTTACTGCATATATGTGACGAATGTTAGAAATATTATTTGGGGTTTAGGATATACGGAAAAACGCCAGTGTGCGTGCGCTTGCGTGAAACGTGTCCATAACTCATCGTTTGGACGGACGGGGTTAGCGGAGGGCCGTGCGAATGGAGAGGATGAAGCGGGATCACTGTATTTTATGTAAGATGGCCTACTCCATTTATTGCATATCACATACACTCTTTAAAACATACCCACAACATATTGTTTTGATATTTTTTTTCTTTGTGAACATAGAATATAGGCATTAAAAATTCTGTATTTCTCTCTAGTTCGAAGTCAAGTCGAATATAATTCTTCTATTTGGTCTCCTCACTTCAAAATCCACTCCGATACCATCGAAAAAAATCAGCATAAGATTCATTAACTTTAAACTCGGCCAACCATTACGATAAAAAAATTACAATCATTTAATGAAAGAATCAAACCTACTAAAACTCTCAGATAGAAGACTTATTTCCGATTTGACTTTTATTTTTAAAATTGTTAATGGTATTATAGACAGCCCTGGCTTATTAACTAAGCAACAATATAATTGAATTTCAAATGATATTATGCTGTGCTAGTACCTTCAACATCCTTATCTGCGTTTCAAAATATAAATAATGTTTTTCTTATACAAAAGCTTTCACCTTCACTGCCCACGACATTGTAAATATATTACAAATGGTCTTATACATAAAGTCAAAAACCTTTCACATTCACTGCCCGTGACATTGTAAATAACTATTGTGTAAAAATGTAAAAAAAAATCTTACTTAGCTTTTTTAAAGGTCATTTCATAAAAATTCTTCAGCCCTAAAGAGTTCTAAATTCTCCAGTCTTTCAAATTAAATATCAATATTTTGCCAGTAATCTTCTTATAAATACTAATAGTGATGGGGGTAGCAAATGTAAAATCATGCTATGTCTAGTGTTATAAATGTAATGTCCTCCGCGTGCCTAGCAAAAACGGCACTTTACAAATTATCCAATTATTATTATGATTATAATATTATGAGTCTTGTCAACGATCGTTTTTTTTCAATAGTCGTAGGGTTCCTAATAATTAAATGTTGTAAATCCTCGATCTTGTAATATTTTTTGAGCCTTAATAAACAAATAGAACTTACATCTTTGTTCCGCACATTATTTTATTTTTATTTCTTTGGATAAAAAATAGCCGCCAGAAATTAATGGATTTGTCATGATGTCATGAAAATTTCATTGCGGAACGTTATACTGATTTTACATTACAACTCAATATTGCACACATCCTCTTAAGTTCTTCCACCATTGGGTAGTTTATCGCACGGAGCTTGCAATGTTGCACTGCGGCGATTCGCGAACCGAAACTTTCTAAGCCGATTCGACATTTTGTGTCGATTAAATCATTTACAGCCTAATCGAACACCTCATCGATTTTTCCACACTCTTTGCTTACAGATGTGTAAGGATTTCTAGCTCTTCATAAAATTAATGCAATAAACTCCACTCAAAGTTTTGAAGAAAATATTGAACATTCATTGGTTTAGCCGGTAATACGAAAAGGGAAAAAATGTTTTTTTATTGTCTTAAATCATTGATTTATGATGCATATCAATTCAGTCACATCACCCCTCTTTTCAAAACAGTGGTGAGTCCAGTTACAATATTTTAAGTTTTAAATATTTTGCCCATTCACAAAACATGTCTCCGAAACATTTGTTCTTGTTTTGTATGAAGCTTATTGAACCGGGAGGGTGATGAACCCTAAACAACTATAAAAATGTCGGATTATAAAACAAGCTTTATGCACAGACCAATGAACATAATTTACCAATAATTTGCATGGAAATAAACACAAAAGTTTCTCGTGAAAACAATATTTCCGATTGCCTTTACGACGTTTGACGATCCTAAGCGCCTCCGTACATGGAGCTACTTACAAACTATTCGAGCCTGATGCGCGTAGCACGCACACCGCTCGTGGGTACCCGCCATACAATTTTGCTGGTGTTCGTACACGGCGCTGCGCGACGGATGTCAGGTTGAAGTCGGTAGCGCGCTAACGACGGTGCAGGTAGCGCGCTAACGACGGTGCAGGTAGCGCGCTACGCGTTGTAGCATTCGTGTCTGCTACTTTCGTTTGACGTTTGACAGAAATGGCGTCTGAACATGAAAGTAATGTTAGATTTGTTCTGGAAGTGAATAAAAATGCGTGTTTACATAACTTTACATTACCAGAATACGCAAGAAAGGATTTAGTGAAGAAGGCATAGATTAATGTTGGAAAAAAAGTTATTTGACATCGTTCGATATCGTGTTAACTCCACGGCTGCACGTGAAAAATGATCAAGTTCAGTATAATTCGGGTAGTGCCGTGTACGGAAACCAGCTTTAAAAAGTAGTACATCTGCAGGGTACTTGTGGTTGTGTCACAATCATGTAGTTTGTAAGTATCTCCATTCTCCATGAACGGAGGGCCTAAGAGTTGGTTCAGTTTGTACAAACAGCATTATGGTTCCAATGCAAGTTAATTTGACTTTATGTCAATGTTACGTTTTCTTAAAAAAATATATATATAGTTTTGGACTTTTCATTTAAAATTCGGGATCCGTGATCTTTTTTATATGAATACCTCACAAGAGTCCCAGCTGCTCCCATCTGGAGCCAGCGAGACTATGGCATCCCATATTGGGGAATGTTGTGTGGCTGAAGGTAGTGGGGAGGGGAAGGAGATGAGGAAGAGGAGAGTAGGAAAGTACTTAGCTGCTCAGATCTGGTCACCAAACACAGCTAAAGCCATTTCAGGCAACGTTTAATTCTGAATGGTGGTCTTACACCAGGGCGATACTGAAAGTATCTTCCACTCTGGAACGCGCTGCGTACACGCTAATATACAACATTAAATTTTATTTTTAATGATTTAATTGTGAAATAACACAAAAATTAATCAAATAAAATTTATTTGTCCACACCGAGTTTCGATCCTGCAACCTTCGGATTGCGAGTCACGAAGGCGGATAAGCGATGCAAACAATAGTTTTTCGAAAAAAGGATTTCTTTTGTCTTAGGACCAATTTTAAATATTTTATAAATTCAATCATATTTTATAGTTTTATAACATTCAATTGTTATATACCCAGTAAGAAAATCGATCAGACGGAACATTGAAATCTTTAACATTGTGAGAATTGTGGCTCTTTTACCAGGTACAAAACTCCTCTTCTGACAAGAGCTCTTCTCTAAGACCAAAAAATGTCTTTGAAATAAAATGTTATCATTCTACTTCAAAGACATTTTATTCTATTAATATTAAATATTATTTAATTTCAATTCTATACAATGGATCTTCAATTTATCACTAGTCAAATACTAAATATTGTTACTGAGGCAGTTGTAATATAATTTTTCCTTTTTTAATAAATATTACAATAACGAAAAAAAATATTAAAGAATATATGTATGTGTTTATATAATCTTTATTTGCGTAATTTTTTGATGGTTGTGGTTGTTGTTGTTTTTATGGTTAGAATTAACTCATATTAAGATTTTTTTAAGTGTTGTTCCACAAGAGTCCTGACTGACCGGAACCATTGCTACAGTGACATCTCCAATTTGGGATAAGTTATGAGACTGATGTAAGTGGAGAGGAGAAGACGGAGATAAGTATTGGTAAGTACATTCCTGGCTGTTTAGATCTGATCACTAAACATGGTTAATGCCATTTCAATCGATTTTTCGACTCAGAATGATCTTTAATCATTTACCATTCTTATTGTTAGTGGTTAATGGTGATTGATAAACAGCGGAGAGATCGTATGTTTTTAGGTTTTCACGGCCAAAAAGTGTTTTTGTTATTGTTTTTGGGGTGTTATGCCGTGAGTGCCATGCCATGAGTGACTCATCTGCCCTGATGATGGACACTGTAACGCTGTCCGAAACGTTGGCTAAAGAAGGAGGTAGCGAAACACGGCATAACACCCCAAAAACAATAACAAAAAAAAAAAAAAGCGGAGAGATCCTTTAACAGCACTAAAGAAAATACGATAACTTTTATAAAAAGACACTAAATTCTAAAGATTTTTGAATTTTCTGTATTTCCGATATAATACAAAAATTAGAGTTTTATGTCCCCGACAACTTCACAAGAGCGCGCAAACACAGAACTTTTTTTGTTCCGAGATGCAGAACTAACGTACTTTTAGTAATGCCGCTCGGAAAAATGATTCTGTTACTAAATTACCTGTCCCCTTAAAAAGATATTTTTCAACTAAATATTCAAAAACGCTATTATTACTTAATAAAATAAAATGTATGTTTGTTATTGGTTATGTATAACTGTAAATGTGCATTTAAAATAAAATAAATAAATAAATTAGGTAAGTATCATACAAGTATCATGCTAAAAAAATTTTACATTTTTTTTTGTTTAATTGTATGATATAAATGTAGGGTTGAACTGTAAGCGCACAATCAGTGGGTAAACGTTGCCATAATAAGAGAATAAATGGCCGTTTTCCCCAGTTATTGCACGCAGCCATTACTGCTGGCTGATTATTTCATAGCATTAATAATGATGGCGATCTATTTGGCTGGCACCCCGCAGTGACGTCCATCTATACCGCTTTTAACACTAGACTCCTCACCTCCTCACACCACGCCAGTGATCGTTAAACCTTTCATCGCGAGCGGCATCAATCGGAGCTTCCTGGACCAATTTAAATAAACTATTTGTATGATAGTGAGTGCCTTCGATGCTTCTTCTAATTATTGTAGATTAAAAGCACTATCAGTTAAATATGGTAAAAAATTAAGCCTGTGGCGCAAAGTCACTTTCGGTGGTGGCATTCAACTAGTTTACCAACCGGAATTTTATAGCTTACTTCGTATAAATTAATAAATTCAAAATAGAATGTGAGAACCACATTAAACAATAGAAAATGTAATGTAAACTAAAATGTACAACTAACCAAAATGGAAAAAAAAAAACTTTTCAAAACTTGCAACTTTATAACTTGAAATTGTTTGTATGTGAACTATATTTTTTTACAAAGTTATCCCTGGGTAAAGTACACTTACTTTGGGCGGTGATTCTGACAGTAGAATTTTTCGAAATTCCAATGTTAAGATAGTTTCCAGGTCGGCAAGGCTTAGGTCCTGGGTTCGAGTCCTAGATAAGACCAAATTCTTTACTAATTTTTCTGTTTACAGATTTTCAGTTGAGTTTCGCTAAAATGGTCCCCACGAAATATTTTAATTAAATTTACACATTAACAAAAAACAACGGAATTTCGAAAAAAGATATTTATATTAAACCTCCTTCCACAATCATGTGGAACAACGTCCTTCCGAAGTTATCTAGTGCACTTTACCCCCGGACAACCTAGTATATATTAAAAAAGTTTACGTAATATTCATCAATTAAATCATCGAAGAAGAAAGTAGAGTAGAAAGCAGGAAAACACACGTAGAGTCAGAACCTTTTACCACACGCCAACCTGGTACTTCTAAAGCACTGAATTTTTTTTTTTTAAATATCTTGAAAATCACGAAAATATTTTTAAATGTCACCACGCGATTGCAAGATATTAAAATATTTTACCTTGAACTCTAAGGATGGGCGTACGCTGAGACATCGGTTGCGCAGAATGTTCAGCGCAAGATAGTTTTGGTTTTTGTGTTGTATGGAAGTGTATGGAGCGACATACGCTGAGACGTGCATGTTTCTCATACATTCCACAACTGCGCTGAACATGCTGCGCGACCGATGTCTCAGCGTAAGCCCATCCTAAACGCGTTTCGAATGTGCTGATGCTTGGCTGCTTACAAACCAACTGCTGTGAAGTTTTCTTTTAAAATATTAAAAATTTAAAAATCTCGCGCCACGATGTTTGTTCGAGATAAACTCCGAAACTACTTCGATTTTGATGAAATTTGGCTTACGGTGTGTAATTTGCTCCATAGATAGGATATTTATCTCGATTATTGACCTCAATATTTATTATTGCGAATTAAATGTTTGTTATTTGTGATTATTCGTAAGTTACTTAAGTTTCTAACAGATGGCGTTGTGAATTAATTTATCGACACAACCCTTTGTTATCTAGATTGGGCTAGGTTAGGTTAGGTTGTGTTTCGATTTCACGTTAGTGGCGTGGCGTCAGCTAGTATGTATGTATACAAAGACAAAATCAGCTCTATTGAAAAAAGAATTTTGAGAGCCCATAATTTCTTAATATAAATTAATCTATCATTTAATTAGGTTTCATCATCAACATTTAATTCGTATTTTTTTAAAACATGTTTGCATTTGAATTCTTCTAGAGCCCTATTGTATTTCACTACATGTGAGTAGATTTTCGACCACTGCGCCAGATAACGTAGGTATAGGTGCACGCTACATGAGGCCGTCACACGTCGAACATTTACGTACTTATATAATATTTATGTACGTTAAAAGTACATGCAGAACACATACTTCATGTCATAAATATATCCAATCGCCGTCTGAACCCCTGGCAAGTGTGGCGTGATAAATCAATCGATATCAACAAAAAATAAATATAAATAATGGGATTAATGATGTTTATCATTTCTGGGTGTCGATTCTCAGAAACTCTGGGAACGAATAAATTTTAAAAAAGAGATGAATACATGAATAATTAACAGGTATTATCGTGTATTTGCTACTTGGATAAGTTTACGTTTAAAATCTTTGTTTAACTATTTCGCACGCATATTACGTTATTACAAATACCATTAATTATAATTTATTACTACGATGTTTCCTGTATTTCTCTTCCACCTTGGGATATATTGTATGAAATGCAACCACTCGGTGTATCATGATTTAAAATTAAGAGGTAACCCGTCAGGCCTCGAGTATATTTTGTCAGATGGTCACAGTACGGCCGGCGTGGTCCAGCGGTAAGACTCTTGACTCGCATTGCGGGATCGAATCCCGGCGTGACAAATATTTTTTTTTTGATTAAATTGTGTTATTTCACAATTTATTCATTTAAAAAAATTTATAGTATATTTGCGGCACGTTCCGGAGTGGAAGATACTTTCAGTATCGCCCTAAAAGACTATTCCCTAAAATTTGTGATAAGATATCGTTCTTCCGCGAGAAGTGCTGTCAGATTTGTGTGATTTTCTATGGCTGTTATTTACTTTCTCTATCGGTCGATGTCAAAATTTTTGGGTCGTTTTAAACACGAATTCCTGCAAGGATTATTTATTCATTTAAAAGCTGTAGAAAATCACACAAATCTGACAGCACTTCTCGCGGGAGAACGATCTCTTATCACAAATTTTAGGGAATAGCCTTTCTGGTGTGAGACCACAGTTAAAACGTTGCTTGAAATGGCTTTAGCCGTGTTTGGTGACCAGATCTGAATAGCCAGGTACTTCCCATCTTCCACTTTTCCATCTCCTTACCCTCCCCACTACCTTCAGCCTCACAACATACCCCAATTGAGGATGCCTTAGTCTCACTGGCTCCAGACGGGAGCAGTTGGAACTCTTGTGCGGTATTCATATAAAAAAAAAATTTAAAAAAGTATTTACTCTTTTCAATAAAATCCAAATAAATGTTTAACCTATCCCAAAACTAAAAACTTTTTTTGAAAGGTGATTAAATAAACTTGCAAATTTTATTGTAGAAATAAACACATAATTTTTTTTTAATTGGTTCACCTTACGTTTTTTAGTAAACGTTTTTCAAAACGTATCGTAAACGTTATCATCACCTCACTTATTTATTGTTTCATGTAAAAATAATAAAGGTACATAATAAATTTTTTTTTTTTCAAATTGTATTCAGAAACTTTTGGTTCATTTACGTGAACATTTTAATTCTTCTGTGGTTAACTTTTAGACTTGAATGTAAAGCGCGGTTTTTGCTCTTTCTAACACCATGAGATTTTCGGTGATAAGTTTAGATCATGTTTCTCACCATGACAGCAAGGGAGATGCAACTTCTTTGCGATGTTATTGCCAAAAGCGAACAAATTAGCCCGAGGGGTTAATGGACGGAGAAAAACTTGTATAGAGAATACACGACGTGCAAGCGGACGAAAAAATTAATCGGGGACACCCGTGAAGATATAGAGCGAACGGGCAACCAAATATTTGATTCGGTTTTTGTGAAAACTCTGAAAAAAAATTATGGATGAGATATAAATATATAAATGATGTAAGTTAATGATGAATGGAAGTAAGTCTAAAGTCATGGTGGTTGAGAGAGAACGAAAAAAGTGTGCAATATAGTTGCGAATGATGAATACTTGGATCAGGTGAATGTATCTGGGAAGCATGTTTACGAGATGTGGGAAGTCTAATAGATATGTTGAAAGAAGGGTAAATGCAGGTAACTCCATTAACGGAGGACTGAATGCTGTTGGCGCTAACAAAAAACTGTTCCAGGAAGCGAATCTAGCAGTCCATAATAGAGTGCTGGTACCTATACTGATGTATGACACAGTGGCATGGAACCGGCAAAGGAAGAATGAAAGTAGACTGAGTGCTGTAGAAATAAGATCCTTGAGGCGTATGTGTGGTCAAACCATGTATGATCGTGTAAGAAATGTTGAAATCTGCAAAGAATGCATGGCTGATTTAAGCGTAGTAAGTAAGATTAACAAAAGTAACTTCAGATGCTTTGGGCATATAGAGCGAATGAACGAAGAAAGGAGTGTAAGGAGAATAAATGTCAAAAATGTGAATGGTAAAAGAAGTCCGGGACCCCAAGGAAGACATGGCACAATCAAGTGAATCAAACAGAGTCAGAACAATAGGAGAGTATGAGACGATGTACGAATGTGAATGAGGCAAAGAGTGTGCCGAGACCGTGGTTTGGGGTACCCCTGCCTATCCCTTTGGGGAAACTGCCTACCCATGTGGGACGTGATGGTTAGTTAGTTTTTTTTTTTTTTTACATGAGCTCCACACAGGAGGCCCTGAGGAAAATAATTTCCCACAGGGCCTATGTCATCTTTGGGGATGCTGTGTGGAGGATTTTTTAAAGGAAGTTTAAGGGTTTTAAGGTTTAAGGAAAGGAGTTTAAGGGGTGGGTAGGAAGGAAAGGGGTTTAAGGGGTGGGTAGGAAGGAAAGGGGTTTAAGGGGTGGGTAGGAATCTGGGGTTCAGTGTGTCCTGGTCATCCACCTTCGAGACCTAGACAAACTTCACCCCATGAACCCGGGCACCCCTGCTAAATCACCAAACGTAGCGAACCACTTGGGGTGACCTATGGCAGAGGTGTTGGTTATCCAATAAAGGTTCCCGCCATACCCATTCCCCGGTACCCATTCCCGCCTCCCAAATTGAGTTAGTTATAAACAGATGGTGATGTAGCGTACTCATGAATCCAGGAGAGTGTGACAGGACGAATGAGTGTGTGACACGACAGACGATGTGGCATTCCATCATTTCTGCTTACCTCTGCGGAGAAAAGGCGTCGTGGTGTATTTGTTAGTTACGTATTATTATGCCATTACATGCTGCGGGAAAGAACTTATTATCAACTCATGTTCACCAAAATATTCTGTCACAGGAAAGAAGATGATTTGCAAGAAACGAATTTCATTTCGCAAGAAAAAAACAAAAAACTTCGCCTAAATGTTATGTAGAGAGCTAAAAAAACAACCAAACTGGGCATAACAAATAATATGTGTAGTCCTGGAATATTTATCTAATATTTGAATGCATCGACCATGAAAACCTGAGGGCATATTCATATAAAACCGCGTGATGGGGATATCAGGAACGGTAAAGTTAGTAGGCTTGCATTCCGCGGGGTAGACGAGTGGGGTGACACTGACACCGACACTGCCACACGGCGTACATTGAGATAGCGGGGTGACGTTGATTCATAACCAATAAATCAATGAGTGGCCATAATGGCTGGGGGAATCTGCCACTATTGGCAATTATGTTTACTTATCGAATCTACTCAGGGCTTTAATGCATTCTAGTGTCAGCGTTTTTGTGATACAGAACAGATAAGTTTGACAATGTTTTTAAATTGTGAGTTTAAGAGTTGTTGTTCATTCAAACTTACGAGCAATCATTAGAAAATCTCACTAACCTTAATAATAAACACATGGTTAATCTTGGAAATTTTAAAAATTCTCACGGTAAAATTAAAATGTGAAATCATCGAAGGCTTACGTTTTTGATATAGGCTTTGTTTTTTATAAAAATCTTCAGTTTTATTCCGAGGTTAGTGAAATTTTTCACATTTGCTTTTTGATACAAGGGAATGGTCACTGCTTAAATGATATTTCGAAAAACTACCCCCATCCCCTTTTTCCACACCTAAAAGCTTTATTTTGAGGTTTTTGATGAAATTTGGCACACTTGGCGCTCAAAATTGAAGGAAAATTACTGTGTACTTCTCATTTTGAAATACTTTGCATATAACCGGGGTAACACCGGGGACTTCAGCTATATGCATTGTCGATTTTCATATACAGTCTGTATAAATTTGTTTTTCATACAAATCTACAGTTTTATTTTGAGGTTAGTGAAATTTTGTCACTTGTTTTTTGAAATAAGGAAAAGGTCACTGTTTAAATGAAATTTCGAAAAACAATGCCCATTCCCTTTTTCCACTCCTAATGTTTGAGGTTGTTGAAATTTTGAGGTTGATGAAATTTTGCACACTTGACGCTTAAAATTAGAGGAAAATAGAGTAGACAGTAGAGCGGATTTCATCGTTACGATGTAGAGCTAAAAACACAAGACATGTGAGACCTACCCTATTAATGGACACTACAAAGTTGCATGAAACTCAAAAATGAGGAAGTCTAACACAAGCAATTTACCCCAAAAGCCTAACGTGGCAACAGAACAGTTTATATTTCATTGTGCCAAATTGTACTCATATATCAAGATTTTTTTTGTAAGTATTTTTGAATGGTCAATAAATAAGCAATATTTGAACGCAGGAACGAATTTTGAAAAAACTGACGAGCTTCCTAGGCAGGATATTGTGAAATGATGGCGGTCGATATCTGCCCGTTCTCCCCAATCCGTCCGATACGTTATCTGAAGTCATAACTCCGGACAAATAAATAAGAATGAAATGGCACACGAGAATGACCCTTATCGCCCAGAAACAAACGCACCGGTACACTCGTGGAAATTTATGGAGAAGAAATGAAAAATCGCCCCTCATTTCGGAGACGTGCCCGTCTTGGAGGCAATAATACCTAGGGGGAAAGGGGGGAGGGGGGAATTATATGTGGGTGGGGTGTGGATGTATGGGGGTGGTGGTTTGGCCTGAAAGGGGGGTGGATTGGAGACAATTCGGAGGCGGGATTGGGGTGTCGAGGGGGTGGGGGTGGCGGGTAACAGACATGTGTCCTAGCCATCCATCAGGGCGACAGCTGCCACAGCCATCAGTCCTCTCGCCCGGCAGGAATATTCTGGACAAATCTCCGATTCCGGAAGAATAAAATGCACAAACTTCAAACTGCCGGAGTTTGCCAGTACGGAGACGTGTCTGGTGTTTGAATCTTCAAATTTCTTCTGGCGTCTATTATTGGATATTAGACATTAAGTTCAACAAACAGCACAAACCACACTTTTCACTATACATATTGATGTTAGGGTAAAAGCAGTAATAAATTAATAACATTTGAATCACCATATTTAGAAGGAAATTGATGCATAATTCTGTCATTTGTTTTGGTTGCCATTTTATAAAATAATGTTGTTTGCACATAACGTTAGTTACATTCGTAAAGCCCGCTGTAGGTTTAGAGTTTTTAGAAACACAAAATATATAATTTTTTTCTTTATGTACTCGAATATTGGTTATCTGGTTGTTCAAGTGATCAAAGAATCGTTGATTTCCCAACCCACCCACCCAAACTTTCATCTGTAGTGCAAGCATCGTCTTTTTTTTGAAATGCAGCATGCGGGCTGCCTCGAAAGCGGCAAATTTTAAAAGTACTTTCTACATCATCCCTTCCCTTGACCGTTCCTCTCCTCAAGAAAACTTTTGATTTTAACACTTAACATAGGCGGAAATTAACATAATGACAATTATTCTATATTCCACTCTTTTCGCTTTTATTTCTTTCCCTGCTAATAATTTAAACTATTTTTTTACTTGTGTTAATACTGTTAATTTATAATATATTAAAAAAACTGCACTATATTTGTGTAAATGCCTCATGGGCCTAAATATACGGGCCTAAGGATGTTAAGAAACGTACTTGACTTACTTTAACTAGTGATTCTTGACATTATTTGTAGTAAAAACTGTAAATGAAATTTGGGTCAGCGATGACTTTTTTTAGTGCTTTGAGGTTTTTTTCTTCAAAACCTAACAAAAAAATCCCTCTCCGACCCTAGTTGTCCAATACCTACTGATTTCCTATGTTTTAAGTTGAATAAAAATATCAGAAATGTTACCGGTGACCAAAATTTTGTAAACATTTTTTACTTCAAATAATGTGAGGAATCACTGGTAAGTCAAGTACGTTCCTTTACCTGTATATAAATATGATTTGGTTTATTACCACAGTGTAAGTGCCCTTGTGTAAGACAACGAATTAAAATGTTGCTTGAAATGGCCTTGATCGTGACCAGATCTGAATAGCCAGGTTCTTTCCCACCTTCCTCTTTCCCATTTCCTTCCCTTCCCCAATACCTTTAGCCCCACAAAATACTTCAATTGGGGGCCGTCGTCTCGTTGAATCCTGACTCTTGTGCGGTATTCACAATATTATTAAAAATAATTAATATTCATATTTTTTTTATTTAATTAATGAAGACAATATTAGCGAAACTCAATCGAACATCTAAAACAGAACAATCAGAAAAAGATATGGTCCCATCTAGGAATCATACCCAGAACCTTGGCCTTCCCGGGCGGTGTTCACCACTGAGCTAATGGGACCCTATCCGATTCAGTCATATTTAACTGTATCATACTAAGAACTACCAACATTAATTCATTTTCTCAATGCATATTTTTATTGACTGCAGTCTGAGATGAATTTACTCATTACGTTTGTTAAAAATAAATATACATTCCACACTTGCAGAAAAGTTAATAGATATCGCACATTCAATTAAAATGGATAAATGTATCTGTATCGAACGTGTTATGGAATTACTACTCTGCATATCGTAAATTATTATAAACGGCAAAATATTGAAACGTTGCACCTTCAAAAATCAATTTCAATAGTGCGAGAGATGATTAATAGCACCAGAAATAGAAATTATTTGAATTTCACCATTGAAATATTGCTAACGGAGATGAGTCACCAAAATGATTAATAAAGGCTCGCGATTATTTCACAATTTGAATGGAAAAGTTGTGCAATGAACTCGACTGCCACTATAAAAGGATTGCAAACAGACAACGATATTCAGTCTTTAATATCAGCAAGTTGGAGAAACATCTCTGCAAAATCGCTTACCTGAACAATCTTGGACGATTCAAGACGCCAGTCTCGCCGTCACCAGTCTCGCCGTCACCAGTCGGAGCACCGAAACTTCAAACACCCGATGGAACAACACCTACAAAACCCGAGCCCTGGCCATCCTGCTCCGGGCTGAAGGCCCGGGGCCCCCTTGCACCGAGCCTGATCTGATGCCGATACCCGAGCCCTGGCCATCCTGCTCCGGGCTGAAGGCCCGGGGCCTCCTTGCACCGTGCCTGATCTGACGCTGATACCCGAGCCCTGGCCATCCTGCTCCGGGCTGAAGGCCCGGGGCCCCCTTGCACCGAGCCTGATCTGATGCCGATACCCGAGCCCTGGCCATCCTGCTCCGGGCTGAAGGCCCGGGGCCTCCTTGCACCGTGCCTGATCTGACGCTGATACCCGAGCCCTGGCCATCCTGCTCCGGGCTGAAGGCCCGGGGCCCCCTTGCACCGAGCCTGATCTGATGCCGATACCCGAGCCCTGGCCATCCTGCTCCGGGCTGAAGGCCCGGGGCCTCCTTGCACCGTGCCTGATCTGACGCTGATACCCGAGCCCTGGCCATCCTGCTCCGGGCTGAAGGCCCGGGGCCCCCTTGCACCGAGCCTGACCTGATGCTGATACCCGAGCCCTGGCCATCTTGCTCCGGGCTGAAGGCCCGGGATACAACTTGTATGCAACTTGTATGCAACTGAGAGATACAACCTGAGAGATACAACCTGAGAGATACAACCTGAGAGATACAACCTGAGAGATACAACCTGAGAGATACAACCTGAGAGATACAACCTGAGAGATACAACCTGAGAGATACAACCTGAGAGATACAACCTGAGAGATACAACCTGAGAGATACAACCTGAGAGATACAACCTGAGAGATACAACCTGAGAGATACAACCTGAGAGATACAACCTGAGAGATACAACCTGAGAGATACAACCTGAGAGATACAACCTGAGAGATACAACCTGAGAGATACAACCTGAGAGATACAACCTGAGAGATACAACCTGAGAGATACAACCTGAGAGATACAACCTGAGAGATACAACCTGAGAGATACAACCTGAGAGATACAACCTGAGAGATACAACCTGAGAGATACAACCTGAGAGATACAACCTGAGAGATACAACCTGAGAGATACAACCTGAGAGATACAACCTGAGAGATACAACCTGAGAGATACAACCTGAGAGATACAACCTGAGAGATACAACCTGAGAGATACAACCTGAGAGATACAACCTGAGAGATACAACCTGAGAGATACAACCTGAGAGATACAACCTGAGAGATACAACCTGAGAGATACAACCTGAGAGATACAACCTGAGAGATACAACCTGAGAGATACAACCTGAGAGATACAACCTGAGAGATACAACCTGAGAGATACAACCTGAGAGATACAACCTGAGAGATTCAACCTGAGAACTTTCAACAGCTGTCAAGGCGAGAAAACATCTCTTTCAAGACATTGCAATAGTCGGGCGTCACTGTGTGCCGGCGCTTACTATTTACAGTCTTTGTGCAGGCCTAGAGGTCTCGTATAAATTGGTCTTTCGAGCCGGATCCGCACATCACGCCTTCGGGAGAGATGCCATCGCTTTGCATCAAGCAAGCATGCAGCTGCAAGGTCACGAACTTTTCGAAAAATGCCCAGTGACATCTGGCCTTTACCTCGAAGTTCTTATTAAGGGCAAGACGACGCCCACCGAAAAGACAACCGCCAAGGAAAGCAGACTCCCTAGGCGTAATTGATGAATGGCCACTCAACCCTTCTACTGGAAAGTGGGAAATCGGTCACCAGTGCGCATTGAGACGACTCCAGGCTAATGTCGGAAAGACTAGCCCACACTACACGAGAAGAGAGTCGGGCACAAAATATACCGCGTCTGCCTCTGGTTGAGATAGATGAACTGACAAACATACTCCACTGAAAATGGAAAGCCGGGGATGTGGCAGTGGACTGGCAAGCCAATGTACTCATGAGCTTGCTGTGACCATTCTGGCCTTGGATGCTGGTGCCGGATATGCAGCAACCCATGACCACATGGAGGCAAACCAGTCTACTCGTGAGTATGCTGCGACCGTCCCAGTCTTGGATACTGGTGCCGGATATTCAGCAGCTCGCGTCGCACTAATGGCCGGACAACCGGTTGGCGAGTTTGTTTCGACCGTCCCAGCCTTGGATGCTGGTGCCGGATATTCAGCAGCTCCCACCGCGTGAAGATCGGCCAACCCGGTACGCGAGTTTGCTGCGACCGTCCCAGCCTTGGATGCTGGTGCCGGATATTCAACAGCTCGCGTCGCCATGATGGCCGGACAACCGATTGGCGAGTTTGCTGCGACCGTCCCAGCCTTGGATGCTGGTGCCGGATATTCAGCAGCTCCCACCGCGTGAAGATCGGCCAACCTGGTACGCGAGTTTGCTGCGACCATCCCAGCCTTGGATGCTGGTGCCGGATATTCAGCAGCTCGCGTTGCGATGATGGCCGGACAACCGGTTGGCGAGTTTGCTGCGACCGTCCCAGCCTTGGATGCTGGTGCCGGATATTCAGCAGCTCTCACCGCGTGAAGACCGGCCAACCCGGTACGCGAGTTTGCTGCTACCGTCCCAGCCCGAGATGCTGGTACCGGATATTCAGCAGCTCACCACCACATAATGGCCAACCAACTTATTTGCGACGAAAAAAGCAACTCAAGTGCTGACACAAGCTGACCCGCCTCCCGACGAGTTCGTGACGAGATATACACAACTCAACCGAAAGCTAGCAAGCCCTGCCCCAACAGTGCCACTGCCAGAACAGTAGTGCTCCTCATTGGCGCAGCAAAACAAACAAACCATGCACCACTACCAAAACAGTGGTACTCTCCAATACCTTCTTATACGGAGGGAGCCTGGGGGAAGTAATTACGATCAATGAAAGAGCGACCAGGGAAGAAACCGTACTCACAGCGCTGGCAGAGCCTCAAATTTTTTTACAAAACAGACCACCCACGCACATATCAATGACCTGACAGTACGACCAGAGGTCAAAATCGCCGCCATCAGACACGCAGACCATTGCTGAGGACTGACACGTTCGACAAAACAGCTGAGTGCAGCCACGACTGCACTGGAGGGAGTGTATCGAACGTGTTATGGAATTACTACTCTGCATATCGTAAATTATTATAAACGGCAAAATATTGAAACGTTGCACCTTCAAAAATCAATTTCAATAGTGCGAGAGATGATTCATAGCACCAGAAATAGAAATTATTTGAATTTCACCATTGAAATATTGCTAACGGAGATGAGTCACCAAAATGATTAATAAAGGCTCGCGATTATTTCACAATTTGAATGGAAAAGTTGTGCAATGAACTCGACTGCCACTATAAAAGGATTGCAAACAGACAACGATATTCAGTCTTTAATATCAGCAAGTTGGAGAAACATCTCTGCAAAATCGCTTACCTGAACAATCTTGGACGATTCAAGACGCCAGTCTCGCCGTCACCAGTCTCGCCGTCACCAGTCGGAGCACCGAAACTTCAAACACCCGATGGAACAACACCTACAAAACCCGAGCCCTGGCCATCCTGCTCCGGGCTGAAGGCCCGGGGCCCCCTTGCACCGAGCCTGATCTGATGCCGATACCCGAGCCCTGGCCATCCTGCTCCGGGCTGAAGGCCCGGGGCCTCCTTGCACCGTGCCTGATCTGACGCTGATACCCGAGCCCTGGCCATCCTGCTCCGGGCTGAAGGCCCGGGGCCCCCTTGCACCGAGCCTGACCTGATGCTGATACCCGAGCCCTGGCCATCTTGCTCCGGGCTGAAGGCCCGGGATACAACTTGTATGCAACTTGTATGCAACTGAGAGATACAACCTGAGAGATACAACCTGAGAGATACAACCTGAGAGATACAACCTGAGAGATACAACCTGAGAGATACAACCTGAGAGATACAACCTGAGAGATACAACCTGAGAGATACAACCTGAGAGATACAACCTGAGAGATACAACCTGAGAGATACAACCTGAGAGATACAACCTGAGAGATACAACCTGAGAGATACAACCTGAGAGATACAACCTGAGAGATACAACCTGAGAGATACAACCTGAGAGATACAACCTGAGAGATACAACCTGAGAGATACAACCTGAGAGATACAACCTGAGAGATACAACCTGAGAGATACAACCTGAGAGATACAACCTGAGAGATACAACCTGAGAGATACAACCTGAGAGATACAACCTGAGAGATACAACCTGAGAGATACAACCTGAGAGATACAACCTGAGAGATACAACCTGAGAGATACAACCTGAGAGATACAACCTGAGAGATACAACCTGAGAGATACAACCTGAGAGATACAACCTGAGAGATACAACCTGAGAGATACAACCTGAGAGATACAACCTGAGAGATACAACCTGAGAGATACAACCTGAGAGATACAACCTGAGAGATACAACCTGAGAGATACAACCTGAGAGATACAACCTGAGAGATACAACCTGAGAGATACAACCTGAGAGATACAACCTGAGAGATACAACCTGAGAGATACAACCTGAGAGATTCAACCTGAGAGATTCAACCTGAGAACTTTCAACAGCTGTCAAGGCGAGAAAACATCTCTTTCAAGACATTGCAATAGTCGGGCGTCACTGTGTGCCGGCGCTTACTATTTACAGTCTTTGTGCAGGCCTAGAGGTCTCGTACAGTATCCATGACACTATCTAGCTAGAATTTAGTTCGAGATAAATCTTGCAATCAAACATAAAAATAGCAGCCAATAAAAATATGCGTTAAGAAAATGAAGATAAAATAATTGGTAGTTCTTAGTCGAAGCATGTATGATACAGTTAAAAACGACCGAATCGGAGAGGGACACATTAGTTCAGTTGGTAGAGTTGCGGCCCGAAAAGCCAAAGATCCTGGGGTCGAGTTCCAGATGTGCCCGCATCTTTTTCTGTTTTTAGATTTTCGATTGAGTTTCGCTTGATTAAAATATTACAATTTGAGGTTTTACACATTAAGTTAAAAATTTAAAAAAATAAATTATTTGTAATATTAACATTATCTTCAGGTATGAAAAGAAAATCGCCATCAAATCACATTTTTGTAATCACAATGTCCAGAAGCACGTCAAAGTGTTCAGTTGACAATAATGTATGAGCGTTATTTGTCAATGGACATGATTGGTTTTTCAGTGGCGATGGACCAATTCCCATTTGGAGCACGATTACATTAATGATGACGGTGAAACCAACAGGATGAATTGAAATTAAGGCTTACCCCGAGGCACACTCTATATTTTATGCCACTGTATGTTTGTTTTGATTATAGAAATGTTGAGTTGTGCAGGATGCAGTACGATGATGAATTTATTTTTTCTGACATTACCTAAGCAGCATGTTCTTACACGTTATCATTTTTTTAGTAATAATAATTAATCATAATCCACCAGAGTTGAAGAGAATTGTAATTTGCTAACAACCATCCGGCCGTTTCTCCGCAGAGAGGTAGGCAGAGAAGATAAACCGTTAAACAACTAGGTCTTGGCGACACTCCGTGCTTCATTCACATTCATGCGTAATCTTCTACAAATCACTCTTTAGGTTTATTTGAAACTTGGCATGGCTCAACTCAAATGTATTTAAAAAATTTCATAAGCCTTTTTTAAAAAATATTAATCAAACAGTATTAATAGGGTAACGTCTGCGGGGTGTGATTTCAGAACACAGTTACGAGTGCGTGTTGACGCCACGCCGTACGCGTCGTGCCACAAATAACATATGTGTACCTGCGTGGAATTTTGAACAAAGCTTTCGTTGTAATTAGGTGTCACAAGATGTCGCCACTTTCGTCAGCAGGTCGGATTGGGACGTGTCCCCCCTAGGTACGACTGCTACGAATTTGTGAATATCTAGTATCTCTCCGGTTATGGAAAGACTGACGGTAATACGTAGTTTTATCAAGCGGCTACATATTACATATGACGTCATTGCCTGTCTCGGTTATTTTGTCCTAGTGGCTAGCTACACTGAATGACAGTGGATCCGAGGAATGGGCTATTTTTGGAACCAGTTCATTTTAGATTTATTAAATGGTCACCAGCACTAACCGGGAGAAGCCGAACCAAAAGCCGCCCGCAGGTCCCAGCAGCAAAAACCTGCGGAGTGGGTTTTTAACTGCTAGTGTATATTATTCACATGACTGTGTCATGGCTTCCGCTGGCGAGGGTATCCATAACTTTTTTACCATTCACATTCGCGTCATAAATTATTTTACTTACAATTCTTTCAAAATTTTCAAAAAGAATAGTTAATTATTTTATATAATATCCAAAAAAAATATATATATGTAATTTTATTTTTGAGTATACCCGTACGAGTATTCATATACATTGAACAAGAGATTTAACTACGCGAAAATAAATATTGTTATTTGAACAAAAAAATGGTATAGGTAGATATCATATCATATTCATTTCCTCTGGGCTTTGGATAAATAAAAATTGCTCTTTCCGTAATCATTCCCACCAGTGATTTTGTCATTATCTTAGCATTATGATCGAGTAAAAAAGTTAAATTGTTCCTAAAAACAAGGTCTGCACAGTTTGCTGATTTAAGCCAAGAAAAACCTAACACATCCTAATTCCTAACAGTTCTTTCACCATTGAGTACACAACTCTACAACCGAGTATATTCCGTGACATTTGTCAATCCACCCTCTACCCTCACCCCCCCCCTTCCCCAACCTGACAATACACAACCATTAAGTATGATTTATAGTGCGCTTTTCAAATTCGCAATGAAGACTTATTTTTTACAGATGCAGAATATTGTGCATTGATGCAGCGAGAGGTTTAATAACGAATCCACTTCATTCTCTATAGTGACGTGTTATCGATATCGGTGGATTCGATGTTAATGGACATCACACACAGGAAATGGTAAGGAGGGGGTCAAAAAAGTCACTGAATGCTTCCTATATTCATAGTGCAATAATTTATTAAATCCATGAAAAAAATACAATTTATTACTTTTATTGACATGTTGAATTCTGAATAATAATTTAAAAAAATATATGTGATAGTTTTTTGTTGGTCGTTTTTAGTATTTCAGCTCCACTATACGACACATAATTTATTAAAATATAATCTTTTTATAAAAAAACCAAAAAAATGTATGTTTAACTCATCAGGTCTCGGGCATATTCTGTCAGAAGGTCAGAAAATTTCCGTTTTGCAATAAAATCAAAATTAATAAAATATTTCTGAATGCGTATAGTTTTATATAAAGCACGGAGTTTTCTCTATCTAACGCCGTTTAGCTCATATTTCTCACAATGACAGTAAGGGAGATACAACAGGTTTATATGAGATTTAAATATTTACCAATCATTTGTTGGAGACGAGTTACACTTTCAACTTTAATAGTGGAATTGAGGTTCTGCTTTATAATTTGGTAATTATTTACCTAATAGGGATACGCTCAATATGGAATTTTTATTACAAAAACACTTAACATCAGTTAGATAATAATGGGAAGTAAGTATTTCAGTTTCCGGAATTGAAAAATAATGAATTTTAATAGTTATTTCGTTAAAATTAAAAACAAGTATTCGCTTGGCGGCCATTGTCACTGATGTCAAAGTTTTGAGGTTAGTTTTTTTTCTTCTCCTTTTTAATCCAAAATATTAACACATGACCCTAAAATAGGTTCTTAGGTTCTTAGTTTGGGTTTAATTAAAAAGGGGAAAAAAAACTAGCCTAAAAAGCTATTTTAATATTATTATATCAAAACATGGCGTGAAGAAAAGATATGAAATTGTCTGTTTTTTAATGAAATTTCTACTAAAATGCATTATTTTCCAATTCCGGAAACTGAAATAATTACTTATCATTATTATTTAACTGATATTAAGTGTTTTTGAAAAAAAAAGTGTATATTAAGCGTGTCCCTATTAGGTAAATATTTACCTATAATTTTAATGGCGTTCAGTTGCATAAATTGGAAATCTTAGAAATAATAATTAGAAAGAGCGTAAATACGAATTTAAATATTAAAAATAACCCAGTATTAAACATGTTCCCTTTTTAAATTATACCCTATTACCCTTCTTCTCATTCCCACCTTTCCATTGACAACTTTAAGTGTATTGTTGTAATTAGTTTTAAGTAAACCCTGATGAAGTAAGCATGCTCACGCAACTTGTCGATTTTGTATAAACAATGAACGTGGTTAAAACAAAGTAATCTATTAATTTTAAATTAAAATGGTGCCACAAAATAAGTTTGCTGTGTTTGAAAAAGTGAAAAAATTAACCAATTCATCACATTAACGTCTTTTCACTTCCCACTAACCAAACATCTACATTTTAAAAACTAGAAAAATGACAAGCAGTTTGAAATATTACTTTCATTACGAATTCTCACACATGAATTCTAAATCACTGCTCACGTGATATGCGCTGAAAGCTCAGAAGCTCCGACGAATTCTTGCCCCCCCCTCTTCCGTCACCAGACAAATGACACCCTGACGTAAAGCATAAATCCACTTATTATAGTTTATAAGCCAAATTATTTACTCGTGAGATGTGCCGGACACGAAAGGATACCTTTAACAGAGTGATGCCACGTGCTCTTGATTTATGAAATCAAATCAAAAGAAATTTTCCTATCTGATAACTTCTGGACAGGCTGGGAATTTGCTTTGTGGAAAACGAATTTGTTTCGTGGGATGTGAACGCGTCAGTCACATTTATTACCAATATATTATTGTGAATTCGTACGAAATTTGGTCAAATTTGTCCCCACTGAGATCGGACGGTATTTTGCTGATCGATAGCCGTGTCAATGGCAACGGTGACCTTTAGCTTTGATTGATGCGTGTCACTCAAGTAGAAGCAGGATATATGTAACAAAATGAAATTATGTATTAGTCACTGTCTGGAATGTATAGATATCACTGTTTGTTGAATGTGACGTATACCATAAATGATCCGATGTAATTTTGTTTTATTTATGCTAATTTATTATTGAAGAAATAATTTATTATAGATCATTTACAGCAAAATCATTTTATTTTGTCATATTTTTTAGATCCTCAGAAAATTATTATTTTTAGGAAAAAGTGGGTATTACTTGAAATCCTAAGGCAGTAGTAAGATATACTTAGAAAATACAATCAATTGGTAAAACGACAGTTTAATGATACGTTCGTAAACATTTTTTATTCGAGATTATGCAGGTAATAATTTTATTCAGTCAAAGATTATATTTTTTCCTCCATCTGTGTCGACACTGCAATAATCATTGTTCGTGTTGTTCTTACAGTGATAAAACTATTAGTGAAAGGATAACATTATGGTCCTAATTCATAACAAATATTTTATAATTTTAAAATTTAAATGATTTAAATCATTCAAAATATACAACTCTTACGACGAAATCGAGAAACATTTTCGAATCACAAAACTACTCAACAGGAGGCTTGTGCTGATCGATGCTCCTGTACAAAATTATTAACTCAAAAGTTGACTGCCCGAATTTGCTAAACAAAATAAATTTCCACACGTCCATTCGATATAGTAGACAAAATACCCTTTTCTATAATGATAGATGCAACACCAATTCCAATCAAAATTAATTTATACAAAGGACATGCAACTACTATAAATTTGCAAATATAGACACACGTGCTGACGTATTTACTGCTAGTTACTGTCGCTACAGAACTTCACTGTATAACATTCTAAGTGCGAATAACACATGAATTAATTGTATCTAATATTTTTATATTACTTGCGTGGCAACTCTCCCTTATCCCTCTCCTCCCCTTACCCTTCCCAACCCAAATCCCTATTTTGCAGTCTATTTCAGTTATAATCACACTTATTTTAATGTTGTGTATTAGTTTACCATTTGTTGAATTCACATTTGTACTCTTATTATTTTTTTAAATATTCTAGTTTATATTCAGTTAGTCTTGTTTCTAAATACCTATCTGTGAACATTAATAATTGGTCTGTTTTTTATCATCCTCTTATGTTTATTGTATTACTAAGACTGTTAATGTTTCTTAAATAAATAAGTAATTTTGTGATAAGTAATTTACAGGGTAGTAAGGAATATACGTAACTTAATTTAACCAGTGATTCCTGACATTATTTGGAGTAAAAGAGTTAATAAAATTTGCGTCTCCGTGAGTTTTTTGGTGTCTTTTTCTCAAAATCAACCAAAAAAAACTTCTTCATGTCGTCACTGGTCACTCAGCCGAGTAACCGACTAACCTCTTATCCCGACCCTATCTTTTTTTTACATTAACTCCACACCCTGGCCCTGAGGAAAATAATTTCCCTCAGGGCCTACGTCATCTGGGATGCTGTGTGGAAGGTCTTTTTGAGGATAAGAAGGAATGAACATCGGTCTTGAAGAGACCCTTGTTGTAGGAAGGAAGAATATCTGTCCAATACCTATTGATTTTTTAAAAATGTTTTTAGTTAAAAAAAAAGACCATCAAAAATGTCACACGAATCCCAAATTTCATTTACATTTTTTACTCCAAATAATGTCAGGAATCACTGGTAAAGTAAGTCAAGTACATTCCTTAACACCCTGTATACTTATAATTTCACAGCTGAGAGTGAGAGTAATTTGAGGATGTGATTTTTGGCGTCCAGCAAATATATTAGGTTGTGGAAACGAACATAATATACTGTCATGAATCAGGTCCAAGTAAAAATTTGTATCTTTTTCTTCCTTTTATGGTTTGTTTTGCTCAAGCAATTACTAATTAATTTTACTCAAGCACATATTTTTAACCTTCATGGACTGCACGCCACTCTATCTGTTGTATGAAGGAGATAAAACTTTAGAATGATTAAAGCTCTGGCGGCATGAAATTTCAACAGATTTTCAGCCAGGAATTTCTAGGTCAGCTAATTAATTTCAGCTTGACTCAGAAGAACACATTTATTTACAAAAGATAAAAATATGTCGTACGGTTTATCCCAGAAAAAAAAGGAAATTAATGTAGGTGCTCAGTAAGTGGATGTGATGCTAGGTAAAAACAAATAGTTATTTGTGTAAGTACACTGTTTCTGTTCTGATTGTGTTTCCATCAAAGAACATTATTTCTACTTGTCACGAGAATGAACTTACAAAGACTGAGAAACCTATTTCTTATACGAGTATCACGCTCTAGCGAGAGACCGAAGACCGGAGACCACCAATGAGAGACTAAAACATTATTTGTAATACCACGCGTGGGCGGTGAGGGACAGATACGATTATATCTCCTGGTATTGTGCAGTGGAGGGCACGTCAATCTACTTAACATGAATGTTTATTGCTCAGAAGAAAATATGTGACATTTCTGTTATATGTCCAATTGTTTTTATTTGCAACATTAAAAAAAAATCATCACAGCTTTTGTTTTAACACTGACTTACGAACAGTTGTTTCATCAACCAGCGTCGTGTCGATCGACAAAGAAATTTGACAAAGTCGCAAATCGGCGATCAAGGTCTTTTTGGTTCATTTGGAGGATCTCCGTTTATGGCCAATTTTTGAAAGCGTGTTTGAACGCCTAATCAAACAACAAAATTTAAAATTTGACGAACAACTGTCGGAACGAGAATCATCTGAAGGAACGGCTTACAAATAATAATAATAATATATACATATATCATTATAATTTGGGGAAACCATTTGTTGGATAATCAACACTCCTGCCATAGGTCACCCCAAGTGATTCGCTACGTTTGGTGACTTGGGTTCATGGGATGATGTTTGTTTAGGTGGCGGTACAGCGTGGTGGGCCGGATCGGGAAAGACTGGTTGAGGGAGACCTTTTGATCCCTCCAGCCGGACTCTCTTCTCATTTTGCACCGCAGTGGAAGGAATAGATTCATACGTCCTGGATGCACTAGCCCCCTGATTCCTACTCACCCCTCATACCTTTTTCCTTCTCAGAACTTCCTCTCCTTCCTGTCCCCAAAAATACCCTCCACACAGCATCCCCAAAGATAATATAGGCCCCGAATAAAATTGTTTTCCTCGACGCCTCCTGCGTTTTTTTTTTTATATGAGATCCACACAGGTGGCTCCGAGAAAAATAATTTCCCTCAGGGCCTATGTCATCTTTGGAGATGCTGTGTGGAGGGTTTTTTAAGGAAAGGAAGGGAAGGAGAGTTCTGGGAAGGAAAAGGGTTTGAGGGGTGGGTAGGAATCTGGGGCCAGTGTGTCCTGGTCATCCGCCTCCAAGACCTAGACAAACCTCGCCCCATGAACCCGGGCACCCCTGCTAAATCACCAAACGTGACCTATGGCAGAGGGTGTTGGTTATCCGATAAAGGTTCCCGGGGTGGCGGTACCCATTCCCGCCTCCCAAATTGAGCCAACGTAAAAAAAATAATTTTAACGGTGCAGGTCATGACGTTATGAAATGTTACCATCGATCAAACAACTGATTCTAAATTTTGTAAAACTGATCAGTCACAAAATAATTAAATTAGAAAACATATCCGTGCTTAAGGGTGTATTCAATTTGTTTATGAAACCACCAAACAATAACAAACTTCCAACAACTATTCGTCTCCACATTACAGTCAGCTTTTCAAGCACCATTAGGCAGTTCATCAATTTCACGAAACACCATCAGTCGGTACATCCCGAATATTGAACGATTATATTATACTCGGCGGCCTCAACAAGTGTTTGGGGTACCCACCCTCCCCATCCTCCGTCCCCCGTCCCCTGGAGCCAGGGGTCCGGGGTCTGGAGCCACCCCAGAACGAAGAAGAGAAGTGCGCCCTATACGTCAGTGTCGGGTTCGCGTCACCGGAGTGATATTTTGAAAAATCGATTTGGCATTCGCGCCAAATTTGAATTGCAAAAATGTGTTTTTTCGCCGCGGCCGGCCGCCGATTTATGGCTTCGTATTTATGGTGACACTGATTCATACGGGTCGGGTGCCTCTCAACACCGGTGATTTGACATTTTGAGTGAAGTGAGAACAGTCACAGCATCCAGGACGAGATGTTAGCTGAGATGTATGGGGACGAGGGGATCCTGTAATAAATATTGTGTTTAGTGATATATTTGCATACTTGCCGAAACGAAACCCAAATGTATTAGTTCTCTAACCAGATGGCTGACGCAAAAACAAAATCTTTAAAAGTATTAAAAATATAATGTGCACATTATAACACATATACCAAAATTCCGTTGGTAAAGTCGCTTAGAATTTTTTGTAAAAATATAATTTTATTATTCAACATGAATAGTGATTTTTTTTTAAATATTAACCCCACACAGGAGGCCCTGAGGAAAATAATTTCCCTCGGGCCCATGTCATCTTTGAATATGGAGGGTGTTTTTGAGGAGAGGAAGGAGTGAAGGAAGTGTTGTAGGAGGGAGGCCGCCTGGAGGGACGCCTGTGCTCTAAAGATTGTAATCCGTTTGCTAAGTTAGGAGAATCTTTCAAACGGACCGCCCGTTTCTGCACAGAGTCAAGGTTTTTTTTTTAGGTATTTTGGGGCTCCAGACCAGAGGTGGCTACGAAATTCAACCGTGGGGCAATTTGTACAGGGTTAGCAGTTGTGTTCCTATTTTATTTTTTATTGTAAATAATAATAATGATGATAAAGGAATGCAAAAAAATATGGCTTTTTTATACTTTTACACCACCAACGTTTTTAAATATTTATTTATTGTTAATACTGCGTAAGAATTCCAACTGCACAGAGGAATGGGAGAAGGATATGGGGGAAGGATTTGGGTGAGAGGGAGGCGGGGAAGTACCTGGCTACTCGGATCTGATCATCAAACATGGCTAAAGACATTTCAAGCAACGTTTTAATTCTGAATGGTGGTCTAACAGAAAACCAGAGCAATCTTAGAGCGTCTTCCATTTCTATAATTCATTCTTACAATTATACATAAAAAAAATTATATTCGTATGAATATATATATTATTTTTAATTAATTAATTGTCAAACAACAAAACTTTACTTACGGGCGTCGGGATTCGAACTCGCGACCTTCACGGAGGCTGTCAGCTGTTTTGATTTGTTCCGCCTCGTTAGAAGGTATGTACTTCGATCTACATAACTTTTTTTATTTATTTATTCAAATTATTCTCGTAATATCTATCTAATTTGGCTCAATCGTCCAAATTCTGGTCACCAATCACCAAACGCTGTAGTGATTCACAAACGCTGACTGGCGGCCATATCTTATGTCAGCTTTTGAACTAGTTGAAATATAATTAAGCTAAGTTTATACTGGAGATGTAGACGTCAATTAAGCGGAGAAGTCCACAAGGGTGTCGCTCACTCGAAATGTTTTGAAGCTTAGCGACATGCCCCAAACTCAAACACAGTTTAGATAATATACTAACACTACTCGCACTACGGTTCACTTACACAACTGAGATTGATGAAAATTATTATAAAAATAGTATCGGCAGCGACTTTTAGTAGCTTAGGCGTACAGACTTCAAAACAGATTATTTGTGTAATATACCATATAGCTTTACTTCGTGGTTAATAATGCCTTTTATAAAAACATGTTTTCGAAAATTTTAGATTATAAAAATTATCTTCGTATCGTCTTATATTAGTTTCTATTATTCTGCCAAAATTGACATTGCGAAGTTATGTAGGTTATAAAGGAAATGATTCTGCGGAACTGAAATTTCAGACCGAAAAAGATCAATAAATTCATTTGAGGTAGAACATATCATTCGAGAGCTTTTGCAGATTCTGCAAACACTTTTCCTTTTTTTTACATGAGCTCCACACAGGAGGCCCCGAGGAAAATAATTTCCCTCAGGGCCTATGTCATCTTTGGGGATGCTGTGTGGAGGTTTTTTTTTAAAGAGAGGAAGGAGAGGAGAGTTCTGGGAAGGAAAAGGGTAAAAGGGGTGGGTAGGAATCTGGGGTTCAGTGTGTCCTGGTCATCCACCTCCAAGACCTAGACAAACCTCACCCCATGAACCCGGGCACCCCTGCTAAATCACTAAACGTAGCGAACCACTTGGGGTGACCTGTGGCAGAGGTGTTGGTTATCCAATAAAGGTTCCCGGGGCGGCGGTACCCATTCCCGCCTTCCAAATTGATAAGACTTCCTTAGTCGTAGATAAGATTATTTTTGTAATTTTATTTTTTTCAAAATAATAAATGTAACCCTCTAAATTTACAGCCTTCACTTCCCGGATGAACATATTAATAAGTCTTATGGAAATCGTTGTCTCCCTTACTATGGTGAGAAACATGATCTGAGCGGTATTGGAAAGAGAAAACAACACACTGTGTATTTAAATCTAAAAGTTAACCATAAATGAATTAAAATGTATGCCTTTACAACACCAAAGCTTCCGACCGCAATTTGAAAAAAAAATTAGGGAACTTTATGATTTTGTATTAATTATTTTTACGTGATACGACTCAAAAATAAGGTGACAATATCCTTTATAATACGTTTGTCTAATAAAATATGGTCACGATATTGTTTATAATACGTTTTCCTAATAAAATATGGTCACGATATCGTTTGTAATACGTTTGTCTAATAAAATATGGTGACGATATCGTTTATAATATGTTTGTCTAATAAAATATGGTGACGATATCGTTTATATGTTTGTCTAATAAAGTATATGTGTGTTTTTATTTTTTTTCGTTATCAGTTGATTTTAGTTATTTCTAACAATAAAATTTAGAAGCGTATTTTATCACCTTTCAAAAACAGTTTTTAGTTTTGAGGATACGTTAATAAATATTCCATTCATTGGAATTTTATTGCAAAGCAAAAATATTCCGACCAACTGACAGAATATGGTCGAAGCCTGTGGAGTTGGGAATTTAAAATTTCGAAATTTAAAAAAGGTTCTTGCGGATAACGCGACTATCGCCTACTTACATAATATGCGAAACAAATGCTCAATAAATTTACAAATTAATTATTATTATGTAAAAATGATACTTTTAGATATTGGCAATGGCAGATCATTTATCTGGTTCGCTTAAACCGGTTGTTATAATTTGACTTTTGTCTGAAAACCTGTTTGCTAAAATTGTCACACATTGCTTCAATCGTCGAACCGGTAGTCGAAATCAAAAAAGAACCAATCTTTACAAAAAGTCTGGGGTATTTTCTATGTCTTTAGCCGACGCCTTAAAGTGGCTTTAGCCGTGTTTGGTGACTAGATCTGAATAGCCAGGTACTTACTCACCTTCCTCTCCCCCATCTTCTTCCCCTTCCCACTACCTTCAGCCTCACAACATAACCAAATTCGGGATGCCATCGTATGGATAGCTCCGGATGGGGGCAATTAGGACTCTTGCGCAGTATTCACAAACGAAAAAATATATATTTTAGCTTTAATTAAGTATTAATTAGTGATGATGTTAGGTATGATTTTAGGTTTTCACGGCCAAAAGTATTTTCGTTATTTATTTTTGGGGAGACTCATCTACCTGATGTTGGACACTGTAACGCTGTCCGAAACGTTGGCTAAAGAAGGAGGTAGCGCAACACGGCAAAACAAATAACGAAAATAAATAACGAAAGTTAGTGATGTTATTTAAACATGCTAATGTTGATTGTCGGTGCATAGGAGCGAGATTTGTATTCCTGCGTAAAATATTGAAGTTCGATGAATTTTTAATTTTCAAAATTGGAACTGATAAGTATAAATCGTGATAAATTACTTACTAAAATTATTTTAAAAATTAATAATTTTTTTCTAAAATGTGCATAACTTTTGGTTAAATGTTTGACAGATGTCGTAATTTTTCAAAGATTAAATTAAATGTATTCTTTTGAAAGGCAATGATCCTGAGGCAAATATTTTTTTAATAAATGCTTTAAACTTTACTTCTCTGCAATATTTCTCGCTCCAAATATAAAAAAAATATAGCCGCAACTGATCATGTCTTTATACTAAGAAAAACAAATATTCTGCGTACTCTTGCATTACAATTATGTCTTGTTTTGTTCATCGGTGCAACCGATGCATCAAGATTTGAATGTTTACACAAAAAAAAATTCCAACTCCAATGCTATTTTAAAACGGTGCAGTTGGCAGTGAAATCAAACAAAACCTTTGATTGTAAATAGCCAAGCAGTAGACTGGACTGAGGCGACATTACCTTCATTGCAGTTTGCAAATATGAAAAGAGACACTTCCACAACATCATTATGGATCCCTTGTTGGCGTGTCTGTCAGTTTGCCAACTTCACTTGTACTTCCTGGTATGAAAGCTCTTTGACGATTCACTCCGACCAGTAATATCATATTTGACCTATACCTTGATCAATAATCAGTTTAGTTTATAATGTGATAATATTATTGTCAATAATTGTTATGTGTATATAAATGTACCTAATAGAAATTACATTCGTAGTCCTCCTCACTAGGAGATCCTTTGCTGAGGGGGACTATATTTTAGATAATTTTTCAGATACTTCTACGGTTTGACTTCATGGTTTGGGTAAGGTATTCCATAAACTTCTACGACGATGTTTTCAGTTAATTAGTAAGTTCATTTTCCGATAGTTCTTTGTCCAAACGTAGAGTTACACGTTGGTGTATTTAGTATGTCTGTTTGTTTGGCTCTGGTTTTATGAGTATGTGAGGTGTCTACCTCTGAACCATTTTTGAAGTGATGTACCAGAATGTTTTTGGCATAGATTTTCTGTATACTTGGTACATCAAACTGTTTAAAAATTTCTGTTGTTGACGTCCTCATGGGGACTTTTAGTATGATCTTTATGAAGCAAATCTGAGTTACCTTCAGTTGTTTTACATGTTTTGATGCTGAGCCCTATCCCATTACTCCGTATTCCAATATAGTACTATATAAACTTAGTTTATTTTATGTAGTGTAATAAACTATATGTTTTTTTTTGTAATCTAATTTGAATGCTGCAGACCTAACAGTGTAGAGCTTTTTTTTATATTTGCAATACGATCAGTTTCATAAATCTCGTTTGAATGAAAGAAATAAATAAGTAAATCAATAAATAAAATACTATTGGCTATCTAACAAGAAAACGTTTTTGTCCACTGACATTGAACCTTGTCAGACAGTCTTTATATTTCTTGTAAGTAAGTAGAGTGAGACTTACTAGATCTTAATTAGAATTAGTGGCAATTAGATTTTGAATAAATTTAATAGATATTCTATATCTTTTGTGTTTGACAAATAAAAACGTATCAATGTTAGATATTTTCATTACATTCACAGATGTTCTTTCAAGTCTTCGTTAAATACGTGAAAACATGATTTTAGCAATATTTTGGAAATGAACACCATAGCGATTAATTTATAGAAAAACAAATGTATCATTTTCATTTAGGAATATCATCTATCTATTATAATGCACAAATGTTATCCTTAAATGATAGGAATGACACGGTTTTTTTGATAATTTGGTTAGAATGTAGATTTAAAAATATATTAAATAAAACACCAGTTTGTCTTTGTAACATACATATTATTCTTTTGAGCTTTTATTTGCATTTTAATATACAACAAAATATTAAATAAGATAATTTGGTAAAATCAATAATTATTATTATAATTATCAAGAATGAGCAAAATTGTCTTGATCAGGGATAGCGTATACATGTTGTGTGTCATATTGTTTATGAATTTAAATATCAAGTAATAAGATATTCGTATAATGATAGTATAATTATTGTAACTCTCAGATAAAATACATTATTTTCATTAAAAATTCTCATGGAAGAATTGTAGATTATGGGATACGTATACGAATGTTTTGTTAATTTTCACAATTTCTGAAATTTCTGCTTATCGCGATATACAGTGTAATTTTATCAATAAATATCATGTTTTAAGGAAATAGGTATACTTGTTTAAACTTATCACTTAGGTCAATATTTACAAATAAATTTCATTCGATATCGGCATCTCGCGGGAGAAAAATACTTCAAAAGTATCGAGTCTCGTAAATTTTAATCAATTGACTAATCACTGCATATTCTTATTAAATTATATCACTACGTACGGATTCATAAAGTATTAAACTATACATGAGAAAATAACAAACATAAGTCGATTCCGATAAAAGTCTGGCTAATCTCAAACTAGCGGAAAGGCAGAAATTCTTAAGTACAGTTGCCAGGAACCAGGGACTCTGGTCTCTGGGGTGGAAAACGCATTCGAGGAAAGCAATACATATTTACCGCCAAATATTGCCAAAATTACATTTCCGAAATCTTAATTTAAATTTAGATTATTAAATAGAACCTGAATAATAATTTTGACTATTAATTTAACACGTATACTGCTAAGTATAATTCAGCTCCCCCGCCGCCCTGAGGGGCGGGGGCGGACTGGGCCGAGAGGGCAACTAACTATTCTATCTAAAGACGGCATAGTGCAATCGTGTGGAACAACGTAACAAGCGACGGTGACTGCATACCGACATCCGTCCAGTTTACCTTCGTTACTTTACTATAAATGCAAACCTGCCAATGAAACATCACAATAGCGTATACAGAACGGTATAAAATATGTAGCGGACGAGTCATCGCTCGTATGTGTCAGTGTCGGTGTCGATGTTCCTTTAAATAAAACTGGACAACCTGCCATCGCGCAATCTAGGTCTCTTTCCACGTAGCCGATAACTTTATAAATTATTTAGCTCACAGACGGAGAAATGCCGTTAAACTTAAACCTACGACTATCAAGTTTAGTATACTGAACGTTCACACGGGAGTACAATGTCAATCGTTATACATGAGTTGAATTAGCCTAGAGCTTAAAGGACTATGGCGTACTCGGATATAGGTCGTCTGTAGCGAGATATGGTAGCATCACATGCGGTACAGGCACTGCCTGCACCCGCCCAAACCCGCCTCCACTACATACACTAACTCCTACTCTATGTACACATAATATACATATACAGCAGACAGGAATGAAACGCGAATTTTATTCATTTATCGCAAATGTATAAATCCTATTCTACGCGACTCGCGACGAGTCTTCGAGAAAAAAACGCCCGATCTAATAATTACACCATTAACAAAATTGTATACATATTCACACGTACTTGCTGGACAGCTGCTTAGCTAGTTCCGTATACTTTAAGAATTTAGAATGAGGGCTTTCCTCGAAGTTTGGCGGCTGCGGAGGGCTGCGGGACCCCGGGGGCGCTCCGCCCGCGGAGGACGAGTTTGCTCCACTCGGCCCGCCGCCGTTCTTGTTATTGGGGGACAAGGAAGATCCGCCCGCTTGCTGGCTCGACCTCACGGTCACCGGGTCTGGAATCACCCCGTCCTTGACAAAATGCATTTTCGACAAATGGTGTCGATAAGCTCCCTTAGATATGAATGGCGTATCGCAGAACGCACATTTCATAATGGAGTCCGAAGTCATGACAGCGTCATTGCAAGCCCAACTGAATGCTAAAATGGCTCCAGGGGTCGGACCTGTTTGGGCCGCTGGTGAAGGGGTTGAACCACTGGCCGCACCGCTGGATGCATTTTGTCCACTCCTATGATTTGGGTGGTGATTCTCAGTCTTATCGCAAAGTTTCTGCAGTGCGGCTAAAGGGTGACTACTTCCCCTTTTACCGGAGCTTGAACCGCTTTCGTTCCCGGCCGCTCCCCCCGAAAGGCTATCAAACATAGAGGAGAGGGCGCCCAAGCTTCCCGAAGGCTTTCTATCTGCTCCGGGTGTGCTTCGAGGAGTTGCCGAGCGATCGCTGGCAGGACTGGCACTGTTCCGGGAAGGACTGTGGTGCGGATGTCCCTGAGGACTGGGTCGGGGACGAGGACTGGCGCTGCTATCCCTGCGTTTGATCAGGTTTGTTGGTAAATGCGACTCTTCATGTTCCGCAGCATGTCTGCTACCGGGACGGTTTAACCTATTTTCTTCATCGTCTTCGATTTCCTTCTTAATATTAACTGTGTTTTTAGAAAGATTCATTCCTTCGTCCTTATCTTCTTCATCCACTATTTCTTTTTTAACTCTCACTTCCATGCTGTGCTCATCGTGGGAGTTCATCCTATCGGAAAGAGGGGTCTGTCCACGTTTGGCTTCAGGTGTTGTTCTCGGAGTCATATGGTACGACGGGGGATCCATTTTTCGATCTGGCGTAAGAGACTCCACTCTACTACTGCCTCTTTCTGACATAGAACTAGATTCACTGCCACTTCGCTCCCGACGACCGTAGTTCTGGGCCTGCTGATGGTGATGATAATTTCTCAATAAATTCATTGTTTGCGCATCAACAAGCGGCTTAGTATAGTCTACGCTTTCATCGATTCCAAGGCGTTTCAAAATGCTGGATCCAATGGGAGCGTGTGAAGGGGCACCGGGAATGCCAGGTATTGAACCATGTCTCGATCGTGAATCGAAACTCTTTTCAATCAACTGTTCAATGGCATTTAAAACTGACGGGGAAGAACTCTTTTCTGCTCCGCCGCCGCTTTCTTTTGGGTTGGGGGAAAGATCAGTCGCGGAAGAAGGAGATCTGTGATGACGAGATCCAGGGGATGGAACATCATCGTTGATACTCTTCCTGCCTTCTCTATTGGTCGGAGTGAGGTGTCCAACCATCATTGGGTTATCTGGTGGAAGAATGTTGTTGGACATGAGAGCATTTTTCAACAAGTTCCTCTGACTGTTTGTGATTGGACCGCCAACGCATTGCCTTATGTGTTCGACAAAAACTGCCGTTTCAATTTTATCTCCGCATTTCTCGCAAGTAATGCGGCTGCTCGCACTCATGTCTCGAATTGGTTTGGCTGGTCCTAGATTAGAACCATCCCCATTTTTAAATTCATGCTGTGCCCTCTCGAGTTCCAAAAGTTTTCTCACTGGAAGAGATTTTTTCCTTTTTTCTCGGGTTTGTCGTCGCCGTCCACCGCTTTCAGTGATGGATCTCATTATATGTTCTTTGTAATGTGAATTTTTCACCATGTGGTTACTCAACTCTTTGAGAGAACTAAACGCTTGATCGCAAACTTTGCAGGTAAGTACTGCACTCACATGGCTACTAGTACCGGTTGCTGGTACTCCGGATGGCGCATTTCCAGGAGGGCCTTGAGTTGTTTTATTATCATCGGAGGATTTCCAAGAAATGATTTGTTCTTGGGAAATAATGTTGGTATAGTGCTGAGTTTGCTGCATATGACTAGTCATTTCTGCGAGAGATCGGAAACTTTGTCCGCACCACATACATTTCAATATTTGGCGAGTCTGTTCTGCACCCTTTCCCAACCAAACATCTTGACCTCTAACAAGCTTTCGCGGAAGAGGCATCGTCTCTTTAATCAAAAGGTTGAGATCATTTTGGTTTGGCTTTCCCGATCCTCCTGAAGCAGAAGTACTATTGGAGGAAGCAGATGGAGAAGATGTTGGAGGCATTCTTTGCGGTGGAGGAAGATCTTGACGATCTTGACGATCCTGGCGATCTTGTCGATCCTGGCGGTCCTGACGATCTTGGCGATCTTGAGCCTGACTGGGAGGTACAGGTACATTGACACCGCAGTGTTTAGCTTCTTTCATGTGAATTGTCATATCTGCAAGAGTTGAAAAACTTTTCTTGCACCACACGCATTTGAGAACATCTTTGGCTTGTTCGGCTCCTTTGTTCAACCAGTGAGACTGCCAAGCGCTGTGTCGCCCAGCAGCTGTACCCGGTAAATTGGTGCCGAGGGCTGCACTTTGGGCCACAGAGCGGAACAGTTCCTCTCCCCCGAGGCGGCTCAGCTCACTCATTTTCTCAAGAGCTTTTGTAGCATCGCCAGGAGTCGGGCCTCCATGTTTCACTTTCCCATTCCAATCGGCAACATTGTTATTCTTTGGAGAAAGGCCAGCAGCGGCGACGGCGGCAGCAAAATAAGGCAAATGTGACGCTACTGGCGATGTCCAGGGAGAAACAACAGGTTTGTATTCAGATTGCCTGGAACTCTTCCGCGCCGGTGGGGAAGTTGATGAATCTCCGGGACCGCGTTTTCGGCAGCCAACGGACAAATCAAGAGGACTATTCTCTGAAGGGCCGCTGAGGTTGACGGCATCCATTTCAACATCGTCGTCTTTATCGTCATCTCTTTTGGTGCTGAAGTCGAGTGCGTCAGAGTCGTCCCTCGGCGAAGGAGTTGGAGAAGGATGAGGCGGTAGACGACCAGTGAGCATGGGCAGCAGGGAGGGGGGTGGCGATCCCCTGCCGCTAAGCAGGGGAGAGACAGCGGAGAGAGAGCCGCCCATGAGGCGCTGGTGGGCCTGGTGGGCCGCAGCCGCAGCGGCCCCGAGGTAGGCGGCCATGGCGGCTGGGGGTGGCAGGGAGCCGGGCAGCAGGGCGGCCAGGCCCCGCGCCGAGTACGCCGACTCACTGGATGGACAGCGCGGGGCTCCAGATGACTCGCGTGAGAGACATCGGGGACTCAAATCTCTGTGGACAAAAGAAAGATAATCTTCATTAGAAAATTGACAAAAATTTCATATATTCTTATCATTCGTTAACTTTTCCTGTATCTATATTATATTTTCTGTACTATATTTTTTTCTGTGTAACGAAGTCCTTTAGTGAGTCCACTCGACCACTTTGCATTTCATCCGCCTGTAAACTTGTTTGTGTTCCGTGTCCGGTCAATCCTTTTACGATGGTAGTGTGTTTGACAGTACCTTTTTGTTCCGATCAAGTCGGAGTGTTCTACTGTTTACAGAACTACAAGTTAATCCATTCTTAATTTTTAAAATGTAACCCTTGAATATATTTTTAAATAGGTAGGTATGCATTATGAACACAAGTTGCGCCCTCGGGTATCTACCATACACTCAATAGTCGGTAGTACTATTCCCTTAAATTTTAACTGTTAAAATATGGTGACAATCTACTGAAAAAAGTTTATTTCGGATTTATTAGAACACCTATACCTATGTAATATTCCATAAAGTCTGGGCATGACTGTAAAACAAACTAACATTATTATTTCAGTCACTTTCTTAACATTGTACCTACATTATGTGTGAGATCCTTTTTATAATCCAGCTATCGTAGCTTAAAAGCTGTAGTAATTCACTATTAAGAAAGTAACATAATAAATATTCATATGTCGATAAATAACATTTTTGTAAAAGCTTTTCTTGATAAAAAAATACGATTTAACAAAAAAAACAAATGGCAAGAATAATTCGCTGATAAAACAAATTCATGATTTTTTTGAAGGTTTTGGTTTAAATAAAAATTACCCCTATTTCTTTGGAAATCCAAGAAGAAAATTAAATTAGTTAAACATAAGAAAAAATAAATCTAATGTTAAGTACCTACTCAATAAAGTTATCCGCAAAATAATAATTTGACCTTCATTTTAAACTAGTTTAGTTTTTGCAAATGCCAAGTATTATATATTTGGTTGTATATATCTGTATTAGCAGACACGTTGTTCTTCTTCGTAGTAAATTTCAGTAGATATTGAGAAAATATTAAAATTTAAAAAATAAAGAGAGTCTTCGTTCAGATTTTCGAAGATTATTACTTTGTCCGCACTTCGATAGATGTCGCTAGTCAGAGCTTTCAGACTCGAAGTGGCTGGAACAAACTATCTCTCGGCGATTTGTGTATTATTGTACCAAATACAAATTTTATTTTATTTCTGTTTTCACACTCTTTATTTAACATAATAAGAAAGACATTTAGGCAATATAAAATAATTTGTAGCTGAGATCAGAAATTCCGATTGGGTGGACCTTTTTCTTTTTATATATTGTTCTTTCCTATTCTGTTCCAGACTTTCATTCTCGAAAAGAGCGATTTTTGAAACACAGAAATCGAGTTTTACAAAATATTCTCGACATATTTGATAAGTGGGGAGTTTAGAAAGTCCAAAAACACTTTATTTTCGCAAAATACCCCTCTTAAAACTATTTACGTATTCCGTACAAATTGTTAGAAACCATTTTTGATTGACTTTATTCAAAATCTATAAAGTCGATAGAGTTAGCACTATCATATAAAAAAAGATATAATACGTTTATTCTACAGTTTGTAAACTCAATTTTATAAATGTTCCTTTTTCAGCACAAGAGTTTGACTTTTTGGAAAAAAATTATTTTTTAAAAAATAATTCTAATTCGACAGTTTTAATCAAGTAAATTTCTAAATAGTAAATTTTGTAACAAAATAAAGCACAATTATCAGGAAAAACAATTCTGAAAATTCAAAGTCCTGGTAATAAATATTTAGTAGATTTTAAAAAACTAAATTCTTAGAAAGAGAAATTCAGATTCAGTTAGAAATGATGAGCGATATTCCTGAAATAATCCAGAAAATGAAACGTTTATCCTATTTATCACACTAAAAGTAAGATATTAAAAATGTTTTTAATCACAATGTAAACAAAGAGCCTATAAACAATAAACAAATGCCTGTCAAAAACAAAAATAAATAAAGTCAAAGAAAATATAACGGTACCTTTTTCTGACTGAAACGCTTTTCAGCCGCCTGTCACACTCGACGATCATATTGTAGAAATCAATTTTTACGGCTTTTCTTGACCACTCACAGCGAAGAAACGAACTCAATGGCACATCGTATAACGCGTATAATAATAATAGAGTATCGCCGCGGGCTTTACGGAACAACTTTGACTAGACAACCGCCCAGACGGCGGTTCCGCGTGGAATGAAGCTGGAACGGAACCGCGTGTGATTTACGACCGGCCCGAGCTTCTCTGCATCTACCTCCCTCGTTCCCAGGGACAGGGCTATACGAGAGCCAACGCGGCAGAATGAAACGGGAAGATTGTCTCGTCGGCTGTTCGATTCGGGGGTGACTCGGCGCATGCGCAAGGTGGTTTGCTAGAGCGAGAGGGTGGAGAAGTTTCAGGAGTAGTTTGTTTGGGGGTGAGTTGCATCTCTCCCTCCCTCCCCGCGAGGAAGTTTGATGTTTATTTATGGTCTGGGCGCGCGTTAAGTCACAGACAAGACGCGGGAAGACTGAAAGCTTTTATGTTTATCGCATTATGTGAACGTTATGATAAACGCTGTTTTCCAGCGGTGGGCGGAGATTCCGATATCACAAACAGCACTAAACTCAACTCGGCGGCGGTGAAAAATGGAAAGGACTCATTCTGGTATTTATGGGGCTCTGGGGAAATGTCACGTATCAATCAAAGGGGTGCATCGGACATCTGTCAGGAACAGCGGCTCCGGGGCTGATCGGGCAGAGACGGCTGGCCTTTGTTGGCTGGACGCCTTGTATTGGTCTTCCAAAACATTATTTGCGGGGACGTGGAGATAGTCAACTTGTTTTAAATTTTGCGCTTTCAAGTAAAAAATAAGATATGAAGTAGCAATATATCGATGGAATTTTGAATCTAGTAGTTTTTTGGATAGACAGTACGAACATGAACAAATGTAAAAATAATTGTCTAATATTTTAACTAGTGGTATAAAGCTCGTAACATCGGTGATAGATACATATGGTGAATAGCATTTTTTTAATAGTTAAGGGTGGCTTACAAAAATTTTTATTTAAAAACTTAATAAACATCAAAAATTTCATTTACCTTTTTCATACCTTTCAAAATCATCTAATTCCTGTAGTTTTCATTTTAAAGTGGAACTTAATTCAACATCACTTTTGTAACTATCAACATTACAGAGATTTATTCACAATTCCGTTTCTAACCCGCTTTATAAATGAATAAAAATATATTATGTTTCATTTTCCAGGGAAGTGTTTTTTTTATTCAATATTTTCACCAACGCAGTTTTCAACCGATTACTTGCTGATAGAATGTGGTATTGTTGAATGGGGTAGTGCAATCGACAATATACTAAATCAAAAAGTCATAATGAAAATTGTACTGAAAGTTCCTCTAAAAATTAGCACTGACGAAATCTTCAACAATACCAACATTTTGTCAATTAAACAACTCTATTCTGCAACTATATTCTTTACAGTCATTAATACATTTAACACGAAAAAATAACTAACAGGTAAACTAGTTACATTAGATCTTAGGGTCAAAAATATATCCAACAATTAACTATAAAAACATTTAAACAAAAAAGTTTCTGTACTATGGTACTAAACTCTACAATATAATCCCACTCATTCGAAAATCTCAACAGCGTTGTAACATTTATATCTCAAATGAAAAGCTAAATACAAAACATAGGGAGATCAGAAAAAAATATTCACACCAAATACAGATTGAAACCGAACCCCTCAAGGGCAATAAAAAACGATAGGAAATATGTTTTATAATTTCTTCGAAAAAACACTATTTAATACATTTTTAATTACTTCAGATTATTCGTACTATTTAATTTTATGAAATCCTTCCTCATCATGGGAGATCCCAGTGGGGATGTCAATACTCTCTTTGTTACAAAAAAAGGAAGATAATAATAAAGCATATTTATTATAACTAGTGGTCGCCCAAAGGTCGAAATTCGACCATAATTGTAAAGTTTTTTTTATGTTTGACATTCAGTAAGACCATAGACAAATAATATTAAAGACAAACAAAATTAATCTATTCTCAATTTGACCATAGACTTTAACAATAAACAATAGAGTAAAGACGCGTGTGTGTGTGTCAAATACATGGTAGTGTGTGTAATATTTTTGTTTTTGATTTAATCTATTTTTATGCATAATTTTTAAAAAATATTAGCATTCTGCACTCCTCCTCTATATAAACTATAAGTGTGCGAAATTTCATACTCCTCCGTCCGCGCAATTTTCGTAAAAAGGCGTACAAAGTTTTGGCTTCACGTATTAATATATTGATTATCGATATTTTTATAAGATATGACCAATAAAAGGCTTAAAATCATACACGTAGATGTAGGGGTTGGTAGGAGGCTACTAATAAACTTTGTTTTTTATTACCTGTCCACGTTAGGGTCCTGTATGAGCGTGGCCGGGATACTGTGCTCTATGTCGTGGTCGTCCTGGTGGTGATGGTGCGAGGGTCTCCGTCCTTCCCCTTCCCCGTCTCCGTCCTCCCCCTCCCCATCCCCTTCACCATCCTCGTCATCCCCGCGGGGGCTTCCTTCCTCGGGACTGCCACCGCCACCCTCTTCTGCGAACAAAAAAATGATCAACGTTAGTTATTATGATTTTTAATCAAAATATAAATTAAATTAAATGTTAGGTACATAACGCAATAGATATCTTAAAATCATTTTAATTATACTGAAAATCAAAAGTCTAAAATAGCTAATTACGTGAAATTTTCTCAATAGCTATAAAAAGCGATTTTAAGGAATTATAATGACGTTTTAATGCAAATGATGGAACAAATGCTTCAATTTAATTAAGATTAAATTCAAAAGCTCTCATCCAACAGAATATGAAAGGATTTTTTTAAATGAGATTCACTTTTATCATTGTTTGTCATAAAGCGGTGATTTCTAGATGACATTGAAGCAGGTACAACCACGTTTTTTCAGGGGGCTAAAAATAAATGTGTTTGGTGAGACTAATTCACGACAAAGTAACTAAAAAAAAATGAATAGACCAATGTTTTAAATAATATTGCACAACGAATAATTTTATGGTTAATTAATCCACTATGCAATTGTATTTAAAATGGGTTGTGTAAATCAATTTTCGAAAACCTGAAAACAACGAAGGAAGTAAATATAAGATATATTTCGGTTTGATTATAAGATTTTGGGAATGGTAAGATTTTTTTTAATCGTGTAATTACAAGTTGTTTGAAGTATCTAATAATTATTGCTGCTGACGCAAATACTGTAAAGCTTAAGTGTAATTTATGATTTCCCAACTGCGAAAGTCAACAGCTAACTGCAACCGTTTGTCGGTGAAGTTTACACAGGTTATAATCTGTTAGGTACCTTCGATAAGATACAACGATGGCAAACATTGGGGCAAGTATCTGGGTATTTAAGAGCAGTTTGCGAGCAAGAGAACCGCTCTAATCTCCCGCCGTATCTTCGCTGCGAGGTTCATCATTTCCAGAATCTGAGGATCAGTGGCATGCCATGAGCCATGACTATATTAAATTAGAGCCGTTTTTCTCTTTCTTGCCGTTTAAAAAATTCCAAGCGCTGCTGCACCTCGTGGCTTCGAAATCTGCGCATCTGGTGAAAATTGCCCTGATAGTCAAACTTCAATAGAAAAAAACGAAGAGAAAGGGCATAGACAGTCAATTTAATTTTTAGATGACCATTACAATCGTCAGTTTTTTTTCACGTGACCAGTTAGAATTTGGAAAATTATTGTTACACTCTTTGTTGGCAGCCAGCTAAGATATCTTATCATTAGATTAGATGTCTGTTTTCATATCAAGAGAGATGGACAACACATTGCTGTTTTCACTATCAAATTGTACACGTCTATTTTTGGTAGAACTTTACTTCGTTAGAAATACATAGGTATATACATCTCACACGTCACTTCAAACGTTGATTGTCGCCTAAATTTTCAAATTATATGATGCGTTATAACATAACATATTCGCCTATTAAGCCTAATATACACGCATACCGTGTGTATGTTCCTACATACTTAATTTAAACCAAATATGAAAACTTCAGAAAACTAAAGTAGACAAGAGTGGGAAGGCTACGAAACACCACCCAAAAAGGAGACCGATAGGCTAAGAAGCACCGCACAAGGAGGGAATCGCTTAGCCTCTCTCGTACCCTTGCAGGATCTTGTAGATGTATATGTTTGTCTCTTTTTAGTGCCGCTTTTTTTCGTTTCATCGAGTTCCAGATCACAACGATGCTAAAGATGGTTTCACTTCAAAAAAATACGACACGTCCCTGGTGAGAATCTGCTACTAGAAGCGTCTGCTATAGAGCAAACATCAAACATGTTCTGATTATCCCACGATGTTGACCGCCGGCGTAGAGTAAATAATAGCGAATGGCGGCCGCTTGGAACAATCATAAATTAATTACAAAGCTAAATGAACAGTAAGCCGGGCATCTTTATCCCGCTATCTTGTTTAGCCATCGCCACAGAACAAAGGGTTCAGCGTACACTCACTTCAGTGATAACAATGACAAAATAAGACTATCTACTACTACCTATTGAAAGACAGCTTTAAACTGGAAACGGCGCGGCGGTATTGATTCAAATTACACTAGTAACTATGAATATGAATTTCAGTTCTAGTACGATTTGTTCGGTTTTCGGAACAATTCATACAGGTCTCTTATAAATCTTTGTGCCTCCCATGCTATCATGGTTAGAAATAAGATCTAAACGGTGTTAGACAGAGAAAATACCACGCTTTAAAAGTTAACCACAAAATAATTAAAATGAACATCTTTATGAAACCAAAGTTGCATTCCAAATTTTACAGTTTTTAGTATTTGGCTACGTTCAGAAATATTTAATTTATTGAGCTTTTTGCAAAGCGGAAATAACACTAAATTTTTATAAATCTGACAGTTCGTTTAAGACAAAAAACTTGCACGAAGGCGATAGACCGGAGTGGTTAATAAAATTAATATGTGTGTAATTTTATTTTTTTTCCTTTTCAGTAAAAGAAAAATGTAAGTTGCGCCATTTTTTAAACTTTTTTATGTTTGAATTAAACATTTTTATAATTAAAAATTATGTGTTCACTTCGAAATATTAAATTAAAAAGCGAACTCCATCACCTTTTAAAAGCATTAAGTTTTTAAACATTAGGTTTTAAGTTTTCGAATGAATTCAGAACTATTTCATTTATTTGAATTTCATTGCAAAGCGGAAATATTTTGACCTTTCGACAAAATAGGCCCGAGGCCTAAGGTATTAAGGCTTAAAATATTTAGACGATAATTTAATATTCTTTTTTTTTAGATATAAATATTATCACTTGTCAGCAGCACGAACTAATCTGTGCAAAAGATACACTAACGAACATAGAAACTGTTTTTTGTAATGTAACGTCGACAGTAGCAAATTGGTTTTACATCGATACATTGGGTATGTTTAATTTTCCTCAATCAAACTTTTGTAGCCGTTAAATACACACACTGAAAAACTTGGCTCGAGTAATATTTAATTGAACCATAATTACCTATCATCTCCCATTACACGGCTGTCTATTAAAATGGTGAGTCGCTGAACAATCTCAAAAGCCAAAATGTACAAAGGAAACTGTGAGTTTGATAAGATCGGACGTATTCCTCGCACAGCTCGCATCGCAATCACAGACTCATTTCCTGAATAATATAAGAAGATCCCGTGCGCGCAACTCGTGGAAAAGCTCAAACTCCTCATACCTATTTAATTAGCAGAGGCTCCGGGGTAAGAATTCAATTAACATGAATCATCCCCAAAGGGATGTTCGAATGCGCAGCCACCCTCGATTGACGCATGGAAATTGGTCCGCGAAAAACATTAGCCGATATGTAATTAAGGCTGTCACTCGAGAACTTCTGCACAAATTCTAAAGAGATCAAAGAACATGATGTGAGACTGGCGGTATTTTCTCGGATATACAAGATGTTGTAAAGCGAATTATCGAAAAGGCGCTAATTAATGTTAGTAGCTTCCCAGCCACTTGATGTAAAATCTGTTTCTTGCTTAGTGTTTTTGATCTTTAAAAGTTAAATTTCTAATTATTATCTACTAATATGTATGCTCTAACTAAAGAAACATCCTTAATGAAAAAATTAACAAGCATAATAAAAATTTTAAAGCAATTCTTCAAATAATATTTTTTTACACTATTTATAAACGAAAATATGTCATTTTCTTGTCATTTTTGGTTCTGTCTTTTTCTCTCCTTTTCTTTACCTTTATGTGTAATCATCCATATTTGTATATCCTTGTGTTTTTTTCTTTACTTGTTTTTTTTTGTTCTACTTAACCTTTTTTTATTTTTTGCTGTACTGCTTGTGAAATGTATGATATCAAAATACCATTGTAAAATTGGGCCTATTACGAGTACCTCCCTCCTATAAATTGTAAGTTCCTCTCGTCCTAAAAGGAGTTTTGTAACTCACCAGGATTACATAGCAAGAATTAAAAACTTCTCTTTTTTTAAAATAGGAATAAATTTTTATGTGTAAGTACCTACCTAGTAAGGCACTAGTAACAAAAGTGCGGTAACACTATACTTATCTAAAACACTAATTTCGGTTGTCTGCGCGTTGGTCGGTTAGTTCCGCGTTAAATGTGGTTCACAAATTAACTTTGAATTTAAGTGTCATTTTCAAAATTGGCATCAGATGTGGGAAAATTTCTGAAAAGCGTAAGGTAAGATAGGTAGGTACCAATCTATAATCCACTATTTATTATTTTTAAAAATTGGAAGTGATTTATCAAGAATCAAGATTACAGACTAAACGGTTATTTTTCACAGGTCTACGCTAGTCAATACTAATTATGTAGATACCTCAGTTCAGAAGTAGTTTTAAATTTATTGAACAACAATTGGCGAAAATAAATTATTTATTAAAACACTCAACAATATTATTATTCAATTTATAAAGACAGTTTTTTTATAAACAAGTTCTGCTAGGTAATTATTATTACACGCGACAGCTGTTTCGCCTTCTGAAGGCATTATCAAACTGTCTTCAAAAGGCGAAACAGCTGTCACGTGTAATAATAATTACCTAGCAGAACTTGTTTATAAATAAACTGTTTTTAAAAATTGAATAATAATATTATTGAATATATAAGAGATAAAAAATAATTAGAATGGAGTTCTACAAATTAAACTTGATAACAATAAATAAAAACACTCCTTCGGGTAGTAGCATGAAGGTGTCAACTTCAGAAACTTCAACACTATATTTTTGATCTATAAAATATTAATGGCCATACATCTATTGAATTTCTAAGAGAAATTGAAAACCTGCAGCACATGCACACACATGAGACGAATAAAAGAAGTGAAATAAGATTTCAATGAAAAAAACACATCCTTGACGCAGCAATTAAGGTATTTGGCGATTTTTTGTTTTTTAATGTGAATAACTCACAAGAGTTCCTGCTGCTCTGGTCTGGAGCCAGTGGGACTATGGCATCCCTAATTGGGGTATGTTGTGAGGCTAAAGGTAGTTGGGAGGAGAAGGAGATGGGGGAGGAGAAGGTGGGGAAGTACCTGGCTATTCAGATCTGGTCACCAAACACGGCTAAGGCCATTTCAAGCAACGTTTCAATTCTGAATGGTGGTTTTACACCAGGGCTATACTGAGGGTGTCTTCTACTCTTGAACGTGCCGCAAATATACCATTTATTATTTAAAATGTATTAATTGTGAAATAACACAAATAAATTAAATAAAATGGGATTCGATCCCGCGACCTCAGGATTGCGAATCAATAATCCTGTAGATTTTCGTATTTCGGTGAAGTAAATATGTAAATGTTTAAAAATATGTATCGGAATTCAGAAAATCTGTTTGTCAACCTTAATTGCCCGCATAGGATGCAATAAAAAGGCGATTCATCGAGTTAAATATTCAAGAAGCAATAATTAATTCGGGCCCCGCGCGAAGTTTCACGCCCGCCGTGATTTAGAGGTCCGGACTCACAGACACTTCACCACCCACCGAGTAAAAACAACGCAACAAGAAATGGAAACATTTCCTGTCTTCGACATCACGATTCCAACTTATATCTCCGAGATCTGATGGTTTCATTAGCGGGAGAGATGGAGCTAATAGCTAATAGCCTGGGTACTTATATCCCCGGGGAAATGGCAAATCGAATACAATCTCTATCCTCGAAGTTATACCAAAGATAAATATTGCGGTTAATAATTATTACAAAGACCCATTTTATAAAGCATTGTTCTGATGTTACTTTAAGATTTCGATTTGGGAGGTGGGTAGTGGTAACGCCGCCCCGAGAACCATTTGTTGGATAACCAACACCTCTGCCATTGGTCACCCCAAGTGGTTCGCTACGTTTGGTTACGTAGCAAGGGTGCCCGGGTTCATGAGGGGGGATTTGTCTAGGCCCCGGCAACGAATGCATTTGCCCACCAACTGCGTGATAGGACGGATAGGGACAGATTGGCTGAGGAAGATTTTTTGACCTCTCCAGTAACACTCTCTCGACCACCTTGCACCGCAGTAGGAGGGATAGATTCGTATATCCGTCACTTCTGGAAACACTGATCCCCAGATTCCTATCCACCCCGCACACAACGACCACCTTGCATCGCAGTGGGAGGGATAGATTCATATAGATATCCGTCACTTCTGGAAACACTGATTCCCAAATTCCTATCCACCCCGCACACCCTTTTCCTTCCCAGTACTTTCTCTCTTTCTTTTCCTAAAAAGACCCTCCACACAGCATCCCCAAAAATGTGGAGCTAATGTAAAAAATAATGTGTTTATTTTTTAAAGCGCTTTATCCAATCACAGCACATTATATATTATGTGTGAGGTAGAATGCAAGTAGAAATCTAAAAATTTGGAAAAACAATTACTATTACGGCTAGGACAAAAGAGCACAAAAAACAATAAAGCTAATGTCAAGTCACGATGGGCACAAAGTTTTGATGGAGTTCACGACTTCTGCCACATCAATACAAAATATTACTCGCATTATGACTGACTAAAATCATTAAGACTTACACCAAAATATTATAGGGCCCTTTCTTGAGTTGACAGTTCTGGCCATTCTGGACATTGGTAAATGGAAACCATAATTTGTGCAGCGTTGATTGAGGAAAAGCAATTAATTATTTCTGATTCGAGTGGGACGATTTGCAATAAAGTGCTTATGTGAGTCAACCGTACCGTTAATAATTTGGAAAATGCAGATGTGATCAAAGTCTATCCTGCATTTTTCTAAGGAAGAAAGAAAAATTTACTTCGAGAATATCTTAAAACTCTGCACCTAAAAAAAAATTAGTCAAATACAGAGTTTTCGAAACGTTAATAAACCAAATAAGAGCAATTACATATCTGCATATTGTAGAAAAAATAAATACATCATTATTTTTTTTCTTCCGAAGATTAGGATAGGTTAGGTTAGATTAACAAAGGTTAGGGTTGTTAGGAAACCAAAGGAAAAATCCCTTTGAATTTGTTTTTACTATCCCGAAACATGATAAACATGAAATAACTATCTAATTCAAGGAAAAAATGTAATTGAGCAGCAAAAGCGTAAAAGCCTTCAAGGCTCAAAAAAAATTAAAAATGACATCTACAGTTTTTGCTCCAAATATCTCAAAAATCGCTGCTTAAAATTCTTCGGGTACGTGCTGACTACTAAAACACTGCATATTATTTACCTATTTATGTTTTTATTATTAACTGCTTTAGAATTCTTCTACACATACAGTCCATACAGCATACTACGGAAAATATATATTAAGAACGAAAATAAACCTTTTTATGATCAAGTTAAATGAATGGCCTCTGTGGTTAAGAGGTAAGGCTCTTGACTAGCAATCCGGAAGTCGCGAGTTTAAATCCCGACGTGCGCAAGTTAATTTTATTTAATTAATTTGTGAAGTTTAACAATTAAACCTGTAAAAATAAGTATTAGCATATTTTCGTCATGATCCAGAGAGAAAGATATTCTCCGTTTTGCCCTGGCGAAATATCACCATTCAGAATTGAAATGTTGCTTTAAATGGCTTTAATCGTGTTTGGTCTCCAGATCTGAATAGTCAGGTACTTCCCTACTTTCTAACCTCCCTGCCAATAATTTCAACCCTACAATCTAATACTATGAAAATTGTCCATGCCATAGTCTCACTGGCTCCAGACGATTGGGAGGAGTCGGCACTCTTGAGGTATTCACATAAAAATACATTATAAAATTGAAGAAATATAGACTTTTTTTATGAACAAAATATAAATTTGTGGTATTTTCGTTTATTTTCACTATTAATTTACTTACTTTAATTCTGTAAAAAGTTTTCAAACGGGATTTTTTTTATCAAATGGGTAGTTTTTTGTTTGTTTATTATATCCCTAATATCCATGTTGAGGTATGCATATATGTTAGTATAATTCATACGCTGGTAGAAAATAAATTATAAATCACGTCAGCTCGCTGATAGAACTTAGTACACCTCAGTTCACAGGTAGAATAAGGCAGCAACCCTTAACACCACCTCATCACGGCTCGCTCGCCGAGAAGTGACAAGACGGAAATTATAGTGAAAAGTTTATTTACGAATACACCCCAGGAGGACAGAAACCGGAGAAGATTTCCAGATAATCGCAAAGGGGTTGCAGATATATATCACCTGTTTATAAATCTTAAAGATGTTCGTAATGAGTTTTCTTTCCGCATCCAGCACCTCTGATAAATGTTCACAGTGGCAGTTAGGAGATAGAGCAACTTTTTTATGATATATTGTATTGGAAACGATTGATCATTTCAGGTAAGGCAGAAAGGTAGATACAAAGTTACCCAAGTGTGGATTTAAAAGATTTTCTGCAAAGTTACCAACATATTGGCGATGCAACCAAATTTAAAGCGCTTTAAACTTTCTGGAAATTACTTAATGGGAGTAAAATTCAATTAAAAAATTGAGGAATTCTGCATTAACGAAATAAAAGAAGCAATCCTAACTTAACTACCGAGTACCAAATCGTAACACAAGAATTCCACAGTTGTTATTCGTTTATTCCTTAGATAAAAATTGTTTCGTTCATTTCCCAGTCCAAAGGATTTTTTTTAAATACTAAACTAGAATATAAATTCTGTTTCGTTGATATTTTAATTTATTCCACACTAAAATTCAAATCAGAAAATTCTAACATTTATATTACGCTAATCTTACGCTAATTTATAAAAATGAATGTATTTGTTTGTCCCTTATGCGTTCCTAAGCCATTCTTCCGATTGCAATGAAACTTTAGTGATTGGTTGTGCGCACGCCCACGAAGGTTTCTGTATACAAAAGGAACCTCTGGCGTCATGAAATTTGCATAAAAAATTACAATAAATGGCGTGCAAGATTCTTGAAAATTAGTATATTTCATATAGCTTAGCAGTGGGATGGCGGGAGTAGGAAGGGGAACGCAGGAGAGGGGAGGAAAATCTTTCTTAGTGTGGCAGTGAGACGCTTGCCGGGTACTCGCTAGTTTTATATAATATAAACCTGAAACTTTTTATTTATTGTTATCAAATTTAATTTGTAGAACTCCATTTTAATTTTAATTTAATATATATATTCAATAATATTATTATCCAATTTATAAAAACAGTTTATTTATAAAAAAATTCTGCTATGTAATTATTATTACGCGTGATAATAATTAGATAGCAGAATTTGTTTATAAATAAACTGTTTTTATAAATTGGATAATAATATTATTTAATATATAAAAGAAATAAAAAAACCTCACCCCATGAACCCGGGCGTATATCAGAATTAAAGTAACAGGGCACCCCTGCTAAGTCACCAAACATAGCGAACCACTTGAGGTGACCTATCCAACAAATGGTTCTCGGGGTGGCAGTACCCATACCTGCCTCCCAAATTGGATGTTAATGAATATGCAGATCGGGTTAATAATAACAGTTCTATGGCGGTTTTTGTTAGTTGTGTTGCGTACGTTAATAGTATATCATTGTCCGTCATTGTTTTCAAGTAATGCAGGCGGAGCCATTTTTAAAGCGGAATCGGAAAACCATCTGCGTTTGTTTTCATTAAATACGGTATGGTCAATTTTCCTTGAATTGCCGGCAACTCGCATACGGTCCCGTGGAATTTGTACCAATCACGAACTGGCCATTTTTATATATCAGGCCAGTAATCACAGCCTGATCCGCACAATACTTCTGCGCTCCCGGAGTTCCAATTATAAATCAAACAGCCAGGTAATGAGAAGGGACGCTGGCCCAAGGAAGAAAGATGGACCTAGTAAACACGTGTGATCGCCCGAGATTATCCGATGATAGGGGGTAATGCATGAACGCACGGAGAAAACAACCAGAAAATAAGAGCGCAAAATGAACCTCTTTGTAAAAAAGGACAAAACATTTATTCACCTCTTTATAACGCAGGTTAGAAACAAAATTCTACTTATGGCAGGGTGTCTTTTGCTTTGTGGAAATGTTGCGGGGGAGTGAGTTGTTTTCAGGGGTGGTTCTTGGGGTCCGCTAGGAGTAATCGCCTCTTTAGGGCCCGCGGATCGCCGGTCCCGGTGGGACCTCCTGACTGATGGGCCCGTCCGGCTTTCGAAAGTGAGCTACTCACCGCCGAGGACTGGCTCTTTAGTTTTGCTCCCTGTTTCGGTCCTCGCGAAGTTAAGAGAAATGGTAATAATTAAAAGTAAATATAAAATGCTCATTTAATTCTCCTCACAAATAACTACCTACATATCTACCTATCTACTACGAAATGAGTTCTAGTGCCCAGTTGCTTGGTATAAAATCACTGGTTGAGGCAATGTTTCCCCCCTAGCACCTCTAGGGTATAGTGACGTCACACAGCTTAATCAAGTGTTGGGGCGAGTTAACTGTGACTTCGTGCGTGACTTCACCGTCCAACAACAACTGACATACCGTGGAACTATTCATACATCGTGAGTATCTGGTAACTGAGTACTGAGTAGGTAAAGTACTTGACACAACACCTTCAACTAGAAAGTATCTAAATTTAAATAAGTATTTGGTGCGTTTATGTATATAACACTGGATACCTGTAAATAGGTACACATTCAATAAGGGTAGATGGTAGATTGAAGGTTGCAGTACTCTAGTTCTAGGCCTAGGGTTAAGTATTGTTGGGGCTGTGGAAACAAAGGCACTGTTAAATTAGCACGTTTTTTTCCGAGGGCCACGTGAAAAATGGACGGATCTTCCTGATAGATAGACAACACTTTTTCTTACACTCGACGCAATTTGTTTTAAAGAACATTGGGGTTACGCAACGTATTTATTTGTATCCACTCGGTGTATTTGTCACAGTTCAAAGGTGAAAAAAACAAAGGGAATTACTGGCTGCGGTGAAAGGGATGAGAATGGAAGGAATGAAAATTATTAATCAAGAGAGAGATTTACTACAATTATTTGGTACTAAGTATTTTATTTGTTTTGTATTTAAATCTGCATTAATTATATAAACACATAATTGGTTGGTTATTTTCAAATAACGGTAATACGATACGGAATCAACAGATATTGAATAGTAAATGTACTTTATAACCGTATTCAGATGTTTCGCCGAGTTATCAAATGTATTTCTGCAATAAATAATAATAATAATTTACCTTGTGAATAAATGTTCCCGAAGCCAGCGAGGGCTTGGCCATGTTTTCAATTTAATGCCACACCTCTTATAAATAATATCATTGCGAAATTATTTGATCGAATCTACCCAGTCCGACTCTTTCCATCTCAAAACAACGATAAATCTCTACTGACATTTAGACCTGATCCGCACGGAGCCAGTAATCATAAGTCGGCTGATTTAAGCGTGTGACTTAATCAAAATGTTGGAAGTATCATGTTTCTCGTTATTTGTTTTACACGGTTGAAAGGTGCCGTTTGTGCAGGTTTGCATTTGTTATTTTATTGCTAGAAAGGCGTAGATAAGACTATAGACAAATTCACGTCACGACGGATAGGACGAGAGTTGGTTAGAACTCAAACAGGACAATATGTACACATTCTAACGGCAATTTGCATTCTGATAGTATCGATTGACTTACTGCTTTGATCCCGCGTGACCCTTGCTAAATTTATTAGGCACCATTTAATTTTAAAATAAACACTTTGAAACTATTGATAGGAAGCTATTTCGCGAATTGAAACTTTCGAGAAAAGTCATGATAATATTTAGGCCCAAAAAACTGAATAACGAGTAGAAACCTAGCTTTAAAATAAATTTGAAAAGCAAGTATACTTAAGAATTTTACAAATTTTACAAGAAAGGTAGGTATTAAAAAAATTACTTATTTCATGAAATGATTAAAAATAGCACGCATTATTTTTAAAGTATTTTAATAATAGAAAAAATTGAATTATTGCATGATGGATCTAACCTAACCTAACCTAACCGAAAAGAAAAGAGAAAATAGGGGGTCGTCGGTAGTACCTACTCACTATACTCAAAAGGTAGGTGCCTAAAGTTTATTAATTGTTCGAATATTTTTATTCTAGAATAATCCGTATTTATGGGTAACTATAACTTTAGGAATTGACGCGAGATAACATCGCTTCATCTTACGAAATAAATGACCGCCGCGCAACAGTTCGCAATTCTGCAAAGTCATTTTAGTAGGTCTAGCTTCTTCCCCCGCTAATGCCGGAGTCAATAGTCCGAAGAGGACCCATTTCATCAACGTCTTGGAGATTGATTCTTCTCATCAATGTGACTGCACTCCTTTGCATTCTATTTGCGTTCCTCGTCACAGCAGCCGGTGGAAGAAAAAATAATCTGTTGCTATGACGAGGGACAGCTGCATGAGATATCTGTACAGATTATGACCATTCATCAACTGCCTTTTCCGTGTTGCATGAAGCTTTGAAAGTTATGAGCATAAAAAGCGATTCAATTTTCTTTATCTCGATTAAAGTTTCTTTTTCAACAGCGATTTTTTCGGTTTAAGATTTATTTTTAATAAAAAATAATGCCTTCCGGCAAAAGATTTAATAATAATTTAGGCACCGCCTATTGCTGATTTATAAATCTGTATTACGCGATAAGCTATAATTTATGAAATTTCACAATGAAAACTGCGAATCGAAGGGTGTGTTGAAGGTTTATTTGAAGTAAAAGCCTCGAAGAAATACACGAGTGCAGTTCACTTGCCGCCCCAAAGGCGCACTGGGATCACATAAATGTTCTCTATTTCATCACACCGTCCGACCTAAAGATCAGATCACTCGCACAATTATTGCAGCCACTCCGACTCACGATATGACGTGGTTTAGTGCCGGCGAGGAGGGAGATAGATTGGATGCTGCGAGCACCATATCTGGCTGATCATGGACCATCAATTCGACACGTTCGGCTGTTCGAGACGTTTCCACCGAAGCAGTAATGATCGCCGGGACTAAAACGATAAGTGCGAAACACTGTAGCGGAGAACATTCTGAAGGAAAGTACCAGTCAGCCAAATGGGACGACACAGTCTAAGGGACGTCATAAGTTTTATGTTTGCGGCTAATGCGCAGAGACGGCTCAGATATAAAGCGATTTAGTGAGCTAGATGTTATAAAGTTGATAAAATCCTCCGATACTGGATCCCGGCTTGATATAAGCTTCGACTGGTGAGAATAATAATGTGCTATATCCCACCCACAAAAATTACACGTTAAGGAAATAAAAATCGACACAAGAGGGTTGATGCAACCTTTCAAATATAATATCGCTTGCATCAAGCGGAGAAAAAACTTTATTGCACGACGCTTGAGATATCGTGAAAGATTTCAACACGCGTCGCTAGTGTTGATTCGCAAAATTAGCATCGTAAAATGATGGTTGCAAATGAGAGGAAAATGTCAAAAGAGCACGATGAATGGGAGGTTAGTAATGTTGTATAGAAAAGCGCCGACTCCCGTCTATTATGATATTCCGCAGCGGCTCTGAAAGCCCCTCGAAAGCTTTATTGTTTGACCGACCGGATGATCGTGATTTCCTACCGATTTACGAGTTACCAGCCCCGATAATACTCCGACCGGGTACCTGTTACCATACGGCCACTTGCAATTTACGTTCAGCACATAGAATTATTACACAATTCTCTCCGCAATGTTGTTAATTTACACCATCAAAGTGTACACATCTGGGAGAGGTGAAAGGTACAATTTACACGATGAGGAAATAACGGATGTGTATACTTAAATTATATGAAATGCTTCCGTTCTAAAGAAATCATCAGTTTATTAGCTATTTCTAGATTGAAATTGTTGATTCATATAATTATCTGTTCGAGAGGATACCTGCGCGGAAATTGAAGACTGTGTATTTACCTGTACATTAGGATTATTTTCTTACGATTTTAGATACTTCCTTTTGAGCATTATCAACAACAAGCAGATCTCAACGGATACCTACTGGGCAACTTGATATCTTTCAAGAAGTATTTACTTTTGCAGCATTTAATTAGATATAATGAATTTCAAATAATGACACTGCTTCATCTAAGTAAAGAGCCTAGGTAAAAAAAAATAAAAAACGGAAGCGACATCAAGTCCGTCTTTCCATCGCAGATTGATATAGCTAGATAAGGGCGCTTCCTTGTTGGTTTGAAAGGAATTCAATTTGCCATTAAGCCGAGTGCGATGGTCTTGCTCGCAATATAATCTATAGGACACTGTCGATTGCATTCCTTAGAACAAGGCACGTCCTCCGGGGTCGGGCTTCATTAAGATTGGGCTCTATAAATTATTCTTATCGCATTCTTTGTAAGACAAAAGACAGCAGCGTCTCTCAACTTTCCTTCACGGGACTTCAAAACTTCTTCTCCTTTATCGTCGCGGCGGAGGAAATCTGCGGAATACAAAGCGCCGCCCTCGGATCATTGCAAATATGTATTTTAGAGAAGCTCTGCGAACACTATGTATGGAAATAAGCTAGCTAGGTACTGGGTAGGTAAGGCGAACAATGCGCGGAAAGGTACTGGGCTTCTCGAAAAAACTGCTTATTTAAGATATTTAGATACTTTATCTACCTAATCAAAATCTTCCCTATTTCACTAATTTAATTAGTGCCTTAGACCGGGATGGTTTGCAGTACAAACCACTCCCTATCTGACACTCACATGTTTTATATTAAGTTGATATAATGCAACGTAATTTCACTAAAAAAAACCTATTGTCAGTTTTTTAGGTTTTATTATTAAGGTTAATTACTAAGCAACGCAAATTCATGTAAAAATTAAATCGCTTAGAAATATTTTAGACGCTTTAATTAAATACTGCAAGTATGTATTTGTCTTTGAAATAACCGAGTTTTTTATTTTCATTTTATAAAACCAGAAAAATAAAGTATCTGGAAAAACTCCTTTAAAATTCAAAATCTCCAACTTACGAACCCCTTTCGGTGGTGGTTTTATTGTATATATAATGAGGAAAATAAACTTTTAATATTTGTGCATCGCAAAATAAAATAAATACACTTTTTGGCGATGTTTTTTCGTGAATAAATTAAAAACTGGTGATAAATGAATTTTTAAACCTTATCTCTGCATACATAAGGGGTGTTATTGTTTGCAGTCTGATCCCGAATTTTAAATGACACGGTTCATCACCTTAAAATTTGTTGTTAAATTGTTGAAGATCATGGTGGAATTAAGTCAGATACGTACAATTAATTAGATCTGTGAAAATGTAAAGCAAAATAAAGCTATGCTGATCAAGATTTTATTTTTTATTCAGAAAATTCTCTCGAAATAGCGTGCCTTGTACCGATTGCATAATGATACACAGTGGCGCATTCCTTTCCGTAAATCGCAATCTGGGATCAATGAGAAAAAAAAAACGTCGAGAAAAGTCACAAGAGGCACACATGCAAACATTCTCCCTTACTGCCTTTTACTCGCCCTCAAAAATGAACCCACACTGCCGGGCGGGGACAGAGGCGTCGTATGTGCAAGTCCAAATGTCTGTTAGCGAGGCATAATCGTGTATGTAGGTATGTTTGTTTGTGGTGTATGTATGTAATTGTGGTTTGGTGAAAGAACCTCAGAGCTAAAGGAGGCGGAGTGAAACTTAACATTTTGACCAATGATTCGCTGGTGGAGTGAACTAATTATACTGATTTATGCGTCCATTGTTCATTGTTATGGCGCTCTCCTCGCGAGCCACTCTGCTGGCTGCGGCCACTCGCACACCGGCGCACTCCGCTCTCTGGGTGTGCGTGCGAACTGAACCTCTATACCTGTTGTAGGTGAGCTCAGTCTCGTTCTGACTGCAGCTCAAATAAGGCACTCTCTGGACTTCTCTCCCATGTTCTGTGCTCCGGGTGCATTTCTTCAAAACAACCCTTATTTCTTAAAAGTATTATCCATAAATAAATTAATAAAAAATTTACCTACCTAAATTATTTAATACAATGAAAATAGCTATATCAATTTTTGCCCTAAATTCGTACAAATCACTTCATGACGCTTACTCGGTGATATCACCCGAAGGACACAGGACGGGTTGTTTTAAAAAAATTGAAAGTCCATCAAATTTTGAAGTTAATTTTCAAGCTCTGTGTAAGTTCTATTCATTGTAAGTTGTTATTATATCATTACAGGCCAGTTGCTTCATAAAACTGAAATAATCACAAAACTTGAATAGAACTTTTACAGAACTTGAAAATTAACTTAAAAAATTGATGAATTGTTAAAATTTTTGTAATAACCCGTCCTAAGAACACACCCATACAGGTGTAAAGAACTTTAGTAGAACTTTCACAATTAAATTGACACTTCAGAATTAAATGTTACATATTAAAAATTTATAAAATTGCAATTTAAAAACCATCTTCCATTATTTTTTTTTTGGTAAACTGTCCAAAATGACATAAAATAAAATTATTAAAAGATTAAAATTTGCACGGAAGTTGTTACAAAAGAAAAGAATATAGTACTTCACAATCTTATTAATATTTAAAATTTAGGTGCTATTATTGACTATTTCGAAAATGAGAAATTTAAGTTTATCGGTGAACCAACTTTACAGCATTGAATCGTGAAAGAAAGCATTCCTCTAAACAATTTAGTGTTCGATCTGCGTAGGTATGCGCACAGGGAAACCGTAACGGTCAAGATCTCGGAGTATCGAGAGCGCAAATAAAATGGAGGGCATATTGCACATGGCATTCTCGGGCCGAGACAATGCGCACGAGTCGCCGGGGCCTTCAGGGGGCGCGCATTCAGCTGTCAGTAGGACCGGGGGCCCGGGGCCGCCCTGCGCCCGATACGGTGCGGCGGGCGGCCCCGGGCCTAGTGCGGCCCCGGCCGGGCGCCGCCCCTGACCGGCCCTAACATGTACATTCTTACATACATACACAGAAGATATCTAGGTATCTAGGAGGTCGTGGTAGGTAATATATATATAGGCTTACCATATATATTTATATATTTCCTTCTTTCTCATAAACGACGCGTGTTAGAGGTAGAAAAGTTACGAAGGAACTCTCAACGGCAGGAGTATAGAGATAGACACTACTAGCTGATACTTTGAAATATAGTGTTCATTTTGAAGAAGAACCGAATAAGATCTCAATATTTGGCGGCCCGAATAGAATCAGTAACTATTAATGGCTCACAAAACTTTGGGAATTTCATCAATATCTTCTGTCAATCCATCAATTTTACGACATGTGTAAAGGTTATTTTTTATTAACGCAGACCTGTCAAAAATCACGGAATGGTCTGAATTCTTGACAAATTTTGAAAATGACGATAAAAATAATTTTCTACTAAATATTATTTTCGTCATTTAAGGATTTCTTCACACAATCAGTTTCAATTTTGATAGAGACACTTAATTCAAAGCAAATCGAAATCATTGAGGCGGTTTACGCAGGACGGAAAGATAACCAAAATTAGTATTTTGGATTCTAAAAATAATGTGTTAGGATGGATTGATTAAAAAAAATTAAACAATTCATCAAAATTTTTGATAATTTTCAGCTTCTGTGAAAGTTCTATTCAAGTTCTGTGATTATTTCATTTTTATGAATCAACTGGCCTGTAATGATATAATAAAAGAATTTGAATATAACTTACACAGAACGTGAAAATTAACTTAAAATTGATGAATTTATTGTTAAAATTTTTTGAAACAATGTCACAGAACGTGTGCTAGGTCAATAGACATAGCGATTCTTCAAAGCAGAAATAGCGATTCTTCGAAGAAAGAAAAATATTTTTATTACTGCGATTACGTAAGAAATCTGTAAAGATTTAATTTAAAATTACCTGAATAGAAATATCGAAAAAGATGATTCATACCAAGGTACAAATCTACCAATCTAGAAGCTTATCCTGTGAGGGTGACAAAAAGACCAAAAAGAGGTACTAAGAAATTAAATGTTGGAGAATGATCAATATTTTTTTAATGGTATACATACAATAGCGAAATTTCTTATCGCACTATCTGAACCGTCAATCTGAACATGCTAGTTTATCCAATTTTTGTTAAAATAATTTAATTAATGATTGTCGTTAGCTCATGAAACCAACAAGGATCATTTTATGAAACCAAAACTGCGTCTGTTGCATCTTTCTGGAACTCGGCCTCCTCGCCTGGCCTGTCATCAGGAGGCGGTCCGCGATGGACCACGTGATTTGCAACCGCGTGATGCAAGGGAGGTTGGAGATAAACTACATCTCTGGACCATTATGGATGCTAAATAATTCCTCGGCGAAGCGCAGGTGGTTGGTGCATCGGGTCGCGGGTTCATTTTTTGTCCACCGCCACCGGAGGACATGTGAATAATGCAATTCCGAACAAATATGTGGAGGGATTTATATCGTGGCATATGTTCGCGCATATTATGTTAATCGCCCGACAAGAGGCTGCGACAGAGATCACCGAATTGAGATAATGAACGAGAACTGATCGCGGTCGAGATGGAACTGTGTTTTTTGCGCGCTTTCGAGTTATTATACCGAAAAGTTATCTAAAAATACACGCGTTTTGATAATATTACCCTATTGTTGGGTAGTAACCAATCTTTATTGACTTTTGGAAAATTATAACTGTGGAAACATTTAAAAAAAAAAAACAGAACTGGCTTCGGTAACCGTTGATTTTGTTTCTCTTTAACCTGCCCAGATCACCATTTAATTATAACTTTTTTTATTGTGTCTTATAATATACTTTACCTAGAATCTGGTGGTTTGTTGAATAGGTATCTACTCTGACTCTTGTGGTTTGGCATTTTATTTTCTCTCTGTTATTATTGTAAATACTTTCATTATATTAATACTGTTTATTTACGTCATTTCTCTTATTCCAGAAGGCTTTTTCAACTGGTTTTTACAATTTTATCTATATTTTTTTAAGTTACCGATTTCAGAGGAATTATTCAACGGGCTGATACTTCTACTTATCTTTTGAATTATGTTAATGTAAGTACTTGCATACTGCTTACTAACACCGTATGCATGGAAATTGGAGGGTGTAGAATCATGCAATTAAATGTAGCTTCGTTCAAAAAAAATAGAGTCTTGACCTCTGCGGTGAAGGAGGAAACCATAGGTTTGGTTGGGAAAGTGGTGGGGTTCCAATTTACCTAGAAACCGACCATTGAGACTAAGACCTTTGAAACCGGTTGGCACGTTGGGAAAGTGGTGGGATCCCCTCCAATTTACCTGGAATCTGCACTAAAAAGGACGTTTGTGTCTTTTGTGACCATTGAAACCGGTTGGCACGTTGTTATAAAATGAAGCGTAGTAGGTACACGTTTTATACACGAACTGTTTCATTTGAAAAACGAATATTTTGGAACGGCTGTATACAATATTGTCACCTAAAGTCACACACTCTTGCTGTGTAGTTGTGTACTGTACTATAATTCTACTGTTGGGTAAAAGGGGACTGCGGGCTGGTGTTCCAAACCAGTTTGAACCACTACCGGTGTGCGCAAATACATCCAAACGTGCGCTCTTTAAAATGATTTGCATGTAGCCAGGAAAATACTCATAGATAATTATTTGTAAGAAGTTACCATCTGCTTCTGACTGCTATCGGAGTTTTCGGTAAATTAATTAAAAGATTATTTATGAATTGAAATAATGACATTTTTAGAATATTTATAGTGCCTACTTATAAAATGAGCAACAGATATCTACCTAATTATTAACTACCTAAGAATAAAATAAATCGATAAGTGAAGAAGATTGCGCACAGGACACAGGTGTTTTTTGTGAGATTTATCAGTTTTCAATGATCAACAATTATTAGCGTTAACTACTGATAATCTTGAATAAATCAAATAAATAAACGAATTTAACGAATACAGTCTGGTTTCATGATTGGTCATTTTATAGCAAGCATATCATGAACCATGCGTCTTGTACCATGAACCGTGGTTGGGAATAATCGCGAAGCATATTAACATAGAATGGCAGATGTCCACGTAAAGCACCGGGTCACTTTTAGTCGCGGACATAGCTGACCACCGCTGAAAGAATTAAAGAGGATTGTATCCAAAAATACTTGACAAAACTTTGAAAAGAAACAGAATTCCTTCTTCGCAGCAGACAAGCCTAACGATATGGTTACCGTGATGAACCTTGAATCGTTTAACTAGGGACCTTTCAAATGTACTCACTGATTAATCATTTGATGACAATGGTACATTTGAATTTCTGTGAAAAATTCCAACCTAATGGAAGTGGCATTATGTAAGTTGAACTGCGTTTCGGTTTGGTTCGATCCAATCAATATTTTCGCATTGTTACTCCTCGCCACGGTGGGAGAGTTATTTTTAATAAATCCAACAAATTGAACAATTAAATCACTAGACTTTACAAAATTAACTATCTGGAAAGTTTAGGCGCGGTAATCGAACCCCCAGCTTTCCGTATCAGAGTGGAATGCGTGGTATTTTATTTGTAATTATTATTACAACAAAGGTATGTGTGGTTTAAAATCTTTATGAAATCAGCAATCATATTAAATAACATTAACTTTTATTAAAATGAACATAACGATTCCTCAGTTCTAAGTTTGACAACTCAAAAAGTATAATTCTGAAATAATTAGGAAACAAGATTTTGCGCAGTGGGTAGAAATCTAGTCTTTGTAGAATTAAAAAAAATTCTAAACACAATTTTTTTTTCTAATAATATTAATGATATTTCAAAGGTTTTTCGTAATTATTACAGTTTGGAACTAAATCATATTTTAATATGATTTAATGTATGGTGGTGATTTAGAATTGTTATGATATGTGACCGGTAAATATTTTTAAAACGTATAATTCTGACAAATAATAACCTCATTCCGAAATAACCACAACCACAAGTTAGCACTTGTTAGATTTTAAAACTGGTAGATATCGATATTTTAAGAATTTCCTCAAACTTAACTCAAAACTGCAATTTATTCAGTTGTTACAGTTTGGAACTGAGATATCGAAATAATCGTCGATATGAAATAATTCTGTGTTTAAAATGTGTAAATATTTATTCTCTGCTAATAAACTTGTTATAAAATAGTCACAGTGAAACAAAACAGAATTTTACATTGTAGATAGAACATTAACCACTCAGGCTAATTTGTTCGCTTTTAGGAAAGCTCACATAGGTCGCCCTTATTATCATGGGAAAAAAATATCTAAGTATCTAAAATAGAAAACACCACGTTTTATATTCAAATCTAAAAGTTAACCTAAAAAATCTAAAAATATAGATGATAAGAGAATAAAATACATGGTACTTAATAAAAAAAAAAAAAAAAACAAGAATGAAAGAAGAGAATTTGAAAAAAGTTTTACTTTTTGTTTTAAATCTATGTCATCATGAAATGGCTCCATCGTTTGTAGATGGGACCCTGCCAGAAGTGGTATAATTACGTACCTTAAAGGAAAAACCACGTAAGTCCATAGCATAAAGGCATTAAGAAACAGAATTGTCTAATGATATATGTCCGTGTTCTTTATCGTTATCAGAAATTTTGATCAGATAAAACGTGAGGTGAGCCATTTTTAAAACTTTTCCACGTTTGCGTAAAAAATTTTGTATTTCAAAAATGGTATTAAGCGCATTTCATCATCTTAAAAAAATAGTTTTTAGATTTCGGATATGTTCGGAAGAATTCCATTTATTTGGACTTATTGCAAAGCGGAAATTTTCTGACCTTTTGACAAAATATGTCCGAGGTCTGAGGGGTTAACAATATCTTACGAAACATGTTTTTATGGCTTTCAATACCTACAGTTATAAAAACAGTAAGAAAGCGTTATAAGGTAGATTTTGCCTAGTATGGGGTAGCTATTAGCGGTGCTATTTGATCTTGGCTTAAAATTTTTGAAGACTAATTTTTATGTTTTCGGCATCCTCCTCAGTTGGATAGTCAAAGGCGGTGACCTGCTCACTGCTCACTGCACGGTGTACATTCACTTACGTAAGGATGAATATGATAATTTCACTCTACAGGCATGGCGAACGTCTCATAACTCGAGGAACATTATGACATTCATACATACATAAAACGACTGATGGAGAATCCTTCAGTAGTAATTTTACTATTTATTGCGTGAGTAACCGAGAAAAAAGATTATAATAATAATAAGCTGATAATGATGCTTGTGCAGTGATGAAGACTTAGTTAGCAAGGAATCGAATCCACGACGCTTGGAAGGAAACCCAACATACCTATTTGTTCACTAAGCTACTAACCGGGGAACGTGGAACGGGAACGTTTAGAATTTTTTTGTATTCAGTGAATACTTCACTGGTTGATGCATTATTCTACATAATGCAGGTACCTTCACATTCAATTTAAATGTAAGTATAACTAATCTGAATGTTTTCACCAAAAAAATACCTAGGTATTCAGTCAAATTCAGACAAATCAGTTTAAAAGAGGAAAGTTTCAACGAAGTTTTTGGAACTAGTTTGAAATACCCGCCCGCAGTCCCCTCTTACCCCGCATTAGCCCAAAGTAAGAGGGTGCGTGGCAAAGTTCACCAATTTTTATATTGATTAAAAGTATGATAACTGGATTTAAATTAATTATTTTCACCTAGCGTCAGTAGGTACTCGAGTAAGTACGTACTTACCAACTAAGAAAAGTAGGTAAATAGTTTAAATTTGTTAGTAGGTTCTTGCTTTTAGGTATATATACAATTTAAAATATCCACAATAAAAATATGTATAACTACTTAGTGTATATTGCAATAGATTATACCTAATTGATTTTTTTTGCATACAAAAATCAAGCGATAAAAAGTTGAATAATCGTTATCTTTTATCCATCCAGTACATTTCTGCACAAGCAAGGGTATCTTTAAATAGATTTGCCTGTACCTACTCATATACTAAGCATAACTTATATTTGCGAATGATTGTACACAGATCACTTTGCTTGGAAATCTGAAAAATCTATGGTATCCATACCATATAAATCAGTTATCATTCAATCTGCGTATAAGTACACACAATTATCCATAATACCGTAATATTTATGCTAATCATAAATGTTCATATTATCTTTGTTTATCCCTTAAGATAATTGCATTAAATGACATAATAAATTTAATTAATTTTCCCATTAAATAATGTTTAATCATCGGTAAAGTCGTGCGGCGCAGAGCTGTGTTTTTCAAATCAACGTTCATGCATCACTGCGCCTGCATTTGGCGTCACTGCCAATTACCAAAAGTGCATATAATTATTTCAATCTGAAATTTAATTACGCACGGAGTCGCGGGATAATTAACTTTTCCGATGGCCGCCGCGAGATGGGCACCACCAGACACAAAACCGCCTTAAACCAGGCCTGAACGCTGAATCGAATCGGCCTCCTAACCCCTTGGGCAATTCTGGGAGATATTCTTCACAACTCAACAAACAGCCGTAGAGTCTTTTTGGGAGATATATCTCCCAGCCTCACACGGTCTCATAAAATTTATGGTATATCATTTTGTATTTTGGGTTTAAACAGTGTTAGAAAAAGAGAATGCCGCGCTTTCAGTTTGCACAAAAAATTTTACCATAAATGCACCCGAAAATTTTAAAATTATTTAGCGAAACAAAATTTAACATTTGAAGAATATTTGTGAAGGTATTCAAATTTTATATCAAATATTTTGTTTAAATATGAAACGAAAAAAGTGAAGCGACACTAACTTTTATAATATCTCTGTGTAATTACATGTACACTTTTTTTCTTTTTGAATTTTCTTTTTAGTTCTCTTCTCTATGTTTTTATTATTTCATTTTTAAGCAACTTATTGTGTAATTTATAAGTAAAAGTCACCTTAATAGACAAAACAATATTTTACTTACAATAAATCTGCTCATTTTGACTGTCCTAAAACGGGTAAATTTCCTAATTGGACAGCCAAATATCATTGTATTATGCAAAATGTTATGTTTTTAAGAAATAAATTAAATTACATCAAATGTGTTTTTTTATAGTCTCGTTTAAAGCGAGAAACAGTTTACACGATAAAAACCATCGGTAAACGACTTTAAAAGCTTTGCCTAAGTTTGGGTTAAAAATGTTAATAACATCGACATTGTAATAAAATCTGAAAGAGTCCTTCATCTGCTTTCAAAAATAAAATTTTATTTTTAAATACGTTAAAAATGGCGAATTTATCTGGGATCGATTGTAATGAGAAAATATTTTTTCAGTCACTCAAGAAAAGTCCATTGCGAGTAAGTTTTTTTTTAAATTTAATTTTCTTTTCACTTTTTATAAATTTTTTGGAAAGATCTCACATAATTTAAGAGGCCGATTTGATTCAGTGTCCCGGCCTGGTTTAAGCTGGTTTTGGCAGAGAGCGCCTTCCGTTCGAGGGCCGTGTCGGTCGGTGATAATCTCAGTTCTCGAGGCGAAAGCACGAAGAACAAACCGGAGAAATTAATATCGTCGATGACGCTTGCAATGGCATTGCAATTTATTGGCATTACGCAGACGAAATGGCAAGGAAAATTGACTAATGCGCTAAATCAGTGAGTCGTCCCCAAATACCAAAGGTATGCTCCAAATGTTTTAGGGTTTGCAATTTTTTGCTAAACGCCAAAGTGTCCACGAAAAATGACTCTGTTAAGTCTTATAATGATTTATTAAATTTGAAGGCACCAACTTTTCTATAATAAAAATAGTTACTTAGGTAGGTACCTGCTGAGGTTGGGATGTTTCAACCTCCGTCACATTTGATTGATAACAATTAGCGCCATTTTGGTTTTGTGACATTTGGATGGTCCCCATCCATCAAGTGACCAGCTCAGGTACGGGGGCTCCATCGAAGCCAGAGTTAAGTTAGCCTCTCAGAAACTAGGCGTACTATACAGGGCCCGCAGATACTTTAATAGTACACAACTGCTAACCCTGTACAAATCACAAGTGCGTCCCACGGTTGAAATTGGCAGCTACCTCTGGTCTGGAGCTCCAAAATACCTAAGAAAAACTTGACTCTGCGCAGAAACGGGCGGTCCGTTTGATAGATTCTCCTAACTGAGCAAACGGTTGCAATCATGGGAGCACAGGCGTCAAGTGGGAATTCTGCCCTTGTTCTACCGGTATTACAATCGAAGATGCTCCGAGGAACTAGCGTCACTGATCCCCTCGGCATCGGTGCGTAGGCGGGAAATAAGCCAAACACGCGCTTAGCATTTGAACACGGTTGGGATTAGCCACATGAAAACGGGTCGTTGCTACGACCCGTTCTTGAGTTCAACAGTTCGGCTGTGGAACGATTTGCCGGCCTCTGTGTTTTCTCCCTCCTACAACATGCGTCTCTTCAAGACCCATGTTGTAAGAGTCCCATGAAGACCCATGTTCACTTCTTTCTCTCCTAAAAAAGACCTTCCTTACAGCATCTTCAAAGATGCTGTATGAAGGCTGTGTGAAAGGCTGTGTGGAGGGTTCCACTTAGGTCCTGTTACGTTACAAATTGTCACGTTGCGTATTCGAGAATAGACCTCTTCGCGGACTGAAGAATAGACCGCCAATATAGAGGCGCGCGCATTACCCCCTCCCGCGAGCGACAAACCGACCTGCCGCTAGAGCATCTCGCCGGCAAGCTCGCCAGTCAACAGCCAGCGAGCTTCCCGATCCCACGTCTCTCGTGAACATGTGCGAGACGAGTTCAGTTTCGCCGGGTGCGCACCTCCGGTGTCCACGTATGGACGCTGCTGGGACCCGGAGAAGAAGCGCGTAAAGCCGCTGTTGGCCCATAAACCAAACGTGAGTCAATACAATGTTTACCCTTTGTGTGCAAATAATGTTTTGAAGCCCTAAAAAAGCGTGTAGAGAGCAGAGATTGACGTTCAAACTAACTTTCAGCTAGGATCGTTCCTCTTATGTACTATTGTGACTCCTAGAATTGAATAAACTATTTATGTGATAACCTACCGTGTTTTGCTTGTCGAAAGAGGCCCCGGGAGGATGAGAAGCGTGAAGCTCTGAACCACAGGCACTAGCCTTGAGGTTAAGAGAAACATACTTGCACCGCAAACCTGAGCTAGTTTTATTTGGGGCAGATCCAGCATCTAATTGTATTAAATATGTGGGAGCTTTCTCCAACCCTGCCGATAGCGTCAGCACCCACGCCGACGCTAACAGTCCTGAGGGACATTATTTTTTTCAGGGCCTTCAGTGTGGAGTAAATGTAAAAAAAAAATCCCTATCCGCCGATTTTCGACCAGTTTCACTTTTTTGTTTAAACCATGACCATCATGCTCGATGGTTTTACACAATTGCTCAAATGCTGACACGGGATGCGTTCGAATGTCTCCAAATCAAAATGGCGATAATTGCCGATTTAATAGTCAATAAAAAGTAACCGAAGTTATAACAGACCAACCAAAGCTAATTAGTAGTGTTGGTTGGAACTATTATATTATATAAACGCATTTTCTTAATATTGTGCCTGTGGTGAGAAAAACGTTTTATTACCAATTTTTTCGTGCTTATTTTTTCGGTTCTCACTCACCTAAAGGACGTATTTGATGGATGCGTAGATATATTTCATTCCGGCAAATTTAACGACATTGGCAAGCAAAATCTTCTCACACTTCTCTACTCCTGTCACAAATAAAATGAATCATACATCACAATAAAATTTAAATATAATGTAGGCTGTAATGGAGTCATGGGTCATGGGAAATACGATTTATAATTGAGCCAACACGGATGATCAAAGGTTAATTGATTGGAATGAGTGAGAATTACTGTCGTTATATCAAAACAACGGCTATAATGAGCTTTCAACTCTGCCATCAGAAGCATTTTAAGATAATCAAGGGTATAATTTTTTGAAATAATCAAAATATATATAAATAATGTCGATTTGGCGTACCTTCGTTGACAAGAATAATCTGAGATCATAGAATAATATTATATTGTGATACATGCTAGAATAACCTACAAGGAGTAGGTACCTAGGTAAAAACGAAAAAAAGAAGGTGTACATATGTAATCTGGTGACCGGCCAACTCGGAATGAAACCAACTCAGAACCATCTCAGATAGGTCATTTAGAATGATAAAAAAATATATATAAAAAAATGGTTAAATAGGTTATGTTAGGTTAGGGTTATCGGCTAATTTATAATGATTTTTTTCATAGATTTTAATGACTTTTAAAGGAGGTGTTGAGTTGACATTATTCCCAGTTGGCATGGAACCATGTAATCTATGTTTGTATGTATATATATATATTTACCAACCTAGGTATGTAATATTTTTTAAATTAGTTAAGCATTTTTGTTTCTTAATGCGCCATATACCCGCTCAATAAGAAAAAGATGGAGAGATATGGAAATACGAATGTTAGAGAGAGCGCGCTAATATTAAAAACTATAACATTTGAGCGAAAATTGGGAAAATGTTTAATAAAAAACGACTCATTTAAAATAGAGCAAAAATCTCAAGGAAAACATCTAAAATAGAATTTAAAGAAACACTTTGAATTTTTTCATAGTTATAACTTCTAAAATAAGTGAATAAAACATGTTTATAATAATTTTCAGAGCATACTTTGTGATTGTTTTCTGTCGAGGGAATTTCGTATAATTTGCGTTTCGGCGTGGGGAACGTCTAAATATTAGCTTCAAAAATAACCTTTTTTTTTTAAGAGCTTAAGTCCTTCAAATGTTTAAGGGAGATATGTAAGAAATCGGTAGAAATTCGGGATGCAGCGGCTTAAGACTCTGTAGTAAGAGTTCAAAAATAAGAAAAAAATTTTTGAAAGGGAAATATGTAAATACGAATGTTACGGAGCGCACTTCTTAAAAAAATATTAAAAATAAGCGAAAATTGTGAAAATATTTAATAAAACTCGCTTAAAATAGAGCAAAAATCTCTAAGCAAATGTCTAAAGTAGCATTTAGAGATACACTGTTAACTGTTTCATACATATAGTATGTGGGTTTTTATTTTCGGAATATTGCGATTTTTTTCAGTCGAGGTAAATTCGTATAATTACCTTTTCGGCTCTGCAAATGTACAGGAAATAACATCATTTTAAGAACTAAAAAACTTAAATTGTTCAGGCCAACTCTAACCAATTCAAAACTCCAAAACTGTGAGACTTGGCGTCATAAATAACACACAACTTTTTCTGTCAGGAATTCTAGGTCAACGCAACAAAGTTTACTTCACAGCGCCACTCCATTGGAAATTACGAAATTAACTAGTGCAGATCGGTGAAAAATCACGGGATATTATAAATTCAATTTAGAAAAACACAACTATCAATAATATATAATCATTGAAGACAATATTAGCGACTCTCAAACGAAAATTTGAAACAGAAAAATTAGAAAAAAAAAACGGTTTCTTCCTGGCTAAGGTCCTTTATAAAATCCTCTTTTTTAATTTTTTCTAATGATTAAATATTGCAATTGGAGGTTTTACTCATCAAAGTTATTAAAAAAGGAGGAGGCACTGCTGAAAGCCAGCTGCATTCCAGGGGAAATCTTGAATTGCATCTGAGCTGTTTAAAAAAAATAAAATAATAAATAGTTATTTTTCACACATGAGGTTCCAATTATGAAAATGGCACTAAAATTCAAAGAAAATTTTAGTTAATTGAATGTGAATAATTTCACACAGGAATAACGCACATCACAGACAACCGAAATTAGTATGTTTGGCAATGTAGTGACGGCAGGCATAGTCCAGCGGTAAGACTCTTGACGTCTTGACTAGCATTCCGAAGGTCGGGGGATTGAATCCCGGCGTGGCGAAATTGTATTTGATTAATTTGTGTTATTTCACAATTTATTCATTTAAAATAATATATAGTATATTTGCGGCACGTTCCAGAGTAGAATATACTCTCAGTATCGCCCTGGTGTAAGACCATTCAGAATTGAAAAGTTGCTTGAAATGGTTTTGGCCGTGTTTGGAGATCAGATCTGAATAGCCAGGTACTTCCCACCTTCCTCTTCCTCATCTCCTTCCCCTCCCTCACAACATACTCACCTTCAGCCTCACAACATACCCCAATTGGGGATGCCATAGTCTCACTGGCTCCAGACGGGAGAAGTTGGGACTCTTGTGCGGTATTCATATAAAAAAAATATATAAAAAAGTACCTAGGTGCATATTTATAATTATTGATAAAAATATGAAAAGAAATCATATGGTTTTTTTAAAACAAAACTTTTGTTCTATAAATTTAAACCAATAAAACCATTGTACAGATATTTTTCTGTTACTAACATTGTTACCTAATAGTGAAAAGGCACTTTTTAAGATTCACACAGCATCATTACTGACATGAGGCAATGTGCCTACCTATATTACGCGGCGTGCGCAGTGCCATTCGGCTGCTTCGGACTTGCGCATTGCACACAATCTGGGGGAGGGGGGAGGGGGGTGGTCATGTGACATGACTCCTCCCACGTGTGACGCGATGTCACCCGGAATGGATGAATGCACTGCGCGTGCTTTTTCTGCGCATTCATGAATATGTGCATTAATATATATATATTGCGTATCAATGCGAAATGCACTAACCCGAGTGAATACTAGTATTCTTACTAAAACTTGCATTTAGTACTAACATGAAAATTTCTCTAAGTAGTGTATTTAGTATTAAAATGAGTTTTGCTAAAAATAGAGCTTTGCATTAAAGCACTTAAAGCAATAAAAGAGTGCTACATGTTTAATGTTGTTATATAAGTATTTCAACTTTGGCAATATAACCTGGCGTTACCCGAATTAAAATTACCTAACTATATATATTATTCTAATAATTTGAATGATCCGGTGACAAGATAACGGAATCATGCAACTTTAACACCTCATTTGAAAAGTCATTCAAAGTTATGAAAAAAGTAGGTTAAATAGGTTACGTTAGGTAAGGTTAAAGGCTATTTTTTAAATTGTTTTTCATAGCTTTTAATGACTTTTCAGAGGTGTTGATATTGCATGATTCTGAGTTGTCATGAAACCGACCGTTCCACGTGGGACTTTTGAGGGTTCTTCGTGGATAGGTACTAATTATGCAGCTTAATGCAGTTTACTAGGAAGAATTGTTTCAAAAAATTTTAACAATTCATCGATTAAAGTTAATGTTCACGTTATTCGAAATTTCTATTCAATTACAGTTTTATGAAGCAACTGGCCTATAATGATTTAATAACAGAACGTAAATAGAACTTGCACAGAATATGAAAATTAACTTCAGATGAATTGTTCAATTTTTTTAGAACAACCCTCATTACCATATTATAAAATCCATAATACACATCCTTGTTCCGGGATTTGGAGATTAGAAAAATTATCATATGAAACGAAAATCACCAAAAATGTGAAATATGTTAATATTTTTATTACGCATTTTTGGGTTAATATTTTGGTTTTCATTTTCAAAAATTGATACTTGTTTTTTTTATTATTATCATTTCCACATAATAGAATACTACTCGTATTCACAAATTTGTTTTGATTTTTGATGTTAATCTCGAATAAGTTTTTAATCAATTCATCTTCCTTTTTAAAAGCTTTTATGCTGGCAATGAATCTAACACAGTTATCAAAAGAGTCCTTTAGAAAGGATGTAAAGAACTAGCCAATTCCAAATGCAATATTTTAATTATGTTACTTTTTTTTAAATATATTCTGTCTACTCTGAACAAAATTTGAAAATGATTTAATTTTAAAATAAAAATAGTTAGGAATTATTTTACGCGTTAAGGTAAAAAATCGGGAAAAATTGTATTTTTAAAAAATAAAACATCAAATTTAATAATTTAAAATGTGCCAAATACCATCAAACCAGCTTCTTATACTTATAAAAAAATGTTTTAAATATGTATGAATATTAAAAAACAAGGGTGATTTTTTAAACAAATCTGGGGTCTATAAATTAATTTGTAACGATCGTAATTCTTTATATACGGAAAACTTCCAGAAATTTGAATACTAAATTTAAAAAGCACCTGAGGTGTTTAAATAATAATTATTATTCTGAATTTGCCTATCGCATTTTGGATACAAATCATTGTATGGATGTAAATAAAAGGTTAAAAAAATTTACATACAAACACAATGGGTTTACGATCAGATGGAATTTTTAGATATTAGAAGAACTGTTAATAGCCAATTAAACCAATTTGTTTTCTTACCATTTTCATAATACTGACGGCCTCCGTGGTCCCGAGGCAAGACTCTCGACTCACAATCCGAAGGTCGCGGGTTCGAACCCGGCGTGCGCAAATAAATTTTATTTGATTAATTTGTGTTATTTCACAATTTATTCATTTAAAATAATATATGATATATTTGCGGCACGTTCCAGAGTGGAAGATACTAATAGTATCGCCCTGGTGTAAGACCACCATTCAGAATTGAAACGTTGCTTGAAATGGCTTTAGCCGTGTTTAGTGACCAGATCTGAATAGCCAGGTACTTCCCCACCTACCTCTTCCCTATCTCCTTCCCCCCCCCCCCCCACTACCTTCAGCCTCACAACATACCCCAATTGGGGATGCCATAGTCTCACTGGCTCCAGACGGGAGCAGTTGGGACTCTTTCATGTAAAAAAAAAAAAAAATAATAATATATTTATAATAATTTATTTTGGTTATTTAGACATCTCGGTTTCTATTTGATTATTTTGCAAGCACATGCCATTATTAAAAATTTAATATTTTTATTTTATATAATTATTTTTAATGATAGATAAATAATCACCTCTATTTGTAACGTTTTTTGTCTATAAATTATTATTTGTCTACACTTGTTTGTCTATTATTATTTTTGTTAATTTTAATTTTATTCTGACGAAGAAACCAATGGTTTCGAAACATGTTGATAATTTTGTTTAAATAAGTTTTGTAACGGAATGATTTGATTTAATTTAATTAAAATGATGCCACATGGTGAATTTGCGAATATCGAAAAAGCGAAATTTATTTTAATTTTATGATGGTAATGTATTTGTAATCTACGGCCATTACATCTAATTAATTACCTACACATTACTAAATACTGAAACTATGCCAAAATTAGATGACTACTGTACTATTACATAGGTATTTGAAGGCATATACGCCACGATGATTGCTTGTTTTCAGCATTGAATATAGTAAATAAAGCTTTATTCTATTCGAGAAAGTATTTACATAGAGCAAGGAGGGTTGCCCAGACTGCCTAGTGCCTACTGCCCACTGCTCGGTGCGCCGTACATCCCCGGATCCCCTCACCACCCCGTGACACGTCGTATATTCAAAGTCGCTGCTTTGACCACCTCCGATCGCCTCCGACTCGAAGGTAAGCAAATAAACTCGGATAATAAGCCCTCGGTATGTTTTCACTTTAAAAGGCTTGTACTTGTATAGGGGACAGGCAACGGAGAGCGGTGGGCAAAGCTGAGCTGACTAAAGCAAAATAAAACACGTCTTCGTCACGACACCGTGGTAGCGAGCAGCGAGTAGCGAGCAGAGCTAAGCTTAAAAGCGCATGTGAACAGCGAGCGCTGAACATTGTACTTACAACTAGTGACTATTTACTCTAACGCTAATGCGAATATTGTATACACCTTTATCAATTGGCGATCCGAACCAATAAAGCTCCTTGTTTGCTGCCGTATGCATTCAAAGGTCGCCTGATCGGTGGCAAGATTTCACATTGCCTTTTCAGCGTCTAGCTTTTCTACTCGTCATGCTTCCATGATTCCTCGCTTGCTTTCCGTTTCATTAGTCATTAGGTGATTTTAAATAATTTGTGTCGATTACTATCAAAGTAGAATTGAAATATTATATACCTTGAAGAACAAAGACAAATAATAATAATAATAATAATATATATTCAAAAATCTGTTTCTGAAAAAATTAGAAAATATACAGATTTAGGAAATGAGATTAAAAGAATTTGGCATTCTCGGACTATAAAAATATTACCATTTGTTATTTCGGCTACTGGCATTATACCTAGCTCTCTAATTAAAAATTTAGGCTTATTAGATTTGTCAAAGAATCTTTATATAAAAATGCAAAAATCAGTCATATTAAATACTTAAAGATTTTTTAAATATTTATATTGAGGGATCGGTAGGATTTATCGGTTCAGTTAGGAGTTCTATCGAGCCGAACCCTCTGATATGAAAATATCTGGAGTCGGTGAAGTATTTTCCCATATGGTCTCTGGTAGGTTGACGTGTTGTTCTTGTATAGTTTTGTATTTAGTATACTTATACAATGCAATTACATCGCGTGAATTGACTAGATTAGCATTTGTGGAAAAGTGTGTGGAAGGATTAAGTTTTTCCTGTGAGGAAGATTTAACCCGGACATAAAATCTAGAGAACAATTAAATAAAATATAATAATATATGAAAATAATATGAAAAATATCCTCTGATATGAAAATATCTGGAGTCGGTGAAGTATTTTCACATATGGTCTCTGGTAGGTTGACGTGTTGTTCTTGTATAGTTTTGAATTTATTATACTTATACAATGCAATTACATCGCGTGGATTGACTAGATGATCATTTGTGGAAAAGTGTGTGGAAGGGTTAAATTTTTCCTGTGGGGAAGATTTAACCCGGGCACAAAGTCTAGAGAATAATAAAAATAATAATTAATAAGGTCTTTTGTTGCTTGTCTCTCTGTTGCCTGTAGGATAATGTCAAAGGTAAGCTTCAGAATATCTTTTATTCGAGAAGTAAAGCTGTATAAAACATGCTATGAATATATTTTATTCACGGATCTGTCATATATTATTTTACGAGAAGCCGCGTTAGAGTACCCCTTTCTTTTCGAGGGTTGATTAACGCCCTCTCCACATGTTCGCTGTCCGACTACACTTTCCCTCATTATGCTTCTCCGGGAGTTACCTTTCTGTCTGCTTTTGGCGGGGCCTTATCTCCCGATCTTCCTGTGGTCCTGGTCCATATCACCAGCCCGGTACTGAATAAGTTCCCCGCCTCACAATGTTATATGCAAGAGGCTGCGGAGCTCGGTGCTCAGATCTTTCGGGCGATACTTGATACAGGCACTTGTTACAAATTCCGGGTGAGGTATTCGAATACAGTTTAAATCCGTCGTGATCCAAACCCTGTATATGTGTATTTGATGCATACTTTCAAGTTAAATTGATTTCGTATAAAATACTTCTTTTTTTAACTAGCAGTTAATTCAATGAAAGCCTAAAATCTTCATTCAGAATCTTCCTTCAACGAATCTTATCAGTATAAAATATCTGTGGAATTTTTATAGGACTTCCTACTGAGCATTGAACATCAAAGAGATCGGCTTGTCTCTTTTCAAAACATGAACATCATGAGGCCCACTCACTGTCGTTGACGAAAAAACATGATAATTAAACAAATAAATAATTTATTTGAAGGTTGTACACGTTATAAGATTTCAGTTATTCGAATCCCACATTCACAATGCAGTTTTAACAGCAATGATAAGCTCAGATAAAGCGGAGGAGGTATATTGAGTGTGGTATGGAGTACGTATTCTATACGTACTCCAGCTTTCATATAAATTTATTTCTAAACACGAGTGGAGCGATCTTTTGCAGCAGATAAGGGATGAAGTAGGAAGAGAAACGGAGAGGCTTGGAGACTTCCTAGTTGTGTTTTTTCTTCATATTGCCAGACGACAAACGAGCGGCCTCTCTATCGAACATTCAATCTGCCCGTCCAGAGAAAGGCCTGCCAGTGACGGCCGCGGCAAGTCTCACTGCGTCATATCACAGAGGCTCGATAGTGGACTGTCGACTGTCGTCTGGGCAGAATCGATGAATAACCGACTGAAAGGCAGGGTGTTCTCTGCTATTTATTTGAAATTTATGGACGCATCGAGCGAACAACGCCGCAGAACAGATATACCTAACTAGAACCTGAATGCAGGGATATAATGACATATTAAAATTTAATCAAAAGCTTGTAAACCTTGTTGGTTTTTCTTTGCCATAAATAAAATACGTGGGAAACAGAATAGGTGTAAAAAGGTACCTCCCTTCAGGTTCTAAGAAACAATGCAGGTGTGGTCTGACCTCTGAATGTTCGATCGCAACCTCTATTTCAGTTACATTCGTCATTTATAAGTCACAATGGAACGATCAGTGGTATTCTTTTACAAGTATTATTGCAAAATTACAGGACAGAGAGTTCTGCAGTTCTCATGTGAAAGGGAATAAATATAAAATTCATCAAATTGATTTTATCCTCATAATAATGAATGAAGTCATAAAGTCCTAAGTCCCATCGGGAGGGAGTGGGCGATCACGTTCGCTGAAGGCTGCCTTCGTAAGGATGTAAGTGCAACATAGGTACCTACCTAGTACCTTAGTAGGGAGCTGTGACAGGTACCGGCTGAAACCAGCCATGGCGGAATCACCGTTTCAAAGTAACTGACTGTTACTATTACATATCAAGAGGAATTCAAACGGACATCGCGCCCACTCTTCTAATGATGGACGACAGGGAGTTTCATCTCCTGGTCTCTGGTTGTACGTTACACCACTGGTTATTAGTTGTTATGGATAGTTAATTAAATATCTGTACCTAAGTTGGGTTAGTGTGAGTAACCTGCAAGGTGTCCTTTTATGTTTCATTCGAGGAATTATTCAACAAAGCAAATTATTATAACACTCTCCTAAAAACATGGCCTCACGTTTTAACTATTTTGAAGTTAAATTTTGAGTTATAATTGGTGCTACAAGTAGGTGCTTACTGACGACACATAAAATTTCGCATATATAGATGAACCAATATCATTGTGATGACGGGTCATTGCTAAAATAGAGACAAATATGTGAATCATTTTTTCCTTGAGAAAGATCGAGTAAAATATTGATATAAAATGTTCATATAAACAGAGCATTCAAACGCTTGCATTCATGATAATTTTAAGACTTTTCAACTTTGTCTACGTATACAATTCACTCAAACAAATGTGTATATTATTTTAATTCACATATTATATGAATTTACATATTTCTAAGGCAAGAAATAAATCGTGGCTTATAATGGTGATAGTTTTCGTTTTAATCATATTCACTAGTAATTTAGATCTCAGAGAAGGTAGTTAGTAAGTAAGCTGGTTATAATTTATGCAAATTAATTCGTTCACAGTCAAATCACTTGTATGATATAACACTTCAAACTGAATCCAAACCTGGATGTTTATCAAACCTACAATCGTAATGGCGAGGATAAATAATATGCAAATGGTGTTTGTCTGCAATATATCACTGATTCATCAACCGAAATAAGGCTGCAGCCCATTGTCGTCCATTTAGATACAAAAACCCCGCTGATGGAACCTGATACACCTGTAACCTGTAACGCCTAATAAATCCCATACTTAATGACCAAACCTCAAATGAAGACACGCTCGTATTTCTCGGAGAATAACCAATTTTAAGACGTCGTTAAAATTTTACGGCTATCGTTTCACGTATTATTAAGTAAACAATTTGTCAATCGCGTTTATTATAGGTACAATGCACATGGCTTGTTTTCGCGAGATTACAACACTTTCGAAATATATATTTTGACGCCTAGTTTGCAACCTACTTGGTCTCGCATACAACGCTCAAAAATCACGCCTTCCTACTGCCACATCCTTGCTCGCTTATTTCAGAGTTTTGTTATGATTGTTGGGTTTGGGTTACAGGATTATTTCTAATGTTCTTTCCTATAATATACATTTTACGTATTTTGTACGCATGGTAGTAACTAAAGAGACGAATCGTTTATTTTAAGTGATTCACATTTTTCGCAAAAACAGCGCTCTACAAATTATCCAATTATTTTATGTTGTTCTTTTGACTTTATGTCCGGGCCTTCCACACACTTTTCCACAAATGATCGTCAGGTCAATCTACGCTATGCAATTGCACTATATAATTTTAATAAATACAAAACAAAACAAGAACAACATGTCAACCTACCAGAGATCAAATGGGAAAATAATTCACCGACTCCAGATATTTTCATATCAGAGGGTTCGGCTCGATAGAACTCCTAACTGGACCGATAAATCCTACTGATCCCTCAATATCAATATTTCAAAAATCTTTCGTAATCCTACATGTATTTAATTTGACTGATTTTTGCATTTTTATATAAAGATTCTTTGACAAATTTCATTATTTTATTATGGGAATCCCCTGATTAAAACACTCTAACCATGGAAAGATCAACTTAGAATACCTTCTTCAGTTCCCGTGTTTCCTCGCGGTGCCATTCAGTCTTTCTAATATCGGTTGAAGACTTTTTTAATGCTGAACCTAATATTTACCTTTTAATTAAACGCCAAAATACCTAATGTGACTATTTCAAAATAAAACTTAATAGTCGCTAGCGATCCGTGGCTAATTTGGCAAACCGTGCCTAACCTGGTGATTATTGTCAACGTTATGCTATTCTACACATTCATAGTCGAAGTAGGTATCTCAAAGATGTCATTTAAAACCATACAAAGCAGCTTCTAAAATTTTAAAGTGCAATAATTATTCATAGCCATTGCCAATTATATTTCATCGCAGCCAACGAGCATTTTTTGAGAGGAGTGGTAAAACATTGAAGAGTTATAAATTCCACAGCTTTCTACATTTAATATCCGTTTTATTGCGCAGATAAATATAAATTTCGATTTGAAAAGCGCAGAATCAAACAATGACACAGCAGTGACATGTGTCAGTGGGAATTTTCTGCTCGTGCATCTATGGTCGGTTTTTCAACGTGAGTCATCAAATTGGCTATTGAGCTTATGAAATTCTTAATAACTGCCATTTGATTTATGGAAAGAATGCTAATGGTTCGAAACGAAACTATCGATATGTTAATTTTAACTATAGTTTTTAGCCATTCGTGGCCCTGAGCCAATGACACATGAAGTAGCGTGAATTTAGGCGCCATTAAAAAAAATGGTGACTGAAAAATATTAATATTATGCTGCATTTGCGCATTACGTACAATACATGAGAGGCTACTGCTGCCACATATTTTGTCATTGCATAGTGGTTAATCATTTGACATTAGAACGGATTGTTAGGGTTGAATTGTTGCACATCTCAAAAATATTTCCAAGTTTTCATCTTCATAGAGACCGCTAGGAGAAGATTGCGGTGATGATAGCCAGCCACTGATAAGAGAGGCGTTAGAAGGAATAGAAAAATAACGATTCCATATTTTATACGCTGATTTTTTTCTTCAATGTTTTAGTTGAGCTTATCCAATGCAAGGTCTTGTAATGCAACGTAATGATATTTATGCTTTATTTTATGAGTAGATATCTAATAATTTTCATCATATTAATACTATGAGTACATTTTACATGTCACTAGTATGGAGTAATATCGAATATAATTCCACAGTTTGGTCTGCAATTTATGAAATTCATTTAAATATAGATAACGCAAGTTTTACAATAGGTATCCCTAGAGAATGCCTAGCTTACGACTACCTACTTTTTTCATTAAATTTATTAATGCGACACATGTTATATAATTTCGATTTAAAGGGTTTCTTTAAAATTATTAATTGATGTTGAATACCCCTTAACTTCTACATTTAATTTCGTAACATGCTCCTGGCAGGACATTTACAAGACAATACCTACCTATCATACATATTATTGTTACAATTCTACTTCAATGTCGCAATATTATACGCCTATGAGACGTATTCAAAATTTGGGAAACATACACTACGATATTGTTGATATATTTAGTTCAACAATGTTGAAACATAAACCAGATTTAATACGATTTTTATGACGAAATCATTTAACTCTGGAAGTGCAAAAAAGCCTTAGTTTGATGGCTGATAAATAATTTTTTTCTGTCTTTCAATCATGTTCATTTTTATGAATATATTGTTTAACAATATAAATGAATACATATAAAAGTCTAAAATATTGTGTAAACTCCATTTGAAAACACGTGTTTGAACGTAACCGGGATGATTGATAGATCAAAGAAGTGAAAATAAACATTGAGCGAAACAGTCCGTCCTGGCGTACCTACCCACTACCCACATGATAAATGATTGATGAATGTGATTGATTCGGATCCAACGCTGTCAGGCTGTCCGTTGCACATAATTGATAAGCGATTCGGACTTGGCTCATGGAACTATGGAGGAATCAGGACAACTATTCAAAATATCTACACTATTTTTCTGAAATTGATATAGGCGGGTATGTACATAAAAAATAAATAAAAATATTTATACAACATTCTAATATAGACTCTTCAACACTTCAGGAAAAATGCTCTTAATAAACCAGCGCCAATTCACATTTTCTCTAATTTCATCCACATGCTAACCCTACACTCCACATAAAAAAAAATTGTATTAAATTTTCAATAGAAAAGTGCATAAAAACTGTATTTTCTGTCTCGTGACTTATTTTTACCTGATTTAAAGACGTTGATTTTGTAACTTTCACAAGAAGACACTCTCAGTATCGCCCTGGTTAAAGACCATGGTTCAGAATCAAAAGTTGATAAAAATTGAGAAATGCAGATATGAAGAGCCAGACACATCCAAACCTCCCACTTCCTTATCAATCTCCTCTCCTTGTTCAGTCCTCCTTAAATATTCCTACGCATCAGACTATAACTTGTGATTCAAAACTACAAACACTTAATAATAATAATGTTTGAAAATCACCTTAACATAGACTTAAAACTAGTAACTTCTTATAGATTAATTTATTTCTAGTGGCTTACAATAACTAAGACTCATAACCAGTGACTCAAAACTATATATGTTTATGACCGAGTAGGGATTAATACATAATTAAGTACTATTACCACCTACTCTTGGTCGAATACCCTCAAATCGCACTCCTTTGATTGCAAAATAGCCTAAAAAAGAACTGAAAAGAACACTATATGTACATTGATTTTAAGAGTTGTTATTGTTGAGAAAATACGTTTATCATTTCTTGCATCAATTATACCGTGTTTATCGGTCTTTGTTGATCGAAGGTGTTAATATGTTATCGATCACCTGTCTTTAATTGATTTATCAAAACAGTTTCCAAACTGAAAAAATATGTCACACAGCTCAAATAATTATGATAGTTATTTTACCACCGATCCGGACCAAGTAGGTACCGGGAACGCATCAAAAAACGAACTACGAACAGCACACCGTTTGATAACGCGATGTTCTTATTGAGTGCCACGTCTCCACGGCATGCTTTGGACTAGAAGGCACAATGCCAATAGTCGACAATCATCTCGATAAAATATTTGCCAAAATATGAGATTAAGAATAAAAATTATGAAATCATTGTCACGTGACATATATTACAAGCATTACATAATGCATAGATGCAGATTGACATACCTATCTACAACGGCTAAAATGGAACTATCGAAGGAAAAAAGAAATCTATAATACGTATCTATAGTAACAACCGCCCTATCTGGGCATAAGTGTTAGTAGATTTGTAGAAGCACAATATTCTATTAAACTCACTTTATCACTCTTCTTTTTTATAATGGACACTGATATTTTTTCCAAAATTAAATTGAATGTCCTAAGCTTCATAACGCACGATGGAAATGATGTAGCAAGCTAAAAATAGTCTAAAAATTCTATTAAAAAAAAAAATTGTGCAAGTTTTATAATGCCACAACTCACCGTTGTAAATATTTTTATGTTTCTGTTACACAAATTTTCAGCTCTGTTGGATTCGGGGAAATGATGCGAAAGGTTTTTAAATTTATTATGTTTTATTTCTAGGAAGAATCCAAGGAATTAATTCATTGAAATTCATTTCAGTGCATTGAGGAGAGTCATGCACGATTCCGTGGATTGAAGAATATTCCAAAAATTTACATCTACTCCCCCTGAAATAATTAAGGTTGAGAATTATAGTCGGTTTCACGAATCATTTTTTTGAATTTGAGGCGTTAACACTTCGTTTAGATATCAAGAGGTGTCAGCAAACACTATTGGACTTTTTTTATTAAATGCACAAAACACTACCGAATCTGTTCATTATTTATTTTAGAGTTGATTGTGGATTTTTAATAATATGCTTTGTATTCATTTATGGAAAGAGAACTTCTTTCATTGTATTTTTTTTTTAACTTTAATATTGGTGTTCATACAATAATATTTCGTATTTTTCAAACGTAATATTTGTGAGTCTCACTGGGTATTTAGCCCGTACTGAGGCCCCCTTTTTACAATTTAATAAAAAGATAATATAATATAATAAATCGGCGAACACACAGATTCTAACGTAATGCTTTTTGATCTACTTCGTAGTTCCATTTTCCTTACTAATAATTATAGCATCTGGAAAAACTCTAAAAAAGGGGCAATTTTTAAGAGTGACGTGCATTTATTACGTACCGAATCCTTTTTGCATCATAACGAGTATTTCCGCTATCTATTTTAATTGAATTTGTATAGTTAAGACTTCTCGGACCAACAGACCAAACTACTAATTAGATAAGGCAAGTTGTTAATTAACATTCACGATAACGCCGGCCACCGGACCACTGGCGCTGGTCGTGGTCCTACTGCAGTCGCTGCAGTTCATCACGTCTCCCCTTGTGCCATTAGTCCGCTCAGTTCTCTGGGCGCTGGCACTGGTTCCCGTACTCGCCGGACCCTGACGACCACGGACAGGTAAACAGGGTAAATTAACGCAACCGAGGCAAAAATGCTAACTGTTCCTTTGATTAGCGAACGCGACACAAATAAATTAAAAAGCTTTTTATTGTGCTGTGAGTACTTACTCAATTCAATGATTTATTCGCGAATCTGATAGTTTTTAATTTTTATTCTATTAAGTCATTGCTTCTCAACGTGGGCGATAACACCCCCTTGTGGGCGTATGAGACTTTCAGAGAGGCAGTAGAAGACCCAAAGAAAATTAGGGGGCGTTGAGATGGCTCAGTGAAGGCGTGGGCAGGTAAATAAAATATGGTCTAAAAAAGACAAAACACGCTAATCACATACTAATAATAGAGCAAAGTAAAATTTAATATTGGTTAATTTTGGTTATTGTACGTACTGTTATCATTTTTATCACGTGTGCAAAAATGCACATATTTCGGTAGTTTGGGAAGTGGATGAAAATTGAACTGAAAGATTCCATTACATTAAGATTGACATTAAATTGGATGATATGAATTTTTTTATTTCATAATGTGATATAATATTGTCATCTTACGTGTATTATTATTAGCAAAAATTGACACTATATCATGAATACAATATGGAAGGAGGTAGCAACCCGGTACTTAAAATATAAAAGAATTGCTTTTTGGTACAAATTTACCCATTTTCAAGGAATTATTTGGAAAACTTTAGGATGGGTTTAATGGATTTGGTACAGGTGCTTTAAATTGTACCTGCGTTGAAATAATTATAGTTACTTACCGTAATTTTTTATAAAATAAAAACTATCAACAAACGAACATAAGTAATTGAATATAATTTATTATTATTTCTAAGCATTTTTAGAATAATTCTGCACTGTTCATATTTGAATTAGTTTCAATCTATTAAGTATTTTTTAGGTATTCCTGGGAAATTAAAAACGGAAAAGATATTAGACATTATCGACTTCACATATTTATGACATTAATGATAATAAGTGAGAGATTCTGAATAGAGGTTTTTTTATGGGTTTTTATGCCATTGCATTTGACGTCTTCCGGTCGACATTGACGGGGTCGCCGGCGTCAAGGCGAGCGAAGCCGAGGCCGTTAAGATTAGGGTTATATCCTTATAATAATAATGTGGGAGATAGATTCCTCGTGGCGCCGTAAACAGCCAGGTCGCCTGACAGCGGACGGTGGACGTCATTATTGATGGAAGCATTTCATGGCCCATTTAGATACGGACTTGGCAGTGACACATTACCCCAGCGGAGGCAGATGGCAGTTTGTTGTACCTGTACCGTACCATGAGGTTGTATTGCGCACTGAGCTCTGTACTGAGGTGATGTAGACGCATCATCAGTTACTCTCTCTTCGGCTCACATTCAACCATGTTTGTTCTGATCACTCTTAGATACAAAGATGAATTATTTCGTGCTGTCTTCGTCCTTCGTCCAAACAACGTGTAACCGAGCGCATTGGAAATTAATACGAGATGTTTAGAAATCTTTGCAGTACGAAAATTTTCAGTTTTTTACTGGATGCTTACGACAAGTAGATGTTTTGCATCTTTTCTAGGCAATAGAAACCATTTGCAGGTGATGCCATTAGATGCGATACTAGTGAATTAAATTATTCTGACTCTTGACATGGCCTGACTCAAGAATCTGATTCACTCGATCGTGTCTCCTCGGGCGTTCTCGACATCTTCTACTATTTACATTTGCATGTATTCTCATATATTCTCATACATTATCATATATTCTCATATATATATTCCCCCCCCCCCCCCATACACACAAGCCCTGCTTATTTATGGGGGTACATCAAATATATATATATTATGTATGTAACTTATTATTGTATAGAATCTATTTGAAATAAATGTATCTATTTATGATTCATAATAAAAAAAAATATTCTCCTTACACTCCTTTCTTCGTTCATTAGCTCTACACGGTCTACATGTCCACCTGGGCGACTCTTTCTTTGTTTTTGGAATCTAATTATTCTTTGCGGATCTCCACATTTCTCGCATGATCATACTCGGTTTTGCCGCACACACGTCTTAAAGATCTCATTTCTACAGCATTCATTCTTTAATTCATTCTCTGCCAGTTCCATGCCTCACTCCCATACAGCAGGGTAGGTACCAGCACTCCATTGTAGACTGCTATCTTCACTTCTTTGGATAGTTTTTTGGAGATACTAGCATTTACATTTCTTGCAATACCTCTAACAGCCCACCTATCGTAAACATACTTTCTAAATACACAAACTCATCCACAAGCTCCAAGTATTCATTCATTCAAAACTACTCGTAAATTGCACCTAGTTTTCGTACTCTTTCTTTCGAACACCATGACTTTAGACTTACTTAGGTATATGTATATGCTTCGTTCATCCTTGCCACAAAAGACTGTAAATCTTCTATACCGCTAGAAATCATTACCGCATCATTCAGATTACTCAATTTTGCGCCCAATCCTACTTCTTTCAATTCTTGCAAACAATTATCCATTTACAGATTGAATAACCACCGTTTCCGATATTAATTATATTATTATTGTGATCAAGGTAGACTAGAAAATTAATTTAAATATGTTATGTGTCTTGCATCCTGGAAAGAAAACGTGATGCTTTCAATTCAGGCGATCCTTCATAGAGGTTACTTACCAAAGCGCCAAAAAAGGAGGAGGCTTTATTTATATCGCCGAAAGCAATAAAACTGAACGTGGTTGAATTTTTAACAAGATATTTTTTATCAGTTTTCCGCGGGATCACTTTAATAACTTTTCATTTTAAGTGACAACGCACTTAGAGGGGACATGGCGGTATGTCACACACTATCTCGCGACGTTCAATAAAATTCTTCGATTTATTCAGTCGGATTAAATTCGCAAAATGCGCGATATCCTATAATAATGCGACGGACGATCGAAAAGCCATAAAAAACGTGGACAAAGTTGTTGATAAGACCGCGTCAAAGTACGGGCCTGGGATGACCTTCTGAATTCCACCAACAAGTGGACTGACCCAGTTTGGTTCATCCGCTAATGCCTTCGAAACTTTTCGATTTAAGAACTATCCTTCATCTATAACTTATGATACCTCCTTCTATCCTATTTTGGCAATCATTAGGACAACCTGCGGACTGCAGCCCGGAACCAAACTCAGTCAATTAAGGGGGTATTCTAGTCTAGAAGCATGAATTGTAGGTATTTTTTCAGGTGCAATAAAAAACCATGATATTTTTACAAGCGGTTATTTTACCAAATATTGATTAAAAATTAAAGAATACTTAAAAAAAAATCAAACGAAAAAATTCAAAAAGTTACAGGGTGTTGAAATGGGGGGTCTAAGAAAATGGCGCGCCCTGGTTAACACGATTGCAACCCTCCTAGTAATCTAAAAAAAAAAACAAATTAATTCTTAGTTTTAGTTCCCGCCATATAATAATGTATATAGAAGTCTCATACCAAATTTCAAGCAAATTGGTTCCGTAAAACTTGAGACATCGTGTCAACCGTCTCGAAAAAAAGTGATTTTGAGATAAATGCTTTTAAAATTTTGTTCAATTCTGGTTAGATTCCATCTAAACCGCGACATTAAAATGGTTGTAACTTTTTAAAAAAATGCGAATTTGGAAAAATTAATTTAAGAAGATATTTTTGAATATTTAAAAATTGGAAATATGAAGAAAAAAAATTTTTTTTTAGACTAGAATACTGTCTTAAGATTCGAAATCACGAAAGTGTGGCGTCATATTTTTTGTTACGTCTTTCACCAATCTTCCCATGCAATACCAGTTAGGTATTCTTGCGTTAAATACTACTCAACATGTCACAAATAAATTGAAATTTTTGTAACTGTTTTTACATCTTATACCTATTGTTTCGCACATTTTTGCCATTTGATAACGAATCTCTGCATTGGCAACCTTTGTTATCCAGGTAATTACCTATTCGCGTAATATAATATCCACATTTTAAACTTTGTTATGCATGGCAATGCTTGCCAGATAAAATTTATGCATTAGCCATAGAAGATAGTGTATTTATGTAGTAAATTTGACTAAAAATATTTAATACTATTAAAATAATAAAAATATTTTATGATAAATATTCAAGAGAGTGGAGAAAATAATGAAACCGAGATATTGTTCAATGAGTATTCGAAATGTTCAAGTCATTCGGTAGGTTGGTTCAGTTGGTTGTTTATTGGTTTGTTTAGCGTGGTTCCGCGGTAAGTCTTGGCCGGGACAGGCTGAGCAATCTGGCCGGGCATGGCAGTAAGGCGGTGTGGTATGGATGGCACTACGGGGTAAGGGCGGTGTGGGGTATGGCGGTACAGCCGGGTAAGGCACGGGCTCGGGGGAACATCTCCCGCTTGTCAGAGGGCCGAGATTTGCTCGGGCGTTATTGCCGCATAAATTTAGCATAAAATGGAAAACATACATCGGCCTCCTCCGCCGTCCGACGCGGACGCGTTATCGAGAGATAGGAATTTCAATAAGGTGCCACGGGAACCCCTCGTTCACGTCAGCCCGGACCCATTCGCGTAAAAATGTTCTTCTTTGATGGTAATAAAATCACAAGTACGACAGCGTGGTACAAATCAACTGAAATACTGGAAATACCGAAGATAAAAATGATCGAGGTTAGAAATAAAATCCAATCTTTATATATCTAACGCACATATATTATACCCATAGGTAAGCAGAACCTTCTCAAGTTCTGTAAGCAAATTGTATACCTCCACTTTACGCTCGTTGCTGGAATCATGTTACATTGAAAAAGTTGCTATCGCCATCTTTGAGCCCTGAAATCTGTTTAGGTAGGAACTTGCTGTTTCTATCCGAGCGAGATTACTCGCGTTACACGGAGATAATAATATGAGAGCGGGACGAGGCCAATTAAAAAAATGCCCCGTGTGTCCGTCTGTTCTGGACCTTATTGGTCATAGAATGCGCACGACACACACAAACAAGGCTTAATTTAAAGCGACCCTTCAGATTACAGCGCAGATAGGCGACTAACCACGGCGTTGGTCACTGGTCACTGGTCACTGGTCACTGCTGCTCGCTGCTCCCTCCCTTTTGCCAGGAGATCGCTACGAGCAGTAACTTCATCACACTTGTATTTACGCAGATTGCATTTACAATCAGGACCAAATTCGATCTTCAGAATTTGTTCTTAATCTATAAATGACTCAAAACAATCTAATTGTCTTGTGTCTTTACTTTAAACAAAAGGGTTAGAATATCCCGCTCCATGACTTGGATATTATTTATTGACAGGGTTCCTAAACAATGAGTTTACTGACTAGCATAATTAAAAGATTTTCTATGAAACTTTGCTTGGAAGGTTTTTTTTTGGTGATGAGAACTGAAACTTAAAACTACACTGCGACTTGATGCAGGAATTATTATTATTAATAGTATTATTATTTTTTAAATATGTAATTAATTGCCTACTCCTTGCGGAGGATTACTTTAGGTCTTTTGAATTTGGTAATTTCATTCTCGCTAAATTGAGCGAGAGAGTTAATGGTCGGATTTTCATGTCCGGCTAGGCCGGCGTAGAATTTTTCCGATTGGGAAACAATTAGCTCCTTTATCAGAGGAATGTTAGTGTCTTTATGGAGAGTGTTAACCCTGATCCACTTCGGCGCATTCAACGCTAATCAAATGGCTTTGTTTTGCAGGGTTTGTAATTTATTTATGTGAGTGTCAGCTGCACGGCCCCAAATGGGAGCAGCGTATGTGAAGCCCGACCTAATGGTCGTCTTGTAGATGAGTAGTTTCTTGTCTGGTGATAATTTACTATTTTTACCTAGCATAGGGTAGAGTGCTGCAATTGAATTATTGGCTGATTTTACATTTTCATTGATGTGTTAGGCCGCGTTAATTTGAAATCTAGGGTTACTCCGAGGTATTTATAGATTTTTCCCATGGAACCTGAGGTCAAAACAATGCCTTATGTAGTACGGATTTTCCTTGACCATCGGTTATTAAGAGAAAGACACGGTCATAATTTTGACTTAGATGACAGAATGTCGTCTCTCACGAGGTACGCATAAATTCACAGCGGTTGGCGGTTGGACGCCGCCGGCAGGACCCGCCCCAATATATCTGCCTCCAGAATAGGAAGAAAGAGCACGTTTGATACATTACACCGGTATTGTTTCACAGCGCGCATACCGTAGCGCGCGACGTATACGCACATAAATTAGAATGAGTCCCCGTTTCAAAGCGAGGAGGAATAAAAAGGGCCCTCGAAGGGATCAAAGGTGAGCGGATAAAGTAAGCGCCCGGACCAAAATGGCGAGCACGGTGGAAGGCTTTTGTTCCGATGGGATCTCAAATGGTAATTCAGCTAGCGAATGCGTCCTGCGGTGCGTCAACCGTCCGATATGCGCCACGAGAACTCCGAGCCGAAGGCGAACCGCGCTAATAAATGCGCCATGATCGGTCCATACTTCCATACTATCGCCGTATCTCTGCCTGCGATCTGCACTCTGCACAACCAAGTAGCGAGTAGCGACTGTCCGTGATTGTTAGGGAAAACAAGGAGTGATCTCGGGGCGCATATTGTGTTCTAATAATGCCACGCTAAAGCAACAGACTGCGTGTCCATGTTAATTTAGCCCGCAACTCCATAGCCCGTAATGCACTTCGAGTAGGTACATCGCTTAAAGCTCTTAACCGGTGAGCATCTGCACTTGGCCACATTAAGTGACGATTTATGAAAATTGTTAGTTTCTTCACGGGTTTCCTATTGCGATAGGAGGAGAAATATTAGTATCGTTTAACAATATCGCTCGGGCCGATGTTGGCACGTAAATCAGGTAAAACAATAAATTTCTATTTAACTACCTGAGGATTTGATAGAAAATTAGCAAGCGGTAGGTAAATTGATAAAAACAGCATTGTCGAGAAGTGCAAATACTGCAGGCAAGCGTCATAATTATTTCAAAGCGCATTCTGCAATTTGCAGCTATTTTAATTGAAATGCAAAGGAGACAGCACGCTTTGCACTAATCAGGTGATAATCAAAGTAGAGGTATGGAACAAAAAGTTCCCCGCAGGACTCTCCCGTGAGAGGAACTCTTAATTGGTTCATCCAGCGGCCTGGAGCCAAAGAACGAGATGGGATTAACTGGTGCAAGGTGAACCGCAATACGAATTAACATGCTATTTCATTCAGACTTCCATTCGTCGCACATAATTTAGACTAGACAAATTACCAATCAAATAAAAAATCTATAATATACGCATCAATTAATAAATATAAACAAGTCTTCAAGCCGAAAAAAATATCTTATTGAACAAACTGCCTAGCTCTGCTTCGATTTATGTAATTGACTTTATTTATTGTGGGACTGATATAATATGTTCCTACATACACTATGGATACATAGGATTTTCTATGGACTTATTTCCTTAATAGTGTTACCAGTAGTGTTTCAAAATCTAGCATAATCCAAAATTTATGTTTTTATTCCTTTTCCATTATTCTATTGTAAAGTAATATGTTGTTGTGCATTAGATTTACTAAGACAATTCACATTTAAACTTATCCGAAATGAAGATTTACTGAGCATGAGGTACTTTGCTTTCAGACAATCTATAACACAATATGGCATTAGAGGATGGGGTAGAACTTAAAAAAGACACACGCAACCGCTTTCCGTAGCCCAAAAATAAATATTAAAACAATTAAGCAAATAAACAAATAAAGTCAGAAAACTAAATAGGTTATACTTCTACCATGCAGAGGTCTTCTGGAGAAGTCAAAGGGTTTGGCACCTGCCGCCAAGACCTAAATACACGTCATCCGATTAACACCGGGCACCCAAGTCTGAGATAACCTATGGAAAAGGTGTTGGTTATCCAATTAATGGTTCCAGGCATTGTACAAAGTTTTGTAAGAAATTCTAATTCCGTGAATTTAAAACAGTGTTCACAATACAACACGTTTGATCATTATTAATTACTATCCTCAAGGTTCCATATTAGGTCCTATTCTATATATCATTTATGTATCTTTTATTAAGTACATTTTTAAAAATGTAAAATACTTCGTATACGCGGATGATACTGCATTGGTAATTTCACGCAGTGATTTGCAATTATGTATTGAACTCTTACAGAAAGATTACACTGAACTTTTGAAATGGTCCCATGACTCTGGTTTACTCATAAATGCAAAAAAAAACTAAATTGTTACATATAAGATCACCCAATGCCAAGGCAAATATTATTATACCTGAAATAAAAACACATACTTCAGATTGTTTACACGTCGGTATCTCTGCTTTGTGTACATGTGAAAATGTTGAACTAGTCAAAGAATGTGTTTATTTAGGTGTAATTATTGATTGCTTTTTCAAATGGGATTTACAAATAAATAAAGTCTGTGAACGACTCAGATCTGTTGTTAGCAGATTATATAAATTAAAATTTTATGTTCCAATTTGCACACTTCGAATAATTTATTTATCATTAGCTGAATCTATTATAAGATGTGGAATTACAGCTTGGGGACTTTCCTGTAAAACAAATGTAAATCGTGTTCAATCAGTTCAAAATTCATTAGTTAAATTATTAGCTCATAAAAGTTTATATGAACAAAGGCATAATGTTCCGCACTTTTACCAAAATCTCAAAATTCTCTCAGTAAGAACAATTCTGTGGTATAAAATTATATTTCCGCATATGAATAGCCCCATATACAAAAATAAACTGGACCACACTTACAATACTCGTTTTACGTTAAATGAAGGACTAATTGTACCTGAGCATTCAAACAAATATGGACAAAGAACGCTGGACTATATGATACCTAATTGCTTAAATATGTTACCTGCCGAAATTAAAAAATGTACAAATGGTAAAACAAATATTTTGTTGAGAAATTGGCTTGCCGAAAGAAATAATTTGTATTAGACTAACAGAAAAATTGTAAAATAAGTTTATATATATCTCCAAAGTAAAAGTACCCATCGACAAACTGCTAAAAAGTAGTTTATTGGGACTTTTTTTTTTCTGTATAATATTTTATGTCATATTGTATTACTTTGTATTTATAATAAATAAATTAAACCTTGAAAAAAAAAAAAAAAATTGAAGCACATATCCAAAACAATGCAAAATTTATGTATATCCATCTCGCGCACTTGAAGTGAAATAACACTAAACTGCGCTGTATAAATATTACGTTATTATTATTATTCTACAGCATAGTTATGTTCATAAGAAGTCATACTTAATAACAACGTTTTAGTGCCGTTAAAGGGCGATAAAGTACTGTTACACTGAATGACATTGTTACAGAATGTCATAGAAATACGAAACCAAAGTTAGGTATTTTTTACCATCGTCGGTTTCCTCAAAAGTCGCATTTCACAGACGACGAATAAATAAGAGAAGTTTCAAATAAAGTTGCGAGTTTTTCCAGTTTAATTTGAGATTCTTTCAGTCATTAGCGTCCCCCGGGGGCGTACCAGGCGCGGACCGTGAGGGGAACGGGGCGGGGGGAAATTGGGCGGGGGGATAGACGTCCCGTGTAAACTGCAACAGATTTCAACAGGAATTTAACTAAAAAAATCTCCTTGCACAGAAAGACGAGCGAAACTCGGGCTTTGACGAATTAACGAGACGATTTTTGTATTCTTTTTCAGCTGCATTGAAACTTTTCATAATTTTTGCAGGGTAAAAGAGGTGTTTTACAGTTCGTACTGATCTATTGATATCTAATTTTATCCCTTACCAATTACTCGAAATATTTGTAAAGTAAGAGGGGATGATGTATTTAAAAACAGAACAACAGGTGGGAACATTTATAATACTCGCTTTTTAAAATTTTAGGAATAAATCAGTGTTTCGATGATAAAATAAAAAATCATTAAATCCGATTTTTCATACAAGTTTTTACCCAATTCAGAATATTATTTTTTTTACTACAGTCTTAGGATGGGTTGTTTCAAAAAATTTGATGGATTCATCAAATATTTGAAGTTGATTTTCACATTCTGTGTAGGTTCTATTCAAGTTCTGTTATTATATCGTTATAGGACAGCTGCTTCACAAAACTGAAATAATAACAGAACTTGAATAGAACTTACACAGAACGTGAAAATTAACATCAAATATTTGATGAATCCATCAAATTTTTTGAAACAACCCGTCCTTAATGAAACTAATGTCGGGTTGTTTAAAAATTTTGAACAAATTCATCAAATTTTTGTGGTTAATTTTCACGTTTTTTGTAAGTTCTATTCAAGTTTTGTTATTATGTCATTATAGGTCAATTGCTTCATAAAACTGAAATAACCACATAACTTGAATAAAACTATCACATTACGTGAAAATTAACTTAAAAATTTAGATAAATTGTTAACATTTTTTGAAACAACCCATTCTTAGATTCAACTAAGAGCTGAATAAATGCTTATTTTTTTAAATAATTTATTATATCAGATGACAGAGTGCTTACTTTCCAAATAATCAGCAATATAATACTTTCCGTATAATAGAAATACTTCGTCATTCTGCTATTCAAATAAAATTTATATTTATATATGACTATCATAGCCAAACGATTATTATCACCTTTAACGCAACTCCTCGATTCTGAATGATAGCAGGGTGATACTGAGAGTAATTACCACTCAGAAGATAGTGGATTACTGGTTCCACCCTCATACATCTATAGTTTAGTAAATTTTACGACACATTGTGTACGGCTACGTTCACGAAAATAACTAAATTAAATTGATATTGAACCTTTTTTTTCGTTATTTATTTTTGGGATGCTATGCCGTATTGCGCTACCTCCTTCTTTAGCCAACGTTTCGGAAAGCATTACGCTGTAATGTTGTGTACGTTTAATAAGTGTATGCGCAGTTTGCTTTATTAAGAAATACGAAATATGAACAAGTGGACAAGTTGAACAAGTGCAGTTTTTCGATGTTATCTAGACACAGACAGAAACACAGCAAAGCCAGCAGTGACCACAGTCCTGGGCAGTATCGGTAAGGTGTCTGACTTTTCCATCTGCACCTTTTCCAGTTACAGAATAATGCACGATGTTCTTGATTAGAGCCAATTGCTATGCGACGGACGTTCCGAGCTTGCACAGTCTTCAAACAATCCCCCTTTTCCATTGTCTCAATGGCACCTAACTCACCCCTCCCCCAACTCCAAAAAAGGAGGAATTCACCCAGCAGACAGGCAAAGAGAAGAAAAACCACAATCATCACCACAGACGTGAATCGAATGAGAAGTGATTACGCGAGCTTTTTGTGCGGAGGCTCTGTTTTGTCATTTGAATTCACGTTCGGACGTGATTTTGTAATGGGTGCAGTTTGGTGGAGGACAGAGGGTGGCCGGGGAGGGGCGGGTAATTGAGGGGATGCGGTAGGCCGCTCTGATTTTTCGTTTTGTCAAAGGACATTTGTTAAGACTGCAACGCCGCAAAACTTGTATCGGATTTGCGGCAAAAGTTTCAGTCAAATTTCACTCAGCCGGCACGACTTGCATAATAACAATTCCTCTTATCTCTAAAACAGTTGATTGCCAGTTCACAAGCTAGCAAATTTAAATTGCATTTCAAACTTGTCTAATAAGGAATTCCGAATTTGAAATGTCGAAAAATGGTTACTCCATAGACGTAATTTTGCTAGTAGATGTTTTTATTTTGCAAAATTACAACAATCTACTACAAGAAGGTTCCGAAACATACTACATCTATAACTCCTGGCTATGTTTAAAACATTCTCGAGAAAACCCGTCTGAATGTCTCAAAGTAATGTGCCCATCAGACCATTTGCATATTCCTGATACAATTAATAAACAGTTGGAGCATCCGAGGGGTGACAGGAGTCCACGAGGAGCGAGGAGGTGGGGCAAGATGACCTTTTGGCATACTAATTATCAATTTCCTAACAATGACAGATTCTCCTCAGGGGGCGTAGCTCCGTAGACAGGTGGGTGACCCACGTGTCGGAGTGGTGAGTGAAACACAATGTGATGATTCAAGGGACACAAGTCCTCTTCAGACGTGCGGTGAGAAACCACGTGTCAAGACGTAGATAATGCTGACTGCGACTCAAATACGAGGAATTTCCGGACACCATCGAAATAGGGATACATAACAGGAAAACACGGTTTGTTTTAAGATATTCATTGGCATCATTTTGTTTGAAACATTAGTGAGTAAATGCGGTAATTAATTCCAGTAACATCTACCTTCTAATTTTAATCACTTTCAAATCTAAATTATTTTTTAAACATTAATTTTATTTCTTCAAACTTCGCAAATTCACTTTGTGGCGTCATTATTAATTTAATGAGAGCAAATAACTTTGTGTCCACCACTATTTAATTAACAATATCGACATGTTTCAAATACTATGTTTTCATCGTCAGGATAATAAGTTAATAAAAAATAACAAAAGACAAACTTTACAAATAATAATATAGACAAAATATTAAAAAGAAGAGGTGATTATATTACTTAAAATATCATCAAAAACAATTATATAAAATAAAATATAAAAATTATTTTAGAATGGGTAAAAAATTACATTAACATAATTTTTATATTTTATTTTATTAATTGTTTTTGATGATATTTTAAGTAATTTAATCACCTCTCCTTTCTAATATTTTGTCTATGTTCTTATTTGTCTATACTTGTTTGTCTTTTGTTATTTTTTATTAACTCTAACTATAACTTTGTGTACACCACTAATTAATTAACAATATCGACATGTTTCAAATACTATGTTTTCTTCGTCAGGATAATGAGTTAATAAAAAATAACAAAAGACAAACAAGTATAGACAAATAATAACATACACAAAATATTAAAAAGGAGTGGTGATTATATTACTTAAAATATCATCAAAAACAATTATATAAAATAAAATATAAAAATTATTTTAGAATGGTTAAAAAATTATTTTAGAATAGTTAAAAAATTACATTAACATAATTTTTATATTTTATTTTATTAATTGTTTTTGATGATATTTTAAGTAATTTAATCACCTCTCCTTTATAATATTTTGTCTATACTTGTTTGTCTTTTGTTATTTTTTATTAACTCATTATCCTGACGAAGAAAACATAGTATTTGAAACATGTCGATATTGTTAATTAAATAGTGGTGTACACAAAGTTATTTGTTCTCATTAAATTAATTTTATTTACTAGTGAAAACGGGATGATTTTAAATGTTAAGTTGAGTTCTAGAAATCTGGGTGAAATAACATCTTATAGTTTTTAATCGGTCTCAAATGGCGTCGCGATCGGGATATGATAACTTCAGAGGCGTTAACATGTATTCGTTTGACAATCTTTTAAAAAATTCTATTTATAATAAATGTAATAATAAGCAAATATTTTGTATTCTGAATCGATGTTTGTTTAATTATTTATTGGAAATCATTGTATTAAAGTATGTAGAATCAATTAGTCGTTACTTTCAGCTTATATCCTGACGATGAACACTGCAACGCTGCGTGAAGCGTTAACCGAAAAAGGAGAAGAAAGCGCAATTTACAAGGTGGAGCAAAAGTCATAACCCTATAGGAAGATGCCATCATTTTTGCAAATAACGGCAAAAGTCAGTTCTGCTTTGACATTTGTGAAGTAAACAGATACAAAATACACGTCAATAAGACATGAATCCCTATACTTCTCACGAACGCGAATTTTTTTTTGAAGAAACGCATTTCCGGGTCGCCTAATCTCTCGTTGTGGTGATTTTCACAGGCTGGCAAGATCGCCCAATTTAACTGTTCCAGACTTCTTTTTGTGGGGTTTCTTGAACTCACGAGTCTATGACAACAACCACCAGACTTTTGAAGCTCTCAAAAAGAATATCCGTCAAGAATGCGATAACCTACCGCCGGAAGTTCTGGAAGGAGTGTTGGAAAATGCCATAAATCGGGACCGTACGGTGGCAGCCACTTGGCTGATATCATTTTCTTACTGAAAATTTACTGGACTTAATGGAAAAAATAAGGTGTCAAATAAACACCATCCCAAAGCAGAACCAAATTATTTCATTAATTAAAAAAAATTACAGCTAAAGAACATCGGGGGACAACTTTTGCGCCACCTTGTATTTCAATTCCCCAAAATAATGCGAAACGGTAGAAAGAACATTTTTTATCATCGGTGAGAGCAATAGATAATAGAAACAGGGGAGATGGGCAGTGAAGCGTTACTGGTATGAAAACGCGTGTTGCTAATCGCATCTACGCACAACATCGTCCCGCCATTCTACCTACATACTAAACGCAAAACTTTAATTTGCTCTTCTAGCTTTCAGTTTGATCATAGCTCGACTACAGTCGACACGCTTCATGTCGTATATCCCTTTGTTTCTATCATCTCTGTTGAGAGCTGATTACGTTAGTCGTTGAAACATTCAGAAATATTAAACAAAGCAATGCTATTTTAATTATTCCCATAAATATTCGTGCGGAATCCATCTCCAGACGTGATAGTCCGCTGCGCGCCGGTCAGAAGCGCGCTCCAGATAGCCTGGATGCAGCGCATAGTTGGGAGTCGCTTTTAATTAAGTTACAGTAGTAATTTACATAGTCGAGTACCAGGAGGCTAGGACCGGACAAGAGGTGGCTTAGTCCGCCCTGAGATAACACACGAGTAATGCTATAAGCGTCCGATGGCCGGACTTGGCGATAGGTGGTGCTGACTTTACCTGCTAATATCATTATTTGGACTATGAATATACACGAAGCATTATATTACCTTTTTAAACTTTGCTAATATATTGTATCCAGACATTTAAAACTAAAATACAGCTTCACATATAAAAATAAAATATGAATAATCGAATCGAACATGCGACGCTTGGGTGGGACCCAGACGCGATGCCCACTCAGCCACTAGCCGGTCATACATTATATTCATTTCTAATTAGTAGATAGTTGCTACTACCCTGTTTCATCAGAATATCACTTTTTATTCAGTTAAAAAATGTTGTAAAAGCTTAAAAAGTGAAAAGCTTCATAGATCGTGGTGAAAAAGACTCAGGGAACTGAAAATATGTGCACTGATTTAAATTTTTACATTTCAAATCGAAAAACATGTGCAAAATTCATGACGACAGAAATACGGATCAGAAAAAAAACACAAATTTCTTAAGCCGCCGCTATCCGAATTTCGACCGATTTCTGACATATCTCCCTTAAACATTTGAAGTTTTTAAGCTCTTAAAAAAATATATTATTTTTGAAGAGCTTAAAACTTCAAATGTTTAAGGGAGATATGTAAGAAATCGGTCGAAATTCGGATAGCGGCGGCTTAAGAAATTTGTGTTTTTTTTCTGATCCGTATTTCTGTCGTCATGAATTTTTGCAAATAATATATTTTTGAAGATATTATCTAGATACGTTCCACGCCGAAACGCAAATTATATGAAATTCCCTCGATAGAAAAAAATCGCAAAGTATGCTCCGAAAATTATTTAAAACAAGTCTATTTCTATTATTTTACAAGTTATATTTGTGAAAAAAATCACAATGTTTCTTTAAATGATGCTTAAGTCTACAAGATTTTTGCTCTATTTTAAACGAGTCATGTTTTATTAAGCATTTTCGCAATTTTTGCTTAATTTTTATCACTTAAAATATTAGCGCGCTCTGTCCAACATTCGTAATTACATGTCTCTCTATCTTCTTCCTTTTCAGCCGAGAAGCGCCGCATTAATAACAAACGCCTACGAGCTACTGCGGGGCGAATTTATAAAATTAAATATTTGAAGCCTATAAGTACGTTAAAGATACGGAATAACGTATTGGGGAAACTCACGCAAGGTTACATTCAAACAATTCAAAACTCTTTGATTAAGCTCTTGGTAAGCAAAAGTATTTATGCACAAAGAAGAGGCATAAAATTCCCTACCATATTTAATAAGATGTCAATGAACGTCAAAATCTAATCAAATTGCACCGCCGATCTCAAAAAAAGGTTAAAAATGGCTAACGGATCAAAACATTCTATATTGAAATTTTTTGTAATCTTATGTATAAATACGAGTTTGAGTAATTTGTCTGTCTTTGCCTTTGTATTGCAGTTACTTAAGAGTTATTCTTCTGTGTATACTTTGTATATTGAAGTTTCTTGTTATTTTTGTGCTTTAGTGTTATATTAATATTATTAAATTGACCTGCTGACAAACTGCTTTGGCAGTTTAGCGGGTGCTTAAAATGAAAATAAAAAAATAAATGTAAAAAAAAATTATAGAAGAAAATATTTCTTAGTAATAAATTCATTTTTATTTCAAGTTTTTGGTCGGATCCTGACTTTAAACTTTTTTTAAAATTGATACGCTTTTGATCTGTCCATAATGAGTGAACTCGTTAGAGAATAGTGGGTGCTCACTTTACGTCAAATTTCATCAAATATCTACAGTGTTAAACATAATGTCATAAATCATACTGTACCAAAACGTCATCGTACATTGTAAAATCAATACACATTCACATGGAAAATTCTCGTCAATCGCACGGCCAGGGGCAAGTAGCTTCGTGTCAGGGCCAGACCAGCCCGGGGCTAGTTGCTGGACCGGCCCTTTATCGCCGGGCCCCTGCGCCCTGCGCCCCGTGCCCCGTGCCCTGTGCCTGTAAGGTTAAACCTGACTTGTCAAAATCACGTGTTTTAAATGCACTCTAAGCTCAAAGTGCAGACATCAAAGAAAATCCAGCTCTTTGCTGGAGTTTGGCGTCCGTCAATGTGTTCGGAGGTTAAAAAGTTAGCTAAAAAATTAAGCTTTCTACAGCAATGTAGGTACCAGGTAGGTACCTATGTAGATATTTGAATTAAAACTCGCTTCAGTATGCGTATTTATATAATAACAAATAATAAGGTATATAAGGGAAAATAATGCAATCATTGTTATTATTTCGGTGTAAATTATTGGAAAAAGTCATTTGTTGCCCATTTAGTGAGAAACAACGTATTATTGTTAAGAATAACGAAAAAAGTCTGTTGGAAAACTGCTGTTGAACTTTGAGCTCTGGTGTCACGATATTTGAATAGTTTTTTGTCATCTTTCTCTTCTCCAAGCCTTCTAAGCCAACGTAAGTCTTTTAGCTCTCAAAAATCTTCAGCTAATCAAAACCTACTAAAGTAAATGGATTGATGACTTTACTTTTATTTTTCTTCTACCAATAATATATATGTATAATTTTTATATCTATTTACTCTATTAAATGTTCCAAATAAACAATAAAAACTAAAGGAAAAAAATATTTCCATCACGTGCTATAGTACTTTGAAATATAAATTGATTTGTCGAAACAAAGACAAAACGTACCGTGTTAAAATCCCGGATGAAACTGGATATTAAGTTTTTAAGATTTCTAATCAATTTTTTTTTGAAAGACAAACATTCCCGGGTTACGAATAACCTTACAATATTTGAAAATCTCCCAGTACCACCACAGTTAACGGAAAATGTTGCTTGTGTCGTGATGGAGGACTAAGCCAGCCGAGGAATCGAACACGCGACACCTAGGTGGGACAATGCCAACAATGCCAACTCAGTCTCTGACGGTCATCAATATGTAAATGAAGGTATTAAATTTTGATTTGTTAATTCGTTATATGCAGGTATATAAATTTTCAATTAAAACATATTAACTAAATAATTCTCAAACTTTTACCTCACCGAAAGCAAACAATGTTTGTAAGAGTTTTGAAGTCAAAATACAGCGTTTAAAAATGTCTAATTCATTGTGAGGATCAGATTTTGAATAATGTAATCGAATTTTCCTTTTGTATGTCGTGGTATGTATATTCAACCCCTCGGGATAGTGGGTTGGTGGGGTGCGTTGGGCCGCGGGCGCTAATCCGAGGGGGTGAGAAAACCGTCGGCCTCTTTGATCTCGGACAAATCACCCGCTTTTTTCACAAAGCGATGATTGAATAAATCTGTTCGGGCAAATATGGATTTTAATACAATGTTAGGTAGATGAATTTCCCTTTCAAATGTTGTTTGTATGCAAGAACAGAGGTTTTTATGATTTTTTTTTGTTTTTAATTTAATTCGCGTCGATTCCGTTTTAAGTCATTCTTAAAAATTAATAAAAATTGGCGAAGGCGAATTGGCGAAGGCGATTGGCGAAAGATTTCCACGAAAATATTGAAAAATGTGATATTTTTAAACAATTTTGTGAACAAATTATTTAATTCATGTTTACGATTTTCCTTAGAACCCTTTTGGCGTACTTTCGTGAAGGAGATTAAATTGTAAATATTTTATTTATTTATTATTTTTCGGAAAATCGACAGTTTACATTTTTTCATGAGTGTTGTAGCCAAAATAAACCAATAATAATGGATTTCCTCCTTGCGACTTTACCTCCAATAAGACAGCATAATGGAGAATAAGAAATAATTAAGTTCATAAGACGAATTTTAAATTTGTAATATATTATCGACGAAGTATTTTTCAGATTTTCTGATTTCTGTGATAAAAAAAAACATTTGGTTGGTACATAAATAGTCACACAACTAAAATAGATCAATTAATTGTGCAATTTTATACAATTTTCACAACAATACTTAATAACTAAGCCTTTTTTAAAAAGAATGTGTAACACCATTACAACCAAACTCCCAAACATATTTAAATCCATAAATTCATTTATTTTTATAAGGTATGCAGATACCCTAGACTCAAACTCACTTTCGTAGACCATTACGATATGGACCGTGCATGTAATTTTTTTTAAATATGAATTTAATAATTTAATATGGAGCTCCCGTGTTCGTATGTATCCAGAGAGCAACTCGTCCAAATTTTAATTAATCGAGAAAATGTCTCCCTTGTTATCTTCATAAATAATTCCACCCTTTGGAGCCAATTCACGGGGAGTTCGTAGGGGAGGTAATGTGTGGGTGCAGGGTACTCTGTACAAGTATACAAGTGACTAAATGGTGTGTGTTGGAGACTAGAATATGTGTGTCTGTGTGTGTGTGTGTGTGTGTGTGTGTGTGTGTGTGTGTGTGTGTGTGTGTATATGGGAGAATCGTCTATCCTCATGCAAAGCGTTAATTGTTAATTTAGCTCCTCAGAAAAAGGCATAAATAGAGATCTAGGGACCAGCGCCCCGAGACTCGAGTGGTGCTCGTACCTGGTGCTGGAATAATGGCCTTAGATAAACCTAGTGGTGTACAGTGTATGGTGTATGGTGTGTGGTGTATGCGGTGTTAGTGTACGGTGGTATTCTGTTCGGGTGCGCGCAGGCCGTAAACTGTCTGACGACCCTAATCTCTTACTACCACGCGGGAGTTCGATAAACCAGACCCTGGATTTGATTTTCTTGCTCAGATCAAACGATTATTATCATTACGTATTAAGCACGACGTGGTAGTGAATGTTTCAATAATTCGATAGTAAGCTTACATAAACTATGTACAGACCCTAGAACATTATATAAGTACGCACATTTTTTCCACCCTGCTCATCCACATCACCAGATTTCAAAACTGATATCAATCATCCATTTGATTAGTCAGACATCTCCAAATACAAAGATTGAGATAATAGTGAAAGCAATATTTGAACACATAAAAATAAACTCACGATAAATCAAATATTATTTTACATATTAAATATGCTATAAAATAGCATCCGGTACATTAGTATGAAATTTTGAAATATCCTAATAGTGACCCAGAAAACATCAACATTTTGTTTAATTAACTACAAGTTTTTCTGCATTATAATTTATTTGGTGATGTTTATGATTACCTAATCTTAGCACCAGATAGAGGGTACAATTTTACAAATAACTGCATATTCAACTCAAATTTCGATTTTCTGAAGATATCTGATTAATCAATTGGAGATCGATTAACATAAAATAACTATCCAACCCAGTTCATTATTTTAAATCACAACATTTTTCGACTGAGAATTATTGTTCATTGAGTTAAGCAAAGGTGATAGCTGTATTGTCGACAAACCCATTTGAAAATATTTACTTCTTATTTTTGCTTTGGGTTTTATAATCTTGAGTTATTTGTAATTTTTTTTCAGCATGGTCTGAAAGGGTTTTGTTCCTACTAATAATCTCGAAACTTTGCCTGAAATTAATTTTGCCGTTTTTGGTGACCAGATTTGAATAGCCAGCTACTCTCCCACCGTCCTCTACCCCATATCCTTTCCCTCTCCAACACCTTCACCTTTACAACATACCTAAATTGAAGATGCCATAGTCTCCCTGGCTCCAGACTTTATGGTATTTATGTGGTAAGCACAAAAAAATTATGTAAATTTTGCTGGAATTACTTTCTTCCGTTAGCTCCACGCAGGAGGCTCCGAGGAAAATAACCCTCAGTTTATATGTCATCTTTGAGGATTCTGTGTAGAGAGTCTTTTTAAAAAAAGTATGAGGGGTGGACAGGAACCTGAGCCCCTATTCAGGAGTGACGGACGTATGAATCCATCCCTTCCCACTGTGGTGCAAGGCGATGGGTCGGGAGAACCCGGTTGGAAAGGTCTAGTCTAGGTCTCCCTCAACCAGTCTCCTGATCTGGCCCGCCACGCAGAAGGTGGGCAAATGCATTCACCGCCAAGACCTCACCCCACGAACCCGGGCACCCCTGCTGAGTCGCCAAACGTAGCGAACCACTCACTTGGGGGGATATATGGCGGGGGTATTGGTTATTCAATAAATGGTTCCCGATGCGGCGATACGTATATCCGTCTCCCAAATTGAAAAAAGTGTTTTTTATGTAAAATTTCATCATCTAAAGACACTCTTGAAAATATGGTCATATTATGTCAATCACTTCTACAAACATAATAAGTACATCACGAGGCTTCGAAATGGTTCAGATACTTTGTGAGACGAGCGCAGACCCGTGAAAAATCACGGGATTTCCTGAATTCTTCTATTCTGACAAATGATAAAATAATTTTTTGTTTAAATGTATCATATTAGACGTAGGCAAATACCTACTTTATCGCTTTTCTGAATTATGCACAATCAATTTTGAAAATTACTCTTAAATTCAAACCAAATTTAAATTCATTGATCTAAATTTCACGCAAGACTAACCCACAGCACGGACAATCGAAATTAATATGTTTGATAATATATTATGTCAAATTTAGTTTTTTAATGACTATTAATGTCTTTCAGTTTTCCTGAAAACAAATAGACCATTGATAATGGGAGGTAGTATTTCTATCCGTAAATGGTCTGAAGTGACCACTAACCATCAATAGGGCGGCAATACACACTTAGGATGTCGCCTTTGGAGTCTTTCCACTGTACAATTTACTCCGGACTCTGTTGCCATCCCATTTACCCTCCTGCATATAACCGTAACTTCCCCCGACAGCCTCCCCACCTCCCTCCCCCTGCCGTATCATCTCCTACCTCACCCTTCCCTCCCATCACCCATCTAAGGCTGGTCAAAGCTTCTTCCCACGGAAATTTGATGGGAACTTTACATATTTCAAGCGGAATAAGGAAGTTTATGTTTAAATACGTTGCTTTACGTTTACATACAAATTGAATCCTAGCGAGAAGTAAACACATACACTTTCTTCCTTACAAAAATATATACCCACTTCATAATTTGTCATTTTGAATTAAAATTATGCATTGGATTGTCCCGTGATGTGCGGTTCGAAGACGACGTGTATTTATTGCTCCTGGCTTTTTTTTCAACTAACTAGTGTTTTTTCAAGCTATCTAACAATACCGGTCTTACCGGGAAAAGAGTGCTCCTGGCTGGGATGGTATTGTATCAATTAAATTATGCATTACGCTTATACACGGTGTCCGGAAACTCGTGTACAAGCGGGAAATGGTGAATGATTTTGTGGTATAATTTTATGATTTTAATTTTCTTTTCCGAGTAAATTGAGTCCAAAGTTGAAATTTTTTAGGTCGAATTTGACAAAAATCGGTCACTATGATGTTTGTATCAGCTAGGTATATAGTTTATTTTAAAATTTGTCGAAACGAAGGCCTTCATTTTTCGAAAGTTTTTTTTTTATGTTAAGATCGAAAAAATAGTATATGATGTACGTTCCGTGTTCCCGATTGTACTAACAACATCCAAATACCGTCTGCAAAGTATTTTCGATAAAAAAATTGACCCCAAAAAAGTTTTTCTTTTCAGGTCTATTTTAACTTAACCTCGATAAGGGATTGCAATCAGGTAAGTGCCTTTTTGAGGATGTTTTAATATCAAAAAACACTTATTCGTACGTCAGTTAAACACGAATCATCTCCTACCATATCGGGCATCATAAACAAGTCACAGATCCACTTCTTGTTTTATGCAGATTCGGGCGGTCGACTTATTCCGTTCTCAGAGACATTTCTCGTGTATCGCCCATCTCCGTCCCGGGGGTATATCTCAATAGCAATTGAGATACGGTGATACGAGCTGAAATATGTTAATAAGTAAATATAACTACATATCGCATTCCGAGCCTTATCGCCGCTTTACTTTTAGTTCGTTTTGTCCGTAATTGACCAATTTTTGGGGCAATAGTCGTTAATCTTGATAAGAATGTCCTGGGCTCGGCAGCCTCCAGCCGCCTCCAGCCTCCAGCCGACTCCAGCGGCGGACGTTCCGGGATTTAAACCTTTTTCTCCCACTGACCCGTCATTACGACTCCATTTTGGATTGGTCAATAAAATTGATTGGTTCGCGTGATTAAGTTTTACAACTGGGACCGCTCCAATTATGCAAAGTGCAATTTGCACTTTGATGCAGTTTGAATTCTGATTTTGTTTCACTCATTGCGGTGACTGCGACTGTAGTGGTTCAATAAATATTTGCTCTTTGCTGAATTAGGTACTTACTAATGAAGTTTTGTAGAATGTTTTGCAGCACTTTTTACTTAAAGTATATCATTTGCAATGAATGTTATTTTAATTAAATAAAAAAGTTGAAAAAAACATTACGTCTCTGAAATTTTTGAATAGTAGGTACTATTACAATATTAAAACTCTTACATCCACCTCTACGGTTTATGAAAATCACTATTTATCTAACAAAATCGGTATCATAAATTTATAACAAACTTACACTTTTATTGTATCGTTGAAAACATTGTGCTTTGGTAAGATTGATGAAATGGAACATACCTGAAACAAAAGAGAAAAAACATATTATTGTCTTGTTCAAATATTAAAAAGCAAATATCAGCATAACGGGGAAAATAATAAATGGAGACTTATTTATTTAGCAAAAACTATTTTTGCCATTTTCCCTGTTCCAAATGTTGAAAAGCTGTAGGTTACCAACCCCATTTATCTTCTAGTAGAATGGTGAATGGGTATTACCTATACAAATAACGAAGTTTCGATTGAATAAAATAAGGGTGAACATTTAAACTCTTTCAGAAAACTTTTCTCTTTTCAGAAAACGACGCTCAATACACACATAGATACGCACACACATACTCGTAGCTTGCATGAAGTAGGTATTTATATACATATGCAAATATAGCTGGCCACACAACAAAATGGAGGACTGCGCTGCTGCACAATGTGGCGTATTGTAGAAACTTTAAATGTATGGAAAACACATACACAAAGTCCAACTGTCTAAGCCGGGGCAGGAGGAGGGGGCGGGGGCGGGGGTGCGGGGCGCGGGGACAACCCAGCCGGACACTTTGAACGAATTATGACGGTCATTATTAGAACGTGGACGGAATTAAATTGCCGTGTATTCTCCCTCGGAGCTCTCTTATGGCCTCCCAACCCCGGCGGGACGGGCGGCGGGAGGGCGGTCTGTGGGGGCGGTGGGGGTGGGGTAACGGTACGAGAATCTAAAGTGCACAACTAAAGACGGACAACTGACATGGCAACATCACGAGCGGAGTACAAAGCTATTTTCTAAATACACATTCGAATAGATGTTGTTTTCAACGGGCTGTGGTAATCAACTACCAAGTAGGTAACGACGTTTGCAGTACAAGACTTTAGTTTTCATGAGTTGAATAATTCAACGTTTAAATATTATTCAAGTGTTCGAATCATTGTCCAGCAGGAATATTATATAAACCTACGGCTTCACCTTTGCAATAAAAGCAGCAGTATTCTTTATTAATATCATATTGGATGAACTTTCATTCAAGCTTTTCTTGGGAAATCGGTTCTCATATTACTTATTACTAACTCTAAGTCTGGAGCCAGTGAGACTATGGCATCTCCAATTGGGGTATGTTGTGAGGCTGAAGGTAGCGGTAAGAAGAAGGAGGTGGAGAAGAGGAAGGTGGGAAGTACCTGGCTATTCAGATCTAGTCACCAAACACATAAAGCCATTTCAAGTAACGTTTCAATTCTGAATGGTGTTCTTACACCAGGGCGATACTGAGAGTATCTTCCACTCTGGAACGTGCCGCAAATATACTATATATTATTTTAAATGAATAAATTGTGAAATAACACAAATTAATCAAATAAAATTTATTCGATCCCGCGACCTGCGAAAGCGAGTCAAGAGCCTTACTGCTGGACTACGCCGGCCGTCGAATATATTTATTACTCGAACCAATATTTATTATTAATCATAATATAAACTGAATAATAAAATGTAAACCGCCGCCATTCTTGTATAACCGTTTGGTATGCCAAGTCCTTCTCTTGGGTATTTTGTTTAGTCATTAGTCAAACCGAACAATCAATTGTTGTTGTCAAAATGTTGCTTTGACCGAAAAAATTAACATGACATAAAACTATTCAAGAAAAGAAAATGCCAGAGTTGAGACAAACAAACTAATTTTCTTCTTTGTAGTTAAGAGTATAAATAAAACAATCTTTGTACGTTTTCACGCAGCGTTCATTTGTGAACTTATTTTACATCCTATCAGTGATCCATGAACCGGTGAATGCAATTTATAGCCATAAGTTGTTATAATGGTTTGCCTAGTTTGTAGTTGAAAGTAAGATTGAAGAAATATATTATAAATTTGAACAGCGCCCTTGAGGTGATTTTTCACAAAAACGGCGCCATCATATCATCCCAATATTATTATCCCAAAACATCCACACGAACGAATATAAGAAAAGGAAAATAATCAAACAAAACTAAAAACGAATCATTTGATTTCTACATCAAAAGCGAAAATCGTATCTGCGCTGCAAAGTCCCATTCCTTGCATCTCATTTAGTTTCACGAGTCCAGACACCAGACAACAGACAACAGCAGGCATTAGATCTTGCAAGATCCCGCAATACAACAACAGATGCAGACAGTTCCAGAACGTTACCAGCTAGACACTGAATGGTGTTGATGTGTTTCGGCATTACAATTCACAGGAGCTCATAAAGTCGCCGGAAGTAAACGGATGAGCTGTCCCAGTGGAAAACCCGAGGAGTTGAAAGCTTTTGCAGCGCGTCGTAAAAGCGACGGAACGGCCATCGGAAGGCGATATCGATAGTTCCTTGCTCTTCTGCGCACCAAACCTCATCTCATGCTCTCCGGGTAGCGTGAGCTTCTGGAACGGTCATTATCGTTCTCAATTCTTAATGTTTTGTCCTTCCATTAATGCAAATGTGTCGGTAAGTGTTTTAACAGTAAGGGAAATAAATTATTAATTATATCACTTAATAATTTTATTACATTATAATTTTTAATTCTTTTTTTTCCCTTTACACACGAGAGGTTACACTCTCGTAAAGGTTATATATTAAATACATATTTATGTTTGTGCAGTTTCTGATCAGTGTTGCATGTTAATGTTTAATGATTTGTGTTTGATCCGATTGAAACCTGATAATGTAATTGTTCGTAAATATATTGCATGTATATGTTTATAAACTTATATAAAAAAATTTTAAAATCACACTTCAACAATATTGTTGCTTCCTGCCTTTTATTGAAATGCAAAAGTCATTTCATCGCAAATAAAAAAAGGTATGGATTAGATTGTAATAATTTATTGGCGATTTCCTTTTGTCTGATCTGAATGTGATTATTTCGATAAAATTATAATTATTATTAATTATAAGAAACGAGTTTTGTATTTATAAATATGTTTAGTTTACTGATTCCGAGGTAGGTTTTTTAATTAATTATTTATTTTATCCTGCGCTTTAAAAAAAAATTAAAGATGTGAACTGTTTTAAACAGTTTTGTTTTAAAACGGTTATATAGAAAAATAATTACAAATGCTAGACTAATACATTACGGTCTTATCCCGTTGTACATTTAAATTTGACCAAAAAAGCTAGCGAAATCGTGAAAGTGTAGAGTGTAGAATTTCCTCTGCGGTCGTAGTGAATAGTAAACAGTGCGGAACGATCCCGGTCAGGGTACAGGGTAACGGGTAACGGCGCAAAGACAGATGCTGTTCACAGGATTGCTCATCACATTACGGCGAAATATCACGTTTTATTTCAGCCGGACCGGGCGTCCGTCGGTGCGGGTGCGGCGCGCCGGCACGCCGGGCACGCCGGGCACGGTGGGGCACGGAGCGCCGCGGCGGGGCACAGAACACTCCCCTATTTATGATCGGCAATAACGCCCCAAGAACAAGCGTTACCCGAACAAAGCCGAACAGAGTTATCGTTATATTTGCCGGGCAGCGGTAATATCGTTATTTTTAAGTGTCCATCCGGCAGCTGCGAGAATAAATACAAGTGAATTAACATTAAGGTTTTAATGTTCCAGACGCGCGCGCACACACGACGCTAACTACGTTACACGGGAAATAGAAGCACTACCAGCTCTTACGTTTACGGGCGGAAAAGCGAGGGGTAATGATAGGGACGAACTAAATAACGCTGTTTTCATAAAAATTGCCCTACTTCAAGAATAGAACGCAACGTTAAACCCTTCTCTCTTTATTATAACGTCACCCAAGGAAAACTTCTTCTAAGAGAAAACTTAAAACTGAAGATAAAATACATTCATAAGTTGATGTAAAATCGTCATGATTTCCTCAAAGTCTAAGATGACATATTAAAAAGCAAATTGACAGCCTGTCATAAACATTAAAACTTCAAATGATATCTGCCTGAGAAAAATAACACCATCGAGTCGTTAATAAAAAAAATGTTAGGGGAAGCCAATAAAAGCTCGTCGTTTATTCTTAGCCACCTCTCAGACCGAATCATCATCACTTAGGGATGTTTACCCTTCCTTCATACCCGCCCGCCCCTCAGAGACAGTATCTCGCCCTCTCCCACCCCCTTCTCCCTCCCGACCCACTTCTCCTCAACAAACTGACTAAATTAATTGACGGGATGTCACATTTAATTACGTACATCATTAGGATTAGGTGTACTACAAAGTGAAGCGTTACTTTCCATAGGATCTAGCTCTATGTGAGAAGGGGTGACGTCAATGGACGATCGCGAAATAAGGTGAGTATCCACACGTTTGGAAAAGAATTTGACATATTATTCTTCTTTTTAGAACTTTCGTGTGCTTACTTTTTCTTCGTTTAAAACATTTCTAAAGGCTTTCTAAAAATACATATTTATTGTACTGAGAATGAATTAGTAAAACACATCTGCCCTGGTGATGGACACTGTAACGCTTTCCGAAACGTTGGCTAAAGAAGAAGGTAGCGTAACACGACATAACACCCCAAAAGCAAATAACGAGACGTTGAAAAGCATTTGAAAATAAAAGGACATTTTCTGAAAAATTTAGAATTGAAGTTTTTTAATGATTTTATTTTTCTTTGAATGACATGCAAGTTTCTATTCAAAAGGTTTAATAATTATTAGTGGATTTGAGTTCCGAAATTAAAATTAAAATACAATATGAATTAATTTTTTTTTTAATTTAATAAAACAATCGGTCAAGAAATCATGCCTCGAATTTTTATTTTGTATACAAAATTATTTGAGAAAAGAAAATGTTTGGAAAATTTGTCAAATTTTTGCGGCACCCTTATTCCGACCTTCTTTTCCTCCTCGCAAAGCCCCTCCTTCCACCCGTGACAAGTGACAATTTGTCACTCAGTCAATCTGTCTGCGACGGGCCCGAACCCCGACTTTTTCATTCACTGCCGACTGATATACACTTAATACTCTACTCCAGACTTCATTTTAGAGCTTTTGAATTTATTTGTGCGGATTTTATCTCGTATTCAAAGCGTTTAGTGATTTGTGGTGGTGACTCCCCTATCATTGATAATGCTGAATGAGAATGAATATCTCTCAGACTCAGGTACTCTGCAGGAACGGGAGAAGATTGGACATAACATAATAGGTACAGCGGGCATAATCTTATGTGATCGAAATTATATCGGACAGGCACTGCCATCTATTGTCGAATTACGCCGTCGATAGAAGCTGTCGACGCCTTGTTTGTTACAAAGTTTAGTTGATTTACGTGTTCCAGGTAATTACCGGGTAGGTACATTGGTCGTCTTGATATAATTTGGAAAATACTACTGTTTAAATATTATGAATATGCCATCGTAGAAAAAACTTACTTTTTTGTATTTTTTGAAGTTCTGAAAAGGTTTAAATCATGCGCTTACTTAGATACAGGAATATTTATAAGCAACCCCTTCTAAAGTAATAATTTTGTAAACAGTTCTAAGTGATGTTCTCTACGTTTACTGTTGGACCTTACTAAACTTGTTAGGAAGAGCCCACCTTAGTTCACGATTCATCGTATATCGTCTTATTCAGATAAAAAAAAATATTCAACGATCATCAGCACTGCTCTTGTAGCAATCTTTCCTGGGGAAAGATTTAAAAAAAAAATTATATGAGTACCGCACAAGAGTCCCAACTGCTCCCGTCTGGAGTCGGTGAGACCATGGTATCCCCTATTGGGGTATGTCGTGAGGCTGAAGGCAGTGGGGAGGGATAGGATATGGGGAAGAGGAAGGCGGGAAGTACCTGGCTATTCAGATCTGGTCACCAAATACGGATAAAGCCATTTCAAGCAACGTTTCAATTCTGAGAGTACCTTCCACTCTGGAACGTGCCGCAAGTATACTATAAATTATTTTAAATTAATAAATTGTGAAACAACACAAATTAATCACATAAAACTTATTTGCCGGGATTTGATCCCGCGACTTTCGAAATGCGAGTCAAGAGCCTTACCGCTGGACTACGCCGGCCGTCAAAAGATTGCTGAGAAGGTATCATATAAGTGGGGAGTATTTTACCATTCTTCTGAATTTTAAAAAACTAAATTTAACTCAATTCATTTTTGGTGTTAAACATTATCAAGCATATACAATTTGTACGAATCACTAATTCATTTCTTGGAGCTGTCGCAATTGCCCGAACACGTGATCAGTCAACAGTGTCCAAATGCTCACCCACGCCACACAACATCCCGAACCGCGATGCGCCACTGGGAACTATGGGACAATACAAAAAAGTACAATAACACGTCACGGGCCACTCGAGTTTTTATTTATTCCCGAAACTCCATCATTCAACACTCCACTCAGTACACTAGTACTTAGTACCGCTGACCAGTAGTGGATGGTGGGATTGAAAAGCGGCCGGCTTTGGTGGTCGGAGAGATGTATGAACGAGTATCAAAAAGAAAAATACATTTCACGCTCACCAGCTTTGGAAGCTTTCTGGTTTGCAGTTTTTATCGGATTAAAATCAAATGGAGTAGAAAACGATTGGAATTATTTCAATGATTTTGGTAAATACTTAGAATTAATTACACATACTAATTTCGGTTATTGATGCATACTTAAGTAAGTAATGCGAAATATTCCTGCTTAATGCCTAACATTGTTCAAATTTGACGATTTTTTTTTTAATTAGTATTATATTTTGGAACCACTACGTACCGAAAAAGCGTTCAAGTAGGTACCAAAATTATTTTATAAAGTTGTACTTCTTTTTCGAAATGCGCATTTGTTATTTTTTTAATATGTACTTACATATTCCCTATTACATGTGCTTATATATTCTAACCCTCCACACAGCATCCTCAAAGATGATATAGGGAAATTATTTTCTTCAGGACCTCCTGTGTGGAGCTCATGTAAAAAAAAAAACATCAAGCGGGGTCGAAAAAATGAACATTTGCTTACACATTAATATAAACAATGTCAACGGGGGCGTGGCCTTGCACATTTTTAAATGCATCTGCAGTAATGCCACGCCCCCATTGCCAATGTTTATAGAGTAACGTGTAATCAAATTTTCATGTTTTCGGAGAGGACCCTTCTTAACATACATATCCTTTGAAAGGCTATCGTTTTTTTTTTGCATGAGCACCACACAGGAGGCCCTGAGAAAAATAATTTCCTTCAGGGCCTATGTCATCTTTGGGGATGCTGTGTGAAAGGTTTTTTTTTGGAAAGGGAGGGGAGGAGAGTTCTGGGAAGGAAAAAGGTTTAAGGGATGGATAGGAATCTGGGGTTCAGTGTGTCATGGTCATCCGCCTCCAAGACCTAGACAAACTTCACCCCATGAACCCGGGCACCCCTGCTAAATCACCAAACGTAGCGAACCACTTGGGGTGACCTGCGGCAGAGGTGTTGGTTATCCAATAAAAGTTCCCGGACGGCAATACCCATTCCCGCCTCCCAAATTGTAAATAAGCGGTGTTACAATTTTCTTTAATTAGTATGAATATGACATGTCTTGTATTTATTACAATGGATAAATGTCGTAATTTTTCAAGTTCATCCACGTTCGATGGGTTCGTTTCTTATTTTCAAAGACAAATGTTTTTTTTCTACAAATACTTTCAGCTTCGTAAATCCTACAATTACAAATTCCGCGATTTTTCACACGTCTGTGTTAAAACATTTATATTTCAAAATGAATTTATGAATTTTGCAGGGATGTGTATGTCGTTTTGTAAAGCACGATGTTTCTGACTTATTATAGTATAAAGTTTTAAATATTATTTAGTTGCTAAATAGGTGAACTCCAGATTAAATAGGTGTCCGCAGATGTTGTTTCATTACATTGTACATTGTAATGTGTACCTTGCATCGCGAAATCATTAATAATTTTCTGCATCGATGTAAACCATATCACCTTGTATAAACAATGCAGCTGACCACGTAACGCTGTACCTACAGTGTGACTGTGTGACAGTGATAGCCCAGCTGTACTGGTAATGGGACATGTTAATATCTCGAGCTGATTCATTATCCATAAACTACATACGTGATTGTCATGGCTAGTCATAATTTTTCAGGGAATCGCCCCTATTCACTCAGCGGAGGCAGTCGCCACTCGGCGCAGTTTGTACATTAACGTGTGAACAGAACAATAAAACAAAAACAGCGCCAGGGCCGGACAATCGGCCATAAATAAAGTGAAAAGTCATCAGCCATCATAAAATAAATTACACACGGCCGTAATTTTGGCGATGACTGTGTTTGTCCGGCCCAATGCACTCACTTTGGATTGTTTTCAGGTTATTAATGTCCGGCACTACACTGAACGAGAATTTATTAAGACCCCTAAGCTGGCTTTATGACTGATATTTTTATGTTATCGGTTGTATTGTACGTCACGTTACGGGCTGTCCGGTATAATAGCGTTTTAAAATTGAACCGTTTTGTGGTCAGGCCTCTCTCTATACTGATACTACCACTTTGTACGATTTGTTTATTAGGGTGAGTTACCAATCAAACCGAGGCAACGTGTTAACTGCAAGATTGGGAGACTGGAAATCCCTTATGACATCAAGATAATGTGGCGTAATTTTGAAAAGACTTACTAAGTACACTTAGTACTTACTTACTTAGTACTTAAGACTTACTTAGTACTTACTAATAGTGGTGTACACAAAGTTATTTGTTTTCATTAAATTAGGCTTACTAAGATTATTTCTCGGAAAACTTCGATATTAAACTTAGCATTGGCTCGAAAAATACCAATTAACTTTGAAATAATCTGTTGGCACATTGGCCTCTTCGTAAGGTTATCAAATTTAATACGAAGTCATCCTGCTGATAACTTCGTAAGTTCGAAACCTATCCAACTGGTAGTAAAATCAACAAATGAAGATGTCGTTCATGCTAACTTTTCTATTCACCGATAAAAAAGGCTCATAGAGAAATAAATTGATCATTATTAATTTACAAAAAAGGATCGAACGTACAGGTCATAGGTAGATTTTTCTTTTTCAAATAATAATGATTCAGAGATAGTTATTGGATATTTGCTCAATAACTAAAAAAAAAACAGAAACATTTAAAAATAATCTTTGCATATATTGTACAGGTGCATTAATGAAGCTAGGTGATTATGTAGGTGAGCGTGTTCCTACTTACCTGACAAGCGAATAAGAGCTTAATTTATAATAATTGTGTTAATTTTTCGTCGGTTTGCACAACGCGTCCGCTACAATGCGACAAAGCGACAGCGCGCCCACAATTATAATAAAATCTGCAAAACACGACCCCCGCCATCCACCGCCCCCCACCGCACTCGTCAGGTTAACACGGGGTTACCCGGGAATTAGGCGGCCGCCGGGGGCGAGGTGTGGGGACAGCGGGGGCGGTTAGGGCGGAAAAATTACATCCGTAATTATTTACGTTTTAATTTTTATGCCGGTAGGATGTGCAAAATGCAGATGTTATGAAATAAAACAAGTTCTATGACATACCTAAAACTAGCACTTTTTTAAGTAACGCAAAGGCCTTACAAGTTAAACATGGACATAATCTTAAATTAATTAGATGCCTATTATGAATTTGAAAATCTGTCATTTTTATTCTGAAGTTAAAAAAAAAAACATTTGAACGTTGAGCTCAGGTGTTGTGCAATTAAGTCACATTTTCTTTTAATGGACTTTCTTAATATATATTTTTTGTGTTTCTGTAACAATCAAAGACGACAAAATAAATCGTCAAACGTATTGACGAAATAACGCTTTGAGTGCATTTTCCTTTAACTGTTTTGTAACTGTAATATCTCCAATGTTCTCTCCGTAGACATTCGTTATTTATAGTACTGGGACAAGTCTTCTCCAGTACTATAGGATGCTTATTGAAAGACTTAAGTTCTTAAGATAATAGTGACTGTTTATTGATGTATCGTAATATATATTTATACTTCCCAGGACTAACGTCCTTCCTGGCTGAAAGCTTTTGTTTGCAGAGCTCTAGAATATTATTATATGAATTATAGATTCTGCACACCTACCTTCGGCACAACTCGGGAACGAGACCATGTGATCCGAAGAGCCCGTAGACAACTAAGTAGGTGCTAAATAAGTTTTCACTTCAAAAAGGGTAACTCCACTGCTCAACCCGCGATGGAGCCTGCGTGCGACGTATCACGCACCCATCAGTCCGCTCTCCGCGCTAGCTGCTAGCTGGTAGCTGGTAGGTACCAAACCGCAGTGGCGGCTCGCATTATCATAATATTCGCGAGACAGCGTGGAGCGTGTAGCGCCTGCACTGCACTGCGTCTGACAGGGCCGGCCGGGGCGGGCCGCCCGCACGCCGCACGCCGCACGCCGCACGCCGCACGCCGCACGCACCGCACTGATGACGGAACAGACAGATGGACCAGTTTTTTCTACCGTTTGTCACTGTTTTTATTTCAAATTAAAATTTAATTCAGGTATTTTTATCAACCGAGTGATGATAGACGGAATCATAGAAAAAAAAGCATGGAAAGTTTTTACTTGTGACAGATGATAAAAACACACTTAAAGCCTCGATGACATTGTGCGAGTTTACAAGCTATTATCTGGGAAATTCACGATCCATTAGTAAACTCGCTCAGTGACATCGTATTACTTGCTAACTAGAAGATTGTGGACAATCTACGAAAAAAGTTTTTTACAAAATGTCGACCGAATTGGATCGCGCGAGAGTCGTTATTTTAGCTGCTACTGTCGCTACTGAGCGTTTTGCGTGTCATCATGACAATCTCACTCGCTGATTCACCCGCTTTTAAACTTACCGGCTAGTAGCTTGTAAACTCGCTCTATGTAATCGAGGCTTTTCACAACTATTGACTCAAAAGATAAATTTAATATCTAGAAATTACTAACCGACTTTGCCCGCGTTTGATGCACTAGCTTCTAAATCCTTTTTTCTTTTTGAACAATTGAACAATCTCCAACAAACAATATGGCGTCTGTTTTCTTATTTTGACAGATTAAAGAAAATTTCAAAGATGCATAACTCATAATATAAATTACCCAGTGAGCTCACTCAATAGTGTCATTGAACTCGAAATTCTAGATAAGAAAAATTGTGGATTTTTTAACACAGCTATTCACGTATACCTAATTAATTATTCTCTTTCCGTTGTGCCTGCAAATTACAAAACGTTACTTTACCAGAAGTTACTGTTATTTTTAGTCTTCCAAAATATCTGTTCTGATGACCGTTTAATCCCACACTTGACATATGAAAACAGCTCCAGATCAACTACTCAAATGCCCATCTAAAAAATAATAAGCAACAATTAACATGCATTTAATGCACGCCTGCAAGAACTCACGTGCTGTTCACATTTCAAACAGAAATTCATTATAAATAAATCTGTCAGAAACTTCGGCAGGGAGCATTCTCACTTGTAAATATGAGCGGCGCAGCGCATGCATATCAATTCCGCGTGGGGCCGGGCCGAGCCGCCCCTGGGCGAGTGGACCGGCCCTGTAGTGCCAGTTAGCGGCGTTTGAAAAAACACGTGTGATTTTTTTAACCACTGATTCGCGTTCCCTACGGTGTTTTAGCCAGTTGTGGGAAAAGTAAAGTTTAAAGAGAAATTTAAAAAAAATCATCATAATTCGACGTGAATGCATTTTCTCATTTCCGTGCTGACATATTCGTTTTTATTACAACTTATCTCTGAATTAGCTCATTTAAAGTACACAGTTAGATTCCTTTGGAAAATTCACAATGCAGTAATAATTCATGTTTTGTACTAGTAAGTAGCTTCATATTACCTTTTTTATCATTCTTGATAGTATATTTCAAAAATCAGAACCATTTCATAGTCGGTGTGGTTCTTAAACAAACTTGTTCGTATTTTTTTAAATGCAACCTTGAACCCATTTGTGATGGCTTGGATTTTTTAAAAGTTGTTTTCACAATGATATGTTTTTAGATTTTTACCGCCAAAAGTATTTTCGTTGTTTGATTTGCGGTGTTATGTCGTGTTGCGCTACCTCCTTATTTAGACAACGTTTCGGACACTGCAACGCTATCCGAAACGGTTCCATGCCAACTGTGAATATAGTCAACTCAACACCTCCTTGAAAAGTCATTAAAAGCTATGAAAAAAATAATTTTAAATTAACTGATAACCTTAACCTAACATAACCTATTTAACCAATTTTTTAATCACTCTAAATTACTTATCTGAGATGGTTCAGAGTTGGTTTCATTCCGAGGTGTCCGGTCACCGTCCGAAACGTTGGCTAAAGAAGGAGGTAGCGCAACACGGCATAACACCCCAAAAACAAATAACGAAAATATTTAAGATAAGTTAGTTTCAACCATTGTGACGAGCACTTTAGGTGATGTTTTATAAGATTTGCACAAATAATAGACAAGTATCAATATATAAGGAAAAGTAAGTTTGAAAAGAAATTATGACGGTTTGTGAGAAAGTTCGCAAGTTTTGGCGTTTTATAAAGAAGAAGCAATTCAAGCAAACACAACCCTACTCTGAAAATGAAGAATTAAGAGAAGATAAAACGGTACATGAAACTAGAATTATTTTTTACAATTTTTTCGTATATTATGGAGAAAGCTGCATTTCAGCCTCGCCTGTTCTACTTTTAATTCTCGTTTGTCCGTATTTTGCCAGGCCGAGTCAATGAATGCACGCAGATTTGTGGGCAATCATCTCCGTTGCGGCGGAATACTGTGCTGGTACGGTGCTGTATTGGCCGATGTAAAAAAGGCGTCGGTATGAATGGCTTTTTTCAGACACTACTAAATGGCCCGTGGGGCGATTGCTTTTATTTTTGTCGATGGGCTCATTCGCTTTCGTTCGCCGACAGCTAACGTTGGTTTCGGCTCCATCGATTTCAAAACTTAATTAAGATGAAGCCATACTAAATAATGCAAAATCATAAAAATTCAAATGTTTTTGTTTTGAAAATTTGATCGCTTAGAAATATTATAGATGCTTCAATTAAATACTGCGTGTAGAACATATCTTGGCCCTCAAAAATATCGGTATTTTTTTTAATAAGTCTTTTAATAAGCCTAGAAAAAAATAAAGTATTAGGTCCATAAAAAACACTTTCAAGTGCAAACTCTCATACTTATAAACTCCTTTTTGGATATGGTTTTATTGTATAATGTGGCAAATTCAATTTCTTTTATAATAATCGCAAAAAAATTGATATTTACGCCCGAATTCACAAAATACAATAAAATATGCATTTTCATGTTGTTATTTCACAAACGGCCGGCAGTCGACGAATTTGGATTTTCAAAGTGAACTCTATGCCGTCCACCGAAGAACTACTGACTTGCCCCTTCCATTTTTTGTCATTCCGTCCTCGGCCGGAGCGGGGAATAGATGTCAGGCTCCGCGTCGCTTGATTCCGTGAAATCAATTTTAAATTTCTGTTTTATTACAATAAATAATGCGTATAAAGGATTTAATGTTTTTTTCAAGCCTTTACAAAATCAATCTGTAATAAAAAATTCTCAAATACCTTTTCCAACATTTCCGAAAGCCTTTTCTCAAGTTTTTTTAAACTCCTCTCACAAAGGGGCGTGAATTCTGATATCAATTGTTTCCTGGACTATTGGATTGCCTTAAGATCGATAAAAACCTTGCTATTTTTGTGTGGAGTTGAGACAAATATTTTTTAAAAAATCATCTCTATGAATAATTAGCAGGCACTGGTTGTGTCCTGTTTGTATGTGGGTAATGGGTATGTGATGATTTCCTTGATTTTAATACCTTTTCTTGGAGTGATGTTGGGATCAAGGGATTTCGAGTTGTCAGTCCAGAGTCAAAAGGCGGTGATTGAAGTGCGTGGGTTTGCGTTGGGAATCGGAGTGGTTACAAAAATACGCCAAATTAAAGCTACTGCCGTCATTTTCTTCGGTGTCGATCCATTTCGTCTTGGTGAAATCGGAGCGGTCAGCGGTGATTGGGAGCAAATATACGTGGTGGATGCTACGGGCGGGGGGCGGAGGCAGGGCGGGGGCGGCGGGGCAGCCGCCCATAATGATATCAGCGGATCAAGACGTGAGCGCAATACCACCGCTGTATGTCTTGTGTCAATCAGTTCGGGCGGCGCGTGACCAGCATGAGAAGGGCGGATATCCTCAGCAGGCACCCCCGCCCCCGCCCCCGCTCCTCCCCTTCCTCCTGGGGGATGACGCGGGTCCTGATTGGTGGTCACGGTTTTGATTTGGCCGGACTGTCTTTGATGTGAGCCCCACTATTATGGTGAAATACGGTGATGCGATATTCGACGTGCGATGTACCCGGAATACAAAACGAGTATTTATGTATCTAGCCTAAAATGATTTCATATCGAAATGAAAGCGAGTGTTACTCGTACATCAAAAGAAAACGCGGAACGATAAATCACACTCCGCCAAACACTTCACAAATGCATGCAAATTGCGTTCTATTCATCCGATAGCAAATCAAACCATTAAATCGGCAGTTAAATGCAAAAAACGCAATACAGAAATAAAACACAATATTTAGTTCTGGCCAGAAATTTTTACTAAAAAAACTACCTAGCTTCACAAGAATTGTCAATTTTTACCGTCTACGTGTTAATCCAAATAACGGCATTCATGTAGAGTATACTATAGTTTGTAGAAGTAGAAATCTCTGTAAATAACTATAGAGCGATTGATTTATGGGTAATGTTTTTAATGGACAGCCTTATAGTATCTATCACCAGTGCAGATGCTTAATTTTTTGTTCTATATGTCCCACAAAATTATGTCATCTTTATTTTTGAGTTTTGTTTTACAAAATAGACTCATTTTGGGTTTTCATTTTCCTATCTATTACTTTAAACTGAATTTTTCAGAAAAACCAACAACCGACTGATATTTTTTTTATATGTAAGTCGTTAATATTCAGAGCAATGAAGACATTTTTTGACGAATTATCAGAGAAAACTGAATTAGAAGAAATTACAAACAAATTTACGATAAAAATATGTGATTAATTTAATTATTTTTAAAAACACATCTATGACAATATTAGGACATTAGTAACAATTTAAAACAATAAATACATTTTAAAAATAAAATTAATAATTTTGGGTAAATTTAAATTGTGTTATATTACATTTCCTTCATTTTCAAAAGTTTGCTTTCCAAAAAATATAACTTTATGTGACACTGAAATTCTTTTCCGTAAGTCTCACAGGATCAAGATCCAACCCGATAACTTCCAAAGACGACGTCTGCAATTCCACAACTTTGCCTTCAAAAACAGTGTTGTAAATTCCTTGTAGCAGCAGTAAGTATTTGGGTTGGTGCATGCAGCACGTCCTAGTCACATCTAGTTCTTGTATCGGTTGGCTACCTCTGTCAGTGGTATCTCGGAGTTTCTCCTCCCCCAGGACCCTGGCGGCATGACCTGCCAAATGTTCTGCCAGAACTGGAGCCGCAGCATCTTACAGAATAAAGATACTTCCAGAACTCTAAAGGGATATCAGAAATGCTCTCATAATACAAGAAGGGTGAAATGGGGGTCAGAAATTATTTACTCACCGAGAAAAATAACGCCAAAGAAAAAATCTAGTTGATATCAAAATCAAAATAGTCACATGACTTTACTTGTGTCAAACGATATCGATTGATTAAAATTCAGTTTTTAACTAGATTAGGTATCTACTTAACAATAAAATATAAAGATAAACAGTTAAAATAAAAATATAAACAGTTTTAAAACCATGTGTTTTGAGTTTGCATTTTTTTACATCGCCCAGAACTGCTCAATTGACAGGTGCCTAATAAAACATGTATTAAAATAAGTTATCATTTTACCTTCCACAACTATTGGCATGGGTTCAGATTACGTCAGAACTTGAAACAAAGCGTTCAAATATTTAGAAAATAAAATAATTTTTCAACAATAAATTGATTGTTTCATTACAAATTTACTATAAGTAAGAAAACACTATAATACATATTTAGAAACAGTGTCAATCTAAAATAATGTATTTACAATTTACAAAATTACTAGACAATGAGTGTATTAGACGTCCAACCACACATAGTTGACAATGTAGAGTTTTTACATAGATAAGATATCCAGAAAGTTTAAAACTATAGTTTAGGAGCACCTCAAGTGTTTTTAAATAATAATTATTCCGAATGTACCAACAAGAAATTAAGCATTCTTTAGATTAAGGGAAATTAATCATTCTTTAAATAAAAGGTTAAAAATTTTACTAATTAATTAATTTTTAAAATTTTACTAATTTTACAACTACGATGGGTTTTCAATTAGATAACAACCAAATTTTGGAAATTAGATAAAGCGGTAATAGTCAATTAAATATTATTAATAACCAAATATTTTTTTAATAGCCATCTCTTAACTTTATTTTCACATTAATGTCACCTGTACTGGTAATATTTTTTGTTATTATTTAGACATCTTGGTTACTCTTCGACTATTTTGTGTTAGTTAAAGAATTTTTTTAAATATGAAAATAAATGTAATAATTACCTATTTAATAATGGTTTTATTGTTTTTTTTTTATGATTCCTAATAAACAAATAATCACCACGCACTGTAATGTTTGCCTACTCTTATATCTCTAATTTTCATAAAACGTTTACCCCGATAAAGAAACCATTGGTTTTGAAATATGCCGATTATTTTGAGTGAATAGTTATGTATACAAAGTTATTCATTTTCATTTAATATATTTTTAACTGAAATTCCTCCATGGCAAATCAAAAATAATTTAGAAAGTCTTGAAGACTTGTCAAGACGATGGAAGACAGTCAATAGAAGGAATAAATCGAGTCGCCTAATCAGCAGAGTCCTCCCCACGTGACGTGGTGTGGGTTGGGCGGTGAAGTGCGGGGGGGGGGAGGTGTAGAGTTGGGAGGTGTTGGGCGGTGTTTGGGGCGGCAAGTTGACCGGCTGGGAATCGAACAGGCAAACTTCATTACGGAGATGGCGACGACAATTTGGACATGGGGGACGCTAAATCAGTACTGGACAAGACAAACATAAATACAATAAACTTGGTGGCGTTTTAGCAGGTGGCTAATGAGAAAATATAATATAATATTTATAATTAATAATGTCAGAAGAATTTATTGAGAAAATATTTTGTGAATGTTTACCAAATCTACTTAAGAAACCGTATGAATTTCAAGAATTTTATGGAAATCAGTATCACGTGGTTTTTTTTATTTGATTAAAAAAGAATAGTTACGTTTATAAAATAATTTGTTTTTTATTAAGTCAACTTTCAAACATGGAGAAATGATGTATACAAAGTTATTGGGTTGTATATAAAAAATGTTAAAAAAAAGTTATAATTTTTTTTTACACTTACTCCACACAGGAGGCTCGGAGATAAACAATATCCCTCAAGGCCTTTATCATCTTTGGGGATGCTGTGTGGAGGGTTTTTTGTGGAAAGGAAGGAGAGAACACGGATGGTAAATTATTACCTACCTGACACGTTTTGGAAATAATGATCTTTTAGGCAGTGTTATGTGATAACGAACAGGATTTTTTTGCATGTATGGAGTTGAAGGGTGCCATCTTCATTTATGGAATATTATGAGACATTTGGCGTATCTATTGGTCCTACGTTCTAAATATACCTAAATATACGGAGTCAGAAATATTATTAAAAATGCTATGTGATAATTATTTATTACCTTCTACATTATATATTACCCTTTATATATTTCTTTTGTTTCCAAAATTTTTATTTTCTTTTACTTTTTTTCTTGTATACTCACTTCGAATACAATTTTTCTTGTATATTCGATGCTTTATTGATTTTCGAACCTAATACTGGATTACGAGTATCATCCATACTAATATTATAAATGCGAAACTGTTCGTTTGTTTGCTAAGCTTTCGCGCATAAAACAATGAAACGATTTAAAAAATTCTTCCACCAATAGAAAGGTAAATTATATGCGAGGACTGTAAATGATGGTAGCTCTGGCGTTATGAAATTATAAATATATTATATTTGTTATACGTTTTCCGTCGCTAACAAAAGCGAGTTTTTGCTAACGTCAGAAAAAAGTCGTTTCCATGGAAACGATGTCGATATATTTGTGGGCTCTATGCTGGTAGGTACTCAGCCCCCTACCTACTGGTCGGCTACTGCTCCAGAAAATTCAAATATTAGAATATGTTTTGTTTTTTTTTTTTGAAAAGCTTATGTTTTGGAATAAATGTCAGATGAGAGTTACTACATTAAAAATATAATTCGTAACGATTACAAAGACTGAAAAATAAATTGTGTAATTTTTTATTATATTTACAAACTTCCAAATATTTAAATAAAAATAAACATCCGAAATGTTTGTAAGCGCATAAATTCCGAACGAAATTTAGATGGCAGGCGAGATGTTTGAAAACTGAATGTACCGGGTGGGGGGAGGGGGGGGGGGATAATTGATAAGTGCAAGCGCTACAGTAATTTCCCCTAATACCATGCGAGCAAAGCCGCGGGTAAAAAGGCTAGTATATTATAATTATGTAAATGGAATTTGTGAATATTGACTTAACTTAATACTATATAAACCATCATTACCTAGCGACCTAATATGAAAGAAACCTGTCAATTTGACTGTTCTAGAATAAGGGACCTTCCTAATTGGACAAAAAAAAATTAAATAAATAAACTAAACGCCAAAAATAAAATGAAACGAAATTGAGGTAGTTACAATATGTAGTAATTTTTTGTAGCATTAGGCTGAAAATATTAGTAAATATTTCCGTCCAAATATTGCAACCCTTAAACGCGTTAAATATTTGGCACATATTTGTTAAATAATTTGGAGGAAGTTGATACGATGTCACCCTTGATCAACAAAGTCAGTTCGACGGAGAATTCCTTTACAACCGTTGCGCGTCGATACACGTAGCATCGTGGCACGGGGGGAACGTAGAATAATCTAATATTTATTTTTAATACAGCCAGTCAACACCGGTACCCCATTTCGTGAAAAGCGCTGACCGCGGCCACAATCTGTTTACCGGGGGGGTCGGGTGTCCGGACTTGAGGGGTGTCCGGGTGTCGGGGTGTCCGGGTGTCCGGGGCGAGCGCCTCTCGGGGGCGATTTGGCCGCGCGGGCTGATAGCCTATTCGTTTTATTAAGTTAAGCCGCGCGGACCAGGAATATTAAGGATACGTGTCATTTTCGCCAGGACCTAAAACACCTTTGTGCGTTATGAGAAACGAAAAAATCTTACTTGGCGGTATTTTGTTTGCCAAATTACATCGTCAATATTGGGACACGTTTACGTAGGGTATCCAGAAAATAACAATACATTTAGAAATTACTTTTCTAAATAACGTGTGAGAGAAAGACCCCTTTTTGTGTTTGAAAGCACAATTTTCCAACCTTTGCAACAGCTAGTCACGGGGATCCTAATTTTCCTTAACCCATTGGCCACAGAATTAATGAGCTAAAAAATTGGCCTTCACCACTGAATTAATCTTGTACCAAAAATTGAAAACCTGCCTTGATGTACTAAATCTATTGTAACTTTTGAACTATATATTCAAATGAATTAATTTCTTTAAATTTATTAACATATTAGAATAAGGTAAATAAAAACATAAAAATAAAAATTTAAAAAACTAAAATATGTGTAAATAAGAATACAAAAATAACTTTGTCTTTTTTTGTAGGTTTTTATTCACATTTTTATTCATAAAGTTACAAAAAAACATAATATTCATAAATCGAACATTAATAAAATACTAATTACTAATAAAATAATTTGGTATGATAGTCCCCAAAGCAATCAGGGACGTGCAGGATCACTGCCAAAAGCCTAGAACCACTCGCAATTTTGAAGAAATTAAATGGCGGCTGGCTGCATACAAAACTTGGAACACAAATATCAGGGAAAAAACATAAGAAACAGATTATTGGCAATTCTACGAAATGAATGATTAATTAACTATAGAGTGTTTGGCATTTAATTTTTTTTTCAAAAAAGTCCCTGTCGTGCTGGTTTTCCGTTTTTTGGCAGACCTACTCTAGGCCGGCGGCTCGCCGGGGTTTGTGGTTAAGTACCTGAGTTGCACACCCGGCAAGCTGCCGGGGTTTGTGGCCAATGGGTTAAAAAAAACATGGTAATTAGAGGGTGATCTTCTACAATATAAAAAAAAACGCAAATTAATGTTTTGCATTTGATAATCTGTCATTCTACGAATATCTAATTTTCGTCATATGAAATACAAAAACTTTATTTACAAAAATATGTCGAAGAATAGCAAATTTGCGGGAAAATTAGCGGTTGGCCGAGTGTTCTTATAATTAAAGTGACAAATAGCCCTTAACCCTAACCTAACGTAACCTATTTAACCAATTTTTTATATATTTTTTTCATAACTCAATGACTTTTTTTGAGGTGGTTCTGAGTTGGATTCATTCCGAGTTGTCCCGTCACCAAAAATGGTTCCATGGCAATTGAGAATAAAGTCAACTCAACACTTCTTTGAAAAGCTACGAAAAAAATAATAATTTAAAAATAACCCTTAACCGTAATCTAATGTAACCTATTTAACCAATTTTTTTTTCATCGCTTTAATGACTTTTCTGCCGTGGTTCTTAGTTGTCCGGTCACCATAATAAATATCTTACCCAACTTAATGATTGTAGAAATTTGAAACCAACTGATAAAGATTTTTTTTAAATTTGAAGTAAACAGATCAAATTATCAGCGTCACCCCTTCAAAGTGTGGCATATCTATAAACTTTGATTCTGCAAATCCACTGCGAATTCGATAGACGCCGTCAATATCACAAGTCGTGTCGGCGCTGAGGTAAGTGGGATTAGACGAGGACCACATGTGCGTGAAGGGGAGGGCCGGGCGGGCAGGGGGTGTGTAGGGGGGGCCGAAGGTCCGCAGAGAGCCCCCAGGGGGCCGGGGCCCGCAATCAGGAGCCCGCTCGGCATACCCAATGACCCGGCAAGAAAAACCATATGTAGTTTGTCGGATAATCGTCGCACTAGCGGAATGAAATTTTCCTAGGCGGCTTGTTTATTTTTTCATCTTATTTTCTCGCCCTCATTTGGTTTTCAGGAAATTTGTGGAAATGATCATGTTTGCTTTAGTAGACGCCACTACTCGCGTCGTTTATTTAGTGGTAACCTGCTGTGGGCTGCTTCGCGTGGAATTACTAAGAACAATCGTTTTGTGAGAATACTGGAATGCTAACAGAAAAAAAGATCAATAAACAAATAGAAAATAAACCTTCACTTAATTTAAGGTACTTTTGTGTTCAGACTAATGTTTATTAAAAAGAAAATGAATTCGCTCAAAACGCAATGAACGAAATAAATTTACGTAATAAAACTACGAACAGCTTCGGAAATATTCTGTTTTCAAATTTGACGTTCATTTAATATCGGTCACTATTGATAGAGCTATTATTTTAAACTAACGAAGAAAAATATCTTCAGTCTGTTTACGGAATGTGCGTTGAAACATTTGTAGGTTTAAAAAAATTAAAAAAATAAAATCGGTTTTACACATTTCTGCGTCATTGATTTATGTTCATCAGATTTTCGTTGGATTTGATGGATGGTTCACGCCGCGGGCGCGGACCCGTCGCGGCCGACACAACACAACACGAGACACAAGGAGAGAGGAGAGACGGACAAGGAATAGGTTATCACCGGGGCTGGCCAATTGCGAGCGACAAACGACACACGAGAATAAAACGTCCGTTGTCAACGGTGATGTAAGCACGACTCTAAGAAATGTCATTTTTCATAGGCGGGCAAAAAATATATTATCCATTTATCTCTCGCGACGCTCTCGCACCGCAAAAAACGTGTCAGCTGTCATCCGACGACTAAAAAATTATCAGAACAGAAAACGGAATGGAGAACCGCTCCAACGACGAATGGTCGCGATAAAAACATTATTGTTGAGTCGAACGCTTGATTGATGGCAGGACAAGAGAATCAACGACAAATATTTGATTCGGTCTTACTTATAATCAATCCGTCATCAAGAGGCTCTGATACGAGTAAGTACGAGCAATCAGCAAAAACTAAACTGAGTATTCCATCAACTAATCTTCAATGCGAGTGTTACGGGACTAAATTAATGATATGTGATATTACAAGTAAATAAAGCTTCAATAAAAACACATTATATCAAAATATTTGTAAAATTTATAATTATGATATTTTATTTATATTTTGATCAAATCAACTGACTCGCCTGAGTTTACCAATGTTATACAAATCCACGTATCGTCAAGACCAATCCAAAAAAGCAACGTATTTAATTTGAACGCATGCAGAACTAAACTTAAGAAAAATTCCCAAATTCCCGGAATACTTGCGCAGTACAAAACTAAATTTAATAAAATTAACATTCTTAACAATAACCTTTAGAAATATCGAACCGAAGTAATTTATAAGATCAGTAATTAATCACCTATAGAATATATACAGAGCATCTTCTGTCCCCATCCTATCTTCCTCTTCCCTTTACCTTCTTGTTATTTTAATGGAAAATTAAACATCTACCAATTACTAACATTTACGAAACTCTTTTGAAATCCTTGCTTAAATTATTAACTGAAAAAAAATTATGCAAAGAAAGGCATGCTATTCCATACTTTTATCAGAGTCTCAAAATTCTTTCAGTGAGAGCAATTCTGTGATACAAAATTATATTTCAGCACATGCATAACCCTTTATATATAAACAGGCTGGAACACAACCATAATACTCGTTTTAACTTTAATGAAGGACTAATTGTTCCTAAGCAAACTAATAAATATGGACAAAGAACGTTACATTATAATATGATTGTTGTTTAAATATTTTACCTGCTGAAATTAAAAACTGTGCACAAAACAAACAATTGGTGAATTTACTGAAAACTTGGCTTATTGAAAGAATTAATTTGTATTAGCTTACAATGATATTATTATTCTAAAGACTTTAAAATTATTATTTGTGTTTTCATAATTTTTCTTTTCTCTATATTTATGTAAAATTTTTAATTTTTATTTTTATAATTGTAAAAATGTAACTATTAATTCATTGTAATAAGATTTTTAATGTAAAGAACCCGTTAGACAAACTGCTAAAAAGTAGTTTATCGGGAATTTTTTGTATTATATATTTGTAAAGTGTGTAAAATAAATTAATTAAAAAAAATAATTTAAAAACCTTCTATGTACGTATGTATTTATCTTTCTACCAAAAAATGTGTTTGTTTCTTCAAAAAAAATTTAAAGCAAAAGCAAGGTTTAAAAAAATCAAAGAAAATCACTTTTTACTTAAAAACCTTAGAAGTAGGTAAGGATTCAATGATTTTGCGAGTTTTTTTTTTCACCAAAATATTATACACAAGCTCTCGTACAATGCTGAAAGAAAATAGACCGAGAGCTAATTTTACGTTCGAAAGCCTGTTCCCAAGAGGCTTCTCGTCTCCCTCCCCCCTCCCACTACTTCCCTTTCTTCACCCATCATCGTGGGGGTCACAAGTCACTCCCGACGTCTCAATCACTCACTCATTCACCAAGTTAACCCAACCCGTATTATATTGATGCAGTCATCTCGGCCCGACATGCGAACAACGTCGTAAGCGACGTCTTGCCCCGAGCCTCCGACGCACGGGAATCTGCGCCTAAAATAAATCAATCTTTTGGGTCATTATTCAATCGCCGGGTGTATTGTGTTTGCGGAGCGCTTTATCACGCGTCGTCTTAATAATGGACGTCATGGAGAGATGAAATATGCACTGTTGATTCAATTACTGGGAGACAGACGTGTGGACCGAGAGAGGCGCCTGTGAAGCTATTCAGGCGGAACTATGTCACGAGATCGTACAATGTAGGTACCTACATACAATACTCTCTCAATACGGAGGAGAGCTCCAGGGATTGATATCTAACGTATGTTCGATGTTGAATGATTCAATTTAAAGACATAAATCTCGAGTTTAACGACATTTTACAAAAAAATTAATTGGCTTTATTTACGACGAATGTTTTGTTATGTTGTGGTTGTAAACGGAGCATTTCTACGAAGATGACTTTCTTCACGATTAACCTTAATAATTCACTCAGAACCGACCGTTGATCTGTGACGTCCGCCTCAACGCCCATCCGAAATGTATTCATTCTAGGGGAGTTTCGCGCCGTAAGAATAGCAGCTCGCGGCATCCAATACCGCGAACTATTCAGCGACCGATAGGATGTCCGCACGCCGCACGCTGCACGCTCCACGCTGCACAGGGCGCGCGGAGTCCTCTCCCCGCGGAGAGATATTTATTACCCCGGTCCTACGCAGTCTTGATAACTGCAACCATTGACGGTCCAGTCGTGACCCGCTCTCCATTGTAAAGAGCGCAGATAAAGTGCAACTGTTCACTAGACCTTTGTATGACGATACCAACTACAGATTTCCTCTCCTTCTTTCCGTGCATCTCTGTCTTTTGTCTCATTTTTTGTCCGAGCAGTGGGCGGGATACGGCGATGGGATCGCAATTCGCAATCCAGTTTCTGCGCGGCCGATTCCAGATAATAATACGGGGTTGATCTGTCGCTCCGTGGCCATGTGTGGTATGTGCGAATTACATAAACATCAGTGTCCACGACATTTACCGAGAGCGGACATTGAATATTGAAATAGGCGAGCTGTGCTCTTGCACCGCAGTCGCAATTCTTTCACATGATAACATCGGGTTTACCATATATGAAGATAACCTTCGCTTATTTGGTTTTATTTCGAAGTTCTTTTCGATCTGGTCGAGTTATATATAAGAAACATACCTCTATCAACTTATCCGCTCTAATTATAATGGCGTTACTCCCTACGCGTTAACAAGATTCACTTATTTGCGGTAATAATATTAAACTTAATTATTACCTCAAGGCTTTTTAATAGGTACCTATATAAAGGACGTCAAATGATAAAAATTGCTAACTATTTGATTGAACGAAGTAAGGTGGAAATAAAATGATTTTTACAAAATCAACCTAGTCTCACAACGTCCACTCTCATTTTGTTTAACAATGTAAAATCTATCTCTAAAACATTAAAAAAATTCTTGCCATGTGCCTAAAATTTTATAAAACTAAATATCGCAAGAAATTGTAAACTAAAAGTCGCATTGAAAATATGTTGTGAGGCTGAAGGTAGTGGGGAGGGGAAGGAGATAGGGAAGAGGAAGGTGGGGAAGTACCTGGCTATTCAGATCTGGTCACTAAACACGGCTAAAGCCATTTCAAGCAACGTTTCAATTCTGAATGGTGGTCTTACACCAGGGCGTTACTGATAGTATCTTCCACTCTGGAACGTGCCGCAAATAAACTATATATTATTTTAAATGAATAAATTGTGAAATAACACAAATTAATCAAATAAAATTTATTTGCGCACGCCGGGTTCGAACCCGCGACCTTCGGATTGTGAGTCGAGAGTCTTGCCTCGGGACCACGGAGGCCGTCGTTCTTTCATATACCGCAAGATATCTTTTATGAATCAAGAGTACCTGAATCAACGACACGGGTATAATAAAAAGGCCACGTATCGTTACGGCCTCCGACACGAATAGCAGATCCCCTGAATTGTTTATGTAGAGTACGAAAATCTGACTTAAGTGTAAGAGAAATATTCAGAGCGTGATTGCATTACGTATTGACAAATGCATGCTGAGGACATTTTGAGCTTTAGCAGGGGGCAGACTGCTGTTAAATAATGCAGAATGCAATATAGTGAATGCAGCGGACCCACACGAAGTCGTGGCTCGTGGCTCAATTCGGAGTGGCTCAATGTGGAGACTGGGGACAGCTTAGGTGGTCTATTGCATTAGCAGAATGTGGATGTTGAACGAGTCCCTATTCGAGTGAGGACCACTGAACGCTGAGTGGACCGGCCCTTTTGGTTGCCTGTCCATCAACAAGAGATGAAATTGAATAATATAGTGTCATCTCAACAACTAGATTGTGGGTTATTTTTTTTATATTTCGACTGCATCGATGCAAAGTAAAAAAAATGTGGATTTTAAATAATAGAAAAAAATTGTATTTTTTGCTGATTGTAATTACATGGTACGTAACATGAAATGGGTATAAATCCGCGTGTGTGTGATTGCAACAAACGTTGAAAACGAGTAGAATGAGTCGATTTCCGAGATTCAAATCAATAGATGTAGGAAAGTAGTTAATTTGCAGTTTCAAGATTCCACTTCATTAATACATTATTTATTCAATCAAGAAAACCAAGGTGAAATTCAAATAGATGTTTTTAAAAATAGTGTTAAAAAGTCAGTTGCCTACAAACTAATAAGCGTAAATATACCAAACCACCCACCTAATAAGAGATAAAACTGAATTACACTATATTATGAACTGAATTATTGTTTTAATGAAAAGTGTACACCACTATTTAATTAACACTATCGACATGTTTCAAAAACTATGTATTCTTCGTCAGGATAATAAGTTAATTTAATAATTATTGTTGTTGAGTCGCGAAATATAACTCCCTTCGAATCAAAGTCAATGTGAAGTTTCTGAGTTATTGGTTAAATTTAATACTTAGCGGTTAATAAGTAAGGGGGTTGTTTTCAAATTACCTAGTACAGGTTGTACCATAACGAAGGCAATTTTATTTAACCATCTTACACACTTGGGAAATATGATTCTTTTCGATACAAAGAAAACGTGCTGTTGTTAAAAAATACGTACCTATATATTATTTTATTTGAATTTAATAACTTAGTAGGCAAGGTCAAGGTTTGTTTACAAGTTTCATATTGAAAGGGTAGCATCAATAGGGAGGCAATTGAAATTTCTAAGAGGCATAAACTAATAAATGCATGTATTTATTCCAAAAGTTTTCAGCTAAGTACCAAGTCCGGAAACTGTTTATATTTGTTTGTTATCCTTTAGTTTCGAAGATCAAATTTCGAGAAAACAACTTTGTTTTCAATGATGTCGTGTCACAAAGCAAAGTAAATAATTATAATAATAAATACTAAATAAAAAATACATACTTACCTATATTAATTGTAAATATAAATAATATAACCGTGCCTTTACAATGCCTTTACAATTTACAAAATGAATGTTTCTTTATTTGTCCCGTACGCGTTCCTATACGATTATGAAACTTTGAGAAGGGGAAGGAGGGATGGGGAAAAGACACGCTGGGGATGGGTTAGGGACGAGGGAGCGACAGAAGGAGGAATAGCAAAGGATACATAGTAGCGAAAGGGGGAGAGGGGATAAATTTGGAAAATCCATGCATCTCACACGGACAGTGTGTATGTGGCCTGCTCAACAGCCGGAAAAACCAAAATAATACTCACTAAAATAATATTGTGTGCCAAAAATACTCCATTACACGGAATTAACGCAAACACTTCACATGAAAGTTTTAAAGTGATTTTTAAACCTTCGTAAATATCGAGGTAAAAAGTTTTCATAAAAAGAGCTGTAAAATGTACATCATCGGAGTTAAACCACGTTGGCGATGAAACTTTTTTTGTATGGTCAAGGTTATAAAAAACGAACGTATCGGCTGGGTGGATCGATGGGCTGCCACTTGATTGAATTATTCAATTTTTTAGTCACATTCTGTTGACGTGAAGTGATCACTGTGACCGGTATGAGTGATCACCCGTCTGCGGCGGACACAACCGAAGGTTTCCATCCATTAATGAGCACATATCAATTATACTTGGCCCGTACGCACGCCCGGTCTGCATGCAATGTATCATTATAATATTATCTCCACACAGGAGGTCCTGAGAAAAACAATTTCCTCAGGGCCTATGACATCTTTGGGAATGCTGTGTGGAGCATCTTTTTAGGGAGCGAAAGGAAATGACGTTTTGGGAAGGGAAAAGGGGTGGATAGGAAACTGCGGGTCAATGTGTTCAGAAGTGACGAATATATGAATCCATTCCTCCCAATGCGAGGGATCGAGAGAGTCCGGCTGGAGAAGTCAAAAGGTCTTCCTCAACCAGTCTCTCCCGATCCGGCGCGCAATAGGTGGGCAAAACATTCGCCGCCAAGACCTAGACAAACCTCAACCCATAAACCCGGGCACCCTTGCTAAGTCACAAAACTGAAGTGTTAACTCAATTATGAAATATTTAAGAATTCTGCGATATTGATTGATTTTTTTAAATTTAAAATAAAACAATAACTTTGTACACATATATTTTATGAATTTTTTAGCTTCGTATAACAACGCACTAAATTTTACTAACTAACCATCACGCCATTTCCCCGCAGGAGTAGGCAGAGAGGACGGACCGCCGCTCGGTCTTGGCACGCACTCCTTGCCTAACATCACCTCATACATACTCTTCTATTATTCTGACTCTTGTTAATGAGTGAGATGGGCAAATCAATCAATCAGATATTTGAGTCGGGCCATATCTTCCTCGGGCTTCTCCCACTTCTTACCATTCACATTTGCGTCATACATTCACCTTTCTCTCCTTATTTCATTGATTCGCTATACATGCTAAAACCATCAAATATCTCCATATTTCTCACACGATCATAAATGGTTTTACAATTATTATTACAAATAAAATCACAAAATTATAAATTACAAAAATGTCATATTAAAACATTTATAGATAATTATATCATCAACTATGATATTCATTGTTAATTCTCATATATTATCTATTTTATAAGCATTGCAACTTTATGTAAGTTATTTATTTATGCGCGTTTTCTGCCAACACTTTGTTTGAAATGCATGTTATTATTATTGGCTAGTTGGAAATAAAAATGCACTAAATAATATTTAAAAAAGACTTTAACGTTATCATGTATCTATCGAATTTAAAAGTTGTTTGCAAATTGGATGAATTAGCATTCAAATGTGTTTATTGCAGTGATGTGCCATGACATTTATTCAAAAGTTTTCGGTTTTTTTAATCAATTTCAGATATTCTTTTTACATAATGACCTTATTGTACCATTTTCTCAAGAAATTGTTTGGTTTCGGTTTCTACTAATAATAATAAAAATAATTGTATAATTTGTAGAGCGCCGTTTTTGTGAAAAATCACCTCGAGGGCGCTGTACAGCTTATTATTAATTCCTAGGTTCTATCTAATTTAACTATTTACAAACAGATACAGAAACATACTTACCTGGCAGGTCACTTCCGAGAAATTAGAAAGTTAATAGATACGTTAAGATAGTTGCAGAAGATACGGTTTTGCACGCGGAGGGCATTATATTTAAAACACTGGACATTGCATGAATTTACATTAAAAGATTAGTGGCAAAAGTAGAGTTAGATTTAAAATTTTAAATTAGAAAGAAATTTGTGAAATACTTTTTAATTCGTCTCGTACACATACCATCTTCCAGATTATTCACATTTGAGCTCGTAAAATGAAAGGTACATTTTCTGATATATTATGACGAACCTTTCAGGTACTTTTCTCCGCCATCAAGAGTGGCACCAATCAAATGAAATAAACGTAAGTGGAGGTTGAGAGGAGCAGGTCACGTGATGGATTGCTGACGTCACAAGACGGATCAACACTTCTCCACCCCACCCTAACTTTTCGTAAGGCTTCTCGTGAACTGAGTCCCTACTTACTTACCCATTTTCAAAATGAAGAAAATTACGATAAATACTCAAAAAATATATACAATTATCAAACTAACTTCTTCAAAATATTATTTTTTCATATTTCAATGATTTGTAAATACGTATAAAGCACCACAGTTTTTTTCGACCAAAATGTCTCTGTGGATGTGATGTTATAGCTACTGCGACGGCCTCCGTAGCCGAAGAGTAAGGCTCTCGACTAGCAATCCGAAGGTCGCGTGTTCAAAACCCGGCGTGCACAAATAAATTTTATTTGATTAATTTGTAGTATCACAATTTAGTAAGACCACTATTCAGAATTTAAGTTGCTTTAAATGGTTTTAGTCATGTTTAGGGCCCATATCTGAATAGCCAGGTACTTCTCCACCTTTCTCCACTTCTCCATCTCCTACCCCTCCCTACCACCTTCAGCCTCACAACATATTCCAACAGGGATGCCATAGTCTCATTGTCTACCGACGGGAGCAGTTGGGACTCTTGAGCGGTGTTCTTATAAAAAAAAACATCCATCTAATTTACTTTTTTTTTTTTTTTACATTAACTCCACACAGGAGGCGCTGAGGAAAATAATTTCCCTTACGGCCTATGTCATCTGAGATGCTGTGTTGAGGGTCTTTTTGAGGAGAGGAAGGAGTGAACATTAGTCTTGAAGAGACCCGTGTTGTAGGTAGGAGGAAACACAGAGGCCGGCAAATCGTTCCACAGTCGAGCTGTTGAACTCGTGAACGAGTCGATGAAACGACCCGTTCTCATCTAACAAATGTCAATCTTGAACATACGTTGAGCACGCGATAAATATATGTTGGGCGCGTGTTTGACGTGTTTCCCGACTATGCACCGGTGCCGAGGGGATCAATGGCGCTAGTTCCTCGGAGCATCTTCCATTGAAATGCCGGTATAACAATAACTCCAACCAAAGTGAAATCTGTCTAAACATTATGACTGCGAAATATTTCAAATACTTCGATTTTTAGAATAATATATTCATCAGATAAGACAATTACACATCTGCCCTGATGATGGACACTGTAACGCTGTCAACACTGTAACTTATTTCTTATTAAATGTTTGTGCGTTGAAAAAAACGTTTCACTCTATTCGTAAACGCCGTATAAAGGAAATATCAACTGAAGAACGAGAATCGCACTAAATATATCTATAACATTACGAGTACTTGCTATAAATAAATCGCATTAAAAACATTCATCTATTTCTTCGTTTTTATTTACAAAAAAGAAATCAGGTGATCGTTATTACATAAAATTGTGGGCTGTGTAAGATTTTTTTAATCTTTGGAATAGTTTTGATGGGTTCATAACACTACATTCAATGATATTAATCCGACAAAAGAGTGCCTTATTATTTTTTTTTTTGAAATCCCTACCAGACATTTTTAATAAAGTTCCATGGGAATTCATCTGGTAAACTGAATTCGGATCCAAAAAATACCACGCGCTGGACTTGTTTAAGAGTAAGATGATGGCAGGATAAAGGAAGGATAAAGAGGACGAAGAAAGCGTGAAAGGATGAATGGTGATCCACTCGATGGAGAGGCTGTCCCGCTGTCCCGCCTGATGGCTGATGGGTTGATGAGCCTTCGTCTCAGCGCTTGTTATCGGCGGCAGTTGTAACAACATCGTTAGCGCGACCTCCGCGGGACAATGCTCTTCTGGATTCTGTACCCCTGGTAGCAGTAATGCTGTTAAAAGCTCTAGGGTGGTCTGCACTCTGCAGGCTTTCTATGTATTTCATTCACTTTGTTTCTATGCATTTCCAACTACTACTACTATCAAAATATCTAAACAACTCTCAAATTTACGAAACATTAAATTTGATTACGTCTCTCTGCTTTTCGTGTTGGGATTGTGGTGATCCGGAAATAATGCAAAAATATTTTGGGTGCATTAAAAAGAAGTAATGACGCGTCGGGGGATGCTTCAAAGAATTTGAACATTTAATAAAATTTCAAAATTAATATTCAAGTTCTGTGAAATTCTTACTCAAGTACAGATATTAACCAGGTAGGCATGTGAAACGTAAACACATACATAAGCAGGTAATACAAAATAATATAATTAAAAAACTACAGATTCAGAACATCAACAAAAAATTATATATGGAAACAAAACCATTTACATTAAGAAAGCCACATGAATACAATGCATGTCTTCTTATATGCAAAATAAATAATAAACTCGTACATACAAACATAGATTTCTTTGAAATCTCAAGTACACAAACACCATCCACACTAACTATGGCAAGCAATCCATTGGTTACGAGGGGGGCAACTTATGTAATTTCCCTCCAAACAATATATTAAATTAAAAAAGGCTGTGTAAATTTAAAAAAAGAATCCATAAACAAAATAATGAAATAGTATATGACTTTATTGTAATGTAATGAAAAATGTATTTATAATAGTTTAATGTGTTTAGATATTTCTAGTTAAGTGAAAATGTAATTTTCTTTTTTATGGAATAAAAAACTTTTAAAGAATGTTCTGTGAAACAACCAGTTCGTGCTGAAATAAAAATAGAACTTGAATAGAACTTTCACAGAAAATGATTTTTAACTTTGAAATTTGATGAATTTTTCAAATTCTATGAAACAACCTGTCCTTAGCTTAAAACTTGAATCTCAATCGACTCATATGGTGTTAAGTTTATGAGATTCGGGATTGGGAGAAAAAGAAGTCGAGGACGTCCCAGGAAGACATCTTAGCACGATCAACGAATCAAGTGCTTTATTAGGGTCATATCAAACCTCCATACAACTAAGAGAGCGAGTGATTTTGAAAGAAGTTGGGTTTGTCTGCCAAGACTGATTCGTAAAGCGATCCATCCATTTAAAAATTATAAAAAAGTCTGTAAAATTCATTTGTGATATTTTTATAAGTAACTGAACGACCCCACTTAACGGATAACTCAAACATTCAATAGTTTAGAAATAATATTGTATTGGTTCCCGACATCGTGATGTCCGATATCGTGGTCATTAATTTGAAACTGTCACGACAGCAACAGGTACGAGGAGACAATGACGTGTATTCACTTTTTCTCTTATCGCACATGTGATTGTTCCAACAAATCAATCAATCTGTCAGCCTCTATATCTGGCGCACAAAGATGGATACTTTGGCTTCGCCACCACTCCTCGTCAGGAGGCAAAAGGTGTGCCGGATTCAAATATAAAAAAGCCGAATAGATTCGGATGTCCAGGTAGAAAACTGAGATACGTCTGTATGTTAATGTCCTGACTAAACAAACATCAATCAATCAATATTTGATCCCTCGCGTCTCTCTTATTATTTACGAGATACTCGAATCCTTCCATCCCGACATCTGACAGTACGACGCGCGAAGAGTTGCGAAGCCGTTTTACACGATGCGACGTTTCTACCTAAAAGTGATTCTAAAATAAAACAAAAAACAAAAATAATGGAAAATCGAATTGTGTTACCAGGAATCTAACAATCCTTATTCATATGAACGTTCCAAAGCAATTAATTATTTAAAGAATTCAGACTATAATATCCGCATATAATATCTATACATTATTCGAAATAGCTTTTATTCGATTTAATTCGGCGCAATTCAAATATTATTTTTAGTGGCTTAATGACGTTAAGGATATCAAATTTTCGATAGATTTAAAATTACTGATGACAGTGTGTAGTAAAAAATTCACCGTTGGATAATATATGTAAAAATACTAATATATACCTAATTAATACTGACGTAAATGTTGTTTTGTAAAAAAATAAGCATTTCAGCAATGGCCATTAAATTATAACATCTATTGAAACACGGAATTTTTTAATAGGAATGTTTTTAAAGTTGTCATGTTTCAGTGATAAAATGTCCAAAGTGTTAAGATTGTTTACATCCAGTAGTCAAAATATTTATCTCATTGTAAAAAAATGTTAAACACCTAAAATTATGTTCTGAAATATGTTAATTATTAATTGTGCATAATATTATTACTGTGCATGTAACTACACAAGAGTCCGAAACCTGTTAGTACCTACCACAGAGGAAAATTTAATTAATCACAACAGTTAGTTTGAAACAAGCGGTAAAAGAAATGTGATTTGATAAATTTTGTTATTTTTTTTTAAATAACTAACTAACTAATAACTGTCACGCCGTTTCCCGCAGGAGTAAGCAGACGACCGCCAAACAACTCGGTCTTTGCACACATTCTTTGCCTCTTAAATTTCTCTTGTTTAAGTAATGGTCCCAATTCCCAAACTATCAGATCTAACTAACTAACTAACCATCACGCCGTTTCCCCGCAGGGGTAGGCAGAGAGGACGGACCGCCAAACAACTCGATCTTGGCACACACTCCTTGCTTCGTTCACATTCATACATCGTCTCATACATGCTCTTCTGTTATTCTGACTCTTGACATCGCCCGACTCAAGTATCTGATTCACTTGGTCGTGCCATGTCTTCCTCGGGCGTCCCCGACTTCGTCTACCATTCACATTTGCGTCATATATTCTCCTTACTATCAGATCAAAACGTAAAAAAATGTTTTCATAATAAAACGTACGAGTAAAATGTTGTTATCTGAGTAGACCGTTTTCCTGATGAAGTTTTAACTATAAAACATAATGTTTTTGTCGGAAGTAGCAATAACTCTGAAAAAACATGAACCGTGACCTCTGGCATGGTGAAATTTTTGCAGACTTTTACGGTTCTGGCTTCCAAAATATAATATAAAAAATGGACAAAACACCATACTTTTTAAATCAAATCTCGGTCTTAGCTTAATTTGCAAACTCGAGTAGTATCTACCTAAAGCTAATGCACAAAAAACATATATGTACATATTTTTCATCCTAATAAATGCCTCACATGAAATATTTTGTACGCAGCTTTTCAACATAAACTAAAATACTTTTTTTTAACGAGATTGAAACATATTTTGTTTCGATCTCGTTTAGAAACCCTTGTAATATGGCTCGTCAGTCGGTCACCTGTCGCCAGCGAGGACGCATCCGCCGCGGTCTCCCATCGCCGCGTCCCGCATCACCGCATCACCGCATCACCGCATCATCGCATCACCGCAGCGCCGTACAAACATATATGGAGCACTCACTTATCTCGCCACAAAAAGCTGACTTTATTTTGTCCGTCAACAAATAAAGTACGAAATCAAGTCGGTCAAGTGAGGGACAACCGAACACACAACACAGCACACAATACGGTAAAGGTGACTTGGTTATATGGACGTTTCTAAATGGTAGAAGTATGGTTTGTTTGTTTTTGGTGGAGTCATTGGGCTTTTTGAGAGAACTGGTGATTGTATTGTCAATACTTGTTTTGGATAGTCATAATGTGAGAACCTATATATTTTGTTGTTTCCAAGTAGAGTTAGGGCTTATAACAATTCAAAAATGAACTTTTTCTGTGCCTTAACCGCATTTATTACCACTTTACTTTGACAACACCAGGACACTGGCTTATCAAAATTCCTCGATTCCGACACTTCACAGTCTCGAAAATAAATATTCCGATAACAAAAGTAATCAATATATTACTAGTCAATATATTATTATTTCAATACTTTTATTTTCTAGACACAAATAGGCGTTATATACTTTCTAATATTTTTGTTATATTAAATATTTATTTATACGAGGGTTCTTAGTCTCTGTTCACATGTTTACCTATGTATTTTATTTTGTGCTTATTTTGTTACATTTTTTCATTATATTATAATTATTTTTATTGTTTTTATTTTTAAGTATTTACAATAACATTCATACAAACAACAACTTACAAAATAGATTGCAAAAGCCCATTAATACGTGAAATAAATAAATAAATTATTATCTACTACGTAGGTATATTGCAAAAATAACCTGAAAACGAGAAAACCAATTATTTAACCAACAATCGGCCTCTGTGTTTCCTCCCTCCTACAACATGGGTCTCTTCAAGACCAATATTCATTCCTTCCTCTCCACAAAAAAACCCTCAACGCAGCATCCCAGATAACATAGGCCCTGAGAGAAATTATTTTCCTCAGGGCCTCCTGTGTGGAGTTAATGTAAAAAAAACGAGTGTGCTTTAGACCACACGACTGAAGTGAAACTTCTTTATGCTCCGTTCGCCTCGCCCGATCACACTTTTCGTAAAGCTCTCCTCACGCATTCACCAGCTTACTCCCCAAGTCAAGCGTGCGTAAAGAAGTTTTACTTCAAAAAAATTTAATATTTAATTTGCAAACGGTGACCCAATGAAAAAATAAAAGCCTCGTCGAGGATTGATATTCATCTGAAGTAAGTTAATTTTTCTAAAGTAATTATTTACGTCACAGATTTTGTTTTATTGTTGGCGTGTTTTCTGATGATGTCATAACTCATCCAGAATATTTTAGTAATTTGTTAAGTTTATAATTGATTTTTCAAAACTTTAAGTGAATTAAAACATTATACTGAAACTTATACTTCGGAGCCAGCGTTTTTTGATAATATTCGACTGTTACTATTTGTTATTGGAATTCCTTGAATGGGAGTTAAAGCTAAATCTGTTTAAAAATCTGTGTGATTAATAATTTGAAAAGGCCGATAATTCAGACGTGTTTTATTCAGACAATGTTTTCAAAGCTCAACTAAAAATACACCGTGAATGTCAAATCACGCACTCGCCGGTTATTATTCATAAAACATTTTCAATAATTCCAGATTTTCAATTAACGACAATCGGTTCATCATTCATCGGCCGGGGCGTGTTAAATATTTGATTACAAGAGTCCGAATCAATCATCATTGTCTTCTCGTAAAAGTTTTAATTAAATACCATGTAAATCGGTTTTCGGGACGCCCTGTCACATCATTCAAATGTCACGTGGGTTATCGGGAAGCTAGATCTGCCCAGTGCCCATTTCCACCCCCGGGCCCTTTTAGCCCTTAGACATTGATGGGGATGATTGATGGCTTCATAGAACAATGCTTTACACTTGGAAGGGAAGTACCCACCTATTCAATAAGGGTTAGTTTATGTTCAAATATGTAGTGCAATATCATAGTAATTTCTAGTTTCTTACTTCACCCATTTAAGTATGGATTCAATAATTAGGGCTTTGAGCTTCGCATCAAAAATTATGAATAAAACTTTATTTTACGACAACATGCCAATCGATTTCAGCACAACCAAGCCCGACTTTCATCGGGATAGTTTATGTATTTTTATGAAACACTCGTTCACAGTTGATTTTGGCTTCATGAGAACGGGTCGTTTTTTCTACTCATTTTGTGTAAGTCGTCTGGTACGTGAAACGAGCTACTGGAATCTATTTTTTCTCCTTCATATAATCCGGGTCTCTTCAAGACCCGCATTAATAAATCCCTTCCTACAACGCCTACCTTCACCCGCCTCACAATGCTGCACAACCGGGTGGCCTTATAATGATAATAATAAGTGTGTTTATTTCAGCCAAACAGAGCGGCGAGTGTAATACTCTGTTAGCCATATAGTTCCTCTTTACATCTGTACCGACAGGGGCCCTCTTGTGAGGTTTCACATAAAAAAGTACTTTTGTGTTAAAAAAGGTTGGCATTTGGATATTTATTTAAGTATTTTTAGGGATGTTGAAAGCAAATCTTAAAATTATCAAACACATATGTATAATAAAAATAGTTAAATATTCAAATAACTGCTGATAACAGAAGTGGTACAACAAGAATTAAAAAAAAATTAAAACAGTGTCCAAAAAGACACAGTTTTTCATGTAATATGATTCCATCAAAAGTTATCATTTAAATACTTAAAAAGATAAGTGACTGTGAAACTGATTGATTGATTTTTTCATCATTTTGTGATTAAGATGGGTCCATTATTTAAATGTCAGTCTATTTGATTCGTAAAAATTACCGAGAACTATTCAATTACCAAAACTTGAAACCTCCTCCAAGTCTGGTTGCTATTGTTACCGATATACAAAGCTCTTCGGAGCTGACGTCAGCCAGCCGGGAGATGGACAGATGGACAGACATTCAGACTTCAGACAGACAGAGTAACAGACAGACTGGGGAACAGACAGACTAACGTACAGGCGGACCCGGCCGAGGGGTGGGAGGAAAGAAGAAGGAAGAAGACGCTTCTCCAGTTCATCATTCATAAAGCTGTCATGTTATAATATCTGCATTGTGCAGAACGTGCTAATGGGAAAAGGTGCTCCCAATATCAATGTCATTCAAATCCATTTATTTGAATTGAGCAACAGAGTAAGGAATTTAAGTTGGAAGCTAAAACTTTTTGGAGTTAAGGGATTTATATCATTACTCGCGCAGACCCGTAAAAATTGCGGCATATTATAATTGTAAGATTTGTGAGGCTTAACGTATTTATAAAAAAAAATATTCGCCCCAGGATCATTGGCTTTCAAAAGACAATCAGAAATTTAGCCTGTCGAATGAACACTATAAGTAAACATGAAACGTTGGTTTGTTATATTACTAGCGAATACCCGGCATGCGTTGTACTTTCACTCAAAGAAAGAAAGTGTTTTACTTTTCCGTCTGGTGCGTACACGAATAAACCAGAAGGTTTCCCGATGCGTAAGCAGGCCACATACAACTCTATCCGTGTGAAAAACATGGATTTTCCAAATTTACCTTCTGCTATTCTCTCCTTCCCACCCTTATGAAACTATTTGGAGTGCACACATTTTTCAAACAACTCGCAAGCAACCTATTTTAAACAAATTACATAATGCCAGATCTCGCCACTATATAGAAATCTTCGCGAATAACAACTCATCAAAGTTTTATTACAATCGGATGAAAGGTATAGCAAATAATTTCATAACGCCAGAGCTCACCATCACAGAAAACATCACGGAAACGCGCACAATACATCACTAAAGTTCCATCGCAATCCGATGAATGGTTTAGGAACGCATAAGGGACAAACAAAGAAATATTATTTTTTATTTTTATGCAAAAAAATGTTTTTGTGAAAATAATAGGAAAAAATAAAAGAAAAAAAATTATGTTTAAAAAAAACTTAAAAAATTACGACATCTGCCAAACATTAAACAAAATAAATACAAATTTCAAAAAGATAATTTTTACTGAATTTCAATACTCCCATTAAACTAAAAGTGGTGAATAGCCGAGGCTTGAACCCACCAGCGTTAGACTGCACCCTCCGCGTTGGACCCCTCGGCTGCTAACCAGTCATAAATTATCGTTTTACCGGAGTCTTGCAAATGTGTCATAATTTATTTTATGCACCAATTAACAAATAACTTTGAAGAGACACACATATATGTATTTTTTAAATTTCGTGATGAACTTTTCGGTAGTGATATCTTCAGTAGATAATTATTTGAACTTATAAATATTGTTAACTCAAAGCTGCAACGCCATTAACGCAACTAGAATTTCTGCCTAACATTAATAAACAGCTAACAGCAAAGCAATGTTATACTAAACTTATTACATTACCTGTAACATTCGTTCATCCTACTTCTCTTAACATGACCTTTCCACGCCAACAGAAGATGCTCTGAAGTACTAACAAGTTTAACAAGAAAACCGTGATCACGTTTTCAAGAACCTCATTAATTAACAAAATCAAGGCGAATCGACTGAGAAATTGTTAAATATCATAATCCTGTTTACTAAGTGCAAAGCACATTTAAATAGAAGTTGAATTCCCAATCGCTAACCAGCCTTGCAAGTGTAGTATGCAATAGGAAGATAAGAAGAGATGATGGGAGATGGAAGGAAAATGAATGTTGAAAATCGCAAAAAAGACCTGAAGGACTTTGAAATGAGAATAGTTATGCTGCCAAGACGCGTTCACTTTTGCAGCTCAAACGTCAAAAGAATACTGTTTAATGCATTCTGCACATCTCTGCAGAGAAAAATGAAAAAACTCTAATACCGTAATGATGTTGATGCAGAAGTCGTCACAATAGGCGAGTTTAAGAAAAGCGACATGCCTCCCCATGCCTTTCTCGTCGCAAGCATGCTTTACACATCTTTCTCTTCCACTTACGGTTATTGTTAAGTGACTCTACCTTCGTGAGAATGGATTATATCAAGTTCAGGTCGGCATTTAAGTTAGGAGCGTACACTTAGTGGATTTCAAAACTAACATTCTCCAGTTCAGCCAACCGGAGCTGGTCAACAAAATAAAAACTGTCATGGCCGCCAAATCGTTTGTATGATGGTGGTGACTTATTGAATATCAAAACTTCATACTTGAGTTGCAAAAATCACTATCTCCAAAAAAAAATCGATAATTTTCAGTGTTACATAAATATCATAATTTTTCTAATGAAACACATTTTTGGTTGACAAAACATTAACACAAAGACGTGTTTAGCAGGTAATATCAGTCGGTATTAGAGCACATATCAGAACTGTGTACAGATTACACTGCATTCTAATAATTTGACCTAAAATTCATCCACGATTGGCCAACTATTCTGCCTACCGAGATTCTGCAACGCTACGGAAATGTTCCTAGAGGGACGAGTGTGCTCCTTCAGAGCGCTCCTCTGACACCGCGCGGGAAGTTTATTGCGCGGAAGCCAATGAAAGAATATCATCGTTGATCATTATTGCATTGCCTGCCTGGATGGATTTCCTCTTGTTGATTCTCTGGAAACCAATCCATACGCGATTTTTTTTTTTGTTATGCAAAAATAATTAAAAAATCTCTTTTCGATATATTGCATTTACTTACATTGCGCTGGCCCACCTCATACCTTCTGGAATAAATTATGATTATGAATTATGAATACTTATAGTTATGCAGCCGACAGCGAGTGGATTGACGAAGAGGGGCAACCGTCATATCTCCAGTGAGGAGTTCTTCCATTCCAAACCTTATTTTCGCAACGTCAGTCGTCCTGACAGCAACCTGATTGTTTTGCCTTTGATGCAAACTTCTGACGTGCATGGCTCACAGAGTACGGATTGCAGCGGTTAGAACTTTATTGGATTCACCAGAGATTATTATAATTAATTGTTACGAGTTTAAATTCAATGCGAGGAAACCGCTTCAATACACACACTGCGATAAACATGTAATTTTATTTGATATATATTTTTTAAATTTTACTTTACACGTAATAAACTAATCTAAAATTGCAGTTATAGGTATAGAGGTAGGTAGGTACTTACATACGATGACCCGAAAGTTGACCCGCCGAGAGTTGGCCTTCAGAAATGATATTTACAAAAATTTTTTGTGCATTATTTAGCAATTTCAAACGTAAAATCGACTTCAAAAAAGAAGTGTATGTGGGTATGCCCAAATTGAGTTTAATTCCTTCCCTTTCCTTAATTTTCCTTCAACTTTACAAATTTTTAAAAATTTCAATGATTGAAAATTTTCCTTGACAAAATATACTATTTCGCTTGCCAGTCTGGTGCCTAGGAGCCGAAAGATCTCATTAAAAATGGTGACATCAGTTGATGATTTCAAGTGCTGTCCAGTTGTATAAATGAACCTTATAGGAAACTGATAATAATCGACAACCTTCTAATTTATTTATTAAAGCCTCGATTACATTGAGCGAGTTTACAAGCTACTAGCCGGCAAATTCACTATCTGCTAGTAAACTCGTTGTGTAAAATCTGCTACTTAGCTAGGATATATGATTACACTGAGCGAGGTTCCTAGCAGATAGTGAATTTGCCGGCTTGTAGCTTGTAAACTCGCTCAATGTAATCGAGGCTTAACTGTCTTACGTGGCATATTCAAATTTAATTTTTGTTATCAATAACCGACGCACAAAAATTTAAAAGGTTTGTTTTAAGAGTGATTTGATTAAGCATTCCAAAAGTAGATGCACTCTAGTACCTTATCCGAATTGAGAGAAAAAACACTCCAGAATCCAGGAATCTCTTATGCAAAAATATAAACCGTGTATGCGGCATCAAATAACTGCGACAGTAGCGATGCGTTCATCAAAAGGATGCAGCCGTCAAAACTGCTTTAATATTTTAAAGTTAAAATAAGGTTGTCATATTGATTAAGTTGTACTGCTTTATTGTTCATTAATGTATGTTTTATTGTTCACGAAATCATTGAATAAAAAGGTGTGACTTCTAAACGAATATCCGAAAATGGTTGCATTTATTCAAACTGCATCAAGTAATGTTGGCATTAAAATTTTACGTATATATATTTTGTTGCATTAATTGCGTCAAAATTTAAGTTCTAAATAAATCTCATCAAAAGGTTGCATTTATCAAGGTGCATCGAAATTTGGTGTGTAAAATGAGTGTGTTGATTGGTTAGGTCGTGTTGTTTTGGCTGTCATCTTGTTGGTGTTTTTTGTAATTGTGGACAAGCCTTTGCTCCGTCTGAGTGGCGGGGACTCACTCTTAATCACTCACGGCTGTCGGGCTGTCAATCAGGGCGAGGGACGAGGGACGAGGAGCTGCTCCATACCTGCGCACATCACACCAGTTCGCGCTCATATCAACATCAGACTGCGTGGGTAGCGATGGAGGTGGACTTGTTGACTGACAATCAGACGCGAATTTAAACGTGTTGGACTTGAATCACCAGCATTTAATGAACTTCTATTCAGTAACTGATACCAATTTTCTCGTTTACATGAATAATGATTAGTTTTTTTTTTTTTACATTAACTCCAAACAGGAGGCCCTGAGGAAAATAATTTCCTATGTCATCTGGGATGCTGTGTGGAGGATCTTTTTGAGGAGAGGAAGGAATGAACATTGGTCTTGAAGAGACTCATGTTGTAGGAGGGAGGAAACACAGATGCCGGCAAATCGTTCCATAGCCGAGCTGTTGAACTCAAGAACGAGTCGAAAAAACGACCCGTTCTCATGTGACAAATGTCAACCGTGTACATATGTTAGGCGCGCGTTTGGCGTGTCTCCCGACTATGCACCGAAGGGATCGATGACGCTAGTTGTTAATTAGACACTAATGCTCAGAGCATCTTCCATTGAAATACCGGTAGAACATGGATAGCATTCCCACCCGACGCCTGTGCTCTAAAGATTGCAATCCGTTCGTTAAGATGGGAGAATCTATCAATCGGACCGCACGTTTCTGCAGAGAGTCGAGGGTATTTTTCAAGTATTTTGGAGCTCCAGACCAGAGGTGGCTGCCAAATTCAACCGTGGGGCGTACTTGCGATTTGTACAGGGTTAGCAGTTGTGTACTATTAAAGTATCTGCGGGCCCTGTACAGTACGTTTTACAGCAAGATATCGAAAACCTTATCCTTGACGATCGAATTAGGTAAAGCCATTGATATAATACTCGGATTGTCGATGGGTAAAACAAATAAATATGTGGGTAAAACAAATATATATGCCTTACGTTGTCATCGACTAGAAAAAACTGTCTGACTGCACTTGTATCCTAACTAAACAGGGCTATTGGTACAAAATTAAAATGTGATGACAACTAAACAAAATATAATATACAACACGTTAACAATGATGTACAAGCTCAAAAATAATATGTTTCTTAATTATCTGTTAACTTATAAGTACTATGCATTATAAAAATTTCTACAATTATTCAACGAGAGGTAACAGAGATTTTATTCTTCCCAAAACTAAACTTACATGCCCACAAAACAACACGTTTCATGAAGGGCAAAAACTTATAAAACTTTTAATAACTTCGGGAAGCCTCGATTCTGCAATTTTCTAAGAATATGTGCTACGTATGTAAAACAAAAAATTATGGTTTGCATACGAACGTACTCACCAATATTATTTTAGTCACCTTAAACCAATGTATATGTATTTTTTAAACTGTATTTTTAACTGTGTTTTTTAACCAATATAACTGTATTTTTTTTAAATTTCATAGTCTCATTTTGTATTTTATATGTTTTTGCTACTAGATGTAAGATAAATTTCTCTATTTGTTATAAGGATACAAAAACAAACAAACAATAGATTTCATTATTATATCTTGCCTGAATTAATTACTTGATTTTGTTTGTTTTGAGTTTTCTGATAATTGGGTGATTTAATGTATTTTACAACATGTTCAAAAACAATCGCAAAAAATAAAGAAAGTACTTTCTTAGAAAAAAAAATATCGGGTGAATCATCATCCATTTCAAGAAGTTACATTTGAACAGCAGGAAAGCAGATCTATCATTTCAATAACTATCCTGACAAAAACTTACCCTCTGTTTTAACCCACCAGTAAAACGGAAAATGAAAATGAAGATCAAAAATCCAAATATTTTTTAATCAGTCTTTAAATCAAGTTTTGAAAATTATTCAAATTCTTGCATTATTAACAGTTCGCGCCAGTTGATTCAGTTTACATATCGGTAAATGAATGTTACAAAAAACCGAACAGTTCATTAAGCTTACTTGACCAACGAATTGTAAATTGTGGCATCTATGTTGGTAGCAGCCCAAATGAGTCTAAACGCGACAGGCGTCAGGCGCGCTCAGTTGCGATGGCGGCATCCAACAGACAACTGACATGGTTAGCAAATTAAATGTAAATAGGTACTAGTAAAGTGTGTTCATCACACCTATCTATTTAAATCAGGTGACCTGCCAGGACCATTGTATTCTGGCAATGCCCACTAATTGAATGATTGTAGCTATTACAAAACAAAAACGGAAAACTTAAATAATAATTTTTTTTTAATAATTAATTTAATAACGATTTTTCGTTACTTATGATATGCCATGTTGCGCTCCCTCCTTCTTTAGCCAACGTTTCAGATCAGGGTCCATCATCTGTGTCCGAAACGTTGGCTAAAGAAGGAGGTAGCGCAATACGGCATAACACCCCAAAAATAAACAACGAAAATACTTTTGGCCATGAAAACCTAAAATCATAAATAATCATCGATTTTCTTACAAAATTTCTGAAGTTTTTTTACAGTCAACGTAGAATTTATGAACTTGACAGGTTATTTAGGAAGGTTTCCTAAGAATCGATTGGTTAAAGAGTTTGATTTTTATTGCCCGGCGATATGAAAAAAAATGAAGTCAACTGATTTGTATAGTTAGTACGTTTTTTGACGACTTACCCATGCTGAGGTGAATTTTATGCTGTGTTAGAATTCCTTGACCATGGCCTTGAAAATATGTGGGGCTTACCTGAAAAAAAGAAATATTCTAGTTAGTTCAATGTTTTGTAGAAGTATTTATTCATCGAGGTACAAAATGTGGTAGAAATACATGAAACACAAAATGTACCAGATGGAATCGTCGGGTTTTTCCGTGGAAAAGTCGGCGTCGACTGTTAACACAAAATGACCATTTCAAAGAGCCACCCAACACCTAATGCAAACATTTTTTTTCTAAAATTCAAATGTCTGGTTCAATAATACGGAGACAACTGTAGTCCCCTCGCCTCCCCTACCGCGTCACCCGAGCCCGTCACCCGTCACCCGTCACCCGCGAGAGTGACGGCGAGTGGCAAGTGACAGGTGACAGCCCGTCCGAAGTGTCACGGTGGCAGTGTGGCACTGTGACGGGTGTCATCGCCAGACAGACCCATCCAGACTTCATTAGACCAAGAATATAATTACACAAGACTTTGCGCCACATCTCCACAGATAAAAAATACTCTCATTTGCCGAGGAGGCTGATTGCTTTTGAGGGGTTCACAAAACAATGCGAAATTACCTCCAGCCAGCGAATGTTTCACAAATTCAAAATATATTTAGAAAAGAAACAATTATTTAAGACGAAAAAACTGTAAAATGTTTAATTCGTATACATAATGTAGGTTAAAAATATTGCAAAACAAACTTTTTGTTTTGTCATTCTTTGACAAACAAAAGGAAGAGAGGTAAGAGGGAGGACGATCTCCAGATCGCTTTCTGGCATGTAAACTCGGTCAACCTGACAAATCGGCAATTGCCAAGCATTTAATTTAACTAAAGGCAAGTTAAAAATTCTTTCGGGTGATAATGTAATGTTTCTTTCGAGCTATTAAATCGTTTTTCTGAGGTGAAGTAATAATTAGTATATATTTCAAATTATTATTAAGTATAGTGTGAACAAATAATTAATTAGTTTGTTATAAAACTCTGATGTCTGCATTACTTGATTTAAAACAATAAGACAACTCTGATAAAGAGATGTAAAGATATCTTCACTTTTAATTCACGTCAAACAAATGATGAGGGACTACTTGATCCGCATTAAGAATGAAACATTCTTCCGCTTGGAATAATGCAGTGCAATAATTGCAGTGCAGTACATACCACAATAATTATTACCGTTTAAGAAATGTGATGGTTTAACCTGACTACTCATTCAAATGATGTTTCTAACTGAATTAAAATGCTAGTTAAAATACCAAATAAGAGAATATTTAAAGTCATACACATTGCATTAGATTTCGGTTCTGAATGTTTGCTATTTTGTTCCACCTCACTCAAACCAAATAATGCAGAAGATGCACTACGTGTTCAACTATATATTGACAATACATAACGCCATGAAAAGACTGTTTCTTTATATTGTACAACGATTGAAATATCAATAGGCACTACAAACGTAGTCCCCTATAGTAATGTATACATATCTAACATATTATCTGTCCGTGGAAATTCAAAGTAGGTACTGCAGTGAAGTGCACACTACACAACCCTAATGACGTGTTTAGTAAAATCTAATGACCCAATCAATATCGGGACAATCAAACCAATCCTATTTTTTTTTAAAACATAAAAAAGTTATTCAGTGAAAAACTAACTTGGTTAAAACATTTAGTAAGGAATAATGTTTAAAAGTCAAAAATAAATAGGTTCAGCTTTTCAAAAAATTATAAGGAAAATTTATCCTGAATTTTTCAACCATCCAATAAAAAATAAGGAAATGGATGAAATAAGTAAGTAATTTTTCATTTGCGTGGATGAAAATATTCCAAACTACGTCTTTGGGATTATTCTGGTTGGGATAATGTACTAAGCATCCCGGTGTCAAGAATCAATCAGGACCAGTCGATTCTGTCTCAAGTCTGACTTGAGAAGAGGGATGTTACTTTAATCAAAGGGCGGTTCATATAATAAAGTGATTTATAAAATATTCCCAAAAGGTGTTAAGTCGAGATTTTGTGCAACTAATATTTGATCTAAACGAAAAATATTACTTTTTTTTTTTATTAAATGAAGACATTATGAGCGAAACTCAATCGAAAATCTGGAAACAGAAAAATCAGAAAAAGATATTGGCACCTCTGGGACTCGAACCCAGGACCTCCCTACTTTCCGGGTTGGGGAAAAATATTACAGTAATCATCGTCCCAGCAGCGCCCGTGTTCGTATAAACAAAAAATTGTGTCCTCAGCCTCTCGACAAAAAACAAATGCGTAGACTTATCAGACCATTGCATTGAGATTTTACGGAAATTAATGTAATTTAAAAAGGGAGAAAAAATCGTTCTTCGTTTCTTTTACTTAGCAGCAACTCTTTAAATCAACTATTTTTTTAAACCCACGATGCTGTGATCAAAAGGAACACTAAAAAAACATAGCAAAAAACGGTGCCTGAATCTAGTGGTCGGTAAACATAAGCTAGAAACTGTTTAATCTACATCACTCAGAAAACTCTGGTACTTATTTTTTCAGTTTGAGCATTTCTATTGTTATTTTTACTTTTCCATTTCATTCGGCAAGATTTTAAATATATTGGATCCGACTCTTCGGAAGATAATAATTTTCTCTGATTCTAGACGATAATAAACAGCTGACAGAATAAATCCCGTAGAGGCCGATTTTTTTCAAATATGACCTAAAACTTTGGAATTGATGTAGGTACTTGAAAATGAATGGCCTAATCAAAAATATTCATACGACATAATCTACTCCATATCTTGTCTTTATGCATGGTGTAGATTCATCAATTTTTCGCTTGTACAACTATTTTTAGTACACCAGGTAGGTATAATGTGGGCTCGATATTATTATTATTATTGAGACAACACTTATCCCTCTAAATCTATTTTTGAACACCTCCGTACAATTTTTAATGATCACAATTTTTTATCAACCAATCATAGATTAATGCTCAGGTGAATGTCTTCCGTAGGATGTCGCATTTTGGGGAAATGATTTCACTCAATTTTTTAGTTTATATTTTTGCATACATATTTTAACGTCGGGATAGTACAGCAATCCTTGCGTCTACTCTAATTAAATTGAATGCCAAATAAGTTTTTTAATCGGTTGAACATGAACATCCCTCGTCTGTGGAAGGAATGACGGACGTATCCGCTAAGGACGCGCGTCAATCAAATCGCGCGGTGCGGTCTGAGAGCGGGCTCGAAGGGGCGCAGGGGGTAGGAAAGTGCCTTACACCGGTGGCACCAAACAGAAAATCAGAACTATTTCATGCACAGGTTAATCTTACGTTTTGTTAGAGTTTTGCCCTTTTACTGATTTTGATATGACTTTTTGCTCAAATTGAATGTGAAATTAATCAAACTTTACAATGGTTCCGAATATTTTTGTAATGTGATAACAGCTTTATAAGTTAAAAAAAAATAATTTTGAACTGTATGCAGACATGTACACGCATTATTTTTAAAAGAAAGACTTTTTTGTTATTTCTTTCATATATCTGAAACAGATTTTTTTTACAAATTAATGTTTAATAGCTCTCAAAGCAAATGAAAAAGACAACTGAAAGGGTTGAATTAAATATTCTAGGTACTGACAAAACTCGATGTGCAAACTTTTACAATGCCAAAGCTGTTCGAGGGGTTTTCTTTTTTAGGTAAACAGGTGGATTTCTCCTTTATTTTTCATAAAACAGTACGCCTGATCACAATGTATTGATGGAAATATATAACGCACTTGATTAAAAGATTTGCAAGGGATGGAAAATGCTTAAAGAAAATTTATTTTACATTTTTGGATTACACCTAGTAAATTTGAGTTATTCAGTACCAACATTAGTATAAACGAGTAATCAAACAACAAAGATTATAATTATAATAACTCCTTTAACATTATAAAAGTTAAGATTAATTTTTTTTCATGTTTCATTAAGATTTGTCAAACTTGTCTAATGATTAAACATTAGGTGAGGCTTGCACATAAGCTATTAATGGAATAAATTGAATATGAAAATCTCTAACATTACCTAATTACATTATTAATTTAATATCTGTATTTTTTCAGGAACAAACATCCCTCGATCACGAATATTCACTTCTTGCTCGGGCGAACGAAAAAACAAGTGAACGAACAATCGATAAAACGTCTCAGTCTCGTCAGGCTAACCTGTGTGGATTGATGGACATCTGAAGGATGTCTGTGGAGAAGGGGAAGGGGGTGCGGACAGGGGGTGAGACCGTACGGGGTGGGCGGTGAAAACGGGGGGAGGGGGCGAGACTAAAAATAAGAGACTGCTAGGCAAAAAATAAGGAGAGTACATTCGTTAAATGAGCAAAATGATAGACACGGTAGGAATTCTTTATTATTGTGATTACGATGGTAATGCAGGGATAAAGGAAATAAAATAAAACCGTATTAAAATAATTATTAAATGGACAGGCTTATTTTCATGGTTCTATTTTATGAAAAATCTATTTATTTATTTATTTAACGCCATTAAGAGGCTTTTACATGACAATTATAAGATTATGAATTACAGTGGCATAAAGAAGGGTATCAGTAGTATCACAAATGATTTATAATTTTTATTTCCTTGGCTTCACACAGGAGGATAAAAATCCCTCTGGGCCCACGTCATCTTTGGGGATGCTATGTTGAGGGTCTTTTTAGGGAAGGAAGAAGATGAAGTTCTGAGAAGGAAAAGGGTATGAATCTGTAGTGGGTAGGAATCTTGGGGTCAATGTGTCCAGAACTGACGAACATTTGACCATGTCCCTCCCACAGCGGCAAGGCTAAGGGTCGAGAGATTCCGGCTAGAGAGGTCTAGGTTAGATCACCCTCAACCGATCATTCATATAACTATGTCGCAAATTCATATTTAGAATCATATAACTACAATATATTTAAAATGCTTTCCTTGTCAAAAATTTCCCCTTAATTTTATTTAGACCATGGGTTTAGTTTAGAAAAAGGGTTTAAATTTGTCAGATAAACCGCCACTAAAGAAAAAGTTGTTATAAAAATGATGATATAAATTTGCACAATTGTACAAAAAACAGTATTACATTAAGTTGAGGTGCTACGAGCTTGCTTAGGAATAAGTAAACCTTTTGAGTTTTTGCCCGTCATTGTATACGTGTGGGGGTTGATTTGAAGGTTTTGGACTTGTTTCTCTTCATCTTTCATCCCAATCTAAGTTTCAATCGACCGTCTAACCAATGGATTCGTCTCTGAGACAAGGTCATTGCAGATTACCTTTGACGTCTCAAATCTCACCGGGGCGAGAAGTGCTTGGTATGGTCGGATTGACGTGTCCGAACGCGGGTACCGGGCCCGACCCCTACCCTCAAAGGAGCCGCGGTCGGCCGAAGACAGACACCGCCAATAAACCGCCCCGTGTCAAATTGATGATGCCCGATCATCGTGAAAAATCAAAGACAAATTGTATATTGCACTCAAAAGGTTTTACGAAGCGATTTTAACATAGACAGCCCATTTCTAAAATTCTTGAATGATCCATAAAATTCTAGAGAAGGTAAAAGAAAAGCACGACTAACTGCTTCAAATGTCGCCAGCCTATATATCGGAACTATGTATCCGACAGAACTTAAGCGATAGACAACTTACTCTAAGGTCAGCAGATCTAGATATTACTAATCGTTTAATCGAACTTTCTAGGTCAAATCGAGCCGTTTATTACGATCGATCTTTTCGTGTAACTGGCCCGCTCATTTGGAATAAACTTCCCTCAGCTCTTACTAATATCCAGAACTTGGCTGAATTTATTAAAAAAATCATACCTTTCATGAATCTTAATATATCTAATAAGCCATGTTCCTCAAGTTTCCGGTAAATGTTTGGTTTCGGTTACCTCCTTATGTTTAACGTGCACTTCGATTTTTCCTATTTCTAATCGTAAACTGTCTCCTGTTCTCTGTTATATTTTACTTTTAATGATTCTTGTTTAAGGGTACTGTTATTGTTTATAATTATCTATTGTCCTGTGTCAAAACAACATCGTTGTTGTTAATTTTGTTCTCTTGGCATTGCTTTGTAAATACTGTATATTTTTTGTTTCATATTTTTTTATCAATTTTTTAAAGGGCTCGTATATAGGATTACTCTTAAGTTTATTATAGCTATGCGCACTTGAAGTGAAATAACATGAAACTGCGCTGCATAAATACTACGTTATTATTATTATTAAATGGATAGATATCGGAGAAAAAGCATGATTTAAATTAAGCAGCGAATGCTTTGATTCAAGATAGTAAATATACGTTGATTTGTTAATCTTGAGACGTTGAATTGTTATTATACTTATATTATAGCAAGGGCAAATGCTTTTTTCTTTTCTCAGTTTTATGCAAAATTTTCAAAAATTAATAAAGTCAATCAGAAAATTGAAAATATTCAGGCCAAATCTCTGCCCATTGCAAACATCTGCAAATATTTGCGAAAGGAGAAGTAAAATAATATCATAAAAACGCTCTTTATGTTCAATAATTATTATAACCATTCTTAGGCTTTATCGCCATTCGCGAAAGGGCGAAATAATTGTACGTCTGGCAATGAGATAATGATATTGTCCAATTCGAGTCAATAAAACTAAGGCGCCTGCGCGCCAAAGGGAAAATTATACATGATGTTCCAAAACTTACATTAAATATTTTATCATTACCGGAAACTTTAAGAGGAAACTTAAAAAAGCCAGAAAAAGGGAATTAGACTAAGTTATCTTAGAAAATACCCTTGCAGAAGGCCATACTGCTGCTACCTGTATACATATGTAGTGACAGTTGAATACTTGAGTGTAGAGTAAACTAGAAGAAGTGAGGTAGGATCAGTAAAGTGTAAAAGAAAGTGAGGTAGGATCAGTAAGAAAGAAGAGAAGAATCCGGCTACACTATCGTGCTCACTAAATATATCTAAAGCCATTTTAAACATACTTGGATTCTTAACGTTGGACTCCCACTAAGACCATATGGTTGCTAATGATTTATTTAATCATATTTAATCGCTCGGGTCTAATTAATTAATATATTTTCAAAATTTTGAAATTGAATGTAAAGTGGGAATATTTGAAAATAAATCTCTTATCAGTCAGTCTAGACCCGAGAGGTAAAAAATAAAAATTATTGATTAATTGAATACGATTTAAAAAAAAAAATCAAATGTCCTTCCACGGAAGTCATCGTGACCGATGACTTACAAAAATAGTGGCTGAGTTGACATCGCGTTTGGGTCCCTCCCGGGCTTCGCGTGTTCGATTACTCAGCTGGCTAACTCCTCCATCACGACACAAGCAACATTTTCCCCATACTGTGGTGGTAGTACGAGATTTTCAAATATTGTCAAGTTATTCGTAAGCCGGGAATGTTTGTCATTCTTTAAAAAAAATGAATATATATTAATTTTATTTTAACATTAAATTATTGTGAATTACGGATCACAACTTTAATCCCATCCTGTAGGAGACTTTAGAGGTCAAGCAAAGCAGCAAACGATGGATTCAAACGGAACCTGCAATTTGGCATATTAAATTTTTACGACTCCTCATAGTAGGGTACGCTCCGTCAAAAATCAGGCACCCCAATAAACCGCACGTATAGTAGTGGAACAGGCCGCACGCTGCGGGCTGCAGGCTGCAGGACGCAGGACGCTGAGATGCCACTGATAAATAATTAGTCAAATAATACAGTGATCTTTTGAGAAGTCAATTGGAACAGGAAAGCAATCGCTTGTTGGTTTGACATTCATTGTGTTAATATTATTTGAATTTTTAATTTTTATGCCCCACAATGGTTCTGCTCCTAACCGTCTGGAGCCAGTGATACCCTGGCATCCCCAATTGGGGTATGTTGTGAAGTTGATGGTAGTGGGGAGTAGATTGATACGGGGAAGAGAAAGGTGGGGATGAACTCACATATATATTTTTGTACAGCGCCTTTTGGGCGATTTAAAAAAAAAAACGACGGAAGACAAATCATCCAAGTATTATTTTTATTATTATAAAGCCATTTCAAGCTACATTTCAATTCTGCATGCTGGTCTTTCATCAGGACGAAGCTGAGAGTATCTTCACCTCTGGATTGTGCTTGAAATAATGAAATGAAATATACTCTCTGACGCCAGGATTTGAATCTTCGACCTCCGAATTCGTGGACGATACACTTGTCTAATTTATTTTATATTTCTTTATTTATTTGATCTGGGTAATTTATAAAAGGCGCTAAGTTAATGGATGTAGAAAAATACTTTAGGAAACCGGGATTTTCAAACCAAGATAGTTATTATTTCCAAAGATATTTTGTTGGAGAAGCGACACTTTTAGATTTTAGACTTTTAGATTAGTTGTTAGTTTTAACTTGACCGCTTTGCATTTCGTCTATCTGTAAGTTTCGTTTCCGTTTCAAGATGGTGGCCGTATTAATTGGTTCATTTAAAATAATTTTGAACTCTGAAGTCATCGTGTTTATTTTGATTTTCTTATTCGCATTTTTTTTTCAATATTATGGTACCAAAATGCCTGAAGAAAGTTTGAAAAAAGATTTGTCATTGATATTGTGATATACGGTTTTCTCTGGGTAAATTGTAAAAATCCTCAGTTGGTACATCTATCCATAATCAATTACGAGGGTTTATAATTGTTTGGTAATAACAACATTTTTTTTAAACATACTTCAGGCAATTTGACGAACATAATAAATACTATCTTACCTTATAAATGTTGTTTATGTACGTCGGTGGGTAACTATTTGTTGGTTCCATATTTCTATTAAATCATGTTGCATCGTTTTATCAGAAGCATAAAAGTGCGACCATTAGACTGTATCGCCTCTCGAAAAGCGACGTTAAAATAACAAAGTGCGCGGAAAGCGTCCTAGGATCGTTTTCATCGCCAATTTCCAGATGACTTCGCCTAGGACCATAAAATACCCTCACATCCAATGGATTCTCATTCAATTCATCTCTACGAACTACCTTATCGTAACTATTAATTGCATCTAATTAATAAATATGATTGTTTTAGCATCTACTGAATAAATATAGTTGAATAAATCATGGTGTGAGGTTTGTCTAGGTCTTGGCGATGGATACGTTTGCCCAGCTATTGCTTGGCGGGCTGGATTGGGAGAGACTGGTTGAAGGAGTCCTTTTGACTTCTCCAGCTAGACTCTCTCGACCCATCGCCTTGCATCACAGTGGGAGGGATGGATTCACATATTGGCTTCCAGATTCCTACCCACCTCTCATAGCTTTTGCCTTCTTCTTCATTTCTGGGGGATTTTTTCCCTCAGAGCCTCCTGTGTGGAGGTGATGTAAAAAAATATGTATTTTGTTCGTAGAATTTTTGTAGAGGCCCAAATGTAAGGAGGTGAATAATATTATTCCCAATTTGTTTAGTATTGTGTGGGTGGATTAAATGAAGTGAGGATGGAAAGTAGACAGAGAAGAGGGTGGTTGGGAAGTGCGTGGCTATTCAGAACTGATCACTAAAAATTTTGCAGCTTTTCATACGATAGCCATGAACTGTACTATTAATTTCACGTTTCTGGGGACATTTTATTCTTAACTTATAAATAAATAAATACTCGGGTATTGTAGACTAAACGACGCCCCACACGCAGCATAATGAGTTGGCGTTGCTTCTGTCGTGAATTATTTTCATTCTTTTAATGTGTGTTTTATGGCTAAAAAAAAGTTTTTCGCAGTTTTTGGTTACAAATCAATTTTTTTTTCACTTAAGTACTTCTGTTTTGAGATCACGATTTTTAGACGGATTTAAATCACTAACATTTCGACAAATCGTTTCTTATAAAATCTATTTTGTAAAGTTTTGCACCACAAACTAACTGTAAGAGAAAATAATGTATCGGTAGCAGACAGAAAATGTAAAAAAATACAATTGAAAGTAGTTGACCTCTAGCAGCTGAGGACTCGTAAGCAGTTTGTAAGTGAATCGGAAAACAAAACCACGTGACAAATGACCCCACATCAGCAGGGCAGGAACACGACGAGGAACAAATAAAACAAGCGGAACAAACGCAGGCGCTGTTTTATTAAGTGCCCCCGTCACTTCGCGGCCGCTGCGAGGCGAGTTGGAGGCGACTGAAAAATGATTATCCAGACGTCTTGTGAACAAGAGAGGTCAAACAAAAAAGTTCGGGAACAGTTAAAATAGACACGTCAAACAAAAGGGAGCGAGAGTTAAATAGACAAGGTCATAACTCAAGCATCAACATGTGAGATTTTTTTTTACAATTTTTTTTTTTTTTTTAAATCAGCCTTATGAACATCTTCATATTATTGTAAGTAATTAACACTTGTGTAATGCTTTGAGTAAGGAAACAGTAAGAAAAAAGTTTTATTTTTATTGTGATTTTGGAAATATTTCTTTCCAATTGAATCTTTATTCGACAGGCTCTTGACATAGAAAGAGGGCTCGAAGTTTCCAAAGTGGAAAACACGGCTGGAAAGTTTATGAAATAAAGACCTGGGACGAAAGCTTAGCTATGCAACGTTATAAATTGGATGTGGATATATTTTGATTAAAACCCGAAAACACATATAAGAAGAGACAAACATCAATCTAAAAGTACACCAATATCAGCGGCGCAGCGTGTCTGGACTTTCTACCGTTAGTCGCGTTTTTTTCAAAACAAAGAGATTTCGGTTTGTATTTCTATAGTCATCATAATATATTATAACTATATTAATTAAAATTACTACGGGTAGGTAGGTACTTCCATTGAAAACATTCATCAATATAAAAGTTCGGAAAAGCATATTAAAAAACATAATTATCACTGAGCTGATCTGAACATTATTATAGCTAAATACATTATTATTTAATAAATAGTATCGGCTCTAACAAGAATAAATATAATCCTCAAAGGAATATACATTTACACAATATACAATATTAAATATTGCCTGAACGAAAAAATTATTACAATAATTTTTATACTATCGACATTCTAACGAAATACGTTAGAACTATTTTTTGTTAATTTCGTCATACTCTGACCAAATTAAAGCTAGCTCTTTGATTTATTTGACAAATTCGGCTCGGACTTAAAAGAATTGAATCAGCCTAAATGATTTATTTCGGGTAAAAATATGAAAACTCAATTTAATAATATCTATTTTCGATAGAGATATCTCCACAGCTATCACGGAAATACGACGACTCGGTGACAAATGGGTAAACGAGGCTAATAAATTCAGATATTATGGTCATTTGTCTAGAGAAAAAATAACATCGTCGCCTGGTCATGTAGCAAATGTAAATTTTACAATGCTATTTCGATTCGAAAATATGTTTTTGACAAACTTAAGACGGCACGCGGGATAAGAATCATGTCAAAAACAATAACCTAACAAATAATGATTTACAAGATGACACACGGCAAAAAAAAATTGCTATGAAAATTACCGGATGGTACGTATGAATTTTGCCTTGAAGATGTGTATGAATATAATGTATTCATACCTAATTGAATATCAGTCTACCAATTCTACCCAATTTTGTCTACTCAAAAAGCTAGCGAGATAAAAAGATAGAATTGGTTTTCTTGATTATCTGTGTTTGTAAAGTGCTAAAATATGCACTGATTTTCGTAGCGCAGCATCAATTTCAAACTTGGTTCTGTTACCCTCTCTCTATTTGACAGTTGTTTGTTGCCTATGTTTCTAAGTTACTAAAAAGTTACTAAAAAAAGTTACTAAAAAAAGTTACTAAAAAATTGGATTAAATTATCGTAGCTTGCAAGTTTTATTCTTTTCCGTATATTGGGTTATATTGAAAAAAAGTTGTCAAGTTTTGTAGGGTCTCCTTCTAAGAAAGTAAAAATGTTCCAAAAAACCTTTTACTAACTAATGTGTAGAGTATAGATACATATGTAACTACGTTAAAAGTCTTCTACAAACTAGGATGCATTTAAACCGATTTCTCTTCTTATTTATTATTTCATCCATAACGAGAACCATTTACTCGTAATGCTCACCTTATTTAATCAACAAGCATAGAGATATCAGCATTCCGCCGCTAGATGAATGGGCCTCGCTGGCCAAGTTATGTGCTCAAACGTCAATAAACATGTCACCCAAATATCCATCTAATTAAACTTCCATCTTCCGTCTTTATCTCCCCCAATTAAGAGCGAGGTACCAGGCGACCAGAAACCAGCAGAAGGTTGTCGGAGTATTGGTGGCAGTCGTGGCCGACCAACCGCAGACAGCAAAAAAGGTATAAATTTATTGTGACACTATTGATTGTTTCGTCGGGGATACTGATAAGTAGTGGGCAGTTGGGCAGATGCTAATATATCTTGGTCGGGTGACGTGCGCCGGTGGGTAGCTCACCGCTCACTGCTCACTGCTCCGCCTAATCCCGTGATGTGTTGCCCAAAAATTTATTTCCTTAAAAATACCTTTGAAATTCTCATGAATCAGAAAACGTAGCACTGAAATGGAAGATTTCATCGTAGTTCCGAAGGGTGTAGAGGTATGGGGGGACGAATGCTTAAGGGGCGCAATATTAAAACGTTTTTTTTTTTTTAAATATTTATGGAAAGAAACATAACATTAGTTCCTATCTATTGGAAAACTAGATTAATTGAACTGAAACCAGTGTATAGAAAAAAAAATCCTCGAACTTAAAAATTTCCAATTTTTTTAACCAGATCTGGGGAAATTTCCTCATATATGCCAACGATTATCGCACTTCTCCGGACGGGGGCGTCTAGTTGTACATCTTACCGGTACGTAATATATCTTACTGGTGACCTGACACCTAGAATCCCTTTCACAACACGCTCATCTGCAACCATTTATACCATAACTGTTATCCTATCAAATGTATTGCCATAATTGTGAGTAATGTTCGATTGAGAAAACTCACTGGGTCGGTATGCACAGATATACCTACCTACCTACCACAAGATTTATTGTTTGCTCATTTTATTAAAAATTATGTCGTAACAGACTCGATCGTGTGATAGCGGAAGGCGTAGGCGTTTAATAGATATTAAATTCCAAACAAAATATGATTACGCACGTGCAATTAATTACGGATGACAATTCCTCGTTTACATACAAAAGTTATTTTGAAGCTAGGTGCTTGATTGTTGATTTGTCGAATGAGCACGATCGTTGGGCATTGTAAAAGGTCGATAAAAGTAAATTATCCGCGTATTAACCTCACAGGAAGCTATTGTTGTCAATTGATCGCATTCTTTTGACATTTTTGAATACGTAGCTCTAACATATTTAAATATTCATGCCACATTCATCACGAAGCAACGGCACCACGAACCCCGTAAAAGTAAAAACGAATGCGGGGTTACCTGCCTATTGACGTAACCCTCTGGTTGCTTGTTGCCACTTATCAATTGGTTCGTTCACCTGCCATTGAGCCCTATCAGATTACCATCTCTGGCCATTCATTACACAATTTAACCCTCACACGCCGGGGTACTTAACACGCGAACCCCTTGCCGCACAACGTACCCCATACAGTGTATTATTGGCAGACATCGATAATGCTGACGCTTTACCCCATAACTAGAGGCTGTTAGAGGAAATTGAATTAATTGCCTGCGGTGTGTGCAGAATATAAGCAATTAAAAGTCTTATTGAAAAAATGTCAGTGACGAATTGTAGATTCACATGCTGTTCGTGCGGTGATATACATTAACTAATCATTGAATATCTCAAAAAAACTTAATAAAATGCTTTAAAAAATACATAAATTATTAAGTACACTATTTCACTGTAATAATATCATACATGCGGTGTTTTGAATTAAAATTCTGATAATTAAAGAAACTTGTGAGTGAAGGTGCCATAATATTATGACATTTTTTAATTTTGGATAAAAGAAAGTTTTACATGTCCAATTTTCAATAACAATCTTTTCAATCTTTCAATAAATTTTCGTTGACCTTAAAAACAGCTATGTTGATACAATACCTATTTGTTTATTGTATAAAAACACAAACATTAATTTACGTACTAAGAACCTTGATTTTGTAATATTGTCCACCCACTCACGTCTTCGATTATTAAACTGCGTCTTAACTACCTCAAGTCAAGCATTTTTTGTGGCCTTATGACCCGCAAAAATCTAATAGAAAATTCACCGACACGCGACGTCGCGACGCCACTGCTCGAAACGACGCCCGGTCACACGTCACTCACTCGTCACCGCCCGCTCACCGTACCCTGTGCCCTGTAGTACCTTGTGAAGTATATATTATACAGGACTGTGTGTCTACAAGGTACACGGTAGTAGAAGTATACAGTGTTGGGTTTAGCCCCTTCCTAAACAGGGTCGTGTTTGTTTTCCGCGGCGACTCACGAACGGCGGGTGAAATGTTTTCGTGGGCAATTAGCGCCGTCAGCTCGCGGATAAGTCCCAATAATTGGTGAATGATGGAAATATTGACAGATTATCGGAATGAAAAATTCTTTTCTCGATAATTGGTGTTGACGTATTTTTTCCGTCTTGTCTGAGAGCCGTAAATCAAAACAACAATAATAATAAATTTATAATACTGGGATAAATTGTAGTGTCATTTTTCTATGAAATCTCAAGGGCATGTTGCAGGGCAAGAAAATAAATTAAAACTACAGTTCTAACGCCTACATAGATAATAATTTACGAATAGATATTGTTGGTTGTAAAAGTTTTTATTTAAATAATATTATTAAAATATAATTTCAGTTTGCCGTATTTGAAGTAGAAAAAAGATTTTTTTTTATTACCCTTTGAAGGTAATACCCATCAATGTAATGTCATTAAATAAATAGAAAGTACTAACAAATCGATACGAAACATGACATAGAACAAGACATAAAATAAAATAGTATTCCGTTTAGTGTTTCGTTTATTTTTATTAGTATTAATTTCCTATTAAATTAAATATTACATTGATGGGTATAACCTACAAATTTATTAAAAAGTTATTCCAATAAATTTGAACATTTATGTAGACTTTTGGTAAAAATCCATTTGTGTCCCATATGAATGAAATCGGATATATTTATTCGAGACACCTTCAAGTTTAAAATAAATTCGACAGAACTTTGTGATCATTTATAAAGACACCAGCCAAAAATATGGTGAAATTTTGTTGAATCCGAATTTCAAATATGAGATCGCCAAAAATGATGTAAATCAATAGATCTCTATCCGGTTCCGGTAAGACAAGAAGTCCTGGATTCGATTCCCAGTTGCGACTTTACCTTTGTATTTTTCTGTGTTTTGTTCTATTAAATATTTCGTTTAGGGTATTATAATTATCTTCTTCTTCAATTAAAATTTTCTACCAAATAGGTTTTCCACTTGTTTGATTTAATTAATTGAGTGTCCCCCAGATTTAAGCTAAGTTCATTGTAAAGCATATTTCAGTCTTATATTATTTAAGACTTGATACACAGAAAGCACGCTTTCTGAACTAAGGATCAGCTGTTTCACAGAATTTGAATAATTTATCAAATTTCAAAGTTAAAAGTTCTGTGAAAAGTAATCCTGTGAAAGTTCTATTCAAGTTTCGTTGTTGTATCATTGTGGGCCAGTTGATTCAAAGAACCTAAAAAATAACATAACTTGTATGGAACTTTCAAAGAACTTGAAAATTAACTTGGAAATTCGATTTATTGTTTAAATTCTTTGGAACAACCTTATATATCTGAATATGAACATGAAATATGAAGTATCTGACTGCACTTTGGTTCTTTCTGCCAATTCATTAAATCCATCGGTAAAGAGACCTTTTTTTTATTAAATTGATCAATTTTATTCAAGCATTCTAAATTTAACAACTCAATAAATTTGAAAAGCTTTGTTATAGTTTTAGACAAACATGACGTAATAATAATGTCACCCATATACTAGCATTATTGACTAATATCGAACGATACTGATTGAGTGAAGTGATGAAATCGATTTACCATCAAAGACGTAGGTGCTGCATTTGACAAGGACAATAGTATAACTATTCAATAACCGTTGTGACATTGGATTTGATGTAGATCACTGTGACACCGGGCGGGGAGGAGGAACCGACAGGTCTGCGACTTGACGGTGTGTGACGGGCGCGACAGGAGACACAGAGAGATTTGGCATGCCTCTTGCGCTCTTTCGTGTACAGCATTCACCTTGCTTATTATAATATTCTATTAGAACAAAACAGTACTTTGGTATCAGTGTTTTACTTATACCAAAGTACTGTCTATATATTAATTTTAAAAATCCTAATTTAAGTAACCCTGTCAAAGAACAAAATGTTTCTCCTTGGCCAAGAATTTTGACTGGTTTCGTGAATTCCTGTATGTTTATGGTAGAGAACGGTCACGGCATTGTGCAAAATATGTTTTCTTTGAGTGAGTTTGAACATTTTGCAAATGTTCTTTTAGTATAAGGGTTGCATAATACCTAATCATGTTCCTCTGCAATGAAAAAAAATGTTTGGTGAAGTTATGTTATGGCAAGGTTGGGTTAAATTAAATTTAAATTGAGATCTGTATGCCATGAAGGTTAGGTTAGGTTAGGTTTAAGATTGTGCTAAACATTCAGATGCTATTCTTGGTAGAGTAAGAATGACTAGTCAGAAGATTTACATAAAATAAACAACCGCAAACATAATATCTTGTACGTTAAATTATTTATTATGATTCCGGATACTTAATTGCCTTCATCGTTTGGCACAACACCGGTGCGTCTGAGGCATCGATCAAGCTAAATCCAAGATAATGTTGTATCCACAAATCACTCTCTCTCTTAAATAGAGAAATGACACGGGACAGCATCTCTGCATCTCTGCAGTTCTGCAGCTCTGATATTATTATAATATGACGCGTCTCGATGTGATGATCAAATAATTTATGCCGGGAGGGGATTAAATTAATAGGACATGATTTAGCAATGTCCACGCGCTCGTTATTGCGAAAAGCACTGTCCGGTCGTCGGTCGGTAAGAAATCTATTCTTTGAATTTCGAGCATTTCAAATAAAGTTATTGATAACTAGAGACATTAGGATCTCAAACTAAACATCCAAGAACCAAACTGAAACAATATTTGTACTTATATTTTGGTGATTCCTTCTTTTGGTCAGATAGTTATTCACATCATAATATATTACCGGTGGTCGCCCAATGGTCGAAATTCGACATAATTAATTTAAATTTAATGTATTTTTTATGCATAATTTAAAAAAAAATATTAGCATTCTGCACTCCTTCTCTGTATAAACTACTAGCTGGTTCCTGCCATGCGTTGCTATGCCATTTAAAGAAATAAATTGACTCTCCCTTCTTATCCTTTCCCGTGCGTCCCCGTTCTCTTCCACCTTTCCCGCCTTCCCCCTCCCTCGTCTCTTCCCTCTCCACGAACCCCACCTTACCCCTACCTTTTCTCCCTCCTGCAAAAATATATGAAATACACACATTTTCATTTATACAAATTTCCTAACGCCAGAGCTTACCATTATATACAGCCTTTGTTACTCGCTGATAATGTAGCTTTCTGTTAGTGAAAGAATTTTTAAAATCGGTTCAGTAGTTTCGGAGCCTATTCAATGCAAACAAATACACAAACAAACAAACAATCAAATCTTTCCTCTTTATAATATTAGGATAGATAAGTGTGCGAAATTTCATACTCCTCCGTCCGCGCAATTTTCGTAAAAAGGGGTACAAAGTTTTTGATTCACGTATTAATATATAGATATATATATTTTTGGCTTTTAATGTTTCTTTACCTTTGTATTTAATGTTAAGAAAATCATAAATCCCCTTGAACGGTTGATAATTGGATACCAACGCTAAGAACATAACTCCATATCAGGTGATTTATATTATGTAAACAAAACTGTTAGTTTACGTAATATGAGTGCCCCTGAGTAAGTTATCGAAGTGAACATTGAGTATTAATAGGTTTATCTATTAGAGTAATATGTGCAGATGCGGTTGAGAATTACTAAATTGTGGAGTATAAATGAATTGTTATTCTAATAAGGATACATTTGGTTCGGTTCTGATCTGGTATTTCCTGAAGTGTGCATTTCGAAATGTTTCCCAATCAAACAGGAAGCTTTTGACTATTTTCATTGTTTGAGTTCGGCTCGAGCAGAGCTTTCCGGGAGCTTTTCCCACTTTTTTAAAGTTACCGAATGAGTCGAGTCACTCAGCGCGCGACATTAAAATGATAACCAAACGTCTCCCAGAATGTAGCAAAACACGTCCGTCACGGATGACTGTCGAGGTTCGTATGAAATTTATATTATAATTATTTTAAATTTCGAACAGAAGCCGTCAGCGGGAGAATAGATAAAAGGTCACGGCTTGGATTCCTGCCAGGGCGAAGAATTTAGATTTGCTGCTGAATGGCGTCGTTTAGCGAGCACGAAGCCGTGGCTGGTGACAATAATGCGAGATTGATGCCTTCACGTTATACAGCAGCGGTTTATATTATTTTGATAAGTTGGCCAATATCAAGCTGTAGTAGTTCGAATCGCCAACTGGGAGATGAATTTCGAATTTATCAATAATTATCAGAATATTTTTTTTCGTCATCCATCAACAACGGATAATGATGACATAATATGAACCCGCTAATTCATCAAATTTTATCATCGGTAAGATTACTTTGACATGCAAACCAAATATTGCGCGAATGCTCGACGGGTTTTAGGGATAATTTGATTAAATAAAAATAAAAATTTTGCTTTGAAAAAATGCAGAAACAAGGAGGCATTAAGTATTTATCGCTTCCTGCGGGCGGTCCGCTCATTAGCGGGAACAAGCAAAGGGCTCGCCTCGAGGTGGCGCTTCTGGCAGAGGAAAGAGAACACACAGGCAGAAGAAGTGTTGCTTTGCATCAAAGATACCAAGAGAGAAGATATTTTATCTTAGCTCCTTGTCTTGAGCACGATTAGATATCAGGGTTACTGAGAGACCGCATTCAAAAGATTCAGTAAATCATCCAGAAAGACGTCTTCGCTTCGCACGTAACTACTGCCTTTTTGGTTTCTACTTCTACTTCTTCCGGTATCCACTCATGTCTGTCTTCACACTGTAGGCTATACCGTGGAACAACTTTGCTGCTACTCACAGCAGTTAAATAGGTTTGGAAACCGTGAAGTGTGGCGTTCTTGTGTCTTTTTTTATATCTTTATCCCACCTCTAGTTCTTGGTCAAATAGAAACTCCAGTTGTCGTGTCCAATCAATCCGGTTAGTTCTGAATTTATATACAAGCTTATCGATTTTCTCATTCAACTTTGAATGCCCATTTGCCCAGCGAACTTAAATTCTCGTATAGCTGTAAATCTGCCAGAGCTGTCTCTCGTATCAATCGCCCCGTGTAACTCCCCAGATTAGCATACGGATGCAAGTGGCAGTGCATTAGCATTTCGCGGGCGCGGCGATACTCCTTGCACTCTGAACTGGAAAGATTTGCTACCAGGAGTGCAGGACCTCGTGGCGGTGTGTGTGGGAATGAGGACACTGGAGTAGTCTTGATATGGAAAACTCTCAGCGATGCAGTCTCCAGTTCGTGGTTCGAGTTATGCTCGGAATAAGAAATAGTGGCATTTCGTAAAATCATCATCATGCTAATAAAATATGTTTGGTGTATAATCAATTTAACTTACTACTACATCATTTCTCTATAGGGAAAACGGAGAATATGGATCTGTTTAGTCAAATATTTTTCTGCTGTTACCGTTGTTGTTTTTGTCGCTCCAACTCCGTCTTTTATTTAATTTTATCGTACCATATCTTCTAGCAATTGTTCACTAAGCTTACTCTTACGTGCCTGCACCAGTCTTTCGCTGTATCGAAATCTTCTGATTCGTAATACAAATTTACGTTTTTTTTTTTTAAGAAAGACAAACATTCCTGGGTTACGAATAACCCAACAATGTTTGAAAACCTCCTACTACCACCACAATAAGCGGAAAATGTTGCTTGTGTCATGGTGGAGGACTTAGCCAGTCAGGAATCGAACATGCGATGCCCGGGTGGGACCCAAACCCGATGCCCACTCAGACACTGACCGGCAGGTATATCAGATTTCATCACACGTACCTATCAGGAATTACATTTGCGTTTTCTCTATTTTTTTCCACTGTTAGTTCTATGTCTCGCTGTCTTTAAAAGGGTTGGTATGAGAATACCATCATGGTCTGTTAGTCTCACTTCCTTCGACAACTTTCCGCTTGCCACTTTATTTATATATTATTATAATACACTATGTGAGATACATTCGCAATATTTTTTTGATAGCTTGAACCCCTTACTTATTGAGTCACAAACGTTATTTATTTTGTTTGAAATAAAAACACAAAATGCTTCCACGAAAGCACAGAATGAACCGACAGAATGAATTGTTCAATTGGCCTTTCACATTATAATAATACATTATGAAGAAGCAACAGGATCAATAATAGCAATTATTCATCCACCAGATTATTGATCAAGGCAGCAGAGCAGTCCGCTGGCAGGTGCCAAACAGTGGCTGGCAGTGGTCTCAATTCATTATTCCGTTCTCTACACTTCGGCAGCTAACATAATCATTTCGTTCTGACGAAACCCGGTGCGCAGGGAGCGAACAGAGGAGCCATCGCGTCGTCCCTGGGGCGAACTGTGACACTTCAGCTATACCAAACTGAATATACACTGCAGTGGACGATTGGCGACACAGGCAAATAATAGAATCACAATAAGCTGTGACAACTTTGATTGATTCACCAGAAATAAAAACTTTTTATTTCAGTGATCTAAATACAAGCAAATATCTATTTAAGTGATCTACGAGCCTTATCTTACGAATATGATTAGAAATTTACCTCAATCTAATCAATCAAATAGTTATAAATCTAAAGAAGTAAAATTTCTAAGGTGAACTAGAGCGTCTTGCTGGGCTTTGTACCTATATCTGAAATTTCTCGTTGAAAACAATTATTTTTAGCTCCTTATTTCCCATGTGAAATTATGGAGTTTTAAATATTGAGATGAATATCTCTAAATAACTGACAAAAGACGCATATTTGTAACATCATATTCATCCACTATGCAACACGAGCTCACTTCTCAATTATCCCCTAGCGTATCGTATTATCAATTAACCAACTGGGCAGACTTTAAAAAAAATTATTGCATTCATTAAACGCAAATTTTCGATGTGCATGTAATGCGCCACTGATAAATCATTTATCGAGTTCGCATTTGAAATGCATCTCTCTCTGTCGGTCGGGATATTGAACATGAATGCATTCGTCACTGTCCGGCGATAGCTTCTGTGGTTCGTCATGTAGTCCAAAAATTGAATCTGACCATTAATTAACGCGACTTTTGATCTGTCACATGTTTTGCGGAGCCAGCGTTATATTCGAGCCAGAGCTGCTATCGCGATACGGATTCTATTTGCATTTCGCATCTAAATCACCTAATTCTGTCGGGTGAGACGAGGGGATTGTAATTTTTGTCTACTCCCGCCGCGCGCTGCGATCAATCTTGGGGCCATAACAATAAATTATTGGAGCAGACGAAGATCTCGAAATAGATTAGAGCAGCTTATTTATACCGGTGTCTCTGGAGGTGCTGCAAGAGCGGTATATGGGAGACTGTTCACCGGTCATACCTCTACCACCAAGTCTGATACCTTGTCCCGGCTCTAACCGCTGTAGACCGTAGACTGTGGACCTTTACTGATATAGCCACTCTAACGAGGGGCCGACGCTAATTTCACGCGAACTTGCTTAATCAAACGATGTCTAAGAGAGTGTGACAACCTGGTGACATGACTTATGGTATTCGCATTTAACTCGGGCCAACTAATTCTTTTCTCAGAAAGTTTCCAATCGTCATGATCCACGTCTTCATTATTCTGTTTAAATTTTTCAATATGGTTTTTATCTCGGCTGTTGTGTCTATCACCGTAATCCCGTGATTGGCCAGACTGACCCATCAATCGTCGGCTGACAAATTGCGCCTTTGACAATTATATCTTAAACGACATTGAGTGGTACCGCATTGATTGCAACACAAGATGAGTTACATAGCCAAATAAATGTGTCATCTCTGGTAATATTGATTAATCCTCCGCCGAGAAAAAGCCGGCAATAATAATAACAACTCGGCTTGGACGCTTTCCAAATGACGAAGATGACTGTTGAAAGAATTTCGAGGAAACAGTAATTTGGCGTGGATAATTTAACGGGATTGTTTAATCGCACACAATTTATTACCGATTTATTACCCGACACATTATTATGCATAAACTTTCCAAATAATACACGTGTTATTTGTGACTGACCCAAATGAGTGGTTGGATTTTATACAGCAGTAGGATTTTCAATAGATAATGGCTGGCTTAAACATGTACGAGTGGTAGGAAGCGGTTGATTGTACGCACATAATGCTCCCACGTCAAAATGAATTCGAACAAAAAAAGCAAAAAAAAAACTAACTGTTACCTAAATTCTCGCAGATGCCGGATTTTCAATGTTAACGATTATAACCAACAAAAATAAGTGATTGGTCGCAAAAAGGGAAGAAAAGTCAATAGTTGACCCAAATAAGTTGTGGGATTTAAATCAGCTCAACGTCCTGGAACAAATGGCAACACGACGTGTTCGATTGATTGAAATCTGGGATTAAATACACACGCACGGGCAATGGCGTAATTTATTTGTCTCCACTTTATGAAACATGTTATTCTTCCTTTTTTATCGGCTTACATGCAAAATCTCTAACATGCAACCATAATTTATTGAGACAAACGTAAAAATCTCATGCGACACTGACATTGAGATATTTATTTCGTGGCAGAAATAACAATGAACCTTCACAAATGCTTTTTTTTATTCGATACCATAATACTTTTAATCGCGAAGGTTATTTTATTTACTCGAGGTATTGGGAATGAGAGATTGTTATCGTTCGTAAAATGCGTATTAGGAACTCAATATACATTTTGGCATACCTACTTACATTGAATATAAAAAATTATAGCATTTGAAGTTAACAAAGCTGATTTGAATAAAATATGATGAACATAATACGAATCTACATCATTATAATATTAATAGCGCAGACTCGTGTAAAATCACGGGATATTATATTTTGCTTATGTTAGAAGCCAACTTGAGTACAATTCTCCTGTCTGGAATCCTCATTATAATATGCACGTACAAGCTGTTGAAAGAATACAAAACAAATTCTTACGTTTTCTAAATTTTAAAATGGGTATTCCAGCAAATATGTTAAACTACAACACAATTTTAAACGATATGAATATGCTTAAATTGTCAGACAGAAGAATTTTCACTGACTTGGTATTTTTATATAAAATTCTAAATGATTTAGTTGATAGTCCGGTATTACTTGAATTGATAAGCTTCCGAATTCCACTTCGTAATACTAGAAGTCGGGATTTATTTCAGTGCAGAAATTCTGGGACTAACTACCATATGTATTCCTCTTTGCCCAGAATACTAATGGAGGGAAACAATTATACCAAGTCAGTGGACATCTTCAATTTATCTTTGAATAAATATAAAATATTGTTATTGAGGCAGTTCAGTTATGTACAATAAAATGTTTTTTCTATGCTATATATGTAAAAGCCCCGAAAAAGGGCGTTTATTTATAAATAAATAAATATTATAATTTTAGGATTTGAAAAGCTGAAAGTATTTATAAAATATTTGGCTCATGATCAGTGCACATCAAAAATGAATATTGACAATTATTTTTCTAACATTGGTGATAAATAAGAGAAAAGACTGGAATTACGTTTCGAATGAAGAGATTTAACTTCAAAAATCATTGGCGATTGAAATTAAGATCAAATAAACAAAAGGATTGCTCATTTCAAATAAAGAATTTTTAATGAAAATAATTTATTTATTTTTTGAAACATTTATAGAGTGTTAACAATTATTATAGTTATAAAATTGCAATTGGGATGTACGTAGATATTAATACTCCAATTATAAATGTTCACAGCATGCGTAATCAATGTTTCGTTGTTACTACAAAATGAAATACAAAACATAGTAGTGTCACATATAAAACAACCTGGAGAGAAAGAAAATAAAGATAATAAAAATAAAATGATAATAGAGCAATCACATAATTGTTCTCCATGACATATCATGGTAGAAGATTGTTAATTTGCTTTTTGAAATATGTGAGACTGTTTGCATAGATATCTACATGGTCACATTCAATATATATTATTATATATACGAAACATTCGAGACAGTGGATTGAAGTATGCAATATTGTTATAAAATAATTCAAGATGGATTCAATTAAATTTGGTACGTAATTTATCGCTTGGCTATTAATATGACATGATTTACACTTATCAATTCATTTAACTTGAATAATTTAACGCATTTTCAAATCATGCACCGACAACCAAAATCTGTACGTTTAATGACATATAGATTCGTAGAAAAACAATAGCCACCTGTTTTCTCGTATTAGTCAGTTGGTACGTAACTACATGTTTATATTTCAAGAAGGGGGACATTTGTGACGGCTTCCCAGTATATTCGTTCGAATGGAAATAAATTAATGAGTCGTTATTTATCATTATCCGTAACATTTAATTATATTCAGCTCCAACTTAACACCACCAAACCCGAGTGGAGTCACCCGGCTGAAGCTTACACCGGTGCGGGCACACTCTATGCAAATGTTCTCGGGGAACATTAAAGCTCATCGATACACGAGCTTTTTAATTGTGCAAATAATCTGAGCAATGAATACTGAATACGTTAATTGAATATGAATGTGTAAGCTGGGGTTTAAAGTCGCACGCACACACGACATGGCCATGAAGGGTATCGGACGAGAGCCGCGACATTCTTAAATTTCAACAAACAAGAAAAGTCAATTAGCCCCGGGGCGGTTGATTTGTGTCGCGGCCGCCGCGCCGCTAGGGTCGCCTGGTCGCCGATACTCCGCGACTACTGCTTCTTGTGACCCGCACAATTTTTTTAAAGAAAAAGGAAAGAAGAAACCGACTGGCGCGTTTATCAGCGATGTATGGCGGGATGCGTAATTCTCTACTTTATCGACCTTGTTTGCTAATCTTGTTGTGGCGGAATTCGAGACTGTCTTCGCGAGGAAGCGACACATCGGGGACATCTGCGCTAATTAGGATGTCAAATTAATTACATCACATAAAAAATAACGAAACGATTATTTATTATGGCAATTTAAAAGTAAAATGTTGATCAATTCAACGATGGAGTGCTCCTTAAGACATTTATCATTTTACTAAGCACGCTAAGCTGTAAGAAAATTCACTAAAAATATTATTACTATGAAAAAAATCTATCCGTAAACAACAGTTAATAAACGTAGATGCAAATGAAATATCAGGTTTATTGCATGTGTTATCATTATTCGCGCAAATAATTAATCGATTTTTCAAAATGAGAAGTTGACTAGGCTTTAAATGACGTCATCTGAATCCGATTGAAACGGCCTATCAGATTGGTATACTACGATGACGTCACCTGATGCAAATTCGTACGGCGCCACTTAATACGTCAAATTGGAATTACAATTTTTAAACATTTTTTAAACATCACAATGTATTATGAAGCAAGCATTTAAAAAAATAATCTACGTACATTTAAGCTAGGGAGACGGGTATCAATTTGGGGGCGGGAATGGGTACCGCCGCCCGGGAACCATTTATTGGACAACCCACACCCTTGCCATAGGTAGCCCCAAGTGGTTCGCTACATTTGGTGACTTGACGGCCGAAACAGGAAAGACTGGTTGAGGGAGATCTTTTGATCTCTCCTGCTGGACTCTCTCGATTTACCACCTTGCACTGCAGTGGGAGGGATGAATTAATAGGTCCGTCATTCCTGAACACATTGATCCCGGATTCCTACCTACCCCTCATATATTTTTCATTCCCAGAACTTCCTCTCATTCCTTTCAACAAAAAGACCCTCCCACACAGGTTCCTCAATTATAAGAACCCGAGGGATTTTTTTTCCTCACGGCCTCTTGAGTGAAACTAATGTAAAAAAGGTTATAAAATAAATTTTTTTGTAATTTTTTCTAAAAGCTTAGTGGGTTGTTCTTCTTTTTAACCTACATAACTTTTACCACTCTGTCACATTTCCACCACTCTGTCACATTTTGTTTTTACTATAAATGAATTGTCTCTGGATCTCAGATGGGAAAAAAAGACAACTGTGATTTGTATGAAATTTACTTCTATCACGAGGAGTTACAACTCTGTAACGTAATTTTTACTACAAAAATATAAACACATATTTTTTTTTAATGTCACAGTCGTTACGTCTTAAGTACAGTACATTTTAAAGTAATTATAAAATAATAATATTGGTTATTCTGTTGAATTTTTCTCCATTAACTGGTTGAGACGACTTTATGTAAGTTAAAAAGAAGAATGACCCTAGTATCTAATGACATCGTACGACATGCGTCAGAACACCTACGATAAAGCAGTAGTAAATAGTGGTATGAAGTGGTTACCTAACAATTGTTCAATTTGGACATTGTCAATCTTGTCCAAGTCCATAAATAAATGGCAACGTACCAATGAACCAGTGAACCAGCAGCGGTGCATATTATACTCGTAGCATGACAGGAAGGAAAAGCGAGTACATAACCATCGGTAAATAAATAGTTTTGTTTCCGTTAGTGACAGCCGACCACACACGACCAGTGGGGGGCGGATTTAGATTTGAAGGTTGGGAATAGGTAATACCACAATGTACCGCAGGTATGTTTGCATTAATTGCATTGATAGTTTCGTTAGATAATATGTACGAGTTGTGACTAGGTTTCCAGTAACATTAATGGAATCGATCATTTATAATAAAAACATTTTGAAGAGTTGTTTGGTGGTCCGTCCTCTCTGCCTACCCCTTCAAAAAATCAAATTAAAAAAAGTTTCAAAATTTATTAATAATTCTTTTGACAATTCAAAAATATTTAATTTTTTCATTTGTTATTGCTTCAAGTGATGATAAAGCATCTCGTGGCGTATTTTTATTTTAAAAACAAACCAAAAAAATTCTTGTTTAAATATTATAATATAATTAATAAGTATTTAGAACGGACAGTGGCTAAGTTAGTAATGCGTCATCTCCATCACGACACAAGAAAATTGTCCGCTTTTTGTGACGGTGGTAGAAGATTTTTAATAAATATTATCAGATTATTTGTAAATCGCGAATGTTTGCCCTCCTTTATTAAAATTTTTACACATAAAGTATACCAGGCTTTCGACCGGTGAGCTTAGACGTCCGATATTTGCAATTTTATTTTTCAAGAAAATATTTTAAAACTTTTTAATATCAATAAACTTTGAAAAGGGAAAAGACGTCGTGTATAATTTAAATTAGCTAGGGCTCACACCTCTCCAGACATTTCAATTTTTTGGTTTGTGTAAAGTTAATTAATTAACAAAAGAAATTATCAATAGATGTCAGGAGACGCAAACTCCCTTCAGACAAGACCGCTATAAAAGACCTAGGTTTAGGTTTTATCTCTCTCTTCTCTTCTCAACAGCCAGCCTTCTTAAATAAGTAAAAGTAAAATCCTTGGTCTGTCTTGGGTAGTTTGGGTCTCCGAAATTATTCACAATGTAATTGGGAATAAAGCAAAATAAAATGTCACGAGTCCTTTGAAAGTTTCCTGAAGCTGCCTTATTATTTTACGAAGTTCCTTCTTCCAAAACAAAACACGTCGTATACGTTTTTTTTCTAATTTTTTACTTATCCAGTAAGTAAAAAATATGTAGTTAGCTGTTTAAATGCGGACAGCAAAAAAACAAAATATAACCTAACTCCTATAAATCGGTATTTGATTGGGGAATTCAATGCTTGCGAAAAATTTTTGATCTTATTTAAATGGTTAACCCGATTCGGCCCTGTGATTCCGGTAGCAAATGATGATGACTGTGCCCTGATGGGAGAACTGTGTCTTGTTTTCACCAGCGCCGGTGTTGGTGTTTGTGATGAAGGTGGGCATAGACCATTCTTACCGAATGGAGACTGATTCGACTCCAGAACCATGATGGATCGTTCTTCTTGTAGCGTGTCCACTATCTACCACACAGCCGACAAGCAGTCAGCCAGCCAACCAACAGTAAGGAACATTGTCACCATAAATCATCTCAATCCATAATCACTGAGACGGTATGCTGATTTATCGACCGAGAAACATAAACATCGAAATTTATCGCACCTACGTGTTCGTTTTAATTTAAAAAAATCATATTCCATTTGTAGAACGCGATTTAAAAAAATATACGTATTTGAAAAGGGAATTATTAATACAATATAATGATATCAATCAAATGACATATAAAGGGTCGCTACGGTCACAAGGGGGTGTATCTCAATATCTATGATTAAAATGGGAAAGGGCTATAATATTTTATAAAAATATCGCGCTGCCAAAAGTACCCTCCAGGCGATAAATTAGATTTACGAGTAATCCCAAAGTATTTTTATGAAAACAAAACAATAAAATATATTCAAAAAACAATACATGAGGCACGGCTAAATAACGAGCTATCGAGCTGTGGGCGCCCTTTCAAATGTAAGGCATGTCAAAACTTTGGACGATAATTAAATGAAATGGGGCAAAAATTTTAAACGCACTTTCTCATATATTACTCCCATTTATTGTAGATATCACGGAAAGCTGGAGCCGTTGGGGGGTGGGGGCCCACCCACATCTCCGCCCGCCTCCCCCCGCTATATGCATAATTCCGCCGTAAAATATTACGTCTGCCGAGAATTGAACAGATATCCTTCAAAGTAAAAAGGGGTGGCACGGCGCCCGCGTCCCGGGACATTTCGCCGTGATTTATTGGGCTATATAGTATTATAATTAAAAGCGGTGCCTCGACTGCCGCCCTGGTGTGTTCTGGGGTGGGCGGAGGCGGCTATAAATCTAGGCGGGCCGCGGACACGGGGGCGGGGGAGGGGGCGGGGGGGCACGGGGCACGGGGGCACCCCCGCCCACACACATTCAAATGCCACCGCACGACGGCCTTTCATCATTCTATTCTCCGTAGTTTTTCCTTTTCCGCCACCGTAGAGCGACAAGGCGGCGGGTGGGGTAGGGCGGCCAAGGCGAGGGGAGGGCGGGAGAGGGGGGGAGGGGGTGCGGAACGACTGCCCCAACTCGCTTGACGGAGCGGATGTGACGTTTCTATAAAATAGGATCAATTCTCATTCCCAATCGTTCATTTAACTTTCTGGAAAAAGAGTGGCAAACACAAACACGAAAGTTTTTAAAACCAATTTACAATATTCAAAACATTAAAAAAAGATTATGTTGACGTCTATTTCTGCAATATACAACTCCTTAAGTATGATAATTAATTTTATAAAAATTTTTTTTTTTCTTTGTGGGGGGCGAGATATGCATCGCGCCGCGCACCGCGCACCGTCCCTGCAAGTCTGGGAACATCTCATGTATTTAATATAGAGCATAACGGGCAGTATTTGCCTCTGCCGACGTTAAAACATAATATAAAATGAGGTTAAGACGTAAATCATACCCTGCGTCGGGGCGTCCATTGTGCGGTGTCCCCCGCCCCCACGTGACCCGAGGGGGGGCGGCCTGAGGGGAACAGAGGGTTCGGGGGGGGGGGGGGAGCACCCCGCAGGATATGTATTATCTTTACTGCCAAGGGGTGCTTATAAAAACAATACTGCTATTGTTCGCTCATTTTTTTCGCTATTAGAGTTTTTCGTAATTGAACCTGTAAAATGCGGGATTTCTTGCCGCTCTCTGGAATCCGAGGAGTAAAATAATATAATGGCGGGCCGAGAGAAATGGACAACCCTTCTTTATCCCATTGTTCCCGCGGGATGAAAATGATATAGATTTGAGGTGTTTGTGTTTTTTCGGCGTTATTCTGAGCTTATTGTCACCAGCTGGGCCCGGGGGCCGAATGCCGGGGATTGAAAATATCTTTAGAAAAAAATTCATCCCGAAAAATTAACGGCCTTTTTATGTGCATATTTATTAGGCTAATCTATTCATGCCTAGATTAATAGCGGACCCTTACGATCCGTAAACAAATGAAATATTAGTATAAATTTCAGCAAATTACATCACATACAGTCTAAATTTCGAATCGCAATATCATAAGAATGCCTGTCTTATATTTTCAGGTATTTGAAACACCCTCCAAAATTAACATGAGAATAAAAAAAAACCTAACGAATATTGGAACCTTTCTACCTTCTCATTGTTCGGATTGTATTTTAATTGTTTAGGTTAGGATAAATGTGATTTAAATTAAATACACACCAAACCTTACCTTAACTTGTCAAAGTGTTACCTACATACCTAAATTTCATTCATATTACGAATTTTCCCCCACATTTTTACATCCTATGTTTCAATGTCAAAAAACACCTAACGAATATTGGATTGTATTTGAATTGTTTAGGTTAGGATAAATGTGATTTCAATTAAATACAACCAAACCTCGCCTTAATTTGTGAGTGTTACCTACATACCTAAATTTTCATTCATATTACGAATTTTCCCCCACATTTTTACATCCAAGTCAATGTTTCAGGCAGCAGAAAAAACTGCCTTTTATTCTCAATGCCGTTTGTTTTCTTCGAAACTCCATTACTGAATGACTGGGGGGTTCTCTACCTACCTACTCTTGCTTACAGCATCCGTCTTATCAAAGAAAATATATGTTTCGAATGTAAACACATTCAGCAGTGGACTGTTGCGAAGTATGCCCATATATCTGGTGACTGAGTGAAAGCAGGACCATTTGGAAACGAAACTATTTGAAACCCCAACGTATTAGGCTTCATTCATCTCCCAAACTACCGCCCTTAGATTTATAGCCGGGCGCCGTGAGGCTCCTTCCTACCTTCGGACCCCGTGCCCAAGGCTCACAATGGCGTGGGCTCGCAACCAACTACACCCCCCCACTAACTACACACTGGCGACGAGGGAATAATTAAAATGTCAGATTCATCATAACCTTAAATATATTAGTTTTAATTATTCATCACATTATTTGCAATGGCTGGAGGAAGCTGACCAGGCTGGGAAGTTTTCCATGAAAAAACTGGCTCTTCAAGATTTTTTATGGTGTTTAATTTGAAATGAATAATTTAACAAAATCTAGCAAACGTTGAGTTTGGCGTATATTTCGAAAAGTTTCATCTACGGAGCTTATGAATATAAAACAAGACGTCATAATGATGTTTTTTCATAAAAACAAACCTGAAATAAGCGTTTGAATAACAAACAAGAGGTTGTGTTTGTAATTTTTGCACTTTTCACTTTGTGTGTGGTGACTGCCGAACAACTCAACAAAGTGGCACTTCATTATTAGCTAAGGATATGATGAGCTATTTTTTTCATTACACGTAATGACATTTCAAAAGCGTTTTTTTCGTTATTTGTTTTTGGGGTGTTATGCCGTGTTGAGCTACCTCCTTCTTTAGCCAACGTTTCGGATAGCGTTACAGTGTCCATCATCAGGGCAGATGTGCCCACATCACAACACATCTGCCCTGATCATGGACACTCCAACGCTGTCGCTGAAATATTGGCTAAAGAAGGAGGTAACGCAACACGGCGTAACACCCCAAAAACAAATAACGAAAATACTTATGGCCGTGAAAATTAAAAAACGTGTCTTTTAAAGGGTGTTGAAACGCCATTTGTTGACTTCTCAAGGAACATTATTACATATTTACATACACAGCTAAAGAAATTTTTTGCATTAGAAATAATTTATTAAAATCAGTGAATAAAAACACAGGTTTTCATAATTTTTTATGCTATAAAATGGAACATTTTTTGGCATTCTTTTTCAGTCTGAAATATCTCCGAAATGAACAAGTAAATTCACCAACCAAAACAATGTTGTCGAGATACTTATTCTAAATGTTCTCCTTTTAAAAGTGTAACTTTGCATTCGATGAGAAAAAAACGGCAAAGTTTCAAGTTCTTCGGGGTAGTATTACCAAGTTGGAGAGAAGTGGCATAGGTTACCCCCGGTTACCGGCTCTTTTCGGGCCTAGCCGACCTCCCCCCCGCGCCAACTTACCCTTGCCACGTCACCCTAAGTGAAAAGTTACATTTTTGCGAACAAACTCGCAATTTGTCAATGTTTTAAAAACTTACATAATTTAGAGGTTTTAACGTGAATGTACAGTGACGTCTTGGGACGATTTATTACGGTCCAAAGTAATAGTGGCTCATTAAGCTCACAGTAATTGAAAGGATAATAATATATCACTTTAATAAGAAATATTGACATATGCCCGCGATAAATGATTCATGCCGGCGTTAAATAAAAATAAGATTTGTGGCTTTAACTTTTACTTTTACAAAGAGATAAAAAAGATATTTTCAGAAAAGAGAAAATGTTTTGTAAAAATTCTTACTGTACAATCCACTATTACTGATCGTAGAATAGATGATAAAAAACACAATTTACACCTAATACTGCACTACACTTTTTCTAAAAGTTTTGTGTATATTTTGAAAATAACTTACTAGTTGGTATATAAATGCTTTGCCAACATGTTACTTAAAGTTCTCTAATAATTACTATTACGAAACACGTATTTAATGTTAATACATTTATTCAAATAACGTGAGAACATTTGTTTACGAAATGTAGGTATAGTCTGTCAAATAAGAGTAGAAAATATTATAAATGGAACTACAAAATTTGTAGGCTGGAAAGACCCATTTATTGCGACTCTTTCAAGGACATAAAGATTCTATTCCTACGCTCAGGATGCAATTTTTAATGTTCTCAATAGTTATTTGGACAGTTAAGAATATTATGAACTAAAAATGCAATTTGCCTATCCTGAAACGGGAATCCTTCCCAGTTGGATAGACAAAGTACCATTTTTTATTGTTTCGTTTTGAAATATGTATGTATATAAATAAATAAATAAATAAATAAAAATAAATTTAAATGTCAAATATTATTTTAAAGTGTAATGACACTGAATGTATAGAACACAATATACCAAATTTTAAAAAACATTTTTTTTCTAGAAAAAAAAGCCGAAGAAGCACTGTTGTTAAGTTACCTACTTAATGACATAAACTTGGTTGAATGGTGTTTTACAAAATGATTTGCTTTAATTTAATTTAACATAATTTTGAATTTAACAGTAGGTAGAAAGGAAGTATCACTAATGGTGAGTTAAGTTACACTACTTTTAGATCTGAATGAGTTAAATATATTCAGACCTAAAATTAGAGACATGATCTAAAGCCTGGGCAACGCTAGATACTTAAGTTAGTATTAAATAAATGTGAGCAATTTCGAAACTGCTTTATATTTTATTACAATATCATTTTTCTTCATTATGTTAACACAAAATTGCAAAGGTATAACAATAATATACATATATGAAATTCTAATTTTGAGATCAGTGGTTATCTATATCTCACTGAAAAAAATTATTTTTTCAGTTTTATGCCTTTTTGATTTTTTATAAAAATGTAAGTTGCACAGATTTACAATAACACGATATGTTTAGTATTGCCATTTGAGCAACAGTGGCGTCCTCCTATGTTTTCAACTCTTATTTGACCAACTGTACATCAATTTCTCCTATAGAGTAGTGGAAATCATAAGTTGCATAAATATACCTATTTTTTAAACACGAGATATATAAACAAAATCAACAACGTGTTGTAAGAAAATAAGCGAGAAGTCGGCACCTAGTACTAGTATATTAAGAATTCCATCGACGGAATAAATTCAGAACTGAAAACACGACTCGGAGAAGCAGCATAAATTAAACGCAAAGGCAAAACACGTCAGTTTTCGCGTCATCGTTAAATCACAAAAAATATTTTCCTTATAAATCAGGAACTTTATATTGTTTAATCAAGCGAAATTTACGCATCTTCGCTCAAATATACGCAAACGTAATTCAATTTTCATAGCAAAACTTCAACCCCTTCCCAAAGTAAACGAACCCACACAGATGTAACACATGCACAATACATTCCTAATACATTCACAATACCTTGGCAAACATTCACACGTTGACAGGAATCTGTGTACGTATTGTAACACACACACGCGCCGTTCCAAGAATCAAACATAAACATCATGTTTCAAAATTTGCTGGCAGCTTTGACAAATTTATGTAAGTGTTTTACGCGATCCGAGACTTGTTCTGGGGGAGGTTTACACGGGGGGTGGGGGGTGGACGGGGAGGGGATGATTCGCGACCCCTAAACCCCCCGTCACCCGATAAGGCATACGGGAGCCAGGGAGTCAAAAAGGCTGTTGTGGCGTTTGACTTCAAAACTTTACAACATTATATTATTCATTAATTAATTAGCGATAAATTATGATAGTCATTTATTTTTTCTATTAAAAAGATATAAATATGAGGATTTTTTGAGGATTTTGATGGCAAACAGAGTACAGGAAATATGTTTTTACGATGTTACGAATTTTGAGTTGGTGTACGTAGATTTACATGATGACCACCCAAGTCGCAATTGTCCCGGGGCATCGGAATAGTGGAACGCCCAATATTGTAGAATGTTGTGAATTAATACTGGGGGAGGGAAAGATGAATTTAGAATATAAATTTTAGTCGAATAACTTAGCTTTGGCCTTTAATCGTTTGAAACAACGTTTTAAATTTTTATTGTTCTCCTGCCAAGGCAGCACTAGGAGTATCGTCTTTTCTGAACTATGAATTTATCAAAGCACCGACTTCTTCTTTCAATGACTTGCAATGTCAAGGTCAAGGTATCTACCGCAAAATAAATGTAGTAACTCAAGTAGCTATTTAATTTCTGTTTTAACCAGAGATAAAATTATTTCTTATCTCCATCTAGGGATTTTGATTGATCCTCAAATTTTATAGATAAAATAATTTTTGTGAGGTTTGTGTCAAAAGTTGTGCCCGTCAAACCGGGCAATACTTTCTACGTTTCAATCCCTTAAAGTTTGCAGTTTATCAGGCGGCAGTCGGCAGTCGGCCCGTGGGAGGTACGGTGCCGTGTAGCCAGATTTATGTGTTTACTGTATAAATCAAAGTTACCGCTGACTCCTTACACCGCCCCCGTCCCTCCCCACACAGCGCCCCCCCGACCCCGCCTCCCCGGCGACCCTGACACCCCAACACGACTGCAGCAACAACCCTCCCCATGGTAAAAATTATGTAATTCCGCATATTTCATATTTTGCATGACAAGTTGTATTCTTTTGTTTTGACAAGATACTTTGTACGTACCCGACGTCAGGGGTGGCTAGTCGTGACGCGGAGTGGGCTGAGACTGCTGGACGGGGGGCGCTGAGAGGAGGGCGGTACCGGGGTGACGGAGACACGGGGAGGGGGGAGTGGGGTCAAGGGGGGTGACACGTAGCGCTGAAATAAAAAGTTATGCCTCAAGTGGAAAGCGGAGACGTGTAAGGATAATTTATGTCCTTTGTCGCCCAGACAGCAAACAGTGACTCAATTAAGGGAATGATATCCCTTTTAATGAAAATATCACGGCTCCTCCACCGCCGCGCGCCGCCACTGGCGCTGCTTTATTAATTTATGTGTTTTAATTAGCGCGCGATGATAATGCCCGGGAAATTATGCTCTTTTTTTGAAGCCTTGTTAAAAATATCCAAATCTGCAGCACTCGGTACTCGGTACGGACATTTGCTCAAGTCTAATTTATTTTTATTTGTAGTGGCGATATTTGTCTCCCACCGTTTCATTTCACCGGTCTGTAGTAACCTTCAAAATCGTGTACTTAATTTGAAAAAAAAAAGTTAAATTACAAAGCGAAGAAAAAACATGTTTTGCATAATGCTACATCTCACAATTTGTTTTTCCAACCACCTGATCAAACATATGAATGAATGAATAAGTAATCCATGATAAATCTGCATATTTATATATCAAGCAATTATTTATATTCATAATATTCGATAATTTGTTACTAAGGTTGTTATTATTCGTTGTCCAAATTTATAATAACATTATAAAATTTTACTTTATTAAATTTTCCTTAATAAAATTTACTTATTAATCTACATTAAAATTTCCAACTTTTCATACTTATTCATGGATATTGCATAGTTCAGCATATTTTAGTAGATAAATAAGGCGCTCATCAAATGATTTTTTGAATTTATAAAAACCTACATCCAGTAAGTAAAGTCAAATAAAAGCTTAAAATCAACGTAGTATATTTTACACATTTTACAATTTATTTTTCTATCAAGAAAAGTCAGTGTAATTAAAATAATAAATAATTGTTAGTAAAGGTTAACAACCCCTGCGCCTTGTTTTGAATATGGACGAGCCAACGAGACGAGGATTTAGCAATTGTCACTAGCAATTTGCCGATATATCCATCACGGGGCCGCTGCGAACAATCGCCTTTGATGTTGGCTGCTGGTTGTTGGCTGTTGGCTGTTGGCTGTTGGCTGCTGGCATCGTTCGACACCGCCTCGCCTCCGTCCAAAGCGAGCGCTAACGGGGAGAAGAGAAAATGTGTAAATATATCCCAAGTACTTTCTGAACTCCTGTTCCCGTTTCCCGTACTTCGGAGACTACGTATCGTAGGCATTTTGTTATTTTTTAATATTTATTTAGTGGTGAAAATAAACATTTCATTAATACTAGCGTGAAAATTCACGGGATATCGTAATTGTATGATCAATGAACCTGAAAGAAGCATGAAAAAAACATTTGCCTCAGATTACCTTTCAAAATTAAATTCGCCTTTCGAGTGTATTTGGTAAAGTTGTACAAGTCCGGTTTACGTATAATATGGAATATTCCTTGACGAAGTTCGATACACGCATAATACGGAGTACTCCATTTTTAATTAACAGGCAATCAAATACGACATGTTGGAAGTACCAACCTTATAAAATAATTTCTTGTCATATTAAAAACAAACGTACCTTATTCGAATTATTCACGGTACTACTGGTATTGGGTTGAGGTTCAAGCTGCGTGTCATCAGCATTTGGATTATAACAGTTTGGAAAACCAACATTTAGCAATCCTTTATAAGGTACGGTCAAATATGCCCAATAGTGTTTCTAAATTATCAGCGAATATAAAAAAAAAGAAAATTTAAAAAATTTCGACATCTATTTGTCAAATTTTTAAACAAAACAAATACACATTTCAAATAAAGAATTATAAATTCAGACAACAGTTTCTGTACCTACTTTATCTCTTGTTTCATACGATTCAAGCTTTATCAGTTCTTTCTACCAATTTTGATATTTAAAAGTTCATTAAACTTGAATATGATATATGATGAACTTGAATGAATAATTTTACCTATTACATATAATTTCAAATTACGCCTCCTTGCACAGACAACTGAAATTGGTAATTTAATGTAAAAAATAGTAACACAAACTAAAAAAATATACTTTAAGTGGGTGCGAGTAATATTGGCTTAAATATTTTATTTATTTTTATTTTATTTATTCATACACGCCTTGAAGGCTTTTACAGAATCACATTATTCAAGTTACACATGTTATTCAGGAGTATAATTGTAAGATTGAAGTATATAACATTATAAACTGTACTTTAAGGATACAAACAGGTTTAATATGTACATAGGTATGTAGTTTCGTTATCATTAAAATTGTACAAAGGAGTTAAAAAGTTTACATGGTGTAATAATGGTAAAACAGAAGAGTGCTTAAGATACTTAAAAGTAGTTATTGAGGAACGTGTAGGTATTTACTATGTTGATTTTATTATTAACTTGATCATGAATAAATTGTTCGAAAGCAAGTTTTTCAAGAATTCAGCAAAATTAACGCAGCGATAAATAGTACCTACACATAGAAGAAAATAAATAAAAAATACATGAGTTGTAATATCTTGAAAAGTTATACAGATGAGTTCAACAAATGTATAGTGTGATAGTAAAAAAGTAAAAAATAGTACAAATTATGGTACAAAAAGTACAAGATAATATTAATACAAAAGAGAGAGGATAAAAAGGTAAGTACTTAGGTAATCTTTGTATACATAAGTATTAAATTTTGTTTTTATTGTGAACATGAAGAGACCATCGATTTTAATTTAATCATTAATATATTATTATTGCTAGGGCACCAAGATTTAAATAGAAATTTAAGTCAATGTGAGTTAGTTATTATATTTATAACAATAAATACGAGAGGATTGTTGTTAATTGTGTTCTTATTTGGCTACCTTTATTATTCACATATTTCATGTTTTGCGATAATTAATAATTTGATAAAGGTGCAATTGATTGATATTTATGGCTTTATTTTAAATATTCTAATATACTGAGTTTGAATTTAGACACAGATTGGTGACGATAAATGTCGATTGAGTTGTATTTATTTCCGAGTAAATGGAGTCTTTGGATGGGAGAGTTTATAAAATAATTATTAGCGGAATTGGTAACAGAATACAATGCATTCGACCGAGTTTCGCGAGTAGGTACTCGCAAATTAATAAAATTTGTCAAATCGAGGGCGTCCTTATCCTTATTAGACGTAACAATGTTCAATTTTCTGGTTCAAGGCATAAAACGTTTATTTTGAAGCGGCAATTACATAATATTGCAGTTCAGGCGTCAAAAAAAATTTCGCAGCCTTTTTCGCATAGAGTTTTAGATTATCTAAAAAAAACTATATAATGAAAATTAGTCTTTCAAAGGCCATAAAAATTATTATATTCTAAAAAGTGGCCAACCTCATTCAAAACAGTTATTAAATGCCTACTTCCGTTAATAAAATTATTTGCAAGGCTCTTACCGCCGAGCGCCGGCATTCTTCAGTGAATATGATTAAATCTTGTAAAACGATGACCCCGAGTAAAAAATCATTTTCAAATAACAAGCGCCGAATTTGAATACAATGAACTAAATTAGCATACTTACGAGTTAGTGTTAACTCGCCATAAATCTCTCAGGTGTTTGGGCCGAATGAGGGTTTGTATGGGAGCGATGCCGTACTCATCAAGATGTTCTCTTTATGGCAGTCGTTAAAAGTAAAGGAGCCCTTCAAGAATAAGAATGCCGTTACCGAAATCATAAACGTCACCTTCAGTCAGATCGTAAATTATCACGTGACAAATATAACAAAACCAAATCCACGCGAATGATACCGGAATTTTCGCCGTAATGGTGAAAGCCAACAGAAAAAATGAAACAAGAAAAGAATTACGACTTGAAAACGATTTATAAGGAATTTTAATTATAGTTGATAAAGTAGCGTGAATTAAGGATACAGAGAATGAAAAGTTATTTTTCATTGTTTTTTTGTATTGTGGCACTTGTTTCAAATCATTATTGAAAGTTGGATATTCGGTAAAAGTTCGGGTTTCACTGTGGGAAAATGAAGTGACATTTAATTTTCCCCGGTGACAGAGAAAATAGCCCGTCAGCTGAAAGCCGCAATGTCCTTGAGAGTAGTTCCAATCACTCAAGTTACATTTCAGTCGCCAATCCATCAGCGTCGGGCGGCTGAGCGAGGAACGGCAATGATATCAATCATCTCACACTATCGATTGGGCGGCGGGGGACAGTAAGGCGGCAGGAGGGGGGGGGGGGGGGGGTGCATCCGCCCTGGAGGAGAGCGTCTGGCGAGGCTGCCTCGGGCGGGGGTTAATCCGCCGGGGGGCAGTGCAGCAAGCAGCGGCGTCCCTCCCCCCGACTTGACAATCGATTGACGGGTGTCGTTGCACCTCCTTCTCCCTCCCACCCCCACCTCGACTAGTCGCCCCCACCCGCCGGCAGCGGGGGCGAGGACATTTGTTTGAACGACCGATCTGACCCACATTTCACTGATATTTATAATAATTGAACCGGGAAGCTGAGAGATGCGGAATAAGTAATAAATCCTCCTTTCTTCTCGGAACGGCCCGCCTCAAGCGCCGTTCTCAGACCGTCCGCTTGCGTCCTTCTGCTCTTGGAGGATTTTTATTTTTCTGTTGGCTGCGCGAATGAGAGATATTCCCCGGAAGAATGTTTGGGATGGCGCGGGATTTATGAATATTATTCTAGATAATGTTGAGAATTTAGCTTCTTCTCTGAATGAGATAGACTTTGATAGGGATCTGCGCGCACCGGAAGGGTTATGTACTGCACTTGAGTTAAGTTCTACTTCCCGTAGCTTGAATTTCCGGTCAGTTCTGGCAATTCTTTTTATCGCTTCGAGATCTTTGTCTAGTTCATTTCACACAACATTGAGACTGTCGTGATTTATGTTTTTAGATCATCCTGCGCGGTCTTCTAAAATATTAGTTTTTAAAATGTAATTTATTAAATCTACTGCTCCAATTCTGTCAGGACCTACAGGACGTTTGGATTTGCGATGACATTCTAATAAATTCTCTACAGTTTCGCGTGCATGCACTTTCATCAATAATTATTTAATTGTATCTTTTTACTAATGATATGTAGTCAAATTAATTAGAGAGGGAAATAAACTAGTGCCGTATTGATCAGTATTTATTATTTCTTGATGAAATAATTTCTCTTGTAAATTTATAATTATAAAAGAACAGCGACTCGATAAAAATGATTTATCATGAAACAATTTATGTAAATTAAAAAAATTATCAATGTTTATCAGTTAAATTTATTTTGTTACAAAATTCAACCAGGTTCATAAACAGCATGCAAAGACGTGAGGCTGTAAAGAGTTGCGTTGGGAGGGGGGGGGGGGAGCGGTAGGCAGAGGGGTAGCAGTGGGAGCATGAGAGGGTGGTCCAATCGTACGGCGAGATGGAACAGAGGGCAGCCAAGAGTTGAAGATTTACGTCGTCAAATTACGTCCTCCTGCGGGAGGGTGCATGCTCCACTTCTTCCCGCCAGGTCAACCATGTATAATCAATACACACTTTTACTTTATGAGTGTGTGAATCAAAATTAATCAATGTAATGAGTAACAGACTCTTGATGAACGAAAATTGATTTATATTAGCAGTATTTCGATTATATTTCGACCACCACAACACGGGCATGTGCCTAGCATGGTGGTCGAAAAATCATAAAATTCATGTAACAAACATTTTAATGAATAAAGAAAACTTAAAAAAAATATTAAATAGAGAAAGATTTTTAACATTATTGTAAAATTTAAATAAGTGTCCCAAATGTCCAAATATAGGAAAAACTAGGGTAACCGCATAAATATGTGATACCTATCGTGTTCAGTGGGTGGACAGGGGTGTGGGGGTAAGGTGGCAAAAATAATTAATGAGCAAGGTAAGGAAACACCCGGCGTTTCAGGCCATGAGGAAAAAAATTACTTCAGGGTCTATCATCTTTGAGGATGCTGTGTGATGGGTCTTTTTAGAGAAAAAAAGGGGAGAAAGTTCTGGGAAGGAAAAACGTAAGCGGGTGAGTGGAAACCTGGGGGTTAGTGTGTCCAGGAGTGACGGACGTATGAATGATCCCTCCCACGGCGAGGCGATGGGTCGAAAGAGTTCAGCTGGAGGGGTCTAGGTTAGGTCTCCTTCAACCAGTCTCTCCCAATCCGGCCCGGCACGCAGTAGGTGGGCAGACGCATTCGTCGCCAAGACCTAAACAAACCTCACCTAAGAACAAGGGCACACCTAACTAACTAAGTAACTAAGTCACCAAGCATTGCGAACCACTTGGGGTGACCCAAGTGTTTTTTATCCAATAAATGGTTCCCGGAGCGGCGGTACCCGTACTCGGCTACTAAATTGAAAAATTATTAAATAGGTAAGCAGGGCTGAACCAATGAGTGTCTCTTAGGGAGACACCCGCAGAGATTATATTCTGCTAAGGAAAGTGTGGTTATCTGTGAACAATGAAGATGTAATAAAGAGTAAAGTGTACAAATGCCCGAAAAAGATATCATTTCTAAGAAGTTAAGATTCCTTCCTCTATTTTAAAGATCGTCATAGAAACATTGTTTGGGGCTGTTTATGAATATATGTTTGTTTAAGTCAGCGTGTTCGTGTGGGAAATGTGAACATTCACAAATAACGCAAGGCTGATGTAAACGTAATAAGTAAGATCAAGAAAGGAACGATTAGAGAGTTTTGGCATGTAGAAAATATCGCGAATGAACAAAAAAAGGCTTGTAAGGATGGGATAATATGTCGCAAACGTGAATGGTAGAAGAAGTCGGGATGGCCGATAAAGGCACGGCACGGTCAAATTAACCAAATACTTGTTGTCGGGCTTTATCAAAAATCAGTAAAACAGAATGTTTAAATGTGAATGAAGCAAGGAGCGCGTGCCAAGATCAAGTTTTTTGGCGGTCTTTCCACTCTACCTACCCCTGCCATGAAACATTAGTAAGTTATCACTAAATAAATAAAGAATTTTATTGCTGGGGCAAATCAGTTTTGTTAAATAAATACCGCATAATTTTTACTATGCATATGTGAAAAGCTCCTAAAAAGGGCGTTAATAAATAAACAAATTATTTTTAATTAAATGTTTTTAAATGAACACATATTTTGTTGGATCTAATTAGCAGTCATTGATCTTCCACCCTCTGTCCATTTTCTATCATTCCATAATATTTTACGGTTGTGGCTGCCATATTCCACTGCCCCAGGAGGTGGCAATTTTGGGGGACCGGACAACTCAGAATGAAATCAACTCAGAACCTCCTTTGAAAAGTCATTAAAAGTTATGTAAAAAATATATTAAAAAATTGCTTAAATAGGTTACTTTAAATTAGGTTGTGGGATATTTAAAAATTATTTTTTTCATAGCTTTTAATAATTTTTCAAAGAAGTTTTGAGTTCAGTTGATTCTGAGTTGGCATAGACCCAATTTTGTGCTACCTATGTCAAATAAGAACATGTACAAATTAGATTCTTTCACAGAATGAAAAAATGTTTTGATCGCAAAAATGCCAGGTTTTATGAAGAAATTTATATATTTATGTTATAACAGTCGGTGATGGTGCCACTACTGTATTTGTCACCCATTCAAAAGTCACAGTTCACAAGCGGCCGTGAAATTGGTGTTCATATCGCCGTGACACCGTGACAGCGTGACAGCGGTCACAGGACTGTGTCGCCCGTGACGTGGATTATCTCCATTCGCATCGACATTCAACATCACAACTCGCTATATACTCGTACATACCTAGTTCAGTACACACGGGTTTCTGCTTCCCGGTACAGCCAGATTTCAAAGTGATATGTCGATAACAAAGCTTTAAAAATATGATACCTTTTTTAGCTATTTTATGTTACCTACCTACCAATTTTAATACATGTCTATCACGAAAAGTTGAAATGCTGAAAAGGGCAATAAATCCAAAAATGAGTTAAATGTGTCATTTTTCTTCATTTATTCATTCTTTATTTTGAAATATTTTTCGGAAAATAAGAACGACTTTTACGACGTGCATTTTAAGAAAAAAAAACTGATAAATGAAATGCTGTTATTAAAGAAATTTTCAAAAAATGTTAAGTATTTTGAAAGATCTATTGAGTGGTATTTTATAATGAAAAAATAATAATTTTAGGTCTACAAAAACGGGAGGCATGGTTTTTGGAAAAATTTAAAAAAACTTTATTTTCGATCTACTGATCAATGAATATTTTGTACTTTACATCATTTCAAATTTCCGTGATCGATGTATTTAAAACATGGTAGCATCGTGGCTTGCCATATTTAAATAAATTAAATTAACACTTTTTGAAATAAATTTCTAGGTAATAAGGTTTACCCCGTCGAACGATTTGGAAAAAACCCTTCAATAGATAGGACTAACGTTATTGTTAATTTCATGGTTTTCATATTCATAGTTTGTACAGACACATTCAAAATTGTTCTTTTCTTTAAAATGATTTGTCTGATCTTTTATTTTAGAATTCAAGTTAAAATGTTTGAGGAAATAGTAAGCACTTTATTTTTTTGAGAGATGAAATAACTCACATATTTTTTGTTCTTGTTTGTCCATATTTGTTTATAGTTACAGCAGCTAGGTATGAGATAAATGTTAAAAATATAAAAATTAAAGTTCAAGTTTTTCAAAAATGTTGACCGGCTCCGCTCAGTGGACGATGAACAGATTATAGACGGAGTCACATTTTTATCCGCAAGAAAGTCCCAATGACTGGCGCAGCGTCATATCACATTTCCATACAATGAAACAGAATCGCCCATTACTCCGGTACTTCAAGACACAGCAGATAGGATACTGTTCACTGTGCAAGATGTACCGTTTCTGGTCTCTGGGCGCCTGGTACAAATTCATGGAATGATGGTATAAATAAGTTATTTCTTGGAAATTGAAACAGAGGCATGACTCTATATTAAAGGATTTTCCTTGATACTCTTTACTAAGAAGGAATTTAAGGTTAATCTCCTAACTGAAATATCGATAGTGACGTAATTATTCAAGGAGGTCAAATATGATCTTTGTCGTTTTATCGTTTTTTGAATAGGAAAGGACTCAATTTCATTCCGATGTGCCGAATTTAGAGTCTTCACCCAAAACGGAAGGCAATAAAAAATCAATGAGTTTTAAAGTGACATTTTATTATCGGTGGTTTGTAAACAATTTCATCAAACAAGCAAACTCTTAAAGTTTTACGATCCAATATGTTGATCGTATAATTTTTACGATTCATTCCTTCATTGGAAGAAGAACATCTCAAAGGTATTGAATGACACGTACCTTTCACAATAAAACCAAATCTAATAAAATCGCTTGAAAATCGATTAATGCAGATATAAATTCCTGGTCAGTTATGACCGTCGAATATTTAAACAGTATTATATAAATTATCCTACGTTAATTGACGACGTATTTGAATTAAACTAATATTTATTTTATGATGATCGTAAAATTAGGATTACAAATTAACAAAAGCACCGTATTTGTTATCAGAAAATAATAAATTTAAAACGCCTTTATGAGTTTCAAATTCCTCGAACCGCGAGCAACTTTCGGAAACGTTAAAAATCGTTTTAAATACACGAGATTTATCTCTCGTCTCAATCAAACAGTAAAAACGCGAACATGAACAAAACTTGTCGAACTTTAGACAGAAGTGAATATTTTATCGTCGTTTTTATTTATTACCTCTTTTCTTGCAACATTTAGAATGTTGTTCTTATGAAGTTTAAAACAAATAAAGATGTTTCAGGGATCGACGTTTCTATGGATTCGTAAATAATGTTATGCTTTTAGCTGTAATTAGTCATTTAGTAGTACAGTATTTGCAGTTTAACCTCTTTGTAGATAACTTCCTGTGATAGCAATGTCAAATAGTCGGATAAGACGCATGTTATTTGACAGGATAAAACAAAACTTTTCTTGATAAACATATATTTTGTTGTACCTACTACGATACTTTAAAAACGTTAATATCGTAGGCATATATTAGTAGACCTGCCATCAGTGATTAAAGCGTATTATTTCCCCCTCCTCATACCGGTTACATTTGGAGCCGGCTGGGCTCGCGAATCCAGAAAATGTGACGTCATCATTCTTGTGCGAACCAGCGTCGAGCTCTTATCGGTACATTTTACGAAATAACACGGAAAAAAGGTGTCTTGTGCTATGAAAAAATGTAAAAATAGTAGTGAAAAAGAGAATAAACCGAATTGTCGTATTAAATTTCAAAGGTAAGCATTATTTTACATTATTTTAAGCTTATTCAGATTATATAATATGATCAGTTTTAGTAACATATCCATCACCATAATGAATGTAGGCGTTTCTCAAGTGTGTTCGTCTCTGTTTACTGGGGTAAGTAAATTATGAAACATTTGTAATAGTGTCTTAACTAAATACGGCAACAAAATATTCGACTTCGTCGTATTTGGACTTCGCAAATTTGTTCATAACGTTGCGAGCAATTCGCGCTCCCATGTAAAAAGATTGTCTATTCATGTCTATTCATAGAATAGATATTAATACTGAAACAAATGCAGCATTTTTTTATTAAACTAGATATCCCGTTAATTTAATTACTCATACATGCACCTAAAAAATTAAGTGTATGATTTTTTTGGATTCTTTACTTTTACAGGCTTTTTAGTGCACTTCAAAATGATGGCATTAATGCATAAAATAAAACACAATTACGTCCGTAAAAAAGGGTAGGCTGTAATTGCGAAAAATACTAAAAATAATAAATTGTTAGGTACTTGCTGGTGCGTAATTATTGCCAATTTGGAGAGACGTGAGGCAGTCTTATCTTATGTGGAAAGCTTCTAGTGGCCGACTTCTGGTTCGTTTTTCTGTTTCACCACGTGTCTTTCATTATTAAGAGATCCATGATCTAATATCATTGTTTAATTTTACTTCAGTCGAAGCAAGTGTTTTGAGTCAAAAATGGATCAAAAAATGAATTTGTCAATTCTATCAGTTGCAGAAAACATACCGAACGAATTCAGAATCAATCAGGCAACTTCTAGTTTCCTCCCCCATTTCCCCCGTTAACTATTCTGTACTGCCTCCCCGACACCCCCTGCCAGCCATCACGGCACACAACCATCTTACCCCCGCGCCACCTACATTTCAATTCAAAAATCTTAAAAAGAGGTCAGATATGTTCAAGTTTGCCTATATTGATGCGTAGCTTTTTTGTAAAAAAGTGGAACCATGTCATTCTCGATAAACTAGTTCCAATTTCAAAAATGAAAAATAAAATAATTTTCTGTTAAAACATTACGTTAATGGACAGCACTTATTGGCTTGTCCGAATTATCAAACAATTTCAATTTTGAAAAATTATGAACAAAGCGAATTTTCTAGAGTTCATTGAACCGGTAGTACAGACAGAGTCACAACTGAAATTAGTTTATAATAATAAAAACAAATATGAAACTTTTTTCCACTTTAAGTTTATTGACCGTAACCGGTTTCAGCTAGCTAGAGCCATCTTCAGACTGGTACAAAGTATTCTTAGTCTATATACACAACACATGAGGGAGGGGAAGCAGGGTGGTCTAAAGGATTTTAATCAATTATATTAAGTACATTTGTTACTAAATCGTTTTAGACTGTCAAATTTCTAAATATTTTGGTAATTCCAGTGGGCTTATTACCTTGGGTTTGTAGCTCACTTCAACATTATTCAGGGAAAAACCTTACAATTATGAATGACCTAATTTTATTGTCAAATCGTTATTATAATTTTTTTCTTTATTATTTATTTATTTATTTATTTACGCCTATTTAGGCTTTTACATTTTATGATGCATGGGATTTTTTAAATTTAAAAAAATACTTAGAAATTATCCAAAATAATAAACCAAAATATTTAGAAATTCGACAGTCTAAAACGACTTAGTAACAAATGTAATTAATATAATTGATTAAAATCCTTTAGACCACCCCGCTTCCCCTCCCTCATATGTTGTGTATATAGACCGTAGACTAAGAATAATTCGTACCAGTCTGAAGATGGCTCTAGCGAGCTGAAACCGGTTACGATCAATAAACTTAAAGTGGAAAAAAGTTTTATATTTGTTTTTATTATAATATATTATAATGGAATTCCATCAGTTTCAAAAATAGAAATTTTGAAATTAGTTTTTTTTGTGTATCCAAGCATGTGCGTTATAAGGCAGCACAGAGCTACCACATTTATGTGAAATGCATTTAATTGGGTACAAACTTAACAAAATTTTAGTGCATCACAAAGGAATAATTCTATTCGCTAAAAAATAATCAATTTGATTATTATTTGGAAGTTGGGTAGTTGATAAAAACTTTATGAAATGAATTCCTTTGAAAATCTAAAATTCCATTTCGCAATTTGCGACCCCGTACGTGCTCTCCTAGAATAAACGTCGATCACAGTCAGCCCGACCCCACAAGATATTCCCACCCACTCCCACTTCACCCACTCCTCACCAACTCTTCACCCACTCTTCACTCGCCATCAACCTTTCCCAACATCCCCCCTTCCCCTCCCCACTCCCCGGCCTGGCCTCCCACTCCCCTCCGCTGCACCTGCCCTGCTTACCGCCCGTCTCAGTTGAAAAGTGCAGGTGACACTAAGCAGCGTGCCTTCCCGCTCGCGCACCTCAAGGAGGCCGCGGCGAGCGTCTTCCATCTCGGTCGCCCGCTGCCCCGCATTGATCTGTCCGTGATGTCCGTTGGACGTTGGACGTTGGACGTTGGACGTGTGGACACGACGGAAGTATTCTCCATTCGCCATTTCTCCTTGCACACCTTTGTCTGACACCTCTATTATTTATAATGCAGTTTCGGAGATTGCAGTTCATACCGTTCACGGAATGCAGATCTCTTGCATTCCTGTACACTGCACAAATGGACACTCAATTTAAAAGGTCAACAGCATTATTATGTTCTCAAATGAAAACAGAAAAAACTAAATAATAATGATAATTTTAAGTAAAAATATGATCAGTATTATTATTACTTCTTCAATCTTTGCATATTTAATGTGTGGTGTCATTTTTATATGAATACCGCACAAGAGTCCCAACGGCTCCCGTCTGGAGCCAGTGAGACTATGGCATCCCCAATTGGTGTATGTTGTGAGGCTGAAGGTAGTGGGGAGGGGAAGGAGATGAGAAAGAGGAATGCTGGAAGTACCTGGCTATTCAGATCTGGTCACCAAACACGGCTAAAACCATTTCAAGCAACCTTTCAATTCTGAATGGTGGTCTTACACCAGAGCGATACTGAGAGTATCTACCACTCTAGAACGTGCAGCATAAATACTTTATATTATTTTAAATGAATAAATTCTGAAATAACACAAATTAATCAAACAAAATTTATTTGCCAGCCGGGATTCGATCCCGCGACCTTCGGAATGTGAGTCAACCGTTGGACTACGCCGGCCGTTTTATAATTAAATTAAAACAAAATACTTTGTAAAACACCACTACTTGATTTACATGTTTCGAAATCAAAGGTTTCGTGGTCAGGATAAATAAGATTAAAATTAATAAAAATAAAGACATACAAATAAGAACTATCGGCAAACATATTGAAAACAAAAATTTTAAATAGTCTGGTTATTCAAAGTAATTTGTTGTTATTTAATTAAGTATTATTATTTAATTTATAAAAAATACAGGTCGTCCGAAGGCATTAGCAAGCTATGGAGAAGCCACTTACAGACATCTACAGTTTGATAATGCTTTCGCAAGGCGAAACAGCTGTCACGCGTATTAATAATTACGAGCAGAATTTATTTAAATAATAAAAATGTTTTTTCGAAAATTAAATTTTTTTCAAATTAAGCTTTATAACAATAAATAATAATTTTGTTAATTATGACAACTTAAAAAAAAACATTACAGGGCGGTATTTATTCGAAATTCCTGCTTACATTGCACTCGCATTAAATTGAAAAATTCCAATTTGAAAGCCATTTTTGTTTAGGTATCAAAATACAAAAAGAGTAAAATGTCGAGTTAATCGATTGTCAGCAATTGATTAATGAAAGCTAAATGAATGATAGGATCGTAAACTGAGTGTGAAATATGTAACGTTCATCATTTGAATACGGTTAGTTGTTAACAAAATTCACGGTGTTTCAATTTATACAAAATTGCATTTCGCGTCGTAAAACTGACCGATTTTCGCGCTTTAAAACTTTAGCGTTGTCCATGGTATGCATTCATTCGTGCACGACTCTCTGGCACTAGTTTAGGGAGGGGGCGGGGGAGGTGGGGGTGGAGGTCCCGGGGGTGGCAGCCGGGTGGGTGGCGGGGGGCGCTGGACACAAGTTGAAGACTGTCCCGTCTGTTCCCGACAGTCCGGCTGACGGGGGAGACGGGCGGGAGGATTGTGGGAGGGGGACTCTAGAAGCTGTGTCACTCAATTTTATTCGAGAGCGAAAGAGTCGGCGGATGGAAGGCTCCTTTGAGGTGCGCGAGACGGAATATGTAAGGCAGTCGAGCGAGCCGCCCATCAGCTAGCATCCCTAGCGCCCCCCTTCCGCCCCCTCGCCGACCCCCTGCCCAGGGATGATTAGACACAATGTCCGCCCCGGGCATGTGACAGCTTTTTATTACGGACGTATATTGTGTGACTTTCGTCAGACGGAATGAAGACGGTGACAGTGTATTAAAAGGGAATGTCAGCGATAAAGCTGTGTCGTGTATTGCGCAACCTTCCTCCCAACGTTCAGCACATTGGAGACTGGATACTGGAGACTGTTGGACTGTCGAGATGGACACTGCTCTGATTATTATTATGTCAGTTTGATTCTCACCGGAGACACAGAGCTGTATAGTTATTTGAATGTCAGTCATGGAGGTCAAACTAACCGAAAATATATTAGGAAAAGATACAGCCAGAAAATATTTTTAAGTGTCTCGCGTAAAACTCAAGAAGCGAGATCTGGCGTAATGAAACTTTATATTTATTTATATCATGAGCTATCGAGCTTTGAGGGATTAACTAAACGAAAAAAGAAGGTAAGATAATAATAAGGTAAGGTATTTAAAAATAAGGTAAGTCAACTTAGTAAAAGTGTTGTTGAAATTACGAGTAAAAGGATGGTTATTTTTTTTTTATATTAGTTCCACATAAGAGGCCCTGAAGAAAATAATTTCCTTCAGGATCTGTGTCATCTGTGGGGAAGCTGTGTGGAGGATATTTTAAGAAAACGAAGTTGGGAAGGAAAATAGGAATCTAAGGGTCAATGTGACCAGGTGTGACGAACGTATGAATTCATCCCTCTCACTGCGGTGCAACGCGGTGAGAGGGATGAAGATCAGAGGTGTTCAGAGAGATTTCTACTGGAGAGATCAAAAGGTCTTCTTCAATCAGTCTCTCCCTATCCGGCCCGCCACATAGCAGGTAGACAGGCGTAACTGCTGCCAAGACCAGGACAAATCCGTCCCATCAATCCTGAATCCTTTTTTTTACATTAACTCCACACAGGAGGCCTTGAGGAAAATAATTTCCCTCTGGGCCTAAGCCTATTTAAAGATGCAAAGAGTGAACACGGGTCTTGAAGAGACCCATGTTGTAGGAGGGAGAAAACACAGAGGCCGACAAATCGTTCCACAGCAGAGCTGTTGAACTCAAGAACGAGTCGTAGAAACGACCCGTTCTCATGTGACTAATGTCAACCGTGTACAAATGTTGGGCGCGTGTTTTGCGAGTTTCCCGACTACGCACCGGTGCCGAGGGGATCAATGACGCTAGTTCCTCGGAGCATCTTCCATTGTAATACTGGTAGAACAAGGACAGCATTCCCACCTGACGCCTGTGCTCTAAAGATTACAATCCGTTTGTTAAGTTAGGAGAGTCTATCAAACGGACCTTAAAAGCCATGAATCCTTAAAACAAGTAAAGCATTTTTCGGAGGTTTCTCTTTTCCAACACCCAATGTTCATTCCAAAATACTAGAAATTTACGTATAATCCTTCAAATTTGATTAACTTTAAATAATATTACATTATATATCTATAATCTTAATTTATAACATATTCAAGGAGTATTGTGCCCGGAGAACAGGACTTTATCTGGGTGCTTATCTGGAAAAGCTTTGGAACTCATGCCCTATTGTTTTTCAAGTGACGGCGGTCAGTAGCCAGCTTATTTAGTATCTACTGCACGGACTACTGGTTCTTCGAATCTTTTCTAGGGGTGAATATCAGATTATGGAAAGACTTTGTACCAGGATAAATAACGTGATTTTTTTATTGTCTACTTGCATAATTCCTACATTTTAAAAATAATTAAAAGACTCGTTCAATACAACACTAACTTTCCATCAACTAGTTTCGGACCCAACCGTGTTTTCGTAAGACAGATATTAATATTACACATACACGGTGTTAATGGACGTGCCTGACTTTAATAAGTGATTATTTGCAGTAAAATATTAAGATTGCGTTTTGGTTTCCGGTGGCTTTTTTGTCACCCAAAAACATAAAAATCAATTGGTATAGCACATTTAGGATTGGGGTGGAGGATGGGTGATTTTCAGCAGTGATGATAGAGGAAAGATTTTTGTTGTTGCTTGTAATTGAAAAAATTAAAAAATTTCTCCGTGTAAAAAATATTGTCAGGAATCACTGGTTAAAGTAAATCAGATACATCTACCTATAAATACATAACAACGGTTTGTATCACAAAGTAACAAATTTACAAATAACTTTGTTTATTTGTTCTGCAAGATCCTCAAGAGGCGATAAATGGTATTGCATATATATTATTATTTGGTCACAAACATACATAGATATTTAATTTGAAAATAGTGTGAAAATAGTATTTTTTGGTATATCTTGGCATAGATGTCGTTTGAATTCTAGTTGGAATAGAACCACTTCAAGTAACACAGAAAGCTTAAAATATATAAGACTGCGGAACTCAATAAGTTCCCGAAGTTGGATGAATATGAGGAAGAAGTAAGGAGGAAGGTGGGCAGAGAGGTGGACAAGGGAACGATCATCTGAATACAAGCAACAGTTTAACAAACAAGGAGACAAAAGTGCAGGAAAAGGCCTCATTGTTTATTCAATGATGCATTCAACCGCCCCCCGGCCATAAACTTAACTCCCGACCCCACTCTTCCCTCCGCCATGGCCCAACGTATAAATAACAAGAGCCTGTTTTCCGCCGCCCCCTCACTGGAAAAATACTGTATTTATCAGTGACTCAAGATGTTGCAAAATTCAAATATTATACGTCGGAAACGTAAATTAATCAGGCAGTTTACAACATTTAATGAGATAAGCTTCGGATAATGAATTTGATTACACCGATCATTACTGCCGGAAGGTAGACTGTACGAAAACGTAGCCCAGATACGAAGTTCGAACTTTTAACTAGATCAAGCTAGAAATAACTAACCTATTAACCGAGGCGCGCAATAATACTTTTCAGAAATCAGGGTGAATACTCACTCCCTCACAATGTTTATTGCATCCTTCAAAAATTAAATTCTCATACAGAGAGGTATATTCGGTCACAAAAATTTTGGGGAGGTGTCTCTAGAATAAAAAAAAAAACACACGTATATTAAATTGCCTATTTCTCTTAATGACAATTAGAATGAAAAAATTATTATTATAAGCATTTTTTTCATTCGCTTTTCAGTTTTCATCCCCAAATCTGTTTACCAGAGGCGTGACTTTGTATTTGTCAAGCTTACGTGACAGACAGCGGAGCAAGTGGGAGGAGCGGGGAGGTGGCGGAGGAGGAGGAAGAGTACTGAGGATCCGTTTAGTTTGCACGAATAAAGCTGACCGAAACTTAACTCTCTACTTGTCAGGGGTAGTTTACTATGTTTGACACTTTGAAGATTTTCAAGAATTCACGTGGAACATTCCTACGAAGGAGACATGTTTAAAATAAGGTAAGCATAACATACGTAGAATCTATCGCTATAACCCTCATAATGAGACCACGTTGCAATAAAATTTCGCAATTTAGCAATAGCAAACCCTTTATTGCAATTTTTAAAAAAAAATGCAATAAAAGGGTTCGCAACTGCTTTTTTGGTACAATTGGTATAATTTTATAAAACAAGCTTTTTATATAAACAGTTAAAAAAGTGTAGAATAATACAATTAGCAGATTAACCAAAAAAATCCCTCATAAGCATCGCCAGTTCGTGGGTATAGTTGAGTGTTTTTCAGACAGTTAAAATTTTACTCATAAACATACGTTATCTTTGTAGAAGATAAATAAATAAAATTAAATACATAAAAAATAAATTCAGTGTTTACTGAAATACAATTCAAAGTACATTTTCATAAAGATTAATAAAAAAATGTTAAGTTACAGCAGGTCAGATATTATAGCAAATAAATGTTGTTCCAATGGTATTTATCCAAGACTTTAAAACATTTATATACCTGCTGTAGGAGGATATATTTTACAATCAATTTCTGTAGCCTTATAGAGATCATTAGATATATATTTTGGCTTGTTATGGTATGTCTTTTTATCTACAGCCTATGTTACGCAATGGCCTACGAATTTGACTTCAAGGCACGATATTTGCCGCAATGCAAAATGATATGTGTTTAGATGGTATGTTTGGATTTTTGATGGATGGCTATTTTGGAGTAATGAACGACGAAATTTACAAACGTCTCTTTTCAGCTGTCTTTACAGCTATTAAACAATTTAATGTCGCATAAATATCATGTAAATGCATTGTTCGTTAATAATGCGTAACAATCCAGATTTTTATAGTTAGTTAAGTAAACGTATACTTCGCACACGTGTAAGCATATTCAAATAACGAAAAACTCGCGTTTTCTTTACTTCGTGATATTTTCGGGGAGGTGGTGGCATGAACTTCCTGTAGAATTACGCCTAAAAGTAAGCAATATTTTCATGCGGCGGGGAAAAAAGCAATGGGCAGGTAGGGCGGGCCTGACTTCAAAATTCTGGGATATTGAGCACACGAGCGAGAGATTCTTTATTTAAATTTTCATATATTTGCCACCGTATGCGTACGTCAGCTGAAAGATGATCATCTGCCGGCACTTCGGCGGGAGGCTGCTCCGGCAAAGGGGGGTAGTTTACATCCAAATGATCGGATTGGATCTCAAGCGGGCCACCCTGGGGGCAATATGGACAGAAAGCCATGAAACCTGCGAGAAGGGACGCCACTGCCTTTACACACGGATGCCAAATCACTAGAAAGATATAATATCAAAGATCAGTACTCTCATAACGAGAGGATGAACGCAATTTTTTGTAGAATTTGCGGAAAATAAATACAATGTAGGTAAAATTGAAAACACTGAAGTCAGTGATATACCTATCAAAATCTGATTTGAATAAATAATAATACCATAAAGTCAAAAGCAGAAGAATTATTCAGTTTAAAAGTATGCAAAACGATGATATTCAAAATTTTGTGTACGTATTTTTATATATTTTTTACAAAAATAATACTAAAACCGATGCATTTCAAAAGGAAAATTACAACAAATTATAGTTAAAGTAATAAATATATGAGGTTACGTGAAGGATAAAGGATTTTAAACATACTTAAAAGTATTTCGTGCTTAAACTTTTTTAAGGACATAAGGAAAATAACCACTTTTTCCGCGAGGCAGTTGATTAACCCCGTAAGTCACCCGAGGCATCAGCATTGGTGAGTTAGTTCTGCATGAGAAGAATCAGAAGCGTGTGTTGACGGCCTCGCGTTAAATTATCCGGGACATAGAATCCTATTTCAGCTAGAATGTCAGAAGCTTATAAGTCATCAGCAGTACTGTGACATCACTAGACATCCTAGTGACACTAGACATCTGTGACATCCTAGAACTAAGGCTGTAGATACCCAGCATTCCCGGGATGAATGCTGTTGGAAATAGCCATGGGTAAAAACCGAACTCTCTCGTGGAGAGGCAGGTACCGTAGAAAATATTAAAATTTTCTCGACCATTAGTGACCACCACAAAGACGGTGTCCTCGGAGTGGCAGTTTAAGATGAAGCTATGCGAAAAAATGCAAAATAATACAAAATCATGTATTTTTGTTTTGAAAATGTATCGTTTAGAAGTATTATAGATGCTTCATTTAAATACTGCGTGTAGAACATATCTTGGCCCTTAAAAATGTCGGTAATTTTTTCAAGACTTTTAATAAGCCTAGAAAAAAATAAAGTATTAGGTCTAAAAGAAGACACTTTCAAATGCAAACTATCCAACTTATAAACCTCTTTTCTATATGGTTTTATTAATTTATGTGGCAAATTCAGTTTCTCTTATAATAATCGCAAAAAATATGATATTTTCGCCCGAACTTTACAAAATAAAAAAAATATGCATTTTCTCGTTAGTATTTTGGACGTCTATCAATAAGGCCCGCACTCTACGAATTTGGATTTTTAAGATGAACCTTATGCCATCGGCACAAGAACCATTCATTTGGCCCAACTATTTCGTATGAGTTACGTCCTAGACTCCGCGTTGCTTGGTTCCGTGAAATCAATTTTTAATTTCCTTGTTATTACATAAACAATGTGTAAAAAAAGAGTTAATGTTTTTTACAGGCCTTTACAAAATCAACCTGTAAAAATAAATTCTCAAATACCTTTTCAAAAGCTTTTAAACTCCTCCCAAAAAGAGGCGTGAATTCCGATTTCGTTTTTTTCCTGAACTATTGGATCACCTTAATGTTTTGCATGTTAGTAAATTGAATGTGTGGGGTGAAAAGTATCATACGCGATATAAGTGTGCCTATGCAGTGATATGTGTCCAATAGTCAGGATCTCGCAATGCCCGTCTGCGCAACACTTTATTCTTGTAACATTCTTTCTTTGACCGTTATTAAATCCACTTCAATTCGACGGAATGCGAGTGGATTTGCTCGGCGGACGTTTCCCGCAGCCACTAAGAGAGTGGAGGCTGCCATTCGAACCCGGACCCGAACCCGGACCCGACGCGGAACGTGTCAAGGGGCGCCCTTCGCATTTACATACCTAGCACGGCGAATTCTTCAGACACCCCGCAAACACCCCCAAACCCCGAAGCACCCTCACGTCCCGTATCTCCAAAAGCCAGAGGCGCGCGACAAGGGCGCTACAATGGACGGCGGAACCAGCTCTAGCTGACCGGTGATCACTGTATTACGTATAATTTAGTCTTCACTTTAAATAGATGAGCGGAAAAAAGTAAACAAATCAAATATTTGAGGAGTTGGGGCGAAACCGGTTTGAAAAAAGTGAAGAAAAAGAGATAAGTAAGTTATTACTTTGATGTATGATGATTTAGACGGCCGGCGTATTCCAGCGGTAAGGCTCTTGATTCGCATTCCGAAGATCGCGGGATCGAATCCCGACGTGACAAAAAAAAAATTATTTGATTAATTTGTATTATTTCACAATTTATTCATTCAAAATAATATATATAGTATATTTGCGGCACGTTCCAGAGTGGAAGATACTCTCAGTATCGCCCTGGTGTAAGACCACCATTCAGAATTGAAACGTTGCTTGAAATGGCTTTGGCCGTGTTTGTTGACCAGATCTGAATAGTCAGGTACTTCCCCACCTTCCTCTTACCCATCTCATTCCCCTCCCTACTACCTTCAGCCTCACAACATACACCAATTGGGGACGCCATAGTCTCACTGGCTCCAGACGGGAGCAGTTGGGACTCTGAAAAAAAAAAAGATTTCCAAACTACCAGCTCAGGCACAGTATGATTAACTTTGCATGAAAATCAAAAACTTCATAACTTTGCAAAAAAGTTTCTAGCTAGATTCATTGTAACTTTTGTATGTTTTTATTTTGCTGTTAAAACCATCAAAAATGAGTTTTTTTTCATCACAAGGTATGCCAGAAAAATTTGGCGAAGGCGCCCCTGATCACAATTTTTGTGATCAGAAAAATTCTGGTATATTATTTGTTTCGAGTGTCGTTTGCGGGCGACCCCAATATCCATGTAATATAATGCTCCGGTTCAATCTCCCGTGGTTGCGTATCAGGACATAACGTGATATTAGGTCGCAGGAGTCGTGAAGTGCGGCGTGCGAGACACTACACCGCTGAAGAGTAAAGGAGCCCGTAAAACCGGGCACATCTTCTGCTATCCCGATACTCCTCAATGCCTCTGTCAAAGGCCAAACTAATCGAAAGCCAAGACAGTTTATTTTTTTACAGGCGGTGTGGTGTTATCAAATTGAAAAGGATTCTTGAAAACAATATGCATGTATGCTTTACTTTCATTTTTTTTACATTAACTCCACACAGGAGACCCTGAGGAAAATAATTTCCCTCAGGGCCTATGTCATCTTTGAAGATGCTGTGTGGAGGGTATTTTGAGGAGAGGAAGGAGTGAACATGGGTTTTGAAGAGACCCATGTTGTAGGAGGAAGGAAACACAGAGGCCGGCAAATCGTTCCACAGCCAAGCTGTTGAACTCAAGAACGAGTCGTAGAAACGACCCGTTCTCATGTGACTAATGTCAACCATGTACAAATGTTGGGCGCGTGTTTGGCATGTTTCCCGACCATGCACCGGTGCCGAAGGGATCAATGACGCTAATTCCTCGAAGCATCTTCCATTGTAATACTGGTAAAACAAGGACAGCATTCTCACCTGACGCCTGTGCTCTAAAGATTGCAATCCGTTTGTTAAGTTAGGAGAATCTGTCAAACGGACCGCCCGTTTCTGCACAGAGTCGAGGGTTTTTTTTTAGGTATTTTGGGGGCCCAGACCAGAGGTGGCTGTCAAATTCAACCGTGGGGCGCACTTGCGATTTGTACAGGGTTAGCAGTTGTGTACTATCAAAATATCTGCGGGCCTGTACAGTATGCCCAGTTTCAGTATCATTAATGAAAAGGAGTGATTTCCTTCCTTTAATAAAATTTATATTATCCACAAACTAATATGGCTATCCTGAATGAAGAATAACATTATACCGTTAGCTACCCCTGTAAAATATCGTAGGATTGAATGTGCTAACGTAATAAAATTATAATGATATGGCATGCTTTCAGTAATGGCAAGCCTATGGTTGTTAGTTATTAGCCAACTCACTTCAAATACAATTGCATGGAAAAACGTCGATTAAAGAAAGTACGTAATTGGAAAAGTTTAATTTTTTGAAACATAGCATTTTACGAGTGACATGCTAACTGTCGCATTACTATTATGACCTTATAAAACGCAAGTAAATTAAGTGCATCCGACTTGGGCCTGACATAACGGCGAGCATTAAATTATGTTGGCAAAATGTCGTGTTGTTTCCCGCAGTAAGAAGTTGACATTAAAAAAGAAAAGCCACAAAAAATACAACGCAAGAAGCAACGAAACAAACGTCAGTTGAAGGTGGAACTGTGCCGTGCATTTGTCACAGTGATATAAGCGTTTTCGAGACGTTTCACTTACAAACCCAGTACATACGAACGAAAAGTGTGTTGGAGCATAATTACGTCCATCTTGGTTTATTGCGACAATAATAACAGGAAGATAGAAATCAATTCAATAGTACCGATGAAGAGCTTTTAACGTTGAACAGCGGAAAAGAAGATGTCATGAAATGACTTTTTACTCTTATGCCTGTGACAGACCACGATGTGCTGAAATGTGCGAACACAAAAACGCTAGCTGATGTAACGTAGTGTGACTGTTTCGAATGATTACTTGAAGTGCATCGAAACGGCTGCTGTGTATTTATATATTATACTCTACTTGGCCTACACGCAATTTCAGAAAAACTTTTTATAGATAAATGGTAGAAACGATATTAATATTAGCTTACATTTTTTTATTCAACAATTTCAGATGGATATTATCGTCACCTTTGGAGGCGTTTAGATCAGTAATAAATATTTTTAAAACTAACTGGAAAATCAATCAATGTACCATTGCCAAATCAGGAGCACACAATTACTGATAGACATATTTAAACTTTCAGTCTGTCTTATTTTCATAAAATGTGAATCCTCATTTACACGCAATTCGCAGAGAGCTCGCCATCGAAAAAATCGACAAATCACCTGAAAATTGAACACCCTAGTCCAGAACAGCTAACCCAACAGCTAGCGCTTTACATAAATGTTCTCGCATGCGGTGTGCCAATAAAACGTTGGAAAATTAACATGAGTTTCGTTAAACTGGGAAGAAAAGTAGCGTTCAGCCGGCGCAACCGTGCAAAGAAACAGTGAAATGGAAAATAAAAGAAAAAAAGAAAAGCTAATTGCAACCTCCACTGAATACCGGCCATTGAAATTAAACGCAGGTAGCTCTCGACTCAAGTCCGAGAACTTTCATTGAAAGGCTCTGTTCTCGACTCTTAGTTCCTGCAGGGGTTGGAGAATAACCTAATTGCTTTTAAAATTGGCGTAAGTACGCGAGTTTATTATTTTCGGTAATTCGAATGAAAAATTAGGGCAAGCTTTCAACAACTTAAACGTTGGTGAGAACGATAAAGGTTCTATTTTTTTCAAGATAATTTTAAAGCTTTATGGATGTCTCAACATCCTAAAATTTTCAAAAACGCTATACACAAACCTTTTTGCACCTAACCTAACCTAGCAAATAAAAAATGTTTGTCACTTTAAAATGTGGTTAGCAATGAAAAATACGCAGTCCCACAGAGAAATTATAAAAAAATTCCGCTTCATATCGAAAATACCACTGACAGAGATGCAGATGAATTCAAATTTATTTTTATGCCTTAAATAATACATTACTGATAAAATCTTACCGCGCGATGTCAAATCCCATATTTCTAAGTTTAAAAAATGGATATCGTAAAATTTGTTTATGATGAATTTCCTCCCACGTTTACTCCTTTCTCTCCTCAAAAACACCCTACACGGCATTCTCAAAGATAGCATAGGACTTGAAAGAAAATATTTTACTCAGAGCCTCAGGGCTATCACCTATGTGGTGTCAGTGTAAAAAAAATGATGAGAAGTTTTGACTCGGTTCCAACGGAGTAGAATTTTTTCTCCGCTGTCCACAAGGCAGAGCGAGGAAGCAAGCGGGGTACGGGAAAGAGGGTGCAAGGGTAGGGTAGAGCGAGGAGAGAAAGGGGTGGGTTGGAACGGGGATGGAGACTGTCGCCGTGTCACCGCCGAGCAGTTTTGAGTGAAGCCTGCATCGCCACCCCCTCCCCGTCTGGGCAGACGGAGACAAGTCCTAATCAATACCCTGGACGGAGCCTCGCACAATTCCGATGGGTGAAAAGTAGCGGCGCTGCAGTGGAGAAGGTAGGCGGCAGAGAGGTGGGCGGTGCACCGGGCGCAGTGGGCGCAGCGGGCGCAGCGGGCCCCTCGAGGAATCTCACTGCCTCAGCCCATTGTGGGGAGGATAATTGAAACGCTGGGCGGAAATCGTTCTGACGGAGGTCTCTTCAAAAATCTCATTTCAATCATAAGACGTTTTTGTTTTTCCTTTCCTTTACCAACTTAGTCAAGTTTCGTGTACAAAATTATACTTGCAATCAATAAGTCACAGATCTTCTGAACTATATCGTGAAAACACTAAAGTTTGTATTAGATATAAGAAGCTATAGAAGAATTATCTTCCGGGTAATACGTTTCATAAATTGCGTTACTTTTAATTACACATTTGTAATGTTATGCTGATGGCTTTCAGGTATTGATCACAATCAACAGGAACGGTCCGAGAGTTGTTTAAACTCCAAAAATTCTAAAAGTCACCGTTTGTCAATTTGATTGTTAATTAAAAATGAGGATATTTGAAACAAAATTATTTGTTTTCTTTTGAATATGAGCAATAATTTTTTTGGTTGTAAAAATATCATCAATATATGTTTGTTATAAAAGTAACATTTTTTAATTCAATGATGTATGATTGATCAAAACTTTTTCAATTAAAAAATAAAATAAACTATTTTTAGAAACTAGTGATGGATCCTCGGAAAGTGCATTTCCGCAAGAAGATATGACAGACGTTGACAGGGAGGACAACTACTGCACCCCCCCGGGGGGTTCTGGGTAGGATAGGGTGACGAATGGGGGGTGGTGGGATGTGATAAGATGGGAAAGGGGAACTTAAAGTAGGAATTGTACTGGGTTAGTATTAAAAAATATATATTTTATTTTATTTTCAATTAGATAGGGATGCTCCACGTTCTTATTATGCAGGTACATCGTGATACAATGATAATAGGAATTAGTCCATTTTATTTCTCGACAACTATGTTTGTATATATAAATTTAAAAATATCTTTTTATACGAAATAGCAAAATACTCGAACGGCGGGTTCCGGCGTAATAAAAGTTGTGCAGTTTAACTAGACTGGATTTTCTTGGACGAGACAATTGTTTTCTGCTTCATGATACAGAGATGTAAAACTCCCGCTCATTTTTCGTTAGGTTCATTAGGCACATGATTAATGTATTGGAATGCAAATTGTTCAGTTAGCAATCGAACAAAATCGAATTTTTTAAACTTAAATAAATGCATTTAAAAAATACTTGTCATAAAAGTATTCAATTATTCTATTACACAACAGCTTTATTGGCTATGCGCTCAGTTTTTTTTTCTTGAGTTAAAAAGTAAATAAAAGGTTTCCTCATCGACGTAAAGTTGTCGCCTCAGGAGAAGGAGACGAGTGTCGGAACTATCAAAGTTCTCGATCACCGTCAAGATGCCATCCATCGGATAACCGTCTGGAGGACATCGCTCAAGTAGCTCATCAGACGCCTTCACCGGGACAATGACGGGTGACACCGAGACACGCGGCTCCCCCCAGACCGTGGTCTAAAGTCTGTGGGACAGTGGGGTGCAATCAATCCGATCCCCGGCAGCAATTTAAGGGTTAAAAATTCGTTAAGAAATAAGAAACTGTCACACGTAAAAAGATGTAAAAAGGGATATATTTATCCAAGATACTATTAAGATTACTTAATTATATTTTAAATTTATTTATAATTATCTTGAATGATAGCTATAGCTATACCCGACGAGTTTCTGTATCAATATGACATAATATTTTGACTGTTGTTACTGTTTTATTTTTGAATTCTGTTACGTAGTGGTCGCGTAAAATTTGACAACTTGTTTCTTGCTTGATGACATGATTGAATAAAAGGTTATTTTTCCCTGGCCCAACGTATTTGATTTCTAAAAATCTTCATACAAAAGCTTCGACTAAAGTGCATTTTCGGTTAAAACACAATTAAACTTAACTTATTTTCACTAAAGTGTGTAGGAAAAGAGTCACGGGCTGCCATCGTTTATAACAGAAAAATAATATAAATTCTGCGCATAAATAATAAAAACCGGCTTACACAATATACGTAAAAATATACCGAAGCATTTTCTGCGTACTAGATTTGACAGATCTACACTTTAGGAACTTACATATTTCTAACTAACTGTTCCAACGTAAAAATGAATTCGTGTACTTGTTTGCACTGAAAGCGTGAACGTTTTGAAATTCAAATTAGTGCTCAATTAGATGAAAAGTGTTCAGAAAGGTTGGGGACATCTGCAGCTAGGGCGGGGGCGGAACGGGGGTAGTTTGGTTGGCTGGTCGGGCGGGCTAGACACAGGAGCAGGTAGAGCCACGTCATTCCACGGGACAAGGAAACGGCTCAGACAGACAGACAGACAGAAACAGAAGCTGCTATCAGGTAATATCACCTGGCGGAACAAGAAATGCACTTCAGATATAATATCTTCCCCGTTCTAGGCGGCCGCGGCGTATTCCAATTTTCATAGCCTTATCTATCTTGGAATTGATGCGCTGTGTGCTTTGCTGAATTGAAAACGAAGGATGTATAAAGATCTATCAAAGGCAGACAATCGGTTTTATCTGAGCGATGCACATCTCTTTCAGGTACTGCTGCGCTGGCGCATTGTTACGTTTATCCTAATATATTAGTTTGGTGTAAATACGAATCCATACCTATTTTAATAGCCTAACAATAACAGATAAAATATCTAAAGCTTACGAACAACTCTTAGAGATAAATAAAGTTTTTATTAAAATTAACATCGAGAATGCTGATCATTCAATTTATTATGTTTCGAAAACTTCAGAAAAAAATAAATCCTTTTTTCAAATTTGAATACATTCGTAGGACTGTTTGGCTGAAGAGACTGAGAATGTCCAAGGTGCAAGGATTCTACATACACATCAACATCGTCTAGGGACGTCGACAGGAAGGTTCGGGGGAGGCTAGGGATGGGGTGGGGTAGCAACCCCCTTTGGCTCAGCCGTCACCTCTTTGTCGATGGAACTTTTGTACGTGACGTCAAAGTTTCAAAATAAAATAGAAAAAACACATATAAAATCCCGAAGCGATGGGCGCTTTATTTAAAGCAAGCGGGCGCCCACCGAGTTTGTACGAGTAGTTCCCCATTTAAACTTTGTATTCGCGATACCTACGTACTACCCACTACCCACTACCCACTACATACACCTTGGGGATTACTGGTCCCGAAGAGTTGCAAGGAAGCGAATTTAATGCGTTTCCAGAAAATAATTAACTGGATTTGACTTTGGCGAACGTGGACGCTGATTCTTTAGCAAATATTCAGGCTTTGTAGGTCGATTTTTATTTAGAATTCATTGGAAATTTACTTAATAAAATCTAGCCAATTAAATTATGAGTAATAATCTAGCATCGCGTTTATTTAACAGGAAAGTCAGTTTTTATTTCAAACGTCCTTTTGGTAGAGTCGTGAGTTGAAGCTGACGGACGGACCACTGCACCCCCCAGCCCCTGTAAAGGGTGGTGGGTGGTGGGTGGTGGGTGGTGGCTGGTGGGAGGTAGGACGTGCCACCCTGCAGATGCACCTCCTGCTTCCCACTGCCTTCAGAACGAGTGACTGACGTACTAAAGTGCCGCACTGAAAACCTGGGGCGCTATTCATGAAACATAATACGAGGAGGTTTCCCATTATTGTTCAAGAACTTTTTCAAAACGTATTGTAAATCGAGTATAAATTATACGCAATACACATATGATCACGCTAAGAACGCTTCCACCACGATTTATTTTTTCTCATAAGTACTCGTATATTACCTTCCTATTTATTGTTGTGGAAATGAATCCATTATGATAAAAGTATAAACAACGATATTAATTCATAAACATTTTAATATTTATATTTTTGATAGAATCATTTCAATTTTTGATACAACAATGCTGGGATTCCGCTATAAAAGCATATTAAAGAAATATAAAACTTTTTTCCATTTAATTTACGTAATTAAATTATGTGGAAAAAGTTTTATATTTTTACTCAATCATTTTCATAGAAACTCACGCCTTGTCTTCCGAAGTAAGGAATCGAACCCTGCCGAGTAGCAGGTATTTGTAGTGCCGGTGCAACACATTTGTTTGTTCGGTCGACGGTTGTGGTCGCTTGTAAGTTTGCAGTTTACCTTCGCTACTATTTACTAAATGAACGCGAATCAAGTCCCACACTAAATTACTCGGAATATGTAGTCAGACATGTCGCGCGGAAGTTATGAAAATTAAAAAGCGAAGTGACTTTCAAGGAATGCCAAATGTAACTGGAAATTTTTTAATAAATACCAGGTGTTTGTTCATGAAAGTTTGCCATAAAAAGCAATTAGTTATGTAGCACCTACTAGGTATATACACACCATTATAAAGATCGAATAGATTTACTTTTTTCATAAATGATCAATTCATATCTCATTTAATTTCTTCAACATTTTATTCCCCTCAGAAATCGGGCGTAATTTTAGAAGGTCAAAATATTTCCGCTTTGCAATAAAATCCAAATAAATGGAATGTATACATCCGAAAACTAAAAACTTATTTTGAAAGGTGTCGTTATTATAAATTAAGATATAATTTTTGAAATATTAAAATTTTTAATAAAAACGTAAAAAGTTTTCAAAATGACTCACCTTACGTTTTTTTTCTAAAATTATTAAAAATCATAAAAAGAAAAATACGTATTTTATAAGGCAAATGATTATAAACTTATTATCACCTAACTTTTTTTTTTATTTAATATAGAGTTTTCTCTTTTCAACACCGTTAAGATCAGGGGTGGGGAACCTGCGGCCCGTGGGCACTTTTGGTGCGACCTGCTGAAGAAAGCACCACAAAAAATTACACCAAGAAAGCAGAACGGTTTTCTTGCTCGGTGTTATTAATACTTAACCCACAGAAAGTAACTCAGTTGACAGGTATTTGCTTAGAGTTTAGACACAAATACATTCGTGATCCAACATCCTTTTTAATTTTATTGAAATCTATTATTTTTGTGCGAAAATGATTTCAAAATTGAAAAAATATTCAATATTGATTCAGAAATGAAAAAAAAAAAAACGATACGCTGTCTTTATTTATTGCCACTTTTCTGCCATAAACAATATTTAAATGAAAATAAAATCATTCCGAATAAATTATTGGAAATGGTTTCTTTCGTAAACAATACAATTAAGAAAAATTTATTGCAGTCAATGAATTTGCTGTAAATGATGGAAACCATTCACATGTTTTTAGTACAATATAATTTAAGCTGGTGAACTCCTATACAGATTCATTCCTAAATTAAAACCACTCGTGTGTTCATAATGAAATTCCAGTTGCGGATTCAACTGCTGACGCATTTTGAAGGAAATCATCCACGTGTTCCAAGTACAAAAATCGAATAAAAACCATTTTCGTGTTTTAGGTGTAGAATCAATTAAAGCAGGGGTCTCGCATGCAGAATCACTCTTAAGTTAAAACCGGTTTCATGTTACGAATGATCTGTCTAAAATTCTATTTGCGGATTAATCTGCGGACACATTTCGAAGAAAACTGTTCTAATATTTCGAGGAGAGTTAAACATTTTGTTTCAAAACATACGCTGCAAAATTCGTAATTCGTGGAAAAACTAATTAAAGGAGTAATACAAATTAAAATTGGGGACTCGCATGCAGATTTACTCTTAATTTAAAACCAGTTTTGTGTTCAGAATGTAACGATTCAATTCAAGTTGCGGATTCATGTGCTGACACATTTCGAAGGAATCCATTCTTTTATTCGAAGTGCAGTTATAAAACTCTAGTTGCAGACTGTGTTCTGTGCTGCCAGAAACAAAGTTAAACCATTTTCATTTTTTGAGTATGGTTTTAATTTCCCGCTTGCAGATATAATTTAAACCAGTTTTTTGTTCAGAATAAAACGATTATAAAAATAGATAAGATGTTGCAGATTTATCAAAGCAAACCATTCTCAAGTCCTGAGTGAATCTTAACATTTGAGTTGCACACTATATGCTGCAAAATTATGAAAAATTGACTATTCAATGTGTAAGTATTATTCTAGCTCGTGGACTTTTGCAGAATCAATCTCAAGTTAAAACCTGCCTTGTGTTCTAATCACGATGTAAAAATCCGAGATTCGAAATTCTCTGCTGATACAATTCGAGATATCCTTTCTCAATTTTAGAGAGCACTTACAAAATTTTAGTAGAATTTATGTACAAATTTTTTATTAGCAGAGTACTCGTCGTATGCGATAATTTATTGTCAAAAAGTCGTACACGCATTTGTAAAGAACAACTGGGTAGGACAATCATCTTTGGGGAAAACCTGGCATGTTAAAAAAAACTACAATTAAAATAAGTGAATGCACGTCGCAAGAGTAAGTCACATGGTCTGCTAGAGTGCCTTATGATTAAGTGTAGTTACTTTTTCCATCCTACCACCGAGGAAGCTGCGGGTGGTCCGAGCTATGGGTGGAAAAGTGGGAGGAAAGGGTGGGTGGGCGAAATGTCGGAGGAGGTCGGGCGGGCAAGGGTGCCCACCCCGTCTCATGTGTTAAAGTGGACGACTACAAAAGAGAATTTTAAATACCTTCAGTGTCGGTACCAGGATTGCAGAAAATGGAAAGAGCAACGCGTTCACACCCCGACGTAAATAGGCGAGGGTAAATTAATGAAGTACGTACTTCAATAAGCACAAGGGTTAAGGGATTTTTAGCGACGTGGCTGACACGTTTAAAGGATATTGTGTTTAAGTGATCTTAGCCGATGCACGATATTAAAGAGACAAAGCGTAGGTACCGAAAACATGATCTTGTTGCAACGCCATCATAGCGCGTATTAAATTAAAATTTAATAAAACGCATTGAGCATGATATTGTAAAATTGTTGAAACGGGTTGATACTAATATATAAATACTTATTTACATAGCCTCACACTTTCAGGACTGAACTACACTGAAACTAGGAAAACTTGCATGAATCATATATTTTATCAAAACCGTGTTAAAAAAATCATTTTATTACTGATGTATGTTTTTGAGCAATTTTTCAATGATTTTATCAGTTGTAGGTAGGTGCCTACCCTTCTCTTCATTCATTTCTATTATTTTTCAGTTTTTCAGATAATTTAACGGTTAATTTGGTTCGCTCAGTAACATAAAGAAACATTAGGAAGCACGAGTTAAGCGTTAAACATACTATGAAAAAATAATTAAACACATTATAAGGTTTATTGTAGATACTAATTGTCGCTTAAAACATTGATTGGGTTACTCAAACTACTGACTCTAATCTATATATATATATAAATGAAAATATGTTTGCTTCTGTCTGTGTATATATGTACGTATGCTATGCGTTGCTAAACCATTCATCCGATTGCGATGAAAATTTGAGGACTTGAAGTGCGCATGCCCGCGATTCTATATACAATTGTGAATTCTGGCATCATGAAATTATGCGTTGCTAACAGTTCATCCGCTGCCTGCCAGCGATGGCTTCTATATACACTGGTGAGCCTTGGCATTATGAAATTTGTATTAAAAAATTGCAGTAGGTGGCACGCGAGCTGTTTGAAAACTAAATGTGCCGGATTGCGGGAGGGGGAAGGGGACAACGGGAGGGGAGAGGGGAACTCTGGAGGGGGAAGAGGGCGAGGGTAGTGGGGAGAGGGACGGCAGAGAAGGCGGAGTGGGAACGCGAGAGGGGAATTGGATGCGGGAGAGGAAGGGGAACGGAATGAATGTGAAAGGACACGCAGGGAGAAACAATTTCTTTATTAAGTGGCAAAGGAACGCGTGCTGAGAACTCGCTAGATATTTATAAGTTATCTCTGGGATGGGTCCACTCGAAGTTCCATGAGATTGTAAGGAAAGCTATTTACTTACGTGAGTAATGTTACATGATTACATGTGTATTATATGATTTATACTGTGTTATTATTGAATAATAAATAGTCTGTAAACAAATGTAATAAATATTTTCCATATATTATTGCTTTTCAAGTTGCAAAAGGTTGTTCTAAAATTTAAAAAAAAAAATAGTATAAAATGTATACAGTGATACTCAAAAATATATATTTAAATGATATACGTATAAACCTTGACAGCACTTGCCCTTTACATGTCAACTAATCTACAAACGACGTCAGCCTGCCCGGTGGCTCTCGAGAAAGGTACTCGACGTTTCTACCTTCGAGTGAAAAGTCAAAAGTCCACACATCCCTTTAATCCTTTCGTGACAATGACAAGAACTATTCTACTTTCACCTTTATCATAATCCGTTTGAAGCGGGCCCATAGTCACATGTTTACTATTTTAATCGTCCGTACCAGAGGCGATCGTGAAATAAAAGGGCCCACTCGCCTACAAGGGGCAGGTCACTTTTATCCCTCGGGGGGTCACTTTGGCTGTCTGGTGTCACCGACAGGCCACCTGACCACCTGGCCAAGTGTATCGTGTAATGTTTCTCTTTGCACGTGAGTGATGTAGCTTTTCATCGGGTATGATTAGCTAATTCATAATATGATTTATTAAAGGTAATGCAATTATTAGGATAATTATCTACCGATTTGCTGAATTTTTTTAGTGTAAAACGTTTGCCTTAAAAGTTCAATGAAACTTAACATAAAATTTAGTTCAGCTGTGAAAAAGCCAATATCACCAAATGAACTATTACGGAACGTAAGTCCAAATGAAAAGATTTGAAATTTCCCTCACGTGTTGGATAATGAAGTTCTAAATATTGTACATACATTACATTCTATGTGGTCTTACCGCTCGTGGCACGGTCAACTAAAGCCTGGGTAAAAAGCAGATCTGTCTCAAACACACAAGGCACAGTTGATGACCTGTCAGGACTCGGGGAAGGGGTGTAGACTGGCGATGAGGGGTGGGGGGAGTAAAGAAGCCGGACGTCGCACGCCCAGAGAGGAATTCGAGTAGGTACTCTAGAAACCCACATATTAAACTGTCATTCAAATCCGTTCCAGTAGTAAAAAAGACCCTCTCAAATCTACCTTCGAATTACGGCACCGTAAAAATACCCTTCCCCGGTTTCTAAAGTTGTTAAAATACTCGTATTGCTAATTTCGCAAGTCTCTGGACGAAAGCCTTAAATGTCGCGCGGGGAGAGTTAGGTGGTTTATTTTGTTTTGTGTGAGGGAAGGGTAGGTAAAACACATTATTAAGGGAATGAAATGCTAAATGCCAAAGCGAAATGACAGTGGTTGTGTTCTTTTAAAGGCGACTGTTAAATTATCAACGCGTTTTGTTAATCGTTTTGACATTTGTTTCGTTCTAGAAAGTTTTATGGTTGACATAATAAATACGTAAAATAACTTGATGAAGACAGTAAGAATAGTTAGTAAAACAAAATAACGTAAAGTTTAAAATAACTTACAGAAAAAAGGATCACATACTCGTAGTTGCTTATGCTTGAAAGTTTGCTCACTTACCTGAAAGAAGACAAAACATTTTGTTAATAATAAATATTTAAACATTTTTCATTAATTTTACTAGAGTACATGTACCTATTCTTTAGTAATTTTAGGAAAAAAACATATCCCAAAATCTTCTTCGCATTTACATAACAAGGCATTTTGCAAGTTGGCAGTGTAACGGTACTAATTCTCCAACTTTTAAAATCCACAAATATTTCTTTACGAGGGGGTATACAAATGTCTTTCAAACAGGGGTCGGGGATGTTATTTTATGGACCAATATTTACGAAACAGACGCTACCTGTCTACGTTCGTGGAGGCTTTGTGTAGAAAAAATGTCATTACATCGGGCTGAGCTACTTACTCCCAGAGCGAAATTGTGTTTTTTAAGCAGGCCATTCGGATTCCGCGCATGAATGTGAAGCAAGCAGTCTAGGGACTCTTCGACGCGATTGTCTACAGAATACGGCAGAGCGGATCTGACGACATAGCACTAGTACCTAGCTGCTGGCTGCTACGAGCTACGGGCACAGAGCTACGCCAGCGTGGCCGTAGCCATCAGAATATATCTCGTAGTCGGTAGGTACCCGCATACCTACAGGGATCAATATCGCGTGGTTACAGATTGTGTTTTTGAAGTGTGATGAGCAAGCTGTGCTGTGCTGACGAAATTCTCGATGATTACAATTTTTTTTTTAATTTTATAAACTTTAACGAAGTTAAACCGTTTTAGACTTTCAATCTGGTTTTTAAGGGGTTTTTACTGATTTCTATTCTTCCACAATCAAATTAAAATATGTTTTATTTCACAAAAAATTGATATTTAGATTGTTTATTTCAACCCGTAAAAATTGGAAAGTTGCCTAGTTAATAATTATTATTCCTGTTTTCTTTATTGAACACACTTGATCGAATAGCAAAACTCTACTTTAATAAGTCAGATATGTCGTGAAAACTAGCTTATGGGTCCGAGTGGTTAAAACTTTTTAAAATGGCAGCAAGCAACTATTTAATGTCGTCTTGCGGCTGTTGTCGAGAAGTCCCATAAAATCGTAGAGACAGTTGTAAACCAGCTTTTTCTATTTGGATTTAAACGTGATAGTAAACACTTAGAAAGTGATGGCTTCAGGAACCCTATTTCTAAAAGTTGGGTTCATTTCTTTCCGCGAAATTGCTACAATTTATACCTTTTAATCTCCAAACGAAGGATGTCTCTTGCCGTTTTTTTATCGTTATTGTTCGGCACTTTGCATTACTTTGTTCCGAAACGTAAAGACTAATTTTCCAATTGGAAGTTTCTCCTTGAAACTTAACATTACCTACGTGATCAGAATAGAGATACGGGTAGCTCATTGCAATACGGTGGGGATAATATAAATTTCTATTTTGGATTCAATGCCAATGTGCAATATTTTATTAAAATTGTAAACATTATAATGAAGTCATTCTACCAAGAAATTTCATGTAGTATATAGATTACAGATTCGGATGAAGATAGGTGACTTAAGACAAAACCGGAAATATGTTATTTTTAAAACAAATTAGACGTAGTGACTCTTTACCTTAAAAAATTGTAAATCGATTTCGAAAGATTGTTCTTTTATCCAGTAAAGCTTTTTTTAATTTTGAGAAAATATGTTTATTTTTAGTACAATAAGGTTTTATCGTTGGTCGTTGGCAGATTTGTTAAATTTTGAAACAAATTTTTGTATTATACAACATACATTTCAAATCATATAATCATGCGGTAAAATAAATCAGCAATTATTTGGAAAAGCTACTTTTTCAAAATTTTAATTTAAGTTCAAATAAAATCATAAAAAAAAGATCCGCGCCCTTGTTTTTTGGTGAAAATACTTCAGTTTGTCTATTTATTTACGGTCTTACTAACTAATATATATTTTTTTAAATATTACATTCTTATTTTGCTTAGAAATTATAAACATAATTTTAAAAGTTTTATCATCACGAGTTTGAGCATTTTTGAATGTAGGTATTTATCAGCGCAAATTTTAAAAGAAATAAAATCGATTTTGAATTATTAATCAAATTGCTGGTATGGAAAATAATTAATCTTTCTCATCGGAACCGCCCTCTACAGTTGAAAAGGTACGATCGCAAGATCATCGTTCGATGAAATTTGAATTCTCGGCCGCTGGTTAATGGCTCTTAATTAGAAATTCGAAAATTTTATTGCTTATTTTCCAACTAAATATTATCTTTTAATTAGATAATTTAGTTAATTTGACTAACACAAGTGAAATAGCGCCAAAATAATTTCTTTATTTGCAAACGATATTTATGTAGGTGCATTGTAAAGCTATCAAAGGCATTATCAATAAAAATATATAACATGTCTATCTATTTATTGACCGGTCGTTGGCTGAGATAGCATCGCGTTTGGGTCGCATCCAGGCGTCGTGTATTCGATTCCTCGGCTGGCTAAGTCTTCTATCAACGCAAGCAACATTTTCCGCTTACTGTGGTGGCAGTAGAAGATTTTCAAATCAATATTTGAATGACCTGACAATTCAGGTAATTCGTAACTTGGGAATGTTTGTCTTTCTTTAAAAAAAAAATATATATATAGAAGAATTGATGAAATTTTGCACACTTGACCACCCAAATAAGAGGAAGGTCACTGAGTATGATTTCGAAAAACTCTGTTAATGCCGCGGCGACACTGGGGACCTCAGCTAGTTTATAAATATTTCTAAACTTTCGAAAAACTGTAAAATAAAAAAAAACTGTAAAAGTTTCACACAGCTGTAGAAAGAGTCCGACAAATCAATAAAAATAATAAAACAATGTATCTCTAGCTTAATTGTCATCTCGGCCAAAAGATTACCGTAATATATGTCATCAATAAATATTACCCATCATTCGTAAAGTGAAGCCATATCTGTAATTAGACATTCAGGCATTCTTTAAAAGGCTCACAAATGGCTCGGGTTTCCGACCAAAATGTACTTTGAATAAAGAACACATCAACGAGAAGACTGACGGCAATTTTTAATCATATGAATACATTTAAAAAGCGTTAATAATTAAGAAAACATTTGCCATAAAATTCATTGAGTTATCTCTTTTACCATCTGTTGGGGATCCGCTCGAACGAAATACAGCCTTAATCCATTCTTCAAAATAAATTAATGCTTGGTAATAAAATAAATAAAAGTTTTGTCTTGTTTAATACTTAAGGAAATTTCTGCAACGTTTTGTGACATTTTTAGCCTTAAATTGTAATCAAAATTACTTATTTATTTGATTCTTCGTATCGATGACAGTTAATATAATATAAATATATATATCCTATTTCAGCGCACCTTAATTTATGTGGCATTTTTGTGGAATCTAAAGATCAAAAATAATTTCGCGTGGAACGTAAAATCGGTTTTCCAATAATTTACACGAGGTTTCTTTAAATTCAATTTGGTTTTATCCGCTTCATAAATTCGTGTTCATTTTTCATTAGTCTTAAGATTAATAAAAATGGTGTTCAGTATTTATGTGTGCATTTTGATCGTGCATTCATTTGAATTCAAATTGTCCTGATACACTGCAATTTTACGCAATACGAACTCATCACCCGGTTTTGGTGCGCCTTTACTACAGTAGAAATAAACTGATTCGCTCCAGAATATTTTTTTTGATTCCTGAAATAATTAATTTCTTCGTTTTTGTTCAGATTTCTGTGAGACCTACGTGCGTTGCCCTAACTACCATGGTTAGAAATACGATTTAAATGGTGTTAGAAAAAGAAAATACCACGCTTCATATTCAAAACTAAGTTTAGCACAAAATAGTCAAATGTATACCTTTATGAAAGCAAAATTTCCTCACATTATAAAAAAAATTATGAAACTGTAGGAATTTTTCATCAATTATTTTTACATGAAACTACAAAAAAGTGAGTTGAAGATAATATTCACAATACATTTGCCTAATAAAATATGTGTATGTTTTTTTTTGTTATTAGTAATTTTAGATAGAAAAAACGTTAGCTGAGCTATTTTAAAACTTTTGTATCGTTTGCATTTGAAAATTTTTGTATTTAAAAAATTATACGTTTATTTCGAATTATAAAATTTGAAAGCATATTAATTTCATCACATTTAATTCAATTTATTTAGATTTTATTGCAAAGTGGAAATATTTTGATCTTCCGACAAAATAGGCCCGAGGCCTGAGGGGCTTACAAACACTCTATGCTTAATTCTCTTTAAATCGTACATATTCGAACTCTTGATATAATCAGACGAAAATATTTGTTTCCCCCATTTCCATTCACTTGCGCGACATACGATATTTATCATCCTACCATTTCTCCGTCCATCTGCTCTACGTGTCCAAACCACTTAAGAGGAACGTAAGCGCGGCACATTTCGGCCAGTTTCATACAAATCTTAATTCCGGATTTGAGATGAAAATACCCAACCAAAATGAAAAATTATTTTTGCTATATATATTTTGCTACATATAGGCAAAAATAATTTGTATAGGTATATCAAATATCTAGTACGGATGTGAACTACTTTATTTATTTTGATTTAAATTATAAGACACAGGCCATTAAAGATTTTAGTGTTTCATGATTTTGGAGGCAACTTTTAAAAATTATTTTTGCAATCAAAAGGTATATCAAATATCTAGTACGGAAGTGAGCTACTTTATTTATTTTTGCTTTAAATTATAAGATATAGGCCATTAAAGATTTTGGTGTTTAATAATTTTAGAGGCAATTTGGAAAATTATTTATGAGTAAATATTGAAAAAATTGTTTTACTTTATTTATTTAAAAATACAATGAAAAACAAAATAAAGAGTAAAATTGTTAAAAATGAATTTGTTGGGTAGTAATTTTAATATATAAACGACAAAACTTTGTCTTGCCGTAAATGGGTAATTTGTATTTTAAATTTACACCCATCAAAATGAATTTTTTGTTAATTTTTATTTTATATTTTACATTTCATTATATTTTTATGATAAATATAGTAAAATAATTTTTTTATTGTTTTCATTTACTCACAAATAATTACCGAAATTGCCTCTAAAATCATGAAATCTCTCTCATCAATGTGTCTTATAACTTAAAGCAAAAATAAATAAAGTAGCTCACATTCTTACTAGATATTTGATATACCTTTTGATCGCAAAAATAATCTTTCAGTTTGGTTGGGTATTTTGGTCTTAAATCCAAATTCAAGATTTGTATGAAACTGGCCGAAATGGGCCGCGCATAGGTTCCTGTTAAACATTCCAAAAAAATCTTGTGTACTATATTTTTACTGGCCGCGAATTCTATTCGATTTGAAAATGATAAAAGAGTTTCCGTAGTTGAATTTGGAATCCTTGAATTGATCCTCTTTAAAAGTTCGTGTCTGGATGAGGGTATCAAAATCTTCCAATTTTATAATTTTTTCGGCCCCACCCCACAGTTGTTTGTTGTATTCAAAAAAATCACAAAGAAACGTTCGTCGCCAAAGTTTCCTTTTTCAGCTATTGATTTTCGATAGAAACCTCCTCACAACCGTCTCGGGCGCGTGTTGGTTGAATATTGGAAGGTATCGGTGTCGGTGTAGTGGTGCGGTGCTATGTGTACGGCGTTTGGTTCCGTGCGCTTATAAATCCCGTCTTTACTCAGCCGGGGCAATAAAATTAGCATCCAAACGACCCGCTCAATCCAGTAATTCACATCGGCTCACAAAGAATACGCCAGGACCAATAGCGGCTGATGGTTTACACCTGACATGTTTATTACGAATAGGCAAGAAGTTTAAACATTAGCTCGTTACCTCGCCCTCCGAGGAATCCCGAGAGTTATCCGATTAGGCGGAGAGCGAAAAGAGGGACGGAGGGGTGGGATGGGAGATAGGAGGTGGACCCATCACATCAACATAAAGATACACCATGCAGCATCTCATCGGTGATAGGTGATAGATAACTTATCGGCTTCACTTTCTGGAAACTTCTCCGTAGGGAGGAGAAATATTACCTAAAATAACTCTTCACCGATCATAAAATATTATCTGGAATTTCTCTTACGTCCATCTCCGAGTTATTTTATGCGATAGATTTGTTCCGATAGCGATAAGAATTCCTTATTTTAATGCTTATTCTTCCTAACATAACAAAACCTTGACTTTTGGTGGTCTTTCTCACATTCGAGGGAGTCATATTTATAATCAATCGCGGTAATAACTTTAATTTACAGTGGAAATTCTAGAGACTTCTTAAGAGACCGGAAATCTGTTTGAAATGAGTAAGATAGTAATGTAATGACCTGAACCTACGCGCCTGTTTCGAGATAAGTTAGACGACTGTCACTACATTTGTTATTACGGTTTATTAGTTCTAATAGTCGGAGACATTTTCATTTATCTCAGATCGATATCGCGATAGAATACGGCCACTATCTGTGGGCTACGAGATCCACGCAAAATGCGGAATTCAGAAAACGTTACCAGGAAATGTCATTAAATTTATTTTCTTATCAAAATTTCTTACAAAAGCAATACATTATTTGAATAATTCGTTATCAATGTATTTTTGCAATGCTGTGGGAATCAAATTCAGGCAGTTCGAAAACGACACAGATTTTATTTCATATAAATAAGACTTGTAGAATAGGAGGGAGAATATACAGAGAAAGTTTTGAAGTGGGTATCTGGCTTTTAACTCCAAAACTGTTAATTATGTTTTACAAATTATGTTTTGATTCTGAAACCATAACCTATATAAAACGTAGTTTTAGAAATTGATTTCCATAACCTTTTTTTATAAATTCACCAAGAAAATCGTGAAAGCGTTGATGGGTCGTTCTTCTTTATAACCTACATAAAGTTGTCTCCACCAGCTAGTGGACAAAAATTCAACAGTATTCATATTGGTAATTATATTATTATTTTATAATTACATTAAAATCTACTGTACTAAAGACGTAATGACTGTGCGCGTTTAAAAAAAATATGTGTTTATATTTTTGTAGTAAAATTACGTGTAACTCCTCGTGATGGAAGTGTATTTCATACAAATCACAGCTGTCTTCTGCCACCTAGACTTGCGGGTATTCTATAATGTTACAAAAAAACGATATGACGACATAAAATATAAAACTTTTTTAAACTCCAAAAGGTATAACCTATCAAGTAACAGCGATTATTATTTTTTAATGATGTTTAATGAAATATTTTTTTAAATCTCAAAAACTTGTCCCCTACAATTTGTATGTCGTACGACACCTCCGTCACGTGGGTTTTCATTCGAAAAAGGTATGCACGCAGCTCGTGTTTGTCACCGGCAATAGGCATTTTAGGCCTCCTCCCCCTTACTACAATTTCCCCTCTGAGATCCAGAGAGATTCGTTTATAGTAAAAACAAAATGTGACGTAGTGGTGAAAATTTGACAGAGTGGTAAAAGTTATGTACGTTTAAAAGAAGAACAACCCAAACACATTTTAAAGCTTGCCTAGGCACGTGTTGAACGCCGCATTTACCTAAATGATTATAGTAATTAGGAAAACATTAATGTAAACTTTCACGTTTTGAAAATAAAAAAACAGTTCTGAAATACGAGCAGAACAAGATAGTAAGCAACTCAATTATTCCGAGATAGGTGGCAGGAACAAAACGCGTGTTGCCCGCAATATTCATTCGGCGTCAGGTTTTTGTTTTAATTTACAGGTAAAAATAATGATGTTGCCGATACTATTTATGTTCTTTCCGTGACTAATAAACATGGAAACTTGTATCCGACAGCTGTCTCGGCTATTGACTATACTTTACATACTTGTAGGCAGAGAATGACAAAAGTGATAGATATATTGGCCGGGCCGACCCAACGACAGTGGCGGCGCGGCGCATCGGGTAGCAACCCAGACATTTGTTTTTTAGTAGAAGTCTATCCTATCTGCAGCTATCTTATCCACTTTTTACTAATCGGGAGTGTAACGAATCGTTGGAACCTTAAATATTATTTTTAAATGTTCGAATGCTTAAAACATCCTGCGTTACGTTTGTTTGTTTCACCATAAGTACGCTAAAAATAATTTATTTGTCACTAGCGGAATCTACTATCAGATACGGAATAACGTCTTGGGGAAACTCGTGCGATAATTATAGGTTACATTCAAACAATTCAAGTGTTTATGCACAGAGAAGAGACATAAAATTATTATATGAGTCAGTTAACATATTTTACCTGTTCGAGAAATATTATGGTTTAAAATTATATGCCAAAACCTATTGTCGGATTCAATGTACAAAGAAAAAAATTGATCATGAACATGGCACTAGATTTAGTAAAAATGAGGGTTTGTCCGTTCCGAAAATCATAAATAAATACGGGCAACGGACATTCACTTATCTTGTCCCCACCATATTTAATAAGATGCCAATGAACATAAAAATCGAATCCAATTGCACCAATCTCCAAAAAAGTTAAAAAATGGCTAATGGATCAAAACTTTTTATATTGATATTGTTTGTAATCTTATTACATATAAAAATGACTATCAGTTATTGGCCTGTGTTATATCTGTCTGAATATTGAATGCCTTTGTATTGCAGTTACTTAAAAGTTATTCTTCTGTATCTATTTTGCTCTTGTGGTTTCTTGTAATATTTTGTGCTTTAGTGTTTTATTAATATTGCTAAATTGACCTGCTGACAAACTGCTCCGGCAGTTTAGCGGGTGCTTAAAATGAAGAATTAAAAAAATTACACACCGTTTTCATGAACATCTTTTTTCAATAACTAATCCGACTACAGAGAAATAAATTATATAATTTCAGGACCTCTTACGGTAAAAGTGCACCTGCCTTTGATTAAATAAATATGGCACACCTAAAAGTGAAATTAAGACGTAATTAATGACGCCTTTTGGTCAGACAGGACGCGTAAATAGCCAGCAAATGAATTTTGTCATTAAATAAATGTTTTTCATTTCACACAACACGCGCTTTAAAAAATAAATTCATCAGTGTTGGCTTATGACAATTCAATATCTGAAGTTATCCATCAAAGGGTGTTTTTATTTTGTTTTTTCTTGCGTACGATATATATGTCCTTTTCCTTTGAAGCCTACACATGCAAGAAGCATGAGCCTCTCTGGCCAGTTTATTAATAGTCCTTGCGGGGAGATTTACCGCCAGGAATCTGGGGTCCAGCCATCACACGAGTTTGCTTTTAGTATCATCTTGTCTGGATAACATGAGAACTGATTAAGAAATCATCTACTCTGATAAATTGCTTCCCATAATGATTATTTTATCGATCTCCAACTACACTCTACTGACTCATGTAGAAAATAATCGTTTTCACAAAAATGTCGCACACCAACAAATACATAGCTCTAAGCCACACTTTGCTTACCCACCATTTGTGAATTTGAATTCTGCTATCCGTAAAATTGCACAATAATTTTGCACGTTAAATACCAGATTCATGTTGTAATTTGAAATCTACAAACATTTTTGCTTAGAAAAACATTCATGAGAGATACATTATTGCGTTTTAACAACTCAAGTTAACTTTTTTAATATATAGAAAACATAGTTCATAATTACAATGTAACTTCAAAGCAAAATGTGTTTCCATGGTTCGTATTTCACTTAGACATAAGATACACTTTAACTTTAGGCTTGTCAATAAGAACGTCGTACAGCTTCCATAACTTGTCAAACACGACCAAATCAATCTTATTGACGGTTCAATCGTCTGTTAACAAACACGTGTTCATCGTGAGACTGGAATCCGCTCAATACAGAACATAATCATACCGCTTATAGCTCGGTTATCACATCTCTCTCTTTCTCATGAATGGGTTATGTGACATAACGAGAGGTCGCAGCAGAGCTCTCAGCGGTAGATACCAACGTCCTCAAGTGCGGAGATGTGTATTCCATCCATTCCGTCCTAACTTAACTCCCGCAGCATCCCCATAAATCTGTCAGCGAGCGTCCTGTAGCTAACCGCTCTCCGACACTTCTGTCGGCGCCCGCCTCTGTCACAAGTCCTCCCCCGCCGGCCCCGGCCCGTATGGGACACGTGGGAAAAGAATGAGATGCAAGGTGGATTACATCGAGATTAAAATGGCGTAAGCGGAATCATTCCCCCTTGGAAACTCTTAGCTTTTGGGTACCCGCTCTCGTCGCCGAGTGGTTTCAGATTCAGGGTAAAGATAAGCTTATTTTTAGTCTTATAATTTCTTGGGTTGTCTTTGTTGGAGTAGGGATTGGGTTCCTACAATTAAAGCGTCGATTCTTCACAGATTCACTTTCTAATAAAAAAATAGATATTCACTACAATAAATTATTCAAACAAATTATGTTTTCTTACATCTCGATTAAAATTATTTAAACTAGAGCAGAGTAGTAAAAAAATCGCGGAATATATACGTTTCTTTACATGGTAGGTATTATTGTTTACAATTCAGTGTTAACCTCACCAGAACGGAGCCTGTTTTGAGGTTAATAATTGTGTTTTAAAAATAAAACAAAATAATAAAAGTATTCAAAGTTACATTAATATTTTTTTCCAGAAAATGGGTAATACATTTTGATAAGTAGTTCCAATTTTGAAAATGACGATTAAAATAATTTTATGTTAAAATTTTATTTTATTACAGGTTTGTACTATCGCTTGCCCGGATTCTTCAGACAAAGTTACACTTATATTCAAAGCATATTATATAAGAATTCCACTTCGTAATACTAGAAGTCAGGATTTATTTCAGTGCAGAAATTCTGGGACTAACTACCATATGTATTCCTCTTTGCCCAGAATACTAATGGAGGGAAACAATTATACCAAGTCAGTGGACATCTTCAATTTATCTTTGAATAAATTTAAAATATTGTTATTGAGGCAGTTAAGTTATGTACAATAAAATGTTTTTTCTATGCTATATATGTAAAAGCCCCGAAAAAGGGCGTTTATTTATAAATAAATAAATAAATATTTGAGTTCATTGAACAAGGTTTCTCGCAGTTATTAGCATTTTTGATAAAACGTTGTAACTGCGCATATCACAGTAATTTGTAACAGCTTGCCAATCGGTTTCGGTATCGCCATGCTTTCATATATGAATTATATGTATTTTATTATCTGCCTTGATGAAGGCACGGTAATAAATTTTTATTTGTTTTGATATCGCACAAGAGTCCCAACTGACCGGAGCCGGTGGACATAGAGCAACTCCAATTGGGTTATGCAAGACTGAAAGGGGTGGGAGGGGAAAAAACTGAGAGAGAGAGAGAGAGGGGAAGGTTCGGAAGTACTGTAGGAAGTAGTAGTTGTAAGCGATATATATTCATATAATAACGTTATAGTTATCAATTTCCGTAAAAATTATGTAAAAATTATGATATTTCTTTGATTTATAGATGTTATTTTATTTTTCTGTGTTGAATTAAACACTTGAAACAAGAAAAAAATATATGCTTGCTTTCCTACTGTCTCACCCCACAAGAACTAAGTGGCAAAGTTAATCTCGAACTTGTCCCAAGTAAAGAACAGAATATGAAACACGAAAAGGCCAAATGCATCGTTAATCTCACAGTTTTGACAAAGCGTGCCAAGTGCCTTTTCTGATTCAAGCGCGGGAACACCGAGCTGACCCGACTCTAGTCTGTGTCTGTATGGCCCGCTCCAAATACGAAACGTCGCTGGACGCCACCATAAAGTTTCCAGGCATATTTCCTCCGAGCATGAAGAGCACTTCTTGAACAATGAGCAAGAATGGAGGTATGCCCTGCGTCGCGCGTCGCCAACTAAATCAACTTTCGGACAAAATGCACCCCTCTTTACATTGCGGAATATGTGAATTTGTCTGGAACGTTGTTCTGAAATCAAGCTTTTTAACTATTTTTACAGAATTTTCTATTTTTCTACGCCGTTTTTTCTGCAGTAATAATATTAAATTAATAAATTTTATTTTCTGACGTGTTAATTGATTTTTTCGAAGCTCAAAAACTTATGATGGTGGTTAACCCGTCAAGTCTATTTGTTCGGTTTTCGGAACAATCTCATACAGGCCTCATAGAAATCGTTGTGTCTTCCTTACTATCATAGCGAGGTAAATGATTTAAACAGTGTTAGAAGAGAAAACACCACGCTTTAATTTCAAATTAAATTTAATCACAAAATAAGTAAAATATTAACCTTTATGAAAACAAGTTTCGGTTTGCAATGTGAAATTCTTTTATGAAAATGGGAATTTTTGAATAGTTATTTTTACATGGAGCGACAGAAGTGAGGTGACAACAGAAGTGAGGTGACAACAGAAATGAGGTGACAACAGAAGTGAGGTGACAACAGAAGTGAGGTGACAACAGAAGTGAGGTGACAACAGAAGTAATCTGACAACAGAAGTGAGATGACAGCAGAAGTGAGATGACAGCAGAAGTGAGGTGACAACAGAAGTGAGGTGACAACAGAAGTAATCTGACAACAGAAGTGAGGTGACAACAGAAGTGAGGTGACAACAGAAGTGAGGTGACAACATAAGTGAGGTTACAACAGAAGTGAGGTGACAACAGAAGAAAGGTGACAACATAAGTGAGGTTACAACAGAAGTGAGGTGACCACAGAAGTAAGGTGACAACAGAAGTGAGGTGACAACAGAAGTGAGGTGACAACAGAAGTAAGGTGACAATAGAAGTGAGGTGACAACAGAAGTGAGGTTACAACAGAAGTGAGGTGACCACAGAAGTAAGGTGACAACAGAAGTGAGGTGACAACAGAAGTGAGGTGACAACAGAAGTAAGGTGACAACAGAAGTGAGTTGACAACAACATTTATAATACGTTTGTCTAATAAAATATGTACGTGTTTTTATTTTTTTTTTGTTATCAGTAATTTTAGTTAGGAAAAACGTGAGGTGAGCCTTTTTTAAAACTATTTTATGTTTGCAAGCAAAAATTTTATATTTAAAAAATATATGTTTATTTGGATTTATATAATTTGGAAGCGTGTTTTATAAAAACAGTTTTGGATACGTTTGGCAATATTCCATTTATTTGGATTTTATTGTAATATAATGAAATATTTTGATCCTCCGATAAAACATGGCCGAGGACTGAGGAGTCAATTTACTCATTCCAGTCATCAACAGAAAATTGATGTGGAAATTTCATGGCGTAAAGAAATTTCTGCCAGATGATTGAGATACAAATCTGTGTGTCATTTTTATCGTTTCGCTGAATGCATTTATTGGTTACTACGCTCCCACTATATGAAACTGCACGTTTCACTATTATAACATAAGTGTGCACTTCAACATTAGTTTACTTGCAAACGTCACGTAATAAATCAAGATATTTTTTTTGTTTTTCCTTCGACATTGAGTCATATCAGCAAGTTTTCCGCGAAGAGAACGCCACCATGATTGCTGTTGAGTAAGCACCTTTAATTAATTCTCGCCGTTGATACACATAAATCCGTCCAACAATCGTTTGAAAGACGATATTAATCTGCCCGCTGCAGAACACAGAGCCCAACGGTACAGAGGGACCGGAGACTTGTGTATCTCCGTTTGCGGAAATAAAAATTTCCTACAAGAACAACCAGCGTTTAAGACCGACGGCGATAATTAATACGAGATGCTGGTTGATATACGGCGCACAGGCGCGGCTTACCGGACGGACGCAACACACATCTCAACATCTCAACATCTCAACACACGGTGGCCTTGCGATTTTCACTCTTTAATCAAATAAATATTTCATTTTATTCAAAATCTTTTGTGCCAAACTGACTGTTGACTGTTGCAAGCATGCGGAAATAGAGTTAATTTACTGGAATGACCTCGTCGTTTATTTTATTTCTCAGATGCATTTTTCAATTAATTTGTTTTACCTTATGCTGCCTTGTTTTTTTTTAAATTTGATTTATTGTTGTGTTTCATTGCAATTATGCAATCCTAGAGTATCTTCGATGCGGTCAATATTTTTAAATCAGTTGAAATATTTGATTTCATTATTTATTTATTTATTTATTAGCAAAAACAGCATTACACCAATATATTGCAAAAACGGTTGTACAAGATACATAATCATTACGTTTACAGTAAAAACATTTATTAATAAGTGCTATTTCACGCTTAAAATCATTGCAGGAAATGTGGAAAATATCCACATTTCCTGCAAGGCAGTTAATTAACCTAGTAAGTCTTCCCAGGGGCATCACCATTGGTAAGTTAGTTCTGCACCTGGGAAGAAACAAAAGCCTGTGATGGCGACCTCGCGTGAAATTATCCGGGACATAGAATCCTATTTCAGCCAGAATATCTGGTACCGATATAAAACCATTTAGAAGCTTATATGCCATCAGCAGTAATGCGACATCTCTTCTGGAACTAAGGCTGCAGATACCCAGCATTCCCGAAATAAATGCTGTTGGAAACAGCCATGGGTAAAAACCGAACTCTCTCATATAGAGGAATCGTAAAAATTTTTTTTGTATTTTCTCAACCATTATTCGACGGCCTCCGTGGTCTAAGGGGTAAGGCTCTTGCCTCGTAATCCGTGGTCGCGGGTTAAAACCCCGGCGTGCACAAGTAAAATAATCGAGTAAAATGTTATTTAACAATGTGTTAATTTAAAATAATATGTTATATATTTGCAGCACGTTCCAGAGTGAAAGATACTCTCAGTATCACCCTGGTGAAAGACCATCATTCAGAATTAAAACGTTGCTTGAAATGGCTTTAACCGTGTTTGGTGACGAGATCTGAATAGCCAGATACTCCCTCACCTTCCCCTTTCTCATCTCATTCCCCTTCCCACTACCTTCAGCCTCAAAACACATCCCAACCGGGGATGCCACAATCTCACTGGCTCCAGACGGTTGGGAGCATTTAAGACTCTTTTGCGGTATACACATAAAAAAACTCTCTGCATCTTCATTCACTGTACTATTTTGAGAAACCTCTAGACATCACTCATTTCTATTAGCAAGTTATAAAGTTGACATTCTGTGCTATTTTCATCTCCAAAATATGCAACTTCCCAAAACATCACAAAAAAACAATAGCATTAACATTATTTTAACACACCTGTCCACACACAAATATTTTAGAAAATAGTTTTTCGAAATACATAAAAATATTAAAAGTAAATTTTTTAGTGTTTAACCTTTTATCCGCCTGAATCCGCTTCTGCAGATGCAGCATCCTTTAGCGGTGATCGGCAGATCGGCGCGGAGAACGCAGCTCACGATTATGTGTTGTTTATGAGAGACCGGTCAAGTTTGCCTACGCAAGGAGAGGCTAATATGTGCGGAAGGTACAACTATAGCTAGAGAGATTATCGCTACTACCTCAGCCTCTACTAAACCTACAGGAAATTTCAAATGTCAGAAACGATTTACGACACGCTCTCACCTGTTGATCAAATCAGGAACTAAAAGCCATCCATTTTGATCGACAACACAAAAAAAAAAACAAAATGAATTCATAATAATCAAATGCCAATGAGAAATTTATCATTTAGACCGTTTTTTTAAGTCAGACAAAAAACATTGATTTACGCTGCCGGCTATACTTACTCATTGAACTCAGAGGTAGAGTAGTTTATTTATAATGGTTATGGCTACATTAAGATTGGAATCTTAACTCTAAACCTTGTTTTACAGCACTTATTATTTCGTTCTTTGAGAAAGATGGTGTAAGTTGACGCAACACGGATCGCGGAAGGGAAGGTAAATAATTAGTACTTATGGCATAAAACAACGCTAGATAAAATTAATTGTATATAATTAATCTTTTTCGTATTTTATATTCTGTCCTCGCTAATAACTAATAACAAAGACATTTTTAAGAAATTATTGTCGAATCGGAATAATTTACTCGTGATTTAATTTTCGTGTGTCTTTCTGATATATTTTTTTTTATTGTTCGTGCTCATTTACAAACTGAAAATAAAGTTTTCTTTCTTCAAAACTCGCAAATTCACTTTTTGGCGTCATTATTAATTTAATGAAAACAAATAACTTTGTGTACACCACTATTTGATTAACAATATCAACATGTTTCGAAAACTATGTTTTCTTCGTCGGGATAATAAGTTAATAAAAAATAACAAAAGACAAACAAGTATAGACAAATTAGAACGTAGACAAAATATTAGAAAGGAGAGGTGATTAATTACTTAAAATATAATAAATATCTTAAAATATAATGGTTTTTTATTATATTTTAAGTAATTAATCACATCTCCTTTCTAATATTTTGTCTACGTTTTAATTCGTCTATACTTGTTTGTCTTTTGTTATTTTTTATTCACTTATTATCCTGACGAAGAAAACATAGTTTTCGAAACATGTTGATATTGTTAATTAAATAGTGGTGTACACAAAGTTATTTGTTTTCATTTTTTTTTTTTTTTTTTGTACAATAAATAGAGTAGACCCACAAAGCTGTCATATGGCAGCTTGTCTGCAGGTTCTAACAATTTAAACATTCTTAATATAATATCTAAGAAAATATTTGTAAATACATTTATAGTTTTAAGGAAACATTAGAATTGATCACATAGTAGTATTAGATAATTTAACTTACAACTATAAATATATAAGATATTTCAATATACCTATCTAATAAAAGATTCGTAGGCAGCTATATTAAGATATTCAAAGATACGTGGAGTTTTCGTTCATTAACCATAGTTTTATCATTTTAGGAATTAGTCTCTCATTTTTTTCAAATTTTATGTTTTTATTGATTTTATTGAAAATCACTGGTATTAGATATTCAAGAGTACGGCTTCCATATTTATTTAATATTCGAGGAGTTTTTAGGCCCTTTCCTTCTCTAAATCTTGTGGTATGTTTGTGTACAAGTAGGTGTTTGTAAGGGCTTTCCCCCAAATTATCCATAATAGTAGTGAACCAGTGGAGACCTTTTATTGTAAGTAGGCTCTCTGAGCCATACAGTAATTTTAAGTTATGTCTCTGTTTGTAAATCTTAGTTGTGACAATTTTTTTTTTAATTAAATGAAAATAAAGTATTTCGGGTACATTTCTGCAGATCAAAAATTTATTATCTCTAAATCTGCAGACATATTTATGCCTAATTAAGGTTGTTCGGCATTTTTTTTTCGATGACGTTCGAATGAAATCAAAAGTATGGTATTAAAAAATCTCTTGTAATTCAATGTTCCCGAAACAATGAGAATTGATTAACGTCATCACTGGTTGTGAACTCGGGCAAGTACTGCGTTCCCCGACAGATGGGGCTTGGGTGGATATCAACAATCTGCAAGAACTGCTGTAGCTACTCCTCGCCGTGTCACACACAGTCAGGTTGTTTGTCAAATTAAACGGAGTTTGCCGAGCTGTCTGATTGTGTAATTGTACCTAATTGTAGGTTCTATACTTAGAGGAACATTCTATACCGGCTTCAACCATTGTCCTTGGTGATAGTGTTAGTGTGTAAGGCAAATCTTATTTAATCCATTTAGGAATCCAACCAAGCTATAATAAAAGAGATAATTCATTCATTGAAAAATTACTTTATTTTTAACCACTTTATTATTATGTATACACTTACAATATACGTGTACCTAAGATAGTTTTTAATAATACTGTCCTGAAGAAGGTTAGGAAATAACTAATAAATAATTAAAAAATTTAAAAGTAGAAGTTTTACAAAAGTCTTTGGCAATTCTCATGACGAAACGTAACATTTTTGTTGCTCTTTCGTAATAATATTTATATTATTCAACAAAATTAATTTATAATCAAAGACTATCCCTAAATCATTTAATTCATTGACTGGAGTAATAAAACGGATAAAAACAAATTAACTTTTTATTTAATTATAATTTCAAGCCACAAAGTGATGCTTTCTTCGATAATAAATTAATTAGTTTATGTTCCAGCTTCAGTCAGTGCCATTTTGAACATAAAAGAACAGTTGCATGTTACAAGTTACCAACAGGTGGTAAAATGACCACTGTCCTTGCAGGGTTAGGTGAAACCTTTATTTATCACTAGCTTAAATCCCCGGCGTTGCCCGGGCTTTGCGCAGAGTTTTTCGGAATATCATTTAGACAGTGACATTTCTTTTATTTTAAAGGTCAAGTGTGCAGAATTTCATCAATCTCGGAACTAAAATTAAAGATTTGTATAAAAGTCAAATGCACGCCGCCCGCTAGGGACACTCTTTTTATATAAATAGAAGATGACAAAAATATTATGGTTTGTCCGATATAGTTCATGCTTTATTTCACTTGTTGTTCAACACTTATATTTATAATTTATCATTTTAGTCATAAAATAGTTATGAATAGTTCGGTAATTTCTCAAAATATGTTTGAAAAAAATCTCTGAATGCTTATTTGAGTAAATCTTAACCATCTACAAATATTAATAATGAATACATAGAATAATACATGGTAGCAGTTTCACTTGTTCCGTAGTGTTAATAAATTATCAAATAAACTCGGAATTGCATCATCGGCTCATCTAATAAATAGCAGAATGGTCACAGTTTGAAGCCAGTAAATATGTTTGAAGCTCTGTTTGAAGCTCTCTCAGAGATTGTATGACTAAAAACCATAAGGTAATAACGAGCAATTTCTGAAAAATACCTTAAAAACACTGATCGAACAGATAAGTTTTTAGATTTTTCAGGGCCAAAAATATTTTCGTTATTTGTTTTTGGGGTGTTAAGCCGTGTTGCGCTACCTCCTTCTTTAGCGTTTCTTTGTTCCCTGATGATGGACAGCGTTACATTGTCCATCATCAGGGAACAAAGAAACGCTAAAGAAGGAGGTAGCGCAACACGGCTTAACACCCCAAAAGCAAATAACTGATCGAACACTTTATCGAAAACTCCTAAAATTACAAACGGTGTGCATACAATGATTATTATTTATACGTCACTAAATTGTTTATTTTTTTTGTAATTTTTATTCCCTAAAAAAACCAATGGAATTGTCAAAAGGAAATGGCTTTACCCGAGTAATAATTTTTAATTGGTAGACAGTTCAAATCCGCTCTTTTCAGTTATCAATTATTGTCTATCTACGAAATATTTAACAACACTCTCCCAAAAGTCACACCTCGTGACAAGCACGTTATCAAACTGTCCAATATTGCAAATGTGTTGACGAGAGTTTTAAAAATGCAACAACGTAACGAAGCATTCAATCCGGGCTCTCGGAACAGGCACTTTAAACTTTGGCTGTCAGAGACGATTAAACTGTTATGAGCCCTTAATAACCAGCCGAATTGACAAATATAATAGTTTTCTTTCAAAGGCTCCACTAGGTGTCATAGTAGACGTTATTTCTGATGCACGAGCGTTGACTAATTCGGAAAATTTTTGTTTTAATTTTTTTTTGGTTTTATGTGAGTACCCCACAAGCGCCTCATCTGCGCCCCACTGCTCACAACCATCTGGAGCCAGTGGGATTGGTATCCCCAATTATGGTATGTTGTGAGGCTGAAGATAGTGGGGAGAGGCTGGAGGCGGGAGAGAGAAGTATGGAAGTACCTGACTATTCAAATCTGCTCATCAAACACGGCAAAAGCCATTTCAAGCAACGTTTCAGTTTTGAATGGTAGTCTTACACCAGGGCCATACTGAAAGTATCTTCCACTCTGTTGGTTAATGGCTTGGATAACTGTATATACCAAAGAATAGATATTTTAGAAGTTTCAAAGTTTCCGATCACAATACAACTATTTTAAAGGACGCTATGTCCAGATAATATACTTTGATACAAAACAACATTTACGAGGTAAATGATCTTTATCATTATATTGAAAAAGCTATGTATTTACCTATCCAATGCAAAACAAACTCCGAACAAAAGATGACCCCGCCATGATATACTCAAGAACTAAGTCAAAGAATCTTCACAAGACAAACCTGGCAAGTTTTGTGCAAACGTTTGCATTCTAGACAATAAATAACAAACAGACTATTCCAAACAAAACAACGCGGAAGACATAAGCTGAAACTAAGGTACTTAGCGCGGAGCTTAGTTCCGAAAAGATGTCTGCGAAATTAGCCCCACCAAAACAAGATGGAGCGAGTTATGGCGGAGTCATATCTGAATAATAAGAGAAGTGTCGGCAGGTATGCAATACGTCTTGTCTTTTTAGCTCGTGCAACCAACCAACCAACCGACTGCCGCAGGTCTCACTTCTCGCCCTCGGTACCGGGTACATTCTGAGTATGTCGGGTGGAAAATGAATCTGTGAAATTTCAAAATGCCGCGTAAATGAAATGCTTTATTTAGAACTAGCTTATATCCGCGGCTTCGCTCGCATGGTATTAGCGTGAAATTACTGTAGCGCTTGCACTTATCAATTATCCCTCCTATCCCCTCTCCCCCTCCGCCTTCACCTACCCCCCTCCCGCATTCCACACATTCATTCCCGGTACATTCAGTTTTCAAACAGCTCACGTGTCACCTAAATTTCATAATGCAAAGAAAAAAAGAATGATCCAATTCGGTTCAGTCGTTCGGAATTTATGCGCGTACAAACATTTCGGAGAGTCATTTTTATTTAAATATATCAACATCGTTTCCTTGGCAACGATTTTTTTTCTGACGTTAGCAATAACTCGCTTTTAATAGCGACAGAAACGTATGATGAATATAATATATTAATATTTATAATTTCATAACGCCAGAGCTTACTATTATATACAGCCTGAATTACTCGCATATAATGTAGCTTTCTATTAGTGAAAGAATTTTTAAAATCAGTTTATTGGTTTATGCGTGAAAGCGTATCAAACAAACACGCAATTTCGCTTTTATAATATTAGTATAGATTTTAAAAAATGCAAGGAGGGAAAGGTCCAAATTTTATATGTTTGAACTAATATTGTAATACAGTGATATTTCCAATTTAAAAGGCTCAAGAATGAAATCGAAAAATAAAATGTGAATTTGAAAAATAAAAAAAATTAAAATTTTAAAAATGTTAAGAATAGGAGTAAAATGTGACCTTCTAGGCACATTTTAGCAAATCGTTTTGGGGAAACATAATTTTTTGTTTTAATTATGTGCAATTGTGAAGTTCCCACGATGATATGGCAAATAATAAATCAAAATGATAATTCTCTTTTTCTTGTATAAATCTTCATAATTTATCAAAATCGATGGCAATATTTCTTTCAATAAAGTGACAACACATTTAAACCATTGGTGTAAAGAACACAAGAAAAAGCGAAGTAGCCTAAAAAAGTCACGCTAATAATGATGCCCGGGTAAATTATAAGTCATCATTAAAAGTCAAAAGTCATTAAAAGCTATGAAAAAAAATATTTTTAAAATAGCCAATAACCCTAACTTAACGTAATCTGTTTAACAAATGCTTAATACTTTTTTTCATCACTCTTAATGACTTTTCGGAGGTGGTTCTGAGTTGGTTTCATTCTGAGCTATCCGGTTACTCAATGCAGCGTAGATCAAATCGCATTTACCATCCTAATACCAGCTATAGTTATGGTAAATAAAGGACACAAACTAAATCTTTTTGAACAATTAGAAATTAACAAACACTTTAATAATCCTAAAGCTTTTTTAATAAATGAACAGACCAATATAATTCACTCACAGTTGTTAGATATGTTCAAACCAATTTAAAAAAAATAAAAAATAATAAAATTAATTATGCTAGAAAATAAAACCACGAGTCATTTTTTGGGAATAATTCACATTGGGAATAATGTTTAGAGTATTAACGACCTTAAACTTAATTATGCAGAAAATCAAACCATGTGTCATCATTTGGGAATAATTCATATAAGGAATAATGATTAGAGCACTTAACGACCTTCAGTCGAATTTAAACAATTGGGAAACTTTAAATAGGGTAATAACCATTAATAATATCAGTCAGTTTACTCATAATTAAAATCAGTCATCAAAATCCTATCTAAAAATAACGTAAATACCTCCTCTGTATGTGGCATGACCACAGTTTGATAATGCCTTCAAACAGCTGTCACGTGTAAAAATAATTACCTAGCTGAACTTGTTTATAAATAAACTGTTTTTATAAATTGAATAATAATATTACTGAATATATAAAAGAAATAAAAAATTAATTAATAGTTACGGTGTTAGGTTGGATTATGTTATTATAAAATGTTATTATTGATCTCATAAAATGGCATTTCAGTTGATTCTTTTTGCATCCCTAAAACAAAACCGCGCAGCTGAAAACGCGCTAATCGTCCCCACGTTTTATTAGCCCACCGAAGTTTCAGTGCTACAGTGTTAGCACTCATCCCCGTCTGCCGTTATAATGTTGGCAGTTATGTGTCGCCTGCAGACAGTTTCTTCCATCACACATAATCCTACCGCGCCGCGCTGTTCCACTGTTATGGAGTTGGTTCGTTAGCGGATAGGAATAGTGCGGCCGTGTTTTTGCTCTAATGTAGCAAAACGTCTCGGAAAATTCGTACATATTCCAGTAATAGAACAAGTTGCTTGTGTCAGACTTGTCATGGGAGATGCATATTAACATTATTCTAACTGTATTGTTGGGAATGTTACTTTGAACTAATTTTGAATGCTTGATTACTTCTTCATATACAGAAGTTGAAATTACATTAACACTTGTTAATAATAAGTACTATAAATATTATGAAATAACTACGTCACTACAAATAAGATAAGTTTCTACGTAATTTGATCGACATGCTTTTTTAATGTACACCAGGGTCCCAACTGCTCCCAACATTTTGTAGCCAGTGAACTGTGCGGAATTTGATTTTGTATTGAGTGGAGTAGGAAGGGGAAAGACATATGAAAGAAGAAGGTTGCAAAGTACCAACTATTCTTATCTAGTAATAGAAAATGACTTAAACCATTTAAAGCAAATTTTCGACTCTGAATAGTTGTAGGTAAAAGTGCATCTACCGCGCTCTCTTAATTGCTTTTTTGATAGTGAAATGGGTATTTCAAAGCTCTATTGAACGTTATAGCTGCTAGCTGAAAACTGAACGAGCATGCTAGCTGAAAATGATTGCGTTGAAATATACATTCCAGATACAACACCTCTGCCATAGGTCACCCCAAGTGGTTCGCTACGTTTGGTGATTTAGCAGGGGTGCCCGGGTTCATGGGGTGAGGTTTGTCTAGGTCTTGGAGGTGGACGACCAAGACACACTGAACCCCAGATTCCTACGCACCCCTTTTACCCTTTTCCTTCCCAGAACTCTCCTCTCCTTTCTCTCCTTTAAAAAACCCTTCACACAGCATCCCCAAAGATGACGTAGGCCCTAAGGGAAATTATTTTCCTCGGGGCCTCCTGTGTGGAGCTCATGTAAAAAAAAAGAAGATACCATTTTTATGGTGCGAAATAAAAAAAAATGTTTATTCAAATCCTAGGTATGTTACTATCGACTTCAGACTTCTGGAGTCGCGTGTATATGTGTAGATGCGACACATAACATGTTATGAGTAAGCAATGTAAGCATGCGATAAAGTAGAGCGATAGTAAAGTACAGTTGTTATGACAGCGATCTGTGTGCAGGTGTACACCATTCTGTACTGCACCTACTGACTAGCTGGGTCGGCGTCGACGTCACAGTCGTGACTTCTCGGGAACTACGGGAAGTGTGTCAAGAAGCGTCGCGACGCTGATCTACGTGATATGCGAGCGGCGCCACACACGCCACACGTAAGATAGATTAGTCGCAATCTATTAATAAGCATTTTTATCGATATCTAAGAAAATAATTTTGCTGAAAAGATATTTTTGAACGTCTTTTTTTAATTTTGTAAGTTTGTATTTGTGATGTAGAGGTAATAAGAGGAACGACTGTGCGGCCTTTATCATACAAAACTTAAATTTGGATTTCATACAAAATTTTATATTTTTTAATCAAAAGACGTAACAAATAAGTAGAATGGTATGTGGTAATTTCATTAATGTAATAAATGTTAACTCTCTGTAAATGTTTCAAACAATAAATAAAATACCCCTCATTAAGGTCAGTAAGAAGGTTGCATTTTCAAAAAAATGAGTGTCGTCAATGTAACAAATCAAAAATATTGTAAAAATTCAGTTTTGGAGTGGAGACTTCACAGCCTCGGAAATAAATATTCTGATTTAGGAGATATATTTCACCTTACAAATAACAAGTATAAAAATTGTTTATTCCAATTCTTCTATACATCTAGGCACAAACAGACGTGCAATTTTTTGTTTATATTCAATATCTGTTTATATAAGCCTTCATATCATTTCTACAAATGTATCTTATTTTTATTATGAATACATATGCTTGTGTTGTTTACAGCTTTCTTCTCATAATATTATATTTTCTTTATTGTTTTAATTTTCAAGTACTTAAAATAAAAGTGTACTCAACTTATAAATTAGAATTTAAAAGCCCATTAGGGCGTGTAATAAATAAATACAGGCAACTAGACTAAGGCTTCTTCAATCAAGGCTCAAGCCTTTTTTACAGAGATATTTTTTACGTAAAGCATTGGGTATTGCAATTAAATATTTAGGTTTAAAATAGAATATCGCTTCCACCCGCCACCCCTGCAGCGTGTGACGTCAGACGGCATACAACGTGATAAACTGTCAACAGCAGTTGTGACTTGTAGACCGAAAATACAAGCAGTCAAGACAGCGAGCACTAAACACTAAACACTAAACACCGCTTCTGCCGAGGACTTGCTACTTGCTACTCGTCCCAAGTTAACCCTGTCAGTGCCTAACTTGTATTATATACTTAGTAGGTCTGCGATGCGAAGCGATGCATTATTGCGATACACATTATAAAAGGAAACCAGGAAGACAAAATATTTCAGAACGTAAATCTTAGATTAAGGTAAGAAGAATTTGAGAATATAATTTATATTTATATGTATTTTTAAAAAAATTATTAAAATATACATGTATATATATATACACACATTTTTTTTGTTTTATGTAAATACCGCACAAGATTCCCAACTGGTCCTAACCGTCTGGAGCCAGTGAGAATATGGCACCCTCAATTGGGGTATGTTGTGGGGCTGAAGGTAGTAGAGAGGGGGAGACGGGGTGGAGGAAAGTGGAGGAGTACCTGGCTACTCAGATCTGGTCTCCAAACACAGCTGAAGCCATTTCAAGCTACGTTTCAATTCTGAATGGTGGTCTTACAAGGGCGATACTGAGAGTAACTTCCACTCTTGAACGTGCCGCAAATATGCTATAAATTATTTTTAATTAATGAACTGTGAAAATAACACATATTATCAATAAAATTTACGTGGGGTGTGATCCCGCGACCTCCGGATTGCGAGTCAAGAGCCTCACCCGTCAATGTATATCTGGGGCTTAATGCTAGAAGTGCCTACGTCAAATTTGTAAATCGTCCAGGAATGAAGTTTGTTTAACGATTTCATGGTGTAAAAAATGTTTTGACTTCTACATTAGATAGGTCACAATTTTAACAATCTAGAGAACACCTGACGTGGGTATTCATGGAGTTCAAGTACCTAAGGGATGTTTTAGAGTATTTTCTGGCACTAATTTACTAAAAATCATCTTAGTCACCTCCAGCATTCACCCCAAAATCACCCCAAAATAAATAAATAAAGAAGTAACACGCCCAAGAATTGAAACCTGATCAACTCGTTGGAAGCCAACTGTATTGACTATTACACCACCAATTATTACTGTAAGTACGGCGGCATAAATTCGTCGTTGAAATAAAAGTTGTAATTTTTTTTAATTTTAGATTGTTAAGTGGGTACATCACATCACATTCGAAATCACATTAATAAATAATGCATCACTAAAATACCAAAAACTATTTTATAACACTGTTTTTTTATGGTTTTAAAACGTATATAGATGTAGAGAAAATGATATACATCCTACTGATATAGGATACATTACATTTGAAACGTGCCTTCGGCAGTCTAAAATTATCTCCGATTTCGCATAAAAATTGAGATTGAAGTTGTAAGTTACCGCAAAATATGTAATGGCGGGTTATTCGTGATGTATAAAGTTGGATATTAAGAAAAACGCACTTTGCCGTGGTAGGTATTACAATTTTTACGGTTTACAATTCCTTTCTACTTATCTGTAATTCCCTTAAATGGTTGCAAAACAATATTTGCAGACATATTTTTTTTAATACATGGTTGCCCCAATAAGACCCAAACAGAGAGATATGCGTCGAAAAATTCGCTTTAATTTATGTATCTCATATCCTAGGTTTGTGATTACATGTCATCATCTGAGCTGTTTGCTTTGAGAAGATTACCTCCAATCTAAGATGCGTTTTATACTCCGCCATCCATTGCAATATGGTTACCTTCATTACGAATAACATTGAATAAAGGTTGATTGGAACTGTTTATTGACAGCTTCCTAGTCGCCTGATGATATCACGGACTCCGCGCAGCTCCTACCAATTGATATTATTATATCACTTACGGTGTATGTAAATGTTGTTGGCACCCAGCACCGTTATACGAAGAACAGTAAAATTATCAAGGAACATAAAACGATCGGAGTTTGGTAATAAATTTATAAACACTAACATCATAACACAGGGGTACCAGCATTCAATTTCTCAATAACGAAAACTTTTGTTATTTGAAAAATATAAAATTTAAAAAATTAAACCACTCTTTTTTAGTGTGGATATTATAATTTCAATCCAAATATTGAATTCTCAATAAAATACTGTAAGTAAGCTAGGTCGGTTCGAACTCGAAAAGGTAAATGAATTCACAAAATGTAATAACATGGACAGTAGATGGCCACGATAATTCACGTCACTCGTCGCCCGTTTTCATACATCCCGCTCCTAAAGTCCTACAACACATTCAGAATCGAAGTTCGTGGGACATTAATTTCAATATCATCTTTTGACCCGTCCGCGTCCACCGGATCGCTCGCCATATCGGTCCGTGACACATGTCGTGACGTCACATCCGTCCAAGTTACGATCGATGCCAGAGACACTGCCGTGTAATTAAGGCAATAAATCTCACCGTATCGAATGTGTAAATTACCATCTATCCGCCATAAAAATGCCGCATTCACCAAAAAGAGAAACATCCGAGCATTATAGAAATGTGTATGGAATTAAAACCGATGTTTACGGGTCGGATTCTTCGTGAAGGTAGACCGTAGAAACCCCCATCGCTTGAGGGACATAAATCGGAGAAATGCGACAACCTGAATGACTTCACGCGCGTATTTTATTAATTTTTGAAATAGGCTCATTGACGTCGGAAAAGGTGGAGGAATGCCAGAGATCAGCAATCAAGCTGGTTTTAGGAGAAGCACTATTCCGAGTCCTCCGGTCTCCAGCCCAGGTAGAGCGGGATTGTTTATGTGACTGGGCAAGATACCAGCCGGCCCGGCTAAATAATGCAACTTATGCTCATGAATCTGTCCCATGGAATACTTGATACTCCGAGGTATCATTCTATACTAGACCAGATAGACTAGACTCGCACTGAAAAGACAACCAATAGCGTGTGACTAATTTTCAATAAAACATAAATTAAGTTTTTATTTAGTCGCTGAACAAAATGATCCCAAGCCTGTCGTTTAATCGGTAGTATTTTATTTACGAGCTTGCTGAAGGGTAAAAATAAGACAATAAATTTGTGTTGAAAGCATAATGGGGATACCTAGAATACCAGTTTTCAAAGAAAACTTGCCGAAGTGTATCAGTCACCTAGAGTTTGGTGAACCGTAAAACAGTCACTCAACGTTACAAAGAGGAAATTAGAATGACGTGCAAATTGATTGTTGAGTTTTAAAAATAATCTAATCAAAGGAAGTCACAAATCAAACACTTTTTGAAGGGACACATAAAAGGGAAGATGATTTTGAAAAGAAACAGCAAAATGCTTTGAATTTTTATAAATCCATCGTTTGAATGGATTTATTTTAACTAGCTATACTTTTCTTTAATTTACCTTTTCCATCCCTTTCCCATTTTATTACAAGACAATTCACACGTAATGTGTGGAAAACACATTTTTTAGGGTAAATTGGATGCATGAAAAAATTGTCGCCGGTTATAAAAGCCATCTTTAATAATTTATTAAATGCAGTCTCGAAGAACTAAAAGATAATTATGTTTAAAGTAGGCATTTACGTAGTTTGAAAATTCTAAAAGTGGTATAAATGTTCATACTGCAATAAATTCTTCAGAACGATTATATGTGTAGGTCTGAGTTCCACGCGAGTCTACGAATTCCTCGATATATTATTAACCCACCTGAGAAATACCTGGCGTTGGGTGAAATCCATAAATACAAATGCGATCACTCCCGTCCTCGCGAGGGTAAGCAGATGATCACGCCGAGCACATAAACATAAATATCGAAATAATGAAGGGAATAGAAATATGTAATAAAAAAAAATTTCAAGATCATTTAAATATTAATTTTGTCTGCAATTAAGAATGACGCAGATTAAAAAAGCTCTCTAAAAATTTCAAAGTAAATTAGCTTTACATTTTATTATTTATGTATATTTAACTATTGGTATAAATTACCCAATAAACCGTTGTGTTGTTAGAATTGGGTAACTGTGGGACTCAATGAATATTTAAAAATAAATTATATAATCGGTATGATTCTTTTAAAATAAGATTTAAATAAATATGTTCACAAAAGAAAGTCCTCACATAGTTAGCTTTCAAAGGAGATTAAAATTAGCTCAATTTGGGATGCGGGAATGGGTACCGCCGCCCCGGAAACCAACATCCCTGCCATAGTTTGGTAACGTGAGGTTTGTCCGGATCTTGGCGGCGGATGCGTCTGCCCACCAATTGCTTAGTAGGCTGATTCAGGATAGACTGGTTGAGGGACACATTTTAATCTCTCCAGCCTGGCTATCTCGGAACATCGACACAACGCAGTGGGAGGGATGGATTCATTGTTTGTCACTCCTGGACGTATGACCCCCTGATTCCTACCCACCACTCATACCTTTTTACTTCCACAGAACTTATCCTTCCTTTCCTAAAAAGATCCTCCACACAGCAACCCAAAGTTGATATTTGCCCTGAGCTAATGCAAAAAAATCGAGTATGCATATTATAAATGTTTAAAGTAGAGAAAAAAACATCTTTTGATTGACCTGGATTATCTTAAATAATTATTTAAGCCACATCCAAGAACTCATGCCAATTATTTTTTTTTTTTAAATGCAAAGGGTGATAATTTTATGTTTGGAATATTCCATTAATAATTCATAAGCATCATAGAAAATTACAAATTGATTATAAAATCTCGTTGTTTTGAGGCAGGTAGTTTCGCTGTTTATGCGAAGCGATGTCAAATAGTAGGCCGAGATCCGGCACGGTGCGACGCACGCCGCGCGCCTTACGACGCGATGCGATCCCTCGGGATTCTGGTTTCGCAATCGAAAGGATCGAACCCGGAGCGGTGTCTGCGTGTCGATCCTCAATAGAGATAGACGGGAATTACACGGGCAAATAAATTACATAGATAAAGGCATAGGCAAAACGGGCTGCGTTTAACAGGACAAAAGGATGAGGACAAGCAGCAGGAAGCAGGGGCGCAAGGAGAAAGAAATCAATAAAAACGCACATTTTATATGAATATTTTAACGAATCGATTGGAATTTTTGTAACCTTTTGAACTAAAATATCTATATTATATATTTTGTGATTTATTTTATTGTTCTTCAAAAGTATTCTGTTCACGAATTAAGTTTTAATGTCAAATCAAGAACTTATGTGATAGTTTTCAATCAACGGAAGTATGTAATAAAAGGTAATTCGGAAGCAAAACGATTCAACTATCCTAATTTTATAGTTGTGTATTATTTATTTCTTCAATATTCGCAAATTTACTTTGTGTTGTCATTTCAAAATATTATTTATTTTTAGGTGTAATAACTCAATTTTTTTTTAATAAAATCAAATACTTTTTTGTTTAAAACCACGAGATTTATTAATTTATGAACCGACCGGTTTCGCTTTAATCAAGCATCTTCAGGGTACAAATTAATACTAAACAATAAGTACATAGTGTGTGCTTATATATAATCACAAATATAGAGGGAGACAACATGATACAAATATAACAAATACATTGATGGCCATAAAATACATTAACATAAGTACACAAGTAATGGAAAAACCTGAAAGATAATTATGTATATCAACTTTTTTTTAAAATTTTATTTTAACTTTATTAATAAAATTATTATTAGTAAAATAAAATTAAGTCTAGGATGAATACTTAATTTTATTAGTAAAATAAAATTAAGTATTCATCCTAGACTTGCATAAAAGTGAATAGGTGTCGCATATTAAATAAAATGGATAAAAATTTATCCAGACACTGTCTAGACAGCATTTAGTTCGGGTTTGAATCTTGCAATCATATATAAAGATAGCAGCCAATAAAATATGCCAAAGAAAAATGAAGATAGTATGGTGGTAGTTATGGGTGGTAAGTATGATACAGTTAAAAATGACCGAATTGGATATCGACACCTTGGCACAGTGGTTAGCGCGTTCGCCCGGAAAGCCAAAGGTCCTGGGTTCGAGTCCTAGAGGTGCTAATATCTTTTTCTGATTTTTCTGTTTCCAGATTTTCAATTGAGTTTCGCTTATATTGTCTTAATTTAATTAAATATTACTCTTTTTCTTGCTTTTCAAAGCCAGCGAGACTACGGCAGTCCCTATTGGGAATTGTTATGTAAGGGAGAGTATTGTGGAAAAAAAATGAGAAGAAGATGAGTGAAATTTGAGGATTGAAGACCAGATTCTCGTTTTATACTAAATAAATCGCTTATTTTTGATTTGCGAGCTATCACAATACCTATGCTGAGAAAATATTTTATTTTAGAATGCAAAGATTCTTGCAATCGAAATGAATTAATTTTAAAAACCTTTTAGCCACGATGCGCAAATAATAGGTGCCTGCAATGCAACGCGCATATATAATAAAATATTGCCGGGCATACCTGATATCCTATATACATCAGGAAGGCGGTAAAATTTTCAGAAATTCGAAAAAATAGTAGATGTCGATAAGTAGCCAATTAATTAATGAACAAAAATTATTGTTAACGCGATTTACCACTGCCGATGGCGAAGAAATAAATAAACAAATAGAATCTTCCAGATCGCGCAGTGGCGGCGCACAGGTTCGTGGAAGCGCCCCCGACTACCTGTAACTCGCACGTATCGGTCGATCTGCACCGCTCTCCCGGCATCTCTGCCCCCCGCTGCCACCCACCGACCCCCAATATAATCTCTACACGACCGCGCCACTGGAAATAACTCGTAAGGTTTCATTAGTGAGTTTAAATGCCAGGTGATAGCAATTACAATACAAATTATTACACATTTGTGCGTTTATAGAAGGCTTAGAATCTGTTTTCAAATTTCCATTTTAAATTTTGTAGAGAGATCAAAATTCCTTAAAAATGCAAGGCTTTTTGTAGGGCGTTTTTCGGTGGCACATTAAAAAATAAAACCTTATATTGGCACATAATCGTTACCTATTTACAACTTACATAAATGAATTATTTTCTAGGTACACCGTAAAAATGTATTGATAGCAATGCATGGTTCAATCGTCGTAAAAAAAAATAGCAGCAAGCTGTGGCGTTTGATAGCACAGGATAGAAAAAGCTATTCTGAAAGTACTCTAAATATATTTTCTGCTAAATCGTCCTTCTTAAGGATATTTTACTTAAATGGCAAAAAATATAAAGAATTAATGCTAATTTCTAAAAAAAATGCGCCTTGAGATGCAAGAAACTGGTTACAGAAATACGTGACACGATCAAGTCGATCAAACACTTGTGGACCAAATTTCATGTTTTTAATTTAATCTAAGTTCCATGAATGTTTGAAGGTGAAATATAAAATGTATTTTTTTCAAAAGGGATGTTTCGGAGCGAAGATACGAGAAATATCACTCAAAAAGTAGCGTTTTTAAGTATTTAATTGTTATTAATTAAATATTAAAATAGGATGATTATGATTTTATCGTGTATTTCTTAAATTCTTTCACGCTACAAGAATATTATTTTTTCATATCAGATATATTTAGCTTCAAGCGAGACGAAGCTTTTTCTCGCTCTTCTAGTAAACACAAAGAAAAGAAAAAGTTCTTTCTTTAAAAATCCACGTATCAAACCTAAATTTTCACGTAATGTATCAAAGAATACGCAGCACGTAGGGCAAAATCACCTCCATTTCGGTTCAATGGAGGTCGTGGCGTCTTCTCAAAAATATAAATAAAATACTCGGGAGAACCAAGTACAAATTCGTTCATCCTTTTCAGTTTACGATATGGATTTAGCTATCCGAGATGAAAGGGAAAGACAAAAGCATGTGCTATGAAATAATTTACAATAAATTTATATTCATTAATGAATATAAAATGTTTTCAAGCATGCTGTGGTTAATATTATAATTACTTTCACGCAATAGTTTTCACGTGCTGCAAAAACAGGCTTGATTTTAAAGCCCTCGATAAGATCGCGTTGGAGTCGAGGAAATCAAACAATTAATTTTCAACAAAATTTACCAAGCAAACAAAATACAAGCTAATTTTATGTGCAGTCCATAAGTACAAATTATTTTAAAGTTTGATTAATGTATAAAAAAAAATTATAGTTATATTTGTATTGTTAAGAGGAAACCCGGTAGCCGAGAAATTTGAATAATAGGCATTTTACCAAACCGTTGCTGTCACTTTCGCTTTACACCCTCGAATTCTGAGAGAAAGGGAAAACTGCACCTCAGGCTGATAAAACCTAAATAAAATCGCCAAAATGAATCGCCATTTTGAATTCCTCATTTTTCTCCTCCAAAACTGGACCCATTTATAAGATTTTTTACCAAATGTATGAGAAGAAAATATACTATGTCTGTACGCCCTGTTTTTTTTTTAATACAATTTGAGTTTATATACTGAATACGTTCTAGAGAGGCAATTGTAACGATTTTTGTTGGATCCTAACTCCTTTAAGAAGTAACTTATCAAAAAAAACAAAACGTACCGATACGTTAGCGGTCAATGTCCATATTATTATATTAAAAAAAAAACATTTGCAGTGGTATTAAAATCCAGAAAGGAAAGTGGGGAATACGTTTGTATGGTAAAAACGCTGCTCGGTTTCCTCTTAAGAGTCGCCCGGTTTGTCCGTGCGAACTTGTGTTTAAATAATGGTGCGAGCGATAATTTAATAGCATGTTATTGAATAAAGTTTTATAAATATCGTCAGTCAGCCAGTTTGAATTAAGAAGACTTTTCGACCACCTGTAAGATGTTTCAAATGACTCCACCATGGATTACGATTTATATTACCACCTAATTTTAATGGGTCGAAGATAGACGTACATCTCAGCCCAACAAATATTACTTGAAGGCACTGCTGTTATTAACCCACTTTTAGAATACCACGCAATAACTTCCAGCCTCTCTCTTATAAAGTGGTCTTAAACCGGTACTATGTGGGAACTTTACGGAAGATAGGTTATATTGTGATATTAAAAAGAAAAAAAAAAAATTTTAATGACACGTAATTCCGATCAAAATTAACTTTTTGTGAATCGTATAATGCATAAAATTTAAGAGGGGAAACTAAATAGACAAAACCGGAAACATTTTCAATTTTCATTTTTCAAGTCATTTTTAAATCAAATTTTAGACATTTTGACTCTTTTCAACAAAAAATTATAAATTGGTTTTGAAAGACGTAGTAGAAGTAGTATCTACTAAAGCTTTTTTTTTAATTTTGAGAAAATATGTTTATTTTTAGTACAATAAGGTTTTACCGAAGGTGTTAAATTTTCAGACAAAATTTTGTGTTATACAACATACATTTCAAATCATATAATCGTGCAGTAAAATTAATCAACAAATTATTTGGGAAACCTACTTTTCAGAATTTTAATTTTAGTTCAAATAAAATCATAAAAAAAAGATCGGCGCCCTTGTTTTGTGACGATAACATTTCAGTTTGTCTATTTATTTACGGTCTTACAAACTAATATATTTAAAAAAAATTACAATTTTGCTTACATATAATTGAAAAATTATAAATACTTATGATAAAAAATAATTACAAAAAAGTACATAATTTTAATTGTTTTATCATCACGAGTTTGAGCATTTTTGAATGTGGGTGTTTATCAAAGCAAATGTGGAATGAAATAAAACCGATATTGAGTTATTAAGTTAAAATGCTGGTAAGGAGAATAATTAATCTTTCTCATCGGAACCGCCCTGTACCGTTGCAAGGATACGATCGCAAGATATCGATCGACGAAATTTAAATTCTCAGCCGATGGTCAATGGCTCTTAAGCTAAAAATTTGTTATAAGTAATCGGAATGCAAGCGTTTACAAGGTGGCTAATTTTCAATAATAATCTTGTAGGCTTTATTGGGGAAAAAAGAAACTAGGTTCTTTAGAGGTACGGAAACGAAAAGTATAAGGACGGATTGTTTAATAAAATTTGAACAACTCGTCAAATATCAAAGTGAAAATTCAAGTTGTGTGAAAGTTCTTTTTAAGTTTTCCTATTAAATCATCATGCACCGGTAGTTTCATAGTACCTGGATAATAACATATCTTGAATAGGACTTTCAAATTTGATGAATCGTTCAAATTCTTGAAACAACCCATCCTTAGTGATTCCAAATAATATTTTTGTGGTATTGGGGGATTATAGCCGTCCACACCATTGTTACAAGATAGAAGTCTGACCGAAGTAATACTATCAAGTATCATAAGCAGGGACATGAATGATAATTGCTAAATACTAAATGCATTATGATAGTCGTCCAGCCAGCAGCCAGCAGCCAGCAACAGTGGCGCAGCCGACAATGCACAATATGGGCTGGGGGCTGGGGCAGGCAAGCGGCCCCATTATGTATAATACGTTTGTCCCGAGCACCGCAGCGTCCATATTTCGCTTCGGAATTGTGCACCGGAACTTTTAAATTGTATCCAGACCGGCGTAAAGTTTGGGCAATACTCGTATTTTTGTGCCATTTTACGTCCGAACGGGAGAGGGGTGCGAAGCGCTCTGTTTAGCGGTGAATGGAGGGGGAGGCTTTCACCGGGGGGTGGGGGTAGGAGGCTTTTACGGGGCAAGAGTCAGATGCTCTCCAAACTGGACTTTTCAGGTTAACTTGTAAATCACTCCAGTAGCGCGTCACGAATGCAAGAATCAAGAATAAATGATTGTTTTAAAAATTTGCTTTACAGAGTAATTTGATTACACCTTTATATTATTTTCATCATTCTAGTTCATGTCGTTTATTCTGTCGAAATGAGTATATGCACGCAATCAGATTATTTTACTAATTTTATTAAGTCGTTAGTCTTTACTGAACTTTGCGACAAAATTGTAAAAATCATGAAAAATATAAAAAAAATAAATATATCGATCGTCCAGTTGATTAGACAGAATCTCCAAATACTAAGTTTTGGGATGATTAGGAAAGCAAAATTCGAATGCTCACCATAAATTATAAATATTATTTACACGTGTCTGTGTTTAGCATGGTATTTTATTTACGCTATTCACTGCTTCCATCGTAATACAATAGGAATGTATTAATAAGCAGCGATCTCGCTTTCAGCGTGAATTTATCAATGTAATGTATGCATCGGATCAAACATAACTTTTCTGTCTGACATCAAAGTAGTCGATAATTTCATAAGACCGAGACGTCGGGCGACAGTAGGGAAGCGCCATCATCAGGGAAGTTGAACAATTGGGACACGCGCCAAACAAAAAATATCAAAGTTGACTTCACGCAAGAATATTGAGATTTTGAAGCAACCATCAAATGCGTTGGTTCAAAATGTGTGCGAATTATATCTGAACGTCCAAATTTTGCTTAGCAATGTATATTATCATTTTTTTCGGCCACAAAAACGGGAATCGGCCATTTTTCGTATTGAGGGTAGCTAAATCAAAAACTATTTAAAGAAAAAAAACGTATCGCAACATTTTCAAATTAAGTACCTAAACTTCCCTGAGAAAATAATTTCAGTTTTGCCCCGGTAAAATCCACAATTTAGAACCGAAACGTTGTTAGAATTTGGATAATATTTTTTGTTAGGGGTCGTCCATTAATCACGTGAGGCTCGAAAGGGGGGGAGGGGTTCGGAAAAAAAATCACTAAATATCACAAGGGGGGGGGGGGGGTATATAATGAGATATCACGTGCATTTATTTTTCGTTGAACGCACGATTTCTAAACCAAACAGCGGCGCGTGGCTTTGACTCACCGTCGCCGAGCAACGATTTCCCCGCGCATTGTGACAACCGCACTGCTCACCAGCCGCCAGTAGTCTGTGATTTTGACGCCGAATACATGCGTAAATCGTTGCCGCGTATGTTTTGCCTTTAAACAATGGGATAATGTCTAAACTAGGAGATCTGTACAAAGATCTATTTGCAGAGTATACAAAAGGAAAAAAACCTAGTATAGCTCAGAAAGAATTTTATGAGTTGTGGGCTTTTGCGTTATATTATTGTTAACAGTATAACTGTGATTTAAAGTAATACAATAATACGATCTTTATAAAAATTGTAAGAATGTTTCTGCGTTGTTTTTCACTTAAAAACAATATAGAATTTATGCAAATTAAAGTAAGCGCCCTTTAGGTCATTAAAAAAACGACGCCATACAAATTATTGTCAATTAATTATTTTAAGTATTAATAACTGATAAATTTAGTAATTAATTTGAATGTTTTTAACATAACTCTCATGTAAATGGTTTTCCAGATCATTAATGGAGTGAGTTCCGAGAAGTCACTAAGGATTCAGTTTCCGTCGAACTATTACGGAATACCAAACTGACAGTATTCTATATCGCATGCTCCCAAAGGGTAATTATAAAAAAGCGATTAAAAGATCATTAATCGTAGCATTTCATACGACGATTTATTTCATCACAGAGATCCGCACCACCAAGTTCCATCTATGCTTATAAATTATTAACGATAATAATTATTAATTAAAATATATAATTATTTGAAAGACGCATTTTCAGGTGTTAATTCACATGAATTAAGCAAACTAATAAAGCGACAATATTGAATTAATATTGTCGCTTAGGTGTAGGTATATTAACAATATCAAGGAAAAATTTATAATGAATCTTGGAAGGGGTCAAAATGAAATAATGGGTTTAAAATAGAAGTTGTAGTACATGCACGACACTCAAATAGATCGACTTAATTTTATTTATTTATTATTATTATTTTAAATGGTGACCGGACAACTCAGAATGAAATCAACTCAGAATCTCCCTTGAAAAGTTATTAAAAGTGTTGAAAGAAAATTTTTAAAATGTAATGTCCGAGTGTTACGGAGTAACGTGGACAAAATTCGAATAGTAATCCTTCGTGATGGTAGAGATTAAAAATATTTTTAAAAATTCAAAATTCCAACGTTTTAAGGTAGTTTTCGGGTAAAACAGTTTTTTTTTAAAGACAAATATTCCCGGGTTACGAATAACCTGACAATATTTTAAATTATCCTACTACCATCACCGAAAGCGGAAAATGTTGCTTGTGTCGTGATGGAGAACTAGCCAGACGAGGAATTGAATGCCAACTCAGCCACCGACCGGTTGAATTGTTTATAAGGAACAAAAAAATAATCTTCGATGGAAAAAAATATTTTTAATAAAAGTTAGTATTTTTTTTTTTACTTGTAATATCATGTAGAATCATACAAATAAACAAATAATTGCAAACTCCCGTTATTTGTGCACTTTATCCTCGGAAACTGAATATTTAAAATATATAAATCTATTAACAAACGTGTTATAGTTTAAAGTGAAATCGCAACCCTTTTTTTAAAAATCGTCCACGAGGCCGTTGAAAGTTTCAGTTGAATCTTGGATAGGTAGGTACCGACTTAATATTGGAGGACGCTTTACAATTTATTTGACATCAGAAAATATTGTCATAAAAAAAACTTTGTAGCTAAAAAGAAATTCATAATTTCATTATACAAGTCTTGTAAATTCATTTCGGCATCTCCCTCTCCCGTTTTTCGTCTCGTATAAAAACTTCAATATGTACTTTTCTTTAACAAATCCCACCTTCCCCATCAAGGAAAGATACTTATTGTATCTCTAAAGAAAATTTATTGTTTTTACGACTCACGTAGGAGTTTTATTATTTATATTTTTTGTTAGGGTGGTTCCCTCTCTGCCCGCCTTTCCCCCAAACCACGTCTGTCTCTTTGTGAAAGGGGAAAGAGGTGTTGCGGTTCTTTCATAGTACAATATCTAGGGCCTATCATCTAACATAATCTTTTATCTGACCTTTTTTCATTATACAGTTTGAATTATGGCTCGCAATGGCTGCCCCTAAAAACGGACTCAATTTGATTTTCTAGTACATTTAATAATTCGTAGACACAAAGAAGACTCGAATAGGCGGAGGGCTGAATGAAGGTTGAGCGTTCCGACAGATCTATTTCACGTTGTCCAGATAAAGCTTTATTTAAGCTAAGATTTAAGTGAAAGGAATAGTAAAAGTGAGAAGCATTTATTTAGTTATTACGAATAAGGCGGGTTTCATCCGAGTGTTATGCTCTGAAAGCTGTGCATAAAAAAAACCAAAGTAGAAAATTAGCCGAGAATAAAGCGAGTTCACAGTAGTAAAAGTAACGTGTACTTCTACGCTGTTAATTTCAGCGCAAGGATCTCCATTTAGATTGCGAGGGAATAACCAAGTTTTCTTGACAACGGAGCTCATCTCGCGCGATACAAAACAACGCGAAAACGCCCGGACAAGAACAAAGACCACGACTTTAATAAGTAAAAATAACAAAATGTTTTCGTTGTTCCACTCAACGGTCACAGTCGCAGTCAAAATATAAAAATGTCTCTCTGTCTCTGAGAGACAATGGGGCTGCACAAGGAGATGAGATAATGTGGGGCGAGGCGAGCCCCGGGGCTTGGCGGGCCTCGGGGTGGTGTGCCTCTGCCCCCCCAACCACCCGGGGCAGGGTGGTTTATCTTTATGAGTCTGCAGGGTGAAATTATGACGACTGCAGGCTACGCCGGGGTGATGCTGTTATTGCGCGAGCGGGACAAAACGGAAATGCGATTTGCAGTTAAAATAGCATTTTTAATAAGATTCGGACGGACAAGGGGAAGATCTGAGAAGACCGAATAGCGAACAATGTATCCATCACGCATAGATTGTTGTTTATTTCCTTTCGAGAATAGGTTTGTTTTATATTACCACGTACCTTCTTACCAAGTGCCTTTTCAGGGAAGTGTTGTTAAACTAGTTTCTGGAAAACAGCGAGACGATTCTTACCTGTAACAAAAAGAAGATATAATTTAAAAAGACATGTAAATAGCTTCAAGTAAAAATTATGAATTAGATCTATTAAAGATATACATTTTATTATTCTTTTTTATTTTAACTTTTATGAGTAAAAACTCAAATCGTAATATTTAATTAAATGAAGACACTGTGAGCAAAACTCAATCGAAAATCTGGAAACAGAAAAATTAGAAAAAGATATTCATCCTAGACTTGCAGAAAAGTCAATAGATGTCGCACAATAAAATGGATAAAAATGTATCCAGACACCATCTAGATTGCATTTAGTTCGGGTTTGAATCTTGCAATTATACATTAAGATGGCAGCCAATAAAATTTGCGTTAAGAAAATGAAGACAATACGGATGATTCTTAGTCGAAGTATGATACAGTTAAAAGTGACCGAATTTGATGACACGACATCGACACCTTGGCGCAGTGGTCAGCGCGCTCCCCCGGAAAGAGAGAGATCCTGGGTTCGAGTCCCAGATGTGCCAATATCTTTTTCTGATTTTTCTGTTTCCAGATTTTTGATTGAGTTTCGCTCTTAGTGTCTTCATTTTATTAAATGATGCATTTTATTTTAAATGAAATTCGATAATTCTTTCTCAAGACGATTCATTGGGCACTCATAACTTATTAGAATGTTAAGTCGGCTCGGTTTTATTAATATAGCGGTGAGATGTTTTCTTTGAAGATGGTTACTTGAAATTCAAATGAAGTTTCGAGAAATTGACAGGTACCTTAAAATTTCGTAAAATATGCAAAAAAGGCAAAAACTCGCTTTTTAACAACATGGCGCCGGATTGAAATGATGAATATTCAATCGTCGTTTTGACATTTTGAATATTCATTGAAACAATAAAAGCCTTGGAAGTAAAGGAGGCGACAGAAAGGATAACACAACCGATAATTTACTAAAGGAGGATAAAAGATATAACTTACAAATTTATACTAGGAATTTGTTACGATCGATACTAATTCAGCTTTATGATTATGAACTTTACATTATCTTCAGATTTCCTCAACTAAACAAACTAATATTTTTTAAAACAACTAAATGTGATGCTGTGGCGTGTCAATATAGAAGAAAAATCATGTCATGACGTAGTACTTAATTTATTTTATTATTCATGGCCAAAATTATGGTAATAAATGCTGATGGCATTTGTATAAAGGATTTTGAATCTATTGACATGTTTGACAAAACGGTAGCATTGGACCAAAAGGTCACCCGCACCGGTTCGAAACCAGGGGTGGGCAATAACGTTTTACTCAATTTGGGTCAATTCAACACAAAATATTAATAAAACAGTATACACGAATACACTTGGATCTCGTCTTGATGACACGTCACTGTAAATGACTTTATCGACGTTTAGTGGTCAGATTAAAATCGTTCGATCACCGAACATTATTAACCCCTCAGGTTAATTTGTTCGCTTTGGGAACAACAAGCTCATAGAAATCGTTGTGTCTCCTTTAATCTAAATTTTTTTTTTTTTTACAGTTAATACCGCACAAGAGTCCCAATTGCTCCCGTCTGGAGCCAGTGAGACTATGGCATCCCCAATCGGGGTATGTTGTGGGGCTGAAGGTAGTGGGGAGGGAAAGGAGATAGGGATGAGGAAGGTTGGGAAGTACCTGGCTATTCAGATCTGGTCACTAAACACGGCTAAAGCCATTTTAAGCAACGTTTCAATTCTGAATGGTGGTCTTACACCAGGGCGATACTGATAGTATCTTCCACTCTGGAAATGACGTTAGAAAGAAAAAAACAACACGCTTCATATTCAAGTCTAAAAGTTGACCACAAAAAAATAATTCAAATGTCAAAACACCTTTTAAAATCAAAGTTTCCGACCGCAATTTGCAAAAAAAAAATTTAATTTTGTGATTTTTTATAAAATTATTTTTACATGAAACGACAAAAAGCGAGGTAACGATAACGTTTATAATACATTTGTCTAATAATGTTTATTTTACTAGTAATTTTAGTGCGAAAAAATGTAGGGTGAGCCATTATTATGTTTGCATTGAAAAATTAAGTAAATATTTCAAAATGTAATGCAATGTCGAGCACATCACGTCTAAGGCTTTGAAAATGCTAGGATTTATACTTAGAGTAAGTTCTGTTTTCAAAAATCCACAAACATTTAAGATTCTCTACATATCATACGTCAGAAGCCACCTAGAGTATGCTTCAACAGTATGGAACCCTCATTGTTCTACATATAAATCAAATATAGAAAGAGTCCAGAAAAAGTTTCTGAAATATGTTTCGTTTCGCATGCGAAATGATGTAAATTATGTCTCTATGAACCTCAAAACCCTTGATCAACGCAGAGATATCAGAGACCTAGTAATGCTTTATAAGATAATCCACAATTTTATTGATAGCCCTTACCTATTACAGAATATTAATTTCAGATGTCCAATAAGAGTCACTCGATCTCCAGACATATTTTATATTCCTAAGAGCAATGCTAATTACCTTCAAAATGTGTTTATAAGAAGAAGCTGTAGCACTTTCAATAGATTATGCACAGACATTGACATGTTTAACACGAACCTTGCTAACTTCATAAAATTCGTAAAAAGTAATATTCAACGGAAAACTTAATGTTTCATTAATTCCTTATCTTTCTTTTGCAGTTTTCATTTTCATTTTTTTTTTTCATTTTCATTACATTTTCTTTTTTGATTTCAGCAGTTTGCAATAAATAACCTCTTCAAAAATGTTACAGTATATTTATTACCCTTGAAAATACATTTTTTGTAGATTTAAGTGAGTAGATGCACTTTTTCAGAACTGTTTATATTACATACATATATTGTTTTGTTTGTTTTTCTTTTTATTATGGTCTCAAATTTTTATGTCGTTATTTTATTGGTCAATGATATGACTATCTCTAACACTGTTATATATGAACTTGTAATGACTGTTTATAACGCTAACAAATAAAATAAAAAATAAAATAAAGCGGAAATATTTTCATCTTCAGACAAAATGTGCCCGAGCCCTGGGGGGTTAAGCGACATTAGGTGCAGTTAATAAAACAAGTCAGGTACGTCTCTTAATTGTGTATTTACGAATATATATATTTTTTGTCATCGTTCTCGTATAATAGTAATAAAATTTGGCTCATTTGTAAAGCACTGTGTTCGTGAAAAATCAACTCAAGGGTGCCTATATGTCAAGAAACATAAAAATCTTAAATAATTTAATAAATAATTTTAATCTTTGTGTTAGGGGTCGTTCACACTGTTCGCGAGTGGCGATCGTATTTTAAAATTAGCACCCGTGAATACTTTATAAATCCAGCCAGATGGGATGCGACTGGTTCGCACTGACAATATGACGACAACTCGGCAACGGTTGTGCAACGGACGGAGAGAGCGCGAATAGTCGCATTTGCCTGACAACGACACCGTACCGGATGTTCAAAAATCTGCACACACTTTGCTCCGGAGTAATTTGAAATATTAGTATAACACATGCGGTTATTTTTATGTTAATTTTAAACAGATGCGTGGAATAGCAAGCAATTAATGGAAAGATAAAGAATTTGAGGGCTTTGAATTGCTTTTGAATTTGAAGATAGAGAATGTGTTTGTAATATGGTTTGTAAAAACTTGATAACTGAACATTTCCGAAGTAAGCATTTATATTTTTACCGTGGCATTAATCAAGGTATACTAAAAGTTATAACCCAACTTAAATGGAACATTTGCGCTGCCTATTTCGGCCAGTTTCATATAAATCTTAAATTTGGATTTGAGATCAAAGTATCCAACCAAACTGAAAAATTATTTTTTAATCAAAAGGTATATCAAATATCTAGTACGGATGTGAGCTACTTTATTTATTTTTGCTTTAAATTATTAAAAATTTTAGTGTTTCGTGATTTTAGAGGCAACTTGGGCAATTATTTGTGAGTAAATGAAAAACAATAAAAAAATATTTTTTCTTTGTTTACTTTACAAACAATACAATGAAAAATAAAATAAAAAATTAAACATAGTAATTTTAAGGTATAAACGACAAATTTTTGTTCCGCCGTAAATAAGTCATTTGTATTTTAAATTTACACCTATCAAAAAGATTTCTTTTCTTAATTTTTATTTTTTATTTTATATTTCGTTTTAGTTTATTTGCAGTCCTCCTCGCTAGGGATTCCTGAACCGAGATAGGCCATTTTTATGTTTGTGTCTGTGTTTATTAATTATCTCATCTTCATGTTTGTTGATTTCCACATCTTCATATTTGTTGACTGTAGGTTGTTTAGTGTTACTCCATAATGTTAATGATTTTTGTATAATCATTATTTTAAACTTTAAAACCTTAAAAAAATGTTGTATAAAGTACTTATCTATCTTCCGAAATCTGTCGTATAAAATTAAAATCGTACACCGAAAATGCTGTGCAAATTGCCGCTAAAGTACAACAGAGCTTAGCGTTCATGAATTATGTTAGGTTAGTTAATTAAGATGTCTCAAAAATAAGATTTCGGATCGATGGTAAATGCAGGTAAAATTAAATAAATTACCTGCATACTTATTTCAGGTAAGTTCCTAGATTTATAATTAACAGTTTTGACGCTGGAAAGGATAAATAGCTAAAGTGCCAAAAAGCTGGAAAGGAAAAATGGCTTAAGCGCCATACAGCTGTACGGCGCTTCAGCCACTCTTCCTTTCCAACTACATGCTGCTTTGGCCATTTATTCTTTGGCCATAAAGATCTTTCGAATAGTGTATACTTGTATAACTTACGGAAAGAAACCTGCTCAACGATAAGTCGTAAGTCTGAATTTTTTTCAGTTTCAAAAAATTCGAGAAGTATGTGGAAAGAAATAGGGGTTAAAAGTTTGAAGCACCCTGTACCATGCGATGGCACAAGGATCGCATGAACAGCCGTCAGGTTCGGACGTATTCAACAGCTAATGTTACCACAGAAGTCGCGGCTGTCGCGAGGGGTTAACACGGCGAACAGCAACTAGATGCTTTATGCGCATAACTTTGGAGGAAGCAAACCCACAGTGCGTTATGAGAACGTTGTCTTCCGTGTCTTCACCAGGCAGCTGCATCACCACCATATATTGTAAGTTTGTACAGCGCCCTTGAGGTGATTTTTCACAAAAACGGCGCTATGTAAATCATCCAAATATTATTATTATTATCGAAAACGCATTTTGAGTTAAATTAATATATATGTTATAAATAGATAATACACAATTGTTAACTTTTTTGCTAATGTAGCTGTTGTTTAAATATGCCCCTATTAAAGTATTAAGCCGTACTGTTAAACACTTGGTATTGCATATTATAACGAAGCTACTGCATAACAAGTCTTTTGAATTTTTGCATTACTTTTTCATTGTTTTCATTTACTTTGTACTACATGATGTATATTTTTTCTTTTGTTTTGTTTACTTTTGTAATCAATCTTATTATTTTTCTTTTCTTTCTATATTTTGAAATATTTTTTTTAATTTTTTTTTTATTTGTGGATGCTTATATATTTAATTACATGTACACATATATACCAATACTACTCTTCCACGGAAGCATTAGCTTGTGGCTGGAAGAGTAGTGTACATTGTTTCTTTATAGATACTTAACAGTCTACAACAATAACTTAAGTGACATATATATATTAGTTATACTATATATTAATATATACTGTACTTTACATATATACTAAGGCTACAAATATATATTATTTATGCTAAATGTAAATAGCAATGTTTAGTTAGAGAACAATAAGTTGCTGTTTGTTAGATGAGATATAATTATAAATATTTCGTTACTATCAAACTATTTTACTATTAGAATAACGTATCCAAGAACACTGTTTTAAATTGTTAATGATAAAATAACAATTTAAATTATTTGAAAAAGAGAATAAATATCATCTGTACTACGTATTTGTACTACGTATGGCAATAACTATCTGATAATACATACTGGCTTTTAATGACTTCCCCAATAACTGGTTCCCGGGGCGGCGGTACCCATACCCGCCTCCCAAATTTTTCATTCGGCTTGTCTTATTTTTTTGTATTCATGTTAAAGAATGTTGTTCTCTGCGTGCACACTGTGTCTAAATTTCTCTAATAAACACTTAACAGTGGTAATCTCAAGAGACCTCCCAGGTAAGTATGTTCCTGAATGTTTTCTGCTTGTACCTACAAAATATAAATAATACAATATGTGTACATTTTGTACTTACATATAGTTCTGTATTAGTGTTAGTAATCGACGAACCGGTGTATGCAATCTGTTAGCCATAAGTTATTATTATAGTTTGTCTAGTTTTTAGTTAAAAGTAAGATAGAGCATTGTAGAAATATATTATAAATTTGTAATTCGCCCTTTCCTTGATTTTTCACAAAAAACGGCGCTATACAAATCATCCATTTTTATTATTATTATTAACGTAGCTCATGACGGAAATAACTATGCAAGCCTCAAATAGTTTCAGAAATAAAAAGATGTGCAAAATTTTGGAAGAGCTCAGTTCGGGAGGGTTAATTGTTTCAGACAAAGGGACTTATGTTGTAAAGTGGTACTCATTAAAACACCCTACGTAGGCTGTGTATATTATATCAATTCAATGTCACGAGCTTCGAGAAATAACTGTTGATATTTCCTCCGAGGTCCCGAGATAAGCTTGATTTTTTAAAATATTTTTTAGTTACGTGCCAAATTAACGGCCAACGTATTAAAATAAAAATTGGAATTACGAATGAGTATAATGAACCTTAAGTTTTTTAAACTATAAAAATAACTCTTGGAATAGGCTTCTAGTTTATGGTTTGGAAGGCTTCATAAAATCAACCTTAATGGGCCGATCACTAAATATGAGCCTTGATAAACATCAGGAGAATTGTGGTCCCTCGTTGAGATCGGCGCGGACACAAATACGTCCAAGTTAATTCTATTCGCGGAAAAATATACAAACTGATTGGTCAAATAGATTCTCGGCTGCGGAAGTAATAAATATCGGTGATACGAGTTTTACCGCGGCGACAAAATCTATGCAGAACCGCGAAATATCTCAAGTCTCGTGGTATAGGATTTATAGGAATATGGAGAGATTTCAGGGACACTCCAAGGAGCTTATTCTGAATTGACGTTAATAATTAAGGTGGGCTTTTGAATAACGCCCGCAGAGCATCACTTTACTTGTTACAAAAATATGGAGAAATGTTTTGAAGTTAGCTATAATGCGACAAGGTAGACAGGTACAGGTAATTTAAAGCAACATTGCTTGAGTAGTGGTGTATTGGATGAATCAAAAAGTAAATTTATTTTGAAAATAATTTTGTTTTTATCGAGTTGAATCGAAAGACTAAGAGACAGAGTTTTGGTATATTTTAGAAAAGCATTGCCAAATTGTGTATTTTCTTTTATTTTTCGAAATTCAGAACTTTATCTTAAAAAAAAATGATCGATTATTTCAAAGACCGAGATGTGTTCTACTCGCAGTAGTTAAGGCGTCGTTTCCTCGCTGGAAAAGAAGAAGATGTAGAGATATGTAATAAAGAACGTTAGAGAGAGCGCGCTAATATTTATAACGATGAAATGGGAGCGAAAATGGTGAAGATTTTTAATAAAACACGACTCGTTTAGAATAGAGCGAAAATCTCGTGGGGGTTGTCTAAAACAACATTCAAAGAAACACGGCGAATTTTTTCATACCCATAACTTGTTAAATAATAGAAACAGACGTGAAATTTTCGGGGCATACTCAGCGATTTTTTTCTATCGAAGAAATTTTCTGTAATTTGCGTTTCGGCATGGGGAGTTTATAGATATTACCTTAAAAATAACATATATTTTTTTGGGTTAATTCAAATGTTCGAGGTATATACGCAAGAAATCGATACAAATTGTGTGGCGGCGGCTTAATTAAAGCGTAAGCAATCAAATTATCAAACAAAAAACCCGTGGTTTCGTATTACTTCGTAGTGCTTCGCCTAAGTGCATCGAGAATTTCACCGGAGTGGGGAAAGTACGAACATTCGCTCGTTTGGCCTAAACAGGTTTAAAGCGTTCAGAATAGGGTCGCTGGCATGGGAATAGTACAGAATATAGTGCAATATAGGATAATATAGAATATAGAGAGGTCTAGTTCCTCGAAGTAACCACTAGCCGGCATATCTTCAATCATGGCGGCATTAAATCTGCCCGTCCCGGGAAAGTAATGGCGGACCGCGGCCGTATTACACGTCTCATTAACATCACATCGGCGGGAAGGCGGGAAGACGGCCGCGGTCGGGAGAGGTGTTTGATTGGGCGGGAATATCGCAGAGATGCCAACTGGACTGACTGAACAGACGCAACGACCCCGACCTGAGGAGTATGGGAAACTTCACTTCTTTATAACGAAGTATTTCGATTTATGGTTGTGGGTTGTGGTGTTTACTTTGAGCACCATATATGATCATGCGCCTGGTCGTTACACTCACAAAATGTATGTACATATATTATAATACATTGAATGAATGAAGTAACATTTTAAGATCGCGGCCTTTTCTTTATTTATTTTTTCACAATAGCTTCACACAGGAGAAATTATTTCCCCTCAGTCGTCTGTGTTTAAAGTCGTTAAAAGAAAGGAACGAGAGGGTCTAAGAGTATCGGACGTATGAATCCATCCTCCCGTGCAAGGCGATGAGTCAGAAAGTCTTGCAGGAGAGGCCAAATAATCTCTCCCAACCAGTTTCTCCCGATGCATCTGACCAGCAAGTCAGATGCATCCACCGCCAGGACCTCAAGTCACCAAACGTAGCGACCCACTTGAGGTGACCTACGGCAGAGGTGATGGCTATCCAATAAATGGTTCCCATACCCTTACCCGTCTCCCGAATTGAAAATGAATTGAATGTGCCACAGTATTCCATGAGAATAGAACTCATCTCCAAATAGTGGAATTTTTTAAAGCTGGAGCAAGTGTAGGAAGGAAAAGAGAAGGGGAGCATCTGTCTATAACTATCCATCTATCACTCAATAGTCAGATAACGTCAGCAAACAAATAGTTGTTCTGAGCAAGGTTTCTATTTCATTTCAATATTTTTTCAAGATAATTTATTTGGAACCAATTTTAACCACAATTCAATAAAAGTTTTTTTTAATCTGCGTTTATTATTATGGAGACCTAAATTTCATTTTTTACTCCAAATAATGTCAGGAATCACTGGTTAAAGTAAATCAAGTACGTCCCTTAACACCCTGTGTAAAGATAACTGCAGAACAATAGCAGAAGGTTTCTTATAGCGCTACAAAACAACATGATTCCTTCTGAACTTTGCGTGTCAATTGTCAAGGAAGACATTCCATAAAAAGCTGTCTACTGCAGAACCAAACAAACACCTGAGAGATCTTCATTACCCGTCACTCATTACCACTATGTAAAGGTGTAATAATGAATGTAATTGTCCCACGGTTTGTGGGAACAGTGTGTGCAATGTCTTAACGAGAATCTAGTTGAGATGTGGACAGTAGACAATATTGTAGAAAATGTTCCTGTCCAGAATTATATCCCATTATAACGGATGTTACCTGGTGTCTGACGTATTGAGATGTCGTTCACAAGTGTAAATAACAGGGCTTAGCGATGTGACGTTTTGCAATTAGACGTGGGACAGAAATAAATAAAAAGATTTATTGAGGGGATTTCGATGACTCCTTGGAAGAAATTTTAGTTCTCCGTTGGACCCGGAGTTAGCACAAATAAAATAAAGCTGCATAATATTAATATCGACGATATGCAGGCTTATTGATTTCTTCAGAACAAATTAATTACGGTTGAATTTTGGCAGCAACCTTTGGTTTGGAGCCCCTAAATACCTGAAAAAATCCTAGACTCTTCGCAGAAACGGGGGAAACATAATCTTCTCTATTAATAAACGGATTACAATCTTTAGAGTACATACGTCGGTTAAGAATGATGTCCCTGTTCTTCCGGTATTTCGTTAGTAAGTGCTGCGAGGAACCAGCGTCATTGATTTTTTCGGCACCGGTTTTGTATTATGTTGACATCTATCACATGTGGACAGGTCGCTTCTGCGAATCATTCTTGAGTTCAACAACTCGGCTGTGGAACAATTTTCCGGCCTTTGTATTTCTTCCCGCCTACAACATTCATTCATTGCTTTTCTCAAAAAGACCCTCCAAATAGCATCCCCGAAGACGACATTTTCCTCAAGGCATCCTGTGTGGAGTTGATGTAAAAAAAAACTTATCGATGATCCTTACCGCCTCTGAACATTTTTTTTTTCGTAAAGTCGATCAAACAATCAACGTCATAATAGCGTGGCCTGTAAATGCCGAACTTGCATGGCTAGGCTAGCTGGTTAATGCTTATCAAAAGTCACTTAAGGAAAATGTTCAATACTTCATACATTTCAATAGTGCGCAAATGCATAGGACTACTATAGTGTATAAAAAGTTAGAAACCGCGACATTGTAAACAATTAAATATAGAAAAAAATATTTATAACGCTTGATAAATCAAACGAAAATAAAAAAGTTTGTTTACACCACAATTTTTAATAAAATTTACATACAAAGCTTACTTTTTATCCTGGTGTTGATATTTTTTTATTGAAAAAGTGGCCTAAATCAAAATTGATTATTTTCATTCAATTCCACGAAATAATTTTGCAATGATTGAAGAAAAACTATCGATAAGTTGGGATCTAAATCTAAATAGAAATTTTAAGCTTTTAAGTATAAGACGCCAGTCCTAAAATTATACAATAAAAGCATAAATGTTTACAATAAATATCAACTTTACTTTTGCCATTAATATTCTAATAAAATATATCCTCCTTGACTGTTTTATAATAGCATATATATTATAACAGACAAGCCAATGTAAATGTAAAAAGTAAATGTAAAATTAAGTAATATAGTGTTTTAATACTTTGTCCTCTGCGTGCAAAATCGTTTGTTCTCCAAGCTTATACTTTCTAATAAAACGATATTTATCTGAAATGACCTGCCAGGTACGGAAGTGGTACAATTTACACAGCACCCTCAGAGTGATTTTTTTTACAAAAAAGCGCTATGCACATCATTAAATTATTATTATTTTTATTTATTATAACCCTCAAACCTGCAGCGAACGTGTATTAATTGGAAAAAAATATGCGCGAGCATCGACTGTTCAGCCTTACAACTGAAAGTCAAATTGGTCGGTTAAAAATACCAAAACAGAAAGAAAACATTACAGCTGTGTTAAATTACCGAGTCAAATCTCCATTCTCATATATTATCCTTTCTGCCTCTCTTTAAATATCTTAAATTTTGAAGATTTTTCAAATATATTGTGATGGTTCCACCAGTATCACGGAGGACGGCCAGTACAAGTTTTCAAAAATTTATAAAAAAACGAATGCAGCTATCTGTGCAACAATTATATGAACCAAAAAATCAAGTCAAGAACAGACGCAAAGGTAAACTCTGCCTGCCAACTATACGGGTTCAAATTGCGTCAAAACAATTTCCACAGTAACGGAGGCAGCCTTCCAGCAGAAACGTCCTGAATACGTGTGGACAAGTACAATAACAATAACAACAACACGTTACCCACCTAATTGCAATAACTGCGCCCCGTCATATCGCGGCTCTGACGTGACAATGCAACTATTCGCGCCCACCGGAGTGACGTCACAACTCCCCCCCTCCCTCCTCCCTCACAACCATCTACCCCTCTACAGATAAACATTTGTGGTTAGAATGCGACAGGGCTGATCTCGGATTAATCTGCGAATTTTACAGGGTCACATTTAAGATCATTTTGAAACGAAAATCAATGCTTGCCAAGCGACTGCAAAACATACCTTCCGCACCTCAATCAATATCCACTCTATAACGAACTTATAATTAACACAATTTGGGAGGCGGGTATGGTTGCCGCCGCCCCGGGAACCATTTATCGGATAACCAATAATTGGTCACCCCAAATGGTTCGCTGCGTTTGGCGACTTAGCAGGAGTGCCCGGATTCATGGAGTGCGATTTGTATTGGTCTTGGCACTATTTGCGTTTGCCCACGTACTGTGTGGTAGGCCGGATCTGGAGGAACTGACTAAAGGAGGAACTGACATTTGTCCTCTCCTGCAGAATGCTCTTCACCTATCGCCTTGCGCCGCAGTGGAAGGGCTAGATTCATTCGTCCCTCACTTCTGGACCCAGATTCCTACCCATACCTCATATATATTTTTCTTCCCACAACGTCCTCATCTTCCTTTCCTTTAAAAGAACCTCTACACAGCATCCCCAAAGATGACATAGGCTCTGAGGAAAATTATTTTCTTCTTTCCAGGGCCCCTGTGTGGAGCCATTGCAAAAAAAAAATAGTTAGACATAAGAAGGGCATTTAATGTGGAAAAGTTGTCATTTCTAAATAATAATTTACTTTGAATATTGTACCTATATATCAGTGGCGTTCATTGATCTGTGACAAAAGTGGGCTATGTGTAGTTTGGCAGGAAACAATGTGTATTAAATATTTGAAAAAAATTGTCATTTTATATCTTATTAAAATGTGCAAATTTGTCACATCGTAATAATTAACCAATGTCGAGCGATTGCTATATTTAAAAATTAAAATATTTATTTCGTTTTCTTTAAAGGATCTTTTTTTTAGGATAGGCGCAGATTTTCAGCTTATATGAACTGTAAGTCAAAGCTGTACATGTCATAATACTACCAATAACGTATCTAAATATGATTAATTGCTTTGAATATCTATTAAATAAATCTGATGCATTCCAATAAGGGCTCTAACTTTGTAACAGCGGCCGAATCATACATAGGGATAATTTCTAAAAATGTTTTATCGTTTTATATTATTTAAATGATAAGGTTATATTTATTTGGGGTGCATTTCACAGCCCTGCCGCGGCGCCAATGCGGCCTCATAAGCACAGAGCTCCGGTGAACAATGATGGCTGCCAGTAGAAACAATACGGCGTCACTCGCCGTGTCACTTAGGGCACAAGACGCCAGATGAGACGTCGCGGCGCCCCGTGGCGCGGACGGCGGCCAAACGAGGAAGGCGCCGGGGAAGGAAGGACACCGAGCACTGTGACACTGTGACACTGTGCAGCGGGAAAATCTGACGTAAGGAAATGTGACAACTGAAGATTGAAGGAAACGAGATGACTTTTGAAGATGAAATGTAACATGGCTGTGATCGAACTTCTCCGCAGGCATTTTTGTTTGTTTATCAATGCACTTTCGAAATGAATATAGATAAGGTTGTGACCCAGAAATATAAACGAAAATTAAAATATTAACATTAACTCCATACTGGAGGCCTTGAGGAAAATAATTTCCCTCAGGGCCTATGTCATCTTTGAAGATGCTGTGTAGAGGATCTTTTTGAGGAGAGGAAGGAGTGAACATGGGTCTTAAAGAGACCCATGACCCATATAGTAAGAGGGATGAAACACAGAGGCCGGCAAATCGTTCCACAGCCGAGCTGTTGAACTCAAGAACGTGTCGTAGAAACGACCCGTCAACCGACTTATGTCAACCGTGTACAAACATTGGGCGCTGTTTGGCGTGTTTTCCGACTATGCACCGGTGCCGAGGGGATCAATGACGCTAGTTCTTCGGAGCATCTTCCATTGTAATACCGGTGGAACAAGGACAACATTCCTACCTGACGCCTGTGCTCTTAAGATTGATTGTGACGCCTGTAACTTACTGATAGTTCAGAGGAAGATGGATGCAAAACGTGTTAGAGGACTGCTAAATATGCTTGAATGGTACGAGTGTAGTTCTGAGATGGCAAGGATTGCAATTTGCAAGGTAAGAATTGCACTGGCGATAGCCAACCTTCGACAGGAGAATGAATCAGAAAAGAAAGACATGAAAATGTGAAAAAAGTCAGAAGTGTTTGGTAGAAATGTGCAACATTTTAAAGGACTCTGGACTTGTCATACAAAATATTAAATGAATTTGAAATTAACCTAGTTTCGTGAAGGCATTAACTATTTTTTTTACCGTTTGTGAATTTAACTAGAGCAGAAACGAATTGCGAAAGCCCCATCTATGTAGAGGTCACCTAAAAATTAAACAAAGTCATTAAGCGTCATGAGTCACGGGAACATCCGGAGAAGTGGAAAAAACTCGACCCATTCATTGCTGCGAAACTGGAATCTTACAAATGTGGAATCTTGGGATCTTATAAATGTATTCAGATATATTAGATAGAAATATTTATAATATTAAAAAACAAAATAAAATATTCAGAAATATTTGGCAAAACTTTACGTATTTTAAATAATAACCAATAACTGACTTTTCAAATAGGTTTTAAGCAATTTGGAAATATAAAATGAATTCGAAATTACCCTAGATTCATGAATGCATTTAATAAAAAAATATTATTTATGAGTTAAAACGAATTCCATGAGCCCCATCTATGTCGAGGTCACTTAAAAAGTCCGAAAGAATTATTAAAGAAAGTCATTAAGCGTCATGAGTCATGGGAACATCCGGAAAAAGCTCGACCCATTCATTGCTGCGAACGTGAGATCTTATAAATGTGGAAACCTACTCAAATTAGGAAATTTTACAAACGCACATCTAACATGTAGGATGCTAATGTATTTGTTATTTTTATTTGTTACGATTGACGATTATAGATAATGATAGCGGATTATGATAGAAAAATGAGAGGCATTTAATTTAAGAAGGTTTGAAGCCTTTATTTGTGACGTGAGGGTAAAAGCCCTTTTGTTATATTCACTTTTGGAGACTGTGTGGGTACCGCCAACCCGGGAACCGTTCATTGAATAACCAACGCCACTGAGAGAGATTGATTTATGCGTCCTTCACTTCTGGACACACTGATTTTTACACACCCCTCCTACGTTTTCCTTACCAGATATTCCTCTCCTTCTTTTCCTTAAAAACGGCACGACAACTTTCCCCGACACGGCATCCCCAAAGATGGTATAGGTCCTGAGGGAAGTTATTTTCCTGAGGGCCTTCTGTGTGGAGCCAATGAAAAAAATATATGTACATGAATGTAAAAAAACCTTTCTTTAATTTTGATAATTCTTTCTTTTTCCCTTCCTTCATTTTAATCTCCTCACAAAACAGACCAACCATATTTAAATTATTTTTTTTTATTTTAGATTCACACAGGAGGCCCTGAGAAAAAAAATCTTCCCAAATGTCTTCTTTGGGGATACTCTGTGGAGGGTCTCTTGAAGAAAAGAAGGAAAGGACGTTCTGAGAAGGAAAAGGGCGTGAGGGTGGGTAGGAATCTGAGGGTCAATATCAGCATCCGCCGCCAAGATCCCGATAAACCTCACCCCATGAACCCGGGCACCCCTGCTTAGCGAACCATTTGGGGTGACCTACGTCAGAAGTGTTGGTTGTCTAATAAATGATTCCCGGGGTGGCGAAACCCATCCTCGCCTCCCAAATTGAAAAAAATGCAATAAACCATAAAAATCTTACCGTTCCATTAATGAAAGCATATAATAAGATTGAACCGACAAAATCCTACCATCATAAACTTTAAAAATCGTTTATGCCTTTTTATATTGCTTTACGTTGTAAGGGATGTTGAGATAGCTGTCTTGTTGGACCGCGCGAATAAGTACGAGTAACATCGTCTTCGATTCTTATTAATTTAACTTAAGCTTCTTATAAAACTGATTTCTCGAATTCATTCACTTGTATTACGTTAATTTTTAAATAAGTACAATCGTTTGACACTGGAAGCCATCTTGAAAACCTGCATGGACAATAAAATTAGTGAAACAAAAACACATCAAAATATCTTTCATCGCCGAACAAATTTTCCATTTTGCATAGAAGCCATCCCCCCTTAATGAGCTGGCTGGAGCTTGTGTTGAGTATATCGAGCTGAAAATTAGAGTTTACCTTGTGTGAACAGGATCCCACCTGAAGCGGGAACAAAAGCCCGCCGCGCCGCAACCAACTTTTTAACGGCCCGTTTAACGGCCTGAAGCTTTTGATGTATGCAACGGGGTTAATGGATTATTTGAATTGTTCTTATTTAAACAGACGGTTTGCTGTTTGCTTAACTCAAGTTTTTAAAATTGGTTTTTAATTAAGCTCGCTTTGTTTGACCTAATAACTTTGCAGTTTTTTTCTGAAGAATTTAATCCACTTTGTAATATTATTACACACCTACCAGTATATTTTTTTAAACATACGTATAGTATATAAGAAAGAAAAGATATGTTTATGTCGTACACATATCTTTTCTTTCTTTCTTTCTTCTCTTTCTCTGCAGGTTACGTTTTACGCCACTATGTTTCATTTTGATTATTATTATTTCTGTTATTACAGTACTAGCATCCCCGCCTAGTATCTACTAAACCTTGATTATGCATGCCATGAACATTTCTAATTGAAGTGTTAATATCTGTGCACATCCCAACGGCAATTTTATTACTGTAATAATTGTTAACACTCTGTAAATGTTTCAAATAATAAGTAAATAAATACACATAAAAGTGCTATTTTAAAGAATATCGCTTCAAAGATGTAATATTAATTATGAAATGATGTGTCCTGATTGTACACAAGAGAATCTAAATATGTTAGTAGTGTTGAAAGGATACAGAAGTGGGAAAAGCGCAAGGGGAACGGGGAAAGGTGAAGGGGAGAGGAAATGGGAATGGGGAAAGAGGAAGGGGAAAGTGGAAGGAGAGAGGGTAAAGGGGAAAGGGGAATGGTAAAGGGGAAGGGGAAAGGGGAAAGGGGAAAGGGGAAAGGGGAAAGGGGAAAGGGGAAAGGGGAAAGGGGAAAGGGGAAAGGGGAAAGGGGAAAGGGGAAAGGGGAAAGGGGAAAGGGGAAAGGGGAAAGGGGAAAGGGGAAAGGGGAAAGGGGAAAGGGGAAAGGGGAAAGGGGAAAGGGGAAAGGGGCAAGGGGAAAGGGGAAAGGGGAAAGGGGAATGGGAATGGGAATGGGAATGGGAATGGGAATGGGAATGGGAAGGGGAAAGGGGAAATGGGAAAGTGGAAAGGGGAAAGTGGAAAGAGGAAAGGGGAGAAGAACCTGGCCATTCAGATCGAATTATTAAAACACCAAAAGCGATTTCAAGAAATTTTCATTTTATTTCTGATCTTTGGCTAAGCTTTTCTCGCAGCACCTTCCACTCTGAATAACTGCTTGATAAACATTTTATGCCATATAATTTATTTTAATAATTACATTAACTTCTTATAGAATGACATAATGTTTATTTTAATAAAAATGGTCACTTATTTAATTGCGCAAACTTAGCCTAAATTAATTCGTCAAACTTCGCAAATTCACTTTGTGGTGTCATCCATTATTAATAAATGAAAACAAATAACTTTGTTATTTAATCAACAATATCGACATGTTTCGAAAACTATGTTTTCTTGTAGACTATTTACCAATTCTACCGCGTACAGAACATATCTAGATTCGCCAAACGATCACAAAGTTTAGGCATAATTTTTAGGCAATAAATGAAAACAAATAACTTTGTGTACACCACTATTTAATCAACAATATCAATATTAAATAGTGGTGTACACAAAGTTATTTGTTTTCATTTATTGCCTAAACTTTGTGATCGTTTGGCAAATGTAGATATGTTCTGTACGCGGTAGAATTGGTAAATAGTCTACATCAATAAATAAGGCCTAAAAATTAAAATATTTATATTTGAACAATAAATCTTATCACATGGTATTAAGTTGGTCAAATATATCTAACCAAAATACGTTTTGATACTTTATAAACAAGACACCCGTGAGTCTATTCATTGGTACTAATCCTTTATTTACATCACTGACGTCTGTATAGAGCAAGGGAGGGTTATTTCACAGAATTTGAATAATTCATCAAATTAAGAAGTTAATTTTCAAGTTCTGTGAAAGTTATATTGAATTTTTTTATGATTTCAGATATGTGAAACGACTGATCAAAAATTAAATAATAACAGAAGATGAATATAACCTTCACAAAACTTGACAATTAACTTGATAAATCGTTCTATTTCTGTACAACATCTGGCCCTAAATTATAAAATAAGTATTCAACACTATAAGTAACTTACTCAGCAACTTGAGATAATAGAAAAATATATTTAAAAAGTCAATGTATTCAGCTCATAACACCATTAGCTTGTTAACAAGCAAAAAAATTTCAAAAAATCCAAAATTGATTTAAGTGCCGGTATCCAGATTGACTCGAAATATTAATGTATAAAGATCCAAATGTCTTCCTTGACGTGCAATTTGGTAATAAATCAATGACTCAAAGAGAGACCAGGTATCTGCCAAAACGCATAAGAAAATTCACTTGATCCATTATATGCACCCTCGGTACCTACTTTAATACCGTAATCACCACCAGTCCAGGTATAATAATACCAATCGGGCGCGACCAAGTATAAAGAACTAAAGAGGATCGGAAGTCAAAGACATCGCGAAAACGGCTTTCAGTATTTATCTTGTGGTTACGATCCTTGACTGCAAAACCAAAGGTCGCTGATTCAAATCCCGGCTTGGGCAATTATTATTATTTTTTTTTAATTTCACAATTTATTCGTTCAAAACTACATGTTGTATATTTACAGTACGTTCCGTAGTGGTAGATACTTTAGTAGAATCGGTAGAGCAATTAGACCATTCAGAATTGAAAAGTTACTTGAAATGGCTTTAGTCGTGTTTGATGTCCAGATTTGAATAGGAATTCCTTCAGTTAAATTACTAGCTAGGCATAGTCGAGGATGCCATAGTCTCACTGGCTCCAGACGGTTGGGAGCGGTGCGGTACTCAATATATATTTTATTTTTTTAAGCCATGAAAAATAGCAAACACTATCTATTTGGGAAATTTGGAAGGCGGACCATTTATTGGATAATCAACACCTCTGCCACAGGTCACCCCAAGTGGTTCGCTACGTTTGGTGATTTAGCAGGGGTGCCCGGGTGAGGTTTGTCTAGGTCTCGGCGGTGATTGCGTTTGCATATCTAGTTCGTGGCAGGCTGGACCGGGAGAGACCGGTTGAGGGAGACATCTCCAGCCGAACTATCTCGACCCATAGCATGCATTGCAGTGGGAGGGATGGATTCATATGTCCGTCGCTCCTGGACACATTGATCTCCAGATTCCCACAACTCATACCTTTTTCCTTCCCAGAACTTCCACTCTTTTCTTTCCCTTAAAAGACCAGCATTCCCAAAGCATGTCACAGGCCCTGAGGGAATTATTTTTTCCTCCTTGGAGCTAAAAAATTAAATTATCAAAGGTAGGTAAGTCACAACTCAAATTACACAAGCACAAATTACCTCTTTTCTTGCTTTGTACATGAAATAATTTGATCTGTCATGTTTTGATGCAAGAGTATTAAATTTAATATGTGAGGTCCGGTTGTGTTTGCTGTTGTTTGATTGCATTACTGCATCCCCGCGCTACGAAATCCGAGGGCGCGACTTGACAATGACTGAACGGACCGGAGTGTATGAATTATTGTGTCTGGCGTATCTCGCTGAAGGATGGTCGGGGTAAGACGGGGTGGGAGGTGGTAGGGGGTGGGGGGGGGGGGGTGGGGGGATTAAGGGGGAGTCTCCATCTGAGGTGCGGGTATCCATCACGGCCGACAGCTGCCGGATCACGTGACGCGACACGTCACCAACCCGCTCCGACCAAGGCGACATGTTTTGTCCGGCATGTTGTTGAGTTGAGCTCCTTCACGATGATCACTTCGGTAATATTGTTTAAATAGTGACTTAAACGTTTGTTCAATTTGACAATTACAGTGAAAACCGTTTAAGACAAAAACGCATATTTCGGAATATCTGATATTGAAGAAGTAAATTAAGATGTGCAATAAAGTTAAAATGTAATTAAATTTTGATAAACACAAACATTAAGAGATCAATTAGACAGTGTACAAAAAAACTCCGACGTTAAATACAAGCTTTGGACAAAGACCACAAATACTAGGCAATAAAAGCATTAAACAATCTTTTACTTTATAAAAAATGAGGGAAATGAAAAAAAATCAAATAATTTAATAAAATAAAGATGAATTAATGAATACTTAAGGTAATATTACAAAAAAATTATGACATAAAAGAATAAAAAATATTGTACGCGGTATTACACAATACCATCATAAAACACAATATGTACAACTGTACCTAATTATACTTGCGGATTTTTAAATTTTTTCGTTACAATCTTTTTCGTTATCTTATAAATTTTGTTTCTTCATATCTCAGTATGGGTAAGACATCCAGTGATGCCCTATTATCACGTGATGTTTTAAATATAAGTTGTTATAGCAAATGAAAGTATAAAAAAATTAATGAAAAGTTGTGGCTATACATGAATGGTTTTACTGTGATAATCTTGATGATTTTTCAATACGGAAATGATATTTTAAATTAATAAAAATGTTAGTCAATCAAGCCGTTTTAAATTTTGTCCAGATGGATGGACGGTTAGGCCAAATTGTTTGAACTCTTTGAACCCATATGACATTTTACATTGTCACAAATCTACGGTCGGATCATTTTGAACTTTTTGACGTTTACAATTACGAGTACAGCCCTCAACCGCCGATTCTGAACTGTCGAATATTTCACATTAGCGCAAAAATACGACAGATATTCAAACATCTGGGCCCATCAACACGATTGCAGCAATCACATTCTTTCTCTTGTAATGAAATATATTAATTTCGGCTGTCTGTCTGTGATTTTTGGTTCAATGATTATAGATTTTTTCCAATTTAAGTATTTCTTCAAAAATTGTAAATGATTTCAGAAAAGCGATAAAGTACCTACCTAAAATACAATTTTACTGAAAATTATAATAACTGTCATTTTCAAAATTGGAACTGATGTGTTAAGAATTAATTTTTGATTTTTCAATATTTAAGAAAGTAAATAATGAATGGGTACCTAAGATTAATCACAGCAATTCCACGCAAATTAATAAATTTTGAGTCTAAATAAATTCAATAATTTTTTTTTTTAATTATATGTTGTGACTGTTATAAGCATTATTTTTTTTGTCAAAATATGTTAAACGTGTGTGTAAATAACATATATGGCAATTGTCAGTCTTGGTGGCGTGTCGAGGTTGACCTCAAACCCAACATATTATTTTCACCTTTAGATTGATAACAAAGATTGAGAGTGATTGATTTGCGAGGCCTCTGCGGAATGTGGCAGTCATTTCACAAACGACCTAACACTTAGAATGCTAGATGGTTTATTTAAAATCAGAGTTATCTTTCGTTTCAGTTTTAGTGAGATAAGAGACTTATTGTTTTCACCGATAAGCCATTTCCGCAGTCGCGCCTTTATTATGTCAATGATGAATAATTTGAAGGAGTAAATTTAGGTTAAAGAATACATATTACTTGCAGAAAAATAAAATAAAAAACGTAAACTTCGCTAGCTATTAGAATAATAGTACGTACCAAAGAACTCATAGTATGCTGTTAATTTTTTTTTTTAATTCTTCCCAGTTTAGCAAGAGGTTCGGTCCCTTCGGTCTAATTTGTTGCTTTTGGGAACAACTCACATAGGTCTCTAAAATCGTTGTGTCTCCCATACTATCGTAGTAAGAAATATAATCTAAATGGTTTTAGAAATAGAAAAACAAAACGCCTTATACACAAGTTATCCATAACTTAATTAAAGTGAATTATGAAACCAAATTTTACGACGCAATTTGAAAAAATTTTACGAAAATAATGAATTTTTTGTTAATTATTTTTACCTGAAACCAAAAAAGGGAAGTAATGGTAATGTTTATAGTTTATCTAATACGATGTGTGTGTGTGTGTGTGTGTGTGTGTGTGTGTGTGTGTGTGTGTGTGTGTGTGTGTGTGTGTGTGTGTGTGTGTGTGTGTGTGTGTGTGTTTGTGTGTGTTTATTTTATTTCATTATCAGTAATTTTGGTTAGAAAAAAAGTAAAATGAGCAATAAAAAATACATATTTTTGCGATTAAAAAAGTTATGTTTAAAAAAGTACAAGTATATTTCTAATAATAAAATTTCAAAGCTAATTTCAACACCTTTCAAAACAGTTTTTAGTTTTCAGATAGGTTCAGAAATCTTCCAATTATTAAAATTTTATTGCAAAGCGGAAATATTCTGACCTTCTAACAAAATACGTTCGAGACGTGAAGGGTTATATACTTCTTCAGACAATTTAAGAATACGTAGATAGTAACTAACTAGCAATAAAAGCTTATTATCTAATTTTTTTACTATTTATTTTTAAGCTGGATACATTTTTAAAAGCTATGTCATTATGTTGCAAGCTGAAAGTAACCTGAAAATCTCAATGAAAAAATCTAACAAATTTCATGAAGCCAGTCTTTGCTTACACAGATAGTCTGCTCCACGGAACCCAATGAAGGTTTGAAAGTAAATAATTATAAATATGTAATTAGTCCACTTGTTCTTTACGATAACTCATCCTGTTTCGATAAGTGATGGCCCCAATTATTGTGACTTGCCTTCGAGACAGTTTACAAGAACATTAAGCAATTTATTGGTTCAAAACTGGAGTCGACAAATTGCAATCATCATTATCAAGATCTTCGCAAAAGCTGAAGGATTCATGAAAAATAGCGCTGATTGATATCCCGTTTTAATTTAATGGCTTTTGCGGTTCATAACTACTAACATTAATATTGTAAACGGATTATATTAACTATGATAGAGCTATAAACATAAGCGTGTGGGTAACTCCAGCCAAGAGAATTATAAGAACTGGAATAAGATCAATCTTGCAAAACCTCTCGGATTATAGATTGAAGATAAAGAAAAGTATTCAGTGTACAAGGCAAGTACAGCGGCAAATACGTTTCTTTGATATTAGTTGTGCCTACGTTGTTCAAATGTCCAAGAATTTAGTTGCATAATGGAAGCTGGACTAACAACAATAACCCTTTAATACATTGTTATTTAATGTACGTACTATTTAATCAACGGGATTTAACTTATTTAACTTTTTTTTAGCAAATTGAGCAAAAGAATATGGTTTTTCGAATACATTTGAAACACTTCCTCTGCCAGAGGTATGTATACCAAAAGGATATGCCTCTGTCATGAATGGAATCTTTTAGCAATCCTTCAGACTTTCATTACAACGTAAAATCGGTTATTGAACACTACTTACGGTGCGTTTTTTCACCCTTCATGCTATGGTATTCAATTTTTTAATGATTTTTTATTGTATGATTGGTTTACGTACATAATACAAGTTTTGAATAGTATTCAGCCAAATCATATGTCCATCAGATTTTCGTGTAATTTTACTCTCGAGGATATTATAAAACCTATTTTACATGTTGTTTTCGGCTATTGGGTTATACGTCCAGATATGGCTTACGGAATTGATGGATCCCTATCCAAATATGACGGGAAGAAGACGAGATGCAGTGAATTATTGAGCTATGTTGCACTTTCAGCCAATATTTGGGACAGAAATGAATTAATAATAAATCTGGCCCATATTCCCTGACGGTGGACAGTGTAATATTTCATAAACCATTAAATAAGGGGGAGGGAACTCAATACGACTCATTACTTCAAAAGTCAAACAAGATTTTACGATTGGTCGTGAGAAACTTGTATCTACTATCAATTTGACTTGCAAATATTTCGTCGACTAGAATAATACGTCTCAATCCCAAAGGGTAAGAAAAGTACACAGCCTGTAAACATCTACACGGTGTCCGGAAATCAATAGTAAAAGCGGAAACTGCAAATCTACATCATTCCCATTTAGAGTCGATTTTATGGTAGATGTAACTTTTATTAATTTCTGCTTTCATTTTAGAGAAAATTGACTCCGAAGCTGGATTTTATTGGATCAAATTTTTTTTTTAAATCGGTCGCTAGGGGGTTAATATCAACTGTTTAATGTATTTTTAAATGGTCAAAGTGTAGACCTGGTACCAAAAGTTTTTAAACCTTTAGTTGCTAAAAAACATAACTCCGATCAAAAAAAAAAAAACTTTTTTTTGGGTTCTTTATGTGATGTGCACAGATTGACCAGTTTTCCACTTTCTATAAGAATTTCCGGATACCATGTATCATAATACTGTACCTACTGTTTGCAGAAAGTGCTTGGACGGTAGGTAGGAAGTAGGAAGGTATAAGGTAGGTTCCTCGTGACTCGGCTTGGTGTAAAAAGGGTCAAGTGTTCCGTCAGCGGCCGTACTCGTGAGGAATGGAGGACGATCTCGGTGTCGATTAAAGCACAAAGGTCAGACCCACCTCTCGTCGAGACCGGCTGCGGCTGCGGCTGCGGCTGTGAGATAATACGGTTCCGATGGATGGAGCGATTGAGCCATTGCGATTTATGGCTCAGGCTGCGCGGACTATCATATTTCATAGCAGTCGGTGCGCGGTGCACGATAAGGATTATATTGAAAGTATGTTTGATGTAATATTTCGAAATAGCATTAGGTGCAAGCGTCAGAATGCTCGTAACAATGTACGGATTTAATACAGTGTAATATTCAGAACATTTGAAAGGTTATCCAATATACGCAAATATATGGATGATTTTAGTTTTGGAAAATATGGAATTGGTACCGAAGAATAAGGTTGTCTCTTACAACGAAATTTCTTGTTTTTGTACAAATCTTAATTTATAAAAAATGAATGTTTCTTTGATTGTCCGTGATGCCGTTCCTAAACCATTCATCCGATTGCGATGAAACTTTGGTGATTTGTTGTACGCTTGTCCGCAAAAGCTCCTATATAATATATACTCAGATATATATAAGGCTCCTATATAATATTTAGTCAGAACTATCCATTCTAATATAATTAATATAATTTATGAAATTATTTTCTATACCGTTTATCCGAATATGACGAAACTTTGGTGAGGTCTAAATAAAGGTGAGCTCTGACTTTATGAAATTTGCATAAAAAATTAGGTAGCTCGAGAGTTGTTTGAAAAATGTGTGTATTTTGTGTAGTTTATCAACACTTCCTTCTTTTTCCTTCTCAAAACTTCCTCTCCTTCCTTTCCCTAAAAAGTACCTTCATATAGCATCCCCAAAGATGACAGAGGCCCCAAGGCCCCCTCAGTACCCACGCCAGTATTGCGCTTGTTCCCCTTGGTATGCTCATCGCTCTACCACGGAGGTCGTACAATGATAAAATTCTGGTCAAATAAGTGACTTTTGGTTTTTGTGTTCTACCAACAAGTGTAAACTTTTTGTGCAATAAAACACAAGTTAAAATAATGTAAATTATTCGGAACAGAGGCATGAGGTCTATAATGTGCTGTAGCAGATATACTAGGATAAAAACCACGCAACGCAACTCAATATCTTAAGTGTGTGGCAACGATTAGTCTACAAAACCCTAGTATTCATTTATAAGATAAAAAATAAAATGTTACCAGATTGTAATTAATAGTACAGTTATTCTATGAGAAACTGCAACGATTTTAGGCTTCCTATAACAAATGTATCGGGAAAACAAAACAATATTTATCATAAAGGTTTAAAAATATTCAATGAACTCCCTGTAAATGTGAAGGAGGCTAAAAGTCTTACAGTTTTTCGTGGATTATGTCTCAACGCTGTGAAGTCCAAATTTTAGTAAGTAGGTAGTAAATAATATTACATGTTTTAGAAAAGAATATTTTAAATATAAGATGTTAAATTTTACAACTAAATAAAACATACTTTAAAAAAAAATCAAATCTGTAAGCACGAAAAAATTGCACCGTTACTGTAATCTAAAATCGGAATAAAAACATTGGTAAAAAATTTAAAATACGAAACCAGCCCCGATTGTATGAATTCGATCAAGATGACGATGCATTTGAGTCTCTAGAAAAATTCGGGCAGCACCTTGTTGTGGAAAAGGCCCTCATAACTCGTAATAACACAATTCATTTTAAATAATTTAAATATCACTTCAGCATATTCTAATTTTTATTGTATTCATTTATCAATTATCACGTCTTTTAAATTAAATGTAAAGATTTATCCGTAGTATTTATTAATCGACGCCCCTGTCCCGTTGCAGTGGCGACCTTTCCAGTGGCCATAAATATCCTTTGCAGACTTTAATTTATATCTCGCACTGTTATTACACTCTCACTTCATCTCACTAGCGGCGGCAGGGCGGTTCGTGATGGCGCTAATAATTTACTACAAGATTTAATTTGAAGAAAACTTCGTACGTGTGATGTGGAAGTAGTGGGATATTAAAGGGAATAGCAGATTTGTATTCTGAACGAGTGATCCATAAGATTGCCACTTGAACTACTATATTCAGGTTCTTCTAGTGGGGTGGGACCAATGTGGTAATTCGTCTACACGCTAACCTCACACTCCACAATAACGCACATCATTTATTGGTCCATTGTGATGGTCGTCGTAATAAATGTTAAAATAACTTACTTTTAATTATGTTTTCTGTTAATGTTGTCATTTCCTCAGGGTTATCATATCGTGCAAGAGCAAAGAAATAAAATAATAATAATAAAGTAGGTACTACGATAAAAAAAATTTTGGCCAATTATATTTCTCAAAGCCAAACTTTCTTTTTCTCTGAAAAATTTTACTCGATTTAACAATATGTACCTGTTTAATGGTGATATCAATCAAGAACAAAAACGCTTTTCTCTCGTACATATTGTAAAATGACTTTAAAACCACAACTTCAAAACGTTTACTTATTTTATTCTTTTCATGGTATTTTTTAAAAGTTTTTCACGTGAATACTGCACAAGAGTCCCAATTGCTCCCTGCCGTCTGGAGCCAGTGAGACAATGGCATTCCCAATCGGGCTATGTTGTGAGGCTGAAGGTAGTGGGAAGGGGAAGGAGACGGGGAAGAAGAAAGTGGGGAAGTGCCTGGCTATTCAGATCTGGTCACCAAAAGCGGCCAAAGCCATTTCAAGCAACGTTTCAATTGTGAATGGTGATCTTAAACAAATGCGATTTAGGAGTATCTTCCACTGTCGCAAATATATCTATCTACCTTATATTATTAAAATGTAAAATAACACACATCAATCAAGTAAAATTTACTTGCGCTTGCCGGGATTTGAATCGGCGACCTTCGTATTTCTGGTCGAGAGCCTTACCTCTCGACTAAAGAGGCCGTCAAAATACACATCAACATATTTATTACAGTTAAAATGTCGCGTTGCTTATTATATCAATATAATGATATGCTTGTTGTTCAATATCAGTATCAGTACTCACGTGAAATAACATATCAAAATACTTACCTACATAGTATTTAATTCCTTGCACGAATTAATCATATTTTCTTAGAGAATATCTCACAGATTATGTTCGTAAAGGCTAATCACCTACAAAACAAAATGCCATTAGCTGCTCCCGCCCATTTCATGCTTCGACGTTTTTGAAACTCAAATAGCCGTCGGAATTTGGCTGCAGCGTGCATTCAAGAGGTAACGCGCGACAATATACGACGCTCTACGACAACACACGACAACATACGACAACATGCGACACGCGGCATTCTAAATTATGATGAATTATTTGTCGGACGGCCTCCGTCTTCCGACTCCGGTCATTTATTCCATGTTTTATTTGTTTTGATTTCACCTCATGACAAACTTATTAATTACCCTGGACTATAATACGGCTGAAGTTTGCTTTATTATAACGGGGTGTCATAAATTAGTTGATTAAGCTCGTTCTTGGTGGTGGAAAGTTATTTTAAAATAACCTGAGCCTGCATTGCAGCGGCAGCAGAGCAAGAAAGATCCTTTATCACGTAAGTAGATTAATGGGCGTCCGTTTTCATAATTGAGATCCCACACAAGTCATTTCAATTATTAAGACAAACTACAATTATTTGATTGATAGATGATATCTACTTCTTACAAAAGGCCTACAATGAAAACTTTGCAGCTTGAGGCGCTCCCAAAAAAATAATTCCACATTATTGGATTTAAAAGAGGATTTTCAGGCGTTTGTGGTTAGTTTCAAAAATGATATCAATGAACCGTTTTTTTAGAAATATGTGGAAAAATTTTGTGACCCAAAGCGCCTTCCGTCTGCAATAAAAATAGCTTCTAGAGAAAAAAACTAGTTTGTGGAAAAAATACGTGAATTTACCGAAAAATCGAGGTTAGATGATGGCTCAGTGGTTAGGGTAAGATGCCAGCGTTCAAATTTATTTTTCTGATGAAACGTAGAAGCAGAATAGGTTAAATTAAAATATTTTTATAAGATATGGTACTACCTATAGTCTTCTTGTACCTAACTTCCGTGCAGTTAAATAGATCCGCGAATCTATTAGTATCTTCATCTAATCTAGGTGCAAGCGAGTATTTGAAATGGTACTACAGGATTTTGGAATGAGTAGCTCCCGTGAGTAAATGGATTTTTGAAAATTTGTCGGATTTTTTCGAGCTCGAATTTGTGTATTTTTGTGAATACCGCACAAAATTTATATCTGTCTACAACCAGTTTTTAAAATTTTTTTTATATATCTACCGGTTTCGCTTCGACCAAGCTTCATCAGGATATAATAATAATAGTTATTATAGAAACCGGTATTTTAAAAAATAATAATAAATTCGTGGTTTAAATACAAAGTGTTTGTTTAAATTCTTTTAAATATAATATCTAACCGCAAAGTAATTCCTTCTTACGAACAAATAAAATTTATTTGCCACGCCGGGATTCTAGAGCAGCATTTCCCGCAGGGGTAGGCAGAGAGGACGGACCGCCAACCAACTCGATCTAGGCAAACACTCCCTGCCTCATTCACATTCATACATCGTCTCATTCATACTCTTCTTCATTCTGACTCAAGTATCTGATTCACTTGATCATGTCTTCCTCGGGCGTCCCCGACTTCTTCTATCATTCATATTTTTGATATATATATTCTCCTTACACTCAAGTATCTGATTATTTAAATCTGATTAATTAACACAGCTAGAGTCATTTCAAGCAATGTTGGTATCGATTTTGAGTGTTCTCTGAAACACTCTGGAACGTACTCAAATATATCTACTTCAATTTTTTATTATTAAAGAAAATTTAAAAAACGAAAAAATCATTTTAAATTTATTGCGCACGCCCCGGGTTCAAAATATTTCACCACCGAAGATAAGGTCGACAATGGATGTAACTTAATTGGTAAACTAACATAAGAACAACACAAAAAACCTTTTATTTTAAAAAGTAAATATTTACTATGAAAGCGCGAGTAGAATACGAATAACCAATTGTATTTCTGGTGCCATTCCACGACGGCCCTGTCTTTATGTCCGTCGAATCCTATCAGGTCCGCCGGTATCCAATTATGGGCAATCACGTAATATCATTTTGCATTCTCTCCTTTAGCAGCACCCCCTTCCTCAGCCATCCTTACAGCCACAGCCTAGGAGGCTCCCTGGCGCAGATGAGTTGTAAGATTCACATGAGCATTACTATTATTTTATTGATTCGCGCGATGATAAAAGTTTATTGCTTCGGAAGAATGCGGGAGATGAAGAGCGTGTGGAAGTCGAAGGTATTTTAATTAAGTATGAATGGACTGAATTATTGGTTTTGTGTTGTGCTTCATCATAATTGCGGGCATTTATTCTGTTCTCCGAGAAACTATTAACAGCCTTACTAAAAATCGTCGTGCAAATTTTATTCAATTTATAAACGACCTTGTATCTGAAAACATTACTAATTAAAAAATCGAGTGTCCAATTAACATGCGGTAGTATTAAAAACCTTTAGAATAAAATAGACAAGAGTGGGGAGGCTTCGAAGCACCGCACAAAGAGGAGACCGATTATTCTTTCTCATTCTCCCGCAGGCCAAATCTTATAGATTTATGTGTTTGTCTCTTTTTAGTGTCGCTATTTTTCGTTGTGTTTTTTTTTTTTTTTTTTTTTTTTTTTTTTTTTTTTTTTTTTTTTTTTTTTTTTATGTCAGTTGTGACTGCAAAAGAGATACATTTGCTCGGAAGCGGTGAAACAGTGTCACTGGACGATGCATTTTCTCATTTCGATCCCCATATGGAAACTATATCGGCACCCGTATGGAAAATATTTGCTTTGCACGACCATTATTTTCGTACTTCGTAAAGATTGTCGTTGGAGAAGGAATAATAATTTTGGACAGCAATATTCGCCAAAAAAATGTCAACACTTTGAACATAACCGTAGATCACACGAAAGAAGTTGTCATTTTCCTTTGCCGTTGCCGTCAATAAATCCTCAACAAATATACATGCAAAATTCATAATATCGAAAAGTAACACACATTCGCAATCAGTGATAAACGAATTAATATAAATATACATGGAAATAAACATTCAACATTACCACATACTATGGTTACAATCGACGAAAGATGTCAAACAGTGTCTACGCCCCAACTGTACGATATTGAAATAATAAAATAAAACACGTCCTTTTTTAAATCCAGAATTCATATGAAAAAACATAAATAAACTGGACGAAAAAAAGCATTTTGTAAAACGCCTATAAGTATGTCTTATGGAAGTGGAGGGATGAATGAGGGAGCAAAGGAAAGGATGGGAAATACTTGGCTATTGAAATATTATCTTATCAAACATAGCTAAAGCCATTTCAAGCGACTTTTCGATTCTGAATGGAACTTCACCAGGCCGATACTGAGAACATCTCCATTCTGGAAGTAAAGATTAAAAATTATGTGTTTAATTTTTTATTTTTAATCTTTGGCTTAGAGGTGCGTAATATACAGAACTGGTGTGTAATATGCAGCACTGGTGTGTAATATGTAGAACTGGTGTGTAATATACAGAAATATGTATAAATGTAGAGTGTTTTAAACACAAGTAAACTATTTTTAGCTTTATTAGTTAATCATTATTTTTTTAATATAATATCATTTCAAAGGTTAGCAATATATCAAAAGCCTGCGAAGGGCGGATCAAACGTTCAAGATTTGCAAAATAAACAATTGCTAACAAAGGAAGGCGTGTACTATCAGAACCGCTATACAAACAAACACAACACAAAGGACACGCAAGATTTATGATCATACAGCTGCAATGAGTTCTTATAGGAATCATTTAAAAAGTCAAGACATAACTCAAGAAAATCACGTCGGACGTTGATAAACTGACAATATAACATTTAGATCTCTAGCAATGTCTTATTGTATTATTGTTTTAGAGGTGTCCTCTGGGTTTTGGCATTAGATCACATATTATTTCAAAACAAACTAACTTGTAGGTATAGGTAACCTGTATGTAGAATTCAAATATTACTCATTTTATTTTGCGAATACCCCACAAGAATCTCAACTGCTCCCGTTCGAAGCCAGTGACACTATGGCATCCCCAACTTGGGGACGTTGTGAGGCTGAAAGATTGGGTAGAGGAAGGTGGGGAAGTACCAGGCTATTCAAAACTAGTTAACAAACACGGCTAAAGCCATTTCAAGCAACGTTTCATTTTGACCTGTTCTTATACCAGGGTGATACTGGGAGTATCTTCCACTCTGGAACGTGCCGCAAATATACCTTATATCATAATCAGTATATTAATACGTGAAGCAAAAACTTTGTACCCCTTTTTACGAATATTACGCGGACAGAGGAGTATGAAATTTTGTATACTTGTATTAACAGAGAAGGAGTGCAGAATGCTAATATATTTTTAAAATAATGCATAAAAAATACATTAAATCAGTAAAAAAAAACATAAACATTAAATTAATTATGGTCAAATTTGGACCATTGGGCGACCACTAGTTATTTTAAATTATCAAATTGTAAAATGTATTATGTAACATTAAATTATTGAAAAAAAAAGTTTAAAAAATGCTTATGCAATGATAGAGGGCTTAGCTAGCAGAGAATTAGCTGATTATCCGAAGCTTCGAACTACGCACTATCTGTTAAGTTAGATACAATTATCTAATGGTTAAATTCAGCGCATCAGTCACGAGATTTGAGATTAACAAAATTAGCGGTAATGAGTTGGTATTTTGTATATTTATAGGTGTACCAGTGAGAGTTCCATTGCAACCGCTCCTTCTTTCTCGTGAACAACACATATAACAGATAGAGAAGTTAGAGCGGAGCTCTCAGTGGAAGAACCATATCTAAGTAGTGCGGATTTGCTAATTATTATTAATGTCGACCAGTTGGTAATTGCATATTTAATCAAAAGAAACATTAGATGACCGGTTTGTGTTTGAGATACGCACTTTTGTGTGGCCTCACTGACGGGAATATTTAACTATTAGTATTAAATTTAATTTTCTGATTAAACTTGCGAATCAATCATTTGATATGATGTCATTAATTTTGTCTGTTTCATATAATGATGGAGATTAACTCTGCGCTAAAATTCCCTTTGCAGAATAACCCGTGTAATTTTGTCATCTTTCACTGTTCAAATAGCACTTTAATTTGCATCGAAATCGTTAGCAATTTAAAAATAACGTTGATGGAGTCATAAATTCAAACGGCACGACAAGTCAATTTTATCAAAATGTCGATTTAAAATCTGCAGCTCGTAAAACTAAAAGTTATTGGCACGAATCAGTCAAAATTCAATATCACAAAAGTTCGTGGCAAATTTTCAACAGGCTCAGGAGTGAGGTGCACGGAGTTTAGAACGCCGAAGCGTAATTTAATACGGAGACCGGTTTTTGCTTGATAATCAGATGCACAGAGCAATTTGAAAAACCTGGAATCATTTGTACTTGTCTCCGACGTATCAATTTTGAGTCATCACAAGATACCATTGTGATGGGTGGCTGCGACTTGCGCAGAATTGTGAGGTTTTGGCCAGTACGTTGATGTGCCTACGTGGTTATTTAAAAAAAGGCAACAACACTGATTTATTTATAAATTGACACAGTATTTACCTACAATCTATAATCATAAAAACAAGATAATAAAAGGGGTTATGATATTTGAAACCTTCCGCGAAAGAAACAAATTCTCTAAGCCACCAAACACTGCATTGCATTATGACAATCTTTAGACGCTCTATCATTAGACAATAGGTACCAACTTGTTTTAAATAATTGATAACGTTTTGCATTCCAGCAAATTTTCATATTCATTGCAAACTGACACGTTATTCACACAAAATCGATGGCAGATGGTATTGGAGATTATGTTCCTGATTTGTTTCAGGCTGTTGGGGCTACTTGTGTACTATTACCGTGTTCCTGAACAGGAACATTAAATTAATAATTGTAATTTTAGTTATGATATGGACAGTTTAGATTAGGTTAAGTTAGGTTCCTTTCACAACTTTCCTCTTCCCCATCTCCTTCTCATTTCTCTCCCAACTCAACTTCACAACATACTCAAAATGGAGATGCCGTAAACCCACTGACCTCTGGCAGTTAGGATTCCGAGCAATTTATATAGAGATAGATTTTGGATTATATACTAATATCTTCAAATATCCAACTTAACTAATAATTATCTTACTTCAGATAAGGTGAAATTCTCTTCTTGGTGTCCTAAATACCCCATCAAACACAATAATCCCCACTTCAATAAGTGCAGTAGCTACTTGTTGCAACATACCACTGTTACTTCTGTTCCTCCATACATCACACCGCTCGAGGGATACATCTCAGTCACTTCTGCATATCTGCATATTTATTCAGGATGAAACCTAATTGGACAGGGCCTGGAGAAACTCAGCGCAGACCACCAAGAGAATAATTAATCGCGATTACTGTAGGAAGATTCTAGAGATGCGGAAATTCTGAATATCTAATTGACTTTTTCGTGCATAAATCCATAAAGATGTAACATCTTCTTAAACCTAACCTATAAGCTAACAAAATAAATGGGACAAAAATATTAAAGATATCCTATAAAGACAATAAATTATTGTTCAAAAATATTAAAATGGGACAAAAATAATACAGACATTCAGTACCAATAGAACCAACCAGCGCAGTACCAATTCTTGTACAGAGAAAACTCCTAAACTGGAGAGAGCTGACACAAAACCGAGATGAGTGGAGGAAGACTCTTGATGAGGCTAAGACCCACCAGTGGTTGTAGAGCCAAGAGTGATGGTGAAAAACATTCAGTCAAAGCAATAAATCACAAAAAAAAAAAAAAATGCAGCTCTGGTAATCTAACAAATATATACGTTACGATCGATTGTTTCTTACGTTTTATTTTTTTTAAATTTCATAATACTATGTTCTCTAAATACTCACCCTGTCATTTTCCAAAGAAGCAAAAAAATTTCGGCATGGACGAAGAATTTTGGGCTTGATTTTGGGAATCGATCCCGTAACCTTATGATTCAAAGCTAAAAATGTAGACCACTGCGCTTTTAAGATTCGATCAATCAAATCGATATGTTAATCAGATTAAAAAATTCTAATGCTAAATTTATTATTAAGTATTTCACATATTTCACGCTTTATTTTAGTTCCCACGATTTTCAACCAAGACTTCTTGTTGACACCATTAAATCTGCCCCCAGAAGTTTTGCGTATCACCAACTCTATTTTATTTTGCATAGTTTCATTGTTTACAATCGTCAATCATATTTTTTATATTCTTCGTGTTGTAACAAAATAGAAAGGAATCGATTCATCAAAAGCTTGTTGCTTGTTATTTTATTATTATTACCTCGAAGGCTCACTGAGGCTGTGGGTTGGTTAAAGAAACCAGATGAATTTGCATATAATGTAGCAGCCAGAATGTATGCTAATCGCCTTAGATAAGAATAACCCCGAAAAAAAACTTACAATACAATTTAAAGTTTAAGAAAACTTATGATGATAGGTGGTGAGAGCATTGAAATGAAAAACAAGTTGGCCAAGATTTCTGCATAGTATTTAGATTTTGAAATTTGTCATAAGATGGTCGAGAAAGCGGTAGAAATATGATCTATATACTAACATTACTGCTCTGTGAAAGGTCATCAAAAACGAAACACACATTATTTATTTTAAATGAGGCACAAGGACACAGAGTTAAAGAGCACAAATATGTTTAAGAAGTAGAAAAAGTTTAAAAAAGTTAACAAAAAAAAGTGAATAATATTATATAATTTTTTCGTTGATGATTTACATCGCTTCAAAACATATCAATATCCCGATGAAGACATTCAATCTAAACAAGTTACGATTTTAAAGCAATAAAAAATACAATTCAAATAGATTTGCATTATTTGTTGTTTTTGGGGGTGTTGAGAGATGTGGCGTCATCGTCCGTCTTAAGCTAACGTTTCCGACAGCCTTGCAGTGTCCATCATCAGGTCAGATTGCGATTGAAAACAAACAACTGCGCTGCGTCGTGATAGATAGCCCTACACTAATACACGCAATCCTCAATTATCGAACAGAGACACAAGTGAGTCCGCACCTAAAATGCCCAAAGAAAACCTCACGTTATAATTATTATTGTAAGACGAAAAATTCTTTTATGTTTTTCCCTAACAACATCCACCCTCATTTGAACAATGTTCACTTTACGTCACTCACTTCCCTTTTGAATTCTCCGTTGTTTTTTTCTTAGCAATTTATTCATTATCTCATCCCCATCATTCTTGTGTCACGATTCTTCTACTCCCATTGTTTTAATTTTTTGACAGCCACCCCTGGCCCCCTTCCACCCCCGCCCACTCCTTGGGCCTCCCCTCCGCGCCCACTTATATTCTAGTGAGTTCATCCATCACTAACCACGTGATCGAGACACCGAGGTGAGCATGCAAGGTAGTTGAAACTAAGTCACCTTTCACGTATGAATTATTATGACGTCACAAATAACGCATTTGTTGTATAGATGCACACATATAGTATTATATATTAGTCTGTGAATGAAAATTGCAGAAGGCGAATCTCATGGCTCATTGCTAAAGAATGATTGGTAGTGGATTGATCGCAACACAAAATTCTCCATTCAGTGCTGCAGTGTCAAAGGTTTAGGTGTTAATGGTTGTTGGCTAACCTCGTTTTGGAGTGAAACATTAAAAGAAAAAATAAAAAATGATGAAGCTGTACAAATTATTGGCAATATTTGTAAAATATAACATAATTTTCCTCAATCAAAAATGTATAAAAATGACAGTGGCGACTTGGCATTTTGAGCGCCGCACCTAGATTTCTTAATAACGTCTAATAAAATATTATCTTCTCTGAAAGCGCGGTAAGAGAGACATGATTGAATAATTTTCTCTCTCACATAACTAGTGATATAAATTAATGGAATCTTAAAGAAACTGCCATAAAAACCCAAATAATCTTGAATAAGAATGTCTAGTATGGCGCGACGGCTGCAATATCGAACAATGGGTTCCCTGCCCTTTGATGTAGCCTGAGATATTCTATATCTAGCCGTATTGTTCTGTTAATGTTTTGTGACGGGGTCATTTGATAAATTAATTTAATTGTCCCGCCACCCCCCCGTATTGGCCCCAACCTGCTTTTATTTTTTAATCATCTGAAGTAATCTTTTAGATTATCTTATAAAAATTGGCCACGCGACGGACTGTATGAGACTGATAGTTCAAGGTGCGGTGCTTTTTGTTAAACTAAATAAAATAAACTTTGCTTTAAAAAAACACGAACCTGATTAGTTTCTTTAAAAACTCTATTTCATAAATTAGTTAATCCAACAAGTCTGAACCCCTTTCGCAAAAAGCGTCATCTGTAAAAATGTAAATACATACCAATAGATTCGCTTAAAAAAGTTTCTGTGTAGTTTTATATTCCAGCGTAATTATTCAAGTTCAATGAACTTTTAATTTTCAAAATTGGAACTACTTCTTATCAGACAAGCAATAAAGTAGGTACCAAGATTATTTTATGAATTAATAATTCATAATCATTAGAAATGCGTATTTGTTTTGTTCAAACGCTAGACAGAAGCAATGAACGAATAGAGTGAAGTTACGTTAAGCCTCGATTACATTGAGCGAGTTTACAAGCTGCTAGCCGGCGAATTCACTATCCTATTGTAAAATCTGCTAGTTAGCTAGTATACATGATTACACTGAGCGAGATTACTAGCAGATGGTGAATTCGCAGGCTTGTGGCTTGTAAACTCGCTCAATGTAATTACCCCTAGGAGTCTACGGGAGACCCGACGGGGGTCCACGTAGGCGTGTAATGTATAAAAATTAATGCTTCTTTGTTTGTCCCTTGTGAGGTCCCTAAACCATTCATCCGATTGCGATGGAACTTTGGTGATTTGGTGTGCGCACTCCCGCGATGGTTTCTTAAATAATAATAATAGTTTATTCCAAAATGTAAGCAGGGATAGTGCAATGCAATATATTCCGTATTAATAATGCTAGGTGCTCTGGGGTTATGAAATTTTTTCCTTTACCGTTCATCCGATTGCGATGAAACGTTGGTGATTTGCTGTGCGCAATCCCTCAAAGATTTCTATATATAAAGGTGAACTCTGGCGTTATTAAATTTGTTTAAAAAAATAACTATAGATGGCGCAAGGGTTGCTTGAAAAATGTGTGTATTTCATATAGTTTAGGAAGGGGGGGAAGGAGGCGGGGTTGAGGGTGACAAAGAAGGGAAAGGAGCGAAAGAGGGGAGAAATTCGTGGGAGAGGGTCACGAAGGTGGAGGTTCTTTGAGTGGATTTGAAAAGCATTCCGGGTGTTCGCTAGTCATTTTATAAAAAAAAATCGGGCAATTATTCAAACTCCATTGAATACTCCTTCGAGTATTTACAAGACTTTCAATTTATTGTTATTTTTAGCATGGCGATGCTATCGTAAAATAAAATAAAACAGATCGCTGGATTACATGAAATAGTTTGGCACCCCTGTTATTACAACATGGGTTAATCTGATAGTTGGTTTTTATTATTATTTATGATTAGCCACCGTTAGCTGCGTGTTGATTGATTGACTCTTGATACCATTTGGAATTAGACTGAAATAAGTACAATTTCCATGCGAGAATTCAATAAAAGGCTCGAATTAAATCACAAAAATTTCGTCATTATTTTAATTCTGTTTTAACGTCAAGTTGACGTGACGATTGGATATAAATTTCGACACAATAGCCCACAGATCATAAAGTAAAGAACATTTTTCACTTTTATTTGGTGAACGTTTTTATTAACCTGTTGATCATAATTTTCTTACGCGTTTAAGTTCATTGTAAATTATCAACAAAGAAAATTACGTTTGTATAAATAACTCCTTTTCAAATGCATAATTTTAAATATTCAAATAAATAATTAAAATTTATAAATTACTAGCGATTTTATTTATTTATTTATGTCTATTCTTGAATACACATTTTAAAAATGATTACAGTGGTTTATATAGTACTTGGTATAAAAAACGTTAATATCACTATGTTGGGTGTAAGATAGGTTTGACAAGGTAAAACTATATGTGGGTAATATTGTTTGTTTCGTGAACATCTCACTAGGAAAACCTGTGCTGAGGTGTTAACGTGTTTATGATTAAGTGTGACAAGTATTTATGTGATGTTGTAGAAAGTTAGTTTTTATTTTGTTTTTACATTTTGATTATTTAGAAAGAAAAAAACCTATAAAATCTATATCTATATACATACATACATATAAACATATGTGGATATATCTTTACATGTACATATACATAAATACATACATATAAACATACACATACATACACGTGCATTTATATTAGTGTGTGTTTAGTTGGACAATTACTGAAAAACTTGATTGATTATTTTATTTTACTATTTATAGTTTGGTTAGAATTTATAATTTTTTGAATATCTTGATTTTTGTCCAGGCTATTGATATGTTTTTTGTGAATGTTTTTAGCATGTTTCCGGCATGCGTTGCAATGCCACTAAATAAAGAGATTGTTTCTCCTTGCTTGTCCTTTCCCATTCTTTCCATTCCCCTTCCGCCTCCCCCTCACCTCCCGTGTCCCCTTCCCTTCAAGCGTTCCCCTCCACCTTTCCCGCCTTCGATCCATTCATTCCCGGTACATTCAGTTTTCAAGCAGCTCGCGTGCAACCTACTGCAATGTTTTTAACCAAATTTCATATTGCCAGAGCTCACCAGTACATACAGAAACGCGGCGTGCCCAAAACAAATCACTAATGATTCATCGCAATCGATGAATAGTATAGGAAATAATTTCATAACCCCAGAGCTCATCACTGTGTATAGAAACCACCGCGGGCGTGCAAAAAACAACTTACCAAAATTTCATCGCAATCGGATGAACGGTTTAGGAACCGCATAAAAAACAAGGAAAAATTCGGGTATGTTTTAAGGTTTTTACGGCCAAAAAGTATTTTTGTTATTGTTTTTGGGGTGTTATGCCGTGTTTCGCTATCTCCTTCTTTAGCCAACGTTTCGGACAGCGTTACAGTGTCCATCATCAGGGCAGATGAGTAAATGATATTGGTGAGAGTGTTTACTTATGTGTGTCGAAGCGATACCGTGCTGCCAGCTCCATTTCTCTACGAGCTGGTGTAAGAAAAAAAAAAAAAAAAAAAAAAAAAAAAAAAAAAAAAGGAAAAATTCATTTTTATTTATTTAGATTTGTCGGTTTTCATTTTGTGTAGGAAATATTATAGCTGCAAGATCCCTGAAGTGATTCGTTAACACCATAGAAACAAGCGAGATGTATAAACGCCAACATTTCATAGACGATTCGCCTATTTCCATTTCCGGCAGCGATATTATTCCCAAGACAACCGTCAAACTTCTTGGCGTTAATCTAGATTCAGACTTTTCGTTTAAAAGTCAAATAAATAGGACTGTAAGCACCGGTTTTTTTCACTTAAGACAACTCAAGTCCGTCCGAAGAAATCTTCCTACAGAGGCGACAAAACTACTAATCAACTCTTACGTAGTCTCGCGACTCGATTATTGTAACGGTATCTATGCTAGCCTTCCAAAATATCAAACTGACAAACTTCAATCCGTTTTTAACGCAGCGGCACGGCTCATAACCGGAGTCTCTAAATATTCACACATTTCAGAACACCTTCGTAACCTTCATTGGCTCAAGTGCCCTGAAAGAATCCAGTACAAATTGTGCTGGATGGTGTTTAAATCAATCAATGAAATGGCCCCACCTTATATCTCTGAACTATGTGTCCCGGAAAATACTGGTCCGAGGCAGTCAACCCTTAGATCAGCAACATCATCAGCTATAGGCAGACTAATGGAACCTAAACGCAAGCCAAATACAAAGTTTGGAGATCGCGCTTTTGGAGTATCTGGGCCTAAGGCTTGGAATAAACTCCCTCCGGAACTAAGATGCATAACAAGCCCAACAGAATTTAGGTCCAAATTAAAAACCTACCTTTTTGGGCTCTCATATCCTTAATTTAAATAAACCTATCTGAGAGTATCATACTTTTATTTTCTATGATATGTCTTAATTACACTTTTCTAATTAATTTTCTAATTACTTGAATCTTTGCACATCAATCTGTCTCGTTACGAATCACATTTAGGAAGATCAAATCCTTGTACTACTGTACCGCCCACTATAAAATGTTGCTTTTGATTTCCAAAATACACTCATCAAAGAATGTATTTTATACTAATATTAAAATATATTTCAGGATTAAACACATATAACAAGTGTACACAATAATGTCCTCTGCGTGCGAACTATATCTAAATTTCTTAATAGACAATAAGTGTTAATTTCAAGCGACCTCCCAGGTAAGTATGGACCTGTATACATTTTTAAGAAGCATCGCGTTCATTGGTCGAGACATTGTACATATATTTTCTTATGAACCTGTGGATGCAATTTTTAGCCATTAGTTGTTTTAATTGTTTGTCTAGTTTGTAGTTTTTCTAGATTTTAGAAATGTATTGTAAGTTTGTGCAGCGCCCTTGAGGTGATTTTTCACAAAAACGGCGCTATATAAATCATCCAATTATTATTATTATTATTATTATAAAATGAAGTCGCTCCTGCTGTCTGTACGCTTAGATCTTTTAAACTACGCAACTGATTTCCATGCGGTTTTCACTAATAGATAGAGTGATTCAATTTTTTTTTTAAATACATAAACGGTTATACTGCCTTTTATAAATAAACATATAATAGAGTATAAAAGTAAGAAAAATAATATCATTACATAATAGTAGTTTTAAACTTAAAAATAACATACAATTATTTTGTGTATCACAACAAAAAATAACAAGACATAAAAATGAGAAATATCATCATTTCATTTCAACATGTCCATATTGCGTATATAAAGTTACATTATGGAAAAAATTTTTGAGTGCATATTTATATTGCGCTAATTTTAAGAAATAAATGTCGCGGATGTTAGCATATTCATTTCCCAAAATGTGTAATCGACTGATTGGTGAGTAATAATGTGATAATGTATGTGTGTCAAGGTTTTGTGTAAATTGGTTGAAATATATAAATAAAGGGAACGGGCCGGCAAGCAGGCAGCGGGCAGCGGGCTGGCAAGCGGGCGGTGTGAATTTGATATGTTTGCAATTTAACAGATGGCGTTGGTTACAAATGGCGTTGTAATAGCGTTGTGTTTCGTTAGCCACAGTAACGTGTGGCCGGGTCTGCTAGTACTACTATAAATCGCAAGTACGGACCCTTGTTTCTACTTACACACCGATCGCATAACTTTATTTTTACTCCTTGCAGAGTCCGTGCAGTCTGGTTGTAGATCGGCGACAGTCAGCACGCTTCGATGCCATTTCTCCCTTCGTTTATATTACCTAAGTTTGACACCATCAGGAGAGCCATCTGCTACATAACATCCTCATATTTAAATATTTGTGAACTGAACTGTGTTTTGTTGAGAAAATATTACGACGATATTTTCAAATAATATGCCCTCAACACTCACTTTGACGTAGTATTTGATTATGAAACATTTGAAAACACAGCAAAATAAACACAAATACTGACACATGCATGCGATCGATCAAAAAAATAATTAATGGTGTATATATCACCTCCTAAGCAAATGGAAGACATGCATACTTCACTCGAGCCATATGCGCGCTCATTCAATATTAGCCAATACAAAAAAGTCTGCATTGATCAATTATTATTATTCATAGATATTTAATCGGCAGTGTAATCGAATTTTTAGTCTAAAATGTAGCAATCTACCTAATTATCTGGTATGCTAGTGAATTTCAAATCAGACGATATGGATCTACGCAGCGCAGCATCCTTCCGAAAATAATATGTTTTCGATGTATTTTACATTGATGAAAAGAGTTTATTTTAATCTCATTTTTAAACCGAAGTTCATTTGGATGAAAATTTAACGAGATTGACTGAGTTGATTTATAACATACAATTTTATTTTTTTATAGTCACGATAGTGCAACTGATAGTGTCGGTATGTTTCATGTTCGTTTTAATCACCACAAAGTGACTGATAACTTGGTTTCTGCTTCTAACAGTTGTTTATTTAATTCTTAACCCTTAAGTGGAACGTTTGCGCGGCCCTTTTCGGCCCGTTTCAAACAAATCTTAAATTTGGGTTTGAGATCAAAATGCCCAACCAAACTGAAAAATTATTTTGGTTATGAAAAAGGTGTATCAAATATCTAGTACGGATATGAGCTACTTTATTTATTTTTGCTTTAAATTATAAGATAATAAGATTTGTGTTTCGTGATTTTAGAGGCATCTTGGGCAATTATTTGTGAGTAATTAAAAAACAATATTACCGTTTTACGGCGGAACAAAAATTTGTCGTATATACATTAAAATTACTACCACAAGCATTTTTAAGTAAGTTTTATTTTTTATTTTATTTTTCATTGTGTTTGTAAAATAAACATAGTAAAATAATTTTTTTGATGTTTTTCATTTACTCACAAATAATTGCCCAAGTTGCTTCTAAAATCATGAAACACTAAAATCTTTAATGGACTGTATTTTATAATTTAAAGCAAAAAATAAATAAAATAGCTCACATCCGTACTTTATATTTGATATACCTTTTGATGACAAAAGTTATTTTTCAGTTTTATTGGTTATTTTGATCTCAAATCCAAATTTAAGATTTGTATGAAACTGGCCGAAATGGGCCGCTTATACGTTCCTCTTAAATGCACACATTTTCTTTCATCATCAACTACAGGTAACTTTTTTTTAAATATGAACAGTATTACGGTAGGTACTACGCATATTTTTTTGTTTTTAAGATGTGTTGAAAAGAGAGTTTTAAGATGTGTTAAAAATGTGATTAACGATAATAACCCTTTAATTGCATAATAACATGCCAAAATAATACGCACTACTGTCACAGATGACTTAAGTGGTGATATTGTGTTAACGATAATACACACAAACATTCAATAACGATACAAATAATGGTAAAAATGTATAAGCACATCTCACGGATAATAAGGAACATTCCTTTCTACGCTAAAATGTAAGAAGGTAAATATAAAAATAATAACACTCATTGCATGAGCAATATTCATATTAAAGTTCCTAATAGATGTAATTTAAGGAGTCATAAAATATTCCATCTTGAATTATTCAATAAAAATATTGCATACTTCAATCCACCGTCTCGAATGTGTCATCTGTATAATACCATTTAATGTGACCTTTAGATATCTACGCAAACAATCTCACATATTTTAAAAAACAAATTAACAAACTCCTACTCTTACTCTTTCTTTCTTTCTTTTTTCTCTTTATCTGCAGGTTATGTATTATATTTGACACTACTATGTTTTATATTTCATTTTGATTATCATTATTTCTGTTATCACCACAAGCATTTCCGTTTAGTATCAACTAAACATTGATTACTCATGCTGTGAACATTTCTAATTTGAGGGTTAATATTGGTTGACTGGTCAGTGGTTGAGTGGGCACCGCGTTTGGGTCCCGCCCGGGCGTCCCGTGTTCGATTCCTCGACTGGCTAAGTCCTCCAACACAACACAACACAAGCAACATTTTCGGCTTTCTGTGGTGGTAGTAGGAAATTTTCAAACATTTTTGGGTTATTCTTAACCCGGAAATGTTTGTCTTTCTTTTAAAGAATTAAATAATAAATAAAATTACATAAATATCTATGTACACCTACGGCAATTCTATTATTATAATAATTGTTAACACTCTGTAAATGTTTCAAACGATAAATAAATAAAATCCAGTTTTTGAAAAGGTTATCTAGGGTATTGAAAACATTTAAGGGTTAAAATAGTTATTTATGACTTCCTTTTGAATACAGAGTCGGCTCAATCGTGAGAGCCTGAAAAAATGACACTTGACTCACGACGCACATTAACCCAACTCAACTATCGCCTAGTCTATTGAATTTGCATACTGTATCGGCTACTTGCTCTCCGCAGTAACTTCAACGATACCCGTTACTATTTCGCACTACTCATTACAGCGCACCTAGCACCATTCAGTACATAAGTATTGCCGCTTCGAAGGTAAAGAAACGGAATAAATCATGGTCCCTTATCGCCTCCGCCATCCGCAGTCCTGTCTTATTCACGTCCTGGGACACACTGCTAATAAATCATGACAATTTGCCGGATATAGAGGGACCATCCATTTACCACCAGTTCTGGCTCGCATATGATTATTTATTATCTGTATCGCTTATTAATTATACCTGTGTTTAAGATTTACTTCTCGAAGGGTCGATATCTACCTGTAGTTAATATCAACTTAATTTTAACTATCGTGATTAGCATAAACCTACGACTTAACTGCACCTCATCTCTTCCAAGTCTGAACTCCACTCCAATCTTCCACATTATTTTGAAATTTGCCCATTAGAATAAAATAAATATTTAAAAAATTTATAAGATAACTCTCTTTTTATAACTTTTGAAGGTTATTCCCATCAATGTAATTTATCATTAAAGAAGAAGATAACAATAATAATCTAAATGAAAATATGAAAGGGAACAAGACACATAAAAATAGAAAAAGACAATGGTCGCAACTGGGACTCGAACCCAGACCTCTCGTCTAACCGGGACGTGCGCGTCAACCAATTTCGCTATTATCACCTTTTTTCCATTAACTCCACACAGGAAAATTATTTTCCTCAGGGCCTATGTCATCTGGGATGCTGTGTGGAGGGTCTTTTTGAGGAGAGGAAGGAATGAACATTGGTCTTGAAGAGACCCATGTTGTAGGAGGGACGAAACACAGAAGCTGGCAAATCGTTCCATCGCCGAGCTGTTGAACTCAAGAACGAGTCGCAGAAACGGCCCATTCTCGTATGACAAATAAATTTCAACTGTGTACAAATGTTCGGCGCGCGTTTGGCGTGTCTCCCGACTATGCACCGGTGCCGAGAGAGTCAATGACGCTAGCTACTCGGAGCATTTTCCATTGAAACATCGTTAGAACAAAGACAGCATTCTCACCCAACGTCTGTGCTCTAAAGTTTGCAATCCGTTTGTTAAGAAAGGAGAATCCATCAAACGGACACATTATGATATTGCATTTGGTCACCCTCGGATACAGTCAGGTTCCCAGTAATTTAGTATTCGGTGCCCGAGTGTCAATAGAAGTTAGAGGTTTCGCGAGGCTGTATTCTGTAGTCTGTAGTCTGTAGTCCGATCGATACGCAGGTAATGTGAAACCCGACTTATTCTCGCATTCACGACTTCCCGGGCAGTAAATAAACGTCACTTGACTGATCGTCACGAAATCTATTGGGCCATCAATGCAGCCGACCCGTTATAACTTACAGTCGGACGGTTACGCGAGGCTGCGAAATACCTGATCCCGACACTTAACTCGACAACGTTTGTATGCACGGTGTATTCATGAAATAAAACCCAAAACGAACGTGTTTTCACGTTGAAAATACCATCAGATCGTTAAGAAACAATTAACTTTTAATTATTTTTCTAAATGAAATCATTCGCAGATAGTGAAGAATGCGACAAAGTTCATGGCCAAATTTGTATAATTGGGTAGCTATTTTTTGGTCTCGTATTGCATTTGTTTTGTGGTAAGATTTTTCTTTGTTTTACCACATAGTTGCTCTAGGCTATCTAGATTTGATGGTAGTGTACACGCATAACACGCTCTACATTGACGTTACGCTAACTTCAATAATGAAACTAGGTTAGTCGAGGGTGACTTATCAAACGGAATGCAATCTTAAGGGCACAAATATTAGATGGGATTGCTGTCCTTGTTCTACCAGTACTCCAATGGAAGATGCTTGGCGAACCTAACTCCAATGATCTCTTTGGCGCCGATGCATAGTCAGAAAATACGCCAACATTTGTACACTTTTGACATTTGTCACATGAGAATGTACGACTCGTTGTTACTTTGAACAGTTCGGCAGTGGAAAGATTTTCCAACCTCTGTGTTTCCTACCTTCTATAAAATGGGTCTCTTAAAAACCTTGTTAACTTCTTCCTCTCCCGAAAAATTCAATAACTTCTAATATCCCACACACAGCATCCCCAAATATGTCGTCAGCCCAGATGAAAATTATTTTTCTCGCGGTCTCCTGTCAGGAGTTAATATGAAAAAATGTTTTAATGTATTCGTGTACATGGTACAAATTCTTATTCGGTTTTGTCATGCATATAATGTTTATAGATTTTCTGATTAGTATTCTTTCCACCGTCTGTGAAATTCCACAACAATTGTGCCCTATAAAATGGATTTGAGAGTCTATGAAGGCTTTCAAATGTCCTTACCATAAGTACAATAACGATTGAAATGTGCCCAAATTCAGACATGTGATACGAACTATGTTTTATGCCAACTGAAATACGACAACCATAATTTTTATTACGAAAATACTTTGTTTTAAAAACACTTCATTGAGTAACCACAAAGTGGTTGCTACTTGTGAAATTGAATTATGACAGTTTTTTAAGGAGTGTGCTCAAAGGATGAATAATCTGTCTGAGACGGGTGACAGTCTTCAAGACTCATGCATAATAACGAGAGGCTGGAGACGAGATTCATCTTATGCAGCGCCCCCGTGATATTGTTACTTCTGATGAGGCGATCCATCAAATTGTGCTATCCTCGATAATAGTAGCTCGACAGACGTGTCTTGATGATCGACCTGCATTGGGTCGCTTGGTATAGGGGTCGGAGGTGTATGAACAATTGAACAGGCAGCTTTGTAGCCTGGCGCCACGACCTCGACAACGAACAAAACAAGCGATTGTTCACTTTAACCTAGTTAATCAATCTTTTCTGTATAATTATATTGGATACGTACTTCCATTATTATAATTAGCAGCGCAAAGTTAAATTTTAAACACCCTGAATGGGGTATTTTCACTGATTATGATGACCTACCTTTCAAAAAATGCTGAAGATTTAAAGTAAAATTTTGTGATTCCGATCACAATAGGTACTAAAATTGTGTAATTTTAATATTTTCATTCATAATTCTCGATTTTAAAAACGATCTAAATCGCACATTTCGATACCGTTTCAACTGGCCACAACGTCATTATGACGTAGAAAACGCTACCGTCACCGACGTTGGCCTCAGGTCAACAACGCTATATTCACGAATAAAAAAACGTCAACAAAAAAATTCGTCAACATAAAAATGTATTCGTTAATTCACAATTTTTTTCGTAATATTTTTCGGAAAAAAAATTGAATATACCGTAATATAAAATGTAAAAAGTGACTTATGTACCCACATTAGTGCACCAAGATTTTTGACAAATTTGGAATACTTAACACCAGTACGTATGTAAACAAGTATCTACCTATTTGCTATTTAGTAATAGTCAGCAAAAACGGCTAAAGTCATAAGTCGGTAGCATTTTTCAATCGGCATTACTTGTTCTGGAAAAGAATGAAAGTCCGAACACTGCGAGATCACTAATATTTAAAATTAATTGTGTTACTCTAAATAAAAAAAGTACCTAATGTCTCTTTAACGGGACGTAATATTTATAACAATGAAAATTTTCTTTGTGGACAGCGAAAATACACGGATTACTTCCCTTTTGCGAACAAATGAATACAAACATATTCCGAATTTTGTAATCCGCTCAGGTGATCCGTACTATTCGTGGTACCTACGCGTGCATTGCAGAACAGGACCGACAAATTAAAATTGACTAAGTAATATAAAATACGTTTTTCGCGTACTTAGTTTTACTTTTGGTGAAATATGGATATTATACTAAGATTCGCAATAAACGAATAGTCTTGTGTTATTTTTCATGTTATTAAAATTTCATCCAAAATAGCCACGAATTCATTAATATTTTGATTGCGAATGTATTTGTATGCCCAAGTAGAGATGTTTACGAAATAAAATAAAATAATGGAAATATTACACTCGCATCGAATGTTGAACTCAGTACTAACGCGGCCGCTATCCGAATTTCTACCGATTTCTTACATATCTCCCTTAAACATTTGAAGTTTTTAAGCTCTTTAAAAAATATATGTTATTTTTGAAGATAATATCTAGATACGTTTCACACCGAAACGCAAATTATATGCAATTCCCTCGATAGAAAAAAATCGCAAAATATGCTCCGAAAATTATTTAAAACAAGTCTATTTCTATTATTTTACAAGTTATATTTGTGAAAAAATTCTCAATGTTTCTTTGAATGATACTTAAGATACGTTCCACGAGAATTTTGCTCTAAAAAATTTGTAAAATAATAGAAATAGACTTGTTTTAAATAATTTTCGGAGCATACTACGCGATTTTTTTCTATCGAGGGAATTTCACATAATTGGCGTTTCGGCGTAAAAAGTATCTAGATATTATCTTCAAAAATAACATTTATTTTTTTAAGAGCTTAAAAACTTCAAATGTTTAAGGGAGATATGTAAGAAATCGGTAGAAATTCGGATAGCGGCGGCGTAAGTACTGAGTTCTAGATATTATCTTAAAAAATAACATTTATTTTTTTAAGAGCTTAAAAACTTCAAATGTTTAAGGGAGATATGTAAGAAATCGGTCGAATTCGGACAGCGGCGGCTTAAGCGAGGGCATTTTAAATTTTTTATTCGACATTCCTTTTTGTATAAACAGTATTATGTATTGTAACAATATTATGTATTGTATAAACAATGTATTTTTGGTATAAACAATAAGTATAAAAAAGATAAATTGCTGTTTCTCAGTGAAGCTTTTCAAGGACATCCCTGTGCTAATTACACATCACCAATACACATAATCGTAAGTAAAGTGTTGGTACATAAAAACCACAAAATCGGTTCGGAATATATCGCCAACTTTTTTACAACGAACGAATTTCTCTCCGCCTCTGGCCGACAGTCGCAGTCGAGTCGAATGTGAGCCATAACACACTTGCAGCTTGATTGATTTATATGTTTGTTAGCAATATATTAATGTGGCGTGCTCTGCTTCATATCAACTCAATGTCAATGCAGTGACGAACAATGGCGGCTTGCATTCGCTCCGAGCTCCGGCTCCGGCTGGGAAATTCACTATCATTATTAGTGTTACTATTATATTATTCACCGGTGAATGTTACTTACAATTTACAATGTAAACCGAGCTGAGAATTGAAATCCCATACTAATATTTACGATCTTGGACGTTTCGGATGATTTTAAACGCATGGTTTATTGTGTGGGAATGGAAAATGATGTATTTTAACTTTAAACTTGTATTTAAAGTCCGCTAAAATATTTTACGATGTTTGCAGATCTTCCAATTTCTGTAAAACAATGTTAACAACGTATTATATTAAGCGAATGAAGTTTCTATCCATCCCAAACCCGTATTATCATTTTTAACGATGCCATAATGCTAAATATTTGGAACATTATTGGTACGACGGAATGGGAAGCAAGAAAACGGATGGAGGGAGCAAGGAATAGCCTGTTTTCATAACCATTTCATTCATAGTCATTTAAACTGGAAATATATTTTTTAATTTAATTTATTTTATATCAACGGAATAAATATACCATAAGCACATATGTCACAAAATCATAGGAAAAATATTAGAAATAGTAAAAAAATAGTATAACACATATTGTGGCGTTTGAATGAGAAATGCCATACAAATATCTATAGTACCTAATAATAAATAATTATTAGCGCCTTCCGAATATACTTTTAGACACAATCAGGTTTTAAAAATAATTCATCAAAGTTTGGTAATTAAACATAAATTGATTGATTGCCGTAATGTAGTACCATATTATGAATACGAACCAAATTCGTTTTTAGAAAATGAATTTTATAAAATATATTATGATAAAACTATACTAACAGACAGAACGATTCGTCATAATAGACCCGATATAGTTTTACATGACAAAATTAAAAAAAATAACTTATATCATTGATGTCGCTATTCCAAATTCCTGTAATATTCAAAAATCTGTTTCTGAAAAAATTAGAAAATATACAGATTTAGGAAATGAGATTAAAAGAATTTGGCATTCTCGGACTATAAAAATATTACCATTTGTTATTTCGGCTACTGGCATTATACCTAGGTCTCTCATTCAAAATTTAGGCTTATTAGATTTGTCAAAGAATCTTTATATAAAAATGCAAAAATCAGTCATATTAAATACATGTAGGATTACGAAAGATTTTTTAAATATTTATATTGAGGGATCAGTAGGATTTATCGGTTCAGTTAGGAGTTCTATCGAGCCGAACCCTCTGATATGAAAATATCTGGAGTCGGTGAAGTATTTTCCCATATGGTCTCTGGTAGGTTGACGTGTTGTTCTTGTATAGTTTTGTATTTAGTATACTTATACAATGCAATTACATCGCGTGAATTGACTAGATTAGCATTTGTGGAAAAGTGGGTGGAAGGATTAAGTTTTTCCTGTGAGGAAGATTTAACCCGGACATAAAATCTAGAGAACAAAATTGAAAAGATTTGAGAATATAGCCCTCTGGTACCCACATTCCGTGCAGTTAAATAGATCTGCCACATGTGCTTATCATTTGTAACTTCATGTAACCTATGTACACGTGAATGTTTAGTTTACTCAGTCCTGTTATTGTTGCATTTAAATAGAAAAATTAAAATTGCTTTCTCAATTATATCTATATATCTCAGGCATCATTTCAAATATGATTGGTTGTATTTTACAAATGCGATACTGACATCGTGCAAGTTGCACCAAGTAGCAATCAAGATGCATTTATACAAATACATATTCATAACAAGTGACGATTTTTCAACATATTTTAATTTTTAATATATAGGGCCTTACTAATCTACGTTGTTTAAATTTTGCACAACTGATAAACAACTATTAATATAAGGTTATTTATCAATAATTATGTCAAATTTAAAACATGTTTATTAGTACAGGTTTGGTTTATAAATAAAAAAAATATTTCGAAAATGTTTTTGTAACGTCGCTCTACCGGCCGACAATAATACATTGTGTTAATATTAAAAGCTCTGCGTACTTTCGAATCAATTTATTTTAATATAATAAACACGATGTTATTTAATTTTTAAATTTCTTAATATAATAATATTATTTTATCTGTAATATTTTCCATCGTACGAAACATCGCTTTGTGTTAAATATCCACTTACAAGGCTAAATGCCATTTAAAATAAGAACATGAAAATATAACAATCGCCGAGATTGAGTAGCTTTGCGAAACGCCTTACGTATCACAGCATCAGAAGTGAATCCGAAGAGGCGATGAATAACGAGTGCTGCAGATGAATTTCCCTGTAAGATTGATGCACGAGCCGGGCAGTGATTGCGCCCGTTTATCCTGTATTGTTACACTGGTTTATGGGCCTTAATGATAGCCGCGAAGTTGCAATTCAGGGGCGATAGCCTTGGGTTTTCGTACGCTGCATTGAATTCTCGTCTCAATTGCCAAAATGCAGGCAAACGTCCGCAACCGTGCTTATGAGATGTGAAAGGTCCTTCTACCGCACGTATATACAAGTATCCGATACTCATGTTGTGTACGCACATCGCGAACAAGTTGTCGCACACGTTCTAAACGCGTCGCTACCGAAATCACCCAACACTCCCATCGCCACCCTTCGGTGTTGAATTCTCGAAACTTCAAATCTATATTGCTTTAATAACCTCACTCGCAACCAAACAGTTGCTGTAGCTATAATTTCTATACCGCGTAATTCTCTGTTGACTGATTTGTTCCTAGCATTTATCTAAAATCTGAAGCACACGCTATTACAAAATTTCTGGCGCAAGTGACGCCGTGTTTAAAGCCTCGACGACGCCGGTCGGAACAACCTTGCCCGGCTGGTCGCGGCAGACTCAGTCGCCGACGAGTTTTTAAAATATCAGCAACGTGTTCTTTTGTACGAACCAGATGTATTGCGATAGTCGCCAAGATACTTGGATAGTCGAGTATCGGATATTTACGTATCCCTGTGGACGAGGGGCAAAGCGTGGGAATTTTATTGACAAACTAGTATTCAATTCAGATGATCGATCAACTCTTTACTCAGAGTGTCAACCCTGGTTAAATACATATAAGAAAAGTAGGCTAAATTTGTCACACAGATTTAGAAACTGTTTCCAAAACCCGAAAAGTGCTACCTAGCCATTTTACTAAAAGAAAGAAAAAGGAGATTTGTAATACGAAAATCTAGACGAGTTCTCTCGTCGTCATATCAATATATTAATACGTGAAGCCAAAACTTTGTACCCCTTTTTACGAAAATTGCGCCGACGGAGGAGTATGAAATTTCACACACTTATAGTTTATATAGAGGAGGAGTGCAGAATGCTAATATTTTTTTAAAATTATGCATAAAATTACATTAAATCAATAATAAAAACATTACACACACTACCATGTATTTGACACACACACACGCGTCTTTACTCTACTGTTTATTGTTAAAGTCTATGGTCAAATTGAGAATAGATTAATGTTGTTTGTCTTTAATATTATTTGTCTATGGTCTTACTGAATGTCAAACAAAAAAAAAAATTACAATTATGGTCAAATTTCGACCATTGGGCGACCACTAGTTTATATAAATGTTGATGTCTGGGATTCCTAGATTAACGCAACAATGTTTATAATAAACTTTGAAATGAAATGAACTTTGAAATATGCATTTTGCCGTGAAATCAAGCCAACGCGCCATTATATAGCATTTAAAATATATTGAATTAGAAAAATGTTAAAAGATGTTAAAAGATCGAGGATAATATAGCCGGTACCTTGATTGTAATATGTCTTTCTGTAACTATCAGCTATTCATATATTAGATAATTAGGTACTAGGTTAATTTACTTCCTAATAGGAAAAGTGATCCAAAAAAAATCCCCATAATCTATAATAAATTTGAGTACGAACTATTAAAGCGGTGCACCACGTCGTGTTAAATTCGGGATCAGGCCGTTAACAACAACACCCCTTATGAAGATGGCGATAAGTTTAAATTCCCATTTGACACCAGCCGTTTGCTTCGATTTCTTTAAGAAAAAACATCGCCAAAAAGCGTGTTTTATTATATTTAGCGAAGCTCAGGTACAAATATAAAAAAAATTTACGATCATTTTCCAAAGAATTAAATTTTCTACATTAAGCATTAAAATCATAACCGAAAAGAGGTTGGTGAGTAGGAGATTTGGAACTTTAAAACTATTTTTATGGACCTGACACTTTATTTTTTCTGGGCTTATAAAAAGAGTACTCAAAAATTTTCGATTATTTCAAAGGCATAAATGTGTTCTCATCTAATTTTATTTATTTACCTTTATACAGTATGTTTACATTGAGTTTTTCGATGCCTGTCTCACTAGGATATACTTTCGAGACAGGCTTGATATTTCTAACGAATCTAATTTTCAATCCAAAATCATTTTATTTTGCATTACATAGTAGTGCTTCACTTTAAGTTGCATGTAAAGTATATTTTTTGTTATGATCGTCGCTTTTATAACGTTTCGACTTATTTTCTTGATTCACGCAGGTGTGAAACCCCTGAATAATATAATATCATGATGCCCGGTGCCCGGTGCCCGGTGTCCGGTGCACGGAGCACGGTGCCCGGTGCACAGTGGACAAGATGGGTCGGTGGCTGAGGGGAAAGCGGGACAAAGCCCACCATAACGGGGGCCCGCCGCGGCAGCTACGTGCGGGGGCGGTCGACCAGATAGCAGGAATGTACGCAAGAATCACATCGGGGGTTACGGGTAAAAAGGATCAGATGCTCATACAAACCAAAATTGACAGTTTCCTTGAAATTTTAACAAACTTTTACTTAGAACACTTCTGACCTCAAGCTGAATGATTTTATAAGATATTAAAAAAATTATTCACCCAGAAGACTTCAAACAATATAATTAAAGGTGCGAGTGGTTGAAGGAGTTAATTTTTTTTTTAATGTTTCTTTTTTGTACAATGAAGGTTTTCTAATTATTTTTTTACCTGTAATCATTTGCCTTTGTAATGGTTGACTTTGATTTGATATACCAGCCTAAGTGAACAATTTTTTTTAAAGTTATTTTATTTCGTCATTATACCTTTCCTGTTGAGCTTTCTCACTATTTTATGCATGTTTAATGTGTATTTTTTTACTGTAGTCTGTAACTTTAAACGCAAATAATTATTTATTTAAATCAGAACATTCGATAATATTAATACGCTAGCGTCTGTAGTGTTGAAATTTAACAACCCCACTTGGAGCATATCTCTTATTCCGCGCCTTATGCAAAATCATTTTCGTACGTGAAGTTTGTTACAAAACTACTGTCGTGCAGCCCACTAGGGCGGGTTTTTAACTACTAGTATTTATTAATATGTACCTAACCATTGCACATAAACATATCGACGGACCTGACGAACAATGTCGGAAGTACGATTTTGTAGTTTTGCAGTAGCTATTCAAAGATATTTAACATTTCATTTCAAATCATTCAAAATTCCGAAAGAACAGACTTTCAAATAACAAAATAAGCCAATAATAGCCAAAAAGCGATTTTCAATTTTTAAAAAGACATTGTTCTACGGGACCGTCAATAATCTATGAATTAAAAAAAAAAAAAAACGCTGACCACATTTCATAAGGTATTCAACAATTAAGCAAAATCACCTTAAAAGAAAATAGACATGACATGTTCATGTCACGTAAAAATCTAATATTCCGTAATGCTTGACAAATAATGTTTAAATTATTATCGCCAATAATAAATCACGATTATCGAAAATAAATATACAGATTTCCAAATAATGACGTGTACGTAAAACTTTTTTAATTAAATAATATTTCTTTCGTTTTGCTCTGAAATTTTATGGGGCTCTCTACCTAATGGGATGAAGGTATTATATAATATGTATGAAATTATAATGATTGATGCAATCAATGTTCGCTATATAGATACCATCAAACCGTGTCCGCATAAGTGCAGTAAAACCGCGCGGCAATCTGACTAGCGTGCATTACGCGTACGTGCTGAACGCGCTGCACTCCGGCACCCTGCCGACAAAAGGTTAAAAACACTGAGCAGATTTTTCCTAGAATAGTAATAATCTTCACGAATTTGAAAGAAAGCAGATGAAATTGCTTTGAACTTTTGGTTCCTAGACAAAAACAGACCAACGAAATTAATTTTAAAAAATGTTTTTTTTTAGCTCCGCACAGGAGACCCTGAGGTTTATAATTTTCCTTGGGGCCTATGTCATTTTTGGAGATGCTGTGTGGAGGATCTTTTAAGGAAAGGAAGGAGAGGAAGCTCCGAGAAAGAAAAGGTATCAGGAGTGGGTAAGAATCTGGGCCCGCCAAGACCTAGACAAGCCTCATCCCCGTGGACCCGAGCACCCCTGCTAAGTCATCAAACGTAGCGAACCACTTGGGGTGACCTATTTCAGAGGTGTTTGGTTCCCGGGGCGGCGGTACCCATTCCCGCCTTCAAAACAAGTAAAATTGTTTCAAATACATCAGATGTAATGAAAAATTTAATTGACTTTGAACACACCAAGAAAAAGATATCTAAAGTATGTGATCTACGCCGGTAAAAAATAAAACTGTTGTCGCCAATTTAGATAAGATCTTTCGACTCGTATGTTCCAAACAAATCAGTAGAGTTGTTTTTCTGCTCAAAAAAAATTCTTTCGACATGGGAAATTTTTTGGTTAATTTCATCAAACTTGTACTTTCTTCGGGTTCTTGAACAAGCATCTATCGATTATCTCTACTGTGTTAGGCTCTCGATACATGATTTTTAAAAATAATTTCATCAAAGTAAGGAAAAATGGATTTTTGGACGCGCCCATAACACGCTTCTATCTGTTCATCTTTCCAGTGGTTAAAAATATTCAATGAAGCGTAATAGTTTATACGTGTCTCGCTTCACCATTCAAATCAGCTAAATCGGTTAAATCGGTAAAATCACGATAATTTGAGTTGAACCTTACTGAACTATGCAGGAGGACTGAGGATTAAGGTAAGCGGTTAATGAATTTATTCAACAGATGACGCCAAGATAAAACTATACTTTATTGACTGGAGATGCGACCCTGATTTTACCTGTTCCTAAATGGGCTGAAAACTACTTGATCCGTCAATAATCGATATTTATCTTATTAATAATATTTCACTTTGAACGTTCAGCTTTTCACTGTGAACTTTATAGTAGTTTGCCTATACACATTTATAATTTCACGTTCATCAAACTTAAGAAATATTTATTTATTTATTGTTTGAAACATTTACAGAGTGTTAACATTTATTACAATAATAGAATTGGGATGTCCATAGATATTAACACTCCAATTAGAAATTTTCATAGCGTGAATAATCAATGTTTAGTTGTTACTAGACGGAAATACTTCTTTTGATAACTGAAATAATGATAATTAAAATTAAACATAAAACATAGTAGTGTCAAATATAATACATAACCTGCAGAGAAAGAGAAAAAAGAAAAAAAAGGTATGACAATAAAGCAGTTACATAACTGTTCTCCACCAAGTGTCATGATAGGAGTTTAATAATTTGTTTTTTGAAATATGTGACATTGTTTGCGTAGATATCTAACATAAAAATGAATTTAATTGAACGATTTGATTTTTTGTTAAACACTCAGGCCTCGGGCCTATTTTGTCATAAGGTTAAAATATTTTAGCTTTGCAAAAATATTCAAATAAATAAAATGTTTCTGAACTCATCCAACAATAAAAAACTATTTTGAAAGGTGATGAAATAAAAAATTTAACTATTTAAAAGGGTGTGAAATGGGCCTTCAAAGTGATAATTGGAAATAAACAGATAATTTTTTAAATATAAAATTTATTGCTTATAAAAAGTGTTAAAAATGGCTTACTTTACGTTTTTCTAACTAAAAATAATGTTAACGAAAAAAATAACAACAAACACTTATTTCATTTACTAGGCAAATGTATTATAAACGCTTTCTACAACTCATTAGTAAAAATTACCAAGGTGCGTTTGCGTCAACTTTTAGATTTTAATATAAAGCGTGGTGTTTTCTCTTTCTAATACCGATTAGACTTCTAATCATGATAGCAAGGGAGACACACCGATTTCTGTGAGACCTATATTAGCTGTTCCGAAAACCGAACAAATTAGCCTGAAGCCCTACTCATGAAACATACCTATTCCCAAAACTTTTTTTTTTTATTTGAAAGCCCAAACTGTCTAGAACCAATGGAAATTCCCAATTAGGGGAGTGGAAGATTGGGAAGCACCTTCCTGGCTATTCGGATCTGGTCACTCAATATGGCTTTTGCCATTTCAATTACGTTTCATAGAACATCTACGATTCTTTTATCTAATTCTCAGCACATTCCAAGAAACCTCAGCAGGGATTTTTTCTGTATAGCCATGAACTAATTTATAAATGATTAACAAAAGAAAAATTATAGATAACATTTCTAATGTTTTTATTTATTAGTTAATAAATGTTTCCTTATTTGTACCGATGTTCTTTGCTGTTTTGATTGGTATTTATTTATCGGCTTATTCATTCATAAATAAAGAACGTATTTTATTGCACATTAAAATACATTTGGGACGTTTATAAGTTGTATGAAGAGTCGTAAACTAAGCAAAGTTTACTTTGTTTTTAAATTTATGTCCACTCCGCACTGTCAATACCGTAATAATTTATCAAACTTTATTGAGGACACGTCTAAAATTTTTCAATTTTTCCTTTTGATACGGTCACCATTAGAGACGTAAATCATCCGGCCTGGCCCCAGTATTCTCTATTCACCAGAATCCGTATGGAAACATGGGATGCATCGGGTACTCCCACATCATTACAAATACAATGCTGACCATTACATGTAATATGAAATCTTACACCATCAAAGTTCCATACCGAGACGGTCGATTAATAAAGTACCGGAGAATTTAACATAGTACAGTGTGGCCATAAAAAACTTAATTGAGAAGAAACACAAACCCTTATGTTATAATTTTCTGACTTGTATGAAAAACAATAGTTAATGTAGATGAATTGGTTATAAACATATATATGGACTCATACATGACGCACTAAAATTACATGTTTTTAGAGTCCAGGCTGCCGAAATGAGGTACTTGAGAGGAGTGGCAGGGGTTACGAAATGGAAACATATAAGAAACTCGACGATCTGAACGTTGAACCACTGCTACACTTCGTAGAAAAATCGCAACTGAGGTGGCTTGGACACGTAACAAGATTTTCTGATGACTGAATTCCGAGGAAAATACTGAATGCGATTCCAGAGTGTAGACGTTCAGTGGCCGCCAAAGACACAATTCTGACAACTCCTGAAACTATGTGGGGAGAAAATGGGACTGCCATGGACGGAGACCGAATCATCAGCACAAAATAAGGACGTGTGGAGGATCCTTGTAGATGCAATGGGTCTCCGATCCGAATAGGATAAGGGAAGAAGAAGAATAAGAAGAAGGTAAAATATATATTTTTTAATTTTTAAGATAATCGTTTGAATATTAGTATCTTAAATAGATATTAAGACCTAAAGAGTGATATTTTTACTTTTATACGCCGAAAGTGCTGTGTGTGAGTCTAAAAGAAAGTACAATTTAAATTTAGTTTTAAAAATCATTTCAGAGTTAATCATTCATGACTATACATTTGACACATAAATAAGTTACATAATTAAGCCAAATAATGGATACGTTGATATTGAATAATATATTGTATAACGCACAGTGGATATATAATTATATGACAAGTACATTGTTCGTGGAGGATTTGCTGCAATACATGTGTGAATATGTATAGCCCAGTCAATATAACTATCAACTTTTATTAACAGTCTATTACGTCTAGGGCCAATGATATGTCTCTTGTTCCAGGGTTGTTGAATGAGTGGAATATACAAATACTGAAGGATTTCAAGTATCTAATATTTAAGTTCAAGTAAAAACCAATTTATGAAATTTGATAAAGACTGGAAATGAGCGCAAAATTTTTATTTTTTCTAACATTCGAGAAGAAATTTTTTGCATGTTTTTTACATTGGCTCCACAAAGGCTTATGTCTCTTTGGGGATGCTGTGTGGGTCTTTTGAGAAAAGGAAGAATATGAGTTCTGTGAATGAAAAAGGTGTGAGGTGTGGGTAGGAATTTGGGGTTTAGTGTTTCCAGGAGTGACGGACGTATGAATCTATCCCTCCTACCGCGGTGCAGAGCGATGCTCTGGAGATTTGATTTGCATTCACCCCAAATACCCGGAAAAACTATACCCCACAAACCCGGGCACCCTTGCTAAGTCACTATTTGATATGACCTATGGCAGAGGTGTCCATCCAATTAATGGTTCCGGGTGGTATCCATACCCGCTTCTCAAATTGATTATCCGATTTGATCTGAAAATAAATATGATCGGAACACTCGCTACATTGCCTTTCTAAGGACGCGTTTGTTTCATATAATTTGAACATTTCTTTAAATTTCCAAGTCAATTTTCAAGTTCTATTCAAGTTCTGTTATTATATGGGCCATATCTGAAACCACCATCGCTGTTTATTTAACTTTTCTATTTCGAACACTGATTGTTCTGTCTCAATTCAATTCGCCTACTAAAATAATGACTAAAGCAAATGTAATAAATTGTAAAGGATTTATTATTTGGTATTTGTTTAAATGTACTTGTTGGACGTCCTGTACACTGTACAGTGTACGGACCCACGGCCCTAGATGGGAGTTGGGCGGTCCGCGGACATGAGACGGAAGAAGATGAGTGGGTAATTAGTATGCGAGTCATATGGGCTGTTGATCTTATGGAGAGGGCGGACTGAAGTCGCTAAAATATTATCCGGGGAACATAAGGAAGCAGGAGTGGACTGGAGAACAAATAAGACCCTTCTAATATAAAATAATTTATGGAAAACATCTCCAATTATGAAACACATTATGACCTGATTCATTTGTTTTATTTTCTTATATCCAAGCTGCGCTAAAGAGATGCAATAAATTATTAAATTCTGTCTCCTTCAAGGAATGGCCGTTTGACGAGTGCGAGATTGATTCTCTTTTGTTTTTGTTTTAATTAAACAATTTCCCTTCATAGAACGTTACTTAAAAAACACCGCTGTGTAATGTTTTTCTTTGCTAGATAAGAAACATTTGTAAATCAAAAAGTATACCTAATCAAAAATCATCATATTAAACAAAAAAAATAGATTACGGTAGGTACCGATAGACTTACATTATTAATTTATTTTTAATTTTTAATAAAAAAAAAATTTAATAATTTTTTTTTTTTTTATTTTAATTTTAATTTTTTATATTGTATTTATTGTGTATGTTGAATAAGAGATTTGATTTAATTATTTTTTATGTAATTAAATTTAATTTTTTTGTTGTTTGGTATTATCCATGTGGATTTAGCACTAGTTATATTCTTATTTATTATATTAAGTTTATGCTTTATTTATAAATTTTGTAATCTTTTTTATTTATTTTATACAGTTTTTATAAAAGAAATTTGTATTTGATACGTTAAAGCCCAATAGGGCGTCAATAAATAAATATTGGAGGCACTGCTGAAAACCAGCTGCATTCCAGGAGAAATCCTGAATTGTAGCTGAGCAGTGACCTTTTCATCAATAGAATTAAAGATAAGGGCAAGAAGTGCAATATTGAAAAAAAATCTTTGGTGATAAAAAATAAAAAAAATACTTTAAGAAAAGTGCCAGTGCCGATCCTCCCCTGTTCGGAATATGAATTAATTACACGTAATAAAAATCCGTTGCCGATTAAATGAAGGAGACTAATGTTGCCTTGTGGCAAAATCTGTGTGTCCGTTTAAAAACATTTATGACTGTATAATTCTTTTTTATTTCTCATCTCTTCAAATTCGGTTGGTAGTTACTCTTGGAAATAACGGAAGTTTTTGTTAAAATGATAATGACAATGTAAAAGTTTAATATAAAAACAAAAATTCATTGTTGAAAAATACTCACAAATTAATGGCGGAGCGAATGAAATAACATTATAATTTAATGAAAAATACTAAAGTATAACTCATTTCATTTAAAGATTGCACGAAGTGGAATTTAATTATCGGTAAGCGTCTGTTATAAATATGAAGAAGAGATCAAGATAATGCCCTGAAGGAATGCTGATTAACGTAAAACAACAATAAATATAAAAGATTTAATTAAATAAATTGTGAGGTTCATAAAAATATGCCCGGTGACATTTTAGGCACCAATTATAATATGTCACGACACAATTCTGCATTATTTTAAACTTAAGGTGGAACTACAAGGAGAAATTATAAACTTCCATCTTAGTTGCACACCCATTCCATTCAATAAACTATGTTTATTTGTGTAATTTATTTGCTTTTTTTAAGTTGGAGACAAAGCAGTAATGGTTTATTGAAATGATTATCGATTTCTTCATTTTCAGCTCTCTGATTAGGAAAAGTTTAGACTGCAATAAATTAATGCTAAAACCATTACCATAAATTAAACTAATAAACATATGCAGCTAGAATTTCTTAACGAATTTCGCGGTTAAATTTAATGATTTTTACCATCATTTTAACATGATTGTCACATTTTAAATTGGCTGATAAAAATATTGATGTTTTCGCACTTTGTTGAAAATTAATATTAACTACAGCAATTTTGCTTCTTTACCCCCAATTTAACTTTCTTACCTACTTACAAACCGAATAATGTGCATTAATTTAAAAAGTTGTTATAATATTACAATAATTTTAAAAACTGGTCATAAAATAAAATGTATCCAAAAGAATTAAAATTTTAATGCCGATAGAATATTATGTTTCCTCCGACCATGCGTGTCGCATTGCCGAGGTGAATTTATGATCTCCACAACATTTGCATTATTTACCAATCATTATTGATATTGTGATACTAGCTAGAATACAATTCGTCACGAATTTTGGCAAGATTTTGACAAACCTGTTTCTGTGGACGAAGCAGACGCCACATTGCCAAAAGCGCTGGATTTCACTCGGATACTGTCTCCTTATTTATCACACTGGCTATTGAAAAGAAGCAATAATTACTCCTCCGAGAAAATATCCAATTTCGAGAAGGTCCCGTTTTGGGACAGTTTTACTCAAATGGCTCGCTGTCATCAAATAAATTCAATCGTCATAAACACAGCTGACATTTCCCCGTAACCCGCAAATTAGCATAAAGATTTGGCTGCAATATCTCTAATTTTTAATGTGACCGGTGACGATTAAAGAGACTCTTATTATTTAATATCGTTCGAGAGGAATGCAATAAATCACCAGCGTGTTCCCACTTAAAAGCGTGGACATTATACAAAGTAATCATTTGTTCAATCAGCCGAATTTAAAAGGTCACGTAATATAAATCGAGAATTTAATAGCATTTTTATAACCCGGCACTGTCTTCTTGATTAGGTACGTTTTATATCATAAATTCAATGCGAAATATATTAGTAATTATTTATACCTATGAATTTGAATGACCAATGATTGAATCCATTAAAGCATTTAAAACGTTTCTATCTTGCTCTGAAGTAGGCGGGCGATGTAAACGTTTTGAATATTTTCTAAGAATTAAATTGAAGGAATCTGTTAAAATTCCTTGTTTCGAAATCCATTTTAATCCTATAGAATTATTCATGCAAGTTAAGCGACATAATACACTTATATTATACGAGGCATTAGTGATCGTGATTAGTGTACATCATCGGGTCATTGTGTTCCTATGTGATCAAGTGAGATTTCGATAATAATTTACATTTCCAAACACTTTTCACGATACCTACTGTTTTTGAGCCGCTTGTCGGTAATTAGCATACATGTTTATTCAACTCGTTTGCCGACAGTCGAAACATTCAATTATACTACTTATCCGTTTTTCTATTGACATAACTATGCCCACGTTGAGTGTGTACAGTTTATCAAATACAATTAACTATTACCAATAATTAACACTCTCACGAGAACAGCTTTACGTTTCACTAATTTCGGTATATTTTTACCTTGAATCGCATAAATTATTCCATCGTTAATTTATACACATCGTCACTTCGGTAGATAGGTACATGCAAAAAACGCAAACAAAAGAAATACTGTTAATAACCTGTTTGGTTGTGGTTTATTAGTCGATATTTTTTATTTAAAAAGCCATTAAATAATTAAGATAGACATATCCGTTAACACAAAATATACATACCGAATGCACAGGTAAATCCATAATATTTATGAACGCTGTGACTTTGGGGATACCGCTTGATTATACCCATCCTTCAACAATTTTTTTCTGACGAACTCGCCAAAATTTGCACATTACCTGTAAGCTTAGTTTGTTCGTACTAAAACCGGTAGCAAATTATTCCCGATGTGAGAGTGGTTGGTAAGTAATAATACTTTATATTTTTCATTTGACTTCCATTTAACCAACGAGTCTCCGAAAACAATAATTTGAAGACGTGGCCTGGGAAAGCTCGTATGTAGGACACATTGTTAGGGCAATAAAACCGTGAAAGAAAGAGGTCCACCCTCGGCGTCGATGTTGTGCTTTTTGCTTTATTGAAAACCGATAGCGCCCGAGGGGGTAGTTAGGGCGGCTCTCGCGACCGCCCCGGCCTTCTCCCGCTTTCCCCCCTCCCTCCCAGCCCACAACCTTCGGTCATACAAACCCTTAGTTGACACGGCCTAACACGCAACGGACTACATTGTTTTCTGTTCTCTCCATTATCCCTCCAAACCTTTCGGGTTTTAAAATAGGACGTGAGATTTTCAATTTTTGAAAGAGGGACAGAGAAATGCTAAGATTATTTCCAAGACACTGCTCTACATGTTTGAATTAGTATCAGTCTTTAAATTTTACCTTATAACTTATTAGTATCAGTCTTTAAATTTTACCTTATAACTTATTAGTATCAGTCTTTAAATTTTACCTTATAACTTATTAGTATCAGTCTTTAAATTTTACCTTATAACTTATTAGTATCAGTCTTTAAATTTTACCTTATAACTTATTAGTATCAGTCTTTAAATTTTACCTTATAACTTATTAGTATCAGTCTTTAAATTTTACCTTATAACTTATTAGTATCAGTCTTTAAATTTTACCTTATAACTTATTAGTATCAGTCTTTAAATTTTACCTTATAACTTATTAGTATCAGTCTTTAAATTTTACCTTATAACTTATTAGTATCAGTCTTTAAATTTTACCTTATAACTTATATTATTTGTAGGTAAGATCGAAATAAATGCAAAATCACAAATCAAACAAACCACCGATTGAAATACGGCAACAAACATTTAGCAATTAGTAATTACGCTCCATCATTTAGAAATTGTATTTACATCAACCAGAAATAAAACTACCTCAATCACAAATAATTTATATAAATAAATTCAAAATGAACATTGCATCACATTATACCAATTGCGGATACAGAGTACAACGTATTTAATGCAAAATGTCAATGCGTGGAATAAATGAAATTCTTGTATCCACATTTGACAATTTAATTACAAATTATCGCAGCGAACCTGCCATTACAGGACTGTAAATCAATCAAAAACTGGTAATTACTTGTGGAACCATTCACGTTTAGGACGCCCCAATGAATATTCATCATCGACACATATATCTACGTGACAGGCTGTGTTTATTGTAATAAAAACAAGCGGTAGCCACTATATCTTGTAACCGACGACTATGCATTCTACCTTCGGTACTAGCATATACCTCTACCTCTACCTGGTGAGAACTCTTTCTGATTGTTAACTTTTAATTACTTAATACGTCTTAAGATATTATTTTTAACGAGGTGAAATAAGGTATCCAATCGAATGAGTCAGAGGAATATACAACTTTAAAATAAAACAAAAAGCAATCAAGAAAGAGAACTTATTCTCATTAACAACTAATAACATTTAGCAGAGGAACCCTCAAACGTAAAAGTGTTTTCCTTTTCAAAAATATGATTGGGAACCAGTTTTGAAATCAAGCCAAAAATTTAAATAATAGATTTATCAAAAGAGTATGCAGTTCTTTGATAGCAACATTTTCGGCTTTCTGTGGTGGTAGTAGGAGATTTTCAAACATTGTTGGGTTATTCGTAACCCGGGAATGTTTGTCTTTCTTTAAAAAAAAAAAATAGATTAAGCCGCCGCTATCCGAATTTCGACCGATTTCCTACGTATCTCCATTAAACATTTGAGGTTTTTAAGCTCTTAAAAAAATATATTTTATTTTTGAAGATAATAACTAGATAACTTCCACGCCGAAACGCAAATTAAATGAAATTCCCTCGATAGAAAATTATTAAAAAAAGTCTATTTCTATTATTTTACAAGTTACATTAGTGAAAAAATTCACAATGTTTCTTTGAATGATACTTAAGATACCTTCCACGAGATTTTTGCTCTATTTTAAACGAGTCATGTTTTATTAAGCGTTTTCGCAATTTTCGTTTCATTTTTATCACTTAAAATATTAGCGCGCTCTGTCCAACATTCGAAATTACATATCTCTCCATCTTCTTCTTTTTGATCCGGGAAGCGCCGCCTTAATGACGTGCTTGAACTGAATAAACACGGCTCGTCACTATATCATAACACTAAAAAGTGAGGTACTACTCTCTCTACCCAGGTTCTATGACAATGTTCACAAACTTTGTAGTAAGTTTTATCGAATTTTTCATAACTTAAACGATTATTTAATATTCCCAGATTCAGAGGATAATTTTTTCATATGAAATCACACTTAACAAAAACAAGAAATTTCCAGGTTACCATAAATATCAATGAAATTAAAAACGCTCCCAGAGCTAACTATAAATCACAGAATTTGATAATTAACACATTTGACGGCATATATTTTAACAGAAGCAATAAAAAAACCTGTTTTCAATACAAAATTCATTTAAATGGAATTTGATTTATACAAACATTCAGACGAATTATGTTTTTGAATATAAGATGGCTTATTATAAGTATAGACGCGTTATCTTGAAAGACATTCGGGAAGTACTGAAGGGCTTTGTACTTAAGTCAGTCTAACCGATAATTTAAAATAAGGACGTTGTGATAGCGGCTACTCGTAAACGCGCCCGAAGGCTGTGGAAGCGAGAGGTAAATTTCTGAGAGAAAAAAGCGAAAATACGATGCAGCTTATTGGGAAACATGTAATGTTCCTTATGGTGTGTAATTAAACCACTGAAGATTTTATTGAATAAACTTAATCACCCTCGAAGTAATTTTGAAGCATTACAAACAGTTGGTTTGAATAGCAAGAATTATGAAAAAATTGAAAGGTGATCGTGGTATAGTTTTTTTTATTTTTTTTATGTGAACACCGCACAAGAGTCACAAATGAGCCCGTCTGGAGCCAGTGAGGCTCTGACATCCCCAATTGGGGTTGTTGACGCAACTATATATACCTATCTATATACCTTGTTCCATTTCTCTACTCATCCTTTTGTACCACAATTACCTGTCCATACTGACAATATTACCTACCGTACAACAATAAAATCAATAAGTCAGTGAGTCTGTTATGTGCGGTGCAATGGTTCAGAATAACCTCTCTGTACATTCAAAATCCACTGTTGAAGAAGTCTAAGTGTGTTATGTGCTTGCAATGATCTACATTGATCTCTTGGCGCATTCAACATCAATTGTTAATGGAGTCTGTTAAAAGAAACTGTGCAACGAACATCATTATTCTCTCAGTTTTATATAACATTGACCAGTTTTATGGAAGCTTGTGCAGTGAGTGACTTAGTGCTCCCTCAGACCCATAATATTGAGCCGAACATCAACCATAAGGGGTAAGTCAGTTTCCTTCCCCATTCATCTGTTTACCATTCCCCATAGTTGTGTCAAGTATTCACATTTTTTTTTAAATATATTGATACAGTCCACTCCACGTGTCGCATTTGCGATACCAGGGGTATGTTGCGAGGCTAACGGTAGTGTGGAGGGGAAGAAGTGGGAAGAAGGAGATGGGAAAGAGGAAAATGGGGTAGAGGAAGGCTGGCTATTTAGATCTAATCTCCAAACACGGCTACAGTAAATATGTATAATTATATGGGACGCGTGGGATTGCACTATCCTCCCCACATCCTAGGATAGATCATTATTATTTTTATTATTTCGAACGACGTTTTATTTCTGAATGGTCTTACACCAGGACAATAACTGAGAGTATCATACTATACATTATTTTTAATTAATTAATTAGTGAAATCACACTATAGTTGTAAGTTTTATGGTTCTAATGGCTTAATTCTAGTGATTTTGATTGTTATGTGATATATTTTCTGTGAGAAGCAATAAATAAAATAAATATTTCACTTACTATAAGCACCTGATTACTACCGGGCTCCGGTCGATTTTTGACATTTTTTTTTTCATTTTACTATAATATAGGATACCCAGTACAAAGTCTTGTCTTATTGTGACAATAAATAAATATTGCAAAGCCATGATGGAAATGATTTAAATAGTCGCGACGACCTTGAAATCTTGCATTAAAAATCTGTGCATAGTCATGACACCAGAGTTGATAAAAAGTCTTTTCTGATTTAGAAAACAGACCTCCAGATTACTGAAACTATTATAAAAGAACATGGTGTTGAGATTGAATCAGAAAATCGATTTTGAGCGTTCAAAATATTTGTGCGGAGTATTGGCAAGAAGGTAGTAAGGGTGTGTGTAATCCAGATCCAGCGATAGATTTCTGCTAGTAGCCGTCCCAGCACAATGGCAACAAGACGGACAAAACAGGCAAAACAACAAAAAGCATAAATTGTCTGGGCACAATCAGGCGCTACCAGACGAACCAGAAACAAACATAAATTGTGAAAAGATAAAAAGGAATGGGAAGGGGGGGGGGGGAGCGGCGTAAAAAGGAGGAATTTGATGCGGTAATAACGAATATTACATACAGCTGCACTTCTCTCATTGTTCGGCCGGAGACATAAATCTAAATACAAAAAGGTGACAGAATCAAGTGATTTATGGGAACAGCCGTATCGCGCCCGTACGAGTACCCTGCGGACTACGACGCCGCACAAACGTGCGGTTCGCAGGAACAGGTGGCTAAAATACGATTTTAAAAGGACTCAAATATTATTAAAATCTTTTAAATATACACTGAACAGAAAACCGATTGAAGCATGTTGTGAGCGTGTCCATATTCCCGAAGTAAAGTTCAATTTTCCATTACATCCGTTGAAATTCATGAAACGTCCTGAAGTACACGGAGAAAAATATATTTCTTATTTATTACGAATTCTGTTCAAATTATTGGTAATTCCGGTTGAAAGTGGTATTGCAGGCCTCGCGAATGAATTAAAAGGAAGTGATGGACCAATAAATGTTCAGACGTGAATTACCAGCATTTCCTGATAAACTTTATTTAATTATGAATCGTTGACGACGTTTGCACGATAATCCAAATATGTTTGCGTTGCAATACAAATCTTCCCGATAATTCCACGCTAATTTCTTTTCTTTTTTCTTTTCTTAAAAGAAAAAAAAACACTCCCGGGTTACAAATAACCCAATAATGTTTGAAAATCTCCTCCTACCACCACAGAAAGCCGAAAATGTTGCTTGTGTTGTGATGGAGGACTCAGCCAGCCGAGGAATCAAACACGCGACGCCCGGGTGGGACCCAAACGCGATGCCCACTCAACCACTGACTGGTCAATTAACTCAGCATGTTATTCGCTTACTAACCTATTCGATTTTGTGCTTTTGTTTTAAAGTGATTGAATTAAGTTTTAGTTAATAAGTATACGCATTTATAATACCGTATTTTAACGGAAATCATATCATTTTAGTGTCTTTAATATTCACACGTAATTTAAGTCATCAAGGCAGCAATTTGTACCTCGGGACACCTAATTTTTTGTACCTTGGGACTGACTTATTCGTTACGTAAAGAAGCACAAAGAATCAGAAAATGTCAAAGTCATTTACGAACCCCACAACGATGTCAAGTGTGTCTTTACAAATCAAGAAGAAGAATAGTTAGTAGATTATTGCTTAAATGTATCGAAATTTCACTGCGGTATATCAAAAGAAGAGTTCCTTAAGTTGGCATATGAATATTGAATATGCAGTGCTTTTGAAGAACAATATTACTGTCCTAAGGTACAAGCTTTGTTTGTAACTTGGGACAAAAGTAACTTTTTACTTTTCTGAAATCAGTTCACAAATTTTATTAAGTAAGCAATTTGTTTCACTTATAAATGTTAGGTTATTAAATATTAATGGGTTTTAATCATAAGTTTTGGATAATTTATCAATATTTATTAAAATATAGGTGTTTTTAAAAAAATGTCCCGAGGTACAAGGACCTCCCTATATAATATTGAATTAAAGTATTTTTCTTTGTATCAGGTCAAGTCAGGCAAGTCGTTAAAACATCCTTAAATTGATATTATTTAACCCCGCAGGCCTCGACCATATTTTGTCAGAGGGTCAAAATATTTTATAAAACCAAATAAATCAAATATTTCTGAACGTATCCGAAAATTAAAAACTATTTTTGAAAGGGATGAAATATGCTTTTTGTTCAGCCTAAGTTGCGGTTTGAACCTTTGTGCGCCTTGCCGTGCCGTAGCAACTGCAACTCTGCCATTACCAGCCTTGATGCGTTGATCTCATGGCAATGGTAATGGCAGATGGATTGCAACGAGTTTATCCTGCTAATGGGGGGTTTATTGCTGTTATATTGATAATCGGTTATAAAATCAACAAAATGTTCACTTCTGAATGCTAGTTTTATCCTGAATATGAAATAACAAAGAGCTGGGAGATGAGATATTGTGGGTGATCAATTTTAATTATCTGTGATAATTAATAGTAATAGGCATGGGATGTGTGTTGTTTCTCTTCGGAATAATAAATACAAAATTTTATGTTTTTGTTAATAAATTAACAAGGTGTGTGTTTATGTAATGAGTTCATAAAGGTAAGGTAAGGTAGGGTGCAAACCGATTTAAATGTTTGGTAACTGACTTATTATTTTCAGGTGTTCGTAAGGTGAACCATGCCTACCTGAGTACGAATGAATCGGAGCCTGTCCTTATGTCGTGTCGACTGTCTAAACATTCTGGACAACCATGCAAAAAGATGACAAATGAATTTGGCCTACAACCTATCACTTGTTCCTAGATAATGTTTTCCTATCCCATTGAAATAACGTAAGGAAGCTGAATTTATAAATGAATGATAAAAAATTAATATATTTCAAAGTGTTTTACAGTAGTTAAGTAAAATAAGTAGCATAGAGCCTTGGAAGGAAAAAATAATAACAACTTATTTGTACAGCGCCCTTGAGATGACTTTCCGCGTAAACGGCAATTTATACCGGTAGTTAAGCGCTCAAAAAGAAGAACAAGGGAGATATGTAAATACTTCTGTTAGAGGGAGGGCGCTAATATTAAAAACGATAATATTTAAGCGAAAATTGTGAAAGTGTTTAATAAAACATGACTCGTCTAAAACAGAGCAAAAATCTCGTGGGAAATGTCTTAAATTTAGAGCATGTCTTGCATTTGAAGAAACACTTTGAATTTTTTCATACATAACTTGTAAAATAACAGAAAAAACGTGTTTTGTAATGGTTTTCGGAGCAAATTTTTGCGATTTTTTCCTAACGAGGAAATTTCATATAATTACCGTTTCGGCATGGCAAATGTATAGATTTTATCTTAAAGAATAACATTTATTATTTTTAGAAACTTAAAAACTTCAAGAGAAATAAGTTACAAAATGGTAGAAATTCGGAATGCCGCGACTTGAACGTCAGAATTTAGCTAAATTCATTCGATTGGATTTAAACTTACCGTTGTTTACAAAATTTATAATGTTTTAAAACGTATCTACTGAATTTTATATTTTACAAAGATATATTATGAAAAATAATCAAGAAATGTACTTTTTTTTGTCGGTGGGGGGCTGTTAATAAGCTAGCCCCAGAGACCGAGGAACGTTCGCTACGCCACAATACAAAGGGTTCGCAAATCAAGCAACTATAAATAAATTATAAACGAATGTCTAAAGCGCTTATTTACATGCACGAAAAACCGGAAATAAAAAGTAAAAAATGAAACATGTCCCCGTTTAACTTCTCACCCAGCCGAGTTAAACTGCGTGAAGCAATATATTACGGTAATTTTTTAGAATGCGCCTCAAAAATCCTAGTATTGTGCGTCGCGTAATGTCTCGTAAGTCACGCCGAGGGGGGGGGGAGGAGGTGGGAGCCGTTAGGGGTTTATTATCATGGGGGAGGGAGGTGATAGCATGGTGGTGCTAGGAATAGGACCTTATAGTGATGAGTCACGGTATCCCAAGATGATTCGTGTCTGAATGGGAATTAATTTTGTTTTACTAAACCTACCCTGTCATAGTGGCGTTGGTTGACTCTTAGTTGTAATTATTAACTCTTATTTGTATCGAAAAATGGATTTGAAAAGTATGCAGCGTAATCATTATAATATGTAACCACCATTCATACATACGACGTTGCATACTCAATACGAGTATGTTGGTTATTTACAAAGTTTCTTGGAAGGTAGACAGATGCCACTAAAATAAGTTCTTCCGTAATAAAAAAATTGTGTAAATAAAATAGATTTTGCCACTTTACAGCAGGTCGCGAATCACTAATTAATTCATATTATAAATATTTACTATCCGAAAATTATCATTGCATTTATTCACATGATAGATGACTATTCTTATATTTGCTAGGGGCTGTATTTCCTTCATCGCCGTACATTTCCTCAATTACATATTTTTTAAGTAAATAGAATATTTATACAATACAAACAATTCAATTGGGAGCTGAATAAATATAAATATAGATTCTTTTTAACTATTTTATATCATTAAATTTTCTTAGATCAATAAGTAGACAAATAAAACCTTTAGCTTCATTTGACTCTTAAATTGTCCCCATGAGTCATCTCAAAACAACAGTTTTATTTCTGGATCGCAGAGATTCACATAACTGAAGTAGAATAAAACGTCCACATAACATAAAAGAAGTAAATTTTAGAAGAAGTTATCAACTTTAACAAAATTTAAAGCGTCCCTAACTCTAGAAAGATAACCTGCGCCTCAAGAGCGCCCGCGAAAATAAAAAGCTGTCTCTTTTCATCCAACGCGTTTATGCACTTGTACTTCTCAGCCAATTCAGTCATCGCCATCGATCACAAGTCAATATTTTCGCGGGACGACCGTCGAGAAAGCTCGAGAAGAGCATTGTTAAACTTTTAGGGTTGATTGTGATAATTTTTACTCGTTATCATTATTAATATTTATGTGTTGTTATTATTTTTTTATATTGATTATATTGTGATAAGAAAGTACGTAAGAAAAAAAAAATATATATATTGTTTCCTAAGCATAAAGATCCTAATAAAGAAGATAGTTAAAACCGTTACTAAATTTTTGAAAGATCTACTTATATATTTTTATAAAATCTTAAAAATATAGAAAATACCCGGCAAATTACGTTTTATTTACAAAACTAGAACTAACTTCATAAGTGGTAAAATAAAAAAAATTAATTACATCTGAAAAAAAAAAATATTTTAAAAACGTTCCGCTCTTAAGCGTATGGTTATCTTCAACGTATCTTGCAACATGGGTTATCTTTCTAGAGTTAATGTGATTTTATTACTAAACGGCGTTATAAAAAGTTGATCATTATTATTATATATAGTCGACTCACCGTTATCCTGCTTGTTCAGCCAGCGATACGATGGCCTGGGCTGCTGCTTGGAGCGCATGATGGGGCGCCGCCCTCCCGGGGCGCAGCGGGCCGAGGGGCCCCGCCCTCCCGCCCACTCTGCGTCCACACCGCCCTAGCAGGACACGGGGCAGGGGCTGCTGGTGGCTACAGACATCACCCTGTAACAAAAAAAAACAATTTTGTTAGTGAGCTTTTCAATTTGAAGAGAGCAGTTAAAGAAGTGTGGAGGAAAATAACAAATAGTGCCATCGCTCTAATTTCAAAAATTATTCAAAACCCATTAACCAGATCTTTAATGGGTTTTGAATAATTGATGAAAGAAAAGATCTGGTTAATGGGTTTTGAATAATTGAATACCATCAAACAAAGGCGTAAAAACCTAATATTTTTTTGATTTTGTCCATTGTTAAGCGTGTATCTGACAAATATCAGATTTGTGACTTCAACAAAACACTAGTTATTTGAAAAAGAAGTCAGGAGTAAAATAAAATACGTCCTTTTCGAACCGCACACCAACAGAGTCACCTCACAAGAGTCTCAGCTGCTCCCGATGGGAGCCAGTGAAACTATGGCATCCCTAATTAGGGTATGTTGTGAGGCTGAAGATAGTGGGGAGGGTAAGGAGATGGGGAAGAGGAATGTGGGGGAGTACCTCGCTATTTAAATCTGATCACAAAACATGGCTAAAGCCATTTCAAGCATCGTTTCAATTCTGAATGATGGTCCTACACCAGATACTGAGAGTATCTTCCACTCTGGAACGTGCCGCAAATATAGTATACATTATTTTAAATTAATTAATTGTGAAATAACACAAATTAATCAAGTAAAATTTATTTGCCCACAATCGATTTGCCCCATTCGATCCCGCGGTCTGCGGATTGCGAGTCAAGAGCCTTACCGCTAGACCACGCCGGTCGTCGTCGTTGTTTCCTAAAAAATAAAAAAAATATTGAAAATAGCATCGAGCAGCTTAATATCCTTGATCTGAAACCTCTAAGTTTATTACAGAAAGCATTCGAGCTCTTCTACATCCAGAGCTTCCGAGAATTACTTGTTCGAGACTAGTCTGAAGTCATCACCCACAATCAGTTCAACCCGTCTCAGTAAAAACACACGAGTACTAAACAAAAGTGGTGGCAGCGCACGTACCCTGTTACAATATGTATTCTCAATAATTCTTAAACTACCCCCCACGAAGGGAGGTCCCGCCCGACCCCAACGTAACAGCCTTCAGTCTAAAAGCATGCAGAGGATATATGGAGGGACATTACATCAGGGGAACAACAGATGTATAAAATAAATATCCAGCTTTTGTGAGTGTTTTGCCGCGAGTTATGTTACCCAGTGGTCGGTGTGCTGTGCAAGTCTCTCAGAGTGCCTCAGAGCTTACAGGAGAGGAGAGGAGCTGGCGCAGACCGGTGCCCGGTACCCGGTGTCCGGTTACAAAGAGACGGTTTCTATGATTCCATATAACTCGCGATGAATGGCTTACATCCACACGACAGAATGTGGTCGAGGTGCGGGGGCGATGATTCGTGAAATCACTTTGCGGCCTTTCCCGTTGTGCCGCGGCTTGAAGCTCCATCATTCAGGATCCTTTGTGAGCACCCCCCTCACAGTGGCGGCGATAAATCGCCCGCCCCCGCCCCGCCCGGCCGGGCCGCCCCCCGCCTTACGGAGCCCGCGGGATGCTCCACGGCATAAACTCGGGGAATTTATCGCCGCATCTGCGAAGCAAAGCGTCGCTGGTCGGGCGCCTGAAAAAGCACAGGTGTCCGGCCCCCCACCTCCCCCTCCATCGCCTCCTTCAACCCCTCCGTCCACTGCCAGCATGTCGTACATCAGATACGAAAGCCATCTAACCTGTCAAAAACTTGTAAAATATTGGCTCTTCGCTTTTCTGCCATTTTGAGTCGAACCAACTGCTTTTTTTCTGGGACCCGATTCATGGTTGAAAAGAGCGCTATGAAAAATGTAAGGAATCCCGAAAAGCTACTTCCATTGAAGAATTCACGTCACTGAATTTATGAGGCATAAGTACCGAGCCATTTTCACAGATAGTTTGAAATTCTTTAATATTCGGCGCTCTCTCGTATACTGGCCATATAACTGTGCACAAGCAAAACAGCAAGATGAATCACACACGTACTCGTATGTCGGACGTAGGTTGGTCCACAGAATGAAAGACTTGTTGTACTTTCCTTAATCCCGAGCCAGACACAAAACGAAACTCCGCAAGCGCCATTATACCCAACACGGAACGGGCTCCACAGCAAAGGAACTAATCAACGGAAAACAAAGACCTTCTCGATAGCGAAGCGGATCAAAGCTCAAAATATTACCAAGTAGCTATCATTGTACACACCCGCCACCCTCCGCACCGCGCTCACTTCGGAAGGGGGCGCACTCGAAACGGAAGAAAGGGCCACAAAACACACCACACAAATACACAGCATGTTATGTAAATACTCGGGCACAGCAGTTAGAACTGAATTACCTAAATTCAATCTTCCTTCTTTAAATTCGATTGAACACCTTACTGTAAATGTGTATTATGGGAAATCGCTTTATTATTCTGTTATACCTAGTGGGCAGTATAACTATTTTGTTTATTGAAACGAAGGCTTAGAGTTGAAACCTGAAACTGACAATTTCAAATTTATGTAACAATGTTTAATATAACACAGGTAGTTATTTACACGGCTGTACAACACTAACAAATAAAGAAATCAAATCTATTTACACATTACTAAAAAAAAAGTGTTTTAACTTTTACACAACTGATAAACAACCATTAACTCTAACGACGGGTACGAAGAACAATGTCGGGTTTGCTGAAAATTAAAAAAAAATGTTGGCTTATTAATTGGCTTATTTTGTTGATTTTTTTTATTAGCGTATTTTTGGAATTTTGACTGAAATGCATAATTCCAAAATAAAACCACATTTCTTGATTTCAAAAACAGTAAAACTTCAGAAACGAAACTTTAAACAGCTCTACCTCTAAGCTACAAAATCGCATTTCCGACATTGTTCTAAAGGACCGTCGATACATTATTGGTGTTTTATCAGTTGTCTTCCTGCATAATATCTTTCTCAACAGGCGATTTTGTGGTAGGTTGGACAATCTCGCTTGTATTAAATGAAGATGAATGCCAAACTTTTAACGATATTAATTATTCAATGGAACTTTTTAAATTTTTTTAACAAATTGCAATCAATAAGAGATATAACGCCAATTTAATTGAAAACATTCTAAATAAAAAAATATAATAACAAATTTCTCAAATCATATATTTACCCTGTACAAAAGGATCAGGAAGGCAAAAAATGGAGGAAAATTATGTATTTTAATAATAAAATTTCTAATTATTTAACAAAGAATGAACCAAATGAAATTATTCATGTATTTTATGCAAATAACGAACTTAAAAATTACATTTTAAATAATAAGGATAGATTTTTCAAAAACGAAACAATCAGGAATTTACAAATTAAGGTGTAATGGTTGTGGTTTCTTTTATATTGGTAAAACTGCGAGAAACTATGAAATAAGGATTAAAGAACATATGAAATCTTTAAACAATAACAGTTTTCCAGAGTTCGCCAATCATTTGTTGGAGACAAATCACACTTTTGATTTCAAAAGTGGAATTGAATTGCTACATTCTAATTTTAATGGCATTCAGTTGGATTAATTAGAAATATTAGAGGTCAGAAAGAGCGTGAATGCGAATTTGAATATTATTAATAACCAAAAATTGTTTTTAAATGACCGAATATAAAACCTGTCTCCTTTGTAAATTGTTCCCTATTGCCCCTCTTCCCTCTACCCATTCTTACCTTTCCGTTGACTATGTCTATTATTTATAATTATATTCTCTATGTCTATGACCATTGTTTATATCTATTATTTATAATTAGTTAGTAAACCCTGAAGAAGTGAGCTTAGCCCACGACACATGTTGGTTTTGTAAACAATAAAAATGGTAAAAACTAAGTTTATTATTAATTTTGAATTAAAATGGTGCCACCAAAAAAGTTTGCTGTGTTTGAAGAAGAGATATTAATTATAATTATATAAAAAAAACAGCATGTGTAGTGATAAACACGGTTGAGTTAATTGATGCGATAGCTCAGTAGTTAGTGAAGAAGCCCGGGTGGCGCAATGTTGTAAGTGTACAAACTTTTTATATGTGTGTTTTTATTTGATTCGTTCCTTAAAACTATTTTCTTTTTACTATTTTAACCCCACAATCTCTGCACTTAATAGCAGATGTACCACATGTATAGTGATTTCAATTCAGTTTATTCATAGGCTTCGCTAACGTTACCCAGATCCCGAGAAAGGACGGAAAGACCGGTGGGAAAGTGGGAAAAGGGGGAAGTTGGTCGGAGAGTCGGGTGGTTTGCGAAGAGGGGGAGGGAGCGGGGAGGGGCAAGAAGAAAGGGAGTGGGGGCACTGATGAATCGTGCAAGCAACACTAGTCAAAGATTTATGTCCGAAATAGGAGTAAATTGTGTGTGAGTGACTGCAATGGGTGTTGGGAGCCCGTAAAGTGTGCGCTGATGAGTGAATAAAATATGGCCGACGAAGGAAAACGTCTGTTTGAAATATCCAGAACGGTTGAGAAAAAATAAAATCAGCTTTAACGCCGCCGGTATTTTAAAGGAGCTGGGAGTGTTAAAGACTTCAACATAATAAAAGGACGAATTCAATAATAGGTGGTTACTGAATTTAAAATGTTTTAAAGCATAGCGATAAAACTAAAATTGTTAAAACTTACATGCATCGTGAAAGGAAAGTTTTTAAATGTTTTTTCTTATGTAAACATGCAAGATCTAACTGCTTTCAACTGTCGGGAACCTGTGGGATTATGGCACCCCGACCTTGGTATGTTGTGAGGCTAAAGAGATGGAGATAATAATAATAATATTTTGATGATTTGTTCGGCGCCGTTTTTTTAAGGCGTGTAAAAATTAATAATATATTTCTTCCTTCTTACTTCCAACTAGAAACCATTATAACAATTTATGGCTAAAAATTGCATCCACCGGTTCATCGATCACTGATACGAAACTATACGTAGGCACAATGATTTGACCAATGAACGCGATGCTGCATAAAAATGTACATCTATTGTTTTATTTATACTCTGTTTAGGCAGAAAATATAAAGGATCATACTTATCTGGGAGGTCACTTAAGGTGTTTTTTGTTTATTTAAAGAAATTTAGAAAGGTACAGCTCGCATGCAGAGGACACGGGGCAGAGAAACGTTAGGAAATACCTGGTCATTCAGATATAGATACTAAACACTCCTTAAACCAATTTATTCACTTTATGATTTTGAATAGTGGTCTTTCGGCAGAGAAATACTGAGCTTTCTTCGTTGCTTCCAAGAATATAAGAAAATTATCATGTTTTTCGTGTATTTCCAAGTCCTGTTCTATTCGGGTTGCATCGGTTGGGCTATCATCTCCGTGCTAACAACAGTGGCAGACGTGTTCCGCTTTAGTCACACCAGAGTCGTGTCATCATTAGTCGTTCCTGGGACAGATAGTCATCATCAATATGTCTTGAGTTAGAGCTGTTTCTGAGAATCCTTATTGCAACAACGTGTAACGTCTTTCTAGACTGGCAGTGCAACGGTGAGTGCAAAATATATATTAATGCGAACCTAAATTTTGTAGGACATCCATAATATTTTTTGTGTAAAACGTTATCAATATACTTCTTTTTTGAACTAGCCTAATCTCAACCAACATCACCTAACAAAACCTAACTTAAACTAACATAACCTAACAACATAACCTAACCTGAGTAGCTGCAAATTGGAGGTTTAAAATCGCGACACGACGAACGTTTTTTATTCTGGAAGGCAGATTTTCACTATGAAATTCAAACTAGGTGGGATAACGATGGGATCATTTAATAATAATAACAATAATAAAAATATTTATTCATCAATACACTATCATCTATTCTATTAATAAAAATGTTAAAATTTGATAAATGATCTTACTTTTTGTTATTGTTTTATAACACAAAAAATTTCAACCCACTTGTTTAGTAAAAGATTTTAATCGAACAAACTTTTAGTTTTACATCATCGAAGAAGAAGAAAACTAAAAAAAAAAACGAAAAAATAAAATAAAAGTTACTGTCGCAACTGGGACTCGAACCCAAGATCTCTTGTCTTATCGGGACAAGCGCCTCAACCAACTCGCCTCTTATTTTTAAGAATTTTTAGTCAATCTCGTATTTCAAATTCAAAATAAAAATATTATCATCGAATAATTTTTAAGTCTTAATTTTAATTTATATATATAGCGACATATTTCAAAGCTTTCAATATGGAAATGGTATTGTTAGGTGTTCTAGGCGGTGACTCGGAAACTCCCCATTTAAAAATATTTGTTGCTTTAGAAAAAAAACTGTGTTTTTACTGACCATATTACACGGTGGAAACCTTTTTATAACTTTTTTTTTTTAAATAACGTATATTTGTCGGCGCTAAAGATTCTTTCCAGACCTTTATGCGTCCCTTCGATGGATCGCTTAAACTTAAGGCACATGAAAAGCTCGAAACCTTCCCGCCCCGTGAATCCTCTCCCTCCATAAAATCCCTTAAGGGAGGGAGACTTCACCCACCGTCTAATTTACTGCTAATCGCCCGCGCTGTTTTATTTACCCTAACATCATTCATTTTAAATATTTCTTGGTTGGAGGAAAAATACTGTCTTGCTCTAAAATATTTTTAAAAAGAATAAGAAAAATTATTTAAAAAAAGCTCTAATTATTCTTATAATCTTTTGTTTTACATATATCTTTAAACTATTTTCGAGTTAAGCAGTTATATTTACATACTGCGGTCGATGACGTAGTATTTCGAATAACGTTTTCTCAGTAGCCATTTTACTTATTTTGCTCCAGTGAAAAATTATATGCTACAGCGAGCATATTGTAACAATGCCATTTCTTCTGAAATTCAGTTGCTTTTAGGTACCTACCTACTGAGGGTAAGGCGAAAAGATTTCGTAATATAAGACAACTGAAGCAAGTCAAACAAAATAGTTTATACCGATTTATTAATCCAACTTATTTCATTGTGAAATTCACTCCTAATGTTTACTCGTGCAACTAAATACGATACGTTATTATTTGTTTTGGACATAAAATCTTGTATGCTTTGTTTTTTAAACGATTGAATTTTGGCGTTGCCCAATGTTATATTACCCACCGTTATGTATATTATATTATCCATGGTTGGGCTCTCCACTAGGTACAATCTTAGTGCATTCATGGATCATTCTTTTTACAACATCTTGTATCCTTACAATGTTCTTCCTTTGCTCCCTGCTTTGCGGTTCAATACTCCTGGGTACGAGCAGATGCTGAAGGATTTATTATATTTATATCTTTGTAATATCGGTTGACCAATTTTGCATATTTAGTAAGATGTGTAGCCTGCCAACAAAAATCATTTGGAATTTTAAATATTTACTGTTTTATTGATAAGATACGATATGAAAAAGGATTAAAAAAACCGACCGCAGTAGAGACGATTCCTTAAAAAACCTGCAAAATGTAGGAATATGTGGATGCCTAGTTAAATTATCTGGTAAATGCAAGCCAAAACCAAAAGCTTGGAAGTGGGTAACAATTAACTCTGGGCAATGGGCTCCACGCAGGAGGCCCTGAGGAAAATAATTTCCCCCAGGGCCCATGTCATCTTTGAGGATGCTGTGTGGAGGGTTTTTTAGGAAAGGAAGGAGAGGAGAGTTCTGGGAAGGAAAAGGGTTTAAGGGGTGGGTAAGAATCTGGGGTTCAGTGTGTCCTGGTCGTCCGCCTCCAAGATCAAGACAAACCTCACCCCCATGAACCCGAGCACCCCTGCTAAATCACCAAACGTAGCGAACCACTTGGGGTGACCTATGGCAGAGGTGTTGGTTATCCAATAAAGATATTAAATATAATACAAGATATATTTACGGACGTTCCAGACTGAAAGAAGCTCTCAGTATGACTCTGGTGTGAGACCATTATTTCCGAATTGAAACGTTGCTTGAAATGGCTTTAGCCGTGTTTGACGACCAGACCTGAATATCCAGGAACTTGCTTCCCTTCCCCAACCTTCAGCCGCATAACTTACTCCAATTGAGGATGCCATAGTCTCACTGGCTCCAGGCGGTTGGGAGCAGTTGAGCTGCATTCACATAACATGAATATCTTTTTATGTGTGAATTCTTATCATTTTCACCAATGTATTTTATTTTGTATTATACGCTATTGTTGTTACATTTTTTTCATTATATTATATTTTCTTTTTTGGTTTTAGTTTTAAAGTATTTAAAAGTACTGTGATATTTAACTTTTAGGGCGTGTAATAAATAAATAAATAAAAAAGAACTCAAGGGTTCTAACCACAATTTTATCGTGTTTGACATTAATTTCGGTTTAAAATCAGTTTAAGATCAAAAATAATAATCAACATCATTATTGTTGTTTAACAATCTGCTTAACATCACAACCACATAACAAAAACAAAAATTCAGCCTATTTTGTTGAAGTATTAAAATATATAAAAAGAATGTTTTGGCACTTGTGCCCCTCTCGCCGGGCGCCGGTATGCGGCAGTGACGCGGGAGCCAGTGGCGGCTCTCGGCACTTGAGGGATTTATGACCCGACAACGATAAGTATGAGAATGGGAGTTCGTTTGTTTTGGGGGAATACATTGAAACTAAACGCGCAACCGTTTCATATCCAATCGATACAGATCCGTACGTTGTATTGTTTTATACGATAGTTTGCTTGTTTTATTTGGATGTTGGCATGACTGCAGTGAATTTACTCAGACTATTCAACTTTTGAAATTTAAAATCTTGAAAAATCTTTATAAAAAATTAAAATTCAATCTCGTCCTGTATTTCATTCATGCGTTGGAATGACTCATTATTAAAGACAGAATTCTCAGAAAGCAAAGTATATACATAACTACAATAACTTTTAGTATATTTCCTTAGCTGGGAGATCGTGTAATCTTCGGCCCTTCTTCTGATAAAAAATCAGGATATTACCTTTTCATATATTTATTTAGGATATTTTGTTGACATTTAAAAGTTTTATGTTCAGATGCTAGCTAGATGTCGTAGGTAAATTTAAAGTTCTTAACAAAAACTTTGGTTTCATAAAATTATAAAGGTACCCGTATATACCATGAATCTTTATACTCTTCTAACCTTTTAAGAATTTCGGATAATCCTTTTTAAATTTTATAAATTATGTTCATGTATGTATTACATGTACCTTTGTGAGGATGTATATAAGTGTGTGTACTTGTGTATGTATACATATGTATATTTAATAAAATAAAATACTTTTTTGTTTAAAACCACGAGATTTATTAATTTTTGAACCGACCGGTTTCGCTTAACTTAAGCATCATCAGGGTACAAATTAATACTAGTATTAATTTGTACCCTGATTATGCTTAAGTTAAGCGAAACCGGTCGGTTCAAAAATTAATAAATCTCGTGGTTTTAAACAAAAAAGTATTTTATTTTATTAAATATGTCAAACCACAAAGTGATTGCTTTCTACAATAATATATATGTATATTTATTCATATCTATCTTTTAAGGAAAAAATTCTTTTAAAATTTTTATAAATTTATGGTTACGTATATATTTATATGTATGTGTATGTATATAAGTGTGTACACATGTATCTATACATATGCAATTTTTATGTAGGTACCTACTCCTTTTTCACTTTTCATAATATTTGTTTTTTATACAATTTCAGAACAGACATCGTCTAGTGAGGCAGGTAACTTACTTGCTTTATTAAGATTTTTTATCTCCATGAACGCCCGGGTGGCCGGCAATTAAACTTGTAAAAACAAACTCCTATGAAAACACTGGGTTCCGACTGGCAAAAACTGATCGGATATATTAATTTACACTCATTTTAAATCATTCATATCGACCGCTTGGCATTATATCTCTAAATCAAGAACCTCTGTTACAAAAGTAGGTAGCTGAGCCTTCAAATATCATAAGATTTAAAAAACATTTCAATGAATTACGAATCTTTCATATCTGTAGGTCACCATGAATAAGTCAAGAAATAAAGGGATGTTATCACTCGGCGACCTCCCCCTCCCCAAATTCTTGATCTTGGAGGGTGAATGTTTCTACTTTCATCGCCCCCTCCCTCTCCCTCTCCCCCCCCCCCCCCCCCCGACCCCCTAAACACCCACACCCCCGTTCGGCCTTAGCACCCGCCCGTTATTTATGCATACTAAGCTGAAAATAGAAGATTTATAGGTGAAACGTGAAAAACTATGATTTTCATCTACATCGCACACTTGTGATTCCATTACTGGGAACATTTCCGTTGGGGTGACTTTGGTAGACAGATGGCGCTCCATGCGGAACAAAAACAACCCTTAATTGAATTTAATTGTTTTAAATCGAGATTCATTTATATTGCTAAGAAAAGCGCGTAACCATTATTTTAGGATATTTAAAAAAAACACTTCTTCAAACACTGCAAATTTATTTTGTGACATCATTTTAACTAAAAATTAATAAGATCGTATCGGGTGCAAAAGTTGTCACCCGATGTTCATTGGCTGTAATTTTTTTTTGTGAATAAAAAATTTTGGTTCTGCTTTTGGGTTGTGTTTTTTTGATGTCTTATTTTTTTCCATTGAGTCGAGAAAATAATATCCGCGTGGCCGCTGCCAGAATTGTGACCATAGGGCCCGATTTATGGCATTTTGCATCATTCTTTCCAGAACTTCCGGCGATAGGTTGTCTCACTATTGACTATATTCTCTTTGAGGGCTTCAAAAGTCTGAGGTTTGTTGACATAGACTCGTGACTTCAAGAAACCACAGAAAGAAGTTTGGAAGGGTTAAATCAAGCGATCTTGCCGGCCAGTGTAATTGGTGATTGGTGATGTCAATAAAATTTTTTAAAAATTCCGTGTTCTTAAGAGTACAGCGATTTACGTCCTGTTGACATGTTTTTTGTATCTGTTTACTTCACAAATGTTAAGCGACATTTACCGCCATTTGCAAAAATTATGGCATTTTCCGATAGGGTGATGACTTTTGCGCCACGTTGTCCTTTGTTAGATTCAATTTTGTTTTAAAAAAAACCAACGAAGTTTCGTAAGAAATGCTTACTTCATCAGGGTTTACTGGAGTAAGCATTTAATTAAAACAATAAAAATGGTTAAAACTAAGTATTTTTAAATTTTGAAAAAAAAAACATTTTTACCAATATATTTTCGGTTCTAATTACAGTATTGTACGTAAGTACCTACTATTAATCTCTCCGAAAAAGATTTGATAGATGTCGTTAAGTTAATCTATTTTAAGTGGGTTATTTATACCTTTACGATTTACATCTAGTAAAAATGCAAATAGCGTCACACCCATAAGGACAATTAATTTCAAGATTTTTGTTTCAATCTATTTTCTTAAAAATCGAGGTTTTTTCCATCACTCAATTAATATTAAATATTGTTTAGAAACCACGTGAATGTGTTTTTTTGTTAAAATGCAATATAAAGATAATTCGATCACTTTAAACTTTAGCTTTAAGCACATTTAGAAAATAATGCATGCATTAACTGGATATTCACGCTAAATTTAATCAAACGCGGCAATTTGAAGTATACCACGTGCCCAATGCCTCTTATTTGGTACAAATCATATTTTGATGAAGTTCATAATAAATCCTGTCATTAAACTCAAACAGTGTTCTGAAGGGGCCATAATTTATCAAAAGGATATTATTTACGAGTTCGAAGAAATCAAGCTTTAGTAGTGTACGAGTAGGTAGAAGTTGTAATAAAGTTATAAATCTAACGTACTTATATATTTAGATAAGGTGATATATGAGAAGTAATATCCTTGGCTCCGGAGTTGCTGGTTCAAATTCAGGCGAGATCAAAGAAGTTCAATAAAATTTAAGGTTTTTTCCTGGTGAAAAACCTTTACTTTAATTTAATAAATTTACTATAATAATGGTAATAACTATTGTTTGACAGCTATTTACAAAGATATTCCCTGTATGGACAACAACCTCCTTCCAGCTCCACTAAATCAAAGATGCAAGCGCTACTCACCGAACATTCGATGCATTATCCCCAAGACAAGAACCACATTCGCTAAACGTCAATTCTGGTTCGTCGCCTCCAAAATGTCCAATGCATTGAACACCGACGTCAGGTCATCCAATAGTTTGTCCCAATTTGCTATTGGTGTTCATAGTTGGATATTTGAAAGGGGACGAACCTCGAAGAATAGGTACATGGCTCCTCAAAAATGATTTTATCACACTTTTTTATTTCTTTCGTTTACTTATGTTATGTTTTATTTTACGATTTATATTTTTCTTTACATATGTACACCTATATAACAATTCTCCGACGATATAAAGCGGGCCATATGTACATAGTTTGGTGTTCGAGAAAACGTAAAATTATTTTGAAGGTAAAATTATAGATCTTTAAAGGAAAAAAACATACATAAAACCATTTTAAGTGAAATAACGCAATAACTTTGTTTGTAACTACGATTTATTCATTTATTTTTTTTTTACTACCGACCGGTTTCGCTTAACACAAGCATCTTTAGGGTATAAAAATTAAACCTATCAAAAATATACATTCTATGAGCCTATATACATACAGAAAAAGACAAAAACATAACATAAAGAAAGAGTGAGAGAGTGAAATCAACATCTTATGTACAAAGTGATAGAAAGAAAGAGACCACATTAAGTTCTAAATTTACTTTTCCCGATCTCTTTGTCCTTCCCACATTATTTAATTACCTACACCATTTTCATTTGACGCAATAGACCCCGAAACCGCCTGAGATTTTAGAAAATATGTACATGTTTACAACTTTATATATATTCAGTAGTAGGCATAATATTAGGCAATTAGTATCGAGTAATAGAGCATACCGAATTTTGTTGTTTACTCGTAAATAAAAGCATTTAATCCAAAACAAATTTAACGTTTTCTTGTCATACGTGATATTCTTTCTTCTATTTGTTATTATTCTTGGATAAAATTATTCCTACCGACGTTATATTCAAATATTCAAGGCATAACGAAAAACGTGTTCAACAACAACATGTTTGTAGGAAGGTGCTACTACTACTTCCTATTGCCGGGTCAACAATGATGAAGAAACGCTGGCTGCGCGCGATCGCGAACGTGAATCGAGTATTATTGAATTCGGAATATAGAATGTGACGTATTTATTAGCAAAGCTTCGGAAAGCTTTCAGATAATGAGCTCACGAGCTTTGCGAATTAATTCGTCAGTCGAACAGTCCGCTGAAATAATGCATACTCGTTTGTTCGCGATCTAGAGAAACTCGTTAGCGGGGTACTACTTTTACAAAGTGCTCGCTGATTTCAATTTTAGCTGAACTCGTACATGCATTATTCAAATGAATCTATACAAGATCGTATTTTCGCTTTGTCAACCAACTTGCCAATCCCTTGAAAGCCACCGGCGAGTATTACAGGTTATTACGTGGTATTTTGAGTTCAATCACTTTAAACTCAACTCAATAAATATTACGACAAGCAACGGTTGTTGCGCAGTGAACTAAAAACATAAAGAGGACAAACGAATTTTTTTTTCGTTCTAATTATTCTCAAACCTAAATTTAGAAAAAAGCCACTCAACCCCTTTGACCTCAGGTATGTTTTGTTAGAACGTCAAAATATGTCCGCTTTGCAATAAAATTCTAATAAATCGGTTATTTCGGAACGTATCCGAAAACTAAAAACTGTTTAGAAAGGTGATAAAATACGCTTCCAAATTTTAAAATTCGAAATAAATATAAATATATTTTTTTTAAAATGTAGAAATGAAAATGCGAACATAAAAACGTTTTGAAAATTGCTCACCTAAAGTTTTTATAACCAAAATTACTCACTACAAAAATTATTTTAAAAAACCCACGCATGTTTTATTAGACAAATCGCTTGCTGAGAATTGGTTTATACTATGTCCACAAAAACTCGTATTGAAAAATAAAAATTTTGAGTTTCAAAAAATTATATTTTTGTTTTCTATTTTTCAAACTAATTGCTATAAATATTTTTAAGAAATACAAGGTATAATCTACCCATAAATAAAAGAACAACGTATTTTGTTGAATTTTGAACGAACTAACATATACTTCAATTCACAGCTTAAAAAATAATCTAAAAATACAGGAGTTAAAACGAATCCCCAGCAAGCGAAATGTGTTATAAACGTTACCGCCACCTCACTTTTTTATCGTTTCATGTAAAAATAATTAATACAAAATTCCCAAAGTTTTTTAATTTTTTTCCATTTAATTATTTTGTGGTTAACTTTTAGATTTGAATATGAAGCGTGATTTTTCTTTCTAACAACGTTTAGATCATATTTATCATCATGGTAGTAAAGAAAAAACTATACACTCAGAGACCTGTACGAGTTGTTCCCAAACGCGAACAAATTTGCCTTAAGGGTTAAGGTAAACAAAATTCTTATTTAGATCAGAAGAAGAAGTCGTGGATGTCCCAGAAAGGTTTTACGAGTATGTCACCATCGAGTTAAATAAATACTACAGAGACATGACAGCAAAAATATGAGAATGTAGATGAAACAAGGAGATCAAAGAGATGACATAGTTATTAAGCTTTCGATCCTCTTTGCTCAACCCTACGATCAAATGACGCAATAGTCAGTTTAATATTTTTTTGAAATGCATTAGTATTTCTATAAATTCAGAAACCAAATATTTTGTTTCTAGACTGCTAGCTTTTGTAGGGAGCTTATTTAGACTGTGCAACTCATCATTCAGTGTCAAGTCAGAACTTTTGACGGTTTGAATGTCAATCCTAAAGTTTTTGACATCAAGAGACAATGTCATTTTGACATTGACTGACACTGACGCATCTAACATCATTAACATTGTCCAAAGATGATTGAAGTTTCATTAAAACGAGATATTAATCTACCGCTGTGAACTTTGTTGGAATGTTTCATCATTACTCTTATACCTATTTTATATAATAATAATAATAATATCCTTTATTCAGACAATAAATTACATAACATTATTAATTTATAATAAACTTTTCACATAATATATATTCACTTATCATGCATCGACTCCCTGTCTGTATGTCACTAGTTGACAAAGGCCTCCTCCAACTGTCGCCATTTCTCTCTATCATTAGCTATTCTTGTCCATGTACCACCTGCTAAGGCTTTGATGTCGTCAATCCACCGTCTAAATGGTCTACCTCGTTTTCTCTTCTTGTCACTTGTGAACCAATTCATGACTAATTTTGACCATTTTTCACTTCTTCTAATTGTGTGGCCTGACCACTTCTACTTTAGCTTTTTTATTGTTTTTATGTCATATTTATTATATATATAGAATGCAATTATTACGTTATTATGTACCAAATCCTGTTCAAGTTCAGTTACCTGTTATTATGTTCATATTTACGAGATTCAGTTAAAATCAAACACTGGAATTGAGAAAAATATATAAGTATATATAAAAACACCAAATAAAAAGAGTTCTTTCAGAAAATCTAAAAATACTCACGACGCTCAACTTTTAGTTTGTTATGCAACTAATTCACGCTTCTTCTTCTGGTGACCTCTCCTAATTGGAGGTTGGCTGTCATCATGACAAGCAGCCCGAAATAGCTCTCGGAATTGTACTTATACCAATAACATAGATTTGCAACCTTAGGCTAAGTTAGGTTAGGTTGGGAATTGTTAGATTAGGTGAGGTTAGCTAAGATTAGCTAAGAACGGCGTTGTCGCTAACAAAAAACTGTCCAAAGAATCGAAGCGAGAAGTCGACAATGGAGGGCTGATACCTACCCTTGAATGGCAGTGAGGCAAGGAACTTTTTCTTTTTTTTTACATTAACTCCACACAACATGGGTCTTAAAGAGAAAATCGTTCCACAGCCGAGCTTTTGAACTCAAAAACGAGTCGTAGAAACGACCCGTTCTCATGTGAATAATGTCAACCGTGTGCAAATGTTGAGCGCGTGTTTGGAGTGTTTCCCGACTAAGCACCGGTGCCGAGGGGATCCATGACGCTAGTTCCTCGGAGCATCTTCCATTGTAATACTGGTAGAATTGGCAGTAGAAGGATGAAAATAGACCGAACGCTGTAGAAATGAGATCCCCGAGGCATCTGTGTGGTAAAACCATGTATGATCATGTGAGAAACGTGGAGATTCGCAAAGAATGCAAGACTGATGTACGCGTAATGAGAAAGATTAAGAAATAGAAGATGGATGGTTTTAGCATGTTGGGGGAATTAATCAAGAAAGGAGTGTAAGGAGAATATAGGACGGAAATTTTAATGGTGGAAGAAGTCCGGGACGCCCGAGAAAGATATGGCACGATCAAGTGAATCAGATGCTTGAGTCGGGCCATGTAAAGAGTCGTAATAATAGAAGGATATGTATAAATGTGAATTAGGTAAGAGTTTGTGCCAAGACCGGGTTGTTTGGCGGTCCGACCTCTCTGCCTACCCCTGCGAAGAAACGGCGTGATGGACAGTTAGTTAGAAAAAAAAATTAAAGACAAATTCTACCAATGCACTTAGCTGTGAGCAAGAGAATCAGAAGGAAAAGAAGACACCGTCTATTTGGTGTCATAAATTCAGCGCGTAATAGAGCCAGCAGACATGATTATATGAAGACTGATGTGACGCTGGGTTCATGAATCTCAATCACACTGCAGCGTCCGCGCAATCCAGGGTCCGAACTCAACCAGACTACGCCAAGAAGGCAAGAGGGAGGAGGTAATGCTAATGCTGTTATGCGCGGAATGTAATTACCGATGTGTACCTACATTCTTTTGAATTAATCTTTAGAATGCATCCATTATTCTAATCTGTCTGTTTAAGTAATTTATTATTTGAGTAAACAAACATGCCGATTGTTGACATTTTTTTAGTGTTTTCATAAGAAAATTTATATGTTTGCTGATATTTAGATAGACACATTACTTTGAATTCATCTTTAGAATGCTTCCAATTCTAATGGTTATTTGAGTAAACATTATGCTGATTGTTGACGTTTTATCAAAGTTTTGTTGAGAATCTTTATTTGTAGTGATTCGTAGTCATCCATTTCTAGTGGGTAGGTACTTAAGTAAGTTGTTTTTGTTGTTTTAATGAAAGAACACGCAAATTGTTGACAATTTATGGAAGTTTTCTATCTTCCGAAGGCATTGTCAGGCTGTGTAGTCTACAGTAATAATTTACACACACATGGGCGTAGGCACCCTGGTTGGCCGATGCATGACCTCCGGGATTGTCGATCTAGTCGCGTTTTCAAATTACAGCCCCTTCTAGGATGGGTTTTCTTTCTTCCGTTCACATTCTTTGTATTCATATAGCCTGAAGCATGAATATGTTGTAGAAGCCTACTTTTTTTGGTACCTACTCTACATTTTTATTTTTTGCCTCTCCTCTAAATCAAAGCCTGGCTGCGCCCATGCACTGAGCAAATCTTGAAAAGCTAATACGTAAATATCTGATTGTAAATTCATAGGTAAATTATAATGGAAAAAAATCTATGTATCTACGTGGTTGATTTTTGTTATCAAGTGACCTAAAATTTTACAGTAGTGTATGATTTTTTTACAAATAAAACAGGCGATTCCGTCCATGCATTAGAAATATATTCCCCATCCCATCCCATTACGCCCCCTCCGGTATGGTAAATATAATCGTGACAATAGGTGGTTCAGATTCACGATGACAGATGTTAAGTAAAAGCAGTTGGGGGGCGCTAGAAAAAAAAATTCTCAAAGTAGGCGGTGGGCCAAAAAAGGTTGAGAAGCTACGATCTATGTCATCTTTGGGGATGCTGTGTAGAGGGTTTTTTTTTTTTTTTAGAAAAAGGAAGAAGAGGAAGTCTCGGAAAGGAAATATATATGAGGAATGTGTAGGAATCTGGGGGTCAGTGTGTTCAGGAGTGACGAACGTATAAATCCAACTCTCAGACTGCGACACAAAGCGATGGGTCCAGAGAGTCCGGCTGGAGAGGTCAAAAGTTCTCTCTCAACCAGTCTCTCTCGATCTGGTCCGCCAAGCAGTTGAGGGCAAATGCATCCGCCGCCAAGACCTAGACAAACCGTACCCCATGAACCCGGGCTTGTTTTGCGTGCGATGTGAATGAAGTAAAAATGTAGTTTAAGATTTCAGATAAGTTTCGTTCGGGGTTACGAAAGTTTTTTATAGCTACTTATCTAAAATTGTGTAACACAGTTTGGGATTCCTATATCTAGGCTCTTAATGCCGCTAAAATCCATCATTTCTCAAGGAGGAAACTTCTGTAGCAATTAAAAAGTACACGGTTGCAATGAGACTGTTCATGATGCTCACCTGTCATCGATGATTTGTGTTGTTTCATTAATTCCGCAATCACGGCTTCGATTTAAAAATAAGTCTGATACAAACCAGTGGGTTTATTACATTGAGTACGTTATACCGCGCAACTATATCTGGAAATAATTATAAAGTTGATTTATACGCTCCGGACGGGATCGGTAATTATGATGGCAATAATCTTCCCAGAGAGGATCAGGAAGTGCGAGGCTGCTAATCTATCAAAGAATGCGTTTATTACTCGATCAAACGGTCACGTGTTCTTGTACTTTATAAAATACGATAACACAATATAAAGACTTTAATAATTCTTTCACCGATAGAAAGCTAAATTATATGCGCAGACTACAGGTTGTATATGATGGTAAGCTCTGGCGTTATGAAATTATAAATATTATATTTGTTATACGTTTTCTGTCACTAACAAAAGCGAGTTTTTCCTAACGTCAGAAAAAAATCTTTTCCATGGAAACAATGTTGATATATTTTTGGGCTCTATGCTGGTAGGTACTCAGTCTACTGGTCGGCTACTACTGCAGAAAATTCAAATATTGGAATTCGTTTTTTTTTTGGACAAGCTTGGAATGAATGTCAGATGAGAGTTCCTATATTAAAAATATAATTCGTAACGATTGTAAAGACTGAATGATAAATAGAGTATTTTTTATTATATCTACGAACTTCCAAATATTTAAATCAAAATAAACATTCGAAATGTTTGTAAGCGCATAAATTCCGAACGAATGTACAAAATTGGATAAGTAATTCTTTTTTTCTTTGAGCTATAGCATTATGAAATTTAGATGGTAGGCGAGATGATTGAAAACTGAATGTAAGGGAATGAATATATGGAATCTGGGAGGGGATGGGGGTGGGGTTGGGGGGGGGGTAGATAATTGATAAGTGCAAGCGCTAGTAATTTCCCGTAATACCATGCGAGCGAAGCCGCGGGGAAAAGCTAGTAAAATATAAAGCACAGTCGTTTAGAAATTGCTCACTTAGGGCTTTAGATCATGTCTCTAATTTTAGATCTGATTTTATCTAACTCATTCAGAACTAAAAGCAGTGTAACTAAACTCACCGTTAGTGATTCTTCCTTTCTACCTACTGTTAAATTGAAATTTATGTTAAATTAAATGGGAGCAAAAAACACCATTTAATCAAACTTACGTCATAAATAGTAGGCGGCTGGCGGAGGCAAAAACATTGGGAATGTTTGGCGAGCGATATGCTGAAATAGGCCAAAACCAAATGATATTTGGCTAAGTCTGTAGGCCCCATAAAACAAATTAGGCCGGTCAAATAACGATAGTTTAATTATTTTGTCTTTAACAATTTCATGATTTTTCGAAATTTTATTTAATTGACCTACTTTTTGCAAACCTAACATGCTAACCTAACCTATCTGAAAAAATATTTTCCAGTTAAATTAAACAAAACATTGAAATTTGAAAGTACAGCAGCCAAGAGCTTTTTTTAATATAATAAAATCTATAATATTATCATAAATCAGATTATGAACGAAAGTTTGAAAATTTACTAGGTACGTATCAAAAAAGTTACGTTTTCAAAAAATACACTGCGCTACGACTCTCACCAAAGTTTTGATATATTTTATTTCGATCTTCTTTTATTTCTTTCGAATTCAGGAAAGTGTACGGTTTTCATATAACGCCTTGGGAAGTTTTCAAGATCAAGTTGTCCTCTGGTGTCACTAAATTTCGTTGCGGATAATTTGAATTATTGTGAAATTTTGAATATCTGCCTTTCTGAATGTCCCCCCAAGAAACTACATTTTTGACCAAAAACATATTTCAATTATAATTAATAGAACAGTTAGCCAAGCGCACGGAAAAACATCAAAACTCCGATGGCAAGCATAAGCTTTGGACAAAGATACGAAAAATACCAGGCAATAAAAGCGTTCAATAATCTTTCACTCGTAATAAAAATTTAAAAAAAGATATAAAATTAAAAGATGGATTAAAGGAAAAAAAGGCGTGATTATAAAAATTTCATATCGTAAAAGAATAAAACACATTATTGAATGAAGATAATATTAGCGAAACTCAATCGAAAATCTGAAAACAGAAAAATCATTAAAAGTTATATCTTTACCATTAAAAAGTCACATCTGGAACTCGTAACCATCTTTTTCTGATATTTCGTTTTCAGATTTTCGATTGAGTTTAGCTAATATTGTCTTCATTTAATTAAATATTAGACTTTGAGGTTTTACTCACTAAACTAAAAATAAATATTCATCCTAGACTTGCAGAAAAGTCAACAGATGTCAACGTATATTAAAAATAAAAATGGATATAATTTATCCAAGACACTATCTAGATAGCATTTAGTTCGGGTTTGAATCTTGCAATCATACATAAAGATAGCAGCCAATAAAAATATGCCTTGAGAAAATGAAGATAATCTTGGTAGTTCTTAGTCTAATCCTACAAATATGAGATAAACGGTAAAATACAGGTTAATTCATTGGCTATATAGCACTATAATAAGTTTTTATGTCTCCATGTTAAAATTCGAAGGTATGATTTTTTTAATATTGGCGAAAAATTAAAAAAGTAGTACAATAGAGGCGGAGTTCGTGCTAAATGGGCTACAACCAAAATATACCAAGTAGTGGCGACATCTCTTTCAAATCGTATACTTGGATAGTTTTTCTAGATTGTATTTATTCACCAATTAGATTATATCGAAAAATTTTATGTTAAAGAAAAGCTTTACGTGAAACCACCACTTTGGGTTAATCTTTGGTACAAATCGGTTTGCATAATTAAAACGAAAAAATGTGCTTTGGATAAATTAAAGCTTTTTATATAGTTTCGCTTAAGTGAAATTTCAATTAAATAGTTAATAACATTATAAAAAACAAAGGCGTAAAATTTTTTTTTCATTAGAAATGAAATGCCACACAACTCTGTCCTGACTCAAACTATTTCCCTATTTCTACATCTTCTCATACTGACTGACTCAAGAGAGTAACTCAATCGTGCCATGTCTTCCTGGGATATCCCCGAGATCTTTATCCATTCTCCTCATTCTAAATTTCCCAACCATCTAAACGTCCCGTTCTTAATCTTAATCATGTCGCTTAGTTCAGACACTCTCAAAGTTCACCTCAATTCAATCATACATAGTGTTAGTAGTACACATATCCATCAGTGATATCATCTGCACTGCATTCAGCGGACTTAAGTCTTTCCTACTTCCAGCACACAATATAATATAAACCACTATACATAATCCTGGTAAAGCGCACAAATACTGTAAAACCTCACGCATACAACAAGACATATCAAATTATGCAGGCAGCACAGAGTAGAGTTGACATTTTGCCACTTGAAGGAGATCGCGTGGGATGTGACACGAGATGCAGAAGAGTCATGGACCCGCGGTGCGAGATGCTGGATTATACAGAGAACAGAGATTTGTACAGGTTTTAATGAACTGAAGATAACACAGCACAGTGCGGTATAGCACGCAGTAAAAAGGATTCACAACGAAATCAAGGCAAAAGGCCACACTAATTCAAATAATGTGACATTGCCACCAAATCAAGCGCCCTTGAGGTGATTTTTAACAAAAACGGCGCTCTATAAATTGTCCACTTATTATTATTATTAAATGGTTAATCAACGACATTCAATCAACGACACAATAACAACACAACTGTCATATTATTACTGTTATGCTTGTGAGCAGATCGCGAATTTATAGAAAACTGAAACGAACCCAGAATTAGCGTCTAACCGGGACTTTTCTAATGTCAATAAAAAAAAACAAAGTGGCGTCGGAGTGACGCAACGTGGTCATTTTATGGCAACGTTGCATTTAAATTGAAACACCCCAAACTAACGGAAGTTTTACACGATGCTAACCGATCAAACCTTTCATACCGATCATCCGTGTATGGAAACTATGTCAGGACCTATACGAAAAATCTTTGCTTTACAAGATCATTGTTTTCATAACTACTTACGATTTTATACAGATAGTTGCCGTTATAAAATAAATAATATGTTGTGACAGTATTAAATCAACAAAAATTGTAAACACCTTGAACATAATGATAGATCATATTATGAAAGCATCTGTAATTTGCCTTTGCCATTTCTGTCAACAAATCACCAAAAATACACGCGAAATTCACAATACCAAACGTTAATACTCGTTCGTATCAGTAATAAAAAACACATATTAAATCTATCTTTTTTATCAACATTTAAATATTAAAACTAAATTAACACGCAACATTTACACGTAATATAATTACGTAAAATGATGACAAATGACAGATGATGTCAAATAATGTTCGCCATCTTAAACCAATCGAAAATCGGCGTCATAATAGAACATGTCCGTTTTTCTTCCCGGATCCGTACGAAAAGACGAACCATTTGCAACTGGACTAAAAAAGGCATAGGGTAAATTGACCATAAGCAGTAATAGTGTAACGAAAAGAAATGAACATTGTTCGCATTCTTTATTTGGTCTTTTCGCACCTACAATGTAAAATTTTTGTTTACATATTTCTAAGTCGCGTGAATCGTCGTCATGTTTCCAAAAATAGATTTTTTGATTTGTAACTCAATTATTCGCGTGAAAAAACACTTGCGTCACTCTCCATAAATCACTCGATTGATGTGGAATTCATAGAAATCACACTGACCCCATTATAATTCATAATGACATCATAAAACAAGACCTTAGCATCGCCACATTAATATTGACAGTTTGTTTAAAAGGTACCTACGCCAATCTAGCGGAGATCTTAATTCAAATTAATGATTCCAACGCAAAAGGGTATTGCATATAATGAATGCGTTATTGATGTACATATTTGTTGGGATCTCTTGATAGTATCACGTGCATTGATCATTCCAAAGAATTACACCTATAAAGGAGCTAGAAATGATCATGGAAATTTAATCCATTACTCTATCGATATCTGGAATGCAATCTAATCATACCAGTAACCGGAATATTTATAGAATGTTACATCTGGAATATTGTCACCGAATACAAGCAACATCTGAATAACCAGTAACTAAAATACATTCACAAAAATACTAGAATCTGGAACACAATCCTAGAATTCATTCAATGTATTTTCACTATAATACTAACAGAAACTTTAATATTATAATATCACAATATTACCAAAATCTGCAGTTTTACCTAATCAATATTTAAACATAACAGAATTCTATACCTATCTATAACAAGATTCATATTTAACCCAATCAATTTATTTTATTATTTTTAAGTGCTTTCACCCAAACGATGCATTTTTTTCTTTATTCACAAAATGAGATTTTGTGCAAAGATTTTTACATGCTTTTCGACAACTATACAAGGCACAAGTGGCTTTATAGTAGTCGAATTTATTTAGAGTAATAGTATTCAATTCCCCTGGTGTACCGGTCTCACCGGGACAGGAGTGCTCCTGACTGGGGTGGTACAATCGTATCGTATTGTATCGTACATCAATCCCGTAAGCATAAAATTAATTTAAAATAAAAAAATAACTATGTTTACGTCAAATTTTGAATTCGGAAGTACCAAAGTAATTCCGTAAGTATAAAATTAAAATAAAATAATAACTGTGTTTACATCAAATTTTGAATTTGGAAGTAATTCCTGTGTGAAATTAATATAAAACAATAACTTTGTATCTATCAAATTTTGAATTTGGAAGTACCGGAATAAACGGGCGTCGATTTCTCGCCCTATTCGATTCCTCGGCTAGCTAAGTCCTCCATCACGACTCAAGCAACATTTTCGCGTACTGTGGCGGTAGTAGGAAATTTTCAAACATTGTTGGGTTATTTGTAACCCGGGAATGTTTGTCTTTCTTTTAAAAAAAAGAATCCATAAGTACAAAATTAATATGAAACAATAACTTTGTTTACATCAAATTTTGAATTCGGAGGGACCGCCGCCCCGGGAACGATTCATTGAGTAACCAACACCTCTGCGTAGATCACTCTAAAGTGACGTATGTTGGTGACACAGCAGGGGGCCCACTGCCCGGGTTCATCGGGTGAGGTATGTTCAGGACTTGGCGGCGTACGCGTTTTGTACAGTGTATCCTTGTGTGTGGTTTACGTAAAAAAAAATATTTCCTTTTTATATTTATTGTCGACTGAGTTTCGTTACCGCAGTAGCTTCTTCGGGGCAATGTAAGTACTACAGCCCTGAAGAATCTAAGATTTTCCTAAGAGCATCGCTTTATCCCAATACCTCAAGACATAGTGCGTATATGTATGTGTATGGATGTATGTATGTGGATATATATGTGTGTATATGCGTCTACATGCATATATATGCACCCGTCTCAGAACAGACATAGTCTAGTGAGGCGGGTTACTTACTTGTTTGAATTTAATGTTATTTCAATAAACGCCCGGGTTGCCGGCAAAACAAAAAATAAAAATAAAATAATAAAATAGAAAACTGTTTTGATACTGACAATTCGTGACGGAATTCCATTATAATAACATATTGGTACAATAACAAAAAATAAATGGGTAGAAAAAGTTTTTAGTTGTTTCAATATATCATTAGCTTCGATCGGAGATTATTTCTCTACTAACTTGGTAATAAAAATGGTAAATGAATGTTATGTTACATATATTTTTTTTTAAATGTGTTATAAAAAAAGAAAAAAAAAAGAATTAGTACTACCAGTATCTAGAAAATTATTTAATCCCAAACTATTTCTCTAAGGTAACTGGAATATAATGAAAACACTAATTAGTAGCATTTGAATGGATTACCCAATGAAACACTCCGCTTCAGAGTCCCCATGAATAATAATAATTGGCGTCATGTTACAAATTCAGTCACTCCTAAAGATCAGCGGAGGAAATGTCCGCTTTTTGTGAGTGGCACAAGACACAAGACACAAGACGCAGCCTTCTCACCTGTGTTCCTCATTTACATAGAACAAGTAAGTCCCTGGCCGGGTCGTGTTCGCAGATTTCAAGTGCATAAATAACGCAAAGCCGATGGATTTACAATTATTTCAGTTTGCGGCCAGATTTTTCAGCGACGCGACTCCGAGCTGAATTCCCCACTAATTAAGCCGATGACAAATTCAAAATGCAATAGGCCGCAGCGAACCTCAACATGTTGGTAATTACCACGTTCTTCGTGCTGCACTAAGTAACGTATTGCAATTAAGAATTTATGCCAGCGATATGTTCTAATACGATAAGATTAGAAGAAGAAAGAAATGAACAAGAAAAAATTGATAGGAGTGGAATGCATAAGTATTCTTACGTAAATAATACCTTCTGTGAAAAGTAGACCTTGCTTTCAGAAAAGTAAGCTTCTAATTTTTTTTTTATTTTAAACCAAAACCAAAAAAATTCATCTAAAACCATAAGATTTGTAAATATGTAGACAATTAAATACCTAACTTAATTAACAAATACGACGATTTCACATTTGAAAAAAGAATCTTTATTGAACCGTTAAAACAGTCACCATCTTGAAACCGGAGCCGGAACGTGAATGCCAAATGGTCAAATTGAAAGAGGACTTCGCTACGGTCAGTCAATTATGTCCAACGTCTTTAAAACGACCTTAAACACTAGGAATCGAGTGTATCCTTTATGATCTAGTAGTCGTTTCCCTCGAGAAAATCCCTGTTGATGCTTTTCAACGCGGATCTTAGGGTTGGTAAAATTTTAGAATCATTTAAATTTTTTTCCTTAATTGTAATAAATATTGTTTCAATTAATTAATTCAAATTAAATTTAAAACAAACAAGCCATACCATTACAATTTTCGGACCGTCTCGGGCCGGCTAATAGCCAATTTCTGAGAAATGCGTATGTGTGTGCATGCTTGCTTGTAGGTTTATAGAATGCATCGTCATCGACAATGAGTCTATGTGCCAAGTTTCAGATCGATCGAGATTTGAATTCATTCATTCATTCACGAAAACCAAATCGAAGTACAACTAATAATTGGTGTAGTAAAAAAATCGTACTTTTTTTATAGAATGGTTGAGAACTAGTGTTTTGTGAAATAAACTAACGCATTACATTACGAGTCACAGGACTGCAGAAGTGCGAGGATATTCTCTGGTACTGGTAGCGGACATGATGCGTTTTAATGGATGGATTAAGTTAGTTTGAGAAATGCCCCTTGATGGCAGCGCGACTAGGAAGCGCCTGCTGACTAATGGAATGTAAAGCACAGAAGCTTTTCTCAATCATGGGCTCATTAAACATAGCCATGTAATTGATGAGATTCTCCGGTGAAGTGTACAAGGTGTAAAGCTTGCTAAATGACAACGTATGGAAATAAATACATTTGTTCAGCTATTTTTTTTTTTTAAATTTTGAAATAAGTTGTAATTTTGAACAAATAAGACTTTTTTTTTACATTAACTCCACACTGGAGGCCCTGAGAAAAATAATTTCCCTCAGGGCCTATGTCATCTTTAAGGATGCTGTGTGGAGGGTTTTTTTTAAGGAAAGGAAGGAGAGGAGAAATAATTGAAGGAGAGGAGAGTTCTAGGAAGGAAAAGGGCTTAAGGGGTGGGTAGGAATCTGGGGTTCGGTGTGTCCTAGTCATCCGCCTCCCAGACCTAGACAAACCTCACCCCATGAACCCGGGCACCCCTGCTAAATCACCAAACGTAGCGAACCACTTGGGATGACCTATGGCAGAAGTGTTGTTTATCCAACAAAGGTTCCCGGGGTGGCGGTACCCATTCCCGCCTCCCAAATTGATAATTCGCAACAAAGAAAATAATATACGAAATCAGTGCAATGTTTTGTTAAAATCATGTAGCCATAATTAAAGAAAATGCCTCTGCCAAAAAACTTCCTTTAAATCGGACGAAAAGAACTAAACTTTATCAAAAGCTGAGTTTATATTGTTAAAATAAACATTTTTGCTGGCTGTTTGCGATCTAGGAGGTCTCATTTGAAGTGCTTCTCTGTTGTGTAGTGAATTCTGTATAGATTCTCTCTGAAGGCTATCGTACGTCTACCGACTATCAATGAATGGGTGGTGCCTACTTCTTATTCTTAATTCAAAATGTCCAAACCAAGAAGCAGAATTGTGCACCACCTCTTCAGCATCGTATATCTGATGCCTACCCTACCTAGTGGCCTACTTCCCACCCCCTCGGCAGGCGGGGATTCCGCCCGAGACGGCCACCCTGCGGCACCTCACGGCACCCCACGGCACCCCCCCGGTACTGCACCGCGCTGTCTCGCCCGTCACCGGGAGTGACGCGGGAGTGGGCAAGGAAGACGCCAGCCCAGCGTAATAATGTTCGGTGACAGTTGTCATTCGCCCCTCTCCGTCTCCGGGTCTATTATACATTATACAAGTGTCCGGACGCCTTTGTGCCGCGCGCTGCCCGCTGTCCGATGTCCACTGTCCGGTGTCCGTCACAGTCCGCGTCCGTGCCGTGTCGCGTCCACTACACCCGTCACTTATTCAGCGTCCGTCCTGCTTTTTTGTGACATATGCTGGTACCGCAGGGCGGCAAGCGGTAAGACAATGGTTAAGGCGGGAGATATTCATAATTTACTACGAAGTCACCGATGTTTTACTGGTGAAATCGATTAAAAACATGTCAACGATACTTCTTACCATCGAGAATTGCATTTCCAATTGTTTATCAGTACACGAACAACACACAAAGAAAATATTTGAATCACAACAAAAGCTCAGAAATCATCAACTTAACTTAATCTGCTTGATTGTCCGAAGCACCAAAAACTCTCGAATGGTGAGCTCTACTATAATAAAACGTGCACAGCACTTGTTTGCTAGAATTTTTAGGTCAATAATATGAATTTTGGTACTTAAAATGTTTTCCATCATCAGGTAGATACGAAGCTTTCAAATATCATTTTAATTGCAAAAATTAGGACGAGACAATAGATGTTTCAAAACCTCTGGAGAAATCGCTAATAAAAGCGGTGTTAGCGAAATTGCTTATTTTCTAATTCGTCTTATTAACCCCACAACATTAAAAAAAAACTAATTAAATATTCCCCTTTTAATATGTTTAGATAGAAGCACTTTCTTAAATACACCTCAAATTGCATTAACTAGCATACAAATATTGCAATAATTCTATAACGGGGGTTTCTCTCCCGATGCACCCCTTCCCAGGAGGTGGGGGTGGCGAGGCGCTCAAAAGACATCTGCCACACGACGCCGCACAGCGCCGGTACACTCCCTGTCTCTCTCTCGGAAGATCTTCACTGACAACTGTCACTTCTAAATTATTACCCCTCCCCCTCCCGACCACCCGCCGTCGGATCCTCTCGTAGCAGGCATCGAGACAAAAGACAGTCTTATCAATTTGTGCATTTACTGCAAGCAGGACGGCGATAAACGAGACAAATTAAAAAAATAAAATTGCACTAAGTTCAGCTTATCTTATTATGTTATATACTATAAATTGGGAATTTTAGTTTAATTGAAAAGAGATGATATGAAAATAAGTAGATAGGCGCAAGCAAAAGAGTTGTCGTTGTAACAATTTCAACATAACATACGATATTGTCATTTTTTAAATTATTTCTTTTTTATTGAATACTTAAAAAAATAGTTACAATTTTTTTATAACATAGACCTCACTACGTATTATACCTATTTGGAGGTCTAAATATTAGGATATTGTTGTTTTACATTGTTCTTCTGTATTGATTTGATTCCCTTATATAAAGTTATAAAGAATAGATATAATATAAATGGTTCCATGCCATATTTTTTTAAATTTTTTTTTATATGAGCTCCATACAGGAGATCCTGAGGAAAATGATTTCCCTCAAGGCCTATGTCATCTTTGGGGATGCTGTGTGGAGGGTTTTTTTGGAAAAGGAGGAGAGGAGGGTTCTGGGAAGGAAAAGCGTTTAAGGGGTGAGTAGAAATCTGGGGTTCAGTGAGTCCTAGTCATCTGTCTCCAAAACCTAGACAAACCTCACCCCATGAACCCGGGCACCCTTGCTAAATCACCAAACGTAGCGAACCACTTGGGATGACCTATGGCAGAGGTGTTGGTTATCCAATAAAGATTCCAAAAATTGTAAAGAGAATAGAATATAACTAGAAAAAATTCAACTCAACACCTCCTTGAAAAGTAATTAAAATCAATGAAAAAAAATAATTTTAAATTAGCCGATAACCCTAACCTAACGTAACCTATAGAAAAAAAATTTTATCACTCTAAATAACTTATCTGAGATGGTTCTGAGTTGATTTCATTCCGAGTTGTTCGTGTAGGTACATGATTTTTTTTTCCATTATGTTTTTAATTAAATCTCTTCCTATTAACTTGATCCAGTTTTTTTTATTTGTTTTTTAAAAATTTGACTGTTTATTTGGTTATAAAATATTACACATTCTTTCTTTTCCGAGGTAGTCCTGCGTACTTTATTCAAAAATAGTATTCATTATGGCTATTAATATGTTATCTTGCTGATTGCTCTGTAAGGGTTATTTGAACAAGGGAATGTTTTATATTGGGTCTGTACAGGATTTCCAACTGCCCATGGCCAGGAGCACTGTGACTTTTACAATATTGAGAATGTTATGAGGTTGAAATAAATAGGAAACACGAAGGGGGAGAAGAGAAAGGTAAGAATTTACTGGTCAAATAATTCTTCAAATATAATAACACTTTTTGACAGGTTCGCTAGCAATGTGACGTAATTTATTTATTTTAATGTGCATAAGTATTTTTTTTAGCTTTATGAGTAAAACCTAAAATTGTAATATTAGCGCATTGGTTAACGCATTTAGCAAAATGGTTAGCGCATTTGCCCGGAAAGCGAAAGGTCCCGGGTTCGAGTCCCAGAGATGCAAATATCTTTTTCTGATTTTTCTGTTTCCAGATTTTTCATTAGAGTTTCGCTAATATTGTCTTCATTTAATTAAAGTGTATAAGCAAATCCAACTATTTTTATTTTATTTTATTTTATTTGTAAGAAACAAACAGCTTATATACATACAATAGACATAAAAATATACATGTTAACTGCAGTGAAGCCAAAAGAGTTTCTTATGCTAATATATTTTCTAGATGGTGTTTTAATTTATCTTAAGCTAAATTTTAGACTTAGGAAGGGGAGAGGAAGGGGAGAGAAGGGGGAGGGGAGGGAGAATATAGGATAAGGATATGAGATGCTCTCGATACCTTCCACACCCCGTATCAATCCAATATCGCACGCGTTACTTCTATTCGATACTTCTGAAGGTTTAAATTAAAAATGTCTACGTTGTGAAACAATTCGTTGTATTGCGCACGTATTCGAGGAATCGGGGAATTTTTTCTAAAGTTTGTTCTACAAGTGGGCAAATGAAGTAAATTCGATTGTCGGGTTAATCTTGAAGGAATATGGAGTTTTATTAAATTGGTAAGCTCTGGTGCTAACTATGCATACGAATAACGAGTATGAGGATGATGACGAGCTAGGAAGTCATAAATGTGCAAGAGTAATAAATTTTGCATATTATAGTCGAACGTCGAAATCCTAGATAACTCGAGGCACTAGAGCTCTAGTCTGTGTGATAATGTGAATTGTCCAGACGCTGCTCGGTCAATTATGAGATGCCGTCTAAAGAGAATCCAAAACGACAGATTTTGTTACTACCGGGTGTTCCAAAACTTACCACTTTACTGTTTAGGAATTTTAATGGAAAAACAAATTCTGATCACTTTCTTTTTATGGCTTTACCGAGATGCTACAATCCATTGCGTAATTTGGCCTCTTCTACGAGTGCCCTGACCATTTTACTCTTGTTCCCAGACCTTAACCTTGACGGATCACTTTAGTTCTGAAGGTGTAATTTAATTTTGCATTGGGTCATATACTCTGATTATGTTCATTTTTGTGAATGGATTCTTTATTTTGGGTTCGGTAACCCGTTTATCGTAACATGTTGCGATGAATAAAAGGTTGCGCAGAGTTTAATGTTGCTCTAACTAGATCAGTTCGAAACAATAAATAATTTAATTGGTAATAACATGGTATCTCCTATAAAATATAGTCGATAAAGCTTCATAACTATTTCAAACTATTTCAAAAAACTTAAATCGGGGAAACGCCGTGATGGTTAGTTAGTTAGTTAGTTAGTTAGTAAATAAATCTTCTCTCCGTAAACAATGAGGAAGCTATGTGAAGGTATTTTTCCAAAGTTGTTGATGAACATCTTGACCATAAAATTATTCTTATTTGTTTTACTACTTCTATTTTATGCCATAAAAGATTTGTGAAAGATGAAAATATATACAAAATCTCAATAAAATATTAAAAAGTTTGGGTAATTTTTCCGCCACCGTATTATTCTCCTCGTTGCCAACATTTCCATTCGTATCAAGAATACGTTCAAAGGCAGTTGTCTGATGCCATCTGCATCTCTGTTGTATACTATCGACTCGCATCGCTCCGTCTTTATCTGCCCGGCCTGGCTGTCGGTATCGGCGTGCACCAGCTCCACCCGCCCCACCCACCCTTCATCCCCGATGGATATTTCAATTTTCCCATATCTCTAGCGTTGTCATTGTGGGATTGCATCCACCAGCGTATCTGTTAATAGTTGTGCCGTATCTTCGAAAGGTTAAAGATCCAAACTGGAATTGAATATCTCTCCTGACGAAAGCCAGACTCTCTCCGGATCGCGATTAATTTGTAAATAGCGACTCTCATTGAGTTTCTTCGCGAAGTATGGCGGAATAATTTATTGCGACGCACGCGTATCAAATATGTTTTTTGTTTTCTGGTTTTGTTAAAATAGTTTTTTGAAGTACTTTGTTTGATTTATTTGAAGTTTTATGGTTTGTTTAATGGCGTGTCGGCAAATCCAAAGTATATTTTACCGAAATATACACAAGAGGGTAACAGATATACTGTCCGATACCTCTTAATTCCGTGAGACAGTAAAACGTTAAAATAGCCGTGACATAAAGATGTTAGCGCATCAACTGCTTCTCTCCAAATAGACACCCGGCTTTAACGGTTAATCATTCAATATCTCTTCTCGCGGCGATTTTAATAATTTCATCTGTCAAAGCAGTGCGGGGGCGTCGATGCGAAAGAGCAACAATTAAAACGTTAAGTTTTTTCCTCGCGAGCTTGTAGCCGGGAACAGGGAACGAGGAACCGGCTCTGGGATCCGTTCGGGAGAATCTGAGCGCATTCCGGCATCGAAAATAGCCAACTAATATATCACATCGCACTTAAAGCGGAGAAATGTTTCGGGAAATAAATTGGCGGGATCAAAGTGTTCCAGTTGGAGATTGATGACGGACGGATGGCGCGACAAGAGTGACGTCAGGAGGCAGCGGGCAGCGGGCAGCTGGCGGCGGGGGGCGGAGGGCCCTTCTGCCCTCTGCGCCCGGGGCAAGGGCCAATCCTCAAGCACCAATTCTTAATCCACTACACGGTTACAGTAATAATTCATCCAGACATCACTATTTTTGAATCGATGCAATGTGTGATCCCATCTCTACGATGAGATAAAGAAAGTCTGCTGATTATTATGCAAGAAGTGCTTTAATCCATAGAGAGACTTTTATCAGACTAGAGATCAACCACATTTAAAAAAAAATATGTGAATGCAGCAAAAAAGTTTCATATGGCATCCCAAATTTGGGTACGTTGTGAGGCTAAGTGTGGTGGGAAGGGGAAGGAGACGGGAAAGAAGAAAGTGGGGAAGTAACTTCAAGCAACGTTTCAATTATGAATGGTGGTCATGAACGTGCGGCAAAAATACATTATTTTATTTTAGTGAATAATTTATGAAAAAACACCAATTATTATTAATCAAATCAAATTTATTTGGGCACGTCGGGATTGCTAGTCGAGAGCCTTACTCCTCGACCACGGAGGCCTTCAGGTTAATGTTTTTTCCACAAGCAATATTTTTTTGTAAGAGGTGAGTTTATTCTTCTGATGGTATTATTTTTAAAATGTTGAAACAATGATTCATCAATACCAGCAATTAAACACATTGTTATATTAATTACCTTACCGATTTGTCAGAATTGTACGTTGAGAGATATGCCAAGATTTAATGATTTTTGATGATTCTTACCTGAAACAAATAGAAAAAATCTGATTAGTTTAAAAAATATTAAAATGTTTAAACTTCTTAAAGTTTCATTTGCAAATTACATTCAGTGTAAACACTTTTTTAAAAAATACATTTAGGCGAGTTGAAGTAAATGCTTACAAGGGGGCAATTGCGTCAATTCAAATTCATTTCTTCATCATAGTGAAAATCTCATCAACTAAATATAACTTTTTGTTGGTTAAATTAAGGACTTTGAAATGATGCAAATGCCCCATTGAGATGATATTTTATTACATTTCCCCAACTGAATTTTTTTACGATTTTTTTTAATAATACTTAAGAGGAAACCGGGTGGCGTTTTGACCGTACAAACGTATTTTCCAATTTCCTATCTGGATTTTGACACTAGTGTAAAAGGTGTTGATATGTTTTACTTTTTTTATAAGTTACTTCTTATGCAAGTTAGATACCTCCAAAATCATGGTTTACATGGTTTGAACGCCATCAACAGTTCAGTATACAAACTAGACAATGCGTTTAAAAAAAATCAAAACGTACAACATAGACCATTTTTTTCTCATACAGTTGGTAAAAAAATCTTAAAAAACGGTCGTATTTTGGAGGAGAAAAATGAGGAATACAAACCTTCGACTTTGATGATTTTATTTACATATTATCAGCCTGAGAATGAAGTTTATCTTTTCGCTCGGTGTTTAGGGGGGGGGGGAGTAACGGCGATAGTGATAGCAATAGTTTGGTGAAATACCTATTGAAAATTTCTCGGCGACCGAGTTTCCTTTTAATGCCTAGCAAAACAAATGATACATCTTGAACATTTGAAGAACTATGTTATTTGCATCATTCCACTAAAAAGCATAACGAAAAATATGGCGTAACAGTAACTTTTGTAATGTCCGTTCAATTATATGCCACTTTATGATCAGTCAATGCTGCAATCCATCCCTTTGATGCGTGTGCCTGCACAGTGCACAGTGCACAGTGCACATTGTACCGCTCGTGAGTTATGCCCGTGGGAAGTGTATTTCTGCTTCCCGCGGTTTACTGAGCACTCGGCACCGGCGGCAGGCGCCTGTGGGGCAAGCAACAGCCAGCACACAAACACTTGTTACCGAGCCGTGTTTACACCTGGCAAATTTACCGCCACTACACTAACTTGTAGGCTGTATGAATACAAAAATGCAGCAGCCACAATGTCACTATAAACTATTTAAATGTTTGTAATAAATATATATATTGACATCGTTAGTGAGTACTGGCTTTACCTGGCTAGAGGAAAGTTAACTTATCAGATGTCTATATTTTTTTTACATTAACTCCACACAGGAGGCCCTGAGGAAAAAATAATTTTCCTCAGGGCCTATGTCATCTTTGAGGATGCTGTGTGGAGGGTGTTTTTGAGGAGAGGAAGGAGTGAATATTGTAGGAGGGAGGAAACACAGAGGCCGGCAAATCGCTCCACAGCCGAGCTGTTGAACTCAAGAACGAGTCGTAGAAACGACCCGTTCTCATGTGACTAATGTCAACCGTGTACAAATGTTGAGCGCGCGTTTGGCGTGTTTCCCGACTATGCACCGGTGCCGAGGGGATCAATGACGCTAGTTCCTCGGAGCATCTTCCATTGTAATACCGGTAGAACAAGGACAGCATTCCCACCTGGCGCCTGTGCTCTAAAGATTGCAATCCGTTAGTTAAATTAGGAGAATCTATCAAACGGACCGCCCGTTTCTGCACAGAGTCAAGGGTTTTTTTCAGGTATTTTGGGGCTCCAGACCAGAGGTGGCTGCCAAATTCAACCGTGGGGCGCACTTGCGATTTGTACAGGGCTAGCAGTTGTGTACTATTAAAGTATCTGCGTGCCCTGTACAGTATGCCCAGTTTCTGAGAGGCTAACTTAACTCTGGCCTCGATGGAGCCCCCGTACCTGAGCTGGTCACTTAGAGTTACACCAAGCATATCAATGGAAGGCCTGTTCGGGTATAGCTCCCGGATAGCCAAAGCTTCTGAAGAGCAAAAGCTCAGCAATATTAATTCCCAACATGTCCAAAGCGTTTGGATATTCAAACGTTCCGAGAAAGAGTTAGTTCCATGAAAATTTTGCAATAAATAGTTGACAAATGTGGCGATTTAGTTGAAAAAACATTCTGGTTTGGGATATGGACTAAGGTGTTATTTTTCGTGCACCACCAATGGGAGGTGTTCTGAGACTAGTAGAAGTTGAGAAAGAAAGAAAATGGATTAGAGAAATGTTAAGAAATTACAAAGTTATCTTCTTCAAACACAGCAAACTTATTTTGTGGCACCATTTTAATTAAAAATTAATAAAATACTTGGTTTTTACCACTTTTATTGTTTTTAAAACCAACATGTTTCGTGAATTACGCTCAGTTCTTCAGTTTTTTTATTTTTTTAAAGTGAAATTTTTTAGTAAATCCTGAAGAAGTAAGCATAGCTCACGAAACATGTTAGTTTCATAAACAATAAAAGTGGTAAAAACTCAGAATTTTATTAATTTTTAATACAAAGTTATCATTTTATTAAATGTTTTTATCATCTTTCCTTCCTTTTTCGCTTTCAATAGTTTGCATTGAATAGCATCAATTCCTCTTATTTTTATTGTTACTATTTTAACACATATCATGTTTAAATGGATTTCATGTTTTACGTAGAATTTTATAAAAAAAATTGTAGTTTTGCCTAGGGGTATTTTATCAGAACTATTACATATTATATTGTTATCCTTTTTTTACCTTTGGCCTGAAATTTTTAATGTCGTTTTTTATTTGTCCATGATATAAATTTCCTAACACTGCCAAATATGAATGCATAAAAACTGTTTATATCCTAATAAATGAAAATTAAATGGTAGGTACTTAACATAGCACTACCGATATCAAGTAACGTCAATCGTCATTCAGAAATATGGGACAAAAATACAACATTTAACTAGATATAGAAACTCTTTTGTGAAATATCATAAAATATACTAAATGATTTTCCCTTGTTGGAAATTGAACCAATGACATCTCGAATTTAACTAAATCCTTGAATAATGAATAATGCGTACACATCGGAGGTCGAACGTTTCCAAAAACCTTCGCTGAACTGTCACCTTTGATAATGTCACTGTCTAATACGCAAGGTGGTCCGGCGCTGTAAAATTAAATCAAAAGATATTCACGATTCATATGTAAATATCCGTAAATCTATTGTATTATCCTGTCAAATGACACAATCCGGCCGCAGAATTCGGGAACAATGCAGCGGGAGCGCCACCCTCCTCCCCCTCCGGCCGGGGAAATAAGCCCGTGTTTATTCTCGCGACCACTAAACTTATCCCATCACTCCGCGCGTAATACTGCCGGCCGCGGCCGCGGTGTCACTTGACGCCTGACGCCTGACGCTTGACGCTCTACCGCCACATTTGTTATCGGTAGACTTAGGACCTGTCTGCAAACTTCCAATAAGAACACGCAAGTATTTTACAATAATACTTCCATTTTATTATAAGGCTTTTTTTACATTAACTTTACGTAGGAGGCCCTGAGGAAAAAATGTCCTGGGCCTGTGTCATCTTTGGTGATTTTTTTAAATATTTAATTAAAATTAAATTTGATTATTTTATTATCAAGTTCTGAAAGTATTTTAGTATTTTTTTTTTGTTACAGCTGTTTCGGTTTACAAGATCATTTTCAAACTGTGGTTAAATCCCTATTAGGCGAGGTATTTATAAGATTTTCAATGTCAATTTTCGAAGGTGTCTATATTGATTTATTACCGGTTAAACGGAGAGTGTATTGTGTGGGGTTCGGAATCTGTTTCCCCATCTAAGGGTTGAGGTTTTATTAATTGTTTTATAATGACGTCATTGCTATGACTCATTTAAGTGCGTATAAATAAGTCGCCTAACAGTGTAAACCGAAACAGCTGTAACAAAAATACATTGAAAAACTTGATAATAAAACTATCAATTTTAATTACATATAAAAAAATTAAATGGAATTCAACGAATTAATCACAAAATCAATTAATATCTTTGGTGATGCTGTACGATGGGTATTTTTAGGGAAAGAAGGAGATGAAGTTCTGGAAAGGAAAAAGGAATGAGAGATGGTTAGGAATTTGGGGGTCAATATGTCTTGTAGTGATGGAATGAATCTATCCCTCCCACTGCGATGGGTCTGGAGAGGTCTAAGTTAAGTATCCCTCAATCAATGTCTCCCGATCCGGCAAACGCATTGGCCGCCAAGACTTAGACAAACTTTACCACATGAATCCGGGCACTCCTGCTAAGTAAAGCAGCGACCACAAACATAGCGCCCCGCTTGGGGCGACCTACGGCAGGGGTGTTGGTTATCCAATACATGTTTGCCGGGACGGCGGTACCCATACCCGCCTCCAAAATTGATAAAGGCTTTACAATTTAATAAAACCAAATAAAAAGATAAATTTACGAAATAATAAATTTAAATAAAATAAAAGACTGTGGGAAAAGCTGAGAAGTAAAAAATTAGACAATATTATGAGGTTCTGCTGTATAATTTTTTTTTTTTTTTTTTTTTTTTTTTTATTTCTATACATTACAGTATTTACCTTTATAATTTTATTATGTTGGGTGTAAGGTAGGTTTGTGAAGGTGAAACTGTGGATAGGTATTGTTGTATGTTTCGTGAACACCTCACTAGGAGAACCTGTGCTGAGATGTTTACGTAAAATGTAAATGTTTAAACGTAAATGTTTACGTATTTATTTATAATGAAGTGAGTTTTGCGATGGTATTAAGTTTTACATACATATGTATATTCTATTTTTTTCTTTTAATTTTTTGTAATGCTGCCTTTTCTGTTTTTTAGTTTCCTTCATTTTTTTAATCGAGTGAAAGATTGTTTAATGCTTTTATCGGTATCTGGGGTGTCTCTGTCCAAAGCTTGTGCTTTCCGATGAAGTTTTTATGTTGTGTGTGTACGCTCGTCTAACTAGTCTATTAATTTTAATTTGTGACTGTTGAAATTTGTTTTTTTTTATGTATTTTCGTACTGTTTTTATATTGTTTTGGCGTTTACCTAAGAAAGGAGGAAAAGGTGAAGAAAAATTGGCCTCCCGATTCCACTAACAGAGTAACTATTCAATGTATTGTACTGAAGTTGGTAAACAATCCTCTCTATTTGGAGAGTCGGGAAGACAGGAGGAGACGGGCTTCAGAGAAAGAGAGGTGGCCTCCGGATTGATTCATGGGCGGCATGTGGCGGTGAATCGGGAGCCACCGCGACCATCAATCACTGTGCTGATGGCCGCGGAGACATTGTCGTCAAACTTCTCGGGAAATGCTCCTAGGCCCGAAATAGCCATCGCCATCTCGAACACTTTGACAGCCCATAAATGAAGACTAAACCGACACTTCGCGCTTGAGGTTGCCAAGTCTATTAAGATTTTTATTGTGATTTTTTTTTTTCAAATATGCTCGGTGATTGCTGTAACCACGTACGCCACTGTTATATGATTGCTTTGTAAAATACGTTTTTTCCGCTCACTTTTGCTTTGTTGGGACCTTTCTCCCGGTTGCATTATTATTATTTTTATATATCGACACTCAAAACACACTTTTTCTTCATAAGTTTTATTATTGCTAATAATTAACTTATATTATTTTTTTGTTCTTTTCATAAAATCTTTTCTCATCCAAAACCTTACCAGTAAAATAAGTCCTTATTTTATTATATATTTTGTGTTCTATTTGCAGTAATAAACACATATAATTGTTTGTTTATACCCTAATACTACTTAGCTCTTATACATTACACTTTGTTTTATTTCAGATCTTATTATTGATAATATGTATATATATTTTAAGCTAAATTGTATTAGTTTTTTTTGTAAGTATAACACAAACTATTTCATTTATTTTAATCTTATACCTAAAGAGTTAATTGAATTCTTATTTATTCTGTTTTATTGATTTTGTAACACACATAATTAATATTGTGAATATAAATTTTCTTCTATTCATGTAAAAGCCCACCAGAGTGTAATTTTTTTATTTTTTATAGGAATACCGCACAAGAGTCCCAACTGCTCCCGCCTGGAGCCAGTGAGATTATGGCATACCCAATTGGGGTAAGTTGTGAGGCTGAAGGTAGTGGGGAGGGGAAGGAGATGGGGAAGAGGAAGGTGGGAAGTACCTGGCTATTCAGATCCGATCACCAAACACGGCTAAAGCCATTTCAAGCAACGTTTCAATTCTGAATGGTGGTCTTACAATGGCGATACTGAGAGTATCTTCCACTCTGGAACGTGCCGCAAATATACTATATATAAGACAATTTGTCTATTGTTGACTTTTCAATTTATAATGACAAATTAAACCATGTGTTGCTCTGTAAACAAAGGTTTAATTATTACTTTCACATGTAAAAAAAAACACTAATTACATTATAGTAAGGTTATAAACATAACCTGTAAACAAAGAAACGACATTTAAAGTTTATTTGTCGATCTTTTTATATTAAACAAATTAAATTATTTTCTAATCTTTCAATTGCTCAAATGTCAGTCACATAGCGAATAAACAATAATGTTGTAACCAAGACAACACATCACTGACATTTGAAAAGCGATTGTTAATTCAAACACAAAGGAATATTAGGCATTTCTAGGTAGGGATTCCTTTACAGTGAATAAATTATGAAAAAACACAAATTAATCAAAAATAATTTATTGTTATTTATCAAATTAATTTAAACAAACATAAATAAATAAACTTTATTTTCAATTTATAACAAAAGTGTTTGTTTCTTCATTTACAAGAGGCCAAAATTCATAAAAATAAATATTTTTCTAATTAACAGTGGAAATTGTATATTAGTACGGCATCTTATCTTTTTTTTGACAGTTGGACATACCTATTATCGAAACACAATAGATCCTCGTAGAAATAACGTGGAGAGCTAGAATTAGTTTTTAGGGACAAGTTAGAATTTAATTTAATTTATTTTAAAATAGCATTTAATTACACGATCACGAGTTTTTGCAATTTCAGCACACCGATTTTCAGCAATGCAGTTTTTAAAACATTGTTTTTAAGTGTATATTTACATTTTGGTGACTTTTAAGTTTAACATCAAGGTGTTCTTAATCATCCATACTAATATTACAAATGCGAAACTGCACGAGTTTGTTTACGACGCTTTCACGCATTAACCAATAAAAAGACTTTAAAAATTCATTCACCAATAGAAAGCTAAATTATATGCGAAGACTATAGTCTGTATATGATGGCAAGCTCTGGCGTTATGAAATTAGAAATATTAATATATTATATTTGTTATACGTTTTCTGTCGCTAACAAAAGCAAGTTTTTTCCATGGAAACGATGTTGATATATTTGTGGGCTCTGAGCTGGTAGGTACTCAGCCCCCTGGTCAGCTACTGCTCCAGAAAATTTAAATATTAGAATATGTTTGGTTTTTTTGGACAAGCTTCTGTTTTGGAATAAATGTCAGATAAGAGTTCCTACATTAAAATTATAATTCTTAACGATTATAAAGACTGAATAATAAATAGTGTATTTTTTATTATATTAACAAACTTCCAAATATTTAATTAAAAATAAACATCCGAAATGTTTCCGAACGAATGAACAAAATTGGATAATTATTTTTTTCTTTGAGCTAAAGCTTTATGAAATTTAGCTGGCAGGCGAGATGTTTGAAAACTGAATGTAAGGGAATGAATGTATGGAATGCGGGAGGGGGTGGGGGTGGGGAGGAGGGAGGATAATTGATAAGTTCAACCGCTACAGTAATTTCCCGTAATACCATGCGAGCGAAGCCGCGGGGAAAAGCTAGTTTATAATAAATTAAAGTGCAGGGAAAGGATTATCCATTCTGTAGTAACGATAAAATTTTATTAGTAATGAAGTTATAGGTCACGTGCATATTTCAAGATATTTAACGTAAAAGGTTATAACAGCGAGGTAAAATGTAGCATCTTTGAGAAGCGAATTAAACATTGTAATTCAGACATTAATAGCAATTAACATTATGTTTTCAATCAATGCACCACTGCTAATAATTACTGTTATGTCTGACAGGCAATCTATTCAATCAAGTCCCTAACAAACGCAGTCTATCAGACCCCGTCCAATACTGCGAGCTAATGTGAACTCAATCGCGTAATCCACGGACCGCGAACTCGGTCTGACGGACACTTTGGGATATTTAGATATTTTGATACGATGACCTGTTGTCCACTACATAATAGTCTGACAATACTGATGTCCAGGGGACGGTTACAAATTCTTGCGGAACTAATTTATGTTCGGCTATTTATCAGCTTAAAACAGACGATGCGATTCTCGGTATTTTTAGAAAGAAATGCTCCACACTGTTTTTAAAGAAAATTTTGATATTTAGTTTGTAAACACATAAGCAGCAAATTACTCGTAGAATGGGGCAGAGATAACTCCCGGATGAAATGATTGTGGCTGTCAAAATATTTGTTAGGAATTTGAAGCATTCCCTGCTTAATAATATTTATGCATGTTTTCGCTCAATAATTTCTTATATTTCAGTTGTGGGAAACAGTTGTATTTAGATTTGAATCATTTTTTCTTGCGTTTATTGTTCGGGCCTTGGATATCAGCCGGGTTATAAATACTTCACATTTGTCATATTTATTAAACTGTGCTTGAATGTACTATAAACACTTATTGTAAGGCACACCAGTGGCGGACCGGGGTGTGGGCGGTAGAGTGACAGTTTTCAAGGGAGTGATGCCTAGGAGTGAAAAACATGAATAAAAGAAACTGTTTCTCTTACAAGTTTCTTAACATGATTTAAAGAGAAGATGCACACGTTATACCTTCGATATAAAGTAATATTTAAAACCTAAGTAAAAAAAAACGTACTTTAATTGTTTTCGACCACTATGTTCTTTATAGCACACTAACTACGTTTAGGCAATCACACGTGTAAAAATTGCATAATCAAATTTCAAGTTCTAGGAAAGTTCTGTTATTATTTCATCATGAGCTGGTTGTTTTACAGTATTTGGATATATCGACCATTGTTGACGGCCGGCGTAGTCCAGCGGTAAGGCCCTTGACTCGCAATCCGAATGTCGCGGTATCGAACCCCGGCGTGGCAAATAAATTTTATTCGATTAATTTGTGTTATTTCACAATTTATTAATTTAAAATAATATAAAGTGTATTTGCGGCACGTTCCAGAGTGGAAGATACTATCAGTAATATAAGTATCGCCCTGGTGTAAGACCGCCATTCAGAATTTAAATGTTTCTTGAAATGGCCTAAGCCGTGTTTGGTGACCAGATCTGAATAGCCAGGTACTTCCCCACCCTCCTCTTCCCTATCTCCTTCTCCTCCCCACTAATTTCAGCCTCACAACACATCCCAGTTGGGGATGCCATAGTCTCACTGGCTCCAGACGGAAGCAGTTGCGACTCTTGTGCGGTATTCTTATAAAATAAAAAGAGACAGAGTAATCTTCCAAATCAATGACGGTTGCTAGTTTTCAGTTTAATGATAACATTAATGAATGAATGCGCCTGCAATACCTACCTAAATAATACTGATCTAGGGAAGAAAAAATCTAGAAAATATGTACCTATATGTTTATAAGGGGTGCCAGAAATATTGCCATTATTATTATTAGAAGTTAGTCCGCTTCTGAAGTTGACACAATGAGAAAGTGGATAAAGTCTATGTAGTCGCTTCATTGGGCGAGCTAAGCCGAGCGGCTAATCGCGCAATGCATCCGCGTCTCTGACGTCACTCACCAACTGCACTGCAACTCTGACTTCTTCTGCTTTTCAATAAATATATACATCTCGACAAACACACACATCCGCCTAGATCCAATCTCGGGCACTGGGAATTTGCAGCGAGAAAATATATCAATCATTCTGTTTTGAAACGTTCGGATTGAAGTAATCGACTGGTAGTTGATGGAATAATAGCATCGTGTCATGACAACTTTATTGCAATTTCGTTATACTGTTTTATAAAACAATCCTGAGTGATTGATCATTATAAAAATACTTGATGAATAACTGAGTTGTGACCGATACATTAACAAATTTCATTTTGGCACAATTCTCAGCTCTTTCGAGCTATTTTAGTTTTCGTATAAAAGACTTTCCAAGCATTGTCAAGTAAAAAATTAAAGCCGTTTTTATTTAAGATGCAATCATCATAATATCATACCCATCGCTAGCAAGTTAAGAATTTATATGTCGACTTTTTTTTTTTTTTTACATGAGCTCCACACAGCAGGCCCTGAGGAATTTCCCTCAGGGCCTGTGTCATCTTTGGGGATACTATGTGGAGGGTTTTTTTAAGGAAAGAAAGGAAAGGAGAGTTCTGGGAAGGAAAAAGTTATAAGGGGTGGGTAGGAATCTGGGGTTCAGTGTGTCCTGGTCATCCACCTTCAAGACCTAGACAAACCTCACCCCACGAACCCGGGCACCTCTGCCAAATCACCAAATCACTTAGAGTGACCTATGGCAGAGGTGTTGGTTATCCAATAAAGGTTCCCGGGGCGGCGGTACCCATTCCCGCCTCCCAAATTGAAATTGACTAGGCAAAATTAGTGAAATTATAGAATCATCGTAAGGAAAGGCCAATACAAAGTAACGTAACAGATAATCCAGGAAATGTCTGATAGAAGACATAGTTTGTCTAATAATAAGTAGGAGGCGGAATGCGGAGGCAAAACGAAAATTCCAGAACCGCTAATTATTAAAGGCAAACAATTAAACTATCGTTATTTGACCGGTCTGATTTATTTTATTGGGCCAACAGACTTAGCTATAAAAGATAAAATATATTTTGGTTTTGGTCTATTTCAGCATATTGCTCGCCTTACATTCCCAATGTTGTTGCCTCCGCATTCCGCCTCGTAGTAATAAGATATAACATTACAGAAAGACATTATATATTTGAGACGATTTTTCAGAAAATGTTGCTGTTCAAATCATTCAGTTATTATTACTGTAGTGGAGAAAAACTTTGAGCATCGTGGTTTCGAAACCTACTTAATACGATTGCAGTTCCGTTCTAATGATAAACAACCTTCGACAGGAGAACGTGTCATAATAAGAGGTGAAAGATTCTCTTGTTTCTTAGAAAGTTATTTGTAATGCAGAAATGTAAGCAGCGCAGGTCAAGCACTCTAATTGCGGTAATTCGCAAACAAATAGATCACACTCTAAGGTGAGGCTCGGCATCCCAGGTTCGCGAGTGTCGCGGATGCCAGTGTCAGTGTGCGTATCACTCGCCGCCTAATTGCCACAAAATAACAACGGAATCGCACGCAAACACTCACCACCACACAACTGACACGGCAACTAACACACTGATAAACAAACTCACTATAGCACAGACGCACACACTACCACATTTTAATATATCATACACGCACACACAAATACGCCCAGAGTTGGCTCAGACACCAAAACAAACGGAACGGAAGCACGCGACGCCCGAGACAAATTTCCAGATTGCGTCGCGACGTTGAAAATTTTGATTACTTACAATGTTTTTGCGTCGACGTTTTGGTATGCAGTAGATCGATAGTTTATTTAAAAGAGCTAATACGTTTATTCATTACACTTATAAAATGCATTCTTGACCGAGTCAAATTTATAGAATTAACGCGGAGCCAAATTCACGTCAATAAATAATATGCAGTTGCAATAAAATACAATATCTATTTAAATTTGTTTAAATCTTTCATTTTGAAGGTTTGGATTGTATCTATTAGATCTGTAGTACGCTGCAGCTGAATCGCTAGTCCAACTTATGTCGTATCAAGATCGTCTTCGACGTTCTGTTTAGCGTTCTCTTTGTGCGCATTTGTAAGGATGATCTAAATCCAGAATGTCAATTGTCATTTTAGCTACGACTGCACTTTCCTCGCAGTTAATCCTTCAGACTTCAGTCATGGAATTAGCCGGCACGCTAATATCTCTTGATGGCGAATGGCGTGCGTCTCTTCTCCGGTTATAATAATAATAATGTGTCGGTTCTATTGCAACTCAACATGCTTCAGTTTACTGCCGGTATAGTTTACATCGGTGTTTAGGCTCTCTTGTTTCACTTACAATGTATTATTCGCGAAGCTTTGATTGTCCAGTTTGCTAAGTAGGTATTTATACCGCGAAGACGTTGCAAAATACATAATACTTGGCAGTGATAAGTTCTGGGAATAACCGCCTGGTTTGTTTTAATAGCAGAATTAACATCAAGGTGTTAATGAAACGGGTAGTTTGAATAGATCAGTGACCGTGCTGTCACATTTTCACCACTTCAGAGCAAATTTTAGATCATTGACCATGCTGTCATTAATTCACTAGATACACTAAATCACTGACCATGTTCATGATATTAAACCTAAAGGAGTTAAAAATAAATCTATCATCACCAACCGCGCTGTTATACCGTCACTAGTAAAGAATAAATATTGGATCATTCATTGTGCTCCTGTGTCTTCACTAGATGAAAGCAAATATGGACGCCAGAAGGTCTATTTCAGTTCTACTTAAGGATAAGGAATTATCCTTAACCTTAAAATTAACGTCTTTTTCGCTGTCATCAAAGAGAACTGCGAAACGCTATTACCGAAATCTAGGTAAGGTTAAGGACAACTCCCTAACCAGAGAACCGGAATCGCCCCTACACTAATTAGACGCATATTTCTGTATGTAATGTAATCCCTAGAGCCTATAGAGGCTCAATAAAATATATATTTTACAATTTATGTCTCTGTGAACTGCTAAAGTGCGGATTGCGGATCAGTGCAGATGGTGATAGACACTTTAACGCTGTCCGAAACGTTGGCTGAAGACGGGGATAGCGCAACACGGCATAACACTCCAAAAATATTTTTGGGCGTGAAAATCTAAAATCATACCAGGTATTTATTATAAAAGTTATTATCACTTTGTTTAAAAAAAATTGCATACAAGAAATATTATTTTTAAATTAATGCCAAATGCTGTTTGATGGGATTATTTCTAATTTTTCGGTGGCGTCTACGGTAAACTTTTAAATGCAAATAAGCGTGGTATTCTCTTTCTAACACTGTGTGCGTCATGTAAATACGGGCAACGGACATTCATTTATCTTGTCCATACCATATTGACTGGTCAGTGGTTGAGTGGGCATCGCGTTTGGGTCTCACCCGGGCGTCCCGTGTTCGATTCCTCACCTGGCTAAGCCCTCCATCACAACACAAGCAACATTTTCGGCTTTCTGTGGTGGTAGTAGAAGATTTTCAAACATTGTTGGGTTATTCGTAACCCGGGAATGTTTGTCTTTCTTTTTAAAAAAAAATATATATATATTTAATAAGATGCCAATTAACATAAAAATCGAATCATATCAATCGTGACATTCTCGTCACGCATTCACCAGCTTACTCTCCAAGTCAAGCGTGCGTAAAGAAGTTTTACTTCAAAAAAAAAAATACAAAAATGGCTTTTCCGAGTCCGCATTGCCTGTGAGAAATATCTCACAAAAAGCTCTACCCCTCGTCTACGAGAAATATGTTCTTTCAGAAATGCTGTAGGGTTTTAAGCATTATTGGCCTGTACTTTAATAGGCATAATTCATCACATAATTAATGTGCAACTTCATTTCAACATTGAGTCGACTCGAATATGGTTCGAGTAGCATTTATTCTGCCAATTCACCAAATCAGCAAATTGGAAACCAGATGCGGTCCTCCGCTAATTGAACAGCTTAAATCACAAATTAAATTAACATTTCCCCGACACTGGGTGTAAATCAGAATAATTTATTCCCCGAATTAGTCCAAGGTGTGGATCAATAAAATCAGACAATGAAAGAGGCCGTACGCGAACGCTAACAGATACTCGGAAGAACGAGTCTTCGCGTCAAATGTGCAATAATTCTAACCCTAACTGCGACAGATCACGCCACGGATCCACTCTGCAATTAATCTGAGTCGGTCCTTCCCACCGATCGAAGTTACTGGCCAACCGTTTCGGAATGTTACAAGTTACAACCAAAAAAATAAGAAACAGTGATTGGAACTTTATGGATAAAATGAACAGATATTGTGGTTCCAAGTCCTGCTGTGTAGATTCATACTGTAGTAGAAGTCGCACAATTTAACCTCAATAATATAATAAATATGTTTACAGGATGTTGCTGGACGTACTTGACTTACTCGTACATTAACAAGAGTGGAAGATACTCTCAGTATCGCCCTGGTGTAAGACCACCGTTCAGAATTGAAACGTTTCTTAAAATGGCTTTAGCCGTTTTGGTGACCAGATCTGAATAGCTAGGTACTTCCCGCCTTCCTCTTCCTCATCTCCTTTCCCTCCCTACTACCTTCAGCCTCACAACATACCCCAATTGGGGATGCCATAGTTTCACTGGCTTCAGACGGGAGCAGTTGGGACTCTTGTGCGGTATTCATATAAAAAAAAATATTTAAAAAAAACAGTGATTCCTGACATTATTTGGAGTAAAAAATGCTAACTAAATTGTCTCCGATGACTTTTTGAGTTTTTTTTTTAAATTTCTGTAAAATAATTATTAATGGCTTTAATAATAGTCGCGTTTTTAATGTTATACAACTCATAAACAACACTTGCTTAAAATTTTTAAAAAAATTGCTAGTGAGGTGGTAACTGAAAGTAAATGGTATTTTGTGAACACGTCAACAGGAGAACCTGCACTGAGGTGTTCGCGTATAAAGTGTTTTTCTGCCTATATATAGAACACGTTTAATAATTTGGAACACACCTTAGAAGCAAACATGATATACGGGATAAAAGGTTCAACAACAATAATATCAAAACGAAAATATGAAAGAGGTTCATCATGACTTAAACGACAAACTTTAACCGGTGATTCTTGAGTTCATCTGAAGTAAAAAATTTAAGTGGCACACTAGTCACCGGAGACTTTTTTTCACCTAAAAACGTAAAAAAATACATTCCTTGGTGGTGAACAGTCAGGATTGGTGAGGGGGGTTCAATGGGTTGATTGGGTTGGTTGCTCACTCGGATGAGTGACCAATTGTTGGAAATTCAACTTTTTGTGTTTCGCCTGAGATCAAAATGCCATCTGCATTTTAAAATTCAAATAAGTTCAGGAATCACGCTGAAGTTTGTCAGGTGTGTCCTGACACACCATGTAAGAAAGAAGGAGATTCAATGCGAAGTAATGCAAAATCATGTGTTTTTTTACAACATCCCCACACAGGGAAAAATCTCCAGGGCCTATGTCATCTTTGGGGATGCTGTGTGGAGGGTATTTTTAAGTAAAGCGGTAAGAGGAAGTTCTGGAAAGGAAAAAGGTTTGTGAGGTGGGTAGGAATCTGGGGGTCAATGTGTCCAGGAGACGTATGAATCCATCTCTCCCTCTATAGTGCAAAGCGATGGGTCGAGAGAGTCCGGCTGAAGAGGTCTAGATTCTCCAGCCGGACTCTGGAGAATCTAGACCTCTCCTCCGCTGGCACTGAGGCACTAGCGAGGCACTGTAGGCACTGGAGAGACTGAAGGGACTAGCTTTCTAGTGCCTCCAGCAGTCTCTCCCGATCCAGACTGCCACGCATTAGGTGAGAAAACGCATTCGCCACCAAGACCTAGACACCAAACGTAGCGAACCACTTGGGGGGAACTATGGCAGGGGTGTTGGTTATCCAGTGGATGGTTCCCGTTGCGGCGGTATTCATACCCGCCTCCCAAATTGTATTTTCGGTTTGAAAATTTGATTGCCAAGAAATATTATAGATATTTTAATAAAATATTTGGAATCTTGGCATTTGCTTCAGTTCAGCACATTTCGGGAAAGTCTTTAAAAAATTAAAATATCAGGCCTTAAAAAACATGCTTTGAAATGTAAAATCTCCAGCGTGCGAACCTCTTTTCGGATATTGGTTAATTGTTTTATGGAAAATAAAGTTCAGATCGGAAAACATATTGATATTCATACCTGAACTTGACAAAATAAAAATTATTTAATCTTGCGAAATAGTATTTTACGAATTGGATCCCTTTAAAGGTGAAAAGTGGCTAGCTCTAATGGAATCATTTTGAGATACTGGATTACATCAAAGCTTGAATTAGATATAAAATTAAACAAAGTATATATTTTTTAGTTGTAATTTTGCTTTACCTGTTTAAAAAACTGGTTTTGCTTTCGTATCATACTTATGTGCTGATTTAATTAGAAATCTCAATGTTGTGAATATACAAAATTGCCATTATATGTCGTTCTAAACTTAAGATTCAGCAAAATAAGTAAATTAAGTACTTGAACCGGGTTATGTCAAGAATAGACAATAGGAGAATATTATGAATACTGTGATTGAAGAATTATATGAGCGAGAAACAACATAAAAGTGTGGTTTTTACGGTACAATTTTATTATGTTGTTCTTCACGCGCAGTTAATATATTTTACACTATAGTCTAGAATTCTAGAAGATATACGAAATTAGAATAATACCGAGTATATGATATGATAGACGAGTTCACACGTATAACTTACGTTTCATATTAGTTTAATTATTCCGAGGGAATGTTGTTTTTCGCTTTTACACGATCACAATCGTTTCCGGGGGCAATAAATTGTGGTAGAAGTCACTTCATATCCGGTGGATTTTGTTTGATGAATGCTCAGGCAGTCCCGGTGGCAGACAGACCTGACGGTTTGGTAGGGAGAACCAATCGCTTGGCCAAAACGCCGCATTCTTACAACTCACTAAACTACAAGACCAGGCACCACATAAACTACTTTGCTAGCCTCAAACTACTAATGCCGGAGGATTAAAAATATAAAATATTGATTCGGATTTTATATCATAGTTTTAGTTTATTTTATTTCATTTCGCTTTTCGAAAGTAGTTATCAAATGATGTAAATGGTAGAAAAAATTTACATAAGAAATGATTTTTTTATAGTGAACTCAAAGCGCCGTATCCCCGCATAAAAAGAAGAATATGGAGAGATGTGTAATTACGAATGTTGGAGAGAGCGCGCTTATGTTAAAAAGGGTAAAATTGAAGCGAAAATTGTCAAAATGTTTAATAAAATACGACTCGTTTAAAATAGATCAAAAATCTCGTGGGGAATGTCTAAAATAGCGTTTAAAGAAAGACTGTGATTTTTTTCATACATATAACTTCTAAAATAAGTGAAATGAGCGTGTTTATAATAATTTTTGGAGCATACTTTGCTATTTTATTCTATCGAGGGAATTTCATATAATTTGCTTTTCGGCGTGGAAAATGTATAGATATTATCTTCAAAATTAACATAATATATATTTTTTAAGAGTTTAAAAACTTCAAACGTTTAAAGTACATGTGTAAGAAATCGGTAGAAATTCGGGTAGCGGCAGCTTAAGGATTTGAGATAATTTCAAGCATTTTAGTGATTTTACCATAGGTTTTAAATTTAATGACAGTTGATCTACGTATCCATATTAATTTCTTTGTTAATCTTGATAAGATACAAATAATAGATGCCTACAAGATACAAATATATATTTTTAATGGAATAATATGTCAGCATTACAAACTTTTTTGAGAGCAACGTTCGTGATAAAAGGACAATTAAACGTTGTAAAAAACAAGGTTTTTATACTAACGTTTTAACGGTGGAAAGGTGTAGAGTAAAGAAAATAGAAGAAAATTCACTACAAGAATACGTAGGCAATTTCTTAGTTAAATAGTCATAGTCTGCATATACTCGTTTATTATATATTTAAAAAAAAATGATTAAATAAATACTTAAATATGTTTTAGTTTTCTAAGAAAACGTTAGATATAGCGCCATAGAGGTAATATTAAATATTATTATATAGGAAATGATATAACAAAAAGAGTCAGTGATATAAATTTAATACTGGCTGACCGTGCATTTTCCTTCATCAATAAAAAATACGTGATGCTCATAACTTTCATAAGTATTTTTTTTTTATTCATCCTAATTTAGGTACAAGACTGACCGGCGACTGCGGCAGGTTGAAACGGGTTAGTTAAAAAATTAAAAGTGGACTAAATGTAGATATGTTAGATATTGACATATTGATCCGCTGCAGATACCCACTCGTTCCTGCTGGGATTACTAAACCAGCAGATTAAATATTTTCCACTTCCAAAATATTCTCAAAACTAGTTGTTTTATCGAAACACTTAACACTACGGCATTCCATTTCTATTGAATTTCATTAATGATAATAATTTTAAGTAGTCAAAGTCGGCGTTAAATTCTGGTCAATAAATTCCGTCGATCGGCTTCTTATAATGAAAGCGCCGACAGGAATATCACTGAGAGTTGCGCTATCCTCGAACCGATGCGATGCTGCCATAAAATGCGCCTGTCGATATGACCGCTGCAGGTAACTGCAGGTCTGTTGTGATAATGAAGAAAGGCCTTTGCCTCCGAAGCTCACACATGCAACGGGTGGCCAGCAATTTTTTTTTAAATAGTATTATTTGTACATAAAATACTTTAACCTGCTTAACCACTGCAGGTCTCCCGGGGACTGCTGCATGAAGTCGATACCGACAGCTTCAAGCGGTGACTGTGTTCCCCTCCCTCCACACAGCGTCCCCAAGGATGACATAGCCCCTGAGGGAAATTATTTTCCTCAGGGCCTCCTGTGTGGAGCTCACGTAAAAAAAAATCATGTAAACAATCCAACAAAACAAAACAGCAATCCAATTATTTCAAATATCGATTGCTTGCAGTTGACCGTGTAAAGGCAGGGAATTCGAGGACTGCTGCAAGTAGTCGATATCGACAATCGAAGTAAACATAACAAAACCAAACAGTGTATTTTGAAAAACGTCTGCTCGTAGCAGCTAGTTTACCCCACGTCAACTTTGCGGGTAAATATATAAATATATTACACATTTTTAGTACCGCTTTTATAGTTTTGACTAACTTGTTGATTTTGAACCCTTAGATCATGGTGTTAAAACGAGGAAAGGGTATTTTAAATATGCAATAATAAAAAATATTCTTATGTGCAGATCGGCAAATTAAAATTAGCATTCGGTGGGAAGGCCCGAGAACGAGACCAAGTGACTTTTTGAAATGACTTCTTTGGCTATGTTTAGTGACCAGATCTGAAGACCCAGGAACTTCTCAATTTTCCTATTCCTTTATCTCACCCGATTCCTTCAACCTCACAACAACTCCAAATGTTCAATCTCACAGTTTCACAGACTCTGGGTAGTTATTTTATTTTTTTATTATTTGATTGCCACCTCGCTAAACCGGTAAGCATGGAAGTTCGTTAGAACATTCACACCTCGAGGATTTTAAATCTGAAGGTTTTCTTTTTTTTGTATTTCTTGGGCATTAACAATTTCGAGACATTTTTATGCAGAAAATTTAAAATTAAAGTAACAAATGTACATTGATAATCAAAACTCTTCAAAAACAAAAAATCTGAAGATTTTCTCCCACATTATATTTCACTTAAATCAACTAAGATCAGAGAGATACGTTTCACTGGACCACCCGACATTATTATCTCTAAGTATGACTCTCATGCAGGTCCGCGAAGTGCAATGGGCTGTTTTCGCTGATGAAAGTATGGGAGATAATGTGACCATCGTTTCACACAACACAACGCAAGTTTACTGCCTTTAAGCAAGTAGACTCGTGTGTACCTTTTATACAGTCACATTTTGTTTTAAACATGGTGTTGTCTTATTTTTTGATGGAGAAACGGATAATTCAAAGCTCAATAGCGAATGATTGAAACGATGTTTCAATTGTTACCTTGACTTTGAAATTCTGGACAGAAAAATCTACACAAATTTCATAACGCCAAACCTCACCAGAGTGCAGATATTCTGCTTTTTAGCTAAGAAGCCATTTTTATTGGTCGCTTATTAATAGGTTATTTTCACATTATAACATTTATTAGTTGCGGCCATAAAAATTCTTGTACGGTGTGCAAAATATTTCACATATTTTTACGAGCAGGTGAATTTTGGATAGAAAACCACATGATGTACGTCAAAATTTGTATCTCTACCACAGGATATACGTCAAAGTGTGTACATCTACCACATGAGAGTACCTTTACTACGTACATCCCGGTCTAGCCCCGCTAGTCCGGTGTCCCGGCCCACGCGATGCCAGGCTACCAGAAAGCCGAGAGATAAAATCACGGAAACCACATCGTAATTACACTTACTCGCAGAAGCTGCGTTGTGTTTGTTCGCTGCTATCCATTAGATGTACGATTATTAAAATCGAAACAAAGTGAATCCGTGTAAGGAAGGCTGTAGTTTATCCTAGTAGCGGTAAATATCCTAAGCGGTCCATGTAGGATTATTTAAAAAAAAAACGCGTTTTATATCGATATACCGACTTAACGGATTTCAGAAATGCAATAAACCTTTCAAACTTTACAGCAGAACATATGTTTAGATGTCGAATAACTCTGGAACAGTGAGATCTAGCATTATTAAATTTGTTCAGCTTTTTCTATTTGGTATTTTTAAGGTGATCCAATAGTCTAGGAAAAAAACGAAATCTGAATCCACGCCTCTTTTTGGGAAGAGTTTAAAAATACTTGAGAAAAAGCTTTTGTGAAGGTTGGAAAAGGTATTTGATACATTTTTTTATAGGTTGATTTCGTAAAGGCCTGTAAAAAACATTAACTCCTTTTTAACGCATTGTTTATTGTAATAACAAGGAAATTTAAAATTGATTTAGCGGAACCAAGCGACGCGGAGTCTAGGACGTCTATTCCCCTTCGCAGGCGGGGCGTAACTGGTACGAAATGGGTGTGCCAAGTGCACGGTTCTTGTGCAGATGGCATAGGTTCACTTTAAAATTCCAAATTCGTAGAGTGCTGGGCATATTGATTGATGTCAAAAATAACAACGAGAAAATGCATTTTTTTTTGTGAAGTTCGGGCGTAAACATCATTTTATTTTGCGATTATTATAAATGAAACTGAATTTGCCACATTCAACAATAAAACCATATCCGAAAAGGGGTTTATAAGTAGGAGAGTTTGCACTTGAAAGCGTTTTTTTTATATACCTAATACTTTATTAATACTTATATACATCTATAATACTTATATACATCTAAACGATCAAATTTTCAAAACAAAAATACATGATTTTGTATGATTTTGCGTTATTTCGCATGGCTTCATCTTAAAGTAAAATCAATAATTTTCTTTCGCTTTTTTTTAGTCAAGAGATATGAAGACATGATATATCAAATTAGCTCTGAAAAAATAATAGAGACGCCACTATTTTGTGTGATACATATTTTTCATATGATGCATGTTATGCTTTAAAAAAGCTGCTTAAATCTGCTTAAACAGGTTATTAATACTAACAAGAAAAAAACAGCTATCCTATTGTAAGATCAAAATGAATCCAATAATATTTTTACGACCATATTTACGTAAAATTTTTACAACGAAAGCACGATTTAATTTTGATATAAATATTGAAAACTCATATCGCAGGAATTCTAATTAATTTACCACGAGCGCTATTATTAAAATATGCACTAGACATGCTACTTTTCGCGTGCAGATTTATTAGCCTAACCGCTTGTTTAATGTAATATTTTCCACAGTAGTTCCGAAACGATCAGGACGTGTGCACACAGCAGCAATGTTCCTCGGCGGTTAAGAGCTTACACATGAGCACGATTCGATTTATGATAGCCAAAGAATTTTATTACTTTGATAAGATTTTCAACATTAACCAGTTTAGAGTAAGCACCCGTGACGTGGAAACGCAGCTTTACACGTAAAGATAATAAATAATTCGCTAAACTAACGGTTAACAGTTTTCAGAGAGGTTGTCCGTAATTTAAATACATATTTGATTTAATTTATGATTTACTCATCTCGCCAACGTGACGCGAATTATTTATTGCCTGAGATGCAAATTATTAGCGAAATAACGCTACTCTGATATGAATGTTCCCACATCGACACGCTCCAGGGGAATCTGGATTGCCACGGTGTATTTACAATATTTAATAACAGGTAATGTAGATTTTTAATAAACAATCTTAAATAAAGAACAATGTACTAAACAGAAAGCACCAGACCTTTTAAAGGAGCTCATTCTAGACATTAGGATATTTTTCTGCTTATCTTTTTTTTACATTAGGTCCACACAGGAGGCCCTTTTTTTTACAAAAATTTTTACAAAAAAAACTGAACTTTGGGATGAATCTGGGAGTCCTTGTGTTCAGGAATGACGGACGTATGAATCCATCCTTCCAACTGCGGTGCAAGGCGATGGGTTGAGAGAGTCCGTCTGGAAAGGTCAAAAGGCCTCCCTCAAACAATCTCTACAGATCCGGCCTGCCACGCAGCAGGTGGGCAGGCGCATCCGCCGCCAAGACCTCGACAAACCTCACCCCATAGACCCGGGCACCCTTGCTAAGTCACCATAAGTAGAGAACCACTTGGGGAGATCTATGGCATAGGTGTTTTTTTTTTCTTTCAGCAAGAAAGTTCTGTTGCAATGTCGCTATTAGTGTTTTTTTTTGTTGCGGGGGTAATAATTAGATTACGGTTAAACGCAATACACGTTATAATCTACGCGTTTCTATGGCGCGAATTCAATTATTTTAGGTTAAAACACTTTTTGCAAGTTACGCTTCAAAAACATATTAATATGAATTAATTGTTTGCATCAGTACATACGAATATGCATCATTATACGTGAAGAAAAACTTTGTACCCCTTTTTACGAAAATTGCGCGCACTTATAGTTTATATAGAGAAGGAGTGCAGAATGCTAATTTTTTTTTTTTAATGATACATAAAAATTACATTAAATCAAAAAAAAAAACATTACACATTAAATTAATTATGGTCGAGTTTCGACCATTTGGCGACCACTAGTATGAGTAAATAGTTTTATCCATAAACAAACTCAAATCTTCCAAACAAGGCTAACAAATACAACATTGGATTGACTCACCGATGCAGTATTGTATTTGTCAGCCTTTCTGTAAACATTTGAGTTTTGTCCATGGACAAAATATTTGATGTGTATGGGCATTTGAACGGGCATAAACAATTAATTCATCTTAATATTTGAAGCATAACTTGCAAAAAGTGTTTTTACCTAAAATAATAATATTGGCGCCATCTTGGAACGCGAAGATTTTAACGTGGTTTTAAGGTTAACAGAACACTTAACAAAGGGTACACAGCCAATCAACTATGAGAACACCGAATTATAATTTTAAAACAAGTACAATCTCCTTGTGGTACAATCAAGTGAGTATGAAGGTACAAGTTCGGAGCAACAAATTTTTCCTCCCCTAAACTTCGACTAAAGCACGCAACACGTAGTTTTAGGAACATAGTTTTACAAGCTTAGCACAACTTTGTTTTCTTTGTGAGTATTATCAAAACATTACCTCTCTGAAAGCAGCAAATTGTATTAGAATCGCTGATTTTAAAAAAAATGGGCCTAGAAGTATATTTTGACAGTCTTCATTTTTAATACATATTTTAATGTGCAGTTGTTATTTTACCTGCTAATATCAGACTTTTTTTTTTACTGAGCGTAGCGAACTTCTGTTTCAATTCGACCATACGACGTTATAAATTATAACGTTTTTAGATTTTCACGGTCGAAAGTATTTTCGTATTTGTTTTTGGGGTTTTATGCCGTGTTGCGCTACCTCCTTCTTTAGCCAACGTTTGGGACAGCGTTACAGTGTCCATCATCATGGCAGATGTGTAATTGGACACTGTAATGCTCTCCGAAACGTTGGCTAAAGAAGGAGGTAGCGTAACACGGCACGACACTCCAAAAATAAATAACGAAAATTATAAATTATGTTTGTAAATTTGTTTTTTACGTTCCGGTTCCGATTTCAAGATGGTGGCCGTTTTAACGGTTCAATAAAGATTTTTTTTCAAATAGGAATCGTCGTAGTGTTTTTTTAATTAATTAGGTGGTTATTCAGGTATCTACTTACAAATCTCATGATTTCAGAGGAATTTTGATTTTGGTTTAAAATAAGTAAAAATTAGATTCATAATTTGTTTGGAAGTGAGATTCACAGAACTACCAGTTGTAATGTTATTTCTCGTATTTTCGTTTGGTTACAGCTTTTTTCCAATCAAATCGGTTTTCCACGTGGAGGCTTTTTCTGATGTTTAAATCTTGATCAAATGATACATAATAACGACCGTACGATGACAGGAATCACGAAGTTTCCTAGAGATCTCATCGGAGAAGTGAGTAAACAATAGCTTTGTACCGAAAGAAATACCTGATTCGAATTGCATTGATACGGGCGTCCAGTTAATTTACCAAACTTTATCTGATTGGTATATCTAAGTCGGTACAATAATCGGTTCGTTTCAAACGATCTGTCGAGTCTATTGTGGTGAGGCTATTTGACAACTCTCCCATTCATCATCACAAAGAACAAACTCAAGGCAATGTCCATCAAGCTGACGGAATAGATAGTCATCGGACGGCCAGTTAGAGATATACCCTGATCACTGATCATCCGATTTGTATTATTCGGCAGAGGCAAGCGCTATGCAATTCTCCTGGATAATTTCATCGATTGAAGGCCACATCAGTTTCCCATGGCACTCAGCATTTTTAAACAAGTATGTTACGACTATTAAAGAATGCTGCCTAAAAATGTTTCCTTTTGGAACACCGTAATTGACTGAGCTTAGTCTTTTGACTCAATCGCTTAGCATTTGGATTTTTACTAACAACCCTTTCCAGTAACTTTGAGAGCAAGGAAAGCTATGGGCGGTAAATGGAAGAATCGAAGCAGTCCCCCTTCTTAGGGATTGGGTGGGCGTTCGCCTTTTTACAAAGATCTAAGAGGTTTAAACAATTTTGAGAGCATTGGAGATAATTCTGCAGAACAACTCTTAAATACCAAGGCAGGTATTCCGCCAGGCTCGCTGGCTTAGTTGACAAACTCTCGTTTCAAGACCCGGAGAACCTCCTTGTTCTGGATCTTTAGTTACTTCATTTGGAAACCACAGTTCAGAATGGAAAATGTAGTCTCTTCTCTTACAGGGATGAGCGAAAATTTTGGCAATTCTTGATTCTTTTCGGCAATTCTTTGGTCGTGGTCGCTGACTATAAATTTGTTTATGTGTCCGGTCAATCCTGTCAAGATGGTAGCCGTATTTAATAGTAACTTATTGTTCCACCAGAGCGCATGAGCGTTGCGAGATGTAAAATCTGAGTAATCAAGACTACGCGAAGTCTACTGTTCGAACAGTTATTTATTTATTTATTTCAAAAACACACGGCACAACATGTGCCATTAACATAAATTATATTATACATGTATTACAATACAATAACAAAACGAAAGTAACAACATAAATCAAAGTTAAATATAAAAACAAAAGGTAAAAAAAGGAGTTGAGGTAGTAAGCAGTAAGTAAAAAGTAAGATAGATAAATGAAAGTATAAAGTGAAAGCATAAATTATAAAATATAAAGTATAATGAAAAGTTAGAGATTGAAATAAAAAGTTAAAAGGTAGGAAATAATACAGTCAAAAGAAAAATGTATAGACTATAAGATAGATATCTTAAAAATAATAAAAAGTACAAAGTTATATATATTAAAAAAAAAGTGTAATAAGTAAAGAGTAAGAAATGCTCTTAGGAGCCAAAAATTTAAGATAATATAAAATTACCAAATATAAAAGGTATCACTGATTATGATATGTTTCTAATCCATAGATATTGGGAACGCACATACAGTTGCGTATACATACATTTGTCTACAAAGTTAATAATAGCGAGTGTGTACTGGTAGGACTTGATTAGTGATTATATTATGATTACATGGTAGTAATAGCAGACAAATTCTGTTTTATGCATCTTTTGTATGATGACAGACTTATATTATTACTTATTAGTTATACAACTAATACTAGACATACTTACACTTTACATAATAACTGATACTATTGGCAGTTAAAATCCCGCTCTGCTGGGCCCCGGGCGGCTGGCGGCGCGACAGTAGCTTTGTAACAATCTTCACGTTCGAAAATGGTTTTACATAAGGCGCGACGTCAGAGATGTACTGAAGTCGGGTTCTAAAGTTTCAACCGTACAGACGCTAGCGTATTAATTAATTGGTAACTATTACTTTGTTATTAAAAAGCGAAAAAGGACGTTAATAAATAATAATAACTAAAAATGTGAATTTAATTAGCGGAAGATTCTGTAAACCTCTCCCTGGTGCTATAATTAGGTACCACTATTTTACATTAAATTTAAAGCTTTCCTGATTTCGCGATTGCTTTATTTCATTTGGATGTGAATAATTATAATAAGCTTCTATCCTTCCGCTTCCTCCTGTTTCTTAACCTCCCCCGTTTCTATCTCCATCTATCAAGGAACAGGCAGAAGGAGGTTTATGACTTCGTATTTTATTAAATCAATGTAAACGCATTATTTTACTTCCTATCCTTCAATCATAATATTATTACAGTGATGCAGGTGTTGCATCATTAAGTCTTTCCTGCTTTGCCCAGGGAAGGTACTCGCACAACCTGAGCAAACTCGTGCCCTCTTATCTTGATAGATCTCTATAAACATTAGATGGCAAAACTAGATTTTCTTCTAAACGGTTATGAATCCTTCAACATCCCGAGTGGCCGCTCCACGGGCTGGGCTGGGGCTGGTGGCCGGATTGATGCCGCATAAATAATATCTGATGGATCGATAATTTCATTTCTCCGTACACGTGATGGTCCAGATGGAAGATAATGGCGTCACGGATGCTGCGGGAAGTGGGAGGGCGGGACGGCGGCGCATGAAGATGACCGGAGCGAAACCGATTTCACGATAGCGGAGGGCATCGGAAGATATCCAGCAATCCACCGACAGATACGAGGAAAATTCATAAAAAATAATATATATTTGTACAGCGTTTGTGTGCCGATAATATGCATTGGTCAGATATGTATAAACTTTTTTTCCTATATAAGTACACTTAGATTTCATGATTAAAACATAATATTATCTTATGGATTTACACGATGCTGTTTTCATCCACTTTCGATTCGTAAAGATTCAAGATGAAAAAAGGACGTGTCCTTTTCGTCCTACCGATTTTTGTTACAGTTTAAGATGGCTGACGTGATTATGTGTTACCTGTCATTGTTTTACATAACTATTTATATTTTAAAATATTAACAATGTGATATCTATCACTTGTAGTTACGAGTAATTTAAAAATGCGCTTCAAAATCTAAAATACCTGGTTTCGGCTTTGATTTCAACGTGAAAGAATAATATTTAATTTCGGTTGTCTGTGCTGTGCATTAGATATTAGTCGTGCGTGAAATCTGGTTACAAAATTTGCCTTGAATTTAAGTGTCATTTTCAAAACTTTAATCAGTTGTGAGAAGACTATAGATTAGCGATAAAATACCTACCTTTTATAATAAATAATATTTTAAAATTGCAACTGATTTTTCAAGAATTTAGATTATACAATGATGTTCACGTCCGCGCTAGTATTTTAATATAAAATTTTCTAAATGTTTCAGAATCAAAGGTTTCTTCAGTATTTTTTTTCATTCTTTAAATTTTTATGTAAAAGTAGTAATTTGAACAAAGGCAAATATTTTTATTTAATTAAAATGAGGCCAAAGGAGTTTTTAACAAAGGATTATACTATTGAAAATATGGATTACATAAAACCCTTAGTTCCAAAAATGGTTAACTGAGATTTATGGTTTTAATTTAATTTAAAGAAACATAATTAAAAAATATTTTCTAAATAAGCCCTCATAATATTAAATTATAGCTACTTTGTTTCGAATTTATTATAGAAGGAATTATGTGCACTATTCATTTCACACAAAAGATCTAAGTGCATTAATTAACTACTGTGGCCGAATCTTTTTCTGATTTTTCTGTTTCAAATTTTCGTTTGAGAATCGCTAATATTGTCTTCCATGATTAAATATTTATTTAGTAAATTTAACGGTCTTGTTGTCATTGTCTATATTCATCACAAGAACAGCAAAAAGCGAGCTATTATTGTGAAAGAGTAATACACAATGATATCTCAATAATAACTATCATTGTTAAATGAAACTGGTGGTTCATGAACTTCGGCAGATCGATCACGGCCCGATTATGACGAGATTGGACCACAATGCTCCCATCACTTCACACAATTAGACGAGGCGGCGGTCTCTTTGTACCCCCTCCCTTATACCCCCAACTGTCCCCCGGGGGGGCTGCCACTCACCCCCGGCCCCATTAACTCTGCGTGTCACTGCATGATCTCATTGTTTCCGTGGTTATGCCATCGATATCTGTGCAATACTCTTGGAGCGATTTACCTGTCGGCAGTTGCAGATAACTGGTTACCGGTACAGGCACAGGTGCCTGAATCCTGTTCCGGTTCCGACCACTCTCAAATCGCTCTGGACTGTTATTATTGAATTGATTACGCCATTATTCGTGCTTTGTGTTATTAAGACTAATTCTGCGCTGCGGCTGTTGAACGACCTTTCAATGAGCATTGATTTATACATTATTATGTTCGTGCAAACGTATATAAGTATATAAAGGACACTGAATGTAAGTGGATTTATTGGCATTTATAACAATAAGCATAAAGGCATTGAGGTGTTTTAGAATAACAGCAATGAATATGATTGCCAACTATTCAAACTGTACTGACAGTCAAGTAGGTAAGTACGTATGCAGATATTTCAATCATGGGAACAGGAAAATTAACTATTTACTATCGCGGATAAACTATGATTTTCTATCAACCCAAAACATTAATTTCTGTTTATTGGTGCTGCCGGGTTTGAACTCTAAAATCCTACGTTAACCGGGCGACCGCTCTAAACAACTAAATAATGTAGATGATGTCAGGGAATGGCATATTTTAATTTTTGCGACTACCAGAATTATTTATTTGTTTCGTTTGTGCATTTGCATCGTAGGTACATAATACATCAAAACTCTAATATAATAAACCTACTGCATATTCATTAGTACGTACTCCATATATGCACGTAATTTTTTCGCATTATTAGAAAAAATATTCGTTAAGACCCAACATCCCGAATTTCTACCGATTTATAACATATTTCTTTTGAACACTTTAAAATCCGCAAAGTATGCTACGAAAATTATTAAAAACACATTTGGCTCTATTATTTAACATGTTTCAGGTATGAAAAAAAATCACAATATTTCTATTGGCTAATTTAAACATTTGTCGAGAGATTTTTGCTCCATTTTAAATAAGTCATGCTTTATTAAATATTTTCGCTTAAGGCAGAATTCTAGTCGAGAAAAAAAAAAACTTTTTTTTTTCTTCGTATATCCAAAGTTTAAATATTCAAAAATTTCGCATTATTTTAAAAGTTAAAACCATTTTAATGTCGCGGTTTAGACGTAAACTAACAACTAACCAGATACTAAATAGAACAAAATTTTTAACGCATTTTTCTCAAAACCCCTTTTTTCGAGACGGTTGACACGATATCTCAAGTTCTACTAAACCAATTTACTTGAAATTTGGCGTGAGCCTTCTCTATACATTATTTTATAGCATGAACCAGAACTTAAAAAAAAAATTTACTATTCTAAAAAAATTCGGAAAAGTAAAAAAAACTGGTAAAAAAATGTTTTTTTTTTATTTCAGACAGCCGCCATTTTGCGAAAAAAAATTATGACTTCTCCGAGGTTCATGCTAAAGCAGCATTTGTTTGGATTAGAAATTAATTTGTTTTTTTTTTTTATTACTAGGAGGGTTGCAATCGTATCAACCACGGTGGGCAATATTTTTGAGACCCCCCACTTCAACACCCTGTAACTTTTTTTTTTACGTTTGATTTTTTTATTTGTATTCTTTAATGTTTAATAAATATTTAGTAAAATAATGGCTACAAAAATATTCTTGTTTTTTATTGCACCTGAAAAAACACCTGCAATTCATGCTTCTAGACTAGAATACCCCCTTAAATACGCCTATCAATAATTATTATGGTGTTTTTAGTATTGGCGCCCTCTTTCTTTCTTTTAAACCTTCTTTTTCAACTTTTTTTTCCTTTTCTTTTCCAACGTTTACTATGAAGCCTTAAAATTCTTTCAAATGCGAGTAGGTAGGAATAACTTTGTCATTCCTTTCAAGATATTGAAGAGAAAAAATAAACCTCTATTATTTTTTAAAAAGGTTAGAAATAATTCACTAACTGAACAAACATTCAATAATTTACTTAGGTATGCAGAGTGGATTAATCGCTTCGCAATTTAATAAAATGTGTGCTCTGTGGGGTCTGTATTTTCTTGATGGTCCCAAACTGAGGTCAGGCTATCCATCGGCTGTCCCTCAGGCCTCAGAGGCAAGGAGCACAGACTGATGGCCCGGCGGTGACTCGGCACTCCGCTGTCGGCATGATACCCCCGGAATGTATCTGAATCTCCTGTCCGATCGATGCCGATTAAGGCCGCTATTGATGCGTTTTAATTGCTATTCTTTCGAGGCTTTGTTATGAAATGTTATTTGTCAAGGGTGGGGGTCGTGGTTATCGGTTACTCTGGATGATGACTGACGCCGAACAAAACGCAACGGAAACAACAAATGAATCGAATTTTTTATTTTTGAAGTCGATGCAGCCAATAAAAGAAATCAATTAAAATGAAGACTTGTTTTTTTTTGTCACAGAACATTGTCGTGAGTAGGAATAGATTTTCTGTGAAACGAAATAAAGAGAGATCGAAGTTGCATACAACTATGTTTTTTAGTAGCAAGCGATTCCAAAATCATTGTTGGCCTTGTTAGGGGGTCAGGCACAGATAAATCGATAACTTTACAAAATCGGATCGATAGGCGTAACTTCCTATGATTTTATATTTTATATCGATATACCGAGCACTGTTTCACTATTGACAGCCGAGCCGATATTGACAGGGAATAAATAAGAAATCGATATAGCCTGGCAACACCAGCGGATCTGTCTACGAATTAACTAACATTCCGAAACGTCAAACGCCAGTCAATTATGTAAAAATTTTATTAAATTGACAATGTTGTGTTGAAATACAAGACAAGCCTAATATGCATTGGCAGTTCGCATTTACTGTTTGAAACTAAACAGGAGTTCATTAGTTAATGAGGTCTTTAGTCGTCTTTCAACCATTTTTGTTTCTCAAAGATCGAACGGAATAATTGTGTTGCATCTTAGATGCATTTAGGTCTATGGATCGCGTGTAAGACTTCATTCAATTCTAAGACTTGATTCATTAAATAAGTTGTAGTTTCGTATAACCAACGACAATATTAAAAAATATGTGCATATTGACAGTTAACCGAAACTTATCTGATACTATGGAGGCTACGCTAAAATTTATCAATAGTCGGTCGGAATGTCTGTTGACAATTGTTGACCGTGCTCGCAAATATTGATAACTAGCCGTAGATGACAGATTTGGTCAATACCGTTGGAATGGGGTTTTATCGATCGTCCGTACTCCAGACCTACAGAAGTAGAAGAAGAAATTAAGATTCTTGGATTTTTTTTATATTACATGTTGATTCTTAACGGTACAGGTACGCTTCTGAACGAGCGTTTCCGCGCGCCGCTCCAGTCTACGTGTGCAGAAAAGTCCCACAATGAACTGGGTTGCAAACCGTTACCTTACTTTGACGGATTTCAATTTTCTGTATAGGGTCTGAAGCGACGCGCAGGTTTGACAGCGAAAACGGCGATGACTTTTTTATTACAAATAAAAGAGAGTGCAGTCGTCGTGATTTTTTAAATTTCTCTGAATGTTGTTCTTGGTACCTTTAAGTTGGAAAGGTACCAAGACTTTCAGGAAAGACATGTAAAATTGGATTCAACTTATAACAATATACTATTATGCTTTTAGTTTGTTACATTGTCATATTGATATTTTTAAAATCAAGTCAATTTCAGCTTTAAATTTTTACCCAACGAAGTTATTGTTCTGTAAATTTTCACAGAGGGTCACGGTACGCCAATTTACTATAGCAAGCACCCCTAATTACCCAGGGGGTGAAAAATGCTCGATCATGTACTCGCTTCCTAAACCGGGACTAATAAGTCCACTTAAACCGAATTTCAACAGAAAACATATTGCTTTGCGGCATTGATGGCAAAATGTAATTAACTGCTCGTACGAAAAGTGAATCGTGTGGACGTTATCTTATGAATCTATTTTTATGTGTCACGATACGGATATTAACTTGCATATTATGAGGTTAAACTAATAAATTTATGTATCTTTATGAATAGTGGAAAGATGACATCCGAATTAATGTATAATGTATGTATAGTATAATAGACCTGGTATTAATATTTCTATGAATAATTAGAAACATCAATAGTTTAGATGTTTAGGTGGTAGAATACGTACTTATAGTAATAGATAATATTATGCTGCAATAATATTACTTTTTGCGGATAATACATAATTACCAACACTGTAGTGAAGGTACTTAGTACTTAGGGCTATTAATGTGATAAAAAAATCGAACACGAACCTAGATACAATTTTCCGGAAGGTGGGTACAAGGGTGATAAGGGTGACTGAATGCATCAAATACGTGTCAATAAGTACAATAATTACTAAGTACTATTACAGAGATATTCCAACCACGTACCTTGGTACAATATTTCGGAACGGAGGTACTATGGTGCTGAATGTCAATAAGAACAATTATTACTAATTATAATTACACAGTTGTAAACTCAACATCACACAAATATGCGTCATTAAGTACAGCAGTTACTTATTATTATTACAAATTTATTAAATTACCATTACACAGATCTTTCAACCATTAACCTAGGTAAAATATTTCGGAATGTAGGTACTATTATGGTGGCTGAATATATCAAATTTGTGTGGATAAGTACAACCTAATACTAAATTTTTTCATGGAATTTTTCTACAAATCATTATAATATCACCTCATGAGCGCTTTCCCCGTCGTTTTTGTAAATTATGTTATTATTACCATAGAAGAGTTCTAATTAGCCATAAGGACGCAAAAAATAATATAACTTAAAAATAGCTGATTACAACGAAAGAGTAATAAATCACTATAAATTTATGGGTATTTTATGTTATTTATGCAAAACTCTATGAACCGTCTCAAAACAATTCTTGCTGAACGCGTAGACTACTTATTACTATTACGTTAAATTTTAGACTCAATAAAAATAAGTAAAAATAAAACTGAAGCGAGATAATTAAAATTTAGAGTAGCTGTGAACAAAGCGCGAAACAATTAAAATCAGAATAAAGTAGCGGAGAGATGGGAGGGGTGGAGGGTGGAGGGTGGAGGCTGGAGGATGGAGGGTAGTAAAGGAACATCCCGAAACAACAATAACTGCCCCGTGATAAATAAGGCGGAATTCTCTTCGAGGTCTGCGGGTGGGGTGTGGGGTGTGGGATGTAGGATGGGGGTGTGGAGACATGCGACCCATCCACTCACCGGGTTCCTAATGACGTTGCCAAATGTCTCGCCATCAATTCATCAGTTTGTGCCGTTTTTTCACCCTCCACCCTCTCCGGGGGTTGCGGATCTTTTGAACACGAGCGGAGGTGCCATTCGTAAGTGCCGTTGCCGGGTCTTTTTTTACATTAGCTTCACACAGGAGGCCCCCAGGAAAATAATTTCTCTCAGGGCATATGTCATCTTAGAGGATGCTGTATGGTGAATCTTTTTAAGGAAGAGAAGGATAGGAAGTTCTGGGAAGGAAAAGGGTACGAGGGGTGGGTAGGAATCAGGGAGTCAGTGTGTCCAGGAGTGACGGACGTATGAACCCATTCCTCCATCTACGGTGCAAGGCGAGGGTCGAGAGAATCCGGCTAGATGGATCAAATAGCCTCCCTCGGTTCGGCCAGCCACGAAGCAGGTGGGCAGATGTATTCGGCGTCAAGACTTGGACAAACCTCACCCCATGAACATAGACACCTCCGCCAAGTCACCAAACGTAGCGAACCACTTGGGGAGACCTATGGCATAAATGTTGGTTATCCAATAAATGGTTCCCAAACCCGCCCCCCAAATTGCAAGGGTCGGTAAAGATGTTAAGAAGGGAACGTTTTTGAACTCTAATTAGTAAATTTGCACATTTTCTCCGACTTTCCTACATAACGTGTGTTGTTATACAGCCGCTGATAGCTCCGTTGTGTAACTCTAATCTTTCTCATGAATAACGCATTTAAATGAAATAAAGGGTAAAACGTATATCTTCTTGAACTCACATGAAAGCACAATTATGTATGAAATTGATGACAGAGTCTCTTGGCCGAATTTTAAAGCGGTTTTTTTTTAAATAACACCTGAAGCCCTTCACAGAGCTAAAAATTAACTCAATACCATAATAACGAAATGGGGCCTTATATTTCAAAGGCAGAACTATAAGATAGAGGTCGTGCGGTTAATACTCTTTAAAAGGGTAAAAAGTCAGTGTCGACATTAGTTTCCAATCAAATCTAGATGGAAGCATTTCTAGTGTGTGTTGTCTATTCAGTGGAACTAGCAAATCTTGGATTTGCTAACCATTTATAAGTTTTCACTCCTCCAGAAGTTGAAATGTTGTTAACCCCTAACAGAGCAGCCCTCACCCCGCCCGACCTGACCCTCTCAGGGCGGGGGGCGGTAGGGCGGGGGCGGCGGCGCGCGGGGCGGGAAGCCACCTCATCATCTGTTGCTTTACTGGTGACTAGGTCAGTAATTTGTTTCCCATTCTGGAGTGTTTGCTGCAGGGGATTTTTAATGGATTGGTCGGCAAGGGTTCATTTTTATTTGCGGAATCGGTGGCCAATAAATTTCTTCTATTTAAAAGCGTTTGAAAGAACACGAAGGTTTTTTCTGTCCAAGAATGGTGCAACACATAAATATTATTCTCATACCCGAATTATTTTCCGAAAATATGTTTGTCTGAAGAAGAAAAAACTAGAAAGGGTAGCTTTTACGACATGTCATTTTTTGGAATTTGTATCAAGATCTATGAAATTTCGAAATGTAGCTAAATACATTTTTTTTTTAAATTACACTTGAACTTCACGATCACGGCAATAGCAAATTCACTGAGCAAGATGTTTTAGTTCTAGCTTGTCTTCATAAAATTGTTTGTTTTAAAACGAATGACTTGTTAGTCACTTGGGAGTGACGGTTAACGATGACTTCATCGATATATCTTGCAAATAATTTTTACAAACACATTTTTTTAAATATATAGATAAATGTATGAGTTAAATATGAAAAACAAAATGTGTTGAATTCTCAAACGAAATTCTTTATAAAATGCTTAAATAATAGGTATTATTAGTATTATATAATAACTACATATTTCTAAAAATATAATATAGTCGATTTTTGTAATTTATTTTTGGGGTGTTATGCCGTGTTGCGCTACCTCCTTCTTTAGCCAACGTTTCGGACAGCGTTACAGTGCCCTGATGACGGACACTGTAACGCTGTCCGAAACATTGGCTAAAGAAGGAGGTAGCGCAACACGGCTTAACACCCCAAAAATAAATTACAAAAATACTTTTGGCCGTGAAAACCTAAAATCATACTATAATAGCCCATATTATTTGTACGCAAATATGACTCTGATCTGTTCTGTAGCATTCGCATACAGTCCATCGTGACGAGTCACCTTGACCCACATTTCCCGCAATGTTTTGTACTCTTTTGAATGTCTGTTATAATGTTTGATGTGTCATATAAATTTATAAAAATGTGTCCGCGGCGAACTATTTCACCAACAAACAACAATATAACCGTTAATAACTCTAAATCAAACAATCTTAATCGTCACTTTAGTTGCCAAATTACTTAGATTCGTATTTCCGAAAGCACTGAAAGTTTGCGACTCTGAAACTTAAATAGTTTAGGAAATTTTACGACTGCGTAAATATAGTTGTAAATCTAAATTACACCCCAGGGCTGTAAAGTTCCTGACCAAATTGAAGTAAATAATATAATTATGAAAATTCGCACTAGTTTACGAAGGACATCCGCTCAAAGTGGAGCCATAAACAAAAATATACTGACACGGAACCATATCGATCCGCCAGGCTAACACTCACTTACTTTACCCATACACTGCCAACACTGACTAACCTGTCTACATGCCGGCTGACAACCGATATGGCTTGATACCAGTGGCGGAGCAACTGTTCGGTGATTACCCAAGGCTGCGACTTCCAAACATGCGTCATTGCTCAAATTAAAAAAATTGTTTTTGTCACAATATTTTTATACAAAGTCATATAGCCATTTGTATAAAGTGCATAAAACTTAAAAGTCTACAATTTCAATAGTTAGAGTGGCAGTGCCCATTTGTGCATAGATTCATACAAAAGTGATGACATAAGGTTTTTTTATGTTTTCTTGGGAATCGAACCTGCAACATACAGGATATATCGGTAATGATCAACCTTTTAGCCGGAGGGCCAACTTGTGTATTTTCAATTTGTTCACGGGCCGCAGAGGTGAGGTGCCTACAGATTGACACTATTAAATTTGGAATCGGTGGTGTCGTAATATTTTTTTAAATTTCTAAAACGGCAATTTTTTAATAACAGAATGCAAAAAGCACAGCGCTGCAGCGAAAACTTTATATTTCCAAGGCCAAACCAATGCCGTTGGTTTTTATCATTCTAAAACATTAAAGAACACAATAAAATACCTGCTTGCAATTTTGCAACCATGAAATTTTATCTTTATAAGAATATGTTAAAATCTTATTATTTTTAGCAACTGATTTAAAACTTGACTGACGTTTTCCGCTAAACCCTTTTGCAAAACAACAGAAATTGTTGAATATTCCTTCCCGTAAAATTACCGTAATATTTTATTTAGCAGTGGGAAAAGTAAGAAAAGGCTCGCGGGTCACATGAAATGCGGGCCGAGGGTTACTCATCACCAGACTAGACTGTTTGTTACTTATTTAAGTACGGGAACAGTTTTACAAATGCTTCTTCAATTCAATTTGGTATGCCAAAACAAGCTTTAAAAATCTAATCTCCCTATAACATAGAACTGATATACCTGAAAGAAAATGTGAAACCATTTTACGGCGGTTACTATTTTCCCGAAATTTTAAAACAGGTCACAACAACCTCACAGAATTCTACAGACGTGTTTAGCGGAAAGACGTCCAGTTTGTTATCTCAAACAAAGCTGTAGAAAAAGTTTCAACGTCTACATTATAAGTACCTACATGAGGAGCAATTAAACCGGTAAGGCACCGAGGCCGTAAGAGTCAAAATTAAATTAAAGCTAGCATTTTCAAAGCTTTGAATTCAAAACCTGCCTAAGAGAAGGGAACAGACATTATAAATTACCTACTCATGAAATGAGGACTTCGGGGTCGGTAAATTGGCCGCGACGCTACTGCAACAACGTTTCTGTTATGATACGATGGTTGATTGATTGATGTATGAAAGACTGGAAGATATATTGCACGTAAATTTAGTTTGATTAAACCCCGGGGTAAGATTCCCCGGTGAGCTTCGGTCGCTCAAAACACCGACAGCCCGTTCTGACCTCTCCCTCAATTTCATAAACGACGAATGTACCAGAAAGAGAGGTTACAATGGAGCTATCATGCATGCAGCATATCTAAAGTTCCGTTGTGACCTCTCCCTCTTCCTTATAAACGATGGATGTTATAGAAAGAGAGGTAACAGCGGAGCTCTCGGCGACAGGAGTATTTAATGCAGTGTACATGCGGTTTCCGCCGCAACAATGGCCGATAATGACAAGCTTTCGGTGTTTTTGCGCCTCGTCATCGGCTCCCATGTCATTTATTTAACTTAGACTATGGTCATGCGAAGACATTGCTTTGAGTGATAACAATAGTGGAAGCTTTCGTGCGACTTTGCGCCGAGTCACAGCGGCCCCGACCGTATTGTGTTCAAACAAACAATCCACTACAACTAGTACCAACATACATACACCTAATACCTAGCAACTACTCGCACTATTCTAAAATATATTATACCACTATAGGTACCTTCTGTTCACTGCCGAGTAACATTAATCAAACATCGTGCATAACATTTATTTTCGCTTCAGTTTGTGGCACATTTACCCACGAGAAATGATAAGTTATTGAAATTCAACAACAGAATATCTTTGATGTATCAATTATTTGCTTAGAAAAAAACTGACTTTCCTATGTTACAATAGTTAAACATGAACGGTCAAAAGGGTGAAAAGGTTTATTTAATAATAAAATTAAACAAGCACAGCTTTTTTTAATAATTCGATACCGATTTCGTGACGCCCTTAAAAAATAATTCACTTCAGATTTACACCAATATAAACAAGTGTGTATTTTTTAATATTTTTTTTTAAACTGGAAAAGTATTCGTACTGTGCACAAATGGTCCACAAAATCACAAAAAACTTCTTTTAATTATAAGGACATTTTAAGGTTTTATGTATTTATTTACGGACAAATGGTCCATTAACAACATAACAATAACACCTTTTTTTTAGATTTTCACGGCCAAAAGTAATTTCGTTATTTGTTTTTGGGGTGTTATGCCGTGTTGCGCTACCTTCTTCTTTAGGCAACATTTCGGACAGCGTTGTGTCAAAAACTGTCAACAACAAAACACCCCAAAAACAAATAACGAAAATAACAATAACACGAATAAAAAAAGAGATGACAATGAAAAGAAAGTATATATAAATGAAGAGCATTGACTACATACATTTAATATAAAAGTACTTATAGTGGACAACTACAAGTAGCTTGAAGATGGATATAAAAGGCTTTAAAATATCACATTGCGTATCGACAGCCGAAAGTCATTTAGCCTTATACCAAAAAATTCAATGCTTTGATTTGCGTTGACAAATCTCGACATTCTACATAAAGGATGATGATATCCATAATTAGTAGAATGTTGATTGAGGAACAGCAATTCATTATTTCGGAGTCTACGGGAAGTGTTGTTAAACTGGTGTAACAAAGCAGGTGTGTCAGTAATACTGTTCATAATTTTAAATAATATGCAAATTAGATCAGAGTTCTTTCTACGTTTTTCTAAACAAGAAATGTTTCAACCATGTTTCCACTTTGTTATCATTTTTTACCATAATAATGTAGTAGTAGGTATAGCGTAACTACTATAAGTCAGCTATTATTCTTCAAATCGAGCATTCGATCAGAAATCTGAAGTATATTTGACATTTTTAGTAATACTAAAATTAAACAAATTTATAAAAGAAGGAAAAAAACATAAAGACATACCTGGTTAAAAAATAAATGAACGGTAAACATTACGGTTTTAGATAGGTAAATATGCACACACACATATTTTTAACAGCGCGAATTATCGCGGTATTCGATTGTGTTTAACGTCCTCGTCAATATTTACTTGTTAATGCAAATCAAATAATAAACCTAATGGCTTCCCGTGCGACTTCGCCCGCGACGATAAATAACATTGTTACGTGCTCGGGCAAAAAAATGGACGCGACGAGGAATCAATTAATTATTTAGCATTAACTCTGGCGAAGAAGGGACCGTGTTCATAAAGGGGTGTCACAATTATTACGAGCAATTAAACAATGTCACCTTGGATGGACCACGATTATGTGTATAAACATTGTAATAAATTTTTGGCGTAGGTGTGCAACGGGGCTTCAGGGATGTACCAACACTACCAACCACATTTTTTTTTACATTATAATATATTTTTTACGATAATATTTTTGAATATTGTAACAAGCAATTGACCCATTAGATGTACATTACATATGCGTAAGTCAATGGGGTGTAACATTCACGAGTCATTAAACAATGACACCTTGGATGTACCATGACAATGTGTATACATTTTGTACTGAATTGCTACGCACGTAAATGTATTTAGTTTTGGTATGTCAATGAAGAACTATTATCAGTCATTTAACGAAGTAATCTTTATTGTACCACGACAATATGTAGATATTTATAAGCATTGTAGGTGAAACCTGTGCTAAAACTGTATTTGGTATAGGTGTGTTGATGTTGCATTATTTACGAGTAATTGAATAAAGTTTTGGTAGAAAGCAGTCACTTTGTGGTTTCACATATTTAATGAAATAAAACAATTACTTCGATTATAATCGCATTTTTTTGATACCGACCGGTTTTGCTTTACATAAGCATCATCAAAAAAAGTGATTGTTTTATTTCATTAAATTGATTAATGTGTATCTTGGGTGTACCAACCATAACAATACCAATATGTCGCGGATGAAATTCAAAAGAAATATATCTGCATTTCTCAAGTTTTAAGAAAATGGGGCCTGAAAATTGTTTGACGAACGAAAAATCAGACAACTTCGACATTCTCATTTTTTCCGTAATCAGCATAAAATAATTTTTTTACTAAAAACAGTTTGACGTTAAAAATATATTTTTAAAAATGTGATAATTGCAAAGAAACATTATCTAGAGATGTGGTATTTTAATTAATTGATATTTCTACAGTTTTATCTCAAAATTGGGATTTTCAAACACGTGCTTTTTTTGAATTATTTAAGCAAGTATAAACCAAGAATATTGAATTTTGAAATCAACCTATTGCGAGTAGGTATGCCTGTGGGATATTTATTACATCTACGAGTAGTAAAATAATGGGTGTCTTTGATATACCAACCATGACAATAAGTATATAACAAAAACCACTACATTCAACATACTTTGTTCAAAAGTAGATAATTCAAAAAATGTTGAAAAAAATGCAATTACGAATTAAACATTGTCACCTGCGAAGCACCAGGAATAAATATTGTATTACACATATTTATAATAAAATACTACATTTGGTGTACCCATATATGTCAATTGGCAGTCACAATGATTACGAGTAATTAAACAATGTCACCTTGGATATACCATGATAAAAATTTATTAACATTGTAATACACAATAAAATGCATTTTGTGTAGGTAGGTGTCCCTTGTCACCGGGACGTGGCAGACAGGCGATGTATGTATTTTTTAAATGCATGTGCAACCAGAATAACCTGACGCAGCGATCAATGTAAATTAGCATAGCAGATTCACGACAACACCATCGAAACTCGGTATGATTACTTAATATATTGTTAAATAATTTCGTACAGATTTTTGATAATATTATTTCCGTGAAGCTTGTGGAACTACAGATAGCTTCCCATTTTTTTAAGATACAGAGATTTCTGGAAAAGGAGAATGCTGATGGGTTGGCTAGAAAGCAGTGAAAAGCTGAAATATAGGTATTCAGATGCAATTACTAAACATAATAGGAATAACAAGATACGTTTGGTGATTTAGCAGGGGTGCCCGGGTTCATGGGGTGAGGTTTGTCTAGGTCTTGGAGGCGGGTGACCAGGACACACTGAACCCCAGATTCCTACCCACCCCTTAAACCCTTTTCCTTCCCAGAACTCTCCTCTCCTTCCTTTCCTTTAAAAAACCCTCCACACAGCATCCCCAAAGATGACATAGGCCCTGAGGGAAATTATTTTCCTTAGGGCCTCCTGTGTGGAGCTCATGTAAAAAAAAAAAAAAACAAAAAAGTGGAAAACATTCTCTATATTGCCCGTTATTGGTGTAATATCACCATTCGGAATTGAAAAGTTGCTTGAAATGGCCCTTGCCATATTTGATGACAAGATTCCAACAGCCTGTTAGGTACATCCCACCTGCCTCTTCCCTATATCTTTCCTTTCTCCACTACCTTCAGCCTCATTGCATATCCCGATTGACCATGCCATTGACTAACTGCCGCCAGACGGTTGAAGCAGTTGGGACTCTTGGGCGGTATTCACATAAAAAGCATCGTTTTAAGACCTTCACCAGGGCAATACTGAGAGTATTTTTAACTCTGGATCTATTAATTTAGAGTGCAAATATATCTACCACGTTTTATAAAAAATATTTACCAAATTATAAAGGTGACAGAGATCAAAAATAATTTTAATTTGCCTACGCCAGGATTTAAAGAAATTTACCATTCTACCACGAAGTTTGTCGAAAGATGCTACTGTTCAACGCAAAAACGTAGCTCATTTTGTGAGAACAAAAAAACTCTACTTGGTGTGAATTTAATCAACCAACAAAACCAACTTGATAAACTTGTTAAACAGTGATAAATTCCTCATATTGCTGAGAAAATAAAAAATAAATAAATGACTGTATCACGTTTTCATACTATAAACACCTCAATACCACGATAAAAAAATATAAAAATAACTGTGAATAGCGATCAAAATAACAATTATAAGGTCAACACAAAGAAACGTCAAAAGTGTTGTGATTAATCAAGTCCGCCAACAAAGCCACGTCAACGAGACCCAACAACAGGCCGACCGCGACGTGCATAGGTACGCTAATCGATTTCAATCGCTTTCGTTAGTATTATTAATTTCACCATTTAGACGAATTATTATTTTTACACACGCTATATAAAGCCCGTATTATTTGAAACAGTGGGTTAGTAAAAACAATTAAAGAACAAAAAATGTGTGTGCAGTTTACACGCGGTAGAAGTGAAACCTTCAGAAAACTAAAGTAAACAACATTATTCTATCTCATTCTCTCGCAGGCTAAATCCTGTAAATGTGTGTGTTTGTCTCTTTTTAGTGTCGCTTTTTCATTTCATTGAGTTTCAAATCATAACAGTGCTAACGAAGTTTTCAGTTCAAAAATTTTCAAAATCTTTAGACAAATTTAGATAATATTACGTTCGTGTGAAAAAAACTAATATAGGCAATTAAGAGTACCACAACTTCTGGATTCAATATAGTCAATATTATACGAATTAATAACAAAGTTACTTATTTGTTCATATGAAGCAGATACTTTGTGATGTGACATTATAATTTAAAATAAAACAATAACTTTGTAAACACCACTTTTTATTTTTTATGTACTTAATGCCGACCGGTAGAGTTCTGTACTGCCCTGAAGAAGCTACGGTGATAGCGAAACCCGGTCGGCATTAAGTACATAAAAAATAAAAAGTGGTGTTTACAAAGTTATTGTTTTATTTAAAAAAAAAAAAGTTATTTATGTTTACCTTATAAAAATAATTGAGAAACCTACATTTGATAGGTGCAACGTTTCACTATTTATAATTATTTATTTTTTTTATAATTATTGCAAAGTTCTATGGCGTATGATGGAAATAACATTGTTGACTAAAAACAGTTGCATTATTGTAGAAATATGTAGGTACCACACAAAAAACTGTGTAGATTTTTTTGTGGTCAAAGTTCATCAGTCGAGTGTTTGTTTTTGGGCAGACAGACAGTCAGACAGAGTTCTTGGCAGTTTGAATATTTTGCTATCGTTTTTATAAAGGTAACTTTCAGTTGATGTCGCACGAAAAATGTTTTCCAAATAAATAAATAAGTGGATATTAATTAAAAAATCAAGTGTCCCGTATAAATTGGCGATTGCCCGGAGTTACCACGTCGCTGCTGCGAGTCGCGGCGGCCGATGCAGATGTAATATAATAATTTATTCCGATGTTGATTTTGATTGATTGATGGGTGCGCGCGCAACCAGCGGCCTGACGTGCCACTAGAATATTCGCCGTCCAACAACACAACACACCGAGCGATGTTTGCACTTTTACGGACGATACGACTCGCGGGTGACCGGATAAAACAGAATATAATAAAATAATAGGTTGGGTTACCAGTGACAAAACGGAACATAATCGGCTAGATTAACAGTGGCAAAACAGAACACGATAAAATAAAAGGTTATGTTAACAGTGGCAAAACAGATTATAAAATAATAGGTTAGGTTTACAGTGACAAAACAGAACATTAATTATTTATTTATTTACGCCTTTGTGGCTTTTACGTGTAAGGTAAGTTGCACCGGAGCATCATAACAAGTATGTAGCATCATAAATCATAATATTATAAAGTAATACGTTAGTTTAGGTGGTTTTTATTTTAATTTTTACGGAGGATGACAAGAGACCGCTGTTTTGTGTGGTTAACGGATAAATCAGAATAAACAAAGGAGCGAGAGCGCAATTTAAAACTTTTTTCTCCGATTGCTCGACATTTTTTGGTGATCATTTTAAAAATTTTCCGCCCAAATAAAAAAAATATCATACCTCCGAATTTTAATATGGAGACATACAAACTGATTATAGATCTATATAGCCAATGAATTCGCCTATCTTTTGACGATTTTTACATATTCGTAGGATAAAAAAAAATTATAAAATCTTAAACTTCTACATGATTACGCACAAATAAGGGAAAATTTGCCAAAATTGGCAGCAAAGCAATCCGAGGTATTTTAAATATTGTCATATTGTGGCAAAAAGCGTTCCAGTGGATAATGACAGAACAAAATGATAAATGAATAGGTTGGTTTAGGTTAGGTTAATTTAATTTAAATGAGTAACGTTTTTCTGTAATTTTTTTCACCAATATATTCTGTTTTGTCTCTTTTCTCTACAACTCACCTAACCTAACCTAACATAGCCTAACTGATTATTAAAAAATTAACATTGTTGTTTGTAACTAAATAATTCTGTAAACACGTTTGTTTGAAACCACCTGAACTGAAACAAGCGAAGATCTCATTAAGTGACCTCACACTTGTTGTTAAGTGTGCAAAATTTCATCAATCTCGGAATAAAACTGCAGATTTTTGCACAAATCAAATGCACGCCGACCGCCTGCTAAACCGCCGGCCCGCCAATACAGACACTGTACTTTATATATATATATATATATATAGATTTATATTAAACAGAAGAAGTAGATGTTGCAGTTAAAACCCATTTTAGTTATAACGCATTTTCTCTAGTTAAAACTAGTTTTTACTAACTGCTGATATTAGAGAAAACGCGTAGTAACTAAGAACGGGTTTTAACTGAAGCATAGATATTTACACGCAGACTGGTGATAAGTTATTTTGTTTTGACGCTTTTACGTAAATATTTTTTTGCGTTTCATTAAATATTTTTTTTAAATATTCGTTCTGTTTTGTGGTGGAACCCACACCGAGTGGTGTTTGCACTTCCACGGGCGACATGACGCGCGGCCGGTGTTTTGTATGCGGAGGCCGATTCTTCATTTGCCGCTGAGTGTCGCGCTGGCCGTGAATGCTAACTCCCGACCGCGGCGAATCAAACGACCCGCGGACACTAATTTCAGGTGCTATAATAAAAATTCTTAGAATGTGTATTAAAAATGTATTTTTGGATATGTCACCGATTTGATGGACGGGCTCCGTGGCAGAGTGGTAACAGCAACTTTACGTCATAGGTCGCGGGTTCAAAATTGGATGATAGACAAATAAAACGATTTCACACAATATTTTTTTTCTTTATTAATATAAATGTTTTGATGATTATCGTCTACCAGAATAGGCACATGCCCGTGTTACGTTAATCGAAATTTGATGTAAGTATAACACATTAATGTTCTTATACAACATTTACATAAAAATACATTAAGAGATAAATAAAGATATTTAGAAACATGAATGTCTTAAAATAAAAAATAATTAAATGTATTAGAAAAGAGTGCCATAATGAATACATATCGAAATATATCGATCACGGAAATTCGAAATGTCGTAAAGGACAAAATTAATTGCTCAGGAGAGCAAAAAGTTTTTTTATTGTTTCAAAAAATTATATCTCCTGGTTTTGTAGATCTATAATTATGAAATTTAATTTCAAAATAACATTGAATATATCTTGCAGAATACATAACAATTTATTTAATTAATGTTTCAGATAAAAATTCTCTTAAAATGCACGTCGTTAAAAATATTTCGAAAATTGGGACAGGAAAAGGGGATGAAAGATTATATAGAGCTGGATCCCTAGCAGGGTCGACCGATAAGGATCGCATCATTGACCAAGCATATCTTTATCGAAGGATTGCATCGATAACTTTCGGTAACTTTTCATCGTTCCCTAAGACAAATGCTGGCGTACAAACAACAGTTGATGTCGAATATATTAAGAACACTTAGTCATTGTGAACTCTTATCTAGTCTTTGGCGATCTGCAGTCATGCTAGGGAATGATGAGAAATTACCAAAATTATCGATGCAATCCTTATCGATCGACCATGCTAGGAGTCCTGGTCACTTAATATTGCTACTTCGAGCAACACAACGCTGTGATTTTGCACCAGGGCGATACTTATAGTATCTTCCACTCTAGAGTTAAGATCTGCTAAGACTTCTGAAAAAACTTTTTAGTTTGTAAATTATTACAAACTCTGTTAATGTCTATTATATTAATGTAATTGATTGATTCATTACAAGTGCCAAAAAATATATAGCACTCAATCAAATACCCATTCCAGCATATTTAATTTTAACTTAATTTATACAATAAAATATCTTTACCCGCAAGATTAGTCCAATAATACGCGATTGACAGGCTCTCAATCACCGGCACAAAACTTTGGACAAAATACTGTCCAAGGTTACCTACCAACTCCGAACAAAAACAACAAACAATAGTACATTTTTTGCTAACCATCGAGTATGAATTCATAGATTTTTTTATTATAATAGATTGATTATATGATTATCGTCTGATTTGGTGAACATGTTGAAATCAAATTGATTCTATGCAATGCGAAAAAATTGGTAATCCTGTTAATTACAAAGTAAACTTCAATTTAAAATCTGGCTTCCAAAATACTGGGTGTTCAGTAAAAGGTCAGCAGATTCTTAACGAGCTTCTGATATTATACTCGTTTCAAGTACGCACCTAAAACCGATAACTAAATTTTGTAGCCACCTCTAGGCTGGAGTCCCAAGATTATCGACTGACCCTTTCGGATATATGCGAACGGGGCAATTCGTTTGATCAAATAATATAGAAGTTATATTAACAGTCACGATTAACGCTTAGGAAATATGGCGGTGACGATATTGGCAGCAAAATAATGGTTCAAGTTTCCGACAGGATCTTATATAAAATAAGCAGCATGTGGAACTAGCTGATATCCCTCTTCCCTTTTTCATTTGATCCGGGACTATTCTAGACCTGCATAAAGAAATCTCTTCACACGGCCCTTTCTCACACCTTTTAATCTGCCTCACAACTTTACCGTATCGGGTGGTAATGTAGTCCCTAATTATACAGGGTGCGAAGGAACGTACTTGAATTACTTTAGCCATTGATTTATATTATATTATATTTTAACTTTATGTGGAGTAAAAAATATTTATGAAATTTTTTCATCCGGTCACTTTTTTGATGTTAAATTTTTTTTTTTTCAAAATTAAACAAAAAAAATTCTTCACCCTCAGCCGAGTAACCGCCCAACTTCTCAGGTCGCCCCTAACTGTCTTGTTAAATGTTTTTAATTGAAAAAATAAAAATATAAAATGTTACCGGACACCAAAATTTCAATTACATTTTTTATATAAAATTACGTCAGGAATCACTATTTAAAGTAAGTCAGGTAACACCCTCTATATATTACAGACTGAGGAGCATTTGTAAGGATTTAGAAAAAAAAAACCTATCTCGTGGGCTGCGGATGCTTTCTTGAGTGAATTCTAATCGTAAGCCTTACGAATATGCATGACAAACATGTTATTTTCACATGCATATTAAATTAGCTAATAATAAATATAAAATCACAAATACGATCTGCTCCACGCAATGCGACTGATGGATGTGTAATGAAGTATTGCAACGCGTCCTCCGGTTATAGAGTTGCAATAGATTTTCAATACTGTGACAGTGACGGATCGGCCGTCGTTTAATCTGGCCGATATATATTTACATCACTACCACAATCAGTGTATTTTGTTACGCAATTGCAAATAGTTATTTTATTCTAGCACTGAATGTAAGAGTGTGCAGTGAGCAGTCAATTTGCGTTGATTCCCAAAATGCAGACATTTTGTTGAACAGTGTCCCACGGAGACGCAAAAAGGTTGATAAAAGTTGAAGACAAAATCAGTATGGCGCCCTCCGAGTTTTGTACAACAGATTTAAATTGGACAAGGAAAGAAGAAAGGTTGGAAGAATCTCGGAATTTATCTCTTTATTACTATGTATTACTGTGTGTGGAATTTAACTGACACCTAATTTACAAAAATTATTAAATATTATGAACCGAAATTATGCATTATATTTCATATTTTCTTTTTATGCTATCTGCAGTTCAAAACCTGTTTTTTTAATTCTCTTTCTTAAATATCGACACATTTTGGGAATGTTACTTTTCAGCGATTTCATTTAGAATAGTCGTCGAAGTAGAACACGGGAAAATATTTTTTGCTGATTAAGTCATTTTCAAAAAAAAAAAAAATGTATACCTTATTTTTTAAAGTTATTTCGAAAAAAACATAGGTGAAATTACTCAACTCTCAAATTTTTCATAATTTTAAATATAATTGCATTATTTTGCATTAAAATTAAAAAAAAAATGACCATTTTCATATGAATTTCAAAAAAATTAATTGGTTTTATGAATTTGTAAATATTCGCGTTTATCGTCTCTTGTAAAGTTTTCTGTTGTGGCTTGAAGAGTTTTACCAAACCACAGAAAATATTATAATATGCACTTAAATGCACATTTGTACCTACCATGGATTTTCAATTTTTTATTTGTTAACTAAACCTTTAAAACTTTTTTCATTCTCTGAATTCACTTAATCACGTGTAAACTATAAAAATATAATAAATATTTTTTTATTTTTTATTTAAGGTTTTATTCCAGCAGGACTGGGAGGGGTGTGCAATCCCAGTCTGCCATATTTCATAACAATAATAATAATACATTAATACATACAATACATAAGAGAGTAAATTAAAAGATAAAATACAATAAAATAAAATAAAATAATGCAATAAAAATTAAGCGTAAAATTAAAATTACATTTAGCAAAAAGCTAAATAAGAGCTCGTTGATGATTAATAAAAAATAAAATAAAATTTTAATACTTTATCTGATTTTAAGACATGCGAATACCTCTGCACAAGTTCTCAGAGTGAGGTGTTTACAAAACATTACTACATAACCATTTATATACTGATTAATTTACATTCTACTACCATGTTTAATATAATAAATGTTTTGTATTACCTGTACCTATCATATTTATCTGTAAATTGTTATGTATAAATAATTGAAAAACAAATTTCATTTTTAAAATTTTGCTACAGTAACAAGTAAAGACAATGATTGCCAATAATTGCCAATAGCAATGTTTCAAAACTAAGTAGTATTTCATCAGGGATGTCACAATGTATCCTACAGTTGAAGAAGCTTTACATTCTTTCGAAACACCTTAAAAAGGTTATGCACCCCTGGGCAAACCAAATATTTGTGCACAAGCCAGAAACACCAAATTTTGAATCAAGACTGGGCAGCCCAGCTCGTACAGTGCGTTTAGTTCAGTAACCTTAATATTTTTTTAAACACATTGTTCATAAATCTGTTCAATTGATTTTTTGCGATTCATTAGTCAATTATTGAATGATAGGTTCTTACTAATTGCTTACACTTTTTTATGTAAATGCATTTTAGCAAAGCAAACTGGTATAATTTACTGATCACGAATAAAGTGTCCCTGACATTGAAACCTGAAACCGGTTCCATTACAAATCAATGAGTAAGTATATCTAATCAGGAATAGAATGAGTCATATTGTAAAATTAAAACTGTCAGCCAATAGTTTGATAATAAATTATTCATAGTTATTATTGATTCTCCGGGTTGGAAAAGCTTTAATCCTTTACATGGACGTCCGGCCCGGTTCGCAAATAGCAAATAAAATACTTGTTGCACTCACACTTTAGGGTTGTATTTTTTCAACCAAGCATCGATCTTATCAAGCGATTTGTGGAAATTTAATATTTTAACCTGAGATGCGTTTCATAGTTTTCTAAAGCTGAACAAGCAGTTTCCAATACATGAGTATTTATATGAATAAATTGGAATTTAATTAACCTCTACAATTGGAGCATAATTATTATAAATAGAATTGCAGGCTATTTAAACTGTCTAACCCTACAAATGACAGTTTTGAAACCGAGTTCGTTGAAAATAACGAAGCAGAAATGTTGGTTTCGTTATTTATTTTTTTTTTAAAATAGGCAAACATTTCCGGTTTACGAATAACCTAACAATGTTTGAAAATCTCCTGCTACCACCACGAAAGCCGAAATTGTTGCTATGGGGGACTTAGTCAGCCGAGAAACGGGACCCAAACGCGATGCCCATTCAATCACTGACCAGTCGGTATATGTTACCAGTCAATATTTTGCGAAAATTTAAAAAATATATTTATGATCTACAGGAGCAGTTTCGGAAGATACAGGGTCGGGTCAGATTTTTAGACATTATAAAAGCACATCATAGTATAATGGTGATTTTTGTAATGACATTAAATATCGGTGCCTCTGAAATCATTTTGAGTCACTTCTAGGGTGTTCAGTCAAACAAAAACAGTTCACTCATATCATACCATTTAAAAAATATATAAATAAACCATCAATTAATAAAACGTTTATAATTCCGTTAAAAAAGTTAAATAAAGCATCGATGTTTTTAATATCGATACTTGTCACCCCTAGTACATTATGCGTAATAGAATAAGTGTAGTGCAGGCGTACAACTCGCGATAACAATCGACATAAGATTGATGTGTTCCTGGTATCAATAGCAGGGCGAGAGACTATCCCCGGGCGCGTACTGACTACGTAGCCTGTCTTCCACTTCCCTGGCATCGATCTCCGGTAACTGCCTACCAGCGTCCATGCTGCTGACCTGTTCGCGATTCCTCTCCAGACATCTTCAATTACGTTTTATGGTCCTTAATCAGGCCCGCGCATGCCCTTGTAAAACTGCAAACCCGAACCCGATACTGCCGTGTACTGTGTTTGAGGGCAATTTGGAGTTTGATGTGAGAGATCAATCAAATCTCTGGGATGAAATTCAATCAAGTAACGATGTTACAGTCCGCCTAGGTGGCTTTTTCATTCATTAAATGTTTGTTCATGGCGGGATTCTTGTGGAAGCTATTTAATAATAAAAGTAGGGTTAATTTGAACACCTGCATGTGGGTTTATAAAGCCAGAATTTAAGAAACTATAGTTAACCCACCCAGAACATAACTATTAACTATTCACATTTATTAAACAGATGGAAACTGATATCGCTGACTGCGAAACGGGTCAGGTTTGTGAAATGAACCACTAATAATACAGCAAACATTTAAACCAAACCACAGTCAAATTTATAATTTGGGTAACACGGGCTATTTTTGAAATAAGATTTTAGCAACATAAAATTTTGGAAAGTGATATCCTAATAAGATATATGTTTTCAGTTTAGCTCAAATATAAAGAACTTAGTTCTGAATTGCGCTTTAAAATGAGCTAGCCCTGATTTATCGTTGAAATAATATTAATTACGAATCGCGTAACGATTTACATGTAGGTTTATGACAAACCCGCATCACAATTTTATGTGTTATTTACTATCAATAAGTCATCGAGGTAATTAAAGTTTTATTACTTAAACAACATCAAGCAGGTAGTTCCAGATCACACTTTTATCGGGGAGAATACATAATAATAAATCTAATATAATCTATCACAACTCATTAATAATCATAATTATTTGTATATAGAAGTACATAACTATGGACTTTGTAATGAAATGTACACATTATTGTTATTATTATTATTTATCTCGGCTATCAGAGAATTCCATTGCAAATCTGTGAGCAATGGTCAGTTGACAGTTTGTTCAGATCCAATACTAATGATGGTGAATGGCGCTAAATTATTCATCATTGAGCTGTTTGTAGAACAAGCCGCAAAAACACAACATTTCGCGAAGGATTGAGTGTCGAATTATTTGAAAAATCATGTACATAAAACGTACAAATTATCAAATAAATTTTAATAGTATGGTAATGTTTGGTAATAATGAGTAGATATTTTTTTGACTAATGAAATGAGTAATGGTTTGTTATAGCGTCATCATGACCATAGTTTCGTTTCTTAGTAAACAAATTTGAAATGAAACTGATTTAGCACTGCTAATAAATACTTCATAGTAACTTTCAGTAAATTTAATTGTAATTTTTTTTTCAAAATTGGAGTGTGATTATATACTTTAACCCCTGGAGCGTCAGCGCAATTTAAAACTTTTTTTTCCGATTGCTCGACATTTTTTAGTGATCATTTTGAATATTTTCCGCCCAAATTAAAAAAAAAAACAAACATTAGAATTTTAATATGAAGACATGCAAACTGATTATAGATTCATATAGCCAATGAATTTGCTTATCTTTGGTCGATTATTACATATTCGTAGGATTTATAAAAAAAAATTATAGAATCGTAAACTTCTACTTAATTACTTACAAATAAGGGAAAATTTGCCAAAATTGGCAGCAAAGCAATCCGAGGTATTTTAAATAATGCCGTATTGTGGCAAAAAGCACTCCAGTGGTTAAAAGAAATCCCAATCTATTCCTATAATGTCTGTTTTAGCCTATTGTAACCTAGTAACTTCATATCCACTAGGAATACAATATATAAATCATATCGCATTGTTATTTCTATTATATTATCCTATACAATTCTCCAGCTAGTTTACGCTAATTTATTTTCTTTTTTTTCTACTTAGCAACAATAAATAAATATGATAAATTACGGAAACTACAGTTAATTTTTTACTCAAATTAAGGATTTAAATAAAAATTTATGGGAAAGTTTTTCTTTCAAGAGATTTAAATAGCTATTTAAATCTATCGTTTTTAAAACTTTCAGTTTTCTATAAATATTACAAAAACTTTTTCAAAAGTACCCAATATTATGACCATCTGATAATTTTTGTTCCTATAAACGACTGCCTTATTTTTAAAAACTTAATATATCATAAACAATTTTCCTTCACTTAAAAAAACCCACTCTTTTGTCGTTGTCAGAGATTTAAAGCAAAAAAAAATAGAACAATAACTTTGTAAACACCACTTTTATTTTTTATACTTAATGCCGACCGGGTTTCGCTACAACCGTAGCTTCTTCAGGGCAGTACAATACTCTACTAAAATTAAGTTACATGTGTTATAGATAATATACACATGGTTTAAAACAAAATGGGCTGGACTACTAAAGTGAAGGAGGAAGTAGGGGTTCCCTTTTTCTTTCGCTTCCATTCTCTCTCCCTTCCCAATTCTCCACTTACACATCCTTCCTCCTTCACTTGAGTAGTCCAGCCCATTTTGTTTTAAACCGTATGTATATTATCTATAACACATGTAACTTAATTTTACTAGATTAATGTACTGCCCTGAAGAAGCTACGGTTGTAGCGAAACCCGAGCGGCATTAAGTGTAAAAAATAAAAGTGGTGTTTACAAAGTTATTGTTTTATTTTTAAATCATAATGTCACATCACAAAGTATCTGCTTCATATGAACAAAAAAAATAGACCACACAGTTTCTCTAGAGCAGTAGTTTTCAAGGTGGGGTGGCAAGATATCAATAAACAAGTAACTAATGATTATAATTTGATTAAAGAAGTAGGTTACTAACAGAAATACAAATTGTTCCCAAGTACTTCAAATTAATGCGACAGGTGCGCTTATTTCTCGTTAATTTTAATTTCTAATTAATTAAATTTTTGTGGCCAATTTGGCTGCGGTCGAGAGACAATGTACGAGGTAATTTTAAAAATTTATTTTGTTTCTATACATTTCTTTCTAAACCATTGAAGAAAAGTGCGCTTGTGCAAAGTCTGATATTTAAGGTGATCCAATAATCCAGGAAACAATCTAAATCGGAATCCACGCCTCTTTTAGGGAGGAGTTTAAAAATACTTGAGAAAAAGTTTTTGAAAAGCTTGGAAAAGGTATTTGAGAATTTTTTTTTACAAGTTGATTTCGTAAAGGTCTGTAAAAGACTTATTTTCAACGCATTGTTTATTGTAATAACAACAAAATTTAAAATCGATTTCACGGAACCAAGCGACGCGGAATCTATGACGTCTAAATCCCTTCGCAGGCGGGGCATAACTGATACGAAACGGATGTGCCAAGTGCATGGTTCTTGTGCCGATGGCATAAGATTCGCTTTAAAAATCCAAATTTATGTCAAAAATAACAACTTTTTTTTTTTGAAGTTCAGGCGTAAATATAATTTTTTTTTCGATTATTATAAAAGAAACTGAATTTGCCACATTAAAAAATGAAACCTTATCCGAAAAGGAGTTTATACGTAGGAGAGTTTGCACTTGAAAGTGTTTTTTTATAGACCTAATACTTTATCTTTTTCTAGGTTATTAATAGACTTATAAAAAAATGACTGATATTTTTAAGTTCTACATGTTTTATTTTTTATATGTTCTACACGCAGTATTTACCTCAAGCATCTATAATACTTCTAAGCGATCAAATTTTCAAAACAAAAATACACGATTTCGTGTGATTTTGCATTATTTCGCATGGCTTCATCACACCGTTTAAGATTTATATAAGGCTGGATGGTCTAGTGGAGATGAATTTTTTTATTTGACGGGGGTCGCGCCTTTGAAAAGTTTGAACACCACTGCCCTAGAGACTACAGACCAACATTCCAATACACCACGTATCTAATTTAATATTTGGTCGATGATTATATTCCGTCATTTTGTTTGGTATAGGTCGTATAGAACATTTGATTGGCAAAATTATATGTTCTCAAATTAGCTCCAGGAAGACAATGAGGAAAACAATTTGCCGTGTCATCTTTGGGGATGCTGTGTGGAGGGTCTTTTAAGGGAAAGGAAGGAGAGAATTTTCTGGGAAGGAAAAAGGTATCCAGGTGTCCAGGAGTGACAGACATATGAATCTATCCCTTCCACTGCGGTACAAGGCGATTGGTCGAGAGAGTCCGGGGCTGGAGGGACAAAAATGTCTCCTCCCTCCACTAATCCTTCCCGATCTGGCCCATTACACGGTAGGTGGGCAAAGGAATGCGCAGCCAAGACCTAGACAAACCTCACCCCGTGAACCCGGACACACCTGCTAAGTCATCAAACGTAACGCATCACTTGGAGAGTTGGTTATCCAATAAATGGTTCTCGGAGCGGCGGTACCCATACCCGCCTCCTAAATTGTATTATCTCGATACGATTTGTACTTTTTCTTCCATCGTCGCAATAAAGTGTCTGTTCCTTCCAGAAAAGGTCCAAGCGGAGTGTGGACTTGTTGCCTCCCGCCTGAGACAGTATGATTGATAGACGTGGGCGCGGACATTAGCATACGGCGTTATTAGCGGTGGGAGCGAGATGTCAATGTTTATGATAATGGCCTAAATAACCTCCGGATAACCTGGCCGATAAAGTTGTATGAACGATGGTAGGTACCTACCGACCGGCAGAGGACCAAAAATAATATTCAAATTCGTACTGTGTTTTATTATGTTGTTTTCGAGTTATCTACCTGATGTATAATAAATATACCATCACAGCATGACTGATAAACATGAACAATAGTGGAAAGTGTTGGGTGGCGGGACAAAATCGGGAATCAGATCTTGTTACTAAACACACACTATATTTTCGACCGGGCAGTGCCTGAATGGTCTCTCTCAAGGGCTCGCACTGAGAGTCCCTTTCGCCGTAAGTATGCATGATATGTATCTACCTAACTATGTTGTTTTTAAATTAACTCCACATTCCACAAGAAAAAATAAAGTTTGCAATATGATATCATATAATTAATTAGCAGATTATAAACTTAAATATACAATTTACTAAAATAAAATTAATAAATCAATAAAAAAATAATTTCCCTCGGGGCCATCTTTGTCACTGTTTAGAGGGTCTTTTTGAGGAGGGGCAGTAATGAACACGGGTCTTGAAGAAACTCATGTTATAGGAGGGAAGAAACACAGAAGCCGGCAAATCATTCCACTGCCGAGCTGTTAAACTAAAAAGTCGTAGAGTCTAAACTAAATGTCAGCTGTGTACGTTTGGGTGTGCGTTTAGGGTATCTCCCGACTATGCACCGGTGCCGAAGGGATCAATAATGCTAGTTCCTCGGAGCATCTTCCATTGTAATATCGGTATAACAAGGACAGCACTCCTACCTGACGCCTTTGTTTTAAATATTATAATACATTGACCGCCAGTTTCTGTACAGAGTTAAGGATTTTTTTCAGGTATTTTGGTCTATGGCAGGGGAGGTTTATTATTTTCTATGCAAAAATATTGCAAGAATTAATGTTTTTAGTTACTGATATGAGTTGCTTATTTCATTTTCGAATAATAATATTTATAATAAAGGTCAGTTATAAATTTCATTCTGTTAAAACAACTAAAGCCAATCATTAACAAAAGACGGTTTGTTGCCTATCCTGTTATTTGAAGCTATGAGATAGGTCATGATGCTGCTTAAGTGAAGATATAACATACTTTTCTACTTACTATACATAAATATTACTTCAATGTGACCTTCATTGCAGGAAAACTCTTGTTATAACAATTTAAATACCGAATTTAATTAATAAACTCATCATTTATACTGGAGGAAAACATATAATACAACATTGCAATTAAGTAATGGCGGGTTTCCTGCCCATAAATGTTAAAATGTATAAAATGTTTTTTAAAAAAATACATTTGGCGCTTAGGAGACCCGCAACAATCTCATATTTCAATGCAATATATCATTGAAGAAGAAGATAACACTTATTATTTTAATTAAAAAATGAAAGAGAACAAGACACAGAAAAATAGAAAAAGACAATGGTCGCAACTGGGACACGAACCCAGACCTCTCATCTAAAAAAGACAATGGTCCGAGTTGCGATCATTGTCTTTTTCTATTTTTCTGTGTCTTGTTCTCATTCATATTTTCATTTAGATTATAAGTGTTATCTTCTTCTTCAATGATATATTAGTGATGGGAATAACCTTCAAAAGTTATAAAAAGAGAGTTTTTCTTATAAAAAATACAATAATAATATGCCGTTGTAAGAAGATACCAAAAATATTTTCAATAAATGTAAAGGTTAGAAGATCGCCGTCGACTGATGAAAGAAGGACAGATATCGAAATGAAATTCATATTTTAATTGTAAAATCGTAACACAAAGTTAGCATGCCGTCTACTAAAATTTTCCATGGAAATGAAGATTCCGTGTGAAGCCTTTATTCTGGATCTGAAGTAGGTCGAGTATGTGCTAGTAACTTTATCCTATAGCAATTGTTTACCAAGAGGGGTTTCCGTAGCATAAGTATTAGGTTTAACCAAATAAATGCAACACAATGAAATGAAATAATTTTTAGAAAATATTTTTGGGAAAAAGAATATCTTCTGTCCTATCCAGTTATACAACCGACAAAATCATCTTCGCAGCATTTAAGAGCGCCGTCGAGCTGTCACCAGATCATCAGAGCGCCGATAACGACAGCGCTAGAAAAAAGGCGTAGAAAAAAGCGACGCGGGAAACAAAAGTACAAAGAGCGTATCATGTCATCTGGCGGACAATCGCTCAGTTCGATCTGGGATCATGATCGGGGCACATTTTCCAAGTCATTATTAGTGGAGTGCCGAACACCGGACACCGGACACCGAGACATTCCCATGTCCGATTGGCTTCGGGGAAGTGAACCCTGGCACGACCAATGACGGACGGACAAACTGGAATCAATCGCAACACCTGTGATTTAATCCTTGTATTTGTTTCAAGGAGTACACAAAATATTACAGCGCTCTAAGTTTTCAAATATAAATAAATATTGCCACCTCAAGTTGTTAGTTCTGGTTCAAAAGTTTAAAGGGGTTTTCCACCATTCTTTTTCTATTTTTAACATCATCTCGACATAGGAAACCCCGAAGAAAATAATTTCCCTCAGAGCTTGTGTCATCATCGGATGGAGGATCTTTGTGGAGGGTTTTTTTAAGGAAATTAATTAAATGAAGTTCTGGGAAAAAATAAGTTCGAGGGGTTGGTAGGAACCTGGGGGTAAGTGTGTCCAGGAGTAACGGTCATACGAATCCATCCATCCACTGCAGCTGATGGGCAGACGCAACCACCGCCAACACCTGGACAAACTTCACCCAACAAACCCAGGCATTTCTGCCAAATTTCTGCTACATTTCTGCTACATTCTCCAAACGTAGCGTGCCGCTCAGAGTGACGTATGGCAGAGGTGTTGGTTACCCATACCCGCCTACCAAATTGAAATGTCCATGGCATAGGGAAGTTCATTATTAGTTGAACCCTGGCAAGAGTAAAAAATACGGATAAACTGGAGCGAAATGTGACCCCTGCGTCTTATTTTTCTGTGTTTATTTGAGGAGTGGAGTTGAAATAACAAGATGTGTAAACTTTCCGAGTAACAAAAATTTAAGTGCGCTATTATCATCTCGAGTTGGCTTAGTGCTATTATTATTTTTTTCTTAAATTGGTGCTAAAAAGAAAGCACATTATTTAATTCCATCAAGGCGTTAATAATGTGTGATTTTTAGGCTTAACCAGTTAATACTTCCTTAAAATTGTCTTTATAAAACATTATACCTACATGCAATCTGCTTGCAACATCAAGAAACCATCATAAATGAATTTTATTTGTTCGTTCGGAACCTTCCTGTGAATTACATTTGAATATCCGAGATCTGATATTATTAATACATTTCATGCAATCGTGAAAGATCTAGAACCTTATTCTGAAATAATAGTTTTTCCTTGCCAAATTCTTTAAAATTTAGGAAAATGTTGGTACTGCCAAAATAATATTGAAATTGTTTAATGCTTTCCTTTCTAGAACTAGATCTTGTTGTCTGTAAAAGATATTAGCTGCATATTTGCATAAATAGTATTATATATCCATAAAGAAGCTTTCTCAAACAGATTAAAAAGATTTTAGTGGAAAGACACCAAAAAGATTCTTTACAAATAATGAAATATCCAAACTCAAGCCGAGGATTAAAAACTTCACTAAGCTTCACCTATACCTACAAACCTAATCTTTACCTATAAACATACAACTAACAACGTGACTAACATTAATGGATCACAAAGGTACTTGGTACGTATTTCAGAAGATAGGAAATCAATTATGATAAACTTAATAACACCGTTTGTAAACACACATTACACTCCTCCAAACTCTGCTCAGAAATACAATTCAATGAAATTTCAAACACTTAAAAAAGTGCAAAGTATTAACCCAATAGTAGGCTTCGTAAAATGTAGTAGGTCGATATTATAAAGCAATTTGTGGCAGGTGGTGCCCCTACCGGTAATATGAAGCATAAATATGCATATTCCGTATGGATGTCATATACGTGCACTACTGTAGCGAGTGTGGTGCATATCCTTGCATGTGTATGTATGTGGATGGTATGTGTGCAATGTGCATGTGTGTATACGTGTGTAAGTGTATCGTGTTTGTGTGCACGAGGCAGTGCAGGTGTGGGTGTGTGTGGTGAACCGCGCGGTTGAGCGAATCATAAGCCGGTTTTGATCGCTCAGACAGAAAATTATGTTTCCAAAATCAATTAACCAATTGTAGTGGAATATGTTTGTTCCTCAGTGAAGGATTGTTGTTTTTTTCCCCCATTCCGGTCGGTCTACAAGCTCGGAAACAGTCGGCTGCATTCATGGTGGAACACTGGAAAACAACCCTTAAAGCTACAAAACCTTAATATTAAAAAAAACTTTATTTTTTTCCAAAAAGCACCCTTTTTATTAACCCTCGACGCAAGGAGCGGTGTTATAAGTTTGACGTGTCTGTGTGTCTGTCTGTCTGTCTGTCTGTGGAATCGTAGCTCCTAAACGAATGGACCGATTGTGATGCAGTTTATTTTGTTTGAAAGCTGACGTAATAGAGATGGTTCTTAGGTACAATTCATGAAAATCTGTTCAGGCGTTTCAAGGTTATCAGCCTTTTTTGTGTTGGGGGTTTCTTAAAATTTTTTAAATTTTACTTATAATATTACTAAATATTTCAGCTTGAAGCTGAATGCGTTTTTATGAAAATGCCTTTTAAAATCAAACGTTGTTAATTTTAGACACAATCAATTCTTCCAATTTAAAATTTGAGACACAATCACAATTCCAACACCTAAATTCAAAGCAAATCTGACTGCAGTTCAGTCCATTGAATGCAGATACAGACAGAATCATAACCAAACAAAAAATATGTTTTGTAATATCATTTTGCTTGTTAGCTTCGCATCGGTATCTACACAAAATTAATACAAGGGCCAAATCTTGTCAGCTAAGTATTTGCCTAACTTCTCTCAATTTGAGAATCAGAATATATTGTATTCCCACAAAGACAGTTTCTGAAGCGGAGCGGAAATATCCTTTAGTCAGAGGTTCAAAATCTGAAGAAACACAATAAAAATGTGCTTTTATCAAAATTATAAAGTTTTTCACTTTTTTTTATTTACTAATTAGTAATTACGCGTTCACAGATCGTTCCAGTATAGAATTTATAATTTTCATCAAAATGGTGAGAACCAACTATTCAGGATTTAAAAAAATTTATGGCTGGAGCTGTAAAAAGAGTTATTTTTAATATCACGGTACGGGGTGCCTACTTTCCTTCACTCCTTTTAATAATTTTCATTCCCCTTCTATTTCTTTCAACTCGACAAATATCTCTATTAGAAGAATTCAAGATTGCAAACCATCTGAAAATTTTTAATTTCGTAAAGTAAATAGGCAGTATCATGGCAAAAAAATCTGCAACATTGCAAATATTTATAAATTTACAGTTTGGGTGTGGGTACCGTCTCTCCGGAAACCATTTATTGGATAACCGACACCCCTGCCATAGGCCACCCCAAGTAGTTCGCTACGTTTGGTGACTTAGCAGGGGTGCCCGGGTTTGTCTAGGTCTTGGCGGCGGATTCGTTTGCCCACAGCACACAGCATTCCCAAAGATGTTAATGTAAAAAAAAATTCTATTTTATAACTAAACTATTTTATAGGTAAACGTGAATGTACGAAAAATGACTTCAGCTAAGAATTCCATATTCGTGATCAGACTAACTGAAGCTCACTGTGTGGGTGCACCTCCCAGCCCGCAAATGTACAAATGCTTGATTCTGTTTATGATACGTTACCAACTCGAAATGATAAAGCCAAACGAAACGTCATTATTTGTGTTGTATCCCGGTGTGTCGTATGCACCGGGCAGAGGGATAACGGGAAGGTGAACAATTCGTTTGACATGAACGAGGACAATTTGATTCTGCTATCACACTGGGTACATTTCACTAATTCTTTCTTTTGATAAGTTTATTTTAAATTCACGGATAGTGAATTTAAACTCTCTGAAGAAATCTGGTCAAATGCCTGAGACATTTTACACAAAAAGAACGTGTAATTTTTTTTTTTTAAACTTCTTTAGCAACGTTGAGAAACCAATTTGAAACTCGATGAAATTGAAACGAGCGACACTAAAAAGAGACAAACGCGTACATCTATAGGATTTAGCCTGCGAGAGAATGAGATAGCAATAAAATATTTATTTAATTCACAGCTACTCGGTTTTAAGGCGGCACTATCCGAATTTCTACCGATTTCTTGCAAATCTCCCTTGAACATTTGCAGTTTTTAAGCTCATAAAAAAATATATGTTATTTTTTAAGATAATATCTATACAACCCCCACGCCGAAACGTAAATTATATGAAATTCCCTCTTTAGAAAAAAATCGCAATGTAAAGTATGCGACGAAATTTTTTATTTTCAAGCCTGTCTCTATTATTTAACAAGTTATACGTATGAAAAAATTCACAGTGTTTCTTTGAACGTTGTTTTAGACAACCCCCACGAGATTTTTGCTCTATTCTAAACGAGTCGTGTTTTATTAAACATTTTCACAATTTTCGCTGCACTTTTATCGTTTGAAATATTAGCGCGCTCTCTCCAATTTATTTATTTATTTATTAGTGATAATATATTACATAACATTTATAATATATTACTCCCAATGAGTTTAATAAAACTCATTTCGGGATTACACTCAATTCGTAATTACATATCTCTCCATCTTCTTCTTTTCGTGCTCGGGTACGGGGCCTTAATGTAACACGATAAATGCACAGTCCCACGCAAGTCTCCTTTGGCGTAATGGTGTTAAGCGCCTGAATCTCAGCGGCCAGACATTTAGAGGACCAATGATCGAATACTACGAAATTCAAAAAAAATATTTTTATTTTTGTTAATCAACATCCAATTTTCAAACCACTCAAAAATGAACAGCCAATAGAAAACACAAAAAAAGTGACATCTAGCAACTCCGAAGAAGAAAACGCAAATACTAATCAGATGACCAAATGTATGGGAAAAGGTGCACTGGAATTGGAGAGCGGTGCTTCGTAGCTTCCCCACGCTTGTGAATTGCACACTCTGATTTTCTTTATTTCTGAAGTATTTTTAAATTGACGATGCAGAAAATCCCCAAAGCCAACAAATAAATTATGACGTAGATCTTTTTCAAATAATGGAGGTTTCAAAAATATAATCATAATGAAACAAGTGTACAGTTTGTCAAATAAGAGTAGAAAACATAGGAGGGCGCCACTGTTGATCAAAAGGCAATACTAAACATATAACCTAGGGTGATAATGTAAAGCTGTGTAACCTACATTTTTATGAAAAATTAACAAGGCATAAAAGTGAACAAAATATTTTTTCGTGCAATATAGTTACCCACTGATCTAAAATTAGAAATACAATAATTGCATATTTGTATATTATTATTAAACCTTTCCAATTTAGTGTTAACATAATGAAAAATAACGATATTGTAATAAAATATAAAGCACAGTTTAGAAATTGCTCACATAGGGCTTTAGATCATGTCTCTAATTTTAGATCTGAATATATTTAACTCATTCAGATCTAAGAGTAGTGTAACTAACCTCACTATTAGTGATTCTTCCTTTCCATCTGTCTGCTGTTAAATTCAAATTTACGTTAAAGCAAATCACTTAGTAAATCACCATTTAATCAAATTTATGTCACTAAGTAAGTACCTTAACAACAGTGCTTCTTCGGTTTTATTTTTTTTCTTTAAGAATAAAAAATGTTTTTTAAAATATGGTTTACTGTGTTCTATACTTTCAGTGTCATTGATTGCACTTTAAAAGAATATTTGACAAATAAAGTGGTGTTGCCAGCTTACAAATTTTGTTCCATTTTTAATATTTTCTACCTTATTTGGCAGACTTATCCACAAATGAAAATTTTGTTTATTTCGTAGTACAGAAATTTTCATGTGGAAAGCAGGTAGGAAGTGGCTACGTAACTCGTGAAGTCGTTTTTTTCTTTTAATGGAATTTTCGAAACGTTATTGTTTAAAATTAGGGGTGCGATTCGGTTAGAAGTTTAGGGTTACAATTTCCGCTTCAGAGAAAAAAATCTTTATCTTATGTGCGGACTATGCAGGTAGGTTTATAAAGCAAAGAATCTGTGTCGTCAAGAAGCAAAATCTAACGGTAGGTTCGGGAATTATGATATTTACATAAATTGAAGGTTTCCAAAGGGGGTGAACTTATATTTTTAACTTGGTGAGCATTTTATGTGAATATTATTTATGACGTCACGTGTACGTGTGAAGTTGTCAGCATTTCATATAAAACTTCACAGCGACCATAAATTAAAGAGAGGCTAATTCAAAAACGGACGTGTCAGTTTCAAAAATATGTATCACGAAAATGTCATATTTTTACAAAAAAAAACTTCAAAAGGTTCGTGAAAAATAAAGCTGACGTTCATTCGTTACTTTCAAGGTGTGAAACTCGAACCTGGAGATATTTTTTATCCAGGCCAAAAACAGGAACGAGGTGGCGACTGAAAAAAAAACACAATACCTATAAAACAGAAGAACTGTCAAATCACAAACATTTTCTACGCCAAATGATAAATTTTTTAGTTTAAGTCATAACATCATAATAGTGCCTTCAACTTGTTGTGTTCCAATAATAGGATTGATATGTATTTCCAAATTTGTCAGGCGTTTGATGTATATAATTGATTACCCAATGTAAAGAATGATAATTATAGTACATGAGCTACATTAAGAAGACCCTGAAGAAAATAATTTCCATCAGGGCCTATGTAATCTTTGGGGATGCTGTGTGGAGGATTTTTTGAGGAAATGAAGGAGAGGAGAGTTTTAGGCAGGAAAAGGGTTTAAGGGGTGGGGAGGAATCTGGGGTTCATTGTGTCCCGATCATCCGCCTCCAAGACCTACGCAAACCTCACCCTTCGAACCCGGGCACCCCTGCTAAGTCACCAAATGTGGCGAACCACTTGGGTTGGAAGTGTTGGTTATCCAATAAATGGTTTCCGGGGCGGCGACACTATTCCCGCCTCCCAAATTAAGATGATTAGCTCAATTGTCTTTATATTAATGAGATGTGCAACTCGAATCAACATATATATGCACATTTAAAATTCTTATTAAACAGTGATAAAAGTTATCATTGAAAATGTTGGTTACACATTAATTACGTAAGAATACAATTATTTTAAAACTAGTTCAGAACTATGGTATTTGCTTGTGTTGCTACGGGAAGGGAGTAGATATTCTTAAACAATTAAACATTTCAATTTCGCAATATTCATTTGTTCTGAAGAACTATTGAATTAATTATTTATTAACAATAACATATGGTCAATACTACAATAAGTTATTATGCCAACTTACAGTAGCAGTGACTATAATGTATCTACCTACAACGAATAACTAAAAATAAATAATATTCTACAGATATTCTTATAAAGAATTTAAAATTATTTGTTATTTAATTATTTTAATTTGCTGACCGTTGTAGATATTTTTTGTCAATTTTGATTTTCATCCCTTTTCGGAAACAATCAAGGGAATCAAATTGTTATCCTAGTAAAAGTTTAAATACGGTTTAATTAAATTCATTTAGGTGTCATCGCCTGTTTAAATACCAGTGACATTTATTGGACAAAGAAATATGAAGCGGATAAAAAGGAAGAAGGTTAATTAAAAGCCGCCTCAGTATTTTATCAGTCAGAACATCAAACTCTTGAGAATGCCAATAATGTCAAACCTCCCCCGTTTCTTTATCTTTTGATACTTGCATTCAATAACACACTTTGCTTAAATCAAATCATTCACTTCAAATAGGCGCTTCATTTAAATATTCTTCAAAAACCGATATTTGATACTTGGATGTAACTTGATGAATCAAAAGGGTCACCACTCAGGCCTCGGCCATATTTTGTCAGAGGGTCAATTTTCCAATAAATCCAACAAAATGGAATATTTCTAAATACATATATCCGAAAACTAAAAACTATTTTCAAAAGGTGATAAAATAGGTTTCAAATTTTAGAAATCGAAATAAACGTACAATTTTTGAGGTATAAAAATTTTTCATGCGAACATAAAAAAGTTTTAAAAATGGCTCACTTTAAGTTTTTTCTAAATAAAATTTTAGACATTCAAAAAAAAAAATTAAAACACAAATTTTGTTAGACATACGTATTATAAACGTTATTGTCTCTTCAATTTTTTGTAGTTCCGTCTAAAAATAATTAATAAAAAATTCCCGTAGATTCATAATTTTTTTCAAATTTGGATCGTTTTAGAACTTTTAGATTTGAATATAAAGCGTGTTGTTTTATTTTTCTAACGGTTCAGTAATAAAATTTTAAAAAGAAAGTCGGAAATATAAGAATGTGTATTTTTTAAATCGAGACAATAACATTACGTATTTTCAAAAAAAAAAAAAATTGCATTAGCTCCACACAGGAGGACTTGAGGAAAATAATTCCATTCATTGTGTCATCTTTGGGGAAGCTGTGTGGAGGATCTTTTTATGGAAAGGGAGGAGAAGAAGTTCTGGGAGGGAAAAGGGTATGAGGGGAGGGTAGGAATCTGGGGATCAGTATGTCTAGGAGTGATGGGCGAATGAATCAAACCTTTCCAGAGCGATGCAAGGCAATGTTCCGAGAGTCTTGCTGGAGAAGTCAAAAGGTCTCCCTCAACCAGTCTCTCGCCATCCGGCCTGCCACGCTGTTGGTGGGCAGAAGACACATCCGCCGAAGATCCGGACAAACCTGATCCCATGAACCCGGGCACCCCTGCTACGTCACCGAACGAACTTGGGGTGACCTTTGGCAGAGGTGTTGGTTATCTAATAAATGGTTCCCGGGACGGCGGTACCCATACTCGCCTCCTAAATTGATAATGTGGGCCTCTCTGGATGCTTTGTCCGTGCTGAGGTCCCCATTCTACAATTTAACAAAATTCGATAAAAAGATAAAAGCAAATAACAATTTAAAATAATGATGGCGGCAGTGATAAAATAAGAAAATATTTTGAAGTACTATGTAATAGAATGTTACAGTCATTGGACGTATTTCTGTTGTTTCGTAGTATTTAGTATTTATAGGCATTGGCAGGATATAATATAGATGGACCATAAGACCCGGACTATACCACAGACTACAGCTGGTGGGAGGGTTAGCCGCCACCCCCTGGCAAACCCTCCCTTCCACACCCACCCTTTATAATTGGCCCGGCTGACTGACGGCCGACATGGCGATTAAATCAATATGATATGACAGTAACGGCCGATTTATGGCCGATGTTAATTACAATCATGACGTTGCCGGGGCGGGAGAAGAGAAAGGGGAGGGATATAGGGGAGGACAAGACAACGGGGAGAGGTTTTTTATGTAAGTGTATCCAAGTTTTTTTGTTAAATAGGGAGAAAATTATGATCAAATGCATTGCCCATTGAAAAGGAATGAGTGAAAGAATTTGTGGGCGTGTCGGGGCAAATTTACACTTACTGCTGGTGAAATTGATAAAACTTTTTTTAATATCGAAATTATTTCTTGAACAAATAATTCATTTCGTTGGCCTGTCTGGGGCCTATGAGTCAAAATTTCTCTTAGCTTTTAAATCAGTAATATAGTGTAATGTAGTTTTAATGTAGTGTACAGTGTATCTGATGTTCAACGTTATATTTGCTTTCATCGCGTGTAAGTTAAAACTTTATTAACAAAGTACAGGTCAATTATTTTAAAGAGTCTCTTGCTTGTGTAGTGGTGTAGGTACTGGACTTTTTATAATGATTTTGGTTTTCTTAGGAAGCTGAAGAATGAAAAAAAAACAAATATTCTCGAATTGAATCGCAAATATAAATTTAAACAGAATTGGTGATCGTCGACATGCGCCCACTTTCTTTGGTGTTGAGGGGTACGAGGGGACTGTGGACGGGTATTCCTAACAAGTTCAAAAAATATTTTTGAAACTTTCGATCCTATCGGTGTGCACAAATACATTCAATAGTGTCTTCCTTTAAATTTCTTGCCTGTATTTTTTGCTGAGTTCAATGTAATGTGCATCAGAACACCGAAATTCATACATTTTCCTCCAAATGGAGTATCAATAGAACATCCCAAGGGTGATTCTGTATCTTTATCAACTTTCGATTTTTTTTAAATGCGATTTTAACCCTTATGTATGAAGAAACTGTATAAAGGACAAGGTCAGAATCGCTTGCACCAATATCATTCTTGACGTAGCCAATGGTTTCATCCATCTAGCAACACTAGAATATTTTTAAATTAATTATCTATGGATTAGCATTATTATGCATTAAATTTTTCAACTGTCAAAGTCGAAAATTCTTAGATTTACATTTTGAAATGCTTATAAAGGTCTTTATTCATTGGCAAACGCCTTCGAATTTTATTTTTTTATGTTGGGTATGTATTCAGGTTTGTGTAAAAATAATAAAATCAGTTTATATTTGTGTGATTATATTTTTTGACATATTATTTCCAAAATTGGAGGTTTTTTAAACATTTTTTTAGTTAATTAGCTATTCTGGAAAAACCTTTTACAATATTATCACGCAAAACCATGAATAATAAGATACTTTATCTGGTAAACAGAAAATAATCGCAAAAAATAATTCCTTTGTTTTTTATGGATATTTCACCCAAAAATCAGAAAGCTAATTTCTGAGCGGTTTTTCGAAATACGCTGGCATTTAAGAGTGAGAGTGTTAAATGGATTAATAACCTACTTAAAAACACGAATTACTATTTATTAGTTATTAAAACTACTGAAATATAAGCCTAATAGGAGTTCATAAATGACTATCCGTTTGTCGTGTTATTTTGATTTTTGTACGCGATAACGTTCGATTCGCAAATTTTCCCGCGAATGACATCTCTTCACGAGGATTACAAGGCAAAACGCGCCGTCGTCTCTAGCGTTAACGTAACTACTTATAAGAGTTGGTGTAATTGACTTTTTGTCTTAATTGCCTCGTAACGCTGTCTTAACGCAAAAAAACAACACAAAAGATAAAGAATCTGCCTTCTGTTGGAAATTACATTCTGTATTCAAGTGAGTAGTCGTAATGCAAGAAATGCTTCAGGTACCTACAAAACAACAGAGCTTTTATTTAGTATTCATAAGCTTTCATCTTTAGTATTTAACAATGTGCTACCTAGGAAGTGGGTATAATCGATAACGTTTGTCGGTCACTTAAGGTGCCGTAAACAGTTAACAGAGCGATAGGCGCAACTCCTGTTAGGCACAACGCAACATTTACGGCCTATAAAAGCTCCCATAAAGCTCACTTTCGGTGGTAAAGTGCCCAAAACGGTTCTCAAGCTCAAGTGGAATGCCAAGTGGGTAGCGGTCGTATGATTTGTTTGTGTGGATTGGAGGCAGCAATAAAGATGAAATTCAAGCTTTCAGATGCCTACGAGCTTTATTTTTGTAATAACATTTTTTTACCCATGAGAAAAGTTTCGTCAAAATTTAAAATCATTGAGATTTGATCCATAAACAGTAGGTGCCTACCTATCTAAACTTCGAATGGTGGGCAATTTAAGCTACCAGTTTAATTATTTCGATTATCTCATATTTAAATTTGAGTAGGTACTTCGGTACGATAACGTTAAACACCTATAGAGAGCGTTTTAAGTATTTGAATGGTAATTTTAGCTGTAGTTATTGGCTATTTTCTAGGCTTGCAAAACACTATTCATACATGGATAATTTATTTAGCACCATTTATAGGATTATCACCTCAAGGGCGCTAAACAAAGAATAATATTTCATAAAAATAGTACCATATTTTTCAATATGGGAGGCAGGTATGGGTACTATTGCCCCTGGAACCATTTATTGGATAACCAACACTCCTGCCACAGGTCACCCACCCTAAGTGGCTCGCTACATTTAGTGTCTTTGCATTAGATGCATTTGCCCGACACCTACTGCGTGGCAGGCCAGATCGGGAGAGACTGGTTGAAGGAGAGCATTCGATCTCTCCAACTGGACTCTCTCCACCTATCGTCTTGCACGGCAGTGGGAGGAATAGGACACACTGTCCGTCAAATTTTTAACCACCCCTCATGTCTTTTTCCTTCTCAGAACTTCCTCTCCTTCCTTTTCCTAAAAAACCTTCCATTCAGCATCCCTTAATATGACATAGGCCCTGAGGGAAATTGTTTTCCTGCGTGGAACTAATATTTAAAAAAAATATATTCAGAAATATACACTCGTTAATTTCAATAATTAAGTGAGTTGGATTAGTACCTGAAATCATTGAAAACAAACTATTATTATAATTTTAGGGTTAACATATTTTTGTATACCGTGTGAATGATTTTACAAACGAATGCAACACTCTTCATGTACGTTGCACTAGAAGACTATCCTATAAAAAGGTTCAAGTATCAAAAATTTGAGAAAGTACATCTAAAAATAATGAAATGCATAAAGCAATCATCCAATACGATTGTGCATCTCCTGCCAGTACCCAGTGTTCGTTCAGAGGCCATCCACCATCGTAATGCGCCTTACACACAATAATGCCTAAACAAAAATACTCTCTCACGCACAGGCGACAAATACGCTCCCGGCCCGTCTCGTCCCGTCCCGTCTTCCAACAATCTCCCTGGCCGATTGATTTATTGACGACATCTGTTTTTGAAAGCCCGAAAACTAGCATGTGTTTAATATTACTTTAATAATGGATCCGAGATACGCTTATTTTCGGATGGAACAGCCATTTTTCCACTGTGTATCGGGGAGATATATTTCACGCGACCCATTGGGCGTATCGCCTCGGAACGAAATGCTAATTATCAAACATTTTAATATTACATCGGAGTGATTCAGTGCTGACGACATTAATCAGGTTAAAGAGACGCGGAATTTGGCAATAAAGCAGCGGAGTTATTACACCGACTGGCTCAGGAGCTGAAGAGCTGGTCAAGAAGAAGGAATGACAAAATTCATACTAATAATAAGAATAATCGCTTCAGAAAATCGTTTCTCACTCAATTTTAAAATTAAACTTCTTTAAATATAATTCTTGGAATATCATGAAACTAATTTAATGAAGAATAAACTAAAAATGCGTAGCGCCGTTTTTGGTGGATATGTACATTATTTTTGCACCCCTGCCATAGGTCACCCCAAGTGGTTCTCCACGTTTGGTGATTTATACAAAATAAAACAAATAAATTATATGCACAACAAACTGCTATAGAGTATTTTAAATTGGAAGACATAATGTGTATTTGAATTTGTATAGTTTAGCCCGTTTAATCACAGGAGACCATATCATCCCAGCTCATATAGATCTCGTTGTGTCTCCCTTCCTATCATAGTGGGAAGTGTGATTTAAACGGTGTTGAAAAGAGAAAACATCACTTTTTATATTCTAATCTAAAAGTTAACAACAAAATAATTAAAATGCGCACTTTTATGAAACCAAAGTTTCCGACCACAATTTGAAAAAAAAAAGAAACTTCGTGAATTTTTTAGAATTATTTTTACATGAAACGACAAAAAAGTGAGGTAACACGTACGAGTAACAATAACGTTCATTTTCATTATATATTTTTGGGGTGTTATGCCGTATTGCGCTACCTCCTTCTTTAGCCAAAGACCTCCTTCTCCTTCTCCTTCCTCCTTCTGGGCATAACACCTTAAAAATAAATAACAAAAATACTTTTGGCCGTGAAAATCTAAAATCATAAATGGCGTTCATAATTCATTTGTCTAATCAAATATGTTTGTGTTTTTTTTGTTTGTCGTTATCAGTAGTTATTTTATTATTATGAGATTTCTAATTTAGTTATAAAAAACGTAAGGTGAGCCATTTTCAAAACTTTATAAGGTTTTCATTAAAAAAATTAGATTTGAAAAATTCATGGTTATTTCTAATAAAGAAATTAGATATCTCATCACCTTTCGAAAACAGATTTTAATTTTCGGATCCGTTCGCAAATATAAAATTTTATTTGGATTTTATTGCAAAGCGGAAATATTTAACCTACTGACAAAATCCGCCCGTATTTTGAAGGGTTAATCAGGTTATTTAATTGGTAGAAGAATGCCAGAACGGCGAATCTTCACAAAAAAACTAGTAAAATACATACATATTAAGCCATTTTGTGGAAAACTTATTTTTGCAGGTAGACACCTAAAATGACGACGGAGAATCAAAAACCTAAGGGGCACGGCATTTGAAAAATTCATTAATTAAAAATTCGTTAACTTTTCATGTTCTGTGAAACAACTTACCATAAATGAATTAATAACAGAACTTGAAAATCAACTTTGAAATTTGATAAATTGTTCAATTTCTTTAAAACAACTGACCATAAATAATAAATTTTTGATTACATAATCTACTTGTTCTGAATTCAAACAAAATAGAACATAAAAATCACTTACCTATGGGAAAAAACTACAAATAATTATTTAAAAACGTTGGATATTTTTTATTACCGGTTAACATGATAAATGGTTATTTCGCTAATTTGCCATAAACAAGCAAATTTACTGTTAAACGCAGACTAATTAATTTCGTACGAGCAATTCAATTGTTATTCTAGTTAGAGGTCTTTCGAAACTATTCATATAATATTTTTTTGCTTAGTACCTATTTTTTTATACAGTAAACGTGTCCATAGAGGTACTCGACTCTGTTTAATTGTTAGTATTTTCATGAATTTTTCCCTACCTAACTTGCAAAAATTTTTTAGATACTCGTCATGATTAATTATTATTATATTCAATAACCGGAAAAAAATTTGCCTTATTTTATTTAAACATTCTCTTTAGTGTTGCAGAAATAGTTAGTTTAAAAATTCAAAGAATGCATTTCAAAGTACCTTCAAAATACATATTTTAATTAAGTACCTTCCCTGGTAAAAATGCAATTAAATTAGCACTTTGATTCAAAGGGAGCAAACTGAAAAATTGTTAAGTTTCGGAATTTAAGATTCATTGTTTTTTGGTTCCTGTTTGTGAAATATTATTTTAAATAGCTACATTATTATTATGAGAGGTACATTTTTCATCGAGTTAAATATTCTTTTGAGTACCTGTATGGAAATAATTATTTTTTTTATTATTTGATGCAATAACTTAACATATTTTAATACATTATTTGTGGGTCACACAGGCCACATATTATGTGGGCCTTACTGGGTACTTTACTAGTGCTGAAGCCGCCATTTTACAGTTTAATAAAAAGACAACATGATATAATAATAGAATAAAATAAAACTGAAATAAAATAAAATAAAGCATAATGATAAAGGTAATGAACAAAAGATCTGCAAATATTAAAAGGTAATAATGAAGTGTATTACGTATATTTATTTTAGTTTCTTATGTTATAATTTTTTTGTAATATTGCCTGTAATATAAATACATCGCCTGATATTGGATTTACCACAGTTTGATAATGGCTTCGGAAGGCGAAGCAGCTATCAAGCGTAGTAATAATTACACAGCAAAATTAGCTTACGAATAAAGAGGTTTTTTTTAAACAAATTAAATTATAGATAACATTATTAAAAACAAAAAAAAAATTAAATGTATTTTTACAAAATAAATTGATAACTTTAAAAAGGATGCTTATTCTAGCTTTTGAACAAATTAGATGAAAAAGTTAAGTAGGTACCTATTCTGAAGTGCCTTTAAATTAAAGCCAACGTTGGCTAGGTATCAATAAACACATTTTACTATGTATTTTTATGTGCAGCCGTAACGTAAATTAATGCCTCCATCTTTTTTTAATAAAGTGACAATGCTTGTATATTTATGACGTTGCATGTTTCGACAATAGACAATATATTAATAGAGCTTTTATTATTTGTGGTGTTAGCAGCAGATGCGACAGCCCGTGGGTTATATAAAATTGATTTTGAACACAATACAGACATTCAACTTGACAATAAAAATATATCAATGTTCGTCTCCATGATACTTTACAATTTTTCGTGTCACAAACGATATAAGATATTTCCTTGACGCGGCCATTGTAACTGTTAACAAAATTAATGGTTAGAATTGAATTGTTTTAAGAAATATTTCACCTGATTTATGTTCTTACGATAAGCTAGCCTTGCATTCTATCAGCAAGACGCCGAATTAAATTTTATCATAATTGATCAAATAAAAAATATTTTACAATTTGGTAATAGGTATTTTTGACAGTTAAATGAAAACGCACTTCATTAGAATAACGTTGCAATCTTAATGTTGACTTAATTACAAAATTCTTTTTTTGTGTTATAATGTTAGTCGTAAATATCAGTTTTGTTGTAAGTCATAATATGAGTTTGGCAGTATTGTGCAAACACCCACTTGGTCATAAAAATAAATATAGTTTAAGTCACTATTTATAAGTCTTATTTATAAGCCACTAGTAATAAACCGATTTTGTAATCCAAGTGATAAGATACAGATTAAATGTATAAATTAAGTTGTAAAGCGTCCTTGTATAAGCCAGTGAAATTTCCGAAGAAAATTTGCAAATTTCGAAGCAAAATGAAGCCAGAGCTCACCATTAATGATTACTGCTGTTACTTACAAAGACATATTTTCCGCTATGCAGTTGAGATGACGCGAATGATGAAATAAATGTTTTTACATAATGTCATTATCTTGAAAATAGGCTGATTAGGTATTATCTATATTACAATGGACGGGTTAGGTATCACCTATATTATGCTGCATATACATGTACGTGTATACACAAACTTTTTTATGCAATTCCGCTTACAGTTGCTTCGTTCCTTTCCCATCAGTTCGCGGTAATATCTACCCGTTTATACGCACCATTAAAATAGACTAGTTACTGGTTAGGTACCACCTGTATTACCATACACTGGTTAAGGTTAGGTTTATTTATTTATTACCACATTCCACATACGTGTCTTAGTAATAAGTGTTTTAAATCTTACAAAACTGTTACACAACCATTAAAATATGGTGCTAAAAGTATATAAGCTAAGAACTAGTTCTGCGTTTCATATTAGGTAACCATAAAATAATATTAATGTGAAATGTAGAATCTAATCTTTTGCAGAAATATTTGCATTACCTTAAAAATATTTCCATATTGATTTCTTCTCCTTACTACAGTGCTTCAGTGGCACAAGTATTGGTACTAACCACATTTAACCAAAAATAATGTTATTAAGTTGGTACACAGATACAGATGTATCAGAGGTTGTAAATGCAAGCAAAATGCATAAAGTTACGATTCTAATAGGTATTTATGGTAAAGTCATTCACAGAATGATAACTTATCTAGTTTTACTACATCTTTGTGTTCTAAAACCGTGAAAGAACTCGACTACATTTACTTATCACAACAAAGTAGGGGAAATAAGAACACACGTTAATAATTTACGAACCATAAACGAATTATAATGACAAAATTCGTACCGACAGCTTTTCAGCAATTTTTTTTTTCTATAATTTGGCAGATAAATAAATTATAGGTACACAAAACTGACCATCAAAACATGACAGTAGGATTTCAAATGTAGTTGAATGGACAATGATATTTACATACTAATATTTATGCAGAAAATATTAACGTAGGATTGTACCTACTAACAAAAAACAATCGTTATTTATGACCTACGTGTTAAATTAGCATTTTTATTTTAGCGTGAACCAGCATAAGAGTCCTGCAACTGCCAGGAGCCAGTAGATCTACGGCATCCCCTATTGAGGCATTTTATGGGGTTACTCGTCACAACAAATTAGGATGAGAACACATTGATACATTTACAAGGGCCCATAAATAATTTCTAATGTTATAAATTATGTCGACTTCTTTCAAGCCAAAACCATTAGGTAGGTATAAAAAGACAATCAAAGAATTATGTACCTAAGGTGGTAAATGCTGGTGAAATGTACCCCATTCCATTAGGTACTAAATAGTTATTTGTGGAGAACTTTTTAAATATATTCTTATAACAATAAATTATGATTGATTAATACACATTCGTAATTGCAGCTTAAAACTGGACGACTTTAAGTACCCAGAGTATCTCATCCTAACAAAGTAGGGGTAATGAGATCATATTGATGATTTACAGCGGCCATAAACAATTGAAAGGCGCAGAGAAAGGTATGCGCGAGCAATAACCAAGAAATGTCAAATAGGTGTGCAGCTTTAAGCTCTGGCTCCGGTCCAAAGCTCGGACTCTCGCAGCGGACATTAATCTCTGGGAATCATTTGAGGAGTGCTTGCATCACCGCCACCAGCCAAAGCTGCTGATGCTGCAGTCAAGTGATCGTAAATATTATAAATATCGTCAGACATTAGCGACTAGCGAGAGGGCTGGCTAATTTTGTGCGGCAAAACTGACTGAAAGTTTTAAATCTATTTATTTATAAATTCATACTTAAGGTTTTCAGGTAAATAAATGATAAATGCAAGTAATACAAAAAATATTATAAATATAAAAATGGTGTAAATGGTTAAATAGTAGGAAATGTTTTGTGAACACCGCACTAAGACTAAAAGAACCGGTTAAGTAGTAGATAGATGTTTTGCGAACACCTCACTAAGGCTAAGAGAACCTGTGTTAAAGTGTTCACATGATTTAGATAAAGTGTAATTGTATTTTTTATGTGAATACCGTGTCACAACACAAGAGTCCTAACTGCTTAAGACTGGAACCAGTGAGTTTATGACATCCCCAATCGGGAAATGTTGTGAGGCTGACGGTGGTGGGAGGGGAAAGAGATGGGGAAGCGGAAAATGGATAAGCAGTTTATCAGGTTAGTAGCAGATAAATCGCATAATAATAGTATAAGACATAGTTTTATTAGTAACAATGTAGTGATATTAAAAGAAAAGGTTAGTATATGAAGTGAACTTAGTGAAGCAATTGAGGAGAAAGCAATTAAAAAAAAAAAAAAAAAAATGTAAACGACGATTAATGGAAGTATTTTTAAATATAAAGAAGTATTTTTATATAAAATTTTAAAAAAATATAATCGATAATTAGATAATTTGTTCAAATATTTCCATGCTTCTGAAATATGTTATTACAGGTGTTTGGGTAGATAGGTAAGGTACCTAACTGTTATTTTTTTTTTCAAAAAGTATTAATTATTTTGGCTACTTCCTCTACTTAACAAAACTAACCTTGCCTAAGCCAACTGGAAGAAAGAGTATTGGACCATGAAAAGACATGAAATTTACGAGCTAAGCAATGCGGGCACGTTCCTAGTTTGGAATCCAACATTTTATAAAAAATAAAAAAAAACATGCGATGGAATGAACATGGATGCAGTAATAATTTTAATTGGATCCCAGAAAATATGAGTGTGACATTCTATCCTCGTGAAGACTCGTTTTAATTTATAAGTAATAGGTGAATACCTTAAATGATTTTTGCATCACCTGTCTAACGTGATAAAAATAATTCTAAAACTATTTTCATAGTTTATTTACTATTTTTGTGTTTTATTTACATTGTACGTGTATACTACCTACGTGACTCAAATTGTAAATGTATTTAAAACAATTAGTGAGTATTAAGTACATTTATAAAGCGAATATATTCACAGAAATTTGTAGCATTTTTTTGGACACAAATTGAATATATAATTTGTATTTCGAACATAAATAGTATTTTATGTTAAAATGTAGGTGCATCTAGTTATGGCAGGTTACTTACCAACTTAATAAAGTAAGTGTCTGGTTTTGTTAAGTTTTTTGGCAGCCCTTAACAAATAGTACAAATACCTAATAAATTTATTTTGATAACTTTATCTTTAATCATCTTGGCGACGTTCGCTATTGCAATAATAATTGTCTTCTTCTGACGTGATTTTAACAAACTTACTTTTATTTATTTTTAATGTATATTTTAAACTTTTTTAAGGTTTACCGACCTACTTATTACCAATAATATTAGGCAATTATTATTGAAAAGTTGCAAAGTTTTGATTGTGTGTTTTGTGTATGAATTGTGCCACGTAGAATTTAATTAAATCAAAAAATCTATAAACAGATTCGGAAAACGTTTTTTCCGAAAGTGGTTTAAAAAATATATATTTTCTCGTAATCGGTTATTTTTTTTGCTATTGCAGATGTAAGTAGGTACGTATTGCCTTATTGTGTCGACTTAGTTACTAAAGTTTAATTTGATAAATATTTTGCATATTTTTTAAATTCCTTTACACATACTAACGAATCATTTTATATTAGATATTTATCCAAACCGACTGTGGTTTGAGTCGGTTCTAGATAGTTGGAACACCAGCCCGCAGACCCCTCTTACCCGCAGTAGTCGAGAAAGAATCTGTTTAAAATTATTATAAATTATGTTGTACCTACCTTATTGACTGATAATAATAATAATAATATGAATCTAAATGGGTGGGGGTAACGAACCGTAGGTTAAGGTATATCAGCATTTGAGGTGATTCTTACGAAAACGGCGCTATATAAATCAGTAAAACATTATTAAATGCATAGATACCTACATGTAATTAATAGTTCCACGACAACTCAACAAAGTGGCATTTCAACACCCCTTTGAAAAGTCATTATTATGTTTGAAAATAGCCCATAACCTAACATAAACTATCTAAACATTTTTTAAATTACTTTTAATGACTTTTCAAAGGAGGTGTTGAAGTTGTATGTTGTTGAGTTGTCCGGTTACCGCAATCAATATGGAGGCTCGGGATCACAGGGTAAATGGCAAATTTACCAGATATAAGCTTATGTAAATTGTGCTGGTATTTATAAAGTTGAAAGTTTATTTTGTTACTAAAGAAGTACTTAATAAAACAACTAAAATAGAAAACTCTCATTCTAGGTTAGAAGTTTGTTTACCTTGGTTGTGTTGTAAGCTTCTTGGTGAACGAATCAAATGTGTAGAACAAGTGGTTCTACAGAACCTCTTCTTTCCAATGTGTCAAATCACTTGTTTTATTTCAATAAGTAATATTCACTGCAGAAGACAATATCAATGATATTTTGGCACTATATTAGTAACGGATTTCTGATTATTCCGATCACTTTTCACACTCACAACATGCCGTCGCTTGTTTGTTTATCCGCTTGAAAATCCGCACTGACAATTTATTATTTATTCCCGATCACTTAACGTTATTTATATGTATGTACATAAGACATCAATGTTAGTATACTAGTATGATTTTAAAAAACGATAAATAACGTCTTAAGTCACGACACAAACAAAACACGCTCTCAAAACACAAAAACACTTTTCAAAATTCAACACAAACTTTTTGTAAATAAACACAATTTTGAGGTTAAGTTTTCCGGCGTGTTCCAACAGGGTATGTGAAGAAAGTTGTAAAGAAACGATTGCGATGTATGTTCGGTGACGGCGGGCGGGCGGAGTTTGTTGCGGAGGAGCAGTTAGTGACGCGACCGGCCGGCAGAGCGCCACGGGCGAGAATGACGATGTCGGAATGACGGAGTGCGGCGGGCGGCGGCCGACAGTCGACACAGCCCCTACCGGGTGCATCGCGTGCACCTGATGCATTTTCCGTTTTCCATTTTCCGGGAAACCTTTCAGCCATAGTCTTCAGCTTTCAGGCACTAACGAGGATATTTCAATTCTACGGTAAGGAACAGCATCGGTACAAATCGGTTATTTGTAAACAAAACAGTTAAAACGCTCTCCCGATGCAAGTATTTTAAAACCATTAAATATTCACCCCATTCTATCTGAATAAGCACGATCTACATTTTACTTACTGAAACAAATGCTATCCAAATTTTATCTAAAATTCAATTTTGAAAACATGTTATGTTAAACAAACAGTTTGTAGATAGAAGTAAAATTGTACAACTATATTACAAATTTGTACAACGCCCTTGAGTTTATTTTTCACAAAAACCTCGCTTCACAAATAATCTTGTTGTTACTATCTTTTATTTGTTGATTTTATTCTGAATTTAGTGTGAATTTTAAATTACTAATGTTCAATGTTATATTTTCTATGCCTATACATATTCTTTTAAATTTTGCTTTTATTGCCGGGAACCTTTATTGGATAATCAACACCTCTGCCATAGGTCACCCCAAGTGGTTTGCTACGTTTGGTGATTTAGCAGGGGTGCCCGGGTTCACGGGGTGAGGTTTGTCTGGGTCTTGGAGGCGGATGACCAGGACACACTGAACCCCAGATTCCTACCCACCCTTTAAACCCTTCTCCTTCCCAGAACTCTCCCCTCCTTCTTTTCCTTAAAAATAAACCCTCGACACAGCATCCCCAAAGACGACATAGGCCCTCCTCCTCAGGGCATCCTGTGTGGAGCTCATGCTTTGTTTTGAATAAGCTTTAAGCGACTTCTGTAGTAAAACTTCATGCTTTTGGTTAAGGTTTTTTCAGCATTTTTATGACGAAGTTTTAAAATACTAATCATTTCCAATAGTTTCTTAAGTCGAGATTCCTTTGTCCTTAATTTAGTTATTTTCTGTTGCAATTTGTCTTAAACTGTGCCAGAGTTCATTATCTAACATCACTGCTAAAAATAACTATTAACTAACTAAGATTACAAATACAATTGGCTAAACCATAAGTAGGGGGTGAGAAATTTTGGAAATGATCTGATGTAATTTTAACGTGATTCAATAAATTTTATAATACTTCTTGGTAAGGAAAAAAATTATTAAATCAAAATTTCTTTTAATCTCAACATTTATCTAACGTGTTTCTTTCCTTCTCTCATTCCTTTTGTTTATAAAATTCTTTTTCATTAGTTTCAATATTTGGTTGCTTCCACTGGTCATTCATTCCGTGCTGCTTATTACACGTTACACAGTTACTGATATCATTGAATTTGTCAACGTTTTAATGTTACGTTTTATAAATTTGACAATAGCGATTGCTTTTGTTTCAGAAAATTAATATTAATGGTATTTTTAAGATTGCTTTATTGCAATAATTTAAACAAGAGTGTTTTGTATTTTGTTTGAAATAAAAAAAAAAAACTTTCTGCTTCAAGACAACATTTGAATACATAGAAAAAAATAGAAGAGCAAATTTTTACTCGCCCGTGAAAATTCATGAATAAAATTTTGATGATTGAAGGCACATAATAATAAAAAATATATGCTTAAACGAATCTTCTAGACAAGCATCCTTGTGGCAGCTTTGCTGGACTACCATTCTTTTTATTCAACAAGTAAAAATCCAATATTTAAAAAAGCAGGAAATCCTAATGTCAAGTATCAAAATTGTTTGCAAAACATGTTGATTTCAAAACATTGACATTTAAAAATGTTGACATTGTTTTTTAAAACTACTTTTTCTACACGAGTAAGCCCAAAATTTAAATAGACAATTAAAAAAAAAACAAGCAACAGAGTTTTGTTTTTTATAGGTAAGTAGATACTTAAAAGCTTCGTCGCTCACAATGGAAACGACATCGTGAATGGATAATTTTACGGATAATTTTACGAATTTAATGGACGATTTTACGTGCTATCAACAAGCGACCAACAAGATATTCCTCCAATAGACTCTTCACAGAATATAATGTCTTAAACATACGGCAACTTCATCTAAAATTTACACTAACACATTTCATGTTCAAATACAAGAAAAAAACTCTTTTACATCACAGTTACACCACCAGAACAATAACCAAACGACACTACAATGTTCCTACACTACGCACCACATCAGCTCAAAGACATTTCATGTACCTAGCTCCTAAAATGTTTAACCTTCTCCCCGAGAACCTAAAATCCGAAACCCAACCCCATATCTTTAAAAAAAAATTATCAAAATGGATCCTTACATTCAGTAACGATGATGAGTAAAAATTTGCTATTTTAATTGAATTGTAATATAATTGATACAACTTGTAACATAAATTAATTTAATGTGTTAATTAAATTACTAACTTAATTTGTTACTAAATATGTTACTTAAACTACTTAAATGAATTGCATAAGTTAATAGCTGTACACTGTACCTACACAATCTGTAAACTTCATCCGCCATAACACAGGGACATCCCTAGCATGGCGGATGAATTAACACAATTTTTTGTTCATTGTATAAACTTCTTTTAATAAATAAATAAAAATAAAATAAAATAATAATTGCTTTCACCTAGAAAATGCTTTATAATTTTGGTGTAACTATGGCTGATCTCTCAAGATTGTTTCTTCTTCAAACAAACTATATATTTCACATATCTAACACTTCGTAAACTAGAGTGAGTTGAATACTAATAACAATAGACATTAAATGCCACTTGCGTTGCTAAAGAATGTTATACGAGTACCTGATTTTTTTAAACTAAACAAACTAACTAACCATCACGCCGTTTCCCCGCAGGGGTAGGCAGAGAGGACGGACCGCCAAACAGCTCGGTCCTGGCACACACTCTTTGCTTCACTCACATTCATACATCGTCTCATACATACTCTTCTATTATTCTGGCTTTTGACATGGCCCGACTCAAGTATCTGATTCACTTGATCGTGCCATGTCTTCCTCGGGCGTCCCCGACTTCTTCTACCATTCACATTTGCGTCATATATTCTTCTTACACTACTTTCTTCGTTCATTCGCTCTACTTGTGTGTTTAAGTAAGTTAAATAAATTTAATGTATTTTAGATAACAAATTATAAGGATAATTGATAATGTTTTTCTTATGGGTTCTATGATGAACTTAGTTTTCTTTGAATACTGTTTGTTTTATAATGTTGTCATAATAGTAGTGAAGCCGAGTAAAAACAATCCCGAAAATAAACGATTGCAAAAATTTGGCAAACATTCGCCAAAACCACCCTACCGTCTGTCTGTCAGGCTGGCTTTCAATCAAACCGGGCGTCCGCGGCGCTCTCGCGGCCGTCCCCCTCCCCCCACCCGCCTCCCGCCGGCCGGGAGGGGCCGAGAGGTGGGGGAGGGGGCTGTCACACCCGCTGGCCATAGTAAACACACTCACCTGTTGTCACCGCCCGCGACAACTTTACGGGCATCGCCGGGTAGCTGGAGGTTTAACTATACCTGCTGCCTGCCTAACTGCTAACTGCACGAGCCTGCATCGGCGGCCGATTTTAATTCGGTTTGTATGAACAAGCATTAAGTCAAAGGTCCGCCTCTTTTTTCACTTAGCCTAATTTTCTGGAAAAATAATATATCCTTGTTCATTTTCAATTTGGGAGGCTTGTATGACTCTCTCGCCTTGAAGTGGGAGGATTGGATTTATATTTCCATCATTCCTGGACACACCGATCCCCAGATCACTCACCCCACATACCTTAGAACTTCCTCTCTTTTATTTCCCTAAAAAGCACCTCCACACAGCATCCCCGTAGACAACATAGGCCCAGAGGGAAAATGTTTTCCTCAGGGCCTCTTGTGGGGAGCTAAAGTTAAAAAAAAAAATTGCGGTCACCCTCCCAAACGTGTATTATGTGCCTACTAATGTCACTAAAGATTATATAAACGGATAGGATAGTGCTGTGGGCGTGTAAGTGTGCCCAAAACCCTAATATTTCCGGTGAAATTATCAAACATTTTCAAATGTCGAATTTCTTTCTTGACCAAATAATCAATTTCATTGGTCTCTTCGAGGCCCCAAAGTAGAAAAAATTTTGTGGTAGGTTTTTTTTTATATGAGCTCCACACAGGAGGCCCTGAGGAAAATAATTTCCCTCGGGGCCTATGTCATCTTTGGGGATGCTGTGTGGAGGGTTTTTTTTGTGAAAAGAAGAGAGGAGAGTTCTGGGAAGGAAAAGGGTTTAAGGGGTGGATAGGAATCTGGGGTTCAGTGTGTCCTAGTCTTCCGCCTCCAAGACCTAGACAAACCTCACCCCGTGAACCCGGGCACCCCTGCTAAATCACCAAACGTATCAAACCACTCGGGGTGACCTATGGCTTTCCCCTATGGCTGTTGGTTATCCAATGTTAAATCTTATGTTAAATGAAGGACTAATTGTACCTAAGCATTTAAACAAATAGGGACAAAGACTGGACTACATGATACCTAATTGCTTAAATATGTTACCTGCCGAAATTAAAAAATGTACAAATGGTAAATTAAATATTATGTTGAAGAATTGGCTCGCCGAAAGAAATAATTTGTATTAGACTGACAAAAAATTGTAACTGCATAACAAAGTAAAATAAGTTTATATCTTCAAAGTAAAAGTACCCATCGACAAACTGCTTAAAAGTAGTTTATTGGGACTTTTCTTTTTCTGTGTATTTTTTTTATTTCTTGTTGTTATAATGTATTACTTTGTATTTATAATAAATAAAAAATTAAAAAAAAATTAAAAAATAAAGGTTCTCGGGGCGGCGGTACCCATTCCCGCCTCCCAAATTGAAGATTGAGAAATTTTATAGATTATAGTCACACTTACACCGCTTTATTATATCAATATTGTACAGTAATTTTTAACAGAGAAAATTAATGTATAAAAAGATGAAGGATTTTAAAAAATTCTTGTGGGCTTAAACATGTATTTAACTTACCTTTTTTGTGAGGTGTTAATATCCCAGTCCTTGTTTGAAACTTGTTTTGAAATGTGTTATCTGAAAGCAAAAAACATTTTTAAAGTATTTGTTATTTCACTTTGGTTTTTAAGTTCAGAATTAAAACCAAAAATAAACAATGTTTAGGATAAGGCATTAACAAATCAAGTGCAAAATTTTAAATAAGTTAATAATCCTAATGCTGATCGATTTTAATACAATAATAATGGGCAAAAAGCTTAAAAAAATCTCCAAATAATCCAGAATACAACAAGGAGACAAATTTAGGAATTTAATAAATATTAGTCAATATAAAAAAGCTTTTTAAATAAATAATTTTCTGTAACTTTTTAATTTTTATTTACAAAGTTTTCAACAATTTACTAACAGCTTACTTTAGAGACAAACTTCAATACATTCTCAATTTGGGAGGAGGGAAAGGGTACCGCCGCCGCGGGAACCATTTATTGGATCATCAACGCCCCTACCGTAGGTCACCCCAAGTGGTTCGCTACGTTTGGTGACTTAGCATGGCTGCTAGGATTCACGGGGTGAGATTTGTCTAGGTCTTGGAGGTGGATTTTTTTGCCCATCTACAGCGTGGCGGGCCGCATCGGGAGAGACTGGTTGAGGGAGATCTTTTGACCTCTACAGCCGGACTCACTCGACACATTGCCTTGAATCGCAGTGGAAGGGATGGATTCATGAACAAATTGACTCAAAGATTCCTACCCATCCCTCATATATTTTTTCTTCCCAGAACTTTTTTTCCTTAAAAATACCCTCCACACAGCATCCCTAAACATGACATTTTCCCGAGGGCAAAAGGGCATGAAGTGGGGAAACAAAACAAAAAAAAATTAAATAAAATTAAGAAAAATTTTAAGAAACTCTTTCTGAATTTCCTACCTAAGTTTTATTGAGATTTCGACATTTTTTCATAAACGGTTTTTGAAAAAGTGGTAACTGATGAAGACATCACAAAAGACATTTATGTAAATTTAGTGCATTTATTATCTTGGATTCATATAAAAATCAGTTAAGACTCTTTTAAATAACAAAAAAAAAAGAAAAACTAGATAAATTTATGTTTAAAAGCTTTGTCTGGACTTTCTATAGTAGAGAATGTGCATAAATAATATCAAACAATTCTCAACTCTATTTCATGGACGATGTCGTTGCTATATCTTTGAACGTTTTATTTTAAATAGCTAATAATTCAACACATCATTTTGTCCTGATTAAACAAAAAATATCAAAATGGAGAGACTCGTGTAAAAACCATCTCCAAGCATAAAATTTAGAATGCAAACAAACATTAGCGTCATTGTTGTAACATAATTGTATGTATTTGAAATTTTATGAGAAATGCAAAACGCTACAAAAAAAACTTGATCTTGTCCAAATTGAAAAGTCTATTCAAACGGTGAGCATGTTCAATGGGTTCATGGGATGAGGCTTGTCCGGGTCTTGGTGGTGGATGCATCTGCCCACAAGCTGCGTGGCAGGACGGATCGGGAGAGACCGGTTGAGGACTTTTGGCCTCTCCTGCAGGACTCTCTCGGAACATCGCCTTGCCCATTGAGATGATTTTTCATGAAAATGGCGCTTTATAAATAAGCCAAATATTACACCACAGTGAGATGGACACATCCGTCACTCCTAAAGACGCTGAACCCCAGTTTCACTCATCTCTTTCCTTTCTTCAAAAAACCCTCCACACAGACATTAAAGATAAAAAAATGCAAAGAAATTAAATCTGTCCCTTACGTAGATTTCTTTACATGAATAATTTTATTGTACGATAAATATTCAAAATGATTTTCAATTTGAATTCAACCTGAATGAAATTCATTAGTAAATGAAATGAATTTGAAAACACCAACCAATATCCACGCTTGAAGATTGTCTTGACTCTCGATTTTTGAAGTGATTTAAAAACATCCACGTTAACTATAACATTTTCTAATCACGCTTGAAGAAATTCTTGATTCTCGATTATTGCAAGCGATTTAAATAACCAAACTTATATCTATTGTCAAACATTAGCATTCGATACTAAATTTGTATTAGATTTTATTTTTTCCTCTTCGCTTATCCTTTTTCTTATAAGTACAACATTATAAAGTAAACTATAGCTTCTATGAGGAATCCATTTGCAACACTTTTTTCCTTCTATAAATAATATGTTATATAATTTAAACAATGTAATATGAACTAAAATTGTCAATTTGACTGGCCTAAAATAGGATCCATTCCTAGTTGGCTAGTCAAATTTTCCACGTATGCTTTATTATATAATTTTATATGAAATAAATTATTATTATTATTATTATATTCTTTTCACATCGGCTTAATTTACACGTTAACTAACGCAAAGATCAATTTGTAAATAAAATGATAGATTAATATCCCAATCCGTCATAACTTACACAAAAAAAACTTATCTTTGTAAATGTAGATTATTGTCTGTGAAGGAAAAGTTTCACAATCGCACAGTCTTTTTTTATTTGAACACCGCACAAGAGTTTCAACTGCTCCCGACCGCCTGGAGCCAGGAAGACTATGGCATCTCCAAGTGTGGTATGTTGTGAGGCTGAAGGTGATGGGGAAGGGAAGAAGATGGGAAAGAGCTAAAGCAATTTCAAGCAATGTTTCATTTCTGAACGGTGGTGTTGGTGGTGGTATTACATTCCACTCTTGAATATGCCAATATACTTCACTTTATTTTAAATGAATAAAATGTAAAATAATACTATTCAACAAATAACATTTATTTGCGCACGCCGGGGTTTGAACCCGCGACCTCCGGATGCTAGTCGACAGCCTTACCCCTAGATCACGGAGGCCGTCTTCCTAGCGCATCCACCCCGGCAGGGATATAATGAAGAGACACAATGGAGACGTGTTATCTCCACTTGTAATAATTAGGGAACTGGTTTTTTGACTGAATTTGCTACTACCTAATGAATCTTTGACTTTCGGGGTTGCGCGTCGCTGACTCTTCTACATTCAATAATGTACATATTTTAAATCTTATCTACGGCATTTTGATATTTATCTATCGCAACCAGACTTACCGGACTGATGACGAACTGACTGACCGACCGACTGCGACTGTAAATTGCTAAAACACTTCAAGCGATTTTTGGGAAAGTTACTTTTCAGTGATTTATTTAATAATTTTCTTTTAGTTATTTGTACATTGAAGTTTAAAAATTGCTAATTAATTATTACATTATATATTGCATACTATATTTTTTACAGTTTGATTTAGCTCCTACATCTTGAACCTCCAATTGGTGCGGACATTTTCTGGTGGCGTGTTATAAAACTTCATCCCTTTGTACAGTAAACTGTTCTGCGTATTCGCTTTGTCCTTTTTTTGTAGTCTGATTTCCTTTCACGTCCTTGTGTAATATCTGTGAAATGTCTTTGTTGTATATACTTTTATTTAAAAAGTATTTTGGTTGTTTACTATTTTATGGATAAATATCATTGTATTTAAAAGAATTAAAACACTTTGTATTTAAACCACGAATTTATTATTTTGTATATCTACCGGTTTCGCTTCGACCAAGCTTAGGATATAATATAATAATAACTAACTACTAAGGCAGAGATATCGGTTATATATAAGTGGAATGACAGAGGGAGAAAGAAAATCACAAAAGAAAATAATTAGACAGAGACAAAAAAAAAAAAAAAAAAAAAAAATATCATTGTGTTCAAGGTCAGCATCTGTTTCACGGTTAGCCGATTTAGTTCCTTTAACATTTTATTTACTTTTGAAAATCTATTTTGCAGAAGAATTATTCACATCGTCCTATTTCGGAGAATTTGAAACTCATTTTGTTCTCGTTTGTTACACAAATACACGGTAAAGAATAGTTTAGCAGTAAAGTGTGGAGCATAAATGAGTAAATAGTGATTGCAGTTTTTCTTGGAAAGTTTTTGCCGAATTCTTCCCAAAAAAGATGTTTTTTTCCCAATTTTCTTTGGGTATAAATCAGCATTCAGCATGTTTGTTAAGGGTTAGCTTGGAATCTAATAAAACTCCTAAGTATTTCATTTCAGTAACATTGTCAATAATTTCAACATCAATTTTAATTTTGCTTTCTAATATCCGATCACCATACATTTTGTTTTTGAGTGAAACTTCTTTAGCTCTGTTGTGATTTGAAGCTCTATGAAACGGAAACGTCACTAAAAAGAGACAAACACTAGGATTCAGCCTGCGAGAGAATGAGATAGAATGAAACCTTGGCCGCATTGGCCGCTTTGATTATGGCTCACTTTTTATTGTTTCACCTCTACCGCGTGTGAACTGCACTTGATTCTTTTTATATTTAATTTAAGCTTATTTATTTTCGGCCATCGTGGTACATTATTAAGTTAATTATTTAAAATATTTATTAGTTCTTCATAGTTATCTCCAATTAAGTTCGAGTATATTAGTGTATCATCATAGTGTATCATATTTTCACCATGTCATTAATACAGAGTTTGAACAATAAAATATAAAATAATTTCATAAATATAATATTTACAATATTTCTTAAATAGATTCTTAAATATTGAATAATCTTCTTGGTATATTTTGCTGATTGGCATTTTCAATACTAAAAATCAAGTTTATAAATAGGTACACTTTTAATATTATTTCGAGAAAACCTTAGAACTCAAATCTTTCATGAATAGAATTGCTATATTTTAAACCAAAATATTGAAAAACAAAAACACTGTCATTGAAAATTTCAAAAATTTTAATTAGATTTCTCCGATAAAGTTTTCATTTAATGCCTTGAAGAGTTTTCCTATTTACAGTCGATAAATTTATTTTTTGTTTCTTCATAATTAAAATATATTGTTTAGCGTACAATTATTAACCCCACTGAGGTTTACGTATCTATGAGGTTAATAATTTCACAATTGAATAAAAGCAACACGAATAAACAACGATCATTATCAAACAGTTAAGTAAGTACAACATAATTCAAATAACAATGATAAATGGAGGAAATTTGTAAAAAAATAATATATGAACTAACAACAAAGTGTTGAGAGATGAAACAAAATGTTATTTATATATTTTTTGTTTTAAGTTATACGTTCTACAGTAGCAAAGCCCTCGACTGCAAAAAACATTTTCTGAAATTGTTGATCAATATCTACATTGTCATAAGAAGACAATGATTTAATCTAACTTCAATATATTTATTTACTTGTTCGTATGAAGCAATTTGTTCATATGAAATTTGTTAAGTGACATTATAATTTTAAATAAAACAATAATTTTTAATCAATAAATGTGGTGTTTACTAAGGTATTGTTTTTTTATCATTTATCCATCAATAATATATGAAATAAGATGAGGTAAGTACCTACCTACTGATCGGTATTTAAATAATAAATAACCAGAAGTAGAACCTGTATAGGTAGAGCTTCGGTTGAACCTTTTCACATGAACATGTAGAAATGATTTGTTATTTAATATTTGATCCGATCTTAATAAACATTATCTTTTGATTATAGGTTCCGCCCACGGTAGTTAATTGCCGGTGTTGGGAGTTTTTGAATAGTGGTTAATATCAGGATATCGCTCTTACCGCTTACCTCCAACCTTCTTTCTTCTACCGCTCTTTACCTCTCTTCCTCTGCTCATCTTACAGGAATACGAGTACGTGGTGTAATCAATATAATGAAACTCTTAGCAACAATTTGCTAAATTACGTGAACTAAAATATCATAAGCATTCTTCAAAAGCTTCATAAACAATATATAAAATATAGTTAGATAGAGCTCTTGGAGCTCTTAGAGCGTGAATGCGAATTTAAATATTAATAATCAAAAATTGTTTTTGAATTACTGTCAATGGTTAATAGTTAGTTAAAAAGCGTCTAAGTTAAGGGGTGGTATACTGCGTTAATGTCCAGGTAATATGAAATTTGAAAGTATCAGATAATAAAGGTTAGATTAATATGATAAAACTCATATTGTCTTATTAAAATAAAAACGATATTACAATAATACACTACAAACCCCGCTATCCGAATTCGACCAATTTCTTACATATCTCCCTTAAGCATTTGAAGTTTTTAAGCTCTTAAAAAAATATATGTAATTTTTGAAGATAATAGCTAGATACGTTCCACGCCGAAACCCAAATTATATGAAATTCCCTCGATAGAAAAAAATCGCAAAGTATGCTCCGAAAATTATTTAAAACAAGTCTATTTCTATTATTTTACAAGTTATATTTGTGAAGAAATTCACAATGTTTCTTTAAATGATATTTAAGTTACGTTCCACAAGATTTTCGCTCTATTTTAAATGAGCCATGTTTTATTAAGCTTTTTCGCAATTTTCGCTGCAATTTTATCACTTAAAATATTAGCGCGCTCTGTCCAACGTTCGTAATTACATATCTCTATATCTTCTTCTTTTTCAGCCGAGAAGCGCCGCCTTAAGTGATTTTTCACAAAACAATATCCAATACTTAAATTGTTGATAATAATTCATTTTGATTTAAAATGCTCGAGTAAAAGCCCAAGCTAATCAGGCACTCGCCACGCCACTGGATACAAAATTATATAATTATCAATTCGTAGTCGGACGTCACGAATTTAATTTATGACGATAATAAATTTATCAAAAGCGCCATAAAAATAGTTTCCATTTCAGTGTGTTTATCCTGTCGCGATGCGTTGGGTAAAATGAAAGTTATCTTGGTCCTGTGAAGTGGACACGTCCGAGGAGGAATAGCTCCATCATAGCCACGAGTATATCACGGGTCCATTGTGCCGCGCTAGATGGAGCAGATTTATCGCTGATACATAGTAATATTTTGTGAGCTCTTGATGGTTTGAATGTTTTTGACCAGAAAAGGTAGATCCCCCGCTGGCGTGGCCGATGAGAGAGAGAGAGGGAAGAGGGAAGGAGACGGGAGCCGGAGTGTAGAACAGTAACTCAGCTCGCTGTCGAGTGCCAGGAGACGAGAAGACGAGAGACGAGAAGAGCTAGCAGCGAGCAGACCGACCATGTGCACCGCTCTCTGCTCTCTGCTCGCCCGGCCCAGGCTAGTTATTTATCCGAATGGGCGGCGTATAATGCATGATGAATGTGAGAGGCAGGCGATAAAGACTTTTGATTTGGCCATCTCTATAATGAGAAACCCTCCCCGCACATTTATCATAAATACTCCTCATTCTCCTTTTGTGTTACCTATTAATATTCTGACAGTTAACATATATTTCATTCACTCTCGTTCCTTTTTCAACTCTTTCAAAGATGGCGTCTCGCTGGATTCTATAATGATATCGCTCATAATTTAGAGTCAGGATCACAGCGGTATCATGAAGAGATTAATAAAGGTACTTTCCGAGAGATCATTCGACTCTTCAATAAAATTTAATTGTCGAATCTTTTTTTCATCTCATTGTGTACTGGCTATTACTTTTATGGACTGATCTGTGCTGTGTAGAGGTGAAGCTTTATGGGCTTATCTAATATCTTCTCGCTTCAAACATGATCTTATTAGGCTATACATAGTGGATAAGATACCTACCTGTTTCAAATTATTAATACTATTATTTTATAAGTGATCGAAATTTTAAAAGCTAACTATTTTTACCGTAATTAACATATTTTTGTAAGGTTTCCGTGATATATTACGCGAAAATACGACTTTCAAAAATTAGCAAAGTATATTGCATTTTTGACATCTCAGAAGTTAACTCAAATAACGACTATTGAATAATTGGTACATTCCTCCTACATGGATTAAATTTATATCAACTCAATAATTTATCTCTGTTTATGTCAATAAATTAATAAACATAAAGTCGACGAATTCGATCAATCGTCCCGTGCACTTGTCCGATGCGATCTCGGTCGATAAATTCATTAAACGAAAATTCAACCAATTACAACATCATCCGAAATGCGAAGAAGAAGTTCGGGGTTTGATTTTTTGTTTTAAATAATACAGTGTTGCCAAATTGCGCATATTCCAAAATGTGCGACCGGTGCAAGCAAGTCGCCTGACAGGCAGCTCCTTATTTATGACTTCGCTTTGGGTGCTTTATGAGCCTGCCGCTAAAGGCCTAAACAGATAGGTACCCACAAGTGAATAAGTTAGCAGGACGTACAAAAGATACCCCGAGTAGAAAGAAAGATCTCATTCAAGATTTCGCTACAATAAAATTCCATAAACTGCCATTATTATAATTTTTTTCTACGAAAAATACGCGGGAAGAAAAAAAGATATTCACCGTGTAAATTTAAGACTTGCACAAAAAAATGTTTATGAAAGTTTACGTGATTTAATTGCACGGTTGAATAGATGTACACTCTTTTGCGAAGTTTCCGGCTAATTTGCATGCTGTTTGTCTCTATATGGGATGTGGATGGAGTCGGACGAGGACAGACCTCTTGCAGTTTTCAGGCCGAAGTTTGGAGGCAGTTTGCGCAACTTGGCCGCTCAGTTAGAGGAAGTAAATAGCAACAAAAAAATGTGTCGGTAATTACTTCGCGAAGTAATAAATTCTGCTTACGTTTGACTTTTGACGGAGTCGGCCGGTCGAACTATTCCTTTTAAATCTGATTTATTAAAGGGTTTGGAAGTGAGGGGAGAGTTTCAAAGCGCAGGTTGCAACAAAGACTGATATTTTGTGGAAGATTTATACGTAGTTTATTACATAAAGTACGTTACTTCGTAAGGAGTATTAAGAACACAAAAGGTATATCATATTTTTTATACGTAGATATTTTAATTTCCGTTCACAGAATTAAAGAAAGTAACGGCCTTCAGTTATTTATCGAAGCCTTTAACATTTGTTCGAAAATGCAAGGCTATTAGAAACGCATTCTGCGCATCCAATATTATATTTTCAAATGTTTTTTAGGATCTTCAAAATATTGATGTAAATTAATTTGAACGCCAGTGATTTACTTGTATTTGGCCAAGCCTTATTCAGCCTAGATATTTTGTGAGTAAAATTGATTCTTGGATTAATTTGCATATTCCATTAGAGATCTATTGCCTTCTGTCACAGAGGACATAGGAGCTGTTGTGGGTCGAATACTGACTCGTCCACACAAAGAGGCCACTGGTAAGATAATAACATTAATAACTCACCTCGCGGTCATAAATTCAACAAAAATACGCTGATCCTTTCGAAAAGCAATAATAACCATTCCGAGAAGTATCAGGCTCTATAAATAAAAGCAAGCATCGATTGGTAGCTGATTTATTCATAATTCTTCGGCGCGACCAATCAAGGCTGATGTTTATGCTCGGAGCGACTCTGATGTCATTGGAGCCTGTCAAAAAGAAGACAAAGGCTGTGATTTATGTACATACTTACCAAGAACTAAGAACCTAGGATAGTACTTGGCAAACACTACTCTGATAGTTCTACGACGCGAATTGCTCAAACTATTACTGATCTATTACATTAATAGAAATGAATGGCACAGTGTTTAGTGACAGAGAGGATTTAACTCTAAACACTTCTGTCAAGACTCAAATACTTTGCATTATCCAATAATTGCATTATTCTGACATGCGACCTGCTTCAATATTTTTTTTCTCAAATCATTGAAGAAGATAACATTAACAAATCGCAAAGAAATATGAAACCGAAAATCACAAAGTAAATAATAAAGGTATCGGTCGCCAATGGAAATCGAACCTAGATCCTTTTTCTTACCGGGACAAATTGAGCTAGAGGATCTGGGTTCGATTCCAGTTGCCACCGTCCTTTTTTTTAAATTTTCTGTTGCATATTTCGTTGAGATATGTTAATATTATCTTCTTCAGTGATTATTAATTACAACGAGGTTTAAGCTTCAATAATTTAATCCAATAAATTGATTTTTTTTCTCTTTATTCATAATAATAATCTCTTATATGCATAAGTAAATAAATAAATATATCGACGTCGAAGTACCTACGCGTATTCGACACACGTTTTCGGTGACCGGACAACTCAAAATGAACTCAGCTGAACGCCTCCTTTGAAAAGTTAATAATTAATAGTGATGAAAAAAAAATTGTCAAATAGGTTACGTTAGGTTAGGTTATAAGCTTTTTGTACATATAATAACTTTTAATGACTTTTCAAAAAGGTGTTGTGTTGACTTGATTCTGAGTTGGCATGGAACCGTAATAACGTGTAGCTGGGAACTGGTATTAATAAAATACCACTGAAATAAATAATAATTCATTATATCATTAAAAAAGAATATAATACTAACAAATCTTAACAAAATATTAAAAAGAACAAGACGCAGAAAAATAAAAAGCTAATAATATAATGATAGAAATATCAGCTTTTTTTCGATCTAAACTAAATCAACCGTTAAATAAGTTAATAATTCTAACCTGGATAAATCGAAGAGATTTAAAATAGATCCTTAACAGGACAAATTCAAACTTCAAACAAAATGTCTAGGAACTATTTATTCACTTTATAATTTGTTTAGAAAATCTCACCTGTGTGCTTTTTCAATATAGTTGATCGATTTTTTCTCAAACCTTAAAATTATTATTATTGACCTACGGGAAAAAATGATGCAAAACAAAGAATTATGTTAACTATTTTAGATTAAAAATATTGAGTTAAATTAATGAAACAAATAATGAAAAATTGTCTGTGATTAACCACTTAAATAACATTCATAATAACTTTGCTAAGTGTGAATAGTAACACAAAGGTATGTTTATCATAAAGGTATGTTTTTAATGACATTTTTTTTATATCTAACTAATTAACTGTTTTCACGCTGTTTTCCGCAGGGGTAAACAGAGAAAGCGGACCTTCAAACAACTCGATCTTGGCACACACTGCTTGCATCATTCACAATCGTACATCGTCTCACACAAACTCTTCTATTATTTTTACCCTGGCTCGACTTTAGTATCAATTCGGGAGGCGGGAATGGGTACCGCCGCCCCGGGAACCTTTATTTGATAACAAACACTTCTACCATAAGTCACCCCAAGTGGTTTGCTACGTATGGTGATTAAGCAGGGGTGCCCAGGTTCATGGGGTCTAGGTCTTGGAGGCGGATGACCAGGACACTGAACCCCAGATTCCTACCCACCCCTTAAACCCTTCTCCTTCCCAGAACTCTCATCTCCTCCTTTTCCTTAAAAAAACCCTTCACACAGCATCCCCAAAGATGACATAGGCCCCGAGGAAAATTATTTTCCTCAGGGCCTCCTATGTGGAGCTCATGTAAAAAAGTCTGATATACTTGATCGTGCCATGTCTTCCTTGGACGTCCCCGACTTTTTCTACCATTCAAATTTGCGTCGCATATTATCCTTGCATTCCTTTATTCGTTCATTCGCTCTACATGCCCAAATCATCTGAGCGTTCTTTTCTTAATCTTACTTATTATGCTTACATCCGCCTTGCATTGTCATATTTTTAACACACATACGCCTCAGAGACCTCATTTCTACAGCATTCAGTCTTCTCTCATTCTTCCTCTGCCAGTTCCATGCCTCACTGCCGTACATTAAGGGTATTACATGCATTTCATTGTCGGCTGCTAGCTTCGCTTCTTTGGACAGTTTTTTGTTAGCGCCGACGGCGTTCAATTTCATTTTATTTTATTTTTTATATCACAGTGTGAATTTGAATCATTGCACCTACTTTCAAATGAACATAATAACTGTTTTTGTGGCGTCAACAAGTAGCCTACGTAGGCGGTTCCTACTCATTTATAATAATCTTAATTTATATTCAACCGTTTTGTTTTCAAAGAGTTGAGTTTAGGCACGTGGCTTTCAATTTGAGGCATAAAGCCAAATCGGACATCTTCAATTCTTTGTGAAACAAATTATGACATTTGTTAAATATGGCCGATCTTAGTGAAATACAAGTTTTGGTAATTTATTAATCGATAAATATTTAGGAATTGCTTTGCGGGGGCGCTATACGTGTAAGATGAATACTTGAACGATCAACAGAGAAAACTCATAAGCATACGAATTGTCGTAGGAAATATTCAATAAACATACTTGCGACTCAAACGGCGAAAATTTGCATGCCGATTTCGATTAAAGTATTGATAAACGTAATAAAATAATCTATGTTTATCTCTGGAACCATACATAGACACAAAGAAGATATTACAACCAAACAAGGTAAACTTACTTGAAAAAGAAGTGCCGCTAGACGAAAATCCTTCGGCATGAAAATCTTTGAGAAGGAATTTCGCTGAACAAAACTGTTTGCATTAGCTCCACACAGGATGCTCTGAGAAATAAATTGTCATGTTTGGGGATGCTGTGTGGAGGGTATTTTTAGGGAAAGGAAGGAGAGGAATTTTTGGGAAGGCAAAAGTATGAGGAGTGGGCAGGAATCTTGGGATCAACATCCAGGAGTGACGGACGTATAAATTCATCCCTTCCACTGGTGCAGTGCAAGGCGATAGGTGGAGAGAGTCCAGTGGGAGAGATCAACCAGTCTCTCCCGATCTGGCTTGCCACGCAGTAGGTGGCGGGCAAACGCATCTGCCGTCAAGACCTGGACAAACCTCACCCCATGAACCCGGGCACGCCTGCTAAGTCACCAAACGTAACCAACCACTTGGGATGGAAATGGTTCTCGTTAGTAGTTCAAACTAGACACGATCATACAATTAACTAGATTATATTTTTCTTTAAGAATTGTTGCAATTATTGACTGAAAATTTAACTTTTTTTTTAAGTAGGACCAAAACGTTTTTCTACTAATCAGATTCAGCAGATCAAACATGGATATGGTAGAAGATGCCTAACTTTTCGGATCGAGCAACTAAATATTATCTGATTAATATTAAATACATGTAACAAGTGTTCATAATAATGTCCTCTGCGTGCGAACTCTATCTAAATTTCTTAATAGACAATAAACAGTGCTAATTTCAAGCGACCTCCCAGGTAAGTATGGTCCTGTATACATATTTAGGAAGCATCACGTTCATTGGTCGAGACATTGTACATATATTTTAGTATGAACCGGTGGATGCAATTTTTAACCATAAGTTGTTTTTAATAATTTGTCTAGTTTGTAGTTTTTCTAGATTTTAGAAATATATTGTAAGTTTGTACAGCGCCTTTGAGGTGATTTTTCACAAAAACGGCGCTATATGTTATTTTTAATTGTTCTCTAGACTTTATGTCCGGGTTAAATCTTCCCCACAGGAAAAATTTAACCCTTCCACACACTTTTCCACAAATGATCATCTAGTCAATCCACGCGATGTAATTGCATTGTATAAGTATAATAAATTCAAAATTATACAAGAACAACACGTCAACCTACCAGAGACCAAATGGGAAAATACTTCACCGACTCCAGATATTTTCATATCAGAGGGTTCGGCTCAATAGAACTCCTAACTGAACCGATAAATCCTACTGATCCCTCAATATAAATATTTAAAAAATCTTTCGTAATCCTACATGTGTTTAATATGACTGATTTTTGCATCTTTATATAAAGATTCTTTGATAAATCTAATAAGCCTAAATTTTTAATTAGAGAGCTAAGTATAATGCCAGTAGCCGAAATAACAAATGGTAATATTTTTATAGTCCGAGAATGCCAAGTTCTTTTAATCTCATTTCCTAAATCTGTATATTTTCTAATTTTTTCAGAAACAGATTTTTGAATATTACAGGAATTTGGAATAGCGACATCAATGATATAAGTTATTTTTTAAATTTTGTCATGTAAAACTATATCGGGTCTATTATGACGAATCGTTCTGTCTGTCAGTATAGTTTTATCATAATATATTTTATAAAATTCATTTTCTAAAAACGAATTTGGTTCGTATTCATAATATGGTACTACATTACGGCAGTCAATCAATTTATGTTTAATTACCAAACTTTGATGAATTATTTTAAAAACCTGATTGTGTCCTGAAGTATATTCGGAAGGCGCTAATATAGAACATCCCGATATAATATGTTCTATAGTTTCCGGAAAAGCCAAACATTTTCTACATAAATCATCAATTTGATTTTTATCTTTGATTACATACTTCCTATAATTTTTAGTATTAATGACTCTATCCTGAATGGCAAGCATAAATCCTTCTGTTTCTGCGCTCAATTCTCCAATACTCAACCATTTGTTTGACGAAAGTTTGTCAACAAATGGTTGAGTAATAATAATAATAATTATTATTATTATACAAATCTGGTAGGTTGACGTGTTGTTCTTGTTTAGTTTTGTATTTAGTATACTTATGCAATGCAATTACATCGCGTGAATTGACTAGATTAGCATTTGTGGAAAAGTGTGTGGAAGGATTAAGTTTTTCCTGTGAGGAAGATTTAACCCGGACATAAAATCTAGAGAACAATTAAAAAAATTATCGCCTTTGCGTTCATTAACTTCAGGAATTGAACCAAAGCTAAGGTGGTCCAGAAAATTGGCTGACTAAAATATCGCCTTTTTAAAGTTATTTTTGTATTTCCCTTATTTAAATGTAGATCCCGCGGTGGAGGGACCTCTTATAGGTTGCCAGCCCTTTTAACCATGTGTTCATAATCAGTGGTTTAATGGTTTTACAATATTATAAAATACTATTTAGTTTTATGGAACATTATACCTAGGGAGCATCTACCAACATATTACACGTCACGCGTTAAAATCCATTATTGTCAACTTCTTCTACTGAATGTGTAAACTAGTCTCTGAGAAAGAATCGCAGTTTATTTTAATTATAAGAGTCTCCTGAATCTGCTTCTGGACGCTGATTTCTGATAACGAGTCGAAACGAGAGAGAAATAATTGGGCTCCTCGGGACATTAGAAGGTTAAACAGCGCCATCTGTGATACGGGGTGACAAGCAGACACGGGGGCAGCTTCGGGGACCACTAAATCACCCCGGGAGCTGGTCGCGCCTCGTGTGACGCCACTGCGCGCCCCGTCCCACGCACCTCGTTCTACGCCACTGATCGAAACCTTAATATTACACAAGCTTTGTGAAGGTATCTTGATAGTCATGTGATTGAAAGCAACATTAAACAACACCAGGACACTGGCTTATCAAAATTCTCCGATATCTGGTCCTCACAATCTGATCTGAGAGACATATTTCATATAAATATTGTATTGTTTATTATAAATATAAATATTGTTTTTTCCAATGCTTTCATTTTTGTGGAAACAGATAGACCTTCTACTATTTTTTTATATTGAATATCTATCTATGTGAGGGGTGATATGCGTCTGTTAACATTTTTACCTTTGCATTTTATTTTATGTTTTTTTATTTTTTTTATTTTTAAGTAATTAATTAAATCGACCACATGTACCTAGCATGGTGATTGAAAAATGCACAAACTATGTAACCATCAAAGCAATGAATAAAAAAAAATTAAAAATGTTTACAATAACAGGAATACAAACAACTTGTAAAATATAATGTAAATGTCCACTAGGGCGTTTAATAAATTAATTCTTCAATTCTTCAACAAGCTACAAATTAATTGTAATATATGTGGAAAATAATTCGCTTACTAAACAGGGGACAATAGAAAAAAAAACCCTGTGAGACGTATAGATTGCACCAAGATTGCACGTTAGCGCCGAACAAAAATGATACAGTTGTGTGTCCTGCGAGTGCTCGGAGACAGTTGGGAACCCTAATTGAAAGAGAAGAGCTTGAGGAAGGTTGACAAATATCTTGTTATTCAGATCTAGTCACTAAACACTTAGCTGAAGACATAAAACACGCTTTCTTTTCTGATTGGTGGTTCGCACCAGGAGTATGATGTAGGTATTCTTCTCAAGAAAAAGCAAATTTTTTAAAATTAAATTCGATTATTTACTTTTTTGCTGAATTTAAGCTTGCGACCAATACGCACACTACACATAAACATAGTCAATTTTAATTTTTCCATTTTTTCTTACGCATAAGCAGGTATTTGAAATCAGAAAAAGATGTTGTTTATTCTATCTGGCTTCGTTTTTATTGATTTCTATCAAAACATCCGTTAAATAATGTAGACATACGTAACGAAAAATAACATATCACATAATATAATATCCAGATGTTAAAACGTCCTTTTAAAAAAACCTACCCGTCACAAATAGAGCAAATAAATGCTATTCCTTGAAATTTGAAATATATCAACAATTTCATGAATCATAAGTTACGCGAAGAAAAAGTCCAAAGCTAATAAATCGGGATTCGAACCCCTAACCGGGAGCAAGCTAGCAGCTAGCAGCCAGCAGCTAACAGCTAGCAAACACCAAACCTTCGTTCGGAGCACGCCCGCAGGAGATACTTTCCCCATTGTGAGAGAATTTGTAATGGCCATAACTCATTTTGCAAATAAAAGGAACCGTAAAATAGTTCAAAAGCGATTCTACCCTCGATGTTTGTTTCATTCCCTTAGAAAACGGTACCCGGTCAAGGTAGGGACGGAAAAAGTGTTCTAGACATCGCAATAGTTACTAGGTAGTTAGGTAGGTATATCGAATGTCCGAAGGGTTTGAAAACCTTTTAAAAAACGTTTCACAGAAAATGCCCCACGCTTTATTTCATATAAAAACAAGGACGCATTTTTTTAAATACAATGTTTCCGAGAACATGTTACGCAAAAATAGATGGAAGACGGCATCGGGGACTTAAAATATTTGTATGTACACAGTGTCCGGAAACTCTTAACACAAGTGGGGAAATCAGTGAATCCACCATCACATGCATAACTCAATAAACTTTTTTTTATCAGAGCATTTCGATTATGTTTTTAACTTTTTTCTGTTGTTTTCACAACTGAAGGATTAAAAAAAAACTTGTGGAGCCTTGTCTACGCTTCGATTCGTTTTAAAAAATATTAAACAGCTGAAGTCAACTCCCGAGTAACCGTTTTTTTTTTTCAAATTTGTGCTAAAAATTGCAAATCGGACTCGATTTACTCGAAAATAAATTTCAAATCAAAAAAGTTATAACACAAAATCGACAAAAAATGTGATTTACATTCAGCAGATTTGAGCCTGAAGTACGTGTACATATTTTATTATGAGAAAACTACAAACATGGATGAAGCAGTGAGTGTTCGCCTAAATACATAGATTTTTATCCTAGCCACCTACCTCCGCGGCGAAGAAGTATTACAGGGTGTCTGGTAGGTCATTTTATTGAATTTTACGAGATCTGGGCTTCACGAACATCTTCAACGACGCGGTTTATCGACTAATATTAGCGCCGCAGGCCAACTTTTTTCTTTATTTGGTCTTCGTTCACCATATCGTTCTCTATTTCCATATTACCTATAGAAAGAGTTCAAAAAAAGTTTATGCGTTACCTGTAAGTATATGAGAGAATATACATACTATCCATTCCTGTATCCATCGTTATTCTTATCAGGATTGCTCGATCTTAATACATTAGAAGCCCGCCGAAAAATATTTTTGGATAAGCACATACGTCACAAGATAGTAAAACTGCCCCCATAAACATTTTTCTTTAAATTTTGTAATCTTCTCCATAATATTCTGGTGTATAACTGTTTTATAGAGAACCTGATAAAATAAATAAATAACATGGCGAAAAGGTGACACAGACAAGATACTCTTAGATACATACTGTAGTGACACCAAGAAAGCATAAGAAGGAAATGACATATTGTTTATATTATTCTATCCGTGACCGAGTAATCCTCCAGCCTTGGGTCCCTTATGTGGTAACATTCATTAAAGATCACGATTTGATCCGACATCCAACTCTGGGCGTACGATACAAACGTAAAAATTATACTAACGTGTAGGTAATTAATTCTACAAGGTAATAAATAATAAATCGATCGGAAAACGAAATGTAATTTTTTCACTATTTTTACAACCAGTGCGAGTTTTTTAGAAAATGAATGCATTTTGAGCATCTCATATAATTATTTTGTTTTAACAATTATGACATCGATTAGAACTAATTATGCCTGTATTTTAAATATTTATGATACCTTTTCATAAAAAAGGATAACGCGCTCACTTCCCCCAGTTTACGCCCCCTGACATTGGTAGGTAGGTACCTACCTATAATATCCCCATTCAATACAAAATTGCAAATTTCAGTCTCCCAATAATGATTTGTGACCGACAGATTGTGTACATTTTTGACTTGTAACTGCTTTGAGTGATTTATGTGACTTAATTTTGTGAGCGGCCAAAGAAAGAAAAGCTAATCTGGCGATATTGTAGAATTTTGGTGTTTCGTTCCAAAGGGACCAGTGGGGTGGAAGGGGTCATAAATGTATATTCTTTTCGGAAATTTATTACGCTCGTTTTCTTAATTAATGTTTGTTTATGTGTATGTTTTTGATAACACAGGTGTTAAATATATTATATCTTTGCACGCTAAATGAATACCTGACATAAATTAAATACCTTATTTTATTTGCATATAATATAACATGCAATTTTTGGGTTTTATGATAAAAAATGTTTTTGTTGGATGAGCTGGAATAAATACGATGCACCTTTAATTTAATTTAAAACCCAAGTTTTACCTTTTGTACTTTCTGTATTTTTGCGCAATACTTTTTTTTTAATTTTGAACGGCCTGAACGGATGTTCAATAAAAAGTTTTTTTTTTTGATAATATTAACGTAATATTTTTTTAAAAACTATGAAAATTTGTGTACCATAATTTTTGAGAAATCGTTTTTCTAATCTAATGCAAAATATAATTTCACTCTTAATATTATTTTTGTTTTGAGATTATTATCAAAATTATCTTTTTTTAGTATTTACGTATACATCAATTTATTTATTACTCGCCTTAGTGGGCTTTTCTTATAAAATTTACAAGCTATTTGTATCAAAGTAAAAACTTAAAAATTAAAAGAATAAAGAAAAATATTAAGATAATGACAAAAAAGGTTGCAACAAAAACACAAAACAAAATACATAGATAAAAATGTGAACAGAAAGTAAATATCCTCACACGTATAATTGAATTTAAAAGATTCTGCAAAACAAAATAGTAGAAGCGCAGAAATTATATACATATATAATATATAGTATATAGGTCTATTTGTCTATTTCTGTCTATCTATTTGTCTAGAAGAATAAAAGCGACAGAATATACAACATTTATACTGAATAGTTTTAAGATGAAATATATCACCCAGATCAGAATATTATATTCCGGGACTGAAATCTCGGAATCGGAGAATTTTTATAAGCTAGTGTCCTGGTGTTATTGCAGTAAAAGGGTAATAAATGTCGGCATGTTTTTTTGGGAACATGGATACTGATAAATTGAAGTAATTGAGTACAGTCAATTTTATAATGCAGTATTTTATGTAATAGTATTAAATCTGTGCTTATTCTTCCCTCTGAAAGTTTCAATAGAGACATTTTATTCAGGAGGTAATTGTTATCAATGTTTTGTAAAGGAGTATACAATATTTATAAAGTGAATATTCGTAGTTTATAAACTTTAGAAACTTACGTTTAATCTTTTTTATGTTGTCTGAATGAATATTGAAAAGGGGAGATCATTCCTCATTGATCGATTGCTCTCACCGCGGAGCCAGGCGTTCACAAAGGGTCGAGAGAGTCCTATTACTCTTTTTCTTTCTTCTATTTGGTCTTAGAAACTCATAACTAGTATAATTACTATTTACAAGTCAGGTACGCCTTAAACGTCAAATAATGTTATATTATCGTGAAAACAAGCTTATGGGTCCGAGTGGTTAAGAGCGCCCGTATTCTAAACTTAAATATTTACGTATATTGGAATGACCTGAATAACCAACTATTCTGACAGGCACCAGTTAGATTGAACCGATAAAAAGTATTATTTTCAAAATACGAGCACTTTTACGACACGCCGTCATGTAAAGTTACGCACGCACCACGCACCGCCCTTGCCCTACGTGACAAATGATGGATGCCCAGTGCAGTATGCAGTATGCAGTATGCAGTGTGCAGTGTGCAGCGTGCAGCGTGCAGTGAGCACGGTGTGCCGGGAGTGCATGAAGCCCGCTCTCAGTGGCGCACGTCAGCTGCGTTCTGCCAGCGACACGTCACTACCTTGATTTATACATGTCACGCAAGTTTCGCCAACCTGCGGCTGGCGAACGCAGATTGTTGTTGGTGTCAGAATATAAAGCAGCAATTATATATTTTTTATAATTCTTCCCCCATTTTATTGCAATTAATGTAAAACATGACCACACAAAATTAAAAATCCATGTTTTCACCTGAGATTTTAGTAGTTTGCTAGTTACAGATTATTAATTTTAAAGAGAGGTTAATCAAGTTTTTAGAATGAATGAAATGTTAACCCTTAAATGCATTTTTTTATTATCTAAAAAACATTATTTTATTTTATTAAAAAAAGTGTTTCTTTTTTAAATATGCAATTCACCCTAAAAAGAGTGTTTATATTATTAAATACTGGCTGGTACCCGGCATGCGTTGAAATGTCATTCAGAGAAATAAATTGATTCTCCCTGCATGTCCTTTCCCGTGCGTCCCCGTTCTTTTCCACCTTCACCGCCTTCCCCCTCCCTCGTCTCTTCCCTCTCCGCAAACCCCACCTCCCCTCTGCCTTTCCACCCTGCCGCTAAAATATATGAAATACACACATTTTCATTTATACAAATTTCATAACGCCAGAGCTTACCATTATATACAGCCTATGTTACTCGCTGATAATGTATTGGTAAAAGAATTTTTAAAATCGGTTTAGTGGTATTAGGAGTTAAAGCGTAACAAACAAACACATTCAATTTCGCATTTATAATATTATAGTATAGATAATATGTCGAACCACAAATTGATCTTTCTGCAATAATATTATTTATATGAGAAAAGGCGACAGGAAAAAAACTTTGAAAAATTTGAAAAGCTACAATATGTATGATTCTTTGTATTTTTTGTTACGTATAGTACATGAGTACATATGTTTACATATATTTTTAAAATTTGGGTACCGCACAAGAGTTCTAACTACATACTCCCGATTATCTGGAGTCATCCCCAAATGGGGTACATCGTGTGGCTGAAAGTAGAGGAAAAAGGAAATGGGGAAGAGTAAGGTGAAGAAGTACCTAGCCATTTATTTATTTATTTATTTATTTATTTGAGACACAAACAGGATATTTATACAACATTATTTTGGTTTATGTAAAACAAATTAAAATACAATTATAAATATCCCTAGACTAATGTGTCTGCAGTGATCACATTTGCATATACACTGACACATGAAAAACATATATTTATACATAACTTTAAAAAAAACTTAAATAGAAAATTTGAAATACTTAATAAACTAGTTAACAAATTGGTAAATGAAGATATTATTAACATCTTAAAATCATGGTTTGATAATAGCTTACTCACACTTAATGCAATAAAAAACCACTTATTTTCCTTACAGAAAATACCTGATCATAAAGTTAATATTGTGATCCACGATGAAAAATGTGATAATGTACTTTGTAAACAACATAATCCTGTAAGTAACTCTTCTTCCGAAATTAAATTTCTCGCTGTGATCATTGATCAAAACCTGACGTGGAATAGCCACATTTCAGAGCTGGTGAAGAGAATAAGGAAATGTATATATATATTTATTTGTTAGATAGAAATATTTTAAATGTAACAATAATCAAAAATGTGTACTATGCACTTGTTCATTCTTTACTTATCTATGGAATTATAGGTTAGGGAGGATCTTACAAAAACAATCTAAACTCAGTAAAACTTTTGCAAAGAATCATCATTTAGGTAATATTAAATAAAAATAAAAAATAAAAAATTTAAAAATCCACCTTCTTAACAGAACCATTTTTTTAATTTTTTCCAGTACCAAGTGTCGATGACATATTCAAGCATGCTTCTATTATAAAAATGTGTAAAGAAAAACTAACGAAGAATATCAAGAATTTTAAAAACCGATGAGAAATGGAAACCAATTTTTTAAATAAAACTTACAGTAAAAAGTAAATATTTTACACAAAACATATTATAACTTACAACCTCAATAAGAATCATGGCTCTCTTATCAGGCACAAGAGCTCCTCTTTTCCGATAAGGTATACATGACGAACGACCTCTAATATAATATATTTTTTAAATATATATGTATATATTTATGTAACCCATATTTTTTATATTACAAAAAAAAAATAATAATAGTTAGGAAATATTCAAAGTGTATTAAGCATTATTAAATACGTCTTTTTGTACAATTGATGTGGAATTCAATTATTGAAAAATAAATAATTATGCTTTGAAAGGGGCAATTATGAACATCTTAATTTTTGTTTTGTTTGTGGTACATGATTTTGTCTGTGGTAACAGATGACATTGTTGACAGAACTAGGTTAGGTTATCGTAAACAAAATACTGAGCATATAACAGTTACATGAAAGTATGGTATTGTAATACAATTATTTGTAATAGATTGCGATAGTTTTTTGTAATTAACAGATTGTATGTAGTTCATGAGAATAGTGACAAATCGTGTAAGTCATATTTTGTTGTTGTTTTACAGAATAATTATTTTGGAAAGTTTGCGACAGTTTTTTGTGATATTTGAAACAATCTAATGATTTATTTATTACTACAATGAGTGCATATAATTAAGGTAACTCCAACTTCCCAAGAGGTTAACTTTTAAGTAGCTTGTATGAGGGAAGTAATTAAGTAATATTAGTGATTTCATATTCATAAAAGGACGGCAGCAGATCCGGTAGGTACATTTTGTGTTGACTTCAATGTTAAAAGCTTTAGATATGGTCACTAAACACGGCTTAAACCATTTCAAGCAACGTTTCGATTCTGAATAGCGGTCTTTCACCGAGACATTCTGAAAGTATCTGCCACTCTGAAACGTGCCGCAAACATACTAAATAAAACAAATATCCGGGATTTGAACCCGTGACCCCAAGAGACAAGGATCGTAACAAATCAATCACGGAGATAATAAAAATAATAAAAACGTGTGCCTATTGTGTTGACAAAGAAGTAACTGCTCAGCTAAAGAATGTTAATAGTACATTGATACTATTAACAACTAAAGCTAGTGTTTAAGTATACACATTTGTAAGCAATTACATTAAAAATAGTAGGAACCTATCCTTAAACACTTTGTAATTTGCTTTTCGCTTTACAAAATGTCCTCTCAGATCCGTCCCATAAAATATGATTGCGTCCTATTCAAATGGCTTGGCCAGCAAAGGTTGATGTTTGTTCTTTGTAATCACGTGTAAAGAGTAAATAGTAACTGCCGTCATATCGTTAAGCGCGATTTAGTATTTGACGATCTCCCGCCGGCGCGAGAGGGAAGTTTAACCGGAAGCGGATGTTGGCACGTGATTACAAATCGCGGGTAGTCAAAACAAAGAGGGAGGTGACAGCAGCCATCTTGGAACGATTGTGTTTTGTTTTATCACCGGGTGACAGGTGCAGCAAACACGCTGCAAACGGTGATTTTTTCTCGCACCATCAACTGATACGAAATAAACTGTAGAATGGAATACAAATGAAAATATCTGTCGCTAAGATTTCTAGCACTAACCTTAACTTTCTGTAACGCAAACGGTTCTCTCAGTAGTCGAATGTTGCTTGATATGGAATTGACACGATGAAAATATTGAAGCAATATGAATGCTATATAAATTATCCAAATATTATTATTATCATTAATGAATTGTACCATTGTATTACGAAAGTCAAATAAATGTTGAAGGAGTTATATACTTCGTCATTTAGAAAAATTATTTACTTCGATACTTTCTTTGTAATTAATAAACAAAATAATTAATGGCCACGCATCAACCTGCAGGACAAGCATGCACATGGAACGAGGAAAAGAAATTAAATAAGTCTCCCCTTTAAAAAACGATTTAAAAGTCGTTGATGTGCATTATTTAACAAATGAAATTAAATTGGTAAACAAATTTAAATTTCAGTTACGAAAACATGTGATTAGTTTAGAGAATTTTTTTTAAAACTTATATGTAAGAGGATGTACAGATATATTTAAAAACAATAAATAAATAAACAGTGTACCCCAATTTGTAGTGCCGGAGTTTCACTAAATGCAAATGCACCTAGAAAGGTCTAGGTTTAGGTAGAGTTGAATCGTCTCCCTTTGATAATAATTACCGATATCAATATAAGTATTCTCAATAACATATGATTTATTTGAAATCATATTTAACATAGACTGATTATGTTTCGACAACATAAATTAAAATTTATAATTTTACGTAATATTGTGTTGCAGATTATAGAAGATTTCGTTGCAATCGACATTCCAATAAAATATTCAATAACTGATAAACAAACAAATCCGCATTCTATTGAATGTGATTTTAAATATACACACCTGCACTTGTATGTAATCTGTTTGTTTCGTGTATGAAAGCTTTGAGTGAGTTTGTTTTGGATGTTTTATGAGGTCATAAACGTTCTCCACACATTATTCTGACTGATAAAAAGCCCTTCGTATAACATAATGTAGCTCCTGGACAAATATGTTTTTTTTATTATTTCTTAGAGTTACAAAAATATTGTACTTATTCCTTTCGACGAAAAGTGACTATTTCTTCACTAGGATTAAAAAAACTACCACTCAAAATACAGTGGCTATAAAGAAAATATAGAACGGTTAAAATATTAAAGCCACCGTTGGAATAGACTCCTCCTGAAAGACTGCTCGAAATGCTTGAAGATTTCGTCGGATCGTAAAATGTGGTTTTACTGCGTTTTGATGAGCGCCATTTACGAGCAAGCCGTCAAAAGAGGCACCCAGTTAAAAGGGTAAATAATAGTGAAAACACTTCAACACCTACTTCATTCATGGAACCTGGAAATGGATCCTCACTTTTTGTGTATGATGGAAATTCTACGAAGAAAAGGAGCGAAGTGTGTGAAAAATGTACATTCAGCATGAATGGTGTTTTTGTTTGGATTTTGCTTGCGGGGTCACCCCTTTATTTCAAGGGATGATAAATATTTAAGTGCTTCCCTCGCAGTAAGGAAGCAAGTATCAACCCCTTGGGTCTTGTCTCGGGTAGGTTTAGTTCACTATTGATCAAACTCTTGTCTATCGCTTATGATCTTTTAGTACGAAAAGATTTACTTGTTGATTTCTTCATGACTAAAACACGAGACCAGAAATGCTTACATTTATTTAAAAAAATCTTTATTCAGTGCATTGTTTATTTAATTTGTCGATATTTTATCGATCACCATATCCGCGCTGTGTTCTGCTGGTACATTACATGAGCTAACGTTCTAAATAGAGTTTGGTACCTACATATCACAATACTGCAAATACATTAAATGCACGCATACAATTATCTGTAATGTTATGTTCACTGGGCGTTAAGTTAATACCTTGAGCAACAATAAATTTATTTACTACCCAAAAAGAGTAAGTACACAGTAACGACATGTTTTCAGTTGATGTAACTTAAAAATGATTCAACGATAGCCATATAATTAATTGCCTATATAATTTTCCACGTACGAAAGTCATTGTTTTCAAAAGCTGTGGCGTAGCAACCGACTAAGCGACACAAACAGCGGGACTCGTCCCACGGTTTTTACGTATGTTTTTTTGTAATTCGCACAGGAAAATTTTTGCGATTTGAAAAACTCGGTGAAATATTTTTTTTTTACATGAGCTCCACACAGGAGGCCTTCAGGAAAATAATTTCACTCAGGGCCTATGTCATCCTTGGGGATGCTGTGTGGAGGGTTTTTTTAAGGAAAAAAAGGGGGAAAGGAGAGTTCTGGGAAGGAAAAGGGCTTAAAAGGTGGCTAGGAATCTGGGGTTCAGTGAGTCCTGGTCATCCGCCTCCAAGACCTAGACAAACCTCACCCCATGAACCCGGGCACCCTTGCTAAATCACCAAACGTAGCGAACCACTCGGGGTGACCAATGGTGGAGGTGTTGGTTATCCAATAAAGGTTTCCGGGGCGGCGGTACCCATTCCCGCCTCCCAAACTGTAAATTTATAAATATTTGCAATGTTGCAGATTTTTTGCCATAATACTGCCTATTTACTTGAAATTAAAAAATTTCTGATGGCTTGCAATCTTGATCAAAATTATCAACATGTTTCAAAACCAATAGCTTCATCCTTATAAAAGTTAAATTTAAAAGCAGATAAAAAAAAAAAAAAAATTTTTTCCTAGTGAAAGAACATGTTGATTAATTTTAATTAAATAAGTGGTGTATACAAAGTAATTTGTTTTCATATTTTTGTTATTTATTTATTTTAATTTTTTTAAATAATAACCCTATATACTTTGGATACATTTATAGAATTAAATTTAAATACCCACCGTATGCATACATTTTTTTAACATAAATTGTTCTTTTTCTTGTCGTATTTAAATTTTAAAAAATTATGTGAAATACAAACAAACGATTGTAACGTGTACAGATTGAATAGAATCAAAATTTGCCCGGCGGTTCTATAATTTTTCACCGCGCCACTGCCTAATGCATTGTCCAGATTGGGTAAGTACCCAACAATGATAAATGTTAATGACTATATTAGGGAACGTTCCTTACAAGCTGTTCCCGTAATGATTGCGCATGAACGCTTATAAATGACCGTATTGTCCATTTCCTAGTTCGAAATTATTCTCATTGTCTCGGCGGGCTCACTGGCTCACTGGCTCACTGGCTCACTGGCTCACTAGCTCACTGCCTCGTTGTGAGTGTCCCGTTGAATGGTCGCGAACTTTCTCGAATGGGATCGATCGAGCCAATTCGTGGTACACGATTGACTAGGTACGAGTAGTTGGGAAATAATGCTATTAATGATTTGCTCTATTCTTTTACGGGACAGGTTGAATGTTGAATTATCCGCACGATCACTGTTACGGAGGCTTGAATTCAGGGTGGTTGTTATTGTTGAACGCTCTAGATAACAAGTATGTAAATAACAAGTAAATCTAAATTAATAGTTTACGGTAGCATTTAATGATACTCCTTAAAACAAGCAACCAAAAAATAACATAATTTTCAAAATGAACTATCAACAACATATTGAACACCAATAATTGGTATAAAATTTAGTTTTTTTTACATTAGCTCCACACAGGAGGCGCTGAGGAAAATAAATTCTCTCATGGCCTATTCAGGATGCTGTGTGGAAGGTCTTTTTTTGAGGAAAGGGAAGAAGTGGAAGTTCTGGGAAGGAAAAAGGTATGAGGGGTGGATAGGAATCTGGGGGTCAATGTGTCTAGGAGTGACGGACGCATGGATCAATCCCTCGCGGTGCAAGGCGATGGGTCGAGAGATTTCGGCTGGAGAGGCCTAGATTAAGTCTCCCTCAATTTATCTCTCCCGATCCGGCCCACGCAGTAGGTGAGCAAACGCGTTGGCCGCCAAGACCTAAACAAATCTCACCCCATGAACGCGGGCACCCCTGCTAAGTCACCAAACGTAGCGAACTACTTGAGGTGACCTATGACAGGGGTGTTGGTTATCCAGTAAACGGTTCCCGAGGCGGCGGTACCCATATCCGCCTCCCAAATTGTTGGTAGAAGTCACGCTGAAATTGAACAAAGTTAACTTTTCGTGACCGCTAGATCTTTCACTATTCAGTCTCTTTCTGGAGGCAAATATTAGAGTATTAGATGATCTCAGTATCGTCCTTGTGATAGACTACCATTGAATATGGGAACGTTGTTTGAAATTATTTTAGCCTACGTTGTTGACCAGATCCGTTATCTCTTCCCCTCTCCCCTCCTCTTCCTTCTGTCTCACAATATACCCAATCGGGGTACCATAGGCCCACTGGCTCCGCGAAAATGGAACTCTTGTGCAGTGTTCACATGAAAAAAAAATTGTCAGGCTTAATTTGAACAAATTTCAACCACGATATACTTCATCGTAAACTCATAGTCATGATTAACGTAATCCCATATTCGTCTCCCATCCTTACCGCAATGAAAGCATGTCTATTCTATAAACAAATGTTTACAAATGCTAGCAGGTGACATGATTTCCAGTTAGCTAAACGACAATTTTGTCCTTTGTGTCGATAATGGCTGCCTTAAAGTTAAGCCATTACAACGTTATGTTACAAGACTAACGTTAATTTATCCTTTTACTTTGAAGTCGTCCAAATAACTCCCCGGATTCAAAGAAATGTAACATAATATAATAATGTCACTCTCTAGTTATTGGGGATAAATGAACCACGTAAGATTACCTCTTCGCTTTAAAAATGAATGATTTATCTGACTATCTACGTATATACATTCAGTTTAATTACCTTCTACTTTAGAAATCAATGAAACATAAAAATCAAAATTAACTGTCATAAATCTATTTTGTTTTACAATCGTAAACATTAAATAATTACCAACAATAACAGTTTTTAGATATTTAGGCATGACCATTTCTCATTAAGATAAATTTATTTTTATTTCCCTTTGAATAATTTACATTGTTTCAATGCAGAGAACAAATTAGAATGTTATGTGATATCGTTTCAATAATGACTTACAAAAACACGCCTATAAATAATATGAATTAGCTTGTATTAATACGCTTTGTAAAACAATATATAAAATCTCGACCATTAATAAAAGTCCGACTGAATGGAAAACTAATTGAATTGTTTTATTCATTGCAGAGCCAGGCGATACAGTCAGGGAATGTTTTCTTGAGACAATTGCTCAATATCTTATTTGATTTTATTTAAGCAAAGCTAACATGACAATATCAATAAATCGGCCATGTCCTTTGGCAGAGTATTGTGTTGTAAGGAGAGGTCAGGATGGGCGTGGGTTGGCTTTGTCACAGTTTTCAAAATAAATGACGGTGACCCATGATAGCGCTCGCGTGTTTCCGAGCCCTCTGTTCTGGGTTCTGGGATGCCGAGTCGTGTCTCTAATAAACCAAAACAATTAAAATATTATTTTATTACACATGGTTCTACGTTACATCATTTGTAATATGCTTCATTTGAAATCTAGACGTTTAAGTTTATGTTTTGTGATGTTACTTTAGCGAACTTTGCCATTTTAAATGTATTCTTATGAAACATAATATACTTATTTAATATTAGCTGTAATATTTACGAATTATTTCCTTGACGATATTTGAATTGAAAGAAATCGATTTAATTTTAGCAATCTTTTTTTTTCCTGTTGATTATTTTTGGGTATTGGAATTATTACATTCAATCATTTTTCACGTTACAACAAAACAACTCATCACCGTTATTTTTTTTACATAGGAATAATTGGAGGACTGGGAAAGTGTTCAAGGCTACTTTCATGATGAAAATTTTGATTTTCGGAACAACAAAAAGTGAAAATTGAGCATTTTGATTTTTGACACAATTTAGTGAGTAAGTACTGTCATAAGTTAAAATGATGCTACCTTGATTTTTTTAAAAGAAAAGGGTCTTCATCATGTGTATGAAAACTTGATTTGACCCAATTTAGTGACTACTCACTAAAAGTACCTACGTACTAAACTGTCATTGTTTAAAATGATGCTACCTTGATTTTTTTAAAAGAAAGGGGTTTTCATCATCCATGAAAACTTGAAATAGACAATAAAAAATAATAAAATAAAATATGGCAATATATGGACTAAACTGTCATTGGTTAAAATGATGCTACCTTGATTTTTTTTAAAGAAAGGGGTTTTCATCATCCATGAAAATTTGAAATAAACAATAAAAAATAATAAAATAAAATATGGCAATATATGGCAACTTATCGAATAATTTCTCATACTCTGAAATTATGTCGAATTGAGAATAGTTGCGTTTACTTTTAACCAAACATATCAAAGAAATGACCTCAATTTCAGAAAGCATTACTTTTTTATTTTCAAACAAATCTGAATCTGGTAATGAATGGGGCAAGGGCGCATTTTTTAAGAAATAATTAAACACCTAATCCAATGATAAAATATAATAACCATCACAATACAATGACGAAATATATTCACGAATATTTTTGGACACATAAGATTTGTGGCGTTGCACGACATGTGTTCATACTCAACGAAGTTCAAATACAACTCAACAACAATAATAAAGCAACTTCCTTACTGCTGACATGCTATTTACATTAAAGTATTCGGTATTTACCGCATTTTAGACTGGGCGGTGTCTCCCTCCCCCGGGACAAGGGGACGGGGTAGGGGGAGCGGTGTTGATTGGGGGGAAGCGAAGAAGGGCTGATTGACGAGTGGTCGACACGCATCTCTCCGTCAACCTGCCTCTTCCTGGGAATCCCCCCCCCCCCCTCCCACTCTTCGCCCCTACAGCCTAAACCACCCCCACAGAGCCCATAAATAAAACGAGAGCTCCAAGTGAAAGCTCTATATTTGGAACATTGAGGTATTTATCTTAGGAAACTTATGTTTAACACTTTATTGTTAGGAATACTATTTACACCTTAAAACATGAAATATCTAGGTACCTGCATTTTGTTTTCAAAACAATAGTTTAAGCTTTATTTTCTTTTTTTCTAAAATAGTTGATTTTGTAAATGTAATTTCTTAAATTATAACTTTAATTATTAATTTTTGACTTTTATTACAAAAAAAACTTTTTCTGTTTCTTTTTCACAGGTCTGGGCTAGTATCAAATATTCTTTTTTCGGTTATCGTTATGGTTTTCGGTGATGTGCGTTAGAATTTTCTGCAATAAAAATCTCCTGCATAAAATCTGGTTCAATGAACTCAAATTTGATCATTTTTAAAATTGAACTACTTGGTGAATAATAATCCAGATAAGCGATAAAGTAGGCAGGTACCTACCGATTACAAATATTTTAACAGAAAATTAAATTCATTGTCAATTTTAAAAATTTAATCAAAATATTCCGTGATTTTTTCTCACGTACCTACGGGGTTTTACGATTCTATCGAGTCAATTGTTTTTGTGAATTATTTGGAATTCGTCAAAAAAATTCTAACGTATATATCTGCCTTATCGTGTGCTGTTGCTTAGAAGTTTAAACAAAATAATTAAAACTCAACATTTGTAAATTATTATTAAACAAGTTGTATTGTTTAAAATTCAAGATCTGAGGAAATGCGATCCGTACTAAGATGAGATATTTTTTTAAACAAAAAAATAATGTAGTTGTCAAGCTGCTTTTTTACATAACTTGTTTATGTTAACCTAAAAAAAAATACACTTTAAAAGGAAACTGGGCGGCCGTACAAACGTATGGATTTTGTCACCACTACACGTTTTGCTTTATTGAATAAGTTACTTCTTATAGGAGTTACGACCCTCCAAAAATCGTTAATATTATTACCTGGTTTGAATGCCATCGACAGACGTCAGTGTACAAACTATACAATGTATTTTTAAGGTAATCAAAACAAACAGACAGAGAATTTTATTCTACTGTAGTTAGTAAAAACATCTTAAAAATCGGTCCAATTTTGGAAGAGAAAATGGGGATTACAAACCTCGATTTTTATAATTTTATTCAGGTATTTTCAGCCTAAGGTGCAGTTGTTCCTTTCGTTAAATTCGGGAGAGTAAGAGCGACAGTGACAGCAACAGTTTTGTAAAGTACCTATTGTTTAAATTCGTCGGCGACCGTATTTTTTCTTAATCAGTGAATATCATCAAACAATAATTGATATTAGTGACCGAAACAGGACTTTCTACCGAAACCGAAACTTTTTTAGATATGCTAAAAATCTACTGTTTATTAAAACTTGGCTTATTTTTTACATTTATACAAACAGATAACACGTGTTATCTACATGACATAAAATAAAATAAAAAACAATAATTTAAATATGGGAAAAAAAATATTTTTTAAATATATTACTGCTATAAAACAAACAAAAATTATAAAAATTAATAAAACGTGTTGATTACTTCTTCAACACTTTTACATTATAAAGGAAGGACCTCATTAATTGAGTATTTTAGTTTTAATTGCGTTTACAATCACTACATTCCTAAGACTAAATTTAAGATTCATTAAGATGTTTTAATTGCAGTTAGTAATGTATGATTACCTAATTAATAACGAGTAATTTAGTAAGTAATAACCAGTCGGCGAACTTAGCTGATGATGGCGGGTGACACACGAGTCACGAACTCACCCGAAGTAAGCCGAACGACGAGCGATAATTCACGAATGCACAGTTTCGGTGCGGCAGACTTTCTGCCGAAACTAGATTTTTTGCCGAAACTTGCCGGAATCGAAACCGAAACCGAACCTTTGGTCGATCTATTAGTGAATAGATAACAATGCAAGTTCAAAAATTTTCACTTTTTCAATAGAAGTGATTATTATTTTAGAAATGATTATTATTTTAAAAATCCATTTTGAAAAACTGTGTCATTAAAAATTTCAATCAACCATTCAGAAAATCTCTTAATTATTTAATACCTCGTTTTAAAAGGGGTGTGTAGGTACTGCGGGATTCAAATTCAGCCTACATGTTTGCGATATCTAGAATAGAATATAAAATATTGTTTTAGAGAGAGACCGTAGTCCCACTGCATTCACAATTGCAATTGTGACTATCTATGGCAGTGGTTTTCAACATGTGGTACGCGTACCCCTGGGGGTACGCGTACCACAGGTTTACCCCTGGGGGTACGCGAAGCGTGATTGGGGGTACGCGGCTAATTCTCTGCAAGTACAGACGTTTCAAATCAGGATGAACTTATTGTTTTTTGGCAATATATTCATAAATAAAATGCAGAAAAAAATTTATTCTTTTGTCGTCCATTGCCTGAACAGACGTCAGGTCAAGATATTTTAAACACTATAAATACATATATTTATGAAAAACAAATTGACTGGTCATGGATGATTGATGGCGCCAAATCGATGAGCGGCTACGCGCGTACGATGAGCGGCTACGCTCCTACGGCGTTATTCAGGCCTACGCTCTCTAATAAAAAACATCTTAATCACACTGCTGCATTCACAGGCAAGAACTTGCAACAAAACACATCTCTAATGATTTGAAATTAGTGCTCGATGAATCGGTAAAAACTGAAAATTTCATAATAGCAAGGCCCATGAATACTGGAATTTTAAAATTGCTATTTGAAGACATGTCGAGCTTACATGTCAATCTCCTGCTACACAGGGAAGTTCGATGGCTATCACGGAGCAAAGTACTTCAACAACTATTTGAACTTCGACGCGAAGTGCACGTTTTTTTTAAACCAACTCATTTCATCACTCATCGAAAATGCATGATCCTACATGGCTAAGAATTTGGCATATATGGCTGACACATTTCAACAAATTAATAAACTAAATTTGTCTCTTCGATGAGACACCATCACATTATTTGGTCTTAAAGATCATACTGAGGCAACGCTGAAAGAGATAGATTTATGGATATCTTCCATTGAAAACCTAAGAACAGTAGCCTAAAAATAGTTCATAAACGCGTATTTGTATGAAAAAGCATTTTCTTCTGTTGCGTTTACTAAAAATAAATATCGTAATCGCCTGAATGCTGAACCAGACTTGAGGCTCTACCTATCTGAAATTGAGCCAAATTTTCAAAAACTTTGCTCTGCAAAGCAAGCTCAAGGGTCATATTGACTGTATTGAGTGTAACAGGAAATCGGGCTTTATTGTAACTACCGAAATATGAGAAACTTTTTTTCTACAAAATTTTTCGAGGTTAAAAAAATTCATCCTCTCAATACACTGTGAGTTTGAAGTTGTGCATGGAGAACATGATTTTTTTTCGTCGAAATAAAAAGACGTGGAAAAAAATTGTACAATTTTGCGTGCAGAATCACTGGTTAAAAATGCCCGAAGTCGTGTTACGCTCTGTATTAATTGTATTTGTGCGACATTATTGTCAAAGTCATGTAAAATAAGAGTATAAAAAATGCAAATGAAACATGTCTTTCATTACACGTTTACATACATTTTTTTAAAGAAAGACAAACATTCCCGGGTTACGAATAACCCAACAACGTTTGAAAATCTCCTACCACCATCACAGAAAGCCGAAAATGTTGCTTGTGTTGTGGTGGAGGACTTAGCCAGCCGAGGAATCGAACACGCGACGCCCGGATGGGACCCAAACGCGATGCCCACTCAAACACTGATTGGTCACACTGACATGTACGTTTTACAAGATAGATAGAGGGTAAGGGGTACAAAAAAATTGTAGTAAGAGTCAAGGGGTACGCAGACTCCAAAAGGTTGAATACCACTGATCTATGGTATTTCGAAATGAACATTTCGTAAAGCTTTTTTATATAAATATCATCCCCACTACTCCCAGTAAGACTATGGCATGAGACTGAAAATAGTGGGAAGGAGACGGGGGAGAGGAAGGTGGGGAAGTACCTGACTATTCAGATCTGGTCACTTAACACGGATAAAGCCATTTCAAGTAACGTTTCAATTCTGAATGATGGTCTTATACCAAGGCGTTACAGTGTCTTCCGCTCTGCTTTTCCAGCAAATTTACTACATATTATTTTTTAAATGAATAAACACGCCGAGATTTGAACCCGGATTACTAGTTGAGAGCCTTATCCCTCGACCCTGGAGGCCATCAACCTTCAATCATGGCAAACCTTTCGAAATAAGAAATCTTAAAAATATAAAACATCTAAGCTAGCAAGTTTACTTGAAAACATGTACCTAATTTTCTTTGTAGATGCAACTGCATTATTAATTTAACAATTTAGAGTATTTCCCTTTCTTCTTATATGTATAATATAAATTATTATACGTACCTACTCACTTATAATTTTTTTTTTATCTAAATTAAATTTTTAATTTTGCTATTAAATATCTTTGTTCATCTCATTTGACCATAAAATCCTAATTTTATTTATTTTTCTGATTTTATTATTCTGTTTCTACATATTTACACGTGTCTAGATATTGCATTATATAACTTATTAATAAATAAACCTAGACTAACCTAGTGGTCGAGAGAACTCTAATAATTTTAAAAAATGTGTTATTTAAAGAAATTATGTATATTTATTATTAAAATTGAAAATAGTCAAGTTGCATACTTCCACCGCCATTTGGAGCGGTTGTGTGAAACGTGTTCAGTGTAAATATCATAAATAAAGGTAAATAATGACAGGGTCGTCAGGAACTGGCTTCGGGTTGACGAAATGCCTCACTATCTCCCACCCCTACCATAGAATCTGACAAACCTTCCCATTACGGGCCATTTACAAGGATTTTAAGGCAGAAGAAGTGAATAACTCTTGAGGTAAATTGGTATCGGGTTCCTCCATCAAAACAAGAAATGCTAATTTTAAAGTAGCAGTATTATAGGAATGTCTCTATTTATTTGTTAGTTGAAATCATCTTTCTAGTTATGTGCTTTCAATAAATTATCAAATTTCACAAAAGGTACCTCCTATCAATAAACTAAAAAGTGGCTAAAATTAGCGAGAACCTACCACAGTTAGAAAACAATAAATTTGTAGGTTAATTACTGTGACCATTGTAAGATATTGTAAGCTTCAAGTGAATTGTGTAATTTCTATTAACATTATTCAAAGCGCAAACAGATAGATTAGATAGTAGATGTAATCGTAGTAGATAGTAGATAGAATCTCTCCTGCAATATCAGGTTTAAGCTACTCGAAGTAAATTTTCACAAATACCTTAGCATCGATTTAACCGTTTGATAATAAATTCTCCACTTCGAAGTGTGGAAATTATTGAGCACTTAGCGCACCCAGATGATTATGTAAACAAAATACAAATTGATAATAATGAGAAGGTATTTAGTCAAACAATTTGTATACAGGGTAAAATTAAATATTTGGCTTGTAACAAGTGAAAGTTTGATTCACTATAATATAAAGTTTAGTAAGAGACTGAGAGAGAGATAACTAATTTTGATATCATTTTTCAAGTTTATAGATGGAGAGAAAAAAAGTAACCAGGTTTCTACGTAAAAGCGTATGGTGTGGGTATAAAAATATTTTTAAGGTCTTCACAACGATTTGGGATAAGCTGGATCAAAACGTGTTTTCGTTAGTTAAATTTACAATTTTTCAAAGTCAATTCGTTTGTTTGTAAGGCAGTGTAGATCAATTCGGCGGACGTTCATTAAAAGTGCCGTTCCACAAAGGGTTGAGGCGATTAAGCACATTGTGTTCATGGCTCACATTCTACTCTTGACCGTGAATAAGGTGGTTTAAATCCACACCTCTGTAGCGGTGCGGATGAGCGGGGTGAGCCCACACGGACATAAAACGCGGACGTTATTGTTTCGCAGGAAGCGCGGGAGATGTGACAGGAGACAGGAGACAGGACTGACCGGGCAGTAAGGTGTGCGTTTTACGAGCCGAGGATGGCGACGCACGACACTCCCGTGAGTTGGGGAACGCGGGGGGTGGTGTGGGATCGGGATACGGGGAGATGAGAAGGTTGAGGGAATCCACTCAGGGGCACGTGACTCCCTGAAACAGGACTGAAATTTCCCACAGGTTCAAAAACACGGTTTTCAATCTCATTAAGATTCACTGGTTTCTTACAAGAATCTTTTTAAAACATTTTTATCGTAGCCACATTTACTTTCACAAAAAGTAGTATTGCATATTAGTTATGCGGACCTTCTTGTCATACCTGCTACCGATATGAAAAATTTCGAAAAACACTAGTCCAAGATCAGTTATGTAGGTATTAGGCACCTACTGAACGTTTTTTCATATGAGATTCCACTGTCAACTTGTAGGACGGTACGTGGGTGTAAGTCGGTACGTATCTACATTCCAATCAGTGGTGAACATTGCTCTTTGAGATCGTTTGTTGATTTTGTGGCATTGTAAATATAAAATAACATAAAATGAACGTTCAATATAAGATTTGTCCAATTCTAAGTAGGTATTTTAGCGGAAAAGATAATAATAATAATAGCAATAGGAAAATCGAATAATTTACTAAAAAAATTGCCTTTTTAAAAACCGACAAACGATCATTTCCAGTCACTGTCGGAAGTGTACGGAGGTGCATACCTAAGAAGCACAGCATTGAGAAGGAACATATCCAACAGTGTCCAACACAATAGTTGGTGAGTTCTGCCAGTAGACTGAGCATGTAACCAGTAACCACCTACTTTTCAGTTGTTTCTCCTAACGATCAATGACAGGACAGGGAAGAGAGAAAAACAACAACACGGCAGTATTCTTTCATCGGAAAACACATTGTTCGTATGTGCATTACACCGTTGACAGGTGTGTTATTCTCGGTGCACACCCCCTCTGCATCACCCCACCCCCCCTCCCGAACATGGATATCCCCTCCTCTTCCCCGCCCTTTATTCATACCGCCGCCAACGCCATCCCTCGCATTTTACGGAAGTTAAGCCGCGTGACGTCATTCGTTTCCTCTCAGCACAGTTTTATCGTTTTTATACTGACATGTCGCACCATACAAATGAGTTTTACCCCAGTCAAATCCTTTCTTTTGTCGGTGGCACCGAGTAGAAAAAGGATACAACTGGATTGTGTCAGTCAGTTGTTAACCTGACCCTTTTGTTTTCCTTGTATTTAGTTGTATTTTAAGCTTTATTTCAATGTCGAAACGTTACGCGAACAGATGGGATGATGAAGTTTTTCAAATAATTTGTAGGTTACCTGAGACTCATGTCGAAAATTGCAACACACATATATGTTTTTATGGAGATGCAAATCATTGACATAAATATTTTTCTGAATCTGAAAAATTATCAGAATAATATTATTTGGGATTGTGCTGCTTATCAATAATAAATAATAGATATTATGTTTGATGCTTTTGTCGATGGTCAAAATTATGCAATTTCAAAGATAACCATGTTTCTTTGGTTTATTAAGTACTTCGAGTCTGAAAGGTGCCCAAGCTCGTAATTAAGAAGATAAGAGGGCAGCAAAGGCTTGTGATAGATATTATTTGGGACTATACAAAATAATTGTCTATCACCGGTAGTTAAAAATTACGGTTAACGCCTTTTTCGGTGATTAAAATGACGCAAGTTCAAAAATGGTGTTTTTTAAATTGTATTAAGTGTGTGGAAGGTGTCTAAGCAGGCTTCTAATTAAGAGGATAATAGGGTAGCAAAAGCTTGTATTGAATATTATTTGGAATTAAACAAAACAATTGTTTTTCAATATTATAAATATTAGATATATTTAATGGTTTTTTCGATGGTTTAAAGTTTAAACGAAGCAATATCAAAAATATCTAACCACGATTTTTAGTTTATTAAATTTCTTAAGTCTCTGAAAAGTACTTACGCAGACTCCTAATTAAGAGGGTAAGAGGGTAGCGTAGGCTTGAATTAGATATTATTTGGGACTTTACCAAATAATTGTTTATCAATAGTAAATATACGCCTAAAGTTTAACGTTTAATGCCTTTTTCGGTGGTTAAAACGACGCAATTTCAAAAATAACCTTTTTTAGTATATTAAGTATCTTAATTCTGTGAAACGTGCCTAAGCAGGAGTCCAATTAAGATACCTATCTAGCTATCTAACTGCGTTTCACATTAATTAACATTATATTTATTCACACTTTATAGCAGGGAGAAACAGAAAAACAATAAATTTAACACAATGAATAGCAAACGACATCAGACGATCTGCAATCAAATCGTAGTTCAACTATGAACAGCAAAGAATGCAGTTTCAATATTAACTACCTACGCTTTTTTAGCGAAAATCTTCATAAAACTTAATAATTTTTGTATAATAATAATTATGATTGTAACACGTCGATATAAATAAAGGTAGCCAATGTTTAGTTTTCCATAAAAATCGCATTATTGAGCCTACGAGATGAGACGAAAAATCAAATATATCCAGGTGACAACTAGCCTCAGAGTTTGTTTTTTGAAATCGATAATTTTATTACCAGCCTTTATTTTTTATTGTAGAATATTAAAACCAACTGGCGAAGGTATTTCTAATCAGGGAATTTCATAAATACTCAATTACTGCGACCTGCGAATACCTTGAAATTCCAATTATTATTTGTGGACTTGGAAATCAAATTTAATCACTAAAACTGATGCTTTTCTCAAACACAAGCACTTAGGACTAAGGATAATGGTGTATCAAATAATTTTCAGCACAGAGTTCTGAGATACCTTGAAAGTATCAACACCTTGTACATCTTGCATTCTATTAATAATTGACATTAAAAACTAGCAATGCTTGGAGGATAGGAAAACAGAGATTGTTCGTGGTGAGAGCGGGTTAGAACTTTTACCTTTTTCTATTCTTATCGTTCAGCTTTTAACATGACTAACCTTTGGCGGTTCTGGCTCACCAATCCGAAGCCAGCAGTTTTTTTCACGTTATCAGTTCATCTAATTTCAGACGAATATTGTTTTTTTTTTTTTTACAGTTAATACCGCACAAGAGTCCCAACTGCTCCCGTCTGGAGCCAGTGAGACTATGGCATCCCCAATTGGGGTATGTTGTAAGGCTGAAGGTAGTGGGGAGGGGAAGGAGATAGGGAAGAGGAAGGTGGGGAAGTACCTGGCTATTCAGATCTGGTCACTAAACACGGCTAAAGCCATTTCAAGCAACGTTTCAATTCTGAATGGTGGTCTTACACCAGGGCGATACTGATAGTATCTTCCACTCTGGAACGTGCCGCAAATATACTATATATTATTTTAAATGAATAAATTGTGAAATAACACAAATTAATCAAATAAAATTTATTTGCGCACGCCGGGTTCGAACCCGCGACCTTCGGATTGTGAGTCGAGAGTCTTGCCTCGGGACCACGGAGGCCGTCGTTTCTCTTCCGCAAAAAATCTTTTGACAGTGGAGTGTAGTTATTTTGGGTTATAAATTAACCATTAACGCCACTCGCGGGGCAGTAGAGTCCCCCACCAAGTAGGTTATCGCAAATATTTATTTTATTTTAAGCCTTACACGCTTGCAGCTCCGTGTATTCTTAGTATCGCCCGAGAGGTCGATAATAAGAATATCTCCCGGGCTGACCCGGGACCTAGGACCTACGACCTAGAACCTGGGACCTAGTTCCCCCACAAGAGAATCTGTGTAGTCTGAAAATAGCGAGTATTGCTAAGGGTTAAGATTGCCCGAAATATAAATGAAGGAAAAAATGAATTTTCAAGCCTTTCATTCTCGTAGTTGTTAACACGAACATCACATATTTTTTAAAACAAATAACAAGTCATTTCAAGCAAACTCTCATTACCTACATCAAAATTTAAAAACTTTTTCAATCCCCATCATAAAATCAATTTTGAAAGTAAGTAATATAATTTGTATTCGAAAATAATTTTGAAATTTATTTACGTTAATGAAAATGACGCCACAAAGTGAATTTGCGATTATTGAAGAAGTAATTTATTTACTTGTTATATTTTATCCGCAACTATTAATTTTAATATCGGTGATTAAGCAAAGTGTTTAATTCGCCGTTTGTTTTCCAATAAAGCAACATAAATATCCCCTTTATTATTATTGTGTTTTGGAACATAGTAAATTTTTATTGCTCTTACTAAATTACGTCGGTATTTCAACGCGCTAGCACACGCTAAACCGTCGCGGCCTGTCTCACAAATCATCGCACAACTTACTGCAAAAATATGTTCTGTGGAATATTAGAAAGAATTCTTCCAATCTTTACTGTTTGGTGGAATTGCAGGTAATCGCGTCAGCATTAAATAAATATCATATTGTTCGCTTGACTTCCTTGACCGCGGTTGGAATTTTTAAAGATAGCTTTAGACGTGGAAATAGAAACACCGATACTAAGCAAAAACTTGCTGATGTGTCAATGTCTATTTAGTTGTATTTGTTGAGAGGAAGAAGATAAAGTTTTTTGTGACATTTAGAGTGACCTACGGCAGGGGTGTTGGTTATCTAATAAATGCTTCCCAGGGCGGCGGTACTCACACATGCCTCCCAAATTAAAGATGATAAAACTAATAAATCTATTGGAATAAGATACAGAAAAAGTAAAAAGGCAACACACAACTGGGATTCAAACCCAGGATCTCTTGTCTTACCGGAACACAGCACGTTAAACAACACGGTCATTTGAACCTATATTTTTTTTGTTTCATATTTTGTTTAGATCTATTGGTATTATCTTCTTTTTCAATGATATATTACATGGATATAACCTTCAAAAGTCATTTAAAAGGGTTATTCCATTAAAAAAATTAATTCATAGATTAGTCAGAAGTTTGAGCTTGATGCATAGGTACCGTCCAGAAGTTCATTATATAGTGTGCTTTAATTAAATGTCGAAAGGTAATGAAAAGAATTAGGGCGATTAGTTCAAGAAACATGTACATACCTTTACAACCAGGCCACCTTCATTAGATATAATACACTGTCTACGAATACGTACCGACCTATCAATGAATACCTGCTATAATTAACCTAAGAAGAATTTTAAAGTTTTCAAAAACATCTAAAATAAAACTTCAATCCTAAATATCTACCAACGTTTTCAATAATTGCAAAATTAGAAGTTAACTTAACTTAAGCATTTGAAACGTGTTGATAATATTTATTGAGTGTAGGAGTGTAAACAAAGTTGGTTATTTTCATTTAATTTAAAAATATTAATGTTTGAAATAAATTTTAACTATAATTATGCCACTAATCTTATAATAAACATAATATCAATAAGTATTGGGGGATAAAATGGCAACTGTCAAATCACGCAATATCCAATGTTTTTAATACAGTGTCCTCTGAGTGCAAGGTCTTATCTCCTCCGAGCTTAAACTATTTTTCTGTATCTGTTTGTAAATAATTAAACAGAGCCTGGGAAGTTGTACTTGTACAACGCCCTTGAGGGCGTTATTATACCAATTAACGCCCTTGAGGGTGTTATTATGGCCAATTCCATTATTATTTAAGAACTTATTTCAATTATTCAACATATTTACACGGATTTTACGATTTCTCAAATATGTAGATAAATGTGAAATACTAAATATCTATTGTGTAGTGCTGATTTGCAAATTTGTTGTAACTTACTACAACATCTGTCGAAAGAAGCATTGATAAATTACTTAACAAAAGCTTTTCCGTTGCCCACGCAATATCATCGGACAGTGGCGGACTAAGCCCGTCAGAGGCCCAGGGCTGCAAAGCTGAATGAGCCCCCCTCACCCCTAGTTTAAGAAGTTGATGTAACTTTACAAGCTTTTTATTCAGTTCACATTGGCCTCTGGTCCAGGGGGCCTCCAAACGTCTCCACGTTCCCTTGATCAAATCCTAAACAAGGCTTTAAGGCATTGTAAAAAAAAAATTGTTATTATTTTTATTTTATGTTCTGTAAGATGTATTTATTAATAATGCTCTCACTAAATGTCTTACTGAAATTTGCGAAATTGATGGATATACAGCATTTAACATGAAACCGTTTTAAACAGTTTGTATGTTGAATTATCCTTCAGAAAAACTTTGAATGCGTTTTTCTCAAAACTACGTTTTTTAACCTGGTTGACAACATATTAGAAAAAACTATACATCCGATTTGCACGCACTTAGTCTTAAACTGTTTAAAAATCCAGTAACTTTGGCACCACATAGGAATTTTTTATAAAAGGCCCCCTTCTATTTAATTTTTTTTTTTGAGCGATGAAAATTTTCCATAAAAAATTGAAAATAAAATTCGCTGGACCACCGTTTTTTCTTTATGTTTAGATATCTACATTCCCCTAATTGGTGCCATAAACACCGGATTTTTAAGAGTTTAAGACTTGGTGCATGCAAATCGGATGTATAGTTTTTTTTAATATGTTGTTAATCAAGTTGAAAAACGTGTTAAAAAAGTTTCGAGAAAAACGCAATCAAAGTTTTGCTGAAGGATAATTCAACACACTAACTGTTTCAAACGATTTCACATAAAATGCTGTAATTCCGTCCATTTTTAGAGTTTCTTTAAAACATTTGGTTAGAACATTTTTAAAAAGTGCCTCTTTCAGAAAATGAAATAAAATAAAAAATTACAAAAATATTTTTTTTACAGTGTCCTGGTGCCTTAGAGCCTTGTTTTGGATTTGATCAGGGGAATATGGAGGCGTTTGGCTTTCAGGACCAGAGGCCGGGGCGGAGCGCCCCTTCCGCCTCCCCCCCCGTTAGTCCGCCACTGTCATCGGTAAATAAGTATACGAGTAAGTACTTCAGGTTAGATATCTATCATTAAAAAAAATATTCATACTTCCAAAATTTGATTTCATATTTTTTTGTTTTCTTATTATTAGATAGGTATCTATAAAATACTAGACCATCAAAATAAAATTACAATATTCAATGCTCTTTGGATCAAATTATTGTTTACCGAATAAAATTTATAACATCTGACCGTCGATAACAATCTATCTTGCTTTGAATTTTCCGTTTTGTATACGTACTCGTAATATATCCAACTGATTTGCATGGGTTTCAGATTCGATTTTATGTGATTTGTCAATCATAAACAAAGGTTATTGATGTTATCCCGGGAAAAATATTGTTATTTTACCTGAAATTTGGACGGTATCAAATTTCGGAGACGGTTCAATGTCGCATCTATAATATTTACAAATACCTATTTCTAGCGACTCTTTGTATTGATTTAGGGAAAATTAATCAAACTATTATTTTATTGCAAGACTCTAGATATGAGATGGGATAAATATAAAACATTGAAATCAAAAGGCTCATAAACTTGGTTGCATCTACAATGAGTATAGGCATAAGTAATCGAAATACTGTAATAATCGAACGTTTGTCTTCGTTGATATGAGGATTGAGGATCAGCACGAAGTCACTGAAGAGGATGCACCACGTCGTGTAAAATTCAAAACCGGGATGTCATCAATAACACTCCTTATGTAGATGGCGATAAGGTTTAAATTCCCGCTATATATCTGCTGCCTGTTTTGATTTACACAAGAAAAAACAACCAAAAAGCATGTTTTAGGTTCGCGCACAAATATTTAAATGTTTTATGATAATTTTCTTCTTAATTTTCCACATTATACCGTAAAATCATAACCCAAAAGGAGTTGTAATTTGTAAGTATAATATTTTGAACTTTAAAGCAGTTTTTATGAGCCTGTTACTTAATTTTTCTTGGTTTATAAAAAGACTTATTATTTAAAAGGCCAAGATGTGTTCTACTCGCAGTATTTTATAGAAGCATCTTACTTATTTCTAAGCGATCAAATTTTCAAACCAAAACACTCGATTTTGCATTTACTTTGTAGTACCCTAACTGCAGTCTCTTTCGAAAGTCATGACGTATTTTCTTTCAACTTTTAATCTTGATGAATCGGTTACGGCTTGTAAATCAAAATATCTGTATGAACAAAAAACATTACGAAATGGAAAACTCGATTATGAAGATTAACGACCGTTGTTCACAATCAACTGTTGAGCCGAAATTTTGGCTCAACAATCCTCAAATGCAAAAATACGCTCTTTCCAACGCATCTCTCCGACCAATGAATCGAGCGTTACTAAACAAATCACTTAGCTGATCGGACTCTCGGATTGATCGCATCGAAAAGTTGCCTTCCGATCGAAATCCAATGTCAACTGACTCGGGGAATTGTGTTTTAGAGATCAATAAGTATTCAAGTAATTAGCAAAACGAATATTTTCAATGTTGCAGTCATATACAAACAACAGTTGTAAGATTTTGCGCCTTAGGTGCAATGGAAAGTTGGAAATCACCAGTATAATCCCACACCAACTATTACACGTTAAATTTGTTAGACGTGATTATATTTGCACTATTAATACAACAATGGTCCCTAATCGATGCGACTCTATCATATTATACTTATACATGAGATTTTGACGATGTGTCCTTTACATTCCTGTCGCAAATATGATTCATGTGATCCACAGTCGGCAGCTAAAGCCGTTCCTTCTTTGATCGAGTTTAGTTTGGCCTTCAAATCATATCCATTTTGTCATGACCAAAATGAACTTAAATTCAAGCCTGATAGGTTTTGAAAAAATGTGACAGAAAAAGTGTCACGTATTTAGAATACTAAAACTATAGACTTGTTGCGTTGAAAAGGTTAAAATATATATTTTACTCATAGTTAGAATATTTAATTTTTACTGTGTTTTATTCAACTGGCCATTTAACCAATAACTAAAATGAGTTGTAAAGTGGTTAAGTCACAAACAAGTCATTTACGAGGAAAAACAAATGGAAAGAAAAATATTGAAATGCCCGGTAAACGACGACGGAGTGAAAAAATAGCACGTCATTTGTGCGACAAATAGCCGACATCCATCCTTTAATCCCCTTGGCTGAACCTGATGCATCGATGACACCCGATACTTACATCAAGAGCCTGCAAAAGGACCAAATACAAGTCAAGGTTTAGGGTTCGATTCCTAAGCCTGTCAGTGACGTTGAAGAATATTAAATCTCTATCGTTAAAAGAAGGTACCTACCATTTAGTTGTCTCAGCATAGCAAATTCCTGTTTTAACTCGATCATTTGACATTTAAATGTGTTTGTTACATTGCGCTTAAGGGTGGTGGGCGTTTTGGATACCACATTTTTATCCTGCTACGAGTTGTCAAATGGGAATAATCAATATAACCTACCCACCGGCCAGAGGAGAGTTTGGAAAGTAATTATCATTTGTAAAAAAACTTTAGGTCAACAAAACTACAAATACTTAGGAACAAATTTCTTCAATAAATTACCAGTAAATATAAGCTCCCAGTGATAGATTCAAAGAATTCAAAACACAATTAAAAAAAATAATAAAACCAAAAATTTCTCTTATTCTTTATAAAAAATGAATATTAAAAAACTATAAAATAAAAACAAAAAAATTCTAAATAACTAAGCAAATAATACCTCCTCCCATACACACAAGCATTTGCTTATTATAGGGGCACATTAAAAAAATAATAATAATTCATTACTAACCTGGAATTGAAATTAGTTATTAAAGATTGTTATGTATTATGTTATTATATTGTTTCTTTTATTATTCGATAAAAAAAATTAATTAAAAAAAAAAATTGAGATAGTGGATTTCTTTGGAAGAACTGGTTAATTATTTGTTTTACCACTGCCATAGGTAGCCCCAAGTGACTCGCTACATTTGGTGACTTAACAGGGGTGCCTGGGTTTATGGGGTGAAGTCTGTCTAGGTCTTGGCTGCAGATGGTCTGGACACATTGAACCACAGATTCCTACACTTCATACCGTTTTCCTTTTCAGAACTTCCTCTCCTTCCTTTCCTTAAAAAGACCCTCCACACAGCATCCCCAAAGATGGGCCTCTTGTGTAGAGCTATTGTAAAAAAATATTAACTCTTATTATTGTGGTTTATACATAATCGGGTAGGTATTTAATTACTTACTTACAAATCTAATGGTTTCAGAGGAAATTCGGTTTAGATTTATTAAACAAGATAAAATTAGAAACTAATTTTTTGAACGCGAGGTCTACTCTTCAAATTCGGAATAACTAGTTGCTTAATACAACGTATCTGTATCACACTGTACTTGACTAGACCGGAATAGACTCTCATGAAACCAATAACTGTATAAGAGCCGATGACAGGGTGACCACCTCGGGAGACATAACCAGCTTTTGGGCGGCGGAAAATCTGGAAAACACAGAATTAGTGCTTTATTATTACCGTGACGAACCACGGTTACGGTACAGTGACGGCATAAAAAAAGGCAATCAACATACGTTCCTTATCACAATAATGCTGCAGCTCTTTCAAAAGATGAGAAACGCAATGTACGTAGGTCTGTTTCCTTCAAAGGAAAAAAGTGACCGTTTTCTTGCATCTCTCACACACCGCACCGACGTACCCATAGACCCCTACAATACTTCTAGCCGAGACGATAATTTTGAAAATATGGAATAAAGTTACAAGGATAATTGAAAGAGTTAATTCCAAAAATTGAAAAACGTCAATTGTATGCGTTGATGGTTTTGCTTTTGTTCTTAAACATACAATGCTACAGCTCTTTCTTATACACCAAATAACAACAGTCGAAAATGAGACACGTCTAGTTTTGTGTGTATCTCGCGTTTCGCGCCAAATCGCTGTTTCAAATGTGGGGCTAGCGTGTAACATAACAATATTTACGTATTTATATGTACATACACCGATTATTGATTCACCTTATAACAGAATTGAAGACCTTAAGCGAAAATTAGTGAGCATCCGTTTTTGCCCCAAGTCCTTCCCGGTTATTCCTCGACCCACTGGCATAACCGTATTTTTAAGTAACAATTTTTTTATTATATATGTACGCTCCAATATTTTTTTTGTTTGCATACTACTGCATTGTTATTTGATTTGCCCCCCCCCCCCCCCCCTTCCTCTACCGCACGTTACCTTGTAATAACTTATTCAATTTATGAATTAAACATTACGCAGATCCAGGTATAAAAGAGGTATGTAATGTTAATGATTGCTATTTTATTTCACGTCATATCTTTTCGCGGTGTCACCGTGTCATAAAAATGGGTAAATAAATAATTAAAGTAAATTAAAGTAAGGCGGAGTGGTAAACCACAGTGAGACATCCCGGCAAAATTTTGATTGAAGTCTGCCAACGGGGCAATAGTGCGGAATACAACGTGTCTATTCCATAATATAAAGTTCCCACCTTATACAACTCGTATATTATAAACTTAGCTCATATTTCTGTCATGAAAGTTGATGTTTTATGGCATTTTAACACATTGTGATCGGGCAGTTTTCGGCCGCGTATCGTGCTGGTAACGGGTGATTTTTCGCGTAATTTCGCGCTAACGTAGACCTCTAGAAAAATTGCGATAACTTCAAAAATATTTGTTTGATTTCAATAATTCTTTTTGCAAATTATTTATTTTAATTCATTTTATTTTATTATATTTAGAAATGTATTCTTTATCGTTAAACTAGTGCAGAATTTCACATAAAGCAGGAAAGTTATGAAAAAATTTATATTTACACTACCTCGGTACCTACCGTACACCCCATCTATTGTTCTCAAAAGGTTTTTACCTGCATGGCTACAACCCTACAGAGGCTATATAGCGAAAACTCAAGTATATTGGAACCCGCATTTTAACGTGACCCGCGCTCCACTAACAATCTATCAAAAACGTATAAATACGTGTTCCGCTCTCTAGCATTAATTTGCTAAACACGTATTAATACGTGATCAGATTACAATGTGTTAAATCAATCTCACTCTTTGAATAGTTTCCTACTATTCTGCTTAGTAGAGAATATGGCTTATCTCATTAATAATATCTTAATTATTTTACTCCATATTCATATGTTTTAGTAATCCCACAAATTATGTGCCGAGATTATATTGAAATTCCGTCTGGCTTATAAACTTTGAAATTATTTCGAATAAATTTAGGAAACTAAAAACAATTTGAATAAATCAATCAAAACTTACATAATTCTTAGGTCTGTGATGCGTAAGCTGAAAATAACTTAATTTATCAAAAGTTTATTAGGAATTAAGAAATGTCCAGTTCTAATACCTTTTAAATACAGAAATTCATATTTATTGATATCCTTTTCGCACGATTTAGGCTAAGTCTAACTTACAGCTAATAACTTGGGCTTAGCTCGTTTTAAGAAAAAATGCATTAAATTTTTCCATTCCAGTTTTTTTCGCGGTTCGTCTTCTGCAATTAGATGTGTGTATCTGCATAATAAAAATAATAATAATTGGATAATTTGTAGAGCATCGTTTTTGTGATGAATTTGTGAAATCACTTCAAGGGAGCTGTACAATCTATTAAGAATTCTTAGGCTCTAATTTTACTATGTACAACATTAATATTGCATACCTAACAAAGGCGTACTTTCACTTTACCTGATGCGTCTAAGCTAGCAGTTTAAAGCTGGTGTTTCTGGACCTTAGTATATTTAACGTATAGTTTTTCGTTTGATCATTCTGGAGACGCTAGTGGCATTGATATGAGGAAAAGGGTCACACGAACGATCACCGATGAAATAAAATGACCCTGCGAAACGTAGATACTAAAAGAGTTCATAAACAAAAATAACCGCACCAGTTAGAGAAGGATGGTCCACCGAAGTTGCAGCACCATGCAGATTTATGACGATCCAGATTTTGAAAATGTCAACTTATTGACACGGAAAAAGGAAATTCGTCACGACCCACCCATGGTGCTGGTGTAGATATATTATTTTAGAATGATAGTAAGGTACTTGCCTCTTCCTATAAATCATAATACCGCGGAATAGAAACGCGTTTCTGCCTGCTATTTATCGTTAGTCCGAAGCGGAATCTGAAGGCAACGACATCAATCAGGCGGTTTGAAAAGATGGCAGACATGCGGCAATAAGTTGGCAGGCCGTGACTGGAAGAGCGGGTTTATACCCCGCGCCGGTGCTTGAGGATTAAAGAAGGGAGAAAATAAAGCACGCAGACGTACAGCGGTGGTAATTGCCAATATCGGATGGCATGCTCCACACCGAGCTAATGATAACCAATCGAACATCTCATCGGAGGGAATCGCTGCCCAGCTAATTGTGCTTAGGCAAAACTGCAGATGGCTTCGAGAGATTGCGGGACGCACGCCAATGTAATGCAAACTCGGACTAATATCAAGTGTTTAGTAAGGTGTGTGTGTCATTTGATGGAAATGATTGTTTAATTTAATTAAATGAAGACATTATGAGCGAAACTCAATCGAAAATCTGGAAACAGAAAAATCAGAAAAAGATATTGGCACCTCTGGGACTCGAACCCAGGACCTCCCTACTTTCCGGGTTGGGCGCTCTTACCCACTGAGCTAAGGTGTCGATATCCAATTCGGTCACTTTTAACTGTACCATACTTCGACTAAGAACCACCCATATTATCTTCATTTTTCTTAACGCATATTTTTATTGGCTGCCATCTTTATGAATGATTGCAAGATTCAACTCGAACTAAATGCAATCTAGATGGTGTCTGGATAAATTATTATCCATTTTATTTAATGTGCGACATCTATTGACTCTTCTGCAAGTCTGGTATGAATATTATTATTTATTATTTAACTTTATGAGTAAAACCTCAAACTGTAATATTTAATTAAATGAAGACATTATGAGCGAAACTCAATCGAAAATCTGGAAACAGAAAAATCAGAAAAAGATATTGGCACCTCAGGGACTCGAACCCAGGACCTCCCTACTTTCCGGGTTGGGCGCACTTATCCACTGAGCTAAGGTGTCGATATCCAATTCGGTCACTTTTAACTGTACCATACTTCGACTAAGAACCACCCATATTATCTTCATTTTTGAAGATAATATGGGTGGTTCTTAGTCGATTTTATAAAAATATGCGTTAAGAAAAATGAAGATAATATGGGTTCAGATAATATGGACGCTCTGCTTAAATCTGCGAACCATTACCAAATTTGACATGTTTTTTAAAAGCCATCTAGGTCATTGATTGAAATAGGTGTGCGAAACAGAAGACCATCCGAAGTCCATGTCAGTCAGTGAATCTCCAACATTGACGACTCATTTAAAGTTGGATAAGAATGCGTCGAGGAGGCCACCTCAATTCGGAATACCTGTTTTAGCATACCTGGTAAGGCGCGTTCAGCGACCACGCACACAGCCACACTCCGCGCATACTCGCCACTCACACTACCGCGGACCATCGTACATCTTTTGTTTTTCTTTACTTGTAACATAAGACCGTCGGACTTCTGCCTTGCTTGGTACACTACCTTCTGCCTTCTGCCTGTATCCTTGGGCCGGCCAATGGAGGTAGTTGGCGCGGAAAATTTGATACGGAAGCTTTTGATTGCGATTGACAGATAGGGCCGCTGCCCACTTTACAGCAAGTCGAGCGAACATCAGGACTTTGATGCTAATCATGCGACCCGTCCGACGTTTAGCCTTTGAAGGATCTTTCCAACTAAGAGCATTATAGAATTATTACTTATTCTGAATGTGGTCGGAGATTATAATAATTTAGACAGGAAACTCAACTTAATTACAGTTATCTTAATGTTTTAGCACAATTTGTCTAACATTCTAAAAAAATGTATGGGTTAGGTTAGATTTTCAAAATAATGAGTGCCTACAGGATTTTCTAACGAGACAGGCAATCACCCATGTAGGTACTAATGAATTCTATAAAGTACGTAAAGAAAATTAAACAAAAAATCTGGATTACGAAGATGCAATACTTTAACTACCAAACCTTTTAGAAATGATGCCGGATAGCATGCAGGACCCCGTTTTAATATTGACCTTTGAATTAAATAAATAAAGCAAATCAATCGCTGATTATAATAAAACAATGTGCAGACTGACTGACTTCAAAGCGACTGACTGCCAGTCTGCGCAACGTCGTGAATGTAAACTTTTTTCACACTGACATTTCAACGTGTCGACTGATAACAAAATTTCGAGCGGAGCGCACCTGAGAACACGGCACTTCATCCGAACTTTTCAATTCATTAGCGTTTCACGTATCCGGAGGCCATAAATTGAGGGCGGTCGACCCGCGCGGCCGGAGTACGCGAACAATGCCGCGCGGGGCCGTATCGCTCCGCGCGCTATATCGGGCGCTGGGCGCTGCCGGTCGCTGGTCGCTGCCCGCTGGACCCTTTGTCGCTTCTGCCCTCCTAATACATTATTTTAAGAATTTTATCGGGGACCCACTGTCGTATTGTGTGCCGTGGGGGTCACGCCGGGGGCAGCCGGCAGGGCCGCTGTTCAATACGCATTTCTCGCGCGTATGCCGTAATAATAGCCTATTACGACGCGAGGTATTCTTGAAATTGTTCAAACCATCGCAATCGCCCACGTTCGTCCTGACACAATTAAGGGAAATGTCGAGGGTTAAGGAATTTTAGCAAAAATGCCACGTGAACACTGGTTCTCACTAGGCACCTTTAAGAATAACTCGACGACTCAAGAAGATCACGAACAAGACAAATTATTTGCAACATTTTTAAGGCTTTTAGAAAAAAAAAATAGACGCACTAAAAATTAGCTTAAATTTGACTAATCATCACGTTCTAATTCCCCTCAAGAGTAAGCAGAGATGATGGACCACCTACAACTCAGTCTTCGTACACACTATTGTTACATATCGACATGCTAATCTATTACGCCGACTTTTATAATCAAACCAATATTTTTGTTTCAGTTGATCTTGCCATGTCTTTCTGGGGTGTCCCGACTTTTAGATCGAATATTCTCCTAACAAAACTTTCTCTGTACATCCTTTACATGTCCAAACCATTTATTCAATTTTCTTATCTATATTATTTGCTTCATATTTTTAGATCTCCACAATAGTAACAATTTCAGATTTGAAATTCTTCATGGTTGATTTAATCAGTTTCCCTCCAGTACAGTACGATAGTGCAGCTTATCATTTTCAATGGTTCTTGCATGAATTCTGAATGTTGAACGTTGAGCGCTGACATTCGTTATCATCAGAGCCGACACTGGACGCTGGACGCTGGAGCTGAGCCCTGCTGCTAGCAGCTAGTCACTAGTCGCTATCTGGCCTGCATCAGCGGACACTGCCGTCCACTACGCGCAGTCTGCCGCACAATACAATGCACGCTCCTCGGACATTATGCGATCCCGATACCTCGCCATACCGCCGTAGTGATTATTTCAACGGCATAGATTATGGATAAGTTAAAAGCGAGGTAAAGGAGAACAAAAATAAAGAAACAGGATCAAGACTCGGTGTGTGCAGACTGCAGACTGCAGGACGCACGACTTTATGTGCGTGATGCAAATGTCCTTCTCGCGCCGGAAAAATACCTACTTAATACGACTGACTGTTCCTGCGGGTCTGGTGTTAACAAACTTAAATTAATTGTCATGATTATTGCCACTGCAATAATAAACACTGAATAAAGCTCTACAAAAAGTATCTACTGTTAAAAACCCAATATTTAAAAAACTCAACTCTCTAAAAAAATGTTTCATAAAATCTCTTCAGGGACGCTTCACAAACCTAGAAAACAACTACCAAACCCATTTGAATAACTTTAAAAACAGTTTCTTCTGACACAATATTATGAGAACCACGTAAATATGTCATGCCCATGTCGTAAATATGGTAGTTCTGTAACATCTAATTAATTGACAATTCTTTTTTCAAACTTTCTTCATTCTGGTGAGCACAGTAATATTGATAAAAATTAAATGAGATATTCCAAATAAACACGAAGATTCTGGATTAAAAAAGAATCTATATCCATTGCAGTTAGTAAAAATACAAAACGGTCGAGTTAAAACAGGACTTCGCTAAGCTCAGTCAATTGACGAAAACTGATATATATTTACAGATTACGCGAAATCTTTGCATGCCTTCAAGTTTTGTGCACTTATAAGAAAAACCTACAATTTTACAATGTGCTTAGTTAAACTTTTTTTTTAATAAACAGGTACTGTACATTTAGCTATATTTAACTATTTATCTGTATATTACGATTTTATGCAGAGGTGAAGTGTAGGATCATGAGCTTTTGTGATTTAATTGATCCAAAAAATCAAACAAGAAATTGGATTAAACCTACTGAAAAAAATCACTCGTTAATAATGCTTTATGGTTTAGGTAGGCTGTTGTTGGGCCAGTAAGTACATTGTATCTACCTCTTTAAATCTAATTTATAGCTAAGCAATTAACAAATAAGGTAATTCTACCACAATTAATGGATATGGTAACACGTAATAATCGTTTTACCAACGCAGTTATCTCCGTTTAAAATCTAATAAACAAATTCCTTGTAATAATAATTACAATCCTGGTCAAATCACGAACTCTGGAAATACAAACCTATTTAAGATGAAGCCATGCGAAACAATGCAAAATCATACAAAATCATGTGTTTTTGTTTTGAAAATTTGATCGCTTGGAAGTTTTATAGATGCTTCAATTAAATACTGCGTGGTTCAATTAAGTCTTTTAATAAGCCTAGAAAAAAATAAAGTATTAGGTCTATAAAAAACACTTTCAAGTGCACTCTCTTACTTATAAACCCCTTTTCGGATACGGTTTTTATTGTATAATGTAGCAAATTCAGTTTCTTTTATGATAATTGCAAAAAAAAATGATAATTACGCCCGATATTCACAAAATAAAATATTAATTTTTGCGTTGTTATTTCACAATACGGCCGACAGTCGACGAATTTGGATTTTCAAAGTGAACCTTATGCAGTATGCAGTCCATCCAAGGACTACTCACTTGCCACACTCATTTTGCATCAGTTCGGCCCCGGCCGGAGCGGGGAATAGACGTATAGGCTCCGCGCGTCGCTTGGTTCCGTGAAATCAATTTTAATTTTCCTTGTTATTACAATAAACAATGCGTAAAAAAGGAGTTAATGTTTTTTACATGCCTTTATGAAATCAATCTGAAAAAAAATATTATCAAATACATTTTCCAACCTTTTCAAAAGCTTTTTCTCAAGTATTTTTTAACTCCTCCCAGAAACAGGCGTGAATTTCGATTTTGATTTTTTCTTGGACTATTGGATCACGTTAATACTAAATATAAGCTAAAGTTTTCTTATAAAACAGTCTCTAAACGGAAAGGACCTCTAAACAGAAGGGTAATCCCAAAAAGTATGATATATGCCCACATCACCAATTTATATTACACCATTCAAATACTGAAAAGACCCAATCGGGGTATGTTGCGAGCCTGATGATAGTGGGAAAGCGAAGGAGAATGGTAAGAGGAAGGTTGGAAGTAGGTCCTGGCTGTTTTTTCTTGTTACCTAATACAGCTGTAGCCATTTTAATTAACAATAAAAAACGAATAAATTTGTTTTAGATCACTTTTATTTTATTAACACTGTACCGGTTTCGGAAGCATCCTTCCTTCGCCAGGAGAATATTGTAACAAGTAAGTAACTAAGTACTATTACTGTAGTTACTATTATTGTAAGAGTTACGTAGGTAGGTACAATATTTTCCTGACGAAGGAAGGGTGTTTCCGAAACCAGTAGAGTGTTAATAAAATAAAAATGATCTGCAACAATTTTTGTGTTTTTTTTTATTGTAAATTATGGCGAGCCAAAGTTAATGCATTTAAAAAATATTTTAATTAAAATTTAAATTTGATAATTTTCTGTTCTGAGAAGGAGAATCTAAAGCAACATTTCGATTTTGAATTGTGGTCTTTCACCAGGGAGATACTGAGAATATCTATCACTCAAGAAAGAATATCGAAATTTTGATCAAATTCAGAAGAAGCAAGTAAAAACTAAGGTTACTCCGTGTGCACGGTAACGCCCACATCACATTACTATGGTTACTTCTCTTCAGTTCGCTAAATAAAATATGTAAGCTTAAAGTTCTCATGTAAACCAGAAAATAGTGTTGTGGTCTCGAAAGGGTAAGGTCTGAAGACACTGCGCATGTTAAATCGATTAAGTATTTGCAATGTGTACTGTTTGTTCACTGCATTTTTCAGATCGCATTAGTTATGTGACTTAATTGCTTTAATTTCCTAACGAACGTCGGGGGGACCACTTTATCAGTTTTGTGGCACTAAATAAGGGCAATTTTAAAAATTGTGACACCGCGCCAGCGAGCAGCGCTCGTAAACTGTCGGGTTTAGTGTCCTGAAGGGGGCCGGGGGCCGGGGGCCGGGGGACGGTGTCGCGATTCACTAGTTTTTCAATTCTTGCTAATATTTTACTACCTATCCAAGCTATGAGCAGAGTATTACAGTAATTGTTTTTACATTATTTGATGTCTCCATTTAAGTGTTCTCGATGTTATGCGTAGGATGTTCAAAGGATGTGCTGTCAGTAGAGGTTGAATTGAGGCTCATTTCCTAAACACCTGTTTTGTCAACATAACATTCAATTTAAGAGGCGGTTGTGGACGCCGCCGACCGGGAACCATTTATTGGACAACCAATACCTCTGCTTTAGGTCACCCCAAGTGGTTCGCTACGTTTGGTGACTTAGCAGGGGTGCCTGAATCATGGGGTGAGGTTTTTTCAGGTCTTGGCAGTCGATGTGTGTTTCCACCTGCTGCGTGATGGGCAGGATCAAGAGAGACTGGTTGAGAGAGGCCTTTTTATCCTCTCCAGCCATAATATCTCGACCCACGGCCTATCATGGCAATTGGAGAAATGGATTCATACGTCCGTCACTCCTGACATTCAGACCTCCAGATTCCTACCCACTCCTCATACCTATTTCCTTCTCAGAACTTTCTCTCCTTCCTTTCCTTAAAAAAAACCCTACACAGCATCCCTTGAGACGACATAGGCCCTGAGGGAAATTATTTTCACCTCGGTCTCCTGGGTTGAGCTAATGGTAGTTTTTTTTTTAAACCCATACAAATATATCTCGGTGGAGCCAGCGTCTAAACAATAATGTTTCTAATTTTCCTATAAATATTTTACATGACATTTTTTTTAAATTTGAAATAACGAGTTATAAAATTCATCCAAAGAAACTTCACCCAAGATACTAGGATTAATCTATATATCTTAAATCTCAAGGACAAATCTTTTTTCAAACTTTCTTTAGGTTAGTAGGTAAATTAACGTTGGTAGTATCCGACACGACAACCATCTTGAATCAGAACCGGAAAGTAACAATTAAATTTACAGACAGATGACAGGACTTTACTTACAATTTTTTTTTCTTGGCGCTTCTTAACTTTTCAGCCTCTAAGAACAGTTCTAGTTTTTTATTTGTATTTAGGTACATCGCCAAAATGCAATTAATCTTGTGCTTGAAAAAATACAACTAACAATCAAATCGAGAACTAATATCGTGGCATATAATGAGTAGTTTAAATCTGAGAAAGTCAAATAGCCAAAATGGCGCTGATTATCCATATCAGTAAAATGTGACCAAGTTTGAAAACTTGTTTGAAAATCGAGCCCCTGTCAGAATAAACATGGTGCCAATGGTTGGCGAGTAGTCTGTTTTCAACCTGTCCAGCCGAGCAGTGCCTACTTACCTCCGTATCATGTGTGAGAAAAAATACCTCAACCGTGGTACCTACCTCAAACCTTCAGTTCTTCAGTTGGTAATAAGTACCAGACTCACCTTCAGGTCCGTGGGCGATAAGCTACGTAGACAGAATGCAGTAATCAACGTGAAATATGGCCAGAGATCGCCAATTCCTGAAAATGCGCGAACCTGAAGATTAATTAATGTGCAACCTTCGGTCGGAGAGCGATAATTTATAATGAAGTTGGGTAAGCGAGTAAATCATCCAAAGATTGTTGCAGCGGGTTTGATTTTTCATTCCTGCCAATTGCTTAGCTCGTAAAACTTAAGATGAAGAACAACGTTTTTATTTCTTGCTGAAAAAGCATTTTCAATGCTGAAAATGTAAAAAAAAACTCTTTCCGTTAAGAAAAAGCCACAATCCAAAAATTAATGTATTCTTAATATTCCTTATATCGCCACGAATATAGGTAATTGGCATAAAAATTCCCTGGCAAATGACGTTTGAAGGTCACAATTTCAAGAGCAAAAGCGGTTTTGAGATTGTGAATAATTTAATGGGAAAGTAATAAAAATAAATAAATTTAAATCTTATGATAAATTATCAAGTACCTAATAATTACAACACTAGACTCCATGCTCCATTTAATATAGTTGCTTCTCGCACTAATTTTATGTTCGACTCTTGTCTTCAGAGATTACATCGTGTGGGGAATGAAACTTGCTCTGTTGACGTATTTTTTTTTATATAAACATCGCTTCTTTTAAAAAAACGTATATGTATGCAGATATTATGCAACAATCCTTAAAATCAAATTGTTAACAGTAACAAATTCACTAAACGCTGCTCTGTAACTACTTTAATATGTAATTATTGTGTACCTTTTATTGTTTGTTCTATTTGTACTATACGCTCCTATACAACTTACCGATGTTACATGTAAAAGCCATCAAGGCGTGAATAAATAAATAAAGGAAAAATTAAACAATGAAAGCTCTCACAAATTATTTCAGCCGTTAATTACATTATTTGATTGACACCAATTACCTCCTGGATAAAATTTATCTTTTGAAACTTTCAGAAAGAAGAATAAGCACAGACTTAATAGTATTACATAAAATACTGCATTATAAAATTGACTGCCCTGAATTACTTCAACTTATCAATAGATATTCATGTTCTCAAAAAATCATGCTGACATTTATTACCCTTTTACTTCAATAATACCAGGACACTAGCTTATCAAAATTCCCCGATTCCAAGACTTCACAGTCTCGGAAATAAATATTCTGATCTGGGTGAAATATTTTATCTTAAAACTAACAAGCAAAAAATGTTGTATATTCTACCACTTGTATTCTTCTAGACACAAATAGATCTATGTACCTACTATATAATTTCTACGCTTCTACTATTTTGTTTGGTATAATCTTTTAAATTCAATTATATGAGTGAGGATTCTTAGTTTCTGTTCACATTTTTAGGTGTGTATTTTGTTCTGTGTTTTTGTTGCAATCTTTTTTGTCATTATCTTAATATTTTTCTTAATTGTTTTGACTTCTGACTTGGTTAGTTTTTTAAAAGAATTCTTTAAATCAATTCGTGTCATATCATATCACACGTGGCACATTTTTAATATACAGAAATAATCATTTAATATTTTTCAATCACCCTATGGTTCTTTAAACATTACACGCCGGTTGAATATCGTGTTTATAGCACTTAACGGTTTATTAATATTAAACAAATCGCTAAATTGTTTGTTGATTCGAACAATAGGAACGTTGTATGATTTATGGCTTATATTACTAAATTACAAATAAATAATATTATTTAATTTATGTCTGTCCCGAAGTGTCTGAGAAGTAACGCATGATGCATTGCTAATCAAAGCGGATGAAGGACAATAATAAATAGTTTTCGAGAAACAAGTCGTGGATTTGTTCAATTCCCCGCTGACGTCATAACGTTGCTATCAGACCTATCAGTGCAATAAATACAGCTAATAAATCTGACGCGAATAATGGATATCTGTTTCTGAAGACGTAATTAATTAAAATACTGACATTTACTCGATCAAAAGGTAGGTACTGCGTCCGATGCATTCGTTACTGCGAAGTGTACCTCTACCTATTGCCACCTGGATGCAATATTATAATACATTTTATAGATTCCCATTACCATCATGTAGGACCAGTAGTTATGATTCAAGATTCTCACAATACGGACTTGGTTGATTGGTTTTGGGGTACTGAAATGTTGTCTTGAGATGGAAGAGGAAACGTAAAATGGTTCAATTCATGACGTATTAAAACTCGACACATTTGGGACACAGGCTAAACGCCCCTAACAAATAATCGATGCCTTTTGGACATTTCATGTATGAGAATGAATTTAATTGTCTCGTTCTTGTGATTCAAAGCTCCGTTGTGGATCGAATTGCAGACTATAGGTACATATTATCATCCCTCTTTCAATATAGGATCTTAGGTTCACTCCCTTTTATCCTTAAGGCACCGTATTCGAGCTTGAAAAGAAGACGATAGAGAGATATGTAATTACGAATGTTGGAGAGAGCGCGCTAATATTTCAAACAATAAAATTGAAGCAAAAATTGTGAAAATGTTTAATAAAACACGACTCGCTTAGAATAGATCAAAAACCTCGCGGGGGTTGTCGAAAATAACGTTCAAATAAACACTGTAATTTTTTTCATACATATAACTTGCTAAATAATAGAAACAAGCTTGAACATAAAAAATTTCGGAGCATACTTTGCGATTTTTAAAGTGTTTAAAAAATACGTAATAAATCTGTAAAATTCTGAATGCGGGGTCGTAGTAGAATATTTTTTTATGATGATGGGGAAAAATACAAATTTTTTCTATCGAGGAAATTCAAAATAATGACCGTGTCGGCTGTAGAGCCGATTTGTAGAAATGTACATTTATTTTTTTTTTTTATTTTGCCGGCAACCCGGCCGTTTATTGAAATAAAATATCGTATACAAACAAGTAATTAACCCGCCTCACTAGACAATGTCTGTTCTGAGAGGGGTAGACATTATCTTAAAACTTACATTTATTTTTTTAGGAACTTAAAAACTGAAAGAGTTCAAAAGAAATATGTTATAAATCGGTATAAGTGCGGAACTTGGGGGGTTTAAAATTGTACATTTATTTAATAATCCCGTTATAATACCATAAATTTTTTTAAATATCTAAAAAAATATTGCTTTTTTTTTATTTAACCGTTGGTAGAGAGATAATAAATTCCGATCAGAATGCTCAATCAAAGGAGTTTTTATTCACACAACGGTTCCAGAAGAGTTAATTAGTTCATTGTTATCCGCTGAATAAATCTGTTAAGTTCTAACTCAAGACTCGAACACGATAAACGATGGGAAATAGTCACGAATAAAATGTAATATTATGTTAATCTATAATTCCACTTGAAAAAAATGCTCGCCGAACTTACATACCTACCATTGTTATATCTATACCTACCTACCAATGTCGTGCAGTTCATAAATACTTAAAATCTGTGCCTACCCTCACAAAATATTGTTGCGTAAAAACTGTGATAATATTGAAATATCATTTTTCAAGACGCCCATAATTATTTAATACTAGCGAGTACCCGGCGTGCGTTGCAATGCCACTCAGATAAAGAAAGTGTTTGTGTTTTGTATACACGATTTTTGTTTTTGTTTTTAGTCTAAGTGTTCACGAATAAATCAGAATATTTTTCGACGCATGAGCAGGCCAAATACAGCTGTCCGTGTGAGAGGCATGGATTTTCCAAATTTACTCATTGTTAGCCCCTACTGCTACTGTGTCTCCTAGGCTACTGTCTTTCTGACTCTCCGTGCCCTTTGCCATGCGTCCCTTCCACCTTCCCCGCCTTTTCCCCCTCACGCGAACCTCTTCCTCTCCCGCGTTCCCTTCACGCCTTCCCTCCCTGCCGCTATTTTTCAAATAACTATTGTCACCTATATTTATTTATACAATTTTCATAATGCCATGGCTTACCATTATATACCATATAAACCTTCGATGGCGTAGGCACAATAAATCCCCCAAGTTTCATCCCAATCGGATGAATGGTAGAAACGGAAAATAAAATATAATAAATAAAATATAATAAATGGTGAAATAGAAACGCAAACGCGACAAACAAAGCAACATTAATTTTTTTTATTTATATTAAAATTAATATATATTAAAATTAAAATTAACAGTCGAAAAGACTAGTCTAGCCTAGGTAATAAAGCGATGCACGCCAAGCTTATCTATATGAATATGAATAAAGCAAAGAAATCTTAGAAAATACTACCTTTAAAAAAATTAGGGCAGTCATCAAGTTGCTGACGATTTTTGGGTTGAAATCTCAATCATGGCACCATTCAGTTTCGGAATGTTACTTGAAATGGCTTTAGTCATGTTTAATGACTAGATCTGAATAGCCAGGCAGGTACTACCCGACCTTCCTCTCCGACTCCTCACAACTTACCACAATTGGGAATGTCTTTGTCGGCTCTGGAGAGTTGGACTAATGTAAAAAGTTGCTAGTCAGTGATGTTATTATGTTTAGAAGAGACATGAAGTGAAAATATAGGATCCACTTTTTTACTGCTAATTGACCTCAAAGCTGTAACGCCGAACGACCGGAAACTATCGAATCCGGTCTAGGCTCGCCGCTTATCGCGTTCTCATGGTGCAACACGTTTCGACCATTGCTATAGGTTGCCGATAATTGAGTTCTTGACTTTTAGAAGATATTAAGCAAATAACTTGTTTGCATTAGCTCCACACAGGAGGCCTAATTAAATAATTTTCCTCGGGGCCTACGTCATCTTAGGGGGTGCTGTGTCTTTTAAGGGAGAGGAAGAAATAAAGGAAAAATGTGGAATGAGCGGATAGGAATCTGGTGGTGAGTGTGTTCAGCAGTGTGAATCCATCGCTCGAACCGTGATACAAGGTCGAGAAAGCTAAAGAAATCAAAAGGCCTCCGTCATCCAGTCTCTCCCGATCCGGCCCGCCACGCAGTCGGTCGGCAGACACATTCGTCGCCAAGGCTTAGACAAACCTTACCTCATCATCAAACGTCGCCAAACTTAGCGAACCGCTTGGGTTTAAACTAGTTAAATAGTTAAAAAAAAATTAATTGTGGTATTCCGAATATTTCAAATCGATTTTTATTTGCAGCGAACCTAAATGTGGGTGTTTTTTAAATCGCCTTCTCAACTTACAAACACTTGGAAAACATTTAATTTATCCGTCTGATTAGTTCTCGATCGTAAATTCGTGTCGTGCAAACTCGGATTTATGACGAAGATAAGTTAATTTGTAAGGTTTTTCATTTAAGCAACTGGTTTTTATTTCACAGTAACGTCTCGAATATATACGATCTTTGGCGACCATTGAAATATGAAACACTAGACGAACCTACAAACACCAGTCATTAGTCACTCACATCACGTAGCTACATCTAAACTGAAACGGTGAGGTTAGCTTAGATTTTTGTGTGTAATACTTATGTCATTCCATCATTAGGTACACAGCTTTGTTAATAAAATACTTTTATATTTTGTTTCCCGCATACATTATGGTAAGGGACGTACTCGACTAACTTCAACTGGTGATTCCTGACATTATTTGGTGTAAAAAAGTTATTAAATTTTGGCCTCCGGTGTGTGATTTTTTTAATATAAAAAATGTCGGATTGTGTGAATTTTTATGAAACAAAACGAAAGGAAAATGTTTCACATGTCGTCTCTGGCCACGCAGATCAGTAGCCGCCCGGCCTCCAGACCGACCATATCACTACTAATAACTGTTGTCCAATAGCGTCCGATTTTATATTTTTTGAAGAAAAAAAAACAGTATAAATAAATTAAGTAGGTCCCTTAGCACCCTGTAACTAATTTGATATATATGGTTACATTTTGTTGTTTATAAATTATAATTTTTCACTACGCATAACATTTTTTTTTGTAAATACATCGTCCTTCATTATGTGACCGTAAAAACTGTAAAAACTGTAAAAATAAAAGGCGTCATGTTGAAGGTTGTTCGATCGTGAAAAACACCGGAAAACGGGTGTGTAGCGGACCTAACTACTTAATATGTGTAATATAATTTTTAATAATTTAACAGATGGCAACATAAACAAAATTATCAATTAAATAACAAACAGATTAAAATAACTGGAATATATATTTATATTTTTATTTATTCTTTTTTGTTATTGTGTAAGAAAGCATTATGCAAATATGTCTGGTCATTTCTGTGATTTTTTTTTTTTTCAAATGATAACGATTCCTGCTTTCTTTTTTTTTTACATGATATAGTTTTGATTGAGATTCCAATGTAATAAATACTGTGAGAATTATAGAACTATTTATTCCTATGAGAATTATATTACTAGTACTATCAGACTTATAATCTTTCTCAATTTTCAGTTACGGAGAAGAACTCTTCGATATCTCTCATTCACTTTACTTGTTTAAATTATTTTTATTATTATTTATATACATATATATATAAATATATATTTTTTAATGAAAATATAAGATAGATCATGAAATTATTAATACATAAAAATAATGAGATTGCCTCTACTCAAACCTATCGTATATTTTCTTAAAAACAATTTAAAAAAAAAAAAAAAAAACTTCGATATATTTCCTGTTTGAACATTCGGACAGGAAATATATTGATGAAAGATTTAGTTTTTATTTTTAAGATTAAGCTTTTATTTTTAAGATTTAGTTTTTATTTTCTGTTCACAAAACAATGAGTTTATATTTTTGGTTTTCTTTATAGTTTTAATATATTATCATTTTATTTATTTAAACTTTGTAACTTTTCTCAGTAACTTTTACAACTATTACTATATTTAACTGCTTTACGGCCTTTATAACCTTGTACTTGAAATGATGTTTACATTTGTAATTATTAGATACAATATTATGTTTTACAAAAAACAACAACTACCTAATGTGAACTAAACCAGGAAATTTGACTGTCCTAAAATGGGAAATCTCCTAGTTGGACAGTCAAAGTATTTTTTTATAATGTATATGTATTTTGTTTCAATAAATAAATAAATAAAAAATAAAATAATACAACCAGATTAGATGCGCTAAACTAGTATCAAATTAACGGAAGGCAGTTAAACGTATTGCTTTTTAATATCTTCAATATATATTATTCAAATTAATTATGTTACATTTCCTATGCTTCACTATAGTTTCATCCTCTTTCACTCTAAGGCGTATTTCACTATCCTCCTCATAGCTTATCCATACAATAACGAATATTAATAAATAAACAAATAAATACTAGCAACAGGTAAAAAATCGGCTAAATTATCCAATATATAGCCACTATTCTTATATTCAAGTACCGATTAGTAAACTCAGACTTTTTAAATAAATAAATCGTGTTTAATTAATCGAAAATGTACGTTATCGTATGGATAATCTATGAGAAGAATGGTGAAAAACCACTGATAAAAAGTAATATAATATGGTGTATTTTAGGAACAATGACCAATGATTCTGTCTGTACATTTTATTTCAACGAACTGACATGACATACGGGACAAGTTCGTTATGTCAGCATCAATGCGGTATTTTCCGTAGCTCTTAGATTATTCCTTATATTTGAATGACAAATTAATCACCTCATTTGAATAATATTACAATTATTTATGTTCTTAAATCTCGCGGCGATCTAAGTAACGTGGTTAGATTGTTCGTAGCTAGTTCCAACATTTATCAAAATGATGGAATCATCTTATCACAAAGAAGAAAAACAAAAAGTGCTTTCCAATCAGTGTGTTTTCAATGAATAAGTAAATGTCTTCTGTCGTCGTAAATAAATAGAAATAATATTTTTTCAGTTCACCACAAAAGGTGTAGTGAATATTGCTGACCTTTTTATTTATGAGTAAAGTATCATTATTTGTTTTGTGCCCTTGACAAAATGCAAATTGCAGAATAATAGCTGTTTATTGTAAAATAAATACATAATAATACAGGAACGTAATATTAAAAAAAATAATAATTTAAACTTTTAAAAATATTTACACTATCCAAACAATACCTGTATAGCCTGTCTCGACACAGGTATATCCTAGTGAGACAGGCATCTAAAAACCCAATGTAAACATACTTTATGTAGATAAATAAACTAAAATTAAAAATACAGAAGAAATCTAGAAGTGCCTTACAAACAAATTTAAATGGAAATTTTTCATTTAGCACGCGCTTTATCTCACTTAAACTCGCCTGACATCGTGCGTAGATTAGAAATTTAAGGCCTGATTGGCTAAATATTTGAATAACGAAACACGTCCACAAGGCATTTCTTGTATTCTTCTTTATTCTATGATCCTATCGTAGGCCATAGATAGGTACAATCAGAATCGCTTTGATTAAAGACCCTATTCGGAATCGGAACGTTTCTTGAAATGGCTTTTGTCATATTTAGTGGAAAAAATCTGAATGGCTAGTCACTTTCCCTGTTTCCTCTTACCCATTTGCATCCCCTCTCTCCTAGTGACATAGTCCTACTATCCTGGGACAGAATTAAAAAAATGCCGAACTACATTTGGAGTTTAAAAAAAAGTGAAGTTAATTTATATACCTGATGCTTATTGGCAAAATATTTTTTTTTAATGTGCATTACAGATAGATGTAATCCTATTGCAATACACATGATATGTACATAACTTTAAATGAAAAAAATTACAATAATCTATATTTAGAGTTCTTGCCTAAAATGAGTCTTGAAACCTTCAAGAACAATGTTAAAAATGTCAAGAAACCTATATATCATTTAGCAGCACCATATCTCTTGTCGTGCTATGCTGGCCCAGAACATCCGTTCTGCCATGTGGAATACAGTTCCACGCCAACTGAGAATAAAGTCAACTCAACACCTTCTTGAAAAGTCATTAAAAGCTATGAAAAAATAATTTTAAATTAGCCGAAAACACTAATCTAACGTAACCTATTTAACCAATTTATAATTTTTTTTCATCACTCTAAATGACTTATCTGAGATGGTTCTGAGTTGGTTTCATTCCGAGTTGTCCGGTCACCGTAGAATACAAAGCAAGTCGTGGTGACGACCCTGGCGGTAGTTGTTCGGTACGAACATCTTTACATAGTATAAAATGAAGTCGCTCCTTCTGTCTGGACGCTTAAATCTTTTAAACTACACAACGGATATTCATGCAGTTTTCACCAATAGATAGAATGATTGAAGGGGAAGGTTTATATGTATAATACATGTGTATTATGGTAGAGAAAAGCCGAGAAATTCAAAGATTCAATTCAGACAGCAAGCAGCGGGCTGGCAAGCGGGCGGTGTGGATTTGATATGTATGCAAATTAATAGATGGCGTTGGTTATAAAGGTTGGGTAATGGCGTTTTGTTTCGTTAGCCACAGCAACTTGTGACCGGGTTTGCTAGTAGTTTATAATTTTAAAAGCTGTTGTTACTGTGGGGTTCCCTTTCCTCCTAGCTTGGAGACTTTTGTAGCGTGTTTTAGAGAGCGAATCCATGTGATGCATAAATCGCGGGTATTCACCATGCGTTCTCGTATAATTTAATTTGCGGTACGTTCCAGAGTGGAAGATACTATCAGTATCGCCCTGGTGTAAGACCACCATTCAGAATTGCGAATTGAAACGTTGCTTGAAATGGCTTTAGCCGTGTTTAGTGACCAGATCTGAGTACTTCCCCACCTTTCTCTTCCCTATCTCCTTCCCCTCCCCACTACCTTCAGCCTCACAACATAACTGCTCCAGACGGGAGCAGTTGGGACTCTTGTGCGGTATTTCACATTAAAAAAAAAAATAATTAATTACATCCATGACCTATGAAGCATCACCTGGTGACGAAATGAAAAATTGCTGACATTTTCCACCAGAATCAAATAGCTGAGATGTTGAGTACCCACCTAGTCAAATCAAAGGTTATCTCATTTCGTCGTTAATCAAAACTATCTTGGAAAAAAACTGAATATTATTAATTCGGTTTTTTCCAAGATGGAGCTATGACATACGCATTAATAACTGACATAATGTTTGTCGGGCAAAGTTCATATTACACTGACACGATTCAACGGTTTATGTTTCGTGATGTCGTGATGAACCTTTTCCTACGTTAAAGGCTAAAGAAGGAGTTAGCGAAACACGGCATAACACCCCAAAAACAATAACAAAAATACTTTTCCTACGTTATTTGTAATTTGTCTACTATGCAATGCAAGCAACGCTTTTAAGGAAAACGTTGAATTAGCAACTAGCAACACTTTCATAATCATAATCATTACAGTTTAAAAAATGATAAAACACGGGCGCGAGCCGAAGTCAAGGCGTAGAAAAAATGTGCGTCAGGGGGATATTTAGTCATACAGGATAACAAATAATTACAAACAATAACAAACAATATTTGCATGACGTAACAAATATTTATATGGAGTAAAAAATAAATTATATGGAATAACAAATAATTACACGGAATAATAAATAATTTCACGGAATAGTAATAATTAGATGGTATTTATAACAAATAATTACATTGAATAATAATTATTTAATTATTTAATAAATAATTATTTGAAATAATAAGACCTCCGTGGTCGAGGTCTAAGGGTCTCGACTTCTAAGGTCGTAGATTCAAATCCCAGAGTGCGCAAGTAAATTTGTTTACAATTTATTGCTTCACAATCCTGTGGCTTGCTTCTAAAAGGGTGAGTGTCAAGTTTTCATCGAAAAATGTACCTTGTTTTGCAACATTGATTGTAAAAATAACTTTTGCCACAAAATTGGGTGATCTTTCAAATTCTAAAAGAATCTTCCGATTTCGAGAAAAAATATAAAGATAAATGTTGCACTAGTAAATCTCTTTTCTTAAAATTAAATCAGCTATAAAGAACAAATATTCTAAATAGGCATCAAGAAATTTGAAAACTGACATCACCGTACAAGCCACGGAATTAGTCAATTTAAAATAATATATTCTGTGTTCTGTGTTCCAGAGTGGAAGATTCTTTCAGTATCGCCCTGGTGACAGACCACTACTCAAAATTGAAACAAGCCAGGTACTTGCTGACCTTCGTCTTCCCATCTCCTTCTCCTCCCTCACAACACACCCCAATTTGGGATGCCAATGGCTCCCAAACGGTTGGGAGCAATTTCAATGAGACTCTTGTACGGTTTTTACTTTTTTTAAAGAATTTATTTATTATTATTCTTTTACATTTACTCCACACAGGAGGCCCTGAGGAAAATAATTTCCCTTAGGGCCTACGAAATCTGGGATGCTGTGTGGAGGGTGTTTTTGAGGAGAGGAAGGAATGAACATTGGCCTTGAAGAGACCCATATTGCAGAAGGGAGGAAGCACAGAGGCCGGAAAATCGTTCCATAGCCGAGCTGTTGAACTCAAAAACGAGTCGAAAAAACGACCCGTTCTCATGTGACAAATGTCAACCGTGTACATATGTTGGCGTTTGGCGTGTTTGGCGTGTCTCCCAACTATGCACCGTTGCCGAAAACATCAATGACGCTAGTTCCTCAGAACATGGATAGCATTCCCACCCGACGCATGTGCTCTAAAGATTGCAATCCGTTCGTTAAGGTGGGAAAATCTATCAAACGGATCGCCAGTTTCTGCACAGAGTCGCGGGTATTTTCAAGTATAGGTATATAATAACGGAATAAAAAGACAGATGATGAATGCCAAAAGTATAAGGGATAACAAATAAATATTATTCAGAGCCCAGTCGCTCGCAGGGTCCAGCAGAAAATTCACTGGCTGGCGATAGTAAGCTACAAGTTAAGAATTAAGTAATTTTGTGAGAAAGAACGTTTTTTCTAAAATGTGTTGTTATTCCTAAACTGCCATCTCTTCAGTATTTTTTGTTCATCGCTCATCTCATATTACATCTAGTGTTTTATGACTGCTTTCCTGAGTCAAAGTTTTTTTAACGATAGTTCTGAATCGCCGTATAATTTAACGCGTAGTAATCCCTTCTGAAATGATGTGTTTAAGATGATAATACCACTTTTATTACCTCTTTTACCTTGGCTACGGACCAACTTAACTTCAAAAAGATAATCGTCTTTAATTACTCTACACCGAATATACCCGAAGAATAAATCAAATCTTGAAATGGGGGCTCTGCTGAATCTTAATCGATATCTAAGTATTTTTGTTGCAGACCGATGGAAAATTTATTGCATGGTTAGAGAAATCCGACAGATTTTATTTATAAGTTAGTTTATCGAAGTCATCAAAGCTATGCGCGTGGTTGACAATCATGATAGCTGTTTATATTCCTTGGTGACCGTGGCCAGGCTAAGGATTAGGGTTCAGTGGAACTATGTATTCTGTGTAGAATTAATGATGGGCATTAATTTGTCTTTTTTTACATTAACTCCATGTCATCTGAGTTGCTGCGCGAAAGGTCTTTTTGAGGAAAGGAAGGAATGAACATTGATCTTGAGGAGACCCATGTTGTAGGAAGGAGGAAACGCAGAGGCCGGCAAATCGTTCCACAACCAAGCTATTGAACTCAAGAACGAGTCGAAGAAGCGACCCGTTCTCCCCCGATGTGAAAAACATCAACCGAAAGGTGGAGGATTGATGAACCTGATTTATTTGAATCTGGTTTAAAACATTTAAACACCAAGTGCATATAACATATACAACACAAACATAAGCACATACAGAGAAGTTATTTATTGAGCTGTGGGTGTGACATTTTCGAGAAAAAAAATATTTTTATTATTTATTTTTAAAAAGTATTTTTATACGTAAATGTAGTATCTGAACTGTTTTGTTAAGCCAACGCCAACCCAGAATCAACTTCTTTCAAAAGTCATTAAAAGCTACGAAAAAAAAATATTGAAAAATAGTTCATAACCTAACCTAACGTAACCTATTTAATCATTTTTTTATATATTTGTTTCGTCACTTTTAATGACTTTTCAAAGATGTTGAGTTGATTGCATTCTGAATTGTCCGGTCACCGCTTAAACCAGGAAAAACCACGTCACACCAAGGAAGTGGGAAAAATTATACGAACACCATTTTTGCGATGACACCCATTAAAGATGTTTGTATTTTAAAATTTGTGCTGTTTGTTTCTGACACAACCGTGCCTAATAAAAGATCTGAAAATACACGTTTCACATCACGGGCTCTCAATATTTCATAAAAATAAGATTGAATAAACGGAAAATGGCGGATTGTACGCAAACAAGGCGGTAAATCAATCACAAACTGACAGATTCGCCGCCGAGAAAGACAGGTTATTAATATTAGAATAATTATTCGTAAACTACTTTGACTCGGGCGACTCTGAGAATATTATTCAGCTTTGATTGTACCGGTAGCGGTAGCGGTGGCGGTGGCTGCGGCGTGGTGTTGACTGGATCGTTTCTTTGAAGTGGGAATAGGAGGATTTCAGAAGACCCGATGAAATTCTCCGAACCTATTACTATTCAATAACAATAAAAGAGATAGATTGAGATAATTATTTTTTCGCACATCATATCTTTTATTTTTTTCTTGAATTCTTATCAATAAACTTTGTTGTAGAAAGAATGGACGCATTAAGTATTATTTTGTTTTCTTAGCGTAACATCAGAGAGACAAATAAATCTGTGATCTCAGGTAAAAATGTGATAAATGCAAAAAAGACCAATCTATGTATAGAAGAATCAAAACATGCTTGCTTTTAAATATGTCTATGTAATGCTATAAAGCAAAGGAAATGTTAGAAACTCTCAAAATACCTTCTTTTCACCCTCGCGGAGGTTTCTGGATTATTACAACCACATGACAACATACCTGAAAGGTTTTTTAATAATTACAAATATTCTTGCGAATCTGTCAAAAATGTCACAATTTGAGAATGACATTTTGCAAACCATCGATTGTTTAATCAAAATTTGCAAAAAACTTTTTAAATGAATGAATTAACATAAAGCACTGTATTAAATATAGGTGTGTCAGGGACCAAATTTAATTGATCGTTCTTATAATATTAAAAAATGAATATTTGTAACATACGAAAACGAAAATTTGCATAAAAAAATGTACACGAGGTGTTCGAAAATACGAATGTACCGGGACTGAAAATATGGATCGTAGGACTGGGGGGGATGTTTTTTATATATTATCTTATCTAATTGTTTTTTTAACTAATTAATCATCTTTTTAACTAATTAATCATCTTTATTATGTTTTTTTGTCTATAGGTTCTTATTTTTCTATTCTGGCGACCCGACAGTTGATCCGCCAACAGTTGGCCCCCAAAATGCTATTTACTATAAACTTATAATTTCTTGCGCATTGTTTACCAATTTCAAACGAAAATCGACTTCAAAAATACCCTTAATAGTAAGTCGGTATGAATTTCAAATAAATGTATACACAGTGCCGATATTTTTGTACTTACGCGGTGATCAACACAGTACATAGAGTAGTAAATTTTTCCTTAAAGCATTTGTTGTTCGGCGGTACGATCTCTCTGCAGAACCGTTCGGCGTCACTTAGTTATATTTTGTGTAATTAGGTATACCGTAGTTTCCCTAAACCGACTGCACATTGTATATAATAAGTACGCCGGGGGACCAATTGTCGGCGGATCAACCGTCATGGAACCTTCTATTCTTGTTTGTCTTTTTCGTATTTGTTAACTTTAATTTTATCCCGTCGAAGGAATTGGTTTCAAAACATGTTTATAATTTTGATTAAATAAGTGGTGTTTAAAGGGATCGAAATGATAATCTAGTCTCCTTCAACGGAAGCATTCTCCCGAACAGGCCTTCCATTGATATGCTTGGTGTAACTCTAAGTGACCAGCTCAGGTACGGGGGCTCCATCGAGGCCAGAGTTAAGTTAGCCTCTCAGAAACTGGGCATACTGTACAGGGCACGCAGATACTTTAATAGTACACAACTGCTAGCCCTGTACAAATCGCAAGTGCGCCCCACGGTTGAATTTGGCAGCCACCTCTGGTCTGGAGCCCCAAAATACCTGAAAAAAACCCTTGACTCTGTGCAGAAACGGGCGGTCCGTTTGATAGATTCTCCTAATTTAACTAACGGATTGCAATCTTTAGAGCACAGGCGCCAGGTGGGAATGCTGTCCTTGTTCTACCGGTATTACAATGGAAGATGCTCCGAGGAACTAGCGTCATTGATCCCCTCGGCACCGGTGCATAGTCGGGAAACACGCCAAACGCGCGCTCAACATTTGTACACGGTTGACATTAGTCACATGAGAACGGGTCGTTTCTACGACTCGTTCTTGAGTTCAACAGCTCGGCTGTGGAACGATTTGCCGGCCTCTGTGTTTCCTCCCTCCTACAATATGGGTCTCTTCAAGACCCATGTTCACTCCTTCCTCTCCTCAAAAACACCCTCCACACAGCATCCTCAAAGATGACATAGGCCCTGAGGGAAATTATTTTTTCCTCAGGGCCTCCTGTGTGGAGTTAATGTAAAAAAAAAAAAAAAAAAAAAAATACAGTTTGTATAAAGTTTTCATTTAATTAAATTTAGTTTTCATTTAATTAAATTTAGTTTTCATTTAATTAAAATGACGCCATAAAGTGAATTTGCAAATAAAGTGAAATAATTAACATTGTTTAAACCGTTATTTAAATCAAAATAATCTACGAACCTGCATTCGGATACAAATACATGCTTAATACGATACATGCTTAAAATGATTCAACGGTGAATTCACAATAACTTCTTACTGAAGAATTAATAATAGTTTTGTTGGTTTGGTGGATCATCTTTGCAAGCAAGATGTACTATAAATGCATGCTCTTTATACTACAAAAAATATACAAAACAAAATTTAAGTCTTAATGGTATTAAATGTTGCAAAATTACTGTTTTTGTATTAGCATCCTGAATTAATACGAGACCATTGAAATAATCGGAATATTTTTAAATTGAGCTGATATTTCGTGAACGACAAGATCAATAATAATACCTTGAGTGGAATTTAGACTCCTGCATATAATTCAGTACCAATAAATTAAGTTCATTTTTTGATAGGTATCGATATTATAAGTGTTGCAAGAGTGGGTAATAACTAAACCAAAAAATCTCATAAAATAATGTTGATGTAAGCCGCATTGGCTTTGCGCAATATTTTCACGATTTCAATCATGAATTACTTCTTTGGATCGAATGAGTGGGGCCATTAATTATGCGATTCTTGCAGTATTTATTCCCGGTCACTGGCGAGATTCCATTAATGTGGACATTCAGTTTAATGGAAAAAAGTCGAAAGCCAATAAAATGCGAATTTAATATCGCGCCGAGTCTCGAGTCGGTGTCGGTATCATATCCCATTTGCCGACTGAGCAATTCATAAAGGATCGCTTTATATTATTTTACTTGGTTGCGTTATGATTGCAAGGATCTTTTAAATGTTTGGAGGCAAAATCGTAATAATTATGCGAAGGGTCAGAAATTAAGGGTCAAAACTATTGACAAGAAAGCTATGTTAATAACTTCAAAACATGTATTTCAGATACAAATCGCAACTCTTCTTTTATTAGCTTTTTGAAGGTTTACTATTATTATTATGTAGGCACATGTGTTTTTTGCATAGAATGTTCTTAAGCATTGACTACAAAGGTACTCACTAATAAACGAGAATTTACACAACTGTTAAACAACCATTAACATATTATTGTAAATGATTGTTTATCAGTTGTGTAAATAACACGTTTTTTAGTAAGTGGGTAAGAATATTCAATTTCACTTAATGAATTTCAAGTGTTAGTATTTTATTCGGGATTCAAACTTGAACCTCAATACTTCAGTTGCATTCAAACGGCAGATAGAACTTTGTTCTTCCAAAGGAAAGACACATTTATTTATTTATTTATTTATTTATTTATTTATTTATTTATTTATTGTTGTTATACGCACATATGGGCTTTTACGTAGATTATACAATAATATTTAAGATATCGAGGATTATACATACATAGAATTTAAATCAAAAGTTATAAAAATGAAAACATTTAAAAAATATAAAGGTAGTTTTTGAAGATTATAGCGTAAAACCGTGAAATATTTGAAACAATATAACATTTGACAATAACATAGAATAAAATACAATATAAAACATTACAATAACACATCAAATCGTTAAATATATTACACCCACGTTACAATAATTTGTAGGATTCCACAAAGTGTTGGTTTAAAATGCATTTTAGATTATAAAGGGAATCAGCTAATATATCTACACTATCACCAAACTTGTTGCCTCAATCATGCATCCTATTGGTAAGTGAGTGTGATTGATAGTTGGTTGTGTATGTGTTGCAAAAGAATGTAATATTTTGTCTAGTATTCCTTGTCGGTACATGGAGTTTAATGGTACTAACAATGGCAGGGCTGTCAATTAGGTTGTTCATGACTCTGTATAATAAAATTAAATCTGAAATGATTCTTCTGTCAGATAGCGTAATTAAATTAAGTCGATTCATCAAACTTATATAATTAATGTTTTCTATTGGGATTTTGAGCTTGAAATTTAAGTACCTAAGAAATTTGTGTTGAACCCGTTCTATTTTGTTAGAGTGTACTTTATAGAAAGGGGACCAAATAGGTGAATTATATTCCACTTGATTTCTAACTAATGAAATATAGAGTGTTTTCATGCAATCAAAGGACTTAAAATCAGTTAAGGTTCTACAAAGGAAGCCAAGCATCTTTAAAGCCTTATTAGTTATTTCATCTATATGTGCTGTAAAGATTGTAAACATTAGATTTTTATGTGCGTAGAGCAGGGGGTCGGTAATGAAATGAATTTGTCCGCAATTATATTTTTGATTTTAAAGGCATACATAGGGGTCAGGGTACTCAAGGGCACTAGACAGGGTCCTAAGTTACGACTCGAAAGTGATACATTGAAATAATCAATCTGATATGTGACACACGTTTAAAAGCTTGATATTGAATACCAGAATAAGACAGCCTTAACATTATCATCAGTCAGCTGCATTAACTCCCAGACGAAGATATAAAAAATGAAGTTACCATAACTCGGGAAATAATATCGATTTACGATTTGAATTCGTATTGGAATGCGATGTCAGGGAACAATAAATAGAAAGATCCCGTCCATAAACCTTGTACGTATCGTCAACTGGCATTTTTGCGTTGTTTTGCAAAGCGTTGTTCGGGTCGTGGTTTTGTTTCAAAGTCGCCAACACGAGCCTTCCATTTGAAAGTTGGACGCCGGACGCAGGACGCCGGTTGAACGCGGAACGTAGAACGCTGCCTTCGAAGTCTCTATGGTTGACAGAAGTTGACAGGCGGTGAGTTATGGACTCTTTATTCCTAAAATATACCCGGCAGATATTTGAGATCGCCATTCTTGTGCCCCGCGTGGATTTATTGGTCGAGCCGCTGTCCCCAGATCTATATCGACCGCTGTGGGGTGAATCTAATGGAAATCACGACCCGAATCTCGCTCCCGCGCCCACAAGGCCTGTATTGTTCACGATTAACTCTTCATTGCATTTTAATGCGAATTTGCATCATTAAACAAATCAACGTTTTGGCTTAAGTAAATACCTACGATATAAGCCCGCTAACTAGAAAAGAAAACTCTTCAATTATATTACATAGCTGGGGTATCCGGCTTCGCTCAGGGAGTGATATGAGATTAAACTAACGTTTCGAACCCACGACGGATCTTGCTTTATATACCCCTACCAATGGGTAGCCCCACCCGTACAAAAATACTTCGAATGGTCCACAATGTGCCAGAACATTGCGCAACAATCGAGATTATTATGGAATGTTCCACAATGATGGAATTTTCCCGAACATTCCAGAATTTTTTTATTTTTTAAATTTATTTATTATAAATATAAAGTAATACAATATTACAACAAAAAAATAAAATATACAGAAAAAAGAAAAGTCCCAATAAACTACTTTTAAGCAGTTTGTCGATGGGTACTTTTACTTTGAAGATATAAACTTATTTTACTTTGTTATGCAGTTACAATTTTTGTGTCAGTCTAATACAAATTATTTCTTTCGGCGAGCCAATTCTTCAACATAATATTTAATTTACCATTTGTACATTTTTTAATTTCGGCAGGTAACATATTTAAACAATTAGGTATCATATAGTCCAGCGTTCTTTGTCCGTATTTGTTGAAATGCTTAGGTACAATTAGTCCTTCATTTAACGTAAAACGAGTATTGTAAGTGTGGTCCAGTTTATTTATGTATATAGGGCTATTCATATGTTGAAATATAATTTTATACCACAGAATTGCTCTTACTGGGAGAATTTTGAGATTTTGGTAAAAGTACGGAACATAATGCCTTTGTTCATATAAACTTTTATGAGCTAATAATTTAATTAATGAATTTTGAACTGATTGAACACGATTTACATTTATTTGCAGGAAAGTCCCCAAGCTGTAATTCCATACCTTATAATAGATTCAGCTAATGATAAATAAATTATTCGAAGTGTGCATATTGGAACATAAAATTTTAATTTATATAATCTGCTAACAACAGATCAATGATCCGGGATGTTGGAACGCTCAAAAATACTCTAGAATATTCTGGACCGTTCTAGAAATTTCTAGAGGGCGAAACTCCCAGCCCTTATATCTTCAAAAGCACGCCCTTCAGGTTAAAATGGGAACCTTCTTCGTGGATTTGGGATAGAGGGCTACCACACCATATTACTCCCTTTTCATACCGGGACTCGTTTCTGAGTTTTAGCGGCACACACATTATAGTACACTTTCTTTTATAAAATCTACAATTATGATAAACGTTTTATTTATTTTATCTATTCTTTTTATTTCTTGCTAGAGCAATCCCAATGAGTTACATAACTCATTTTAGGACGGGAGGAACTTACAATTCATAAGTGAGAGGAAATTTTTAAAATTTTACGTAGGTATTTTATAAGTTTCACTTACAGTATAGACGAAAAAAAAAGACAGGTTAAGTAGAACAATAATAGAAAACAAATAAAGAAAAAAGAACAAGGTTATACAAATACGGATGATTACAAATAATTGGAAATGAAAAGAAGTGAAAAATAAACATGAACATGACAAGAAAATTACATAGTGTCATCCTTAACGTACTTAAAAAATATTATTTTAAAGCATTACTCTGAATTTTTTGTTTTGCAGGATTCCCTTGTACATAATTGGAATTGGAATATATAGTGTGTAGGTAATATAGTCCAGAGTTTTTATCCCGTATTTAACTGCTAATGACCTTCAGTATACAAAAACACTATCTAAAACATGCGAAGACCTCAGCACAGGTTCTCCTGGTGAGGAACATTAGGTACTACTTAACCATTTGTATGCACTCAGGGCCTTACTAATAAAAGTATTTTAAATTGTTTACTTCTGATAAACAATCAATAATGTTTTTTTTACATTAACTCCACACAGGAGGCCCTGAGGAAAATAACTTCCCTCTGGGCCTATGTCATCTGGGATGCTGTGTGGAGGGTCTTTTTGAGGAGAGGAAGGAATGAACATTGGTCTTGAAGAGACCCATGTTGTAGGAGGGACCGACGCCGCCAAATCGTTCTATCGCCGAGGTGTTCAACTCAAGAACGAGTCGAAAAAACGACCCGTTCTCGTGTGACAAATATCAACCGTGTACATATGTTCTCCCGACTATGCACCGATGCCGAAGGGATCAATGGAGATAGTTCCTCAGAGCATCTTCCATTGAAATACCGGTAGCACATGAATAGCACTCTCACCCGACGCATGTGCTCTAAAGATTGCAATCCGTTCGTTAAGGTGGGAGAATCTATCAAACGGACCACCCGTTTCTGCACAGAGCCGAGGGTAATTTTCAAGTATGGTAAATGGCTGTTTATCAGTTGTTTAAATTTATGACATGCTTTATTAGCTAGAGGGGATACTGATTTCTTTAATCTCTTCTACCATGATTTATGTACAGAACTTTTTTTTTGTATTCCTTGCACATTTATTTACCTATAAAATATATGTAACTACGAGAAAGATAATAAATAATTCAATCGTTTGTTTTAACCTTAGCTAATTTGATTCGTAATTAATTGAAAAGGAGAGAAAAGTTGACGAGTTGGGAGAGTAAGGGATTGGAATAAATAGCATCTGTAAAAATCCTACCTTTGCTAACAATGAAAAAGCAAAACACCTAATGTTGCTTGAAAAAAGTTAACAACTTAAATAGGCAGCACAGTTTAAGGCTAGGAATAATAGAGGTTGAGGGAGATGATTAACGGTTAGAACCTAGAACCCAGAACTAAGTAGCCAGATATCCGTAGGCAATTATAAGTAAGGCAACTGCCCAACAGTGAGCGGTCCCACCACTGAATAATCCAGCATTCACATTAACATGCAGTCACTTCCTATCATTAAATTTTATTTTCCGGCGCCTACTTTTTCCACAATTCCTAAAGTATAATAGCTTAATTCAACGCACTTTCAAGTTTCCAAGAGCGCTTTATTTGTCCACCGATAAAAACGTCGCGGGAATATAATATATTTCACACGTGTAAAACGTAACGAACATTTTATGATTATTTTTTGTTTTATGTCAAAGTAGAAATCCTCAATAAATTACTCGATATTGTTAAACATTATGAGACCGGTACCATATAACACCGAGATACGTATCTAGCCATTGAATGATATCGACGATAAAAATAAATAACGCTTTGATCGCTTGGTATTTCTTTGTTTAAATCCAAGCGCTTAGATTTAATTTTATGACATTTTGATGCTAAACCGACCGACAAATCTAAACAGTTAGGATATATTTGTGTAAATGACAAGACATTAATGTGTCACTCGCCATTCAATATCCATACATCTAGAACATTCTGATGGCTGGATTATTTTCGGTCGAATCAAATGCCTTAAATGTAAACGAATGGCTTATGGCTTATATCTTGTAGGCATGCCGCTGATAGCTCCGCTTTGACCTCTTCCTCGTTCTCACAAACGACGCTTGTCAGAGAGAGAGAGGTTACAACGGAGCTCTCGGTGGTGGGTGTGCACAGCTTGGTATTCCTAGGCGATGCACACAATCGCGAAATATGCAAATGAAGTCAGAAATTATGTTTCCGTCGTAATAATTCGAGCGGCTTGTTTCTGTTTCTGTTTCTGTTTCTGCTTCCTTTCCTCATCCTCGTACGTGCATTTCGCGGGGACCATCAACACAACTCATCTCGCCTCAGCAATTTCGGATGACATGTTTATGGTCGCCATTTTAGTTTTTCGTGAAATAAAAATTAATTACGAAATGCCGACAGATTGACGGCCTTCTTGGCCGAGATGACAGAGATTTGAGAGATTTGACGTTGGAGAGATGACATCACTCCCCGGCAGCGGGCAGCACCAGTCAGGCGGGCAGGCACAGCCACAGCTCGCAGCTCGCAGCTCGCACTTTGTAACGTGATCTTTATTGGGATACATCTGACAGCTTCTGTAATAAATCACCTTTAATGCGGACATTAAAAGATTGTCAATGTGTTGGTAGTTATTCTAAACAGCTCCGTTTATTGCTAAACAATGTCTCTTGGTGCGCGTGTGTGTGTGCGGCGCGTAGATACGTCACCAATATTATCTCCCGATATACAAAGTCAATTTGGCAATAAAAATATCTTCTCATTCATCTTCATTATTTTTATTATATGTTAAATTAAAAGACTTTCTCAAAGATAAGTCTCATCTAGAAATATTAAACCTTGAAAAATACATAAATCTACTTCTTTTTTTATCGTTTAATAAAAAGACGTTGACTTATTTCTGATAATAACTTATATGATTAGAAAATCGTTAGAGTAAAAATACTACCACATTATCATAACTTCCTACTAACAAAACTTAAAACCGCGATAGTGGGCAGAATTAATGGAATGCCATTCGTCGTACACACACTCCTCGCCTCATTCGCAATCATACACACTGTCTGTTATAGGTACCGATTCTTGTCCCGATCGATTGCTTATTTCATTCGAGCTTGTCATGTCTTTTTGGGACATTCACGACTTCGTATTCTTTCATTTGATAATTATTATTGCTCGGTTAATCGGCTCTAGATCCATCTTCTTTAAGCGTCCCTTTCCTAATCTCCACCATTACGCTATCATTATCCCTACAATACTTTCGGATTTCTTAAATCCTAAGAGGTCATTTTACACCTTGTGTTTTACAAGAGATACCTACATTTCAGGGATCCCCTATAAACTTATTGCTTACATGATGAAGTCAACAGGTAAGTAAGTTGGCTAATAATTATTATTATTATTTATTCCAAAATATTATTAAATAAAAAAACAGAAAAAAAAAATTATTAGAAATTATGCAAACAGTCGTTCATGGAGGATATTTGACCGTCTCCAGAGGGCCATCGAGAATTTGAGCATTTAAAAATAATTCCTAACATAAAATCTTTTTTACAATATAAACACAGCTTTTTACTGATGGGATATTACCTGATCAGCAATTTGAGAAATAAAGTCCTACTTCAGGTGTCGACACCTTGGCGGCCCCTCGCGTCCTTCCCCCACCCTTCTCCGCCACGCAGGGACGGTCGGACATGTTTATTGCTTCCTCGGCCGTCCGGCCCTTTCCATCAAGGTGTTGGGCCGAATTCCCTTAAAAAACATAATAGTCCTCCGTGACGAACGCTCAGAAATCTCTGCATTCTTTGTCAAGTGAATTATTGCCATCTTTGGACGCTCGAGAATACTTCTTGTTTCTCGGCTTCGACCCGCGGGATAATGGAATATTAACGAATCGAGAAGAATTCTGAATGGTCGGCTAATTTTCAATACTGGATTTTATTAATTTATTGGAAGGTGTAGTGCGTCAAAACGTTTTAATGTCAACGCAGGATTTACTTACTCACAAATATATTTAACCTGCAGCCTAGTTGTTAAAGTATAATGTTACTGCTCATATGATGTCCGATCTAAGAGTAAATATATGTGTATAACATTCAGTCAACAAATTAAAGGTAAGGTTACATCAAAATAATAGAAATTAAAGACGTTTTACCAGATTGATGAGCTCAAAAAAATTCATTTAGTGTATTTTTATGCAAGTGTTGCATTAAGGCTTTCACTTGCATTATAATTAAGGCCTTCGCTCACGGAGAAACTGAAATGAATCCAGTTGTCAACGCAATTCGAAATGCATGAGTGCTACCATGGCAACCTGTTAACAAGGCAACTGAAGCAACTGCCACACAAGCAAAAGTGCTGGTGCGCTGACAACTGGTTTCATTTCAGTTTCTCCGTGAACGAAGGCCTCTAGTCTTCGTTGTTCACACAATTGTACCTAAATTTAAATAAAAATATGGAATCAAATAAAAATTAAATATCGATTAGGGCCATTCATATAATTTGAGCAATATTAAATTTTTGTTCTTGGTAAGCGCTATTAAATACCTAATGCAAAATCGTGTGATTTTGGTTTGAAAATTTATCGCTTAAAAATATTTTAGAAGCTTCAATTAAATACTACAAGTAGAATTATAAGTAAGCATTTGTCTTTGAAACAATCGAGTAGTCTTTTTATAAGCCCAGAAAAAAAAAAAGTTTCAATCCTATAAAAAATGCTTTAAAAGTCAAAATCTCCTTCTTGCGAACTCTTTCTCGGTTGTGAATTTAATGCATAATTTTTTTTTTTTTTTTTTACATGAAATACCGCACAAGAGTCCCAACTGCTCCCGTCTGGAGCCAGTGAGACTATGGCATCCCCAATCGGGGTATGTTGTGAGGCTGAAGGTAGTGGGGGGGGGAAGGAGATAGGGAAGAGGTAGGTGGGGAAGTACCTGGCTATTCAGATCTGGTCACTAAACACGGCTAAAGCCATTTCAAGCAACGTTTCAATTCTGAATGGTGGTCTTACACCAGGGCGATACTATTAGTATCTTCCACTCTGGATATATGCATAATGTGGAAAATTAAATTCTTTATAAAATGATTGAAAAAAAATCACATATTTGTGCATAAGTTTCATAAAATAAAATAAAACAGATTTTTTGGCGACATTCTTTTGTTGAATAAATCAAAACAGGCGGCCGGTGTCAATTTAAACATTAACGCCATCTACGTAAGGAATGTTATTGTTAGCGGTCTGAACCCTAATTTCACATGACATGATGCATCGCCTTAATGAATTTATACAACAATATTTCCTTTACTTCAGAACCTATATCTTCTACCGAACATAATATATTTTTATTTTTATGCGAACAGAGATCTTATTTTCTTCATTGCAATAGATTTTGAAAATTTACATCGTATTGTTTTACAGTGAAATGTGGGTTATCTTTTGAACATAGAATTAATTTGATAGTGCAACCAGCAAGTTCTGAGAATGAAAAGTAAACCCAGAAATATAATGAGTTGTACGCCGAGCTACCTACGTGTTTTAAGAGCAGGGGTACCCAACCCAAATAGTTTGGTAGCCCAAAAAATATTACTGAGGTGCGCCACTCGGGGCTAGGGAGGGGTGGGGGGCAGCCAACTTTTGCTAAAATGCTGACCGTTATATCCGTCCATGAATACAGGAAAATGGCGGATATTACCGTTAATTTTGTTTTTTATTTAATTCGCTGTCCAAAAATGCTATTATTGTGAAACCGCGACCTTCGATGCTAGAAGGCACAAACTGACTATACAAGCGCCTATGTGTGTCCGCACTCACCCTCCACTTATTAAAATCAGGTCAGTTGCATTCGATCTTTAGAGAAATATGCGGAAATAATATACTGGTTAGAATTGATGGCGAAAATAATTTTCTGGTGCAGCAATGCGCCTGGAACTCTTCAGGTAATAAATGAAAACCCTCATGAGAGTCATAGGTCTAATAACAAGAAATTTCTAATTTCACATAATACAATAATATCCATTCCATACTAATATTATAAATGCGAAACTGCTCGAGTTTGTGTGTTACGCTTTCACGCATAAAACAATAAAACGATTTAAAAAATTCTTTCACCAATAGAAAGTTAAATTGCGAGGACTATAGGCTGTATATAATGGTAAGTTCTGGCGTTATGGAATTATAGATATTAATTTATTATATTTGTTATACGTTTTCTGTCGCGCGAGTTATTGCTAATGTCAGAAAACAAATCGGTGCCATGGAAACGAGGTTGATATATTTGTGGGCTCTATGCTGGTAGGTACTCAGCCCCTACCTACTGGTCGGCTGCTGCTCCATAAAATTCAAAAATAGTTTTGTTTTTTTGGACAGGCATATGTTTTGGAATAAATGTCAGACGAGAGTTCATACATTAAAAATATAATTCGTAACGATTATAAAGACTGTATAATAAATAGTGTTATTTTTTATTAAATTTACAAACTTCCACATATTTAAATAAAAATAAATCTCCGAAATGTTTGTAAGCGCATAAATTAAGAACGACTGCACTAAATTGGATAATTCTTTTTTTCTTTGAGCATTGAGAAATTTAGATGGCACGCGAGCTGTTTGAAAACTGAATGTACCGGGAATGAATGTATGGAATGCGGGAGGGGGTGAGGGGAGGGGGGATAATTGATAAGTGCAAGCGCTACAGTAATTTCCCCTAATACAGTGCGAGCGAAGCCGCGGGGAAATGCTAGTGTAATATAAATGTGATAAATTTACATGAACGATTTTTTCTTCTTTTTATGAATACCAAAATCCAAAACAGATAGCTGAAAACTTAAATTTATTATAGCGTTATTTGAGTTAAGAAACGAAAAAATGAAGCTTAAAGTGCTAACTAACTAGTTAGGTATATACCTATTACTTGTTGTATTTACATATTTAATTCTTGTTCCGTATCAAGTTCTGCAGGCGATAGAAGAGAACCGTCGAAGCCGTGGGTGTAGAGTGTAGATGTTCGTTAGACGAGTCCATTGAAACAAGTTTGGTGACAAAGAACATAACTAAATTTGTGCGAACAATTAAAAAAAGCTTCACTGGCAAGAATTCCTATATTCGAAATTGATTGTTTAAATCGATTGAATATTCATAATATTTGTAAAACGTTAATGGCTTCGATAATAATCGTTAATTATTATTTATATTTAGAGTTTTGACACCTTACATTGTGTGGTCTTGGAGGATGCAGAACTAAGATCAGAGTAAGAAAGAAAGGTGCACCAAGACAAAACAAAGTTATTTTGGAAACCTTCATTTCGTGGCTTTTGTTTTGAACTTTTAGTTGCCATTTTTATTTTTATAGAATTACATACCTATCAGTGTGTAATCAGAAAACTTCTCATGTGAAACGCAGAAAAAATATCGAAAGGTGAGCATGTAATTTGCAGATATTTTTTTTCCAGAAATTTCTGGACTTATGCAACTTTTTTCATCTTGCAGTAATTTCAATCTTAAGCTAGAGCTCTGAAATACCTACATGGTGTTCTGAAAGTAGTGGTATGAGCAGGAAACTGGTGGATCTACGTCATATTTTGTGTCATTTTTGTTGAATGATTTTTTTTTATTTGAGCTTACGTTTTCGAGTAAATCGAGTCAGAAGTTGGAATTTGTTAGGTAAAATTTGGAAGTTGCTAAAGGGTTAATATCAACATCTTCTAAAATAATCAAAGGGTAGACTCAGCTCCAAAAGTTTTTTAACCATTGGTTGCGAGTAAAAAAGAAAAAAGAGGTTTATCGGGTTATCCATGTGATGTATTTTTTCCACCAGATAAACGGCGGCCAGGTACGATGATAATTTAGAGAACTTTATTACCTTGAAAATTGCTCCATTTAGCTAAGCTTTCATTTAGAAATAACCTACTAGAATTCCTAGAATATAATTCTTTAATAAGTAATTGTATCTACATTTTATATTGAGGTAAAATGTCTGTAAACTTGTGATTGAAGAAAAAATTTTTGATGTTAAAGAAAATATTTTTAAAAATAGTTCTTTTTATTTATTTTCTTCTCCGTAAAAACCCATAAAAATAATCGAAAACCGAACGTGTGACTTGACATTTTAAATAAATAAAAAGAAAATAATGGATTTTAGTCACTTTGTTGAAATTTTTTTTTGCCGGTTTCGGTACCTCCGTGCCATCATCAGGATTGTCATAAAAATAAACTTTTTTTTTAACAGTCCTGATGATGGTACGGAGGTACCGAACCGGTAGACTAAACAAATATTTCAATAAAGTGACTTAAAACCAAGTATTTTTCTTTTATTTATTACTAGCTAGTGGTACCCGGCATGCGTTACAATGTCATTCAAAGAAATAAATTGATTCTCTCTGCATGTTTTTTCCTGTGCGTCCCCGTTCATCTCCCGAGTCCCCTTCACCTCCCACGTTCCCTTTCCACCTTCCCCGCCTTCCCCCTCCCTTGTCACCCCTCCCACGAACCCCGCCTTCCCCGTACCTCCCCTCCTCTCTTTCCTTCCGGCCGATAAAATATATGAAATACACACATTTTCAATTATACAAATTTCATAAACCCAGAGCTTACCATTATATATAACCAAAACATTCACGGGCATGCGTGCAACAAATCACCAACGTTTCATGACAATTGTATGAACGGTGGCAGCGCATAAAATACGAACAAACAAACAAACATATACTGATTTTTTATAAATAAGGTAAGATAAGCAGTTTGGTGCTAGTTCTTTGTAGTTCTTAAATCGCCGGCACGCTATCGATTATTGCCCCAGCCATGCACGCTTTACACATAACATTCTTATATGGACCAGGCAGCCATCATTTCTTACTTTAATGTGAATGAATGATTTGATATTATGTCTTTCGATCAAAGATATAAATCGGTGAGAAAAATCGTAATTAAAATGCGTTGATTTCCAACTCCTACGAGAATCTAATCTAAGCGGAGTTTGTTCTTAGGTATCTTACATACCTACGTATTGCAAATCGACATTATTAGTTTAATTGATTAGTTATTCAATAATATAATAATCAGATGAGGAAATGGATCGGTAAAATCTGAATGTGATGATTTACTTATAGATTTTTGTTTCGCATTAAAAAATAACGTTTTTATATAATAAGATGCCGACACATAATTTAGTTGGTCAATCTTCTTTAGAATTTCTGTTTTGTTAATTTTAAATTATAAATATCTATATTATACAATAACAACTATCTTACCGACCTATCTTAACCTAAATAACACCTGAAAATATTTAATATTATATTCTGTTATTACTTGCCATATTTCAAGAAATTTATTGTATAAAAATACACATAGTTATTAATACTAACTCCTTTTATTTTGAACGATTTATAATACGGAACGATGGCGTATTGTCTTATTTTCAACAGCTCAATGGATATTTATAGCTCCATAGCCCATGATTAAAAAGACTTTGGTTTGTTCGAAAAATATGAAATTTTATAATTTTGTGCGAATTTCAAAACGACGCCAATGATCACTGTTGAGAAGTTTTTTTTTACTGCAACTTCACACAGGAGGCCCTGAGAAAAATAATTTCACTCAGAGACTACGTCATATTTGCGTATGCCGTGCATGGGGTCTTTTTAAGGGAAGGGAGGAGAAAAATTTCTGGGAAAGGAAAAGGTATAAGAGGTGGGTGGGAATGTATGGGGTCAGTGTTGCCAGGAGTGACGGACGTATAAATCCATCTCTCCCACTACTGTGCAAGACGATGAGTCGAGAGAGACCAGTTGGACAGGTCAAAGATTCTCCCTTCTGAACCATTTGGGATGACCTACGGCATAGGTGTTGGTTATCCAAAAAATGGTTCCCGAGGCGGCGGTATCCCTCGGCCTTCCAAATCGAACTATTGTTGTTTATGATACTGCCGCCATGGGTCGACCCACAGTGCCCTTCTTGACAATATCGACGAGGATACGGTGTTTCTACTTATGTCGACAGAATAGCACTTAATCCCAAACATGGGAACACCTCAGCACAGGTTCGCCTAGTGAGGTGTTCACAAAATACTACGAATAACCTATTTACACACAGTTATAGGATCATTAACTTTTTTTCTTTTGTTTCTAAACTTATTATCTATGTAAACCATGTAATAATTTCTAAAGTGTATGTTCAAGAATAGAAATAAATTATTATTTTTTTTTTAATTAACAGATTATTTACTTTATAGGTATGATCAGATTAAGAATATTAGTAGGTATCTCTTTTATCTCCGTCCACGATAAGGCTGCAGCAATAGGAGTGTAAATAGGTATCTTGTATAAAAGAAAATTCAAATTTAAGTTTTTCCAATTTAATGCAGGAAAAAGTTACTTGTAAATTAACTTGAAGTTATATTACATTATATTGTAATATGAAGAGATGCTGACGAGCACGAGTGCCGTAATTAATTTGTAAGCTCACCCAAATTAAAGTGTAAGAGTTCATTTGAATGGATGCGTAAATCTTACGGGAAGCACTGATAAGATCGGACACCATGTTAGTTACTAACCGACCCCAAGATATATGCGGCATAGACACTACAGAGCCTGTCTATTACACGTTACACTATCACTATACACTGGCTCAAGTGATTCAATTTACAGTTAAGTAATGTAACTCACGACTGAAAATGTTAAATCAAACCAAGCAAGTGTAAAGTTACACATCAGAAATAATATAAGGTACAGAATGCGTAGAAACATGTAAAATGTGAAATTTATGGGGATAAAAATAGATTAGGTACTTCTTCTTTCTGGGAAAGTAAAAACTCTCCAACGGTAAGTTCTGGTGTCACGAAATGTGAGAATCTTTTACTATCTAATTAGAACTATTGATGCGAGTTCTCGATTGCTTATGTTCAATATCTTTAATTGCAACAAAAAAACCAAAAAAAATAATTTTTTAAACTTTGATTATAAGTATTTCTGTACAATTATTCCAATCATAATTATTTCTGTGTACACAAAACTAAATAACAGTGAGCTCCAGCGTCCTGTAATTTATGATTTTTTTTCGAATATGTTTGTCATCGCTACTATTTTCGGTTTTCTAGGTTATTACCACTTTCGGCCAGTGATTTTTGGGTGTGCTAAAGAGCTTATATTTTTTTTAAAAATGGCATTATTGATGTTGTAGCCGAAAAAAAATTTTTTTTTTTTTTGAAAATCAGTTTTTTTTTTAACACGGATTTCCTGAAAAATCTTCATACAAAAAACCGATTTTTGAAAAAAAAATTTTTTTTTTCGTCTACGGCAACATCCATAATGCCATTTTTTTAATATTAGCACCTTAGCACACCCAAAAGTCACGAACCGCCACTGGTTGTTACCATCATGAGATTTGGAGCTTTGAAATATACATTAAATCAGCGAGTAATAAAACAGGGCGGCATATTATACGATGTATGCTTCATCAAATGTAAGTAATTAAAAGATGTCGTTGAGACTTGGATGAAGCTTAAAAAAAACTTATGGGAAAAAATTAATTATCAGATTTTTTTAAACTTTATCATTGGTTTATGCCTTTTTGTTAAGTGTTTTTAACTTGCTTGTTTTATTTGTTAAAATTAGTAGAAAATATCTTCCTAACAGCCGTTAAATATATTGTTCCGATAGTTTTTCTTTGACCCTTCTTTGTAGATGGATATTTCGTAGCTTACTTTGGCGGTGAAATCAAAACTGGAGTTACAAGATTATTAAGAATTATAGGCAAATTTACTGCGTGGTTAATAGTTACGCATGTGCAGGTATTATACAGGTGCCTGTATTCATTACCTGTCCATCATAAAAACGATAACTTTGTAGTTTATTAATTGTGAGAAAGGAGGTATAAAATCCGCGAAAAGATAGGAATTTAACTTCATTCTAAAAGGTGTTAAACACTTTGACATAAATTTTAAATTGTCGGTCCGCGTATCAGACTTCGTTGGAATATTATTTTTTAATTTATTTGTTTGCTCCGAAACGTTTTTTTTTATTTTTATTTTTTTATTTGTAGTTAGAAATTAAGTGGTATATTAAATTAAAATGAACGTAGTGTATTATTTTTTAGCAGATAACATAGATAGATTGTTAAAAAATAACCTAAAAACGTTATACAATCTTTAGGTAACATTGCGCTTAGGCACGAATCTGAATATGTGTCGGAATTATATTTCATTTCCGAACGCAGTGATTTTTTTAAATGATTTAATTTAGATATGAACGCTGCTGTCTTAAAACGCGGTATGCCCGCTCAAAAAGAAGAAGATGGAAAGATATGTTAATACGAATGTTAGAGGGAGCGCTTAATGTTAAGCGAAAATTGTGAAAATGTTTAATAAAACACGACTCATTTAAAATAGACCAAAAATCCCGTGGGTGTCGTCTAAAACAGCATTTAAAGAAACTCTGTGATTTTTTTCATACATAAAATTTGTAAAATAACAGAAACAAATTTGTTTATAATAATTTTCGGAACATGTTTTGCTTTTTTTTCTATCGAGGCAATTTCATATAATTTGCGTTTCGGCGCGGGGAATGTACAGATATTATCTTCAAGAATAACATATTTTTTAAGAGCTTTAAAACTTAAAGTGTTTAAGGTACATATGTAATAAATCGGTAGAAATGAGGTATACCGCGGCTTGAGGTGTAATGTTTGATGAAGTTTAATGAGATTTGAAGAAAAAAATAACGAACAATCATTTATAAGAACTCGCTTAACGATTGATTGGATTCAATGAGTGAAATATTTAAAAAAAAAAAAACTTTGAAGAACGAATTGGTATTTTTTACATATTTACCTAACCTTTTGATTCTAAAACGTAATTTTTATTAATGCTTATCGAAAACTCATACCTGAGTATGAAATTTCGCTGTCAAAATAGACCAAAAAACTATTACCTGTCCATGAAGAACCTAACAAAGGGTACCGCGTCCTGGGTCCCTTATTAGGAAGATACTAAATATTTAACATTTAGGTTCTAAAATATTGTATTTTATTTTTAAACAAAATAAAAAAATACACATGGTTTAAATACAAAAGGTCGATAGAAAGGTCGTCATATTTTTGACGTACCTGGTTTATGGGATGTTAATGAATGTTAAATGTATTTTATGGCTAAACTCCGCCATAATTCTTAGGGTCCCAAGTAGACAGGGGCCCAGCTTTATGTGGGTACTTACCTACCAATTTAATGTGCTTATTATTTTTAATGATTATCGTAGATATGGCTATGTGGATGTCATTACCTTAAATTAGAAGAAATAAAACAACTTTATGATAAAGTCATATTATAATACAATTGGATAATATCTTTTGATTTATAATCACATTATTTCTAATTAATTACTAGACTGCAATCAACTGCAACGCGTCATTTGAGGAAATTGTGCAATAAAAAGCATTGCGGTGGTTTGTATTATATGAATTTAAGAGATTTCTTGTTAATCTTAATTAGATAAAATGCAGGTAGGTAAATTTTGCATATTTTTTCTCGTCGCTGAAAACATTTTGAGCTGTAGGTAGGTATCTGCTTTCTGGGAGTTTTCGTTTCAACAAAAAATTGAATCTATTAATTTACGTAGGTAATAATTTATGTAAAGGGTAGTCACATTTACCATGTATTTTGACAGAAGAAAAAACATATTTTATGTTTCCATCGAATCGTGTATTTCTATCAGTTATTTAATATTTTATCTACTATAGTAGATATAGGGTATACCCTGTTAGTCTGTATATTTAAATTCAGTTTAGTTTCCATATACCTACTATTCACGGTGGTAGGTAGGTACCGATGTACATTGTTTTAAAATTATTTTAACAATTTATTAACCATAGGTAGGTGGGTACTTAAGAAGACAGATGGTAGGTACCTAGACACCTACCTTACCTACCTCAAGGCCTTAATAATTTTTAAAACACATGTAGAGAGGTAGGTACTTAAGAATACAAATGGTAGGTAGATACTAACCTTATCTACCTCATGACCTTGATACAGGTATCCACCTAGGATAAAAATTCATTCTAAAATGGTTCATTGTGAATATTTATTTTAGAAATTGGCGTTGATGCATAGAAAGGTCTCACGCTTATATTCATATACACATAAAATTAAAAAAATAATAAATATTCACGTCCTTGGTTTGCGGGGCAAAGAGCTCACCCCATTTAACGACAGGTACCTACTTACCTTCCCACAACCTCCTCCCGCACCCCCCTCCCCCCGCACGGGGTCAAGGTTGAATATAATCACCTGTTCTTGGGGCACGACACGTTCGCGGAATCTCTTTTTGTTTTTTTTTTTTTTAAATAGCGCGTAAATACAATATCTAATGATGTGTTCAATAATAAGATTAATTGTACGTACCTACCTAAGTTTTTTTTTAAATATAAAAAGGTTTTTTTTTCAGATAGTGTAGGTTCTAAAATCTAAGCAATGTACTTATTCCAGATTTGGCAAGTATTTAGTTGGGTACTCCAAAACGCTTAAGGAAAACAATTTAGAAAAATCAATATTTCAACTTGTAATTTTTATTTTTTAAATTTAATCAAACTTACTCACCACTAATTTTTTCATTAAATACATCTAAGGAATTTTTTTAACGGAGGTAGGTATCAAATTATCGGTGACCGGACAACTCGGAATGAAACTAACTCAGAACCATCTCAGATAAATCATTTAGAGTGATAAAAAAAATATGTATAAAAAATTGATTAAATAGGTTACGTTAGGTTAGGGCTATCGGCTAATTTATAATTATTTTTTTCAAAGCCTTTAATGACTTTTCAAGTAGGTGTTGAGTTGACTTTATTCTCAGTTGGCATGGAACCCAAATTATCATTATTCACGTGATAGGTAGGTACGTAAGCATTTTTCGAAATGCATATGTTTATTATTTATATATTTTAGGTACCTATGTGATAGTGTAAGTATCAATATTTATACTTAATTACAAATTTATTTTATTTACTTATTTACTTATTTATTATTTATTAGTATGCATGTCTTAAATTTACCTAGAATAATTAAATAATGCATTATGATACATACCTCGATATTTAAATTAGCAAATATATTTTATTTTGAAAAACAGCCAGTTTTAAAAATAATGTCTATTTTTTACGTGTAGATAAGTTGTCCCATCAAACATTGACTGAAGTTAAAAATAAAATTGCACTTATTTATTTATAAAAGTTATAAAATACTTGATATTGCTTTTTTATTAAGCAGAACTTTCAGTTCAGATACTTACTCATGATTGTCTTAGAAAGAAATACTGCTGGTCTTTTAAAAGTTTAATTTGTAAAAACAAACATAAACGTTATTAAAAGCTCATAAAAGATATATAAATAACAATGTCGGAAACAGACGAAAGCTTACCTTCAATTCTTCACACGTGCTAGGAAAATTTCTCCGCTTTCAATAAACAATCACAAAAGTTACTTAAAAGGGCACTGATTAATTTAATTAATCTTAAATTGAGTAGGTATACAAAATGTATTGGCAAATATTTATAGTACTTATCTAGTAATTATTTAAAAATCGTAACTTTTTTCTAAAATATTTTTCCTACTAATTAAAGTCTTTAAAAGATTGCACTATGTTTAAAGTAGGTAGAGTTAGACTAATTATTTTTACTTAAGTATTGCACAATCGTATACAAAATATCGTATAACTAAGATTACTAAAACATTTTGTGACTTCAACGCACTTCAATCACGCATCACAAAAAAATGCTGAAAATGCTTTTTGACAGTTAGCATTGCACAATGCACGAATTTGCACACATCCAATACATTATTTGTGATGTCTCAATAAGGTTGACAGATCAACAATAAATGATGAAAACTTCACAATTATTTTTTTTTTTAAATCACAATAAATAAGAAATTTTTGACAAGCGTTGCAAACTTTTTTTCTGAAAACAGTTAACTGTTGGTATTCGTATACTAAGTTCAAACAATCGATTTCGAAATGTTTATATTTTTTTAACTGATGGTATCTGTGTTCTTTATTTGAAATTGTTTTTTCATTTGAATGCGATTTTTTTAATGTTTTTTTTTAATAATTATTTTAGAATAGGCAGTGTTGATGGATCGCTCTGCGTTGTATGAGTGTTATGTAGCGGCGCGTCTCGACGCACGCCCAAGTAGCCGACTCGCCGGACGCTGACTGACGTCGGGGCGCGCGGCGGATGCTTGCGGCGCAATCACCGGACACTCCGGCGCTCGGGCGTCTCCGCGCGCGCTCGGCTGCCGTGGCGGGAAAACGCCGGCACGCGTTGGCGCGCTTTCTGGCGGGGCGGGGCCAGCCGGAGCCCGCCGAGGGGCCGAGCCCCGAACCGCCTTCGGGACTCTTCGGCAAACCGCCGAACGAGTCTACAGGCGCCCGCAAGTCTATGGCGAAGTACAGTGATGTTCCTGTCGAAGTGATTATTTTGGTTTATTCGAGTTTTCAACGATTATATACGCAGTAAGTTGAATTTATTGTATTTGAAGCTTTTTTAATGTTGTTTAGATGTTTTCTGCAGCTGAGACTCAGTTTTTATCGCGTTATTCAAATAATTAACAAAATTTGACAGTTCTCCAGGCGTCTGTATAAAACTTAACTCACGTGTCGTGAAATGATTTTAAATCGTGTCACTCTTGTAAAATAAGTAGAACGGGTCAATAATGCATATCTGGGTGCAAAAACAATCGGTTTAGCGGTGAAATATTCGTAAAACATGCGGTTTTGAAGGCACATAACCCCACTTTTGAGGTTATGCGTGCAAGCGGCCGCCAGGTGGCAGCAGCGGCCGGAGCGGCGCGGTCCCGCCTCCAGGGGGCGCGGCCTGTTAATAGTTGTACTTAAGGCTGCCATCGCTTAAAATAATTGACATTAGCTCGCTATACAAAACGCTAAATAATTTATTGATACAAGCGGTTTGTGTATGTTGGTGCTTTTTCTTTGAATGTATGTCGGGGCGAGCGAATGGATTAAGGCAGTGGCGAGGGGACAGGAGCGCCACAAATCATAAAGCCGTTTTGGTTTTTTTCTCTTCGGGGCGCTCCGCCGTGCGCTGTGCCCGTGTGCCTGTATGCCTGTAATGATGTGAGTAGATACTGATGCCCATTTATTAATGTTGTATCCGAGACGTTACTTATTATTTTTTCTGTTTACAAGGTGTTCTTAACCTTGCCAGATCTTCATCGCTCTCCGAGAGCCTGTCTGATGTCTGCCCGGTGAAACGCTTTCATTTATTAAGGCGAGGCATTTATTAATATCAAATCACTAAATTATAATATGTTAAGCTGGAGGTAGGTACCTACGTAGACAGCCTTTTAAAAATGCAACCTTTGATTAATGCCTCCTGAAGAAGGAACCCACCCAGCCACCTACCTGACAACTTGTCTACCAATATACCAAAGTAGCAGTGGCGTGCGGTTCAAAGTGGCTTAATCATCGATAAATAAAATTATGCTAATCAAGTTTCCACTATCGGGAAGGTAGATACGTACCTAGGACAAAAGATCACTCCGAGGTAATTGTTTGGCTTTCCTCCATTTCCTTAATTAAGAACTAGGGAAGAAAACTATTTATATCCTATAAATTAAAGACGTTGACATGGAGCTATATTTCGAGAAGTCAAATTATGTACGCTTGCGAAATAATTATTAACAGGAATCTGTTTTATGAAGCATTAAAAGCGTGTAGGTAGGTAGGTAATATGTGATCTCTGGTGTCACGAAATTTGCAAACGTAGCTTTTCTTTCCGGAACTCCTCGGTCATTTTCAGATAAAATCATTGTTATCACGAGCCATTGAGCTTTGAAATATTAATTCTATCAAAAATAGAAAAGACGTCATTTTGTTTGTACCTATAACTTTTCTCATTTTTCAAAAAAAATACAAAAACTAGGACGAAATAAAGGGGAAGGTCAAATAATTAAAATGAATGAAAAGACGAACCACCTCCGAGGCGAAAACGTGTAGGTTCCTTCCTACCTAACTTCGCTTATCTTCAAATTTCCGAAAATGTTCTGAAATATTATTTTTAACAATTAGATAGGTAGGTACCAATTAAACCTATATTATACAGGTAAATATTACAACACTGGCGTGCAATCCATAAAGGATGAAAAGCTGTGCCTATCTCAAGAAAAACGAACAATTAAAGATTTTTTTATGAAAATTCATATCTATTTTTTTGAATTTTTTTTTTTTTATCTCCCAAAAGTTTTACATTGATAAATTATTTTTTTATTTAAAATTTGCGCTTTTTCGTATGATAATAAAAATTAATAATTTATTCTATTGCACTGTTTTTTCGTAAAACTCCATTTATAGGTAGGTACTTTTAATTTTTAAAAGTACCTACCTATAAATGCAAGTTAGTAAGTTGAATAGGTACCTAGATCTAATTGAACATTTTTAAGTTCTGCGTGTAGGTTGCGTAGGAATAATGCTTGCAGAACTTAGTAATAACTAACTTTTTAAATTTGATTTAGGTAGGTTCTTTTTATTGTTTGAAGACGTAAAATTCATATTTTGAAATGCACAAATGCACAATAATAATTTATACCCGAAATATAAAATCTACACATTTGATCGCAGAGCAATGCACGCCACTGACCTTTAGATATTGAAAGAATTTCTATTAATTGACTGAGCAAAATTAAAAACAATGTTTATTTATTTTTATCCTACGGCGCTTTTTTATATCCTGCAAAAAAACTGTTTATTGAGTGTTGCCAAAAATTTCGCCTGTGGTGCAAATCTCGTTGTGACTTGTGATAGCTTTACAAGACCTAATAGTGGAGAGGAAAACTGAAAGCGCCTGGTTTTAATTTTGAAATTGGAAACAAATAAATGTATTTTGTGGTTTATTTCAAAAACATATTATAAAAAAAACTATAAAACAAAATCATCTAACACATCGATAATTTTTTTTAAAGTGTCAAATCTTAATCACTTCCCTTTTTTTGAAGTTGGCACAGTTTTTCAGTCTCTTTTCACTTCAACCGCAATCTCTTCAGTTCTGCAAAATAATTTGGGTGCAAAGTTGTAGCACGCCTCTGCGAAGTCTTTAGCTACAAATAGAGCGAATCATTTACGAACCTAATCAGATCATAAAAATAAATACACCTTTAACTCAAATCATTCAATCAAAAACGTTCTTACGTATTACATTATACCTACCTACTACCTACATAAGTCAGATAATCTAGTATCTACCCGATAAAAATTGGTTTGATACACATCTTCTGTAACCAGGTATCAGAAATTACAACGAAATCGGTATAGATTGGGGTGAGTTTCAGAGGCGAGGTAACTCCGGGGGTAGGTAATTCCGGCGAAGGGATGAAGGGGTGGTGGAGGGCAGATAGAACAATGACAAGAAGGCAACTGCTAAAATTAAAGTCGTTAAAAGCGAACCCTCTTCGGAATGGACAATTAAGGTAAATTAACAAATGTTTATTCAAGAACAAGTACGCGAGCCTAATACAAAATGGCTAATCATTAAGGCAATCCCACGTATTTTTCGGAACTTTGAATATATTTTTTCCGTCCGTCCGCCTTAATTTAAAAAGTCGCCCTTATTAAATCAGTTAAAAAACAATGGTCCCTTCGAAATTTGCCATAAATTTTTCCTATCTGTGTTACCAAGAACTAAGTAATCAACCCTTAGTTTTGGATAAACTGCTTCGGATAAATAAATCGCTTTTTATTGTTTTTTACCTTGACCTTAGAGTTGTATAATTCGTGGAGTTAAGAGGAACGTTTGCGCGGCCCGTTTCGGCCCATTTAATAATCTTCATTTTGGATTTGAGATTAAAATACCTAACGAAATTGAAAAATTATTTTCGCACCTAATCAAAATGTAGGTACATCTAATATCTAGTACGGATATGAGCTACCTATTGTTTTTGTTTTAATAACAAGATATCTATAGGCCATTAAAAACTTTAATGTTTCATGATTTTTAGGCAATTCGGGCAATGATTTGTGAGTACTTAGGTAAATGAAAAACATAGGAATATGTTATACATATTTATTTTAAAAATATTGTGAAAAATAAAATAAAAAAAACATCTGTTAAAAATGCTTTTTTTGGGTAGTAATTTTAATATATAAATGACAAATATTTGTTCCGGAGTAAATAGGTACCTAATTTGTAATTTAAATTTACACCCTTCAAAATGACTTTTTTTTAAATGTTTTTTATTTTATATTTCATCATATTTTTATAATAAATATAGTAAAATTTGTTTTTTCAATGTTTTTCATTAACACACAAATAATTGCTCAAGTTGCCTCTAAAATCATGAAGCATTAAAATCTTTGTTGGTCTCTATCTAATAAATTAGAGTAAAAATAAATAAAGTAGCTCATACCCGTGCTAGATATTTGATATACCTTTATTTTGATTGCAAAAATAATTTTTCAGTTTGATTGGGTGTTATGATCTCAAATCCAGAATTAAAATTTATATGAAACAGGCCGTGCAAACGTAAGCAATTTCTGTAACGTAAGATTCTCGCACAAAGAAGGAAGGATAACTTGTTTTCTTGGTGTCGAACTTTTGTGCATGATAAATAAATAAATTATTTAAATCTGTGCGTGATTTTCGGTTATCCTGTAGCAGGTTCGGAAGGTAGGTGTAGGTAGGTACCTACCAATCATAAGAACATGAAAGCTCGCTAACAAATCACTTAACAAAAACATTTTAATATAAAAACACATCGGAGGGCTGGCAGCGCCCCTTGCGGTCGGTAGGCGAAGCAGGCCAGGGGTAATAAAGGATACTTTTTAAAATAATTTTGTATTAATGTATCCAAAATTAAGAGTAAACTTACAAAAATCTTTCCTTTTCTGTATATAAATTGAAAAAAGAAAAAAAAAACTTTTCACACGTAAAATATATTAACGGTTCATATATTCGCTGAAAGGTTATGTTTTTAAAGCTACGGATTAACTTATGTTTCCTTAACTTAGTTTTAACCTAAACATAATAAAAGTATCTTTTTATTAATTAATTTAAAACAAAAACCTTTTTTTAATATTTCCTCCTTACAGGAGGCCCTGAGGAAAATAATTCTTTCAGGGCCTTTTTCATCTTAGGGGATGCTGTGTGGAGGATCTTTTTGGGGAAAGAAAGGAGTGGACGATCTGGGAAGGAAAAAGATTTGAGGGGTGGGTAGGAAACTGGGAGTCAATGTGTTCAGGAGTGACGGAAGTATGAATCCATCCCTCTCACTGCGTTGGTATAGGCGATGTGTCGAGAGAGTCCGGCTGGAGACGTAAATGTCTCCGACAGCCAGTCTCTCCTGATCCGGCCCGCCATGGAGTGGGCAAACGCACTGAGATCTAGACAAAACTCACTCCATGAACCTGGGCAGCCCTGCTAAGTCACCAAACGTAGCGAACCACTTAATAACAGGGGCGTTGGTTGACCAATAAATGGTTTCCAGGGCGGCGGTACCCATACCCGCTTCCTAAATTGAATGGATATCAAAAAATAATAAATAAATATTTTTTTGTTTGTAAACTTATGAATTAAATATGTGTGAACTTGCGCAGGTACCTACTTATATATAAAAACATTAACTTTAGGAATAAACAGTTGAATGAGCATAGCGATTACGAAGTTTATTTGAACAAATTTTATAATTCTCTATTTAAATTTATTTTGATGTTTCAAAAAAAATATTATATTTCATAATTAAATATGTCAGTATTTAATTCCCTACCTACTTAGGTACAAATCTTACAATTGCAGAAAATATTTTGGTTTTGATTTATTAAGTACCAATAATTAGAAAGTTACTTTTAGGGGCCGAGGTTTGCTGTTCACAGATATTTTAGAACTGCGAACTAAATTGGGCGTAAAACGCGAACCTTAGATTTACAGCCCCTTTCTTCGGTAAGCAAAAGCACCCGTACAGAAGATGGAACATTTTTTATAGTTCGTCTTAATAACGTGTTTGTGGGCTCTACTCGTATATCAAAACCTCTCGCTAACTTGTTTATGGGCTCTACTCGTATATCAAAACCTCTCGCTAACTTGTTTATGGGCTCTACTCGTATATCAAAACCTCTCGCTAACTTGTTTATGGGCTCTACTCGTATATCAAAACCTCTCGCTAACTTGTTTATGGGCTCTACTCGTATATCAAAACCTCTCGCTAACTTGTTTATACTCATTGAGAAACAAACATTCAGAATGTTAACGTCATCAGAACTCAATTGAACAACCAATGCATTGAACGCAGCTTTCAAATAGATGTATGTATATATCTGCAAAAAGATTAACACACCTTTCTACCTAAACCTACATGTATTATGTCAACTAGAAATTAAGGGAAGAACTTTTTATAAGTAGGTAGGTATCATTTTTTAAAGTGAAAACTTTTTAGCACCGTTGTGATTTGAAACTCGATGAAACGAAAAATAGCGCAACTAAAAAGTAACTAACACATACATCTATACGATTAAGCCTGCGAAAGAATGAGATAGTATAATCGGTCTCCTCTGTATTATGTTCAATTATTTTCAAATAATGTTCAATTATTACCTAATATAATAGATAGTGCATGGATCATTACATTCAATTAATAATAATAATAATAATAATAATAATAATAATAATAATAATATCTTTATTCAGTGAAATTTGGAACATTATAACTAAGAAAATACATATTCAGTGTAGTTTACAATAGATTATATCAGTACAAAAAGTTTACAAGTAGAAAGTAGTATACATATGAACAGTAGGTTAAAGGTAAATTAAAGAATACTATTGTGTAGTTAGTTATATAGTTGAAGATTCTTATAACCTGCCTCACTAGGCTAGCCTGTGTTGAGGCAGTCATTTTGTACATCAATCTAAAATACTTACTAACATACCTACATTATTGTATTAATAATATGATGGTTACTTTAATGATAAGCTCTAATAGTACCAACCAATACATTGGTGTCTTTAGTAATTGCGGATTTGGGTGAGTGCACCGGTAAAGGCCCTGTCATTACTTTTAATCCAAATTTTTATGTTTTCTTTGAAATTTTTTGGTGAGTTCTGAGAAATTCTGTTCAAAAATATTAAACCAGCTGTGCGTAAAGTCCCACACGTCACAAAATAAATTTTGCCACAATTTAATGAAAAAAGATGGCCGCCGCTTGCCGTCGCGCATGCGCAAATCAAGCAAAGGTCACTTCAGCCAACATAGAAACATCATCATGTTATTAGTAAAGCTATTAAAATGCTGTTTAACGATCACCTAACATACATCAGATGCACCGTTTAACGGTCGTTAAGGCTTTTTTTATTAGTAAGGCTGTTGCAGTTTAGGTAAGTTTACGTTAGATTAGGTGATTTAGGTATATTCTCATTTAGCTTTAAGAGAAAGCTCTCGATGGCGAAGGTTGGAAGGTATTTTGACTGAAACGTAAAAATATATCACTTATTTAATTAGTCGAATCAGATCTGATTCTCATTGAAATGATTGGGTTCTTTAACAACAAAGCAGTGTCTTGTAAATTGTTTGTGGTTCGGGTTAGGTTAGGTTGGGTGGTTTAAATCCTCCAGCTTCATATGAAAGCTCTCAAAGGTAGAAAGGTATCTCGAGTGATAGCAATAAATAAGTCAGATGGCTGGTGATACTCTGAGTCGGTTAATGAGAGTATTGGTTCGCGCATGCGCAGGTGTTGGGTGTGGAATGCGCCGGGGACCGCGCAACTTGACCCCCGCTGACTGCGGACGGGACCTAACTTCTACTTGATCGTCGAACAACTACTCGAACACACTACACTAAACAGTGGCGATACTCAACTTGTAGTCACCATGGAGACCTGCTGGCACCGAACAGATGATCCCTAGAAGTGTGAAAGTAAACATGTCGCCAAATCGACAACTGAGAACTTAGTAACAAGGTTCCATCTGATATAGGTATGGGTTGTGATAATGAACTCTGAAGTATATTTCTCTAGAGCTTATTTTTGCAGGACATTGCTACGTCAGATGGTAAGTACCTTGTTATTCTAAGCCAAGGCGTCCAAATTAAGGTTTTTTGAAATAAAAACTTTTTTAGCACCATTGTGATTTGAAACTCGATGAAACAAAGAATAGCGACACTAAAAAGAGAAAAACACATACGTCCATAGGATTTAGCCTGCGATGAGATAGAATAATTGGTCTCCTCTTTGTATGGTGTTTCGTAGCTTTCCCACTCTTGTCTACATTAGTTTTCTGAAGGTTTCACTTCTACCTCGTGTGAATTGCTAAATGAATATTTTTTTATATTTACTTACCTGCTTACTTGCGCAGACCCCTGAAAAATCATGGAATCATGAAAATTAAATTAAATTAAGTTTAAATATAAAAGAATAATTTTTAAAAAATATATGAAAAATATTTTTTTAAATTGACATAACCAAGTATCGTATCGCGATCAACTGCTTGGAAGGCTTTTTGCTGGAAAACATCACCAACCATTTTAATAACGACCACGTAAATTCATTACGTATATCTAGGGAAGCCGGGGTTATACGGAACAGGGGTACATTGCAAAAATTATTTTAATTCTTGAGCCGAAGGCGTTTTGATCATATTTCTAAACTTTTGTGATAGATGGTGGTACGATCTATATTTCTGTGTAGTTTCAATTGTTTATTTCCAGTTGGATGGAAGAGGTTAAACAAAGTGTGTTATTGACCATATCGTGTGTGTTTTTCGCATTTTATTATTATAACTTTTTTATTATTATTAAAAATACTTACAAATAACATATTTAAAAAGGACAACATGCAGTTATTTAAACTAATTACAATAAATTAATTTCTTGTTAACGAAACTATCCAACTCAGTAGAGAAAACATTTCTCGTGTTTGAATTTGGGAATAGTGCCATTAATGCCATTATGAAATTGATACAAAAATTATATTATTTGAAGTAAGAAATACTTAAACTTTTATAGCGTGATAAAGCTTATATATAGTCTACATAATGAACTTGAATAAAATAAAAGTTACTAAAATTTGATATACGATGTAGATAAATCAGGTAAGAATATAGATGTAGTAGAAATAAAAAAAATACTATTACATGCTATTATGTGATGTTATTATTGTATGTTAATTTTATATTCAATAATTAACCGTAAATGCACTCAATCTTAGAGCTAAAACAAATGTTATGTGTCAGTTGGGTTGGTTGGATGCCATAGTCACACTGGCTCCAGACGGGGGCAGCTGGGATTCTTGTGAGGTATTCACATTAAGATGATGCCTTGCGACATAATGCAAAATCATACAAAATCGTGTATTTTTGTTTTGAAAATTTAATCGCTTAAAAGTATTTTAGATGCTTCAATTAAATACTGCGTGTAGAACATATCTTTGCCCTTAAAAATATCGGTCATTTTTTTTATAAGTCTTTTAATAAGCCTAGAAAAAAATAAAGTATAAGGTCTATAAAAAAACACTTTCAAGTGCAAACTCTCCTACTTGTAAACCCCTCTTCGTATTTAATTTTATTGCATAATGTGGCAAATTTAGTTTCTTTTATGATAATCGCGAAAAAAGACGATATTTATGCATGAACTTCCCGAAATAAAATAAAATGTGCATTTTCGCGTTGTTATTTTTGACATCAATCAAGACCGCCGGCATTCGACGAAAATGTTATTTCAAAGTGAACCTTATGCCATGGACGTAAGGACCACACAATCGTCACCGCCTTTTTGTCGCATTCTCCACCCAACAGTTGTGGTGGACGGACGTCCTCGACGTCCGTGACTCTCTGCGCCGTAAAATGTTATTCGAGTTTACGTACTATCGATTTTAAAATTTCCTAGTTATATACGTAGATGTTTGAATATACCGGTTAACCACTTTATAATTTACTTTATTTATATAATAATACTCGAATTTGAAAAAAAAAATATAATTCTGTTGCCAAATGTCGTTTGAAGTAGGCAATAACTTTGCCAATGATTTGACATTTACAATTTTAAATCTGGCGCGCTTTTGAGTATTAAACAGTGACAACAGTACCGCACAGTGAGCAAATTTCAATATATCGTTAACAATTTAATATTTATAAATTCGTTTCATTTTCCGTATAAAGCAACTTCCTTGAAGTACTCGATTCACATTTTGAAAAAGTTATATTATTTTTATTTAAAAAAACACGATTTTTTAAATTCCGCCGTAACATTAATGAACTTAATTATTTTTACGTTGTTAACACTGGCATAAATCTAACTATGCACATCAAATCTCCGTAGAAGAGAAACGTATTAGCTTTAATTAATTAACTTTTATTGCCAAGTTCTTACTTTTGGGGAATGATTAAATATATTTTTTTGTTTATTAATACCTAAATTACAGTCCGAAGCTTTCCCTTTCAGTTGTTAACCGCCAAACTGTTGGTGAATATTTTTGTTGAAAATTGTTATTTCCAATATTTTTATTTTTAAATAAATGCAAATTGTCCAAAAGAATTTTAAACAATCTAGTTTATTAGCAGTTCAAATATAATTGTAGGCCTCCTGGTCAAATGTATTTGACGGCCTCCGTGTTTGAGGGGAAAGTCGATCCGATGGTCGCGGGTTCAAATAATTAAATATAATTTATTATGGTATATTTGTGGCATGTTCCGGAATGGAAGATACTCTCAGTATCGCCCTGGTGTAAGACCAAAATTCGAAATTTAAACGTTGCTTAGTGACCAGATCTGAATAGTCAGGTACTTCCCCACCTTCCTCTTCCCCATCTCTTTCGCTTCCTCTCTACCTTCAGCCTCACAACATACCCCAATTGGGGATGCCATAGTCTCACTGACTCCAAATAGCAGTAGTTGAGATTCTTGTGTGGTATTCACATAAAAAAAAATAAAAAAAGGCACTAGAAAATAAGATAAATTTTCTTGATAGAAACAACGCCATAATTTTGTTAACTGTTAATTAAAGTTTAGTCGGTATTATATAAAACAGATTCCCAAGAATGAAGATTTTTTTTTATCCACTTAAAATTTGGAGTTCACCACTCTCAGTCAATTACTTAACTGTAAACTAAATGTTTGCATTAATGTACCCTCCTCCACACAGAGCAAATGATTCCTTCATATATTCCGTCATCTTCAAAATTCGCGTTAATACATCCCTTCTTACAGATCCTCTTTAAGCCGCCCCACAACGCTGCCCAACTGGTTGCTTGAAAATAAAAACTTTTCAATAGAATTCTAAAGAAATGTGAACTGCAAGAGTGTATAGAAGAGTTAAATAAATCGTATGATAAAATAACTGTAAATTGCATATTAATAACTACCTATAAAGTTATATTATAAAAAATAATTCAAAAATTCAAAATTATTAAACATTTTTTATTAACAAACTATACAAATCTTAAGTACGTTCAAATGTTTTATAAACCTAGTCTATTCCGTGCGAAGGAGAGCGGTTCATCTTGGTTCATGAGTTTAAAAAACAGTCTTTACTGCCTCCTGTAAAATTTGATAAATGAAAGTTACTTGTTCTACAAATTAGGCCCATAATATGTTAATTTTACCATGTATTTTGATAATCATAAATAAGTATTTAATATAATTATTATGTTCATATTTTTCACAATTTTTACCACAGTGTATTTGAGGGCGGAACTCGGGATTTATGAGCCTGACGCCTCTCGTCTATTATTGGTTGTCAAGTTTTCTCAAGTATTTTATAATCCCTCGCAAAACAGACGATTTCGAATTTTTCAAGGACTATGGGATCACCTTAAACAAAAGTTTGGTACGATAGGGAAAGTTGCAACAAACGCAGAGGGGTTATTTGCAACATGAAAGAGACAAGACGCAAGAGAAAAAAACACAGTAGACAAATCAAAAGAATTAAAGTCACCAAAAATTAATTAGGGTCGAGAAAGAGAAAAAATTTAAATGCAAGACGATTAAAGCCAAAGGTAAAACAATTAGCACCGATGAAGAAACCTCAGGTGAATAAAACGGAATTTTTCTTGTTTGGGGAGAAAAATACAAACATTTTGAAGATTGAGCACGGTGTTTTAAATGCAAGATTTGGGCATGTTAGGTGTACAAGCAAAAACCCATTTCATTTTTGTTCGAACTGCGAATCAGATGTTTCCGATCTGATCAAACGTTGCCTCTTGCCCCGACATCTTTACATGAAAATTTAAATAACTAGATTTTCCTGTCAAAACACTATTCTTACCTTCTGATTGTTTCTTGTTCCTTAATGTTCACTTGTTGTTTGTATGTTGAAAAAAAAATTGTTTGTCTTTAGATATAAAAATGACTTAAATCTAAATGTTGAAAGTGTTGCATATAACCCCGTCTTCCCCTAGGTGCTGTAAATATAAAAGTAGAATGTTACGATTTTTTAATATCACATCCAAAATATTACGTACAAACAACCGAAGGTGTATCGTTTAATAAAAATGTGAATAACTACCGCACAAAAGATCAAACAGTCTCAACTGTCCGGATTCAGTAAGGCTATTGTTTCGCCAATTGTAATGTTGTGTGGCTGAGGGACCGGGAAAGGAAAGAGATGTGGGAGAGGAAGGTTGGAAAGTACCTGGCTATTCAGAGCTGGTCATCAAACACAGCGCTAAATCAAGCAGTAGCATTTCGAATCTGAATAGTGATCTTTCGACTTCCAGGTTCCGAGCAGCAATTGTTTTTTTTAACAATTTCACCAAAAGCAAGGTAACACTGGCACGCTGACACACCCAGAGCACACTTCAATTGGTTTATCTCTTCGGTGTCTGTTGGATGTAGCTGTTGGTTGTAGACGCTCTTTGGCTACTGACTGTTGACTTCTGACTACCAGACCGACCGTACTGAAAGTTCTAACCTTGTTATTCCCCCAAGGTTCTAACGTTCTTGCTTGGATGCCATCGTAGATTAACAAAGAACACAAGAAATGCCAAGTGAGCGTGTTACGTGATCCAAAAGCCTGTCTATTTGCTTAAATTTCATGGGCAGATCTGTTTTTCATCAGGTGATTTTTTGACAAAATGCCGCTATAAAAATTATCAAATTATTTTGATATTCATACGGGATGACGATAAGGGTTCGATGTCAGGCAAGTGTAGGAGAGACAGAGTGCACGCCAAATAGGCTAGAACCAAAATGTGCTAAGCGGCGACATGGGTTTCTATCCAAATCTGTATGGAAGGCATTTCTAGTGTTCTGTGAATGGCAAAATGCGCCTGATGACAATTGGCTTAGCTCACTAACAAGTGGGAAATTGTATTAGAGCCTATATTATTATTTGGTATTTATTTAATTTTCTTATATAGAAACATTTTTGTCAGGTCAATTAATGCCTAAGTTAATTCATTTTTTAAACTTTATTATTTAAACTTTGTTATCTTACTTTTCTCAGTCTTTTTTTACATTAGCTTTTCTTTTTAAACGTGATGTGTGCAGGTATTAAAAAAAGGTTTTAATTTTTTTTTTAAATATGTAATTGTATCCTCCAGATTAAAAAAGAAAAATATTTTTTCAATTTTAAAATACAAGATATGTATTTTTTACAATACTTGTAAAATACCAATTGATGTGTGTTTGTACCTAGATGAATGAATACAAATCTTGGAAGTGGAAACTAACCCACTTCCCGACATCCGATCGAGTTAAAACTCAGCAGATGGACTCGTTGTCGATGACAATGCATTCTGTCAACTTGGTGGTGCTCAAGCATATACATGCGCGCACACCCACATTACTCCGAAATTGGGTGAAATGATAGCGTAACTAGGTCGTGCCACTAAGCATTAAAAAGAGATGCATTATGGTAAAAAATTGTTATTATGGGTTGATTTTTCAATTATTTCTATTTTTGATACTGAATGAAATGTATTTTTGTTATTGTTTTTGGGGTGTTAGCCGTGTTTCGCTACCTCCTTCTTTAGCCAACGTTTCGGACAGCGTTACAGTGTCCATCATCAGGACAGATGAGCCCATCAGGGCTGTAACGCTGTCCGAAACGTTGGCTAAAGAAGGAGGTAGCGAAACACGGCTAACACCCCAAAAACAATAACAAAAATACTTTTTGGCCGTGAAAACCTAAAAACATACCTGAATGAAATGTATTTTTTCCATGAATTTGCTAAGGAACTTGTACGCTCGTGTGGGTATTCATTTGGACATAACAATCTACAGAAGATAACAAAATGAATTTTTTTTTTAATTTGATGCACACTTCATACATGAACTTGAAAAACTACACACGGCCTACCTTTGCTCCTTGATCAATGCACGTAACTGATAATTTACCGATCTGGTTTTACTTGGCAAGGTAGGCGACTACCGACCCGCGTGCCCGTAGCGACTAACAGAATGTTGACTATTATCCAAATATTATCTCCGTCTAGCATAGAACCAAGTATTTAGTATTTGGTGGCACAATATAGGAGACGACCTTGAGCTTGAAAGTTTGATCGCGAGTACAGGAAGGTGGGTAGGAAGCTACGCGTGAAATTGAAATAGTAGCGAGAACGTAGTCGATCGGGTCACGCGATATGGGAACACTTTTTTTTACTGTGCTCAAACGTTTTGAACCCACTGAAACGATTTCTACGTAGGTCGTTTAGTTTAATCGAAAAGATTTTTGTGTGAATGAATAAAACATCTTGTAAAAAAAAATTTCGTTTATTTTGTAGAACTCGAATAAACATGATACATTTCTAAAATAAGATTTGATTTTGAAATTCTGCTTATTTTAATTAAAACATTTACATTTTTAAAATGCCAGGGGAATACAGTTTTGTCAAAAATGCGAGCATAATTAGAAAATCTTTTAAATGTTACTTTTGTTAGGAATATCCCGTGCATGAATGTGACGAATGGTAAACATTACACAAATTTTAACATGCTTAAAATAATTGACTGAGAGTAGCGAAGTCCTGTTCTTAACTCCTTTTGCATTTTTTCTGTTTGTAAATTTGTTCGTTCGTTACGTTTCCGTTTCAAGATGGTGGCCGTTTTAATGTTTCAGTAAAAATTGAATTTTTCAAATGTGAAAATCGTCGTGTTGATTTGGACTTTCTTGTTTGCATTTTTTCAATACGGTGCATACATGATGGTTTCATGACAACTCACCAAAGTGGCATTTCAACACCCTTTGAAAAGTCATAAAAAGTGATGAAAAAATTACTGTTTGATGTAGCACATTTAATCGATTTTTTTTCCTTCACTTTTAATGACTTTTCGAAAAAGTGATGCAGGTCCACTTTGTTGAGTTTGTTCGGTCACCCTACCTGATCCCTAAAGAAGAAAGAAGAATTGTAATTGAGATAATGACGTTTGTTTGGACAATTCCTTATTTGAAAAGAAAAAAAATCTGTAATATTCGGTTCATAATAAAGTGGGTTGTTAAAGTATCTGCTTACAAATCTTATGATTTCAAAGGAAGTTTTGATTTTATATTAAGTATACATATTAAATAAGAAAGTAAATTAGAAAAATACTTTTTAGAACATAGTTCATAGTTTCTTAATTCTACAATGGTAATGAACATCTCAAATACCTACCTACAATTTAAAAAAGATAATTTTTAAAGAGCGCAAAACAAAAACATTACCTAATATTGAAACGATACAATAGGTAATTAAAGTACAAATTTAAAAAAATGTATAACCTGCCTATTTTTTATGATTAGTTAATAATTGAAAATACTCTAGTATATGTTTGTCTTATCACTATCGTATCATTATCTACTTTATTGTAATCACCAAAACCTCCTCACATTTAGAGTGTCCCTCTGCCTAAAAACAATCGCGGCAATTTATTCTCCCATCGTAGAATTCACAAATTGATCTGTGCAAAGTCCTTTCTGCCCAAAATTCCTTGGGACCCATTTAAGAACCTCGCAATTGATGTCCACCGAATTTTTTGACACGGCTTCAAGTGTTTGAAGCTCCCAATAGCCGTGACCTCTGCAGGCTCCTGCCGCCCCATTACTCCGGGAATTCGTCCAACAAAGCCCGCATCTCCCGGGAAAGCTTGTGTTTTTATGGGCAATTATTTGCTATTTAGACCAACAATGGAGCGCCCATCTTTGTATTGTATTATTCGGTCATAACCTCGAGCGAGTTTCTACTATAAAAGATCTTGGAAATGTGTATACGAAAGTAAACTTGCATTTCGTGTTCATATCGAGGGGGTGTGCCAGTCTGCATTAAAAATATTAGGATTTGTTATCTGAACCGTCAGGGTTTTCCGGGAGATACCCGTACTGAGAGAATATTATACTTCTGTGTCCGAAGTAGGCCGGAGAGTGGTTCGACTGTTTGGAATCCTCACGAGGTGGGATGCTCCCTCACGTTGGAGGCGGTTAAGAGGGTTGGGATTTCTCCAAATGAGGAGGGAGCGCGGTTACTATCCGTGGCTCTATCCAACAAACTTTCTTCTGGGTATGCTTTGATTCCACTCCCTGTAGTTCGGAAGAAAGGGATTTGCCTAGTTACCCATAGTTTTCTACTGTTCATAATTGATAATTCAACTCTACCGGTCTCTATTTTCCTGTTGACTATTAAATCAGCGTGATCGTAGATTATTCTATCTTCCTGACTATGGGACTAATCTGCCAATGGTTCTCCCGATGGGAAGGAACAAAATCTAAAACATATATTTTGCGTCAATGAGGAGACATTTGAGAGGAAAAGCCTATTGATTTTTGAAAGAATTTTCGCCTCATCGACCCGATTTCCATCACTGCCTTCAATTTCTTCCTTTTAATTTGATAAATCTTTGATGGCTTCGTACCATTTTTTTCGTTATAATGCAGATTTTGGAATACCGGTAAATTCTTTATCAGGTCAATACCATAAGTGACGAAAATTCTTTATCAGGCCAATACCGGTAAATTCTTTATCAGGTACAATATCATAAGTGACGAAATGCTAACATTTGACCCAATGTTCTTCAATAATAAAAGCGTTTAACCTTAAGAAAAAAAAAATCTCGACTCCTTTATTAAATACAACGCCTGTTGAAAAAAAACGTAGGCTTTTTCAGACCGGTGACGTCAAACAGAAAACCACAAATTTTGTTGCGAATTTATTGGCCCCGAAAAATTGAAATATTGAAAGTTATTTAAATTTTTTAACTAACTGTAATCATAAAAAATATATTCTGATATTTAATTTAGAATGTCCATTAGTGATTAAAAATATAAATATAAAAAGGGACTGGAGTTCTTCACTAATTGTTCAGTAAGAAAAAAAAAATTGAAGCGAGATGAAGCTGGGTAGTAACTAATAATTATTTCGTAAAACTTATCATACTTTTTATTGTTTGTGTCAAACCTTCCTACAGAACCTTCCCTGCCTGGCTGCCTGGCGGACTGGCGGACTGCCTCCCCGATGCCCCCACTATAATGAAGCGCGGTTATGAATATTTTTACAACTTAACATGATTTATAAGTCTTCTATCAGCGTGTGTTTAATACATCCAAGTCTGTTATAATACTTTGCTGGTGTTGAGGCAGGGCCGTCTGAAGGCAAGTTTTGAAAAGTGCCCGGGCATTTTATTAAATATGCTTTATATATTAGCCGGCTATCCACCTAAATTGAAACACTAACAATTAGCGCCTGGCAATTAGGCAATTTCAGCTGCATATTCCTTAAAACGGCCCTGTTCTGTATGTTATCTAGCTTATTTTATTTACAATCTGCATTTCTACGCAAGTTTTAAGTGACGCCTTATTTTTTTCCATCCATTTTTTTTATTTTAGAAAAATTTCCGAATCTTTCCGAAAAAAACTAATAATTGTTAAACTGCATACTCATGGAGTTACTTACCTCCTTTATTTTTTTATTTATTAAATTACAGAAAAAAACATTTTATAGAAGAATTAGAGTAGACCCACAAAGCTGTCATAAGGCAGCTTGTCTGCAGGTTCTAACAATTTAAACATTCTTAATATAATATCTAAGAAAATATTTGTAAATACATTTATAGTTTTAAGGAAACATTAGAATAGATCACATAGTAGTATTAGATAATTTAACTTACAACTATAAATATATAAGATATTTCAATATACCTACCTAATAAAAGATATGTAGGCAGCTATATTAAGATATTCAAAGATACATGGAGTTTTCGTTCATTAACCATAGTTTTATCATTTTAGGACTTAGTCTCTCATTTTTTTCAAATTTTATGTTTTTATTGATTTTATTGAAAATCACTGGTATTAGATATTCAAGAGTACGGCTTCCATATTTATTTAATATTCGAGGAGTTTTTAGGCCCTTTACTTACCTCCTTATTTATGATAGTTGTATTTTTCAGGTTTTTTTTGTTCAGAGAAGTTTCAGTTAGCAAAAACATTAGCTTTATACACTTTGCCATTTAACAGAATGTAGAGAGTGCCGTAGTTTTAGTTTTTTGGACAATTGAGTTTAATTAAAAAAATCTATTTTGTAAATATTTTTGACAGAATATTTGTTTATTTATTTGTTTATTTGTTTATTTATTTATATACATACATATTTCAAAACGAAACAATACGAAATGGTGCTTTTTCTATCCAACTGGGAAGGATTCCCGTTTCAGGACAGACAAATTGCATATTTAGTTCATAATATTCTTAACAGATGAAAGGTTCCATTAAAGATAACACAAGAAATGAGATTCTGTCCCAATAACTATTGGAACATTAATAATTGCATTCTGAGCGTAGGAATAGATTCTTTATATCCTTGAAATAATCGCAAATATGTGATTTTTCTAAGTTTGATTTGGAGAAAAATAATAATTGCATTCAGAAAAATGAATGGTTTCTTATGAGAAATCGCAAGGTTAAGAACTCTTTCCAGGTCATTACGGAGAACATTTACAATTTTATGATTGAAAATATAGTATTTAACTGTAATGTTTAAACATTTAATCGGTATTAGAAATAACAAATTTATAAACTTATTTTTGACAGTGAATTCCCATTGTATTTATGACTATTTAATTGATATAAGTACTATATTTTTTTTTTTAATATTTCCTAAGTAATGTAATTTACATATTAAAAAACCAGAATATATGACATATGTATTCCCAATATAATTCTGACTATTTAATTAATATAGAGAATATCCCAGTTTAACTAAATTTGTTTTATAGGCAATTTTAAAAAGGCGACATTGAAAACTTAAATTTTGAAATGGATAGTCATTATTATGCAAGAATCAAAAAAGAGAGCAAAAGATTCGTAAGTTTAAATTTAAATATAAACAAAAAGGGATATCAAGTTATCAGGGACATAAAAAAAATAAAATCCTTTTTAGAAATTAAACAAAAAGTAACTTTCTGATTGCGCTAACGTATAAAAATAGCCTCTGTGTTATGTAGGTGAATACCTCACAAGAGTCCCAAGTTGCTCCCATCTGGAGCCAGTGAGATTATGGCATCCCCGATTGGGGTAAGTTGTGAGGCTGAAGGTAGTGGGGAAGGGAAGGAGATGGGGAAAGGAAGGTGGGGAAATACCTGGCTCTTCAGATCTGGTCACTAAACACGGCTAAAGCCATTTCTAGCAACGTTTCGATTCTGAATGGTGGTCTTACACCACAGTGGTGGGCGACAGAGAGAATATCTTCGACTCTAACGCGCCAAGGAACGCGCTGCAAATATACTACATATTATTATTGATAAATTAATTGTGAAATAACACAAATTAATCAAATAAAAATGTATTTGCCCACGCCGGGATTTGATCCCACGACCTTCGGATTGCGAGAACCTTGTTATGGCATTTTTGTTATTGTTTTTGGGGTGTTATGCCGTGTTGCGCTACCTCCTTCTTTAGCCAACTTTTCGGACAGTGTCCATCATCAGGGCAGATGTGTGATTGATGTACAATTACGCATCTGCCCTGATGATGGACACTGTAACGCTGTCCGAAACGTTGGCTAAAGAAGGAGGTAGCGAAACACGGCATAACACCCCAAAAACAATAACAAAAATACTTTTTGGCCGCGAAAACCTAAAAACATACCTTGTTATGGCATATTTTATTTTTTTACTTGGCCAAAACAACTAACGCTCCTAGCCCGGGCCTGTCCGCAACTTGCAACTCTTGCCTTACCTCGTAAGCCTCAAGTCCCCGGTTCCCGTCCCGCCGACCAGCGACTAGCGACTGTTACTGGCACCGCCGCGTTATTGCGTCCATATATTACAAAAACTCCATTAACAAAACATCATTAGGATCGCGCATGCCTCATAAATCTGCGGATCATAGATCCTAAAATGATCTATGTGTGTATCAACGGAAAACGCTGCTACAGGGGCGGCGGAGCGCGGCAACGTTGCCGTACACCTTATTTATTGCCGCATCTATGACTAACCTACTTACTTTTAATTTTTAATGTGCCAAGTTGCATAATTCTTTTTTATTGCCTAATTTTAAATTACGCGAGTGAATTTGGACCTGCGCTGTCGGTGGTTGTGGTTAAATAGTTGCCTACTTGCTAATAGTGCTTAATTTCCTAAAAAAATTGGCACCTAGAAATATGTGGCACCTTTCTCTTTGCACGATAATTGTGATAAATCTTGATTAGTTGAAAGGTTAGAAAGACTAACTTTGAACATTTTGTTGGGTGGGTTATTTTTTAGATTTAAATGCTGAATATAAAATAATATGTACCTTCACAATAATTATTATTTTTTTATTTTTTGTGCACGTTTCTTAGTTTTGGGTTCTAGCGACTACCAAACTAGGCTCAAACCGTATCATGATTGTAATTGTGACGGCCGGCGTAGTCCAGCGGTAAGGCTCTTGACTCGCATTCCGAAGGTCGCGGGATCGAATCCCGGCGTGACAAATAAATTTTATTTGATTAATTTGTATTATTTCACAATTTATTCATTTAAAATAATATATAGTATATTTGCGGCACGTTCCAGAGTTGAAGATACTTTCAATATCGCCCTGGTGTAAGACCACCGTTCAGAATTGAAATGTTGCTTGAAATTGCTTTAGCCGTGTTTTGATCGGTTACTGTGCTTTAATCGGTTGTCACGCCTGTTCTGGTATGATTGCAGTTAATTTTTTGAAATGCTCTTAAGAAATAAATTACTTATTGGATTTTATCAAAATCGAGCGATTTGACGAGCATTTGTCAGGTTTATGTTTCGACTAAATTTTACAATTCTGGAGTGGTCATCGTTATACCTACACTTGCATATTTGCTCACACCCTCAAATAGCACATTAGGCACTGCTAAAATCCAGCTACTTTCCGGGAGAAATCCTGAATTACAGCTGAGCACTGACCTTTTTGTCAATAGAATCAATGATAAATAAATAATAAGTGTAATATTGTAAAAGATCTATTGATGAATGAACTTTTTTATTATTATTATGTATTTTTCTGATAATAATTTTCCCTTTTCGAATCGATGTTACTATTACAAAAAAATTAAAGCTTTAATTGCTTTTTAAGTTAAACATATTATAAAGAAAACATAAACATTTATAAGGTAGAATCTATGTTTTAAAGATATATTTTAATTATTTAATTATCACGTAGACTAGTTTTCCACTGTGCGGCAGTGAGTTGGTTGGGATCTGTAACCTACCTCGGATCGGTAGCCTCCTCGTGTAGCCTATTACAGACCCGCTTAACATTGTAACCGTTCGAGAACCTTTCGCAACTCCAGATATTATATCTACACGTTCAACTTGAATTACCCCCGGCCTTTGCTCTATAGACCATACTCTATTCTCTAGTCTATGCTTCCCGAGGAAAAATCTTTGTTGTGTCCGAGAATAAATTGTTAAGGCTAGAATCATGAAAAAGATAGGTACCAAGGTATATTAAAAGTATTATTAATACATTAGTTATATTTTAAATGGTTGTACACACTGGAAATAAAATGTAAGTTCTCGTTGTGTGAAATTTTTTAATGAAATCATTTCATTTTTTCATGACTTCATTCTGCAGAAATCCTACAGTATAGATTCTACATAAAGACAATCGTTCTACGATAACGTTTAACGAAGTCAGGTTCGGTGTCTTAGCGGGGTTGAGAGATCCTGTCCAAGACACTACCTTATAACTTGTAGCGATAAATGCTTTTCGTTTTGTTACCGACATGAAAAATTGAAAAACCTTAAAATCATGATTTCTATTTTGGATCAATACTTCTAACAACTTGTTAATTTGGTGTATGGAAAATAGACTTTATTTAAATATCTCAAAATGTCAAATTGTTAGATTTTCTAGAATAAAAAATCCAGTGACATTTAATTACAACATTGATAACAATGCTCTTCAGACATTAATGCAAATTAAAGACTTGGGCATCACTTTTCAATCAAATCTTTCATTTGTTAACCACATAACAGAAATCTGTAATAAGGGCTTAAAAATGTTGGGGTTTATAACTAGGCTAACTAGAAACTTTAACAATATAAAGTGTATTAAAATGTTATATTTTGCTTATGTTAGAAGCCAACTTGAGTACAATTCTCCTGTCTGGAATCCTCATTATAATATGCACGTACAAGCTGTTGAAAGAATACAAAACAAATTCTTACGTTTTCTAAATTTTAAAATGGGTATTACAGCAAATATGTTAAACTACAACACAATTTTAAACGATATGAATATGCTTAAATTGTCAGACAGAAGAATTTTCACTGACTTGGTATTTTTATATAAAATTCTAAATGATTTAGTTGATAGTCCGGTATTACTTGAATTGATAAGCTTCCGAATTCCACTTCGTAATACTAGAAGTCAGGATTTATTTCAGTGCAGAAATTCTGGGACTAACTACCATATGTATTCCTCTTTGCCCAGAATACTAATGGAGGGAAACAATTATACCAAGTCAGTGGACATCTTCAATTTATCTTTGAATAAATATAAAATATTGTTATTGAGGCAGTTCAGTTATGTACAATAAAATGTTTTTTCTATGCTATATATGTAAAAGCCCCGAAAAAGGGCGTTTATTTATAAATAAATAAATAAATAAAAACGGCGACAAGTTTTCCTACGTAATTAATATTACAAGTTAACCTACATTATTTGGTATTTTTTAAAATTAATTTATGTTCCATAAGTTTGTGGGATTTGCAATCAATTATCATGAATTTTTTTAAGATTAGTTCCACACAACAGGCCCTGAGAAAATAATTTCCCTTAGGGCCTATGTCATCTTTGGGGATTCTGTATGGAGGGTATTTTTAGGGAAAGATTGAATGAACGAACTTTTGAATCCATACCTCTCACTGCGGTGCAAAGCGATGGGTCGAGAGAGTCCGGCTGGAGAGGTCAAAAGGTCTCCCTTAACCAGTCTTTTCCAATTCGGCCCGCCACGCAGTAAGTGCATAAAATATAATCCGTCACCAAGACCTGGACTAACCTCGTCCCGGGCACCTCTGTTAAGTCACCAAACGTAGCAAACCACTTGGGGTGATCTATGTCGGGAGTTATGTTTATCCAATAATTGTTCCTTTTTGAATTGAAAATACTTGTAATCAACATTTAATTTATGCACGTTAGATGTTGGGATTTCACTGGTAAGTACCTACTCTACCTACAACCATTTCCGAGTGCGACAAACAAATCACAAGAGTTTTGATTAAACACGACGACGACGCGTCGCTGTGATTTTATGCCGAATTTATCGCTTATGAAGGAACAACGCGATCACATTTCTCGCCATATAAATATCGCATATCTCCTTCTTAAGCACATGTTTCTTGCCAATAAACACAGGGTTTATATGTCCCTCCCCAGCGCGCCCCGCATCCCGTATGAATCCGTCTCCACTGTTTTTTTATGGCACCCTTCCTTGCATTTGACGTAATATTTTATTATACGCCAGAGTTATGTACCTACTACCTACCCCGAATTCATTTTACTTTATTCTACCGGCTTAGAGAAAACTGTTTGACAGATTTATTGGCTACCCGCTTTGTTGTAACGCTCAAGCATCATTCTATTGAGCAGCTTTTGTAAGCCCGCACATTCCGTGCCCTTCTCTGCTAAGTTTAGTTACCTTCCCACTTTGCCTGCTCTCCCGGTAGGGTCGTTCCGTTTACTGTCTCGTTTCTCGCTGGATCCAATCCACCCTTTATAAAACACGAAACATTTCAAATTACCTTACTTTGCTAACCAATTAATACAATACGGTTAACGTATTACATAAAATATGTAGGTAATGTAGTTTAATAAATTATTATTGCGAGAATGAGGCAATTTACTCCCATTAATTTATCAATTAAAATCAACAATAATTGATTAAAAGTGTATCTGCCGTCTGGCTGTAAACATCAGCTATAAATCGCGTCTGGCACATAATTCTAAAAAGAGACCATAGCCGTCATTTGTTGCAACACGAGGTCGAACTATAAACTGCTCATGCAAGTACCACCTATCAATAGCTGTGTTAATTATTTATTCTGTTCGCTGAATACCGACATTAAATAGATTAGAAACATAGGGACTCGTACAAGTTTCAATTATTGGGTTGAGTGTCTTGTTGAAACCTTTCTTTCCAGATAACTGAGTAAACTGAAAGTATTTTGCCTGTTGTACGCTGATGATGCGGTGCTGATTTCTAACAGTCTGGGAGGTCTAACATTATGGGTTCTGGGATGAACGAAGTATGTATGAAGAATGAGTTATGAATATAAGTAAGTCCAAAGTCATGGAGTTCGAAAGAGAGAGAGTACGAAAACATTGTGCAATATAGTTGAGAATGATGAATACTTGGAGCAGGTGGATGAGTTTGTGTCTGGTTGTTTGCGAGAGATGGGAGGGCTGATAGAGATTTTGAAAGAATGTTAAATGCAGGTAACTCCATTAATAGAGATCTGAATGCCGTTGGCTTTAACGAAAAACTGTTCAAAGAAACCAAGCTAGCTATCCGCAATGGAGTGCTGGTACCTTCCCTGATATATGGCAGTGAGGCATGGAACTGGCAGAAGTAGACTGAATGTTGTAGAAACGATAAACGAAGTTGAGGCGTACGTGTGTGATCCGTGTATGATCGCGTGAGAAATGTGGAGATCAAGAAAGGGACCCTCAGATGGTTTGGGAGATGTAGAGCAAATGAACGTCGAAAGCAGTGTAAGGAGAATATTCGACGCAAAAGTGAATGGTAGAAGATGTCGTGGTCGCCCGAGGAAGACATGACACGATCAAATGAATAAGATACAAGAGTCGGACCATGTCAATTCAGAATAAAAGAAGAGTATGTATGAGACGATGTATGAATGTGAATGAGGCAAAGAGTGTTCGCCAAGACCGCGTTGTGGGGAAACTGGGTGATAGTTAGTCAGTTATTTGCTCAAATGAATATTTATGTTATAGTTTGCATGTGTTTTAGATATGTTTAACATACTAGGCATCAGAGGGCCCATTTCTCCAAGCACACGCGAAATCTCTATGTGTTATGACCATTCCACCCTTCCACTAAGTCTCCCGAACGTTCCTCTGCTTATTTACAAGGATTCCATATTGCAACATTTTATTTGCATCGTTTTCCTACTTTATTGAGTCATCGTGCGAATCCAACGCGCGGAAAAAATCTGAAGCGGCAAGAATTTACGCTTAAATATATTTTTATTTCTAGAGATATGGGAGTTGGCTTTGAAATATTTGTAATTTTTTTCATATCTGGGCAACATATGAGAAAGATAAACTTTTCGATACCTACTTCATATATGTGTAATATTATTATATTTACGTAGGTTTGTGTTATTATAGGTAGATACGTAACATATACTCACAACAAATGTTTTAATAATAATAATTGTAATAGTAAGGTTTTATTCCAGGATGTGGGGAGGATAGTGCAATTTCACACGTCCCATATACATATACAGAAGAATAATAAAAACAAAAATAAATAATCAATTATTGAGTGAGCTCGGGCCCAGCGCTCACTCAAGAGTGGCACTTGATGCTGGAAGGCTGCAGTCACCACCGTGTTGTCTGAGGCCATTAGCCGCATCCTGGCTACAGTGATCCGGTGTCTCATCAGACCTACGAATTCGTGTAGTTTTAGTTTATTCTAAGAGGTAGGAATAAACTAGCTACTTCCAAAGCTAGAAAAATATTCATCAAACAGCGTGTTTCGATATTGTTATAGGTGTTTGGGAACCAGCCTTTTTCATGGACAGTTAAATTATAACGTGAAGTTGGTCAAAAATAATTTTTTAATTTATTATAAAATATGTTTCTATAAACATGTGTAAATATGGGGGTGTGATTTTAGGTTTTCACTGCCAAAAGTATTTTTGTTATTTATTTTTGGGGTGTTATGCCGTGTTGCGCTACGTCTTTTATTAGCCAACGTTTCGGATACAATGTCTTGACGATGGACACTGTAACGCTGTCCGAAACGTTGGCTAAAGAAGGAGGTAGCGCAACACGGCATAACACCCGAAAAATAAATAACAAAAATCTGTAAATATGAATCATTTGACTGTGACTAAGAGCCAAAAACTCACCCACCAAGTTTTAATAAAGGTTAGAGCTCTGTACTCGTACTTAACCATTGATTATTTTTAGTAATGTAAAAAATGTTGTGAAAGTAAAAACAATAGTTTAAGAAAAAAAAATATATAAATGTTATATAGTTAGGTTGGTATGTAAATTTGTGTAGGTTATTTTTTGCTAAAATTATCATAAACATGTTTACTTTGAATCATTTGGTACTAATTGCACAATTATTCTCAATGGGTAGGTATATCTTTATTATTTGATATTCACGTCTGTTTGTTCCATAATCCTCATATTAAAAATAATATTCTCGGTAGAGTATAACATGCTCGTTGTGCGCATAAATCATTTGACTGGAATAAATTATTTCATGTTATTATTTAATGGAGTGACAAGACCTCTCGTGATAGACTGAGATAGCTAGATTATTCTAAACTTGTATTTTGGTTTTATAATTTTTTGTTGCTCACGTATTTAAAACACATTAACATGAGTTGAATTGTGACTTAGTAGATAATAAAGTTGAAAAAACGATATAATTAAGCCAGGGGTTGATAAACTCAAAAATTATGTTTAATGAAAACGTGAAAACGACACATCATTTAGTGTTCCTGTAATAACAGACAGACAGACCAAAACTAAGTAGTTTTTTTATAAATATTTATTTATTTCATTTTAAATGCATATTTACACTAAACATAACCAATAATAAACACACATTATATTTTGTTAAGTAATGAGAACATTTTTTAATATTCAGTTTCAAAATATTTACATCAGGGGACAATTTAGTAACAGAATCATTTTTCCAAGCGGCATTACTAATGGTAGGTTAGTTCTGCGTCTCGGAACAACAAAATTTCTGTGCTTGCGTGCTGATGCGAAGTTGTCAGGAACATAAAACTTATTTTTTTGTATAATATCGGGAATACAGATATTACCATTCAGAAGATTATATGCTGTTGTCAGCAAAGCAGTTTTCCTTTTATCGGCGAGGCTTTTAATTATCGGACAGAATGGCTGATGGATAAAACCAGGGATAATATCCGAATTCTTTAACATATAAATATCTCAGAAACTTATTTTGTACTTTCTCTACCATTTTAGAGTAAGTTAAATCCAATCCAGTAAGTTAATTATGTGTGATTTGAATATCACCCAGTCAAAGGAAATTATATTATACTGTTGTTTATGAACCCGAAACAAAATGATCCGATTACAATAAGAAAATATTTTGCCATTTTTCCAACTCATATGTGAAGGGTTGGGAACCATTTAATGGGTAACCAACACCTCTTCCGTAGGTCACCCCTGTCGTTCGTTGTGTTTGGTGACTTAGCAGGGGTGCCCGGGTTCATAGGGTGAGGTGTGTTTAGGTCCTGATGGCGGATGCACCTGATTGCTTGGAGATTCTTTGATCTTTCTTTCTCCAGCTGGTCCCTCTCGTTCCATCATCCATCGACGATTCATACGTCTGTCTCTCTTGGACCCTTAGATTCCTACCCACCCTTCATAACTATTTCCTTCCCAGAGCTTTATGTCCTTCTTTTCCTTAAAAGAACGTGTGTCTATGTCTTAGGAACTACGTCACAGTTTTCTATGTCTTAAAAACTACGGCACAGTTTCCTGTATCTTAGGAACTACGTCACAGTTTCCTATGTCTTTGGAACTACGTCATAGTTTCCTATGTCTTAAGAACTACGTCACAGTTTCCTTTGTCTTAGGAACTACGTCACAGTTTCCTATGTCTTGGGAACTACGTCACAGTTTCCTAAGTCTTAGGGACTATGTCACAGTTTCCATGGCACCCACAAATATTAAATATGCCCATGTGGGGTTAAAGTTAAAAAATAGTGACTATTTGATTTTTAATAAGTTCATCAAATTATTTTTAAATGCTTTTGAAGAGCGAAACGAATACCGCTGAAATCCATAAAGAATCTAGAAAAAAATTGCAATTACCAAATAAATAAGATTGTACGTAGATAATGAACTTAATTGTACTTACACATTTTAATTTAATTTCATCTGACATTTACGAGTATGTTATGAAAAACATAGTTCTTTTGTTTACCAAGCATGACCATCAGTCTGATAAAATAAATAATGTTTTTTTGTCTTCATTAAATTAACGGCTGTATTCAAAAAGCACAACTCGAACCAAAATTAACAAATAATTCGGTTCACTCAAAATTTAGGGAATCTACTTTTTTCGCTTTTATTTTTCCTAGCAAAACGATTTAAATGCTAATATTTGCACCAGTGGTTGAGAAACCGCACAGGCGATCTGGGCAAATGATATAATGTACATATGTACCTACAAAAAATCAACTTTTTTTTTAAATAAGAAATATTTTCGCCTTCAACGCTAACTTTCTTCTAAGAATTCATATGTGAAAGCAATCTAAAAAGGCCGAAAAAATGTCTGTCTGCGGCACATATTCTTCCCTTACCTACTCATCTTTTTAGTGCTGGATGCATACCTACGCGTTCAGATTATTTACGTTATTTAAGGTGATTCAATAGTCCAGGAAAAATCGAAATCGGAATCCACGCCTCTTTCTGGGCGGGATTTAAAAATACTTGACAAGACTTGAGAAAAAGCTTTTGAAAAGGTTGGAAAACGTATTTGAGAGTTGTTTTTTACTGGTTGATTTCGTAAAGGACAGTAAAAAACATTAACCCCTTTCTTACGCATTGTTTATTGTAATAACAAGGAAATTTAAAATTGATTTCACAGAACCAAGCGCCGCAGAGTCTAGAGTCGTCTAATCCCTACCGCTGACGGGGCGGAACTGATACAAAATGAGTGTGACAAGTGCATAGTTCTTACGTCGATGGCATAAGGTTCACTTTAAAAATCCAAATTCATCGATTGCCGGCTGTCTTGATTGATATCAAAAATGAGAACGCGAAAATGCATATTTTATTTTGCAAAGTTCGGACATAAATATCTTTTTTGTTGTGATTATTTAAAAAAAAACTGAATTTGCCACATTATAAAACCATATCTATAAAGAGGTTTATAAGTAGGAGAATTAGCACTAGAAAGTATTTCTTTATAGACCTAAAACTTTATAAAAAAAAATTATCGATATTTTCGTCTATAATGCTTCTAAGCGATCAAATTTTCAAAACAAAAACACATGATTTTGTATGATTTTGCATTATTTCACATGGCTTCATCTTAAGGTAAAACAAACTGGGTCGACGTACGCTACGTAAGCGACACACTATGATATCTGTACTACTTTCAATCCATCCATTTTCTATGGAAATAGATGCTTCAGAATCACACTGGCTACAGGTTGAAATGCATGTGGCCAGTGTGATTCTGAGGCATCTATTTCCAAAGAAAATATATGAATATCGACCCAGTATGTTCTTAACTTTATTCGGTTCGCGCTCCACTCCTTAATTTTTAAAATTTGTTGGGCTAACGAAAGCCAAATTTTCACCTGCGGCGCAGTTATCGTCGATATAAAAAACATACCAGTATAAAGGTATCGACTTTTGTGTAAAGTGAGTTTATTTGTAGGTACTTTGTATTACATTTTACGTAAAAATAGATTGTTTTATCTAGTACTACTACAGATTCGAGCTTTCCTTTTCAAATAGAACATTTTATTTATCCGTAGATAGGCTAGAGGTACCCACACAAATACCAGTTAACGTCATGTCCCATCCCTATTCGATAGCTGCTCCATACAAAAAGTGTCCATAACTCCTCAAACAACAGAATGATATATTTGACAGGCGGCATTATGAATTGTTACAAATACATGTTACAATTCCTCCATAGGTTAGTAAGTTCCTACTTATTTTTTCCGGTTTGTTTCCGAATTAACATAAATAAGACATTTTACTAAAGGCGGCCTTCGCTGTGACAGGTGAGTCCTTTGTAGCTACTCATGGACTGTTTTTTATTCATTTAGATTTCTGTGCTTTTTGGTGACTATCATATTTGTATAAAATATCTATTATGAACTTTCTTCGGAGTGATCGCTGTATTAAAAATGTACCTACTTCACTGAACTATGTTCGTTACGTGTAGGTATTGATGTTATCGATGTACAATATTAACGGACCGGTAAACAGAAGTAAATATACCGAAAAGGATTTCGAAGAGTTGATCTTTTTTACAGTTCCTTAACAAATCTACTAATTTTTCGAAGAAATGTTATTCGGTTGTCACTTCGTGACGGCATTATATATTTTATTAGAGGGCGACAATTTACTTCTGATGAAGTGAACATTTTTTTTACGAAACGTGTAGATTGTGTGCATAAAAATAGAGTTATGATAACTAAGTTTTTTGTTTTTTTAATAAAATTTAAAAAAAGGACGTTAACTAAGTTATTTGTCTTTTTAATGAAATAGAAATAAAGTGATGTTAACCAGTTATTTGTATCTTTAATAAAATAAAAGTAAAGCGATGACAACTACGTTATTTTGATTTTTAATAAAATAAAATTATGTTTACTAAGTTTATTTGTCTTTTTAATATAATAAAAATAAAATAATGTTTACTAAGTTATTTGTCTTTTTAATATAATAAAAATAAAATGATGTTTACTAAGTTATTTGTCTTTTTGATATAATAAAAATCTACTAACTTATTCACGGCATGACCCTTTAACCCCTCAGGCGTCAAGCATACTCTGTCAGATGGTCAGATTATTTCGACTTTGCAATGAAATTCAAATAAATGGAATATTTCCGAACGTATCCGAAAACTAAAATCTGAATACGGTTCTAAACTTTATTATTAGAAATTATCGTAAAATTTATTAAATATAAAAAAAAATGTTTTTTAAGGTTCTTAAAATTTTTAAAACGGCTCACTATACTTTTTCTAACAAAAATATTTTTTTGAACTAATGATAACATGATAATTTAAAAAATAAAAACACATACATATTTAATTAGACAAATATGTTTTAAATATTTGTATTACTTCATTTATTCGTAGTTTCATATAAAAATAATTAATGCAAAATTCACAAAATTTCAGGATTTTTTTCAGATTGCGGTCCGGTTTCACAGAGGTGTACATTTTAATTTTTTGCGGTTACCCTTTAGATTTAAATATAAAGCATGGTTTTTTCACTTTCTAATTTCGTTTAGATCATATTTCGCACCATGGCAATACGAAAGACAACGACTTCTGCGAGACCTATATGATCTGTTCCTAAAGCAATAAAAATAGCCTGAGGGGTTAAACACCATTAAGGCAATTTTACACCATGATAGTTTAAATTGTTTGTAGTTCCATCAAGCTACAAATTAAATATATATTATGCAAGGATTGAGCTGCTCGATCGATTCCGCGAAAACGCTTATTTAAAATTCCGGTAAGGATTTAAAATTTCGCAAATTATTGGCATTCCTTTTAGATAGTGACTTTTAAAACTTCACAAAAATAGACATAAATTTGGTACCTATACAAAAAGTTTGCTGCATGGTGGATTATTAATATTTGAAAAGTTTATATTAGTTACCTGTTCGCAATTTAATGGAGACATTCGAAGTTCCTGCGTTTTAAAGATCGCACTGAACTAGTGCATATTGTCCCTATAGATCAGTGTTCCGCAAAGTGTGTGCCGCGGCACATGGTGTACCGTGGTCGTTAGCTGGTGTGCCTCCCCGCAATGCTACATTGTAACAAAATAACATTGCGACGCTGCACCAGCTTAGGCGATCCGACCATCGGATCGGTTGTAAAATAGGCCAGGCGGACATATTCGCTCATTTAAATGAGCGCAACCAAAAAAGGCGAGAATTCTAATACTTTTTTTTTTTTTTTTATTAAGTTAAAAGAAATATAATATTTCGCTTTCTTAACTTAAATACAGAGCATATTATGTAGTAGTTTTTAATTTTGTTCCAAAATCTTAAGTTTAAATAGTTTTTTTTAAAGGTTTTTATATTCTCTTCCGTTTTTAGATTATCTGGAAGGAGATTATAAATGTGAACTCCCTTACTTTAACGTCATCGGATAAGATTGAAAGCTAAGTTGGTGTTATGGATCAGCCACGCCCAATGGTATATAGTAACGAAATGTTCCCAAATGTCATGGCTGCCGATTCAATAAAAAGAGTGCAAGCTTTGATAGCGAAACACAGGATAGTGAAACACAGAAAAAATGAACTCGTATTTTCCTAAGTGTGTCCTGCAACCTATGGACTGGGTTCGAAATCCATTCTCAGATAGCATTTCCCTTGGACACTTACCAAACGAGCAGGAAGAAGTCTGAAGTCAAAAGCTGATCAGACATTAAAAGTAAAACTTTCCGAAATAGAGCTAGTACATTTTTGGCTATACATGAAAAATGAGTATCCACTGATTTCAGAGCGTGGTATTGCAAATATCTTACCATTCACCACGACCTATTTTTGCGAATTGGGGTTTTCAACTCCCACTACGATATTAAAAACGAACCCCTGAGGACGATCGTCGAAGAGATGAGAGAAGCATTATCAATGCTCCAAATTTTGATCGCCTGTGCTCAGTTAAGCAGGCTCACATTTCTCATTAAACATGTTTTCATATTATATTAATGTTAATGATAAATATTAAGTAAACATTGGTTTTTTCTTTGGTGTACCTCTAATTTTTTTTTGTTTTGGTAGGTGTACCTTGATCACAAAAAGATTGCGGAACACTGCTATAGATAATTTGACTACAACACTTTTCGTTCCATTGTATATCAATAATTTAAAAGCATCCAGTCGATAACTAAGAGTTACAACATTGTATCTCCATACATATCTAATATCCCATATTGGGAAAACTAAAAATGATTGCCTGCAAACAAAAATCAAAATAATAGTTGATGTTTCTGATGTTATACAATATGATAATACAATATTTGGCACAGATTTTTGTGCAATATAAAAATAAATTATATTTTTAAAGATCTGTACTCATAAAAATATTGTCAGGAGGATTTACAATATATTTTAATATGTTTGTAGCTTTAGGACGGTAGGTTAAGGAGATGCAATATTTTAACCAAAAAAAAACATAGGCTGTCTTTAGTGCATACTTAACTCATTTTCGATCGAAATTGGAGAAACAATATTTTATCTCTAAGTCATCGAAGTAATTTTTTTAAGGAGACAAACATTCCCGCTCACGAACAACCTGACAATATTTGAAAACCTCCTGCTACCACCTCAACAAGCGGGAAATGTTGCTAATGTAGTGATGGAAGATCTCCTAAAATAAATTTAAAAAAAAGTAATGCCCATACATCTCTTCTTCTAAATCCGATATTTACTTCTTCTTATAAAATACTGTAGTTTTTAATCGAAGTTGAACTGTTTCCATAAGAAAAGTAAGAAGACTTAATTGTTAAGTACTCACACAGAGGCAAAAGAACCGGTTCTTACTATTTGTAATCGGATAGGTGTAAGTGTGGGTACCGATCACTGAAAAATAACAACAAAAGGTCACTTTCACTATCACTTCCACATCAACACAATAGTTTGTTTCCATCCCAATTCGCAGAATTCCGCAATTCCACAATCCCGAGCAATAATATCTCCCGCTGATGTAAGAAGATACCGTCAGTTGGTTGGTTGGCTGGTGTGTGAGGAACGGTGAGGCATGTCTATAAATTTCCCTTAATTCTGCTTTGTTACGTTATTTATTGCTGTCACGCATCTTCCCCTGTAATTTGAATTATTTTACGCTGATGATTCCCAACTTTTCTCAAACGGAATGTTTCCATTCTTGTCCGCGATGATAAGAATTTCTTCATAAATAAATCTCGACCCCCTTTTTATTGTGATAAGTTCATAAGTTTTATGGGAGAAGCAATTTGATGGAATCAATGGCCGCTCAAGTATAACTAATAGGCGAATAACAAAAATACGCTACTTGTGATAAGCTGAATATGTTTATTTATGTATTTATTATTGAGCTGTTAATGTAATTCGGACTACGGAACCATTGCCAGGTCGTAATAAGTGTTAATTTCAATAAATAAATTATCAATATACATATTATATCTTTATAACGTGTTGCACTTTGTTTTATTTTTATATATGATACGTGAGACTTATATATCATATCCTATTTATACTTGTAACTTATACTGCTTACTACTAAGTACAAGGAAGTTTCTTAGATATGTTCACTAAAAATTGAGACAACCTGTAAGGGGCCATCCATAAATTACGTCACACTTTAAAGGGGGGGGGGGGGGGAGTAGAGAAGTGTGACATTGTGTAACTCTCATGTAAATCTCACACAATGTAAAAATCTAAATGATTAAAACGCAAAAATTTTTAGAAGTAAAATTGCAAAATATGTGACATCACACTAGGGGGGAGGGGGTCTCACAAATGTGACGATGTGTGACAGGGGTCAAAAAAAACATGAAATTCGTGCGACGTAATTTATTGGTGGCCCCTAATTGATATCTGCTATTATACTGTAATGTCAATTCTAAAACTACCACTACTTACTACCCGGAGAACTATTAATGAAATTATTGTACTTTTTAAATTATTGAACAACTTGCACTCAAGTCAATTTTTATAAATATCCGTGTCCCTGCTATATTCACTCAACTCCACCATCTTTTCTACTGTTACAACCAAACATTGCGATCTTTAGAGCACTGGCGTCGGGTGGGTTTGCTCTCCTTGTTCTATCGGTATTTCAATGGAAGTCGATGTCATTGATCCCTTCGGCACCGGTGCGTAGTCGGGAAAAACGCCAAACGCGTGCCCAACATATGTACACGGTTGACATTAGTCACATGAGAACGGGTCGCTTCTTCGACTCGTTCTTGTGTTCAACAGCTCGACTGTGAAACGATTTGAGGCCTCCGTGTTTTCTCCTTCCTGCAACATGGATCTCTTCAAGACCAATGTACATTCCTTCCTCTCCTCAAAACGACGATATGCTGAAATAGGCCAACCCAAATGATCTTTTATCTTCTATAGCTGGTCTAACACTGTTTGTAAATGCAATACATATGTATATAAATATCTGCAAAGGGCGTTTAATAAATAAATAAATAAAGACATTTATAAAGATTAGATATATTAACCTCTCCACGAGTATGGACGAAACGGTTCGTCGAAGCGAAAAAATGTCCAGAAGAGTATAGACGAATCGTTTCGTCAGCGGTTTTTATTCAGATACCGTCATATTTAATGAAAATATTTGACTTGTAGTGGCTTCTATTGACACCTGCGCGTAGTTTGTTGATGTTTTGGAAGACATACTTACAATACCAACTTAACAGTTTTAGTTTAAACATTATTTTTGCGTCATTTAGCGGTCGTCAAAGGAAGGAAGCAGTTTTTTTGTATGGACATGTTTTTTTTTCGATGTTGGTTTATTTTCGTGGTTTGATGTCGACGACGTTTTAATTCAAAATATAATATTATTTTTAGTTAATCTACGATAATTTATAAAAAAAAAATTTAAAAATGAACAAAAAAAACTCACTCCTCACGTACAGTTTTGTTCGCCAAAACTCACTCGCGGAGAGGTTAAATCACCTAAATCATTCAAATTTATACATTAATATAAGTTTGAATGATTTATAAATTATAGTTGCTTTACATAGTATTATATACTTTTATTTTGACAGTAGTCTACTTAAAAACAACATTAATCATTAATAATTTTCGTCTTTCAAAAGAAGGTTCGCTGTACCTACCCTTTCCTTTATTTACATTACCCTCTGCGTATAAAGCCTAAGCAAATTTCCCAATACGGACTCAAAGCACGTGTTACATTTACAGTATGACAACAAAGTCTACCCCTCGCTAACGTAGCTACCCTCCGCCCTACCCCATGTAACACTGTCTACCACTCGGTTGTTGGATACACTGGATACTGGGAAAAAACCTTCCTTCATTCGCACATACTGATACGATTTTAATCACTACACTGTCTTGGCTAAAAAACTTAGTCTCTAACCTCTAGGACATGTCTGGACGTGGATGTATTCACAAATGGTTGTATTGGAGACGTTGCTGAAGTATGATTATTAAAAACTACGAATGCTACATGTAATTTAACATTAATTAGGTATTTTGAATATATCTTTTTGATTTTCACTATTGTTTTATTGATTGAATGAATATATGAATGACGTGTAATTTTGGAAGTGAAAATTAACCCATTTTCTGACAACCGATCGAGTTGAAACTCGGCAGATAGACTCATTATCGATGACAATGCATTCTATTAACTTGGTGGCTACCACGCACACACAAGCGGACATGTACGCATTTTTTTTAAATTCAAAGAACTTAAAGTAGTAGTAACCTCAGTCAAACTTCTCTTCTCCTCTTCAGTCAAAGCAAAAAAAAAGGTTTCATTGACATTTGAATATAGATGTATTATAGTAAAAAACATTGTTGTTTCCGGGTTATTTTTTTATATCATAATACAATATTGCCATTGGCCTGAGAAAATGATTTCTAAAGTTCACCTAATCGGTAATTTTGTGAGGCAATTTACTACCTAGGTGCTAAAACTGCAAAACATAGCTAAAGCAGTTTTACCAATGCGTCGTATTTAATCTTTTTATCTTAATTGTATTATAAGTATAAGTATAATATTGTAGTATAAGTATAAATAAGACGGCCGGCGTAGTCCAGCGGTAAGTCTCTTGACTCGCATTCCGAAGGTCCCGGGAAGATACTCTCAGTATCGCCCTGGTGTAAGACCAGAAATTCAGAATTGAAACGTTGCTTGAAATGGCTTTAGCCGTGTTTGGTGACCAGATCTGAATAGCCAGGTACTTCCCACCTTCTTATTCCTATCTCCTTCCCCTCCCTACTACCTTCAGCCTCACAACATACCCCAATTGGGGATGCCATAGTCTCGCTGGCTCCAGATGGGAGCAGTTGGGACTCTTGTGCGGTATTCATATTAATAAAAAGTATTATTTTACGTTCTAACACCGTTTACGTAAAGAAAAAATTTAAGAAAACGATTTTTTTTTAATTTTACACTCGTTTTATATATTCGATGGCCTCCGTGGTAGAAGGACAAGGCTCCGTGGTAGAAGGACAAGGCTCCGTGGTAGAAGGACAAGGCTTTCGACTTGAAATCCGGAGATCAAGGGTTCAAATCCCGGCTAATCATTAATTTAAAATGGCACGTTCCAGAGACGAAGATACTCTCAGTATCGGCCTGGTGTAAGATCACCATTCACAAATAAAACTTTGCTTAAAATGGCTTGTTTGGTTTGAACTTCCCCACCTTCACAAAAAAAAGGCTTTCTGCGAATTTAATACAAATAGCTAAAATAATTTTCCTTTTAGAATAGAGTTGTCTCACTCAAGGTATGGCCCTGTATATATGAACGTATCTTGCAACGCACCTGCAACGCGCAAAAAACGCGTCGTTAAATTAATGGCATTTTCATCTCTTTTATTCATCCCTTCGGCACCGATGCATAGTCGGGAAACACGCCAAACGCGCGCCCAACATATGTACACGGTTGAAATTTGTCACATGAGAACGGGTTGCTTCTACAACTAGTTCCTGAATTCAACAGCTCGGCTGTGGAACAATTTGCCTGTTCACTCCTTCCTCTCCTCAAAACGACTCTTCACACAGGATCTTCAAAGATGGCACAGGCTCTGGGGGAAATTATTTTCCTCATGGCCTCCAGATAAAAATACGCGCTAAGCTAAGTTTTGAACGCGCGATTGTAAGCCAAAGATCTTCCTGTTCTGCCACGGAGATGTCACATTTCTTGTCATTGCCCTTAATACTCTCAATAATATTGACCTACTTTGCTTAAAACAATTTTTTTGTCAATATATCAGAATATTGCACTTCAACGACGTAGAAGTATCGTAACCTAACCTTAACGAAACCTAACCTTAACGAAACCTAACCGAATCCCCGAAATAACGGAACCTAAAGCATTCATTATAGTTTTCGTCACAATGGCTTGAAACAGCTCATATTCACCGTATTATGCGGGGTATTAAGGGACTTACTTGATTTACTTTAACCAGTGATTTCTGTCATTTTTTGAAAGGGGTGAGTTTTAGTAATGTAGGTGAATCAGTAATGCAATTGATAATTTTGAAGAAGAGAATTAGATTATTTTTTTTCCGACGCGTCTAATTTACTCCAAATAATGTCAGGAATCTCTGTTTAAGTAAGTCAAGTACGTCCCCTAACACCATGTACATTATCTTGACCCTTATCGGTCATATTAGCTACCAAAATCTACGACATCAAAAGATGTCACTCCAACTTGCAAGACTCACAACAGTTTCAGCGTCGGTCTTCGGGCGCCCCTCGAGCTCGGGAGGCAGAGGGAGAAGGGTGGATAGTCAAAAAGACACAACAGCCGGGCGGGGGTGGGCGAGGGCGGGCGGAAGGAGCTGAATGAGGGGGTAGAAGGGGGGGTGGTGGGTGCTATAAAGGTGCGTAATGGTAGTCCAGTCGAAGCAGTCAGTGGCGCAATGCCGCATCGATTAGAGGCGGCTGCCGGCTGCAGCTAAGGAAGAATGCGCCGCCACAGCCCGGATCAATCTGACGGAATTGGTATTCAAATCTCGCGGCTGGTGGCTTGAGACAAGGACTTATTCGGAACAAATAATACGATACTATCAAACAAACCTTTGGAGATTTTAAGGCTCTTGGGTAATCGTGGGTATTTTTTTTTATTATAGGGTGTATTCTTTCTTTTGAATCTTAATTGTAAAAAGCTTTGAATGGAATAACAAATCTTTTTGTACTGTTCATACTTTTGTAGCTATTTTCGCTAAATTAAATATATATTTCAACTAGAATGATTTTTCGCACAGAAATGTAATTTCGTGAAGAAAATTGATACTTTCTTGTATTCTGATTAGTAACCAACTTTAAGATGAAGTTATACGTGAAATCCTATTTAGATTCATCTTTACGACGAATCGGTTTACAGTATCAACATAAAAAAATATGCTACGGATAAATTGAAGCTTCTACTAGCTTAATAAAATTATTATTTACATAACAAAAAATATAGGCGTAAATCACAAAAAAAATATTTTTTCATGACTTAACTATGTAGCAATATAAGAAACAATTTTTTTTAAATACCCCTTAATGGCTAAGACTATTTTTTAAGTTTTGTATGTTCTAACTTTTTTTCATTCTTATAAAATTATGCACAAAATAAATTTAAAAAAAAAAACATTTTTTCGCTTACTTGGCAATACGACGCGAGATTTTAAATTTTTTAGGCATGAGAATCGAAATATTTCTAGCGTTTATATTCCTCTTAGGGGGTATTTCACCATCCTCCCCATAGCTTATCCATACACATAACGAATATTAATAAATAAATACTTGCAACTGGTTAAAAAATTAACTAACTTATTGAAAATGTAGCCATTATTCATAGGTTCAAGTGCCGAATATTAAACCAAGACTTTTTAAATAAATAAATCCTGTATGATTAATCTAAAATGTACGTTATCGTACGAATAATCTATGAGGAGGATGGTGAAATACCCCCTTAATCAGGTAGTCGCTTTATTTAAACCTCGGTCGCAAGTGAAAGCATTATATTATTAATCTCACATTGAATTGTTTCTTTATAGGTTACTGCTTTTCTTCATAGATTTAGTTAATTCTATCTGTATGAAAAATGAAATAATTATTAAGTTATCAACTATTTAGGTTGGGTTAAGAGCATTACAGAAAAGTAATCACTTCTCTGAATAACACAGTATTGTTACTTTTGGCAAAAATGTATAATTTATAGATAAAATTACCTAGCCATTCGTGTGCAACACATCTGCTGATGTACCTACACACAAACCTCCCTTCTGTGAACTATCAACGACAAACAGGGTGGTCTTTGGTTCGATTTGCAAAAAATTGTTTTTGGATTCTTTATTTTATTCGTATAATTATTATAACGAATGCAGGAACCTGGGTCATAATTTTCCGTAAAAATAACCGCCTCGCATTCCTCATACATATTGAGGCAGTGGGTACTGGGTACGTGAGTACCTACCTGCCGTCTGTTCAATTTATAAATGCCTACGTAAGGGTAAATAATACAGCACCGGCACTCACACATTCGCACACTCGCAGCCAATTTGCATACAATATATCCTTGTATGAATATTAATCAATAAATAAATCCACTCGTTTGACACCTTGACAATGAGCTTTGATATGAGTCGGATAATTTGACGAAGTTAATTATGAGAACGCCTCCACTTTCTTAGCGAAACACTCGATTAACTATGCGAGTTTCAATAATTGTGCGCGTACATTCATTTGATTTATGGCCTGAATTCAAAATCATTTTTCAAACAGGTGCAGGTTATTGCGTGGTGCGGCCTGTTTACTGATGTCATTATGATAAGTCTCGAGTAGGTACCCAGCAATTACGTTAATTTCTGCTTAATTTATATTTCAATATATATTTCGTGGTTTATATATAAATATCTAGAGTGTTAGTAGAAACCCGACATATTTAACATTACATCACGAACCTAAATATTTCGACTATCGATTAATCAAACTAACAATTTCCAGATTCATGGGGTAGAGTTTGAGGAGTGTGGGCCCCCTTAAGGGTTACCTACTAAATTTTAATAAAACAAACAGCTCTCACATCTGAAAGGTCACGATAGCCTCAGAGATTACACCGTAAGGGTGGCCTATACATCTATCCGTGAAACCGTGATCCTAATTCATACTCGTATTATTTCACCCCCATCCTTTTCGGTCGGTAATAAATTAAAACACCCTTAAAACACAAAACATTTCGCGTCACACGCTCCCGAGATAACGTGCCCCCACCCACCCACGCCGGCACTTCACTCCCACCCCCTCCCCTTCCACACCCTCAGCCTCCCCCCACATACACAAATAAGGGTAGAGCGGTGTTCCTTGGAAAAAATCATAAAATACTTCTGGCTTGATTATGATTTGCCAATGTTCCCTGACAGTAACGTCTCGCAGTGGAAGCAGACGGAGCCTTCCGATGCTGCGTTATCTTTTATGCTAAATGTAATCGATGTCTTCCGGGCTACGTTTCAGGTTTAAGATAAAAAATATATTACCAACGTGAGATACAACACGAACATTCGAAGTTAGTTTGCTATAAATTATCAAAATTTAAAATTAAACCACGCTTACGCCTGGGTTTGGATTAATTTACGTCAAACAAATTCACATGAATAATCAATCAAGTATAAAAAAATTGTCAACATTTTTCATTAATATCAGAACTAGAGAGTGTGGTGTGCTAAGGAATTGAGACTTGCACGAGTATAATTGATTCTGTGACTATACAGTGTACAAATCGATAATTAGAGTAGTTTTGTCTTTGGGTGTATCAGAAAAGTAATCTTCAGACATCTCCCATAGAGCGGCGGGAGCAGCAGCCATTACACAATACATTGCGAGCATTAAAGCGTATAGATAATGTGGCGGCCGCATTATAAATATCGCTGGAGGAGCGAGCATTCCACTAATCCCCAAGTTATCATAAATTGTCACTTTATGACATCCGAAATGAGAGCGGCTCCGCAGGGGTGGCGGCGGGGAGGAGGAGGGTTGTAGCGGCCGGGGTGAGGGAAAGGAAAGGGGAGGGGTATGAGGGGTGCAGGGTTACTCCCAGCGCTAAAGGCCAGTGTTTTCTTTATTATATTTTAATCTGAAGAGACTCGGATCGCATGTATTACAATGCGGAAAATCCATCAAAAAATTGGGTTGACTACATCTTTAATTCGATTAATTATAATATATATTAAATTTATCATTATAACATTGGTTTCATCTTGTAACAAAATAAATGATAAATCTCGTGTAAAAAAGCTCTGATTTGCAAAAACATTTAAATCTGTTAATAAATGTAATGAAAAATTAAGATTGAGCGATACCAATTTGTTTATAACTACGTCTTTACTTAGAAAAGAATTTTAACTGTTTGATAAGTAATTGAGTAATGATGAGTACGAACTTGATTAATTTTGTTTGTATGTTTGCACAATTCATTTATTACTACTTTTAATGAAGTCGTTAATTTTTCACGGAATCGGGATTAACAGGTTACCTATGCATTTGTACATCCGATTATGTAATATAAATAATTTCGCATTTTGTAATGATAAATAGATCGGGTTATAGATTGAGGGCAGAAAAGCCATTAATTTGCGGATTTCGATGATATCATCCGTGAGGACAAAACCAGGGAAGTTCTGTACTATCAAAGCAAAACTCCTGATCATTTTGTTAAAATTAACTTTATAATTCTTGAAGGGTAGCGTCGCTTACGGTCACTTCCATATTTTATAGTGTGGGCATCCTGGCAAAAAGCGTTAAATCTGAAATTTGAGATTTTGACTTAAAAATTAGTTTTATGACGTTATTTACGCTCTATAAACTGGCAGAACACACAAAGTCGTTTACAATTTAAACTTTATATAAGTTAAAATATAAATTTAAAGTTAAGTGGAAAACGAATATTTTTTTATTGGCACAAACGTTGAATTGATTTGCCTTAAATTATATCTACAAATGTTCATTTGCACTTCTATTTGCCCTTATCATTTCTGGAAGAAAACTTTAACTAGGTATAGGTACTTTTAATAGTTTTTGGCTGTAGGCGTTTCGCGTGTCTATCCTTCTCTAAACGTCACATAACTTTTTTAAATATGTTTTTTTTTTTGTTTGACAGTTCGAGTGGAATATTGTTTATTAAATCAAATGTAATGCAAATAGGTAGTGTGTTGAAAAGAACGTAAAGCAGTCCATTTGAAATGAATAAAAATGGATAAAAACGTCAAGTAATTTAATTTTTTTTGCCAGAAAAAAAGTCTTTCCAAATAAATTAAATGCTACCGTTTTGGATAAAAACCGGCAAATAGTTATTAAAAATCAAACAGATACAAATCTAAAAGATTATGTATGAAAAATATTTACACAACATGACGTCATATTTTTATATTTACACAAACTGCAATTTATTTAATTTTAATTTTAGCTTTATGAGTAAAACCTCAAATTGTAATATTTAATTAAATGAAAAAAAGCCCTGGGTTCGTGTCCCAGAGGTGCCAATATATTTTTCTGATTTTTCTGTTTCCAGATTTTCGATGGAGTTTCGCTTATATTGTCTTCATTTAATTAAATATTGCAATTTATTTTGTAAATTTAATAATACACATCGACAAATTTACTAATCACATCTCTACCTACCGTATTAATGCATCTTAGAAATTAAATGTATGATTCATAGTAATTTTATAAACCATCATAACCTATCGACCACCACAACACGGGCACGTGCCTAGCATGGTGGTCGAAAAATCCTAAAATTCATGTAACAAACAATGCAATGAATAAAGAAAACTTTAAAAAAACATTGTTTAATTATTTTAAAAAAACCTTTTTTTTCTTTTCATTATTGGTACCAACTTATAAATAATGGTACCGTCTTACAAAAGTGGTTATTCTTATTATGTTGTTCACAGATTTTATAACTTTTATTGTTTCATTGGCAATAACGTTTATTTCCTGTAATATGTAGACATCTTCACACTTAAAATATATTTTACTTAATATTTATCCACCATTAAACATTTTCAATGTGCCTCTTTAAGTTAAGTTATTTACATATACTATATAAATATATTTTTTCTTTGTTGCAATATAGTAATATTTAAATATTGTAGTATTTGTTATCTGCACAACTATATATGTCTTTCTCAACTTCTGTTCTCTATTTCTTGCTGTTTTACAAGCTCACTAGAACTGTATTTTTCATCTTGTAGTTATACATGATACTATATTATATTATGTAAAAGCTCAAAGGCGTTAATATTATAAATTTATAAAAATGGAATTTGTAAATAACGTAAATGCTTGTTGTCTCAAAACAGCGATTTTAGAATTAACGTTTTTTGCCCGTGTAGCCACGATAGTTAGTTGCGCATTCGTCACGTGTCCCAGTATTACCTACACACAAACCATTTCATGATTTACCTAAAATCAGTAGATAGATTGTCCACAATTGATCATTTTATTAATATGTGTTACATTTAATTTGTATATATGACCTCCTCGTTATTTATAGGTTCAGTAAAAAGAATTGAACGAACGTGGTATTTCATCGTATAAAAACAAAGCGTTTAATTATTTAATTATCAAAAAATTGATATCGGAGGTGCAAACAATCCAAAATAGAGCCGTACGTAATATTTTTGGCTTGCCTTGGGATACACATGTTAAAGATATTTACTGTCACGCACTTGCATTACCATTTAAGATTGAACCTAGCTTTGAGATAACAAACACCATCTTAAATATTATTCAGTGCAACACCCACACAAATATAAAACTGAACTATAACAACGACGTTCACCAATATAATACACACAACAAACTACATATATCAAAAATACACTCAACAAAGTTCGGACTGAAATCATTAGAATACATTGCGTACGTACACTAACTATAACAAATTGCCTGAAGAATTTAGACAGGTATATATATGCCTCTAACAAATCTCGAAACGATATATTGAAATCCTATTTTTTCAAATGTTATTTGGAAAACGAGTCATAAGTAGGTACAAACTCTGTTCATGGGCGCAGTTTATATCTTTTTAAAAAAATTTTTATCATGTATTTTTTTATGTAAACATCTTGTATTAGGTCTGTGTATTTTTGAGCATGTACCTTTTATTGTATTTTTCCTGATTTGTTTTTTATGCATTTCTATAGTCCATCATGGAGGATACTTTATTTTAACTTTGTGACACCAACAGTACATAATCTTAGTACTAAAATGAGTGGTTATAATATTATTCATAAAATCTTATAAGACATGTTTCTGTGAAATATTTGTAAAGTGATTCTTCATATGTTTGTGTCTGTATGTTGCTTCTGTAAAATGTTTTTGTAAAATTTTTCTTCATTTATTGTGTCTGCATATTGGGTTGGTTTGGGTTTATCTTTTCAAATGTACCAATTAGCGATCCCTTAATCCCTTTTGATAACTCATGGGAATGCAACTTCGTTGTATGTTTTATTTTTAAAAAAAAATTTAAAAAAAATTATTTTACTTATGTGGATACTTAGTTTAAGGCCACACTTTGTTGGACAGAGCGCGCTAATATTTTAAGTGATGAAATCGCAGCGAAAATGGCGATAAAGCATAATAAAACATGACTGGTTTGAAATAGAGCAAAAATCTCATGGAACGTATCTTAAGTAACATTTAAAGAAACATTGTGAATTTTTTCACAAATATAACTTGTAAAATAATAGAAATGAACTTGTTTTAAATAATTTTCTGAGCATACTTTGCGATTTTTTTCTATCGAGGGAATTTCAAATAATTTGCGTTTCAGCGTGGAACGTATCTAGATATTATCTTCAAAAATAACATTTATATTTTTAAGAGCTTAAAAACTTCAAATGTTTAAGGGAGATATGTAAGAAATCGGTCGAAATTCGGATAGTGGACCCTTAAATAGTTTGTTACATTATTTAACTAAAAAATATACCTGTTGACAAAGTACTGTTAGAGGAAAAACCTACCCTTTTACTTAATAATGAAAATACTACGCCTAGAGGTATCAACTTGACAAAATAAACTTAGAATAATATTGTACCTAGCCAGAAAAGTGTTAAAAATAAAGTTTTAATCTCGGTGCACCGCCGAGTGCACACCTTTATCCCGGAGATTTTCCTTCCATTTTCCTGTTCAAACTTTGCTCATAAGAATTGACAAAAGTCGGAAAAGCATAACAAAGAAGGCTCAGCTGCGCTTGTTTTTGAAGGCATTTCAATTAGAAAGCACCCCCTCCCTCCGCCCCCGCCGCCCCTGGTGGGTCCCACACTTATTCGTATTCAATCAATTTTTGATGGAAAAAATAATGACGCGTCAGGGTGGGGGTGGGGGTACGTACGCGGCTTAGAGAGACGCCATTGGAAACAATTACTTTTTTCTCGCGCAGAAATGATGGATTAACAACACCTGTCTTAAACGCGGGAAGCTGAGGGCGCCAGGAGAGGAGAACTCTTCCTCTGTTCGCGTGCGCGTTGCGCCTGCATTCTTGCTTTTGTAATGCTTCCTAGGAAAATATATTTTATTGAAAATAACCAGTTGCTAGATTGATTCTACGGTATTCTGCGTTTAAGTGTGTCTGCGCACGTTACTTCGTAAGAACAATTGTTTTTAAATAATTATACATTAATAATGACGATTTAAGAACGGAAATACGATGACAATAGATTGTTACAATGGGTGATAGATATTTTTATTTTTACAAAATGGACTCAAAATGTATTCCATGCTATTATTAAGGAAGGTAAAAAATTAGTACAGGTTCTAGCCATTCTATTTTGATACCTTTTCGTAAATTTTATTAAGCATCAGCGATTGGAGTTAGTTGTGAGGCTGAAGGTAAGTGGGAAGGGGAATGACAAGGGGAAAAGATGGGTGGGGAAGTAGCTGGCTATTCAGATCCACTCGCCAAACACGGCCAAAGTCATTTTAAGCAACTTTTCGATTCTGAATACTGTAATTATTTTTCCCGGTAGATTTCAATACTATTTTTCGTTTTTTTTTTTCTAATAATTGAATGCTAGCATATTTGAGTATTAGCAAAATTGGAATAAATAAATATGGCGTAGATATTTTGTTATTTTTGGCAATTCGTGATCTACACAACTTTTGCAAACTAAATTAATATTTCCGACAAAATGCTGATAATTTTTTTAAGGATTCTGTTTTTTCTGCTCCAAACAAATTTCTGATTCATGGCTTCGACAATTTTCTGACAAAATTTTGCCATCTAGCTAGAACACTATTTTTCCCTCTTGAATATAAAATAAACATGTAAAATAAAAGTTATTACACTATAATTGGTGTTGAAGTTGTTTTAAAATGGTTGGTTTCCCCTGGCTTAGCTTAACATCTATCGTTCACTTGGAAACCAAATTAACGCTAACTTGACGAACAGAAACGACTTTTTCAATTTTTATCAAGTTATTCTCGACAGACTGTTAATATTTAATAATTCCAGTAAACTCTCTTTTTCCTTCGTTTTTTTCTCAAAGGAAAATGTGCGGTCTGTTTAATGGCAACTTACACAAATTGAAATCGAGCACTTTATCAAAACAATTTCTGTTGATGAGATGATGTCAAGCTTAAATGTGTGAAAAATTTGCCTCAATTTTTTATTTTAAATTTATATATCAAGCCTGCGTGACATTTTCTTCGAAATTTAGTAACTTTTTTTCCACACGTAACGTACCTACGATATTCTCTCTCAATTCTGATTTAAAAAATCTAAAATCTTCGAAGCGATTGTTTTAAATTTTAATCTGGTAATAATTTTTTTTAAGTGGGTGTTTTATAAAAATATGTCACTAGCGTAATTAATAATTAAAATTTAATTATAGTTTGAAGATTATTCCGTACTTGAACAACTGTTGCGTAAATGAGTATAGCTCCTAGATGACTTCAGACATACGAAAAATTCGGTTTACGGATTGTTAATTGTTGATAATAATTATTCCATATAGTTTTTTTGTCAATATTAAAATAGGCTTATTAAATTTTCAATGCCAAAGGATTTAATAACATAATAAACAGTGATTGAAATAAAAATGAAATAAAGCTTTATTTTAAGGGTGCCTGATTTTCGTTAGAAAAATCTTTTTTAAATTTAGTATTGGTTGTAAAATCTTTATATCTAACCCAACCTTTAAAATCATCCTCATCGATATTTTGTGTTTTTCCGAGTTAAGGTATTTTTTCGATGGTTGGAATATTTTTTTCCTTTTAATTTGAATTGAGGTTAAAATGAAGCCAAGCGAAATAATGCAAAATCATTTGTTTTTGATTCGATAATTTGATCGCTTAAAAATATTATAGATACTGCGAGTTGAACGTCTTTATTTTGGAAATAATCAAATATTTTTAAATAAGTAAGTCTGGAAAAATAAAATATCAAGCCTATAAAAATATTTTCAAGTGCAAAATCTCCTACTAACGAACCCGTTTTCGGAATAAGTTTTATTGTATAATGTGGCAAATTAAGTTTTTTTATGTTCCAGAATTTTACAAAATAAAACAAAATATTTCAATTTTGTGCTGTTTTTTCGGCATGAATCAAAGTGGGCGGCGCTCGACGAATTTCGAATTGGGAATTAAACCTTGTGCGGTCTGGCATAAAGACTGTGTGCATTTTTTATCAGTTTACGCCCATTACGGTGGCGAACCGACATTCCTAGACTACGTCGGTTGGTTCCGTGAAATCGATTTTAAATTTTCTAGTTATTATTGTAAACAATCAGTAAGAAAGGAGTTAATGTTTTTTACAGGCCTTTATGAAATCAACCTGTAAAAAACAACTCTCTAATACGTTCTCCAACCTTTGCAAAAAAGTATGCTAAAGTATTTTTAAATCCCTCCCAAAAAGAGGCGGGGATTCCGATTTCGAATTTTTCAAGGACTAGTGGATCATCTTAATATAATTCCTCTGATGATTTAATCGATCTCCAATCTGTATATCAACATTCCTTCTTCCGTACATTATTTATTCCTCAAATTACAAAAATCATTTCATTTTGAATACGAAATGAGGCTGTCCGTCGAAGATGGCCCCTGAACTCGAACCGGAACGTTCGCTCCCAAGCCCGGACAGGGGCGATAAATAAAGCCGCGGGTTGCTTCAAAATATATGAGAAACATTCTTTGTGACATAAATCACAGGTGAGTGCATCTGTTATAACACCTCAACTAACGTAACGTCTGACTAAATTACTGGAACACAGTTTTTAGGCTGAAGTTTACGCAAATCGAAAAAAAACATTAACAATTTAGTTTATTGTATTCCTAAGCTTGGCTGCCCACTTTCATTCCAATAGATTTCCGTTTAAAAAGATTTACATTTTTTTCCGAATCATTTCTTCGTATAGAAAGCACAATATAGCGTCTTACCCCCTGATGTCAAAAGAAAGTCCACTTTCTTCGCTCGTGTTGGTTACTCACAATCGTTGGTGACCTTCGGTCGAAGAGATTAAAAGTTATACTGACCTAGGAAATTAATACAAAAAATTCGGCGAAATTTATTGACACTGTTGCTCACCATTTGCGTGGTTTTGCTTTTTCGGCATACTGAACTCGAGATTTTTTCTAAAATAGGGTCTGAAAAAGTGTCAAATCCCAAATAACCAAAATCGCCCGGTTAACTGCAGAAACTCGTTAGTCCGAATGAGTGTTTAAATGTAATGCTGAAAGATAACGAAATAGACCAATAACATCAATAACAAAATAAATTATTGTTATATATTTTTATAAGAAACAAAAAATTTAACTCAATGTTAATGTGTCACTGAAGAAGAAGATAACATCAATAATCTAAACGAAAATGAAAAAGAGAAGGAGACACACAAAAATAAAAAGAAAACGGTCGCAATTTGGACTCGAACCCAGAACCTCTCGTCTTACCGTGACAAACCTTACCAATTCGGAAAAATTAATTAAATTTATTTCACGTAATTTTTGTTTGTTTTTCCTTTAACGTTCTGTTTTGTTACGGAATCAAAAAAAATCCAAATTCACTTTCAAAAAAATATATTTTGCTTATATTTTTTTTAGTTTTTAAACCGTGATCCAACAACTCGTCTGTGGTATCGTGTATGTTTTACACCTCTAGGGTACATTCCAACACAGGCCAAAGTCACAGTCAAACTTAATGAAGATGTGAGATTACCCCACTCTACAATAGCTGAATCCGCTGTGAATACATAAATTTATAACTTATCCTCCGATCTCGTGTTCCTTTAAATGGTGAGCGTGTCACATAGGCAAATGAACGTGCGTGTGTGTAAGTGATTCTGGAAAATAACACTAAACACCAACGTATTAATGATCGGCAAAGTGAACTTAGAAGCTTGTGTTCATGTAATACTGACTTAGCCACTGAAAAAATGTTAAAAGGTTGTAGATTTTTATGTTTATTTACTCGATATTTCATGAGTGGTTTATAAATTGTATTTAATAGTTTGGCTTCCTCTTTCATGTCGTAAAACACACATTTTTAATTATGAAGCGTAATAGTGATCATTTATACGTCTGGCAAAATTGATACATAAATTTGAGTTCTACAAACTGAAACTTTTGACGGCCTCCGCGGTCGAAGAGTAAGGCTCTCGAGCAGCAGTCCAAAGGTAACGGGTTCAAATCGCAAGCAAATTTGCGCAAGTAAATTTAATTTGATTGAATTGTGTTATTACACATCATTTAAAATAATATAAGGTAAACTTGCGGCGCATTCCAGAGAGAAAGATATTCTCAGAATCGCCCTAGTGTAGGACCAACATTCAGAATTTAAACGTTGCTTGAAATTGGTTTAGCCGTGTTTGGTTACCAGTTACCAGATTTTAATAGCCAAGGATTTTCCTACCTTTCTCTTCCACTTATCCTTCCCCTTCTCATTACCTTATGTGTATCCTAATTGGGGAAACCAATTTCTTATTGATTCCAGGCGGTAGGGAGCAGTTAGGACTCTTCTGTATAAACAAAAAAATACTAAAATTCGATTGCTTTGTTATTCATCACATCAATGTGATGCGTTCCATGTAGAATTTACTTAAATTTGAAGATTTAGCTATTATATGAAAAACAGGACACCTATCTCCTGTTCCTGTGTCAGTAATTCGTCCTTTTTCAATTTTACACAGAACTAATTTAGTAAACGTTACTTATTGTTTCTCCTCTCACAACCGATGATTCTTCTGAAAGTAGAGATTTCTTTGGTTTATAAGTATTTTGAAATGCATAATTTTTCATTCAAAATTAATATAATATTTAGTTTTAACCACGTTTATTGTTTAACAAACAACATTTTTCGTAAGCAATGTTTATTAATTAGTTTATTATAGTAGAGGGGTACGTCTATTAGGCTGTATACAATGAATCTTTAATAGGGAGGTGTGTCGCGTAAAATAACGTAAAATATTTAATCTGTTTTAGTGTAAGGTTTCACCTGCATATGAAACCTAGGGACACGTGACTGCGTGCGAATTTGACTTTTCGACTCGCACATCCTCAACTCTAACCTCGGCGATGTACACATTATCTATCTATACGTCTGCCCCCGTGATCGCTCAATCATCGTCCATTAGCGGCGGAGCTAGGGGACTTGGGGCTCGGGGCTCGGGGCTCGGGGCCCACCGAGCGGGAGCCCGAGAGGGCCGGGAAGGGCCGGGACGGGAGCTAATCACACCTGAGAAGGTTAGCGGTTAGCTAAATGCTCGGTGACTAAGACTGATTGATTGCGGACCCGAAAAAATTACCTTACAAATCCGTCGGTAATTGGGGACCTGCGGTAAATAATCGGGAGGCATTACAGCTTTCTTTCTCTGGTATTACAAAATACTAACATGAATAGACGGGAATTAAGGATGCTTGGTAGGTTTTCCTACCCCTTCATAGATGTATAAAACATAGAATGCATAGTTTTATGATACCTGTATAAACGTAGTTATTATTATTATTATTTATGGTCAATGGGGCGAGATGTAAGCTTCGACTTTTTTTTAATTTTTTTAATTCCTATAATATGAATACTTTAATTTAATAAAGCGCTAAGTGCCAAAAATGGTAAACTAGATATAAAACGGTTTTAACTGAACAAAAGCACAGAATTGTTAGGATGCATTGTTATTATTTTTTACATTAAATAGGCCTTACAGAAGCAGAAATAAAAAAGATTCCATTAAGGCCGCACTCTTGAAACGCACAGCGCTGAAAAAGAAGAAGATGGAGAGATATGTAATTACGAGTGTTGGACAGAGCGCGCTAATATGTTCAGTCGTAGAATAGCAGCGAAAATTGCGAAAAAGCTTAATAAAACATGACTCGTTTAAAATAGAGCAAAAATCTCGTAGAACGTATCTTAAGTATCATTTAAAGAACCATTGTGAATTTTTTCACAAAAATAACTTGTAGAATAAAAGAAATAGACTTGTTTAAAATAATTTTCGGAGCATAATTTGCGTTTTTTTTCTATCGAGGAAATTTCATATAATTTGCGTTTCGGCGTGGAACGTATCTAGATATTATCTTCAAAAATAACATATATTTTTTTAAGAGCTTAAAAACTTCAAATGCTTAAGGGAGATATGTAAGAAATCGGTCGAAATACGAATAGTAGACCCTTAATAAACCGTCGTAATAACTATATAGCTAATTTTGTTTCGAATTTACAGGAGGCCACCGCTCATGTTTCACAAAACATCTAAGTACCTGGTGAAAAGTTACTAAAAATCACAATGTGATAAAAGATAAAAATAATAATGATGGGATATGCCTACTATTTGAAATTCCTTAAAGTATTTGTATAGCTACAATTATGGTGGCACTCCAGGTGATCCAAGAGTCCAGGAAAAAAAATCGAAATCGGAATCCACGCCTCTTTTTGGGAGGAGTTAAAAATATTTGAGAAAAAGCTTTTGAAAAGGTATTTGAGATTTTTTTACATGTTGAAAGGCCTGGAAAAAACATTAACTCCTTTTTTACGAATTGTTTATTGTAATAACAAGAAAATTTAAAATTGATTTCACGGAATCAAGCGACGCGGAGTCTAGGACACCTATACCCCTTTGCATGCGGGGCGTAACTGATACGCAATGGATGTGCCAAGTTCATGGTTCTTGTGCCCATGGCATAAGGTTCACTTTAAAAATCCAAATTCGTGGAGTGCGGGCCGTATTGATTGATGTTCAAAATAATAACTAGAAAAAGCATATATGATTTTATTTTGTGAAGTTCGGGAATAAATGTAATATATTCATTTGCGATTATTATAAAAGAAATTAAATTTGCCATATTAAACAATAAAACCATCTCCGTAAAGGGGTCATAAGTAGGAGAGTTTGCACTTGAAAGTGTTTCTTTATAGACCTAATACTTTTTTTTAGGCTAATTAAAACTCATAAAAAAATGACCGATATTTTTAAGGGCCAAGATATGTCCTACACACAGTATTTAATTGAAGCATCTATAAAACTTCTAAGCGATCAAATTTTCAAAACAAAAATACATGATTTTGTATGATTTTGCAGTATTTCGCATGGATTCATCTTAATAATAATAATAATATTAATTTGTGCTCACTTAGTGTTCTATTTGATTAATTTAATTTTATTTATTTAATGCAAAGTTTTCGCATGATTATCTTCTTTCGGACTAGGAACATGCCCGCATTATGGTAGTCGAATAAAATTATAATAATAACAAAAATATTCTCATCTTTAGTTTTCTTTTGAAATAATTATTGTATAATATATATGTTTATTTATCTCAAGAAATGTAACGACTTTTGAGCGCCTGTCACCAATATTGGTAAATGGTATTTTTAGGTCAAAGTAACGTTTTTCTCAAAACAAAATAAAACGCTGCATCGTTTGCGTCAAAGCTTCCAATGATGTTTAAGCCGCCGCTACCCGAATTTCTACCGATCTCTTGCATATCTTCCTTGAACATTTGATGTTTTTAAGGTCTTAAAAAAATATTTTTTATTTTTGAAGATAATATCTATACAATACCCACGCCGAAAAGCAAATATATGCAATTCCTTCGATAGAAAAAAATCCAAGTATGCTCCGAAAATTTTTATTTTCAAGCTTGTCTCTATTATTTAACAAGTTATATGTATGAAAAAATTCACAGTGTTTCTTTGAACGCTGTTTTAGACAACCCCTACCAGATTTTTGCTCTATTCTAAACGAGTCGTGTTTTATTAAACATTTTCACAATTTTCGCTTCAATTTATCGTTTGAAATATTAGCACGCTCTCTCCAACATTCGTAATTACATATCTCTCCATCTTCTTCTTTTCGAGGTCAGACACGGCGCCTTAACGAGAAAAAAACAATGAACTTTTTTTAAATTTACTACTAAGTTACTATTAAAGTAATGATTTAACACTAATGCATCATTTAAGTGTTCAACATGTTCATCCTCATCCTAATTTGACTGTCCTAAAATGGAAATCTTTCTAGTTGGGCAGTCAAAACATTAATAAATAATGTAGGTATATTACTAAATAAATACTTTTACTAAATAAAAAAAAAAATTTAAAGTCCATTGTTTATGAAGTAGATTCGAAATTCGATTACACCTAAGGGCGGACTACACATTCCAAGTTCCTAAGGGATGAATGTGAGCCACCTCGGTAGATATTGGAGGGTGCAGTTTTTCTCCCATTTATGTGAAAATGTACTTCCCTGTGACTCTCATTTAAGTGGAAACCTGAACCACACAAAATTCAACCGCCAGAGCCAATGGGATTATGGCTTTTTAAAAGGTATTTTAATGTTTTAAAAATGAGGAATGAGATTTTGGGAGATCCTGGCTATTCAGATCTGACTACAAAACATAGCATGTACTCACATATCACGTAATATACATAACATTTCCATTCTGAAAGGTGATTTTTCACCAGAGCGATAGTCAGGTTATCATCCAATCTGAACAGCGGGAAATGTGATATAATTAACTGCTTTCGTTAAATGCAGTGCTAACAATTTATTGATTAAAATTCAATCAAAGCACCTTTTTCAAATTAAGTGAAATTTTGTCAAGTATTACTCTATCATTCCTAATTACTCCCCAAGCAGATGTTTCAAATCAATTTTTCAATATAAAATCGAATAAAGCCACTATCTAAATCTTAGCTCTGAAAAAGGGCGTTGATCAATAAATAAATAAATTCCTATAAAACATTACACTTTAAAGCTTATTAATCAAAATCAAAGCACATAGGAAGAATTTATAGTCGAAGTTTTCGACATGAGGAGGTAATTAAAGGTATCGAGAAAGGATGTATGACTTCGTCTCTTGGGGATGATTGATTCATTATACTCTCTTTCGAGTGGGATCTTTCAGAAGAGGTTACAGAATTACTGGTACAATACGCTACAGTGGTACAGTAAAGGTGCAAATACAGGTACAGTCGGGGAACAGTGGGTATAAACCCATTATACTTATACCTTACAGGTACAGGTACAGTACGATACAGTAGAATACAGCTATAGGAGTTACAGGAAGGTACAGTTACAGTACGGTACAGGAGATGCGGTAAAGGTACAGCTACAGTATGATACGGTAGGGTACAGTTACAGTAGGTACAGAAGGGTAAAATAAAGTACAATAATGGTGCAGTAGGTACAGAAAGTTGAAGGTACAGTACGGGACAATAGGTACAGTAAAGGTGCAAGCACAGTATGGTGCAGTAGGGGACAGTTATGTATAGTTATGACAGTTATAGTACAGAAAGGTACAGGTACAGTATGATACAGTAGGGTTCATTTACAGTTGGTACAGAAAGGTACAGGAACAGTATGGTACAGTAAAGAAATGTGACTGAGTCTAAAATCAAGGAGCTTTAGTTCAACCACGTAGTTCGAGGTAGTTAAATTATAATAACATTTTATGTAATTATTTAAATAAAGCTAATTTATTGATATAATTGCATCCAACATACTTGGTTCAACGGAAACATGTTAGGTACCTTTCTCTTTATGCGATTGTGTCTGTAAATTTTTAATCCAGAAAGCATTGTTTCTTTAACAGAATTTGTGACTTGAATCTATCTATTGTTTTTGTTTTTATGTTCGTGCCGAGATTCAAAGTTATGGCTTTGTAATCAAACGTACAAATCTAATATAACCGAAGTCCGTTCGTCTTATTTTTTAACTAAAGCATCTGACGGACATGCTCAACCCAGTAAGATTGATTAAAAATCATTCGTCTCACATTCATCATGCACACGTAGGTACGTAATAATATATATGCGAATCGTATTTGCCCCCAGGTTACAATGAAGCAACAAGCGAGCCAATACATCATACCTCCATCCACACGAGATGAACTTACTCAATAGGTTTTTTACGGACAATCGTGCGCATTTGTACCTAGGTAATTAATGAGTTTCACGCTGACTGAAGAATGAATGATGCGGTGGGCAGAACTTATCGGTTCTCCGGCCTATGGGAGTATAGGACCCGTGGGTAATGGTCTCACAGAACCCGAGTTGTGTTATATCACAATACATACTCCACGGCTTACATCAATCAGCTGTCACGACTCAGATCGCGAGATGTTTTATATTTTAAAGGTCCGCCTCTCGAAATTCGATTAATTCCACCGGATAGGCGGGACCGCCTGTCATAATTGTAACTAAACCGTTTTTGATAGAAGGCCGCAGTGTTTGGACCTCAATTTAATCTAGTCACGGGTATAAAGATCTTATAATATTATAATGTTGGGTTTGTAAGCGAAGGTTCTAGTCACTTTTTAAAATGGAGGATTGGTAAACGACTAAACGGCGGTGATTCGTCAGGACCACGATCATCATCTTCTTCATCTTATATTGGATTTTATCAGTTCAATTTTCACGCTGGAGTCTGCAGCTCAAACAACCTAGTCAAAATCAAACGGCCCTTGTCACCAATCACGTAAGTTTCAAAGTGTTGGGGTTCGCCGTCTTTTTCTGTGCCATCTTCAATTTTCCCTTTGATTACATCAAAAGCAATCTTGTATTTGTCGCTTTAATATGAGCAAGTGTAATTTTGCCATCTTTGGCCTTTCGAAGAAAAACCTAATCCCTCTTTTCCAAGCTTATTTATTTTAATATGCCAAGAATGGTAAACTAAAATATTATCGGGTTTTAATCGAACAAAACACTAGATGGTTAGGACTATTTTTTACATAAAAATAGTCCTTACAGAAACCTAAGTAAAAATATTATATAAATAAAACTTCATAATAAAGATTGAGCTGATTTTGGTTCTAATTTATAGGATGCATTAAATGCCACTGTTAATTTTACGCAAAAGATCTAAATGCCTCGTAAAGGTTACGAAAAGCGTAATGTGTGATAAAAGATAAAAATAATAGTAACACCAATCAATTGAAAATCCTTAAAACATGTGCATATTATAGTTACAAATAAGTTTGTGGCACTTAGGTTTATATTTAGGTTATTGGTAATTTGTATTTTTTTAGCAGTTAGTGCTTTTGTAAATTCAGGAATTCATATGTTAATGTTTTGGTGCAAAAGTTTTTACATGATTTTTGACTTCTAGATTAGGCAAATACCCCATAATGGAAGTCGAATATAACAACAAAATAGTGATTTTTATTTAAGTTTCTTTTGTAATAATTATTGCATATTATTACGTTTATTTGTCTCACGAAATATTAACAAAATTTGAGCTCTCAAGTCACCAAAATAACGCACATTTTTTATTTGGTATTTTTAGGTCAAAGTAAATATGATATCAAAATAAAATAAAAAGCTACATTGTTTGCGTGAAAGGTATTAATATTTATACGAAGTTTTCACTTAGGTATGTATATATGCTCTTACTTCCATCTAATTACCTACCATTTTCCTATCGAAATCTGCTCTTCCTGTTTTGAATACTAAAAAATTTTTCTTGCTTATTTTCACTGCCATAGATTTATTTGTAAGAGTCGGAGAATATAATTATTTTGTTCGAATGATTTGTAAATAAACAAGCACCAAAACGTTAAATATTTACCTGCGTCTAATTGTACATTTTTCAAACTTATGACGTTACATAGATATGGAAAAACCAGAACAAATCACATCTCTCGTAACAAACCTATGATAAACAAATTGATAAACCCACGCCATTCAATATATTTCCAGTACCGTATACAAATTTAATTATAATGTCAAGCCGCCCACAATCATTATGTCCTCAAACATAATATTATAATGGGCTGTTTGTTCTCCCAATTACTTGCCTTTACTGTTTCGAGACATATCTACCGAGGCAGGTTACAAATGGGCCTGGTAGTCGAGTGGTTGGTTAACCTGTCGAGCGAACCAAAGGTCGAGTTCGAATCCCAGCGCCTCGGGCAAGCCTTTACTGTTAACGTAAGGTTCGACGGGTGCATTAAGTTTGTAATGAAACTCGAGTTGATATCTTATTAGTGGTATGAAATAATTATTAATTATTATTGGTGAAACAGCGGAACTGCGGAATAACATTTATTTCGCGAAATTTTAATAAAAGTTGTAGGTAAGGATGCTAAAAATTAGGTAGGTGTGTTAATTATGTTATTTATAGAGCGTTAATAATCATCCACTGTCTTAAAAATTTCATTCAATAGTACCATTCATCTTGTCAAGCCAAGCTGTGCTAGAACCTCTGTTCTGCCGTGTGGTATCTTGGCCAGGTCATGGTGACGACTTGGGCTAAAGTGTGCCACACAACATTTTGAACGGCCTGGAACCAGAGTGACTTTTAAGATCAGATCCACAATTGGTGGATGTAGTTCCCGTTCAACCCGAAATGGTGAAGGAATAAACAATTACTTGCTTTATTTTTGGACATTTTGGACCCTCCCGCATTCCCCTTCCAACTTTCCTCGCCTTCCCTCTCCCCTCTCCCGCTCCCCCGTCCCGCCAACCCTCCTCCCGCGTTCCATACATTCAGACCCAGTACATTCAGTTTTCAAACAGCCTGCGTGCCACCTATTACAATTTTCTTAATTCAAATTTTCATTTTCCATATATTACAAATATTCATTTTGTACATTATAAGAACAATCAATCAAATTTGGCACCTTAGGTACCTATTTAAAAAATCTATAATTCTTGTTTCGATTCAAATTATTATTTACGTAATTCAAATTATTTCATTAATTTAAAGAGTTTTGAAAATTGAATTTTGAATTAACAATCATTGTTTTGCAAAATGTCATTCTCAAATTTTTGACAGTTTCGCAAGAATTTTTGTGATGATTAAAAAACTTTTCAGATGTACTGTAGTGTGGTTATAATAATCCATAAACATTCGCGGGGATTTAAAGAAGGTATTTTTAAAGTTTCAAACATTTCCTACGCTTAATATAGCAATAGATAGACTTTATACTAATCCGCGAACAGATTTTAATTTTTTACAAATATGGATTTTTATTTTGATTTCAAATGAGGTAATATTCAATTTGTCCAAAGGAACATCTCAATGACAATTTTTTTTTTTAAATTTCTTCAAACAGATAGATACTATAATATTGGAAAAGTGCGTATAAGAAAGTACACATAAACACGACGATTTCATATTTGAAAATAGAATCTTTACTGAACCATTAAAACGGCCACCATCTTGAAACGAAAACGGTATGTACAATCCAATTTAAAGATAAACGAAATGTTTATTGGTGAAGTTAAAGCAGAACTTCGCTATGCTCCGTAAAATAATTTCCCATAAATATACGATTTGTAGTGAAATTAGATTAGCTTTTTATAAATTTTGTTTTATCGAATTTTGCACTTGCATTATTTGTTTCGATGCATTTTCGACTTGTGTTACGGATCAGTATTAATTTTTTTTTATGACAAATTGTCGTGGGCGGGATCTGGACGGAATCTTCACGAGTGGACTAGATCATTAAACCCATTGGTCACGTGATGCCAGTTGAGCCCGGCACAGCGATTGGACAGGATGTTAATATGGTCGATTAATCATGAGGCTCTGTTGCTGCGAGCTGCCTGGCCTGGGTCTGGGCCTGGGCCGTTACTGACTGCGTTGTTACTGGTAGAGACTGGAGGTGAAGACTTCTCTCTTCTACCTTCTGGTACCCCGTGAACCTTGCTTGAATGGTCGGATGGTTGGGTCGGCACCTATGCCACGATGGAAGGGGTCGTTTGCCTGATATCGTGGTTCATTTATCAATCGAAGGGCGTTGCAAACTAATGACAATGACTAATGACTATATAATATTATATTATAATATGTATTTATACTCTTTCTCTTGAAATTGAAAACTTTTTGATGGATACTTTTCGTAGTAATACAAGTTTTTTTTTTCAAACCAACGTCAAGAATGACTCGATTATATATTAAACACTGCGATCGTGAAGAATTACATATTTTCAAATTCAATGAAGAAGAAACAGAAGAAATTTATACCTGCATTTACATGCTGATCTCTTCACTTAGAGCCACTTTGTAATTATTGTATCATGTACCTACTTATGCATTACCTCTTTAATTTGAATTAGGTATAAATATATTACGGTGACCAGACAACTCGGAACGAAACCAACTCAGAACCATCTCAGATAAGCCATTTAGAATGATAAAAAAAATGTATATTAAAAAATTGGTTAAATAGGTTACGTTAGGTTAGGGTTGTCGGCTAATTTACAGTTATTTTTTCATATCTTTTAATGACTTTTCAAGGAGGTGTTGAGTTGACTTTATTCTCAGTTGGCATGGAACCGTATATTACATCTACATCTACCTGCATAAGTATATAATTTCGCGTACATGGAGAGATTACTGACTGCCAATTTGGTATCATGAATACTAAATACCTCAGCAGGCCTAATGTTAAGTACAAATTTCTTCCATTCACAATAAAATGCTTCTGATACACTAAAAATTCTAACTAACTACCTTAAAGGCAGAAAACAAAAAACAACAATAGCGAATTTTTATAGTACAGAAACAAGGATAAAAAACGGAGTACCACAGGGAACTGTTCTCGGCCCAATTCTGTTTCTAATATATATAAATGATTTATGTAATGTTGTAATCCCTGGTGAAATTGTGTCTTACGCTGATGATACAGCAATAATAGTAAATGGAAAATCCTGGCTTGAAAATTTTTTGAATGCAACAAAATGTATTGCAAATGTCTCATCATGGCTAAAAAGTAATAGACTCTTCTTAAACTACAGCAAAACTTTTTACCAAACTTTTTATAAAAACAGTAAAAAAAAAAACCCCAATAACCTAAAAATTAGAATACACAATGCTAACTGTAATCAAGTAACATGCTCTTCTTGCTTTGAACTTGAAAAAGTTGAAAAAATCAAATATTTGGGTATTTATATTGATACAAATTTAAATTGGCAATCACAAATTAATAATACCGTTTCTAAATTAAGATACCTTACGTACATATTTTACAGACTTAAAGGAGTACTTAATATTGACAAATTAAAAATGATTTGTTTTTCTCTGGTGCAATCTTCACTCATATACGGAATAATAGGATGGGGTGGTGCGCTTGATGTATTTATAAAACCTTTACAAATAACTCAAAATTATATTATCAAAGTTATGTACAATAGAAACGGAACATTTTCGACAGATGCACTACACAGAAGCTAAACCATTCAGTCTCCGTAAACTATTTATACTGCAAACTATGAAATATATCTTTAAAAACCAAAACAAATTCGAAAAAAATTAAAATAGAATCAACATTAGAAATAATAATGTTTTTTATACCCCCCAAACGAATACCAAACAAATGCAAACTCACAGCAGTTTCATTGGACCTCGTACATTCAATCTTTTACCGAAAAATATTCAAGTGACAACTAAACTTCTGCAATACATAAAGGAGTTGAAGTCGTGGCTTGACAATGTAGATATTGAAACATTGTTTGCTTAACCTTTTCGTCCCGGAAAGAAAAAAATCACACATGATCCGAAGGGGGGTCACTCGGGGACCCCAATTTGTTTTGCTTATTAAAGGGTGTTAATGACATAATGTTTTGTTATTTATTTTGGTAATAATTAGAGGGAAGTATATTCATTGTATTTCAGTAGTCATTTTCAATATCGTTTGATAAATAAAGTCATAATTAATATTCTAATGAATTTAGACCATAACGTATATTTTTCCATAGAAAACAGAGAAGGCGGGTTGAAAGCCAACACAACTCTATGTTTCCGAACGTTGACTGGCGATTGGCGCGTAGCGGAAACGATCCAGACCGAATGATCTTTGACCGGCAAGCGAACATTATAGCATTGTAAAAAGAGCAAACTAGATGCGCAGTGTAAACAACGGGATCTAGTCTTGGCACTAACAACTCAGAAATTACTTGCTATCGCTTAGAATCGTCCCGATACTTCCAGCGGATGGATACGGGGTAACGCCCGAACAGAGGGAAGGGGGGCGGGCTGGACAAATTCTCGACCGGAATTTGATATAAATGAATTAATATTAAGAAAAGTAGTAATGCGATATTAATTTTTTTAATGCAGATCGATAACTAAATATTTTTTCTAGGATTACCCAAATTATTGAGTATGTGGTTTAAAAAACAACTTAGATACAGCGTAAAACTCTCGTTAGTTTAAGTGCGTTCCCCCGGTCCGGTACGGAAGTGTTAATTTGTATCACTTTATTGTTTTTTCACAAACAGTACACTTATTATTACATTATGCACTTATTGTTACACTATACCATTATTGTTACACTACTTCACTTAATATACAATTAGTATTACACTTAATATTACCCTATACACTTACTGTTGCACTGATGTACGCTCATTTTGTGCAAAGCTGATTAGACAAATTATAATCATGTTTTTGCTTTATATGCCCATTGTTTGTTCTTTCTAGGTACAATAACAAAATATATTCAACTATATTACCCACGCACAGGCTGCGCCTTAGTGGGTTCCCATTTTTCTTTTTATTTTATAATATTGTATGCATCAAATGTAAATTTTGGGAAAAATAAAGGAAAAAAAAATTGTAAAACTGATTTCCAATTTGTTTGTACCCAAAAAAAATATCAATATTTTTAATGAAAAAAAATATCAATATTTTTTTTATTAGAAATGGGTTAGCTCACCGTTACTCTATAACTTTATGGACTACACTTGTCAGTGGAATAATCCACCCTTATCGCTGCGGAAGAAGCAGTGTGGGAGTTGGAATCTTCAGACCTTTCTTACGAAATAATTCGTGTTCTTCAATATAGGTATATGCTTATGTGCATACCGCACAAGAGTCCTAACTGCTTCCAAACTGGAGCCTGAGTGACTATGGCATTCCCAATTGGGGGTGTGAGGCTGAAGATAGTGGGGAGGGGAATAAGATGGGGGAGAATAAGGAGATGAAGCACCTGGCTACTCAGATCTTGTCACCAAACACGGCTAAAGCCATTTCAAGCAACGTTTCAATTCTGAATCGCGGTCTTGCACAAGAGCGATTCTGAGAGTATCTTCCACTCTGGAACGTGTGTAATTCCTTAATTATTTTTAAATGATTAAATTGTGAAATAGCACAAATCATTCAAATAAAATTAACTTGCGCATGCCGGGATTTGAACCCGCGACATCCAGATCGCTAGTCGAGATCCTTACCCCTCGACAATATTACTTGAAAGTAATAATTGTGCACGAATTAGCTACATTTTTTTTGTGAATACCTCACATGGGTCTCAGCTGTTTCTGGAGCCAGTGAGGCTAGGGCATCCCCATCCCTACCTGAAGGTAGTGAGGAGGGGAAGGAGAAGGGAAGAGTACCTGACTATTCAGATCTAGTCACCAAACACGGCAAAAGCCATTTCATGCAACGTTTCAGTTCTGCATATTATATTCTGCGTTTATTTACTCAATACTTTATAAGACTATATTGTCTAGTTTAAGACACTCCACGGCCTTTTATAATATGTGGTACAATGATGTCGACAATGAACATTTTGCCAATCACGTTCAGAATCCTATTTTCAAAAATTTGTTGCAATGTTCACACGTCTCTATTACGACCTTCGGTATTTTTCATCAAACGCCAAACACCTTGTACGAGATTACAATCTTAATTTATGAAGAAAAAAAAATTAAATTAATATTTCATTTTAAAAATAAAATCGTATAAATTAACCCGAGCCAACATCTCAGTTGGCGGGACCGAAGATCCTGCTTGATGAATAGGCATGGCTAGTGGTCTGAAAGGGTATGAAATATTAAGATGCATTCGTCCTGACAGCTGCGCAGGTAGGGGGGGGGAGTCGTGCAGGAGAGGCCGGGAGGGGGGGGGGGGTAAGAAGGCCTGGCGAGGCGGGACCCGAACCGGGACCAATCTTTAACTTCCACGAACCATTGTTCGCGACTTGACGATTAATCTATCTCAGCCGGTTGCAGGTAATTATGCGCTAGTTTTTAGTGGATGACGGCTGGCATACATAGATATAAACCTACATTTTACATGGGTTTATGAATAAGATATGCGCATATATAATATGATATACGAGTATGTATAACGTCGTTGAGTTTTGTACAATAGCCCGTTACATAAATATTTGAATTTGGGATGACGGAATAATAAACTGTAATATTGACGCATAGTGCAATATAGATATTATCTATTGAAAAATTGTTGCCCCAAAATAATTACATCATAAGTATGTAAAAGCCCTTATGGGCGTATAATATAATAAATAACTAATGGAAAAAGACTGGACAGTCATGTAAACTCTTTATATAGGTACCTACAGTTCTCTGAATTTCATTCCTTCTCTCTCTTTTTTTCTCGTACAAGACTTAAAGCTACGGACACACATGCTCATTAGTCGTATGCTCTCTTGCTACTAATGAGCAAATTAAACCTAATAGTATGAATGACATACTCATTGATTCGCGGGTGGAAGGGGTAATGAGCATGCTCATTTATGAGCATGTGTGTCAGTATAAATGATACCTAGTAGCATGTGTTTCACGCCCAAACAAGCATGCTCACAAATCAACAGCCAGTTGATTTGTGAGCATGCTCATTGATTCACAGGTAGAAGGGGTAATGAGCATGCTCATTTATGAGCATGTGTGCCAGTATAAATGATACCTAGTAGAATGTGTGTCATGCCCAAATAAGCATGCTCACAAATCAACTGAAATGGAAAATGAGCACGCTCATTTATGAGCATGTGTGTCAGTACCATCACTCGCTCGTTAATTACAAGGCCCATTAAGCGGACGCTGAGAATTCAAATTTCGAAAGATGGTCTTTCACTCTTACCCTTGCAACTGTACGGGGCGGTTCCAATGAAAAAGATTAATTATTCTCCGCAACAGCAATTTTAACTTTTTTTTTACATAAGCTCCACACAGGAGGCCCTGATGAAAATAGTTTCCCTCAGGACCTATGTCATCTTTGGAGATGTTGTGTGGAGGGTTTTTTTAAGGAAAGGAGGGGAAGGAGAGTTCTGGGAAGGAAAAGAGTTTAAGGGGTGGGTAGGAATCTGGGGTTCAGTGTGTTCTGGTCATCCGCCTCCAAGACCTAGACAAACCTCACCCCACGAACCCGGGCGCCCCTGCTAAATCACCAAACGTAGCGAACCACTTGGGTTGACCTATGGCAGAGGTGTCGGTTATCCAATAAAGGTTCCCGGGGCGGCGGTACCGATTTTATTTCATTCAGAAGTTGCTTTAATATATATCTACCAACATTCAAGTTAGTAAAAAAAATATCTAAACGCGTGATGATAAAATTATTATAATTATATTTGTAATAATCTTGCATTTAGCCATGATTCATATTTTCCTAATATTTTATTTCACCAAGTTACTTTTTACTCAGCCTTAAATTTATACGAACATATTAATTTCTGCTGTTTTTCCAAGATTAAATTAACACATTGAAACGTTCAAGCTTCAAATACGTAATGATCGCAAAGATGCACAAATATAAATCGAGCGCAGTTAGCTATCACCAGGTGAATCTCGCTCCGGGCGCTTCAATCAGATATCCAGGCAGAGGGCAGAGGGCTGAGGGAATAATAAAGCCTGGCTTTAATTAAAGGGTACAGCCCTAGAATCTAGAAGACGGACTTACAGGAATGCCTCAATTGATTTATTGACACTACCTTTTGAAGTGGGATTCGATATCAATAATAAATATAATTATGGGTAAGTTACCAACCCACCTACATATTTTTAATATACCCAAAAACTGTTGGGCACCGAAAAATTTTGGATTCTTGCTACTTTAAAAAATATTTATTATTATTTTACGAACAACATCTTCCGGATGGTCGTAATTTCTTGTAGATATAATATCAATTGTCAAACCGTCAAACCGAGCGACTGCTCTAACCACCGAGCCACCACGGCAGCATTAAAATCCGCCTTGTTCTTCCAATAAATCTCTGCCATAGGTCACCCCAAGTGGTTCGCTACGTTTGGTGACTTAGTAAGGGTGCCCAGGTTTAAGGGGTGACGTTGGTTCTAGTCTTGGCGGCGGATGCATCTGCCCACCAGCTGCATGGCAGGCCGGATCGGGAGAGAGCGGTTGGGGAAGTCCCTTTGACTTCTCCAGCCATATCGCCTTGCACCGCAGTGGGAGGGATGGATTCATACGTCCGTCACCCTGGACACATTGACCCCCAGATTTCTACCCACCTCTAATACCCTTTTCCTTCCCAGAACTTACTTTCCTTCCTTTCCTAATAAAACCCTCCACACAGCATCCCCAACGATGACATAGGCCCTGAGGGGAATGATTTTCCTGAGGGCCTCCTATGTGGAACTAATGTAGAAAAAAAATAATAATGAAATAGATATGAAGCTACTAATTAACGTGATTAAATTATTTCAGGGATTGTCCGTTAGAAGACTTCTTCGACAAAATGTGGCGACTGGTGACTTGCGAGTATGACAGAGTGCTAAGTTTAGAAAATTCGATATTATTGATGTTGTTTAGTCCAAAAACAACGATTTTTTTTTTGAAAATTCGGTTTTTGTGTGAACATTTGACAAAACTTGAATGGAACCATTGCACAACTTGGAAGTTAACTTTGAAATTTGATGAATTGTTCAAATTCCGCGAAACAAGTGGCCCCAAGCATTTCAAAATGTTGACTTTGCACATTTCCAATACTTATATTTACAAATCAATGATTTATACCTGCATGAAAATGTTTCAAATATTTATTTACTCTCTTGCACGCCTATTTATTTATTGTTGTTATACGCCCATAGGGACCTTTACATAGATTATAAAATAATATTTAGGATATCGAGGATTACACATACATAGAATTTATATCAAAAGTTATAAAAGTGAAAAATTTTAAGAATATACAAGTAGTTTTTGAAGAATATAGCGCAACACCGTGAAATATTTTAAACAAATAATATTTGACAATAACATAGAATAAAATATAATATATAACATTACAATAACACATTAAATCGTTAAATATATTATACCCACGTTACAATAATTTGTGGGATTCCACAAAGTGTTGGTTTAAATTGCATTTTAGATTATAAAGGGAATCAGCGAATATATCTACAAAACCACCAAACTTGTTGCCTAAATCAAGCATCTATTGGTAAGTGAATGTGATTGATAGTTGGTTGTGTATGTGTTGCAAACGAATGTTATATTTTGTCTAGTATTCATTGTCAGTACATGGAGTTTAATAGTACCAACAATGGCAGGGCTGTCAATTAGGTTGTTCATGACTTTGTATAATAAAATTAGGTCTGAAATGATTCTTCTGTCAGACAGCGTAATTACATTAAGTCGATTCATCAAACTTAAATAATTAATGTTGTATTAATCATGTATTTTAATAATCATAAGGCGTAGAAAAAGATGTCGTTTTGCGAATTGCGTTTTTGATTTTTTTGTGGTTTTGTAATTAGGTGTAAGTATAAGTAAGTGTAATAACGTGTAAATGTATTAAAAAAAAAACAGAAATTATTAGGCATTTGTGCGGAAAATCTATTTGGATAATGTTTCTTGCAAATAGACCTCCTTCGTTATGTCTGGTGTTCATGTGGGCAGATAACAACTAACTTCTACCCAAAACACATCTTCCAGCTTCTAAATTTGGTGTTTATTGTTCAAAAGAAGTCCCGGATAAAAACATTTAAAAAATACGAAGTTAACATTCTAGATACTTGTTATATCTCGCGTCATCTCTGATTACCCATGAACCACTAAACTCAATATTTCCACCGTACGGCTGTAGTACCGAAAAACATAAAAACATCAAGCTGTCCCCCGATGAAATATAAAATACATACATTAGTTCTTTTCTTGTGAGTTTCGGATATAATATGTTACATCCGTCGCAGCGTGATCAATAATTCAAATCTCCGAGATTAATATCAACAAAGGATTGCTTGATCGTTTTCCTCTGACAAACATTTAACATACGGCATTAATAAATACCCACAGGTTTTGAGTTGTAAGTTCTAAATTAGCCGTTTCACGATTAATGTCCGTTCAGATTAAAACAGAGAAAGGACCGAACTAGAGACATCTTGAGAAAGCTTTGTATAAATAATACGCAGCTTTTTCCCACTTTGCATTCACAATCCAAAGGTTAAAAAATCATCACTTTTTTAACGTGGATATTTTTTTTTTATTTTACAATAATTAAGCCATGGAAATCAGACAACAGTTTTTTTCTTTATTTTATTGATCAGTGGATGAGTTGGCGTAACGTATGTAAGTTAGGTCCTCCATCACGACACAAGAAGGTAGGAGGATATTTTCAAATATTTTTTTGCTACTCGTAACAATTATATGTTTTTTTTTTTTTTTTAAACTTTATGTAACTTTTTTAATTTTTTAAACTTTATGTAACTTTACTGCGGTGAATATTACAATTTGATTACAAAACCTCAAATTGTAATATTGTATTAGCGGCCCGGAAAGCCGAAAGTCCCAGAGGTGCCAATTTCTTTTTCTGATTTTTCTGTTTCCAGATTTTCGATTTAGTCTCGCTAATATTGTCTTCATTTAATTAAAAATTATATATGTTTTCAAAGTTTAAAAAGAGTTCACGATGAAATGGGCCGGTTCGGCTTCCAGGGATATCAGTATTTGAGAAATTAACAACACTGCATAATAACCCAAAAAATTATCACGATAATACTTTTGGCCGTGAAAATCTCAAATCTTATCAGTAGAAGAGTTTTTTTTTAAATATAGTCTATTTTTTTATTTTTTTTTTTATGTTTTCATTATTCATTATAATGTTTGTTACATGAATTTTATGATTTTTCGACCACCATGCTAGGCACATGCCGTGTTATAGAATATAGAAACAGAAATCATACATTTTAAATGACAAACTGTTAGATTAACATTGGTAAACTCCATTAATGGAGGCTGAAAGCCGTTGGCGCCAACAAAAAACTATCCAAAAAAGCGAAGCTAGCCGTCCATAATGGAGTGCTGCTACCTACCCTGATGTATAGCAGTGAGGGATGGAACTGGCAGAGGAAGAATGAAAGTAGACTGAATGCTGTAGAAATGAGATCCCTGAGGCGCATGTGCAGTAAATCCACATACCGTGTGAGAAACGTGGAGATCCGCAAAGAATGCAAGGCTGATGTAAGCGTAATGTGTAAGATTAAGAAAGGGACACTCAGATGGTTTGACCATGTAGAGCAAATGAACGAGGAAAGTAGTGTAAGGAGAATATACGATGCAAATCATCAACAGGAAGACTGCTTCCCCTATTTCCACATGAATGTAACACTAAAAATTAAACTTGTTTTTTCTCTTACGGAATATATGGATGTCTTTTAGTTAAAAGGTTTTGATTGCGATGTGTTTGCATTAACTGAACTAATTATATATGTGAAACACGTGACTGTTTAAATATATATATAAAATGTAAACTCTTCTTCCATCCACAAGCAAATGCTTTTAATGGAAGATCAGTAATACTATAATATGTACCGTTTTTAATTTAAATAAATAAAAAATTTAAAAAATAAAAAAAAATAAAATAAAAAATGTGAATGGTGAAAGAAGTCTGGGAAGACATGGCACGACCAAGTGAATCAGATACTGGAGTCGGGCCATGTCAAGAGTAAGAAATGTGTAATAGAAGAGCGTGTATGAGACGATGTATGAATGTGAACGAGGCAAGTAGTGTGTGCCAACATTGAGTTGTTTGGCGATCTGTCCTCTCTGCCTACCCCTGCGGGGAAACGGCGTGATGGTTAGTTGAATGTTAAACTAACCATTACTACATTTCCCTTATGGTTAAGGAGCTATGATGGAATCTCCACTTCACACACTCCGTGCTCTATTCACACATATTTATACTTTTTTCTCTACTCCAATTTCTTTTATTCTCTACAAATAATTATTTTAGTAAATATGTCACTAATCGCCGCACTCTTATAAGGCACGTATTTTGGAAATTACACTATATTTCAGCTTAATTACTACAAGTAACAACTAATTACTTTTCAATATATGTTAAAAGATGCATTCAAATTCCATTTTTATTCCATTACAGTTCAAATTCATTTCCAGCCATTTTTTTTAATCAAAATTTGCAAGGGTTGCATTTCGATCAAAATACGCATGAATTACTTAGTTAACCCAAAATAATAACCTATTTTGTGCATATAAATAATTATTTCTTGTAGTAATTTTCAATACGAAGTGTACTTTCCATAATTTGTGCCTAAAAGAGTTTTAAAATAAAAGTTAGCGTCCAGATTAATATCCAGTAGTTTTATACATGTCTTTGGAGTGTTGTCACTTCCTGAAATAGTTATTGGGGAGTTATCAATATTAGGCTGACATCTGCTTGTGGCGGTCCAGAGAAACTCGTCTTCGACGGATTCAGTTTCAATCTATTGAAGCTCAATTTTGCGAGTTTTTAGACTGTTTACTTCCTCTGGTAAGCAGTAAAAGTAAACTTGTTGGTCATCAGCGTAGCCAAAGCCCAAAAAGAAAAGGTAAAGACCAAATGATTCGGTTATTTTAGCGACATCATTTGTGAAGAGAATTGGGCCCAGAACAGACCCCTGGAGTACTCCAAATGAAAAGGTTGCATTTTATGTTATGTTAAAGAAGCAATAAATTAATCATCTCCTTAATCCATGCCTCCAATCCATCCTTACCTTAACATAATCCGATTCGTGTATTGATTCACTTGATCGTACATTATCTTACTTAACTTTGCAAACCATCAAAACATTATTTTAATTTTAATTACGCTTTAATCGGCCATGTATTATTATTGAATCTCGTCATTCGTATTTCGGCCCTTCATCTCTAATCTAACTGATATGCTTTTGGTGTCGTGGCATCGATATGCTTTAGATTTAGTAGGATGCTGGTTATTTTTCTATTTTCTATGCATCACAATCGTCTGGAACCCCTCAGTCTAATTTGTTAGGTTTTCGCGACAACTTATAAAGGTCTCATAGAAATCGTTGTTTCTCCCTCACTATCATGGTTAGAAATTTAATCTAAACGGTGTTAGAAATTGAAAACATCACCTTTATAAAACCAAAATTTTTGATCGCAATTTTAAAAAAATTTATGAGACTTTGGGATTTTTTTTATTAATTATTTTTACATTAAACGACAAAAAATGGGTTGACGCTAACATTTATAATAAATAATATGTGTGGATGTGTTTTTTTTCGTTATCAGTAATTTTGACGTAAAAACGTAAGGTGAGCCATTTTTAAAACTTTGTTATGTTTGTTTTTTTTTCATCACTTCATCATTTTATCACCTTTCAGAAACAGTTTTTAATTTACGAATGCATTTCGAAATATTCCATTTATTTGGTTTTTATTGCAAAGTGGAAATATTTTTACCTTCTTACATAATAGGCTCGAGGACTCGGGAGTTAAAATAAGTTTAGATTTCATAAACCTTGGCGTTTTGACCCTTAACAATTCCAGATCTGGTCCTGTCCGCCGCTATGAAAAGTGACACAGAATCCGTTGGAATGCCTGAAACATTTATCACTGTAGCTCGGGCATTGAGCATCCTGTGCCGTGAGCAACCACTCCACTCGGTGCCCAGTACCCAATACCCGGTACCCGGTACCCACTACCCAGTACCCGGCCGCTTGACGTCTTAATCCTCGGCCCGGGAGTTCTTTGTGCCAGCGCATTGTGTAATTACGCCTTCATTTACATATGAACGTATTACAACAATACACGATGACGATGACGCTTAAATCTTGCCGTTAATAATAGATTTAAGTTGACTCGGTGTGAATCAATCATTTTCTGTGTTGAAGGTGAACCGAAGTGCATAGATTAATTAAAAAATAAATGTAGGTATAAATAATTTGGACCTTGTCTTAAAATTATTCTGATCGGTTGAATACGAGATCAAATTGAGAAACGAATCAAACGTTAAATTTTCTTGGTAGTTCTACTAAAAAGTAAAGAAATTGTAGTAGTTTTAAAAAATTAGGAATATGGCTAAATTTAGGTATATTACAAAAAAATGCTCAATGTGGCAATTTTTTTTTCATATTACTGCTATCAAAAAAGGAAGCAAAATGACGTGTTACTATTAGGTAAAAAACTGTTATAGGTAATAATAAGGAGGCGAAATGCGGAGGCAAAACGAAAATTCCAGAGCCGCTAATTATTAAAGGAAATACAATTAAGCTATCGTTATTTGACCAGTCTAATTTATTTTATGGGGCTCACAGACATAGCTACAAAAGTTTAAATATCATTTGATTTTGACCTATTTCAGCATATCGCTCGCCATACATTCCGAATGTTTTTGCCTCCGCCATCCGCCTACTAGTAATAATGTTTCTGGTAACAATATTCCCTGTCAAAATGTTGCCAGTAAAAATATCCCGGTAAAAATGTTCCCAGTAAAAATGTTCTGTGCCAAAATGTTCCTTATTAGAAACAGGTAATATTTCAGAACATTTTTTTAGATCAACTTCACACAGGAGGCTCTCAGGAAAATAATTTCCCTTAGGGGCCATTCATCCTTGGGGATGCTGTGTGGAGGGTCCCTTTAAGAAAGGGAAGTTCTGATGAGGAAAATGATATGAGAGGTGGGTAGAAATCTGGGGTTCAGTGCGTCCAAGTCATCCGCCGTCAAGACCCAGACAGCCCGGGCACCCCTGCTAAGTCACCAAGCATACCACTTGGGGGACATATTGCAGCGGTGTTGGTTATGCAATAAATGGTACCCGCGGCGGCGTTAGACATTCCCTCCTCCCAAATTGAAAAATATTGGCACAGTCAGTCAGCAGACTCATTGAATCTTGAAACCTAACCTAACCTAACCTCACCTAACCTAAGCAGGTCACATTTATTTATTTGAACGTCATAAAATGGCTTCTACAATCAAGTGATTACACAGTGCTACGCGAGAGGGTAATTATAATAATAACAAAAAATTAATGTACACTATATAAAGTATGTATGATAACATTGAATTTAACCTTACCTAAGATTATCATCTACGATTATAAATTGCGAATGTTAATATTTCGCATACATTATATTTTAAAAAATTAACACCACATTTAGTGACCATACCTGAACAGCCAATTTATTTATTGTTTTTGTGTTATAATGATAGTAATATTCTGCTAATTTCTATAGCGCCGTTTTCGTGAAAAATCACCTCAAGGGCGCTGAAATTATCTACTTGAGTTCTTTCCACTGTACGACTATTATAATATTAACGATGAACATTTTGGCAGGGAAAGATTTGGCCGGGAACATTTTGGTAGAGAATATTTTAACCACTCGGACCCGTAAGCTTGTTTTCACGATAATTTAACATTACCAGACAGATGTTTGACATATGAGGAGTACCTAACAATTTTGACAGGGAACATTATTACCGGTCACAAAATATAAAAACGTCATATATTATCCAAATACCATATGTACATAATTCTTAGCTCTGATTTGTGAAGGTAACGCATTAATAATAGTAAAAATGTAGTTTTTTCAGAAATACGCGTTAAGAAAATAGCCTTTTTTCCGTTGATTTGTCTAGTGGATTATTTTTAGACTTCCTGTTATGTGTTATGAAGTAAAGTTTCAATTATATAAAAACTCCAAAACCAGGAATTGAATTATTGCAGAATAAGGAACTCCAGTGAAAAATATTATGGCTTTAAAAAAATATGTTCATATAGACCAATAAACGTTGATTCTGAATATATTTATATTTTTATTAAATAATATTTAACGTAGAGTTTTAAAAAAATTATTAAAAAGTACATTTTAAAACAGTTCATTAAAACACCCTGTCAATTTGGTATTATTGGATTTTTGAGGCGTGACGTCACCGCGTCTATAATTCTCTAGTCACCTAGTATATTTGAATTGAAAATTGTGCAAGCCATTCAACACTCCGTGTTATTGGTTTATAGAGATTTTGACACATCATGGTTGTTGTTTTTATTGAAACATTATTTAGGCCTAAATAATTCAGTATCAAAAATAGTATCTCTATTAGTTTATCTATATTATTTAAAATATTCCAAAACTTTAAACTCAATTCTGAATTTCAAAATGGCGGGTGACGAACAGCTGATTCCAGTTGCCTACAAAATTGATGTTTCGGTTTCCATAATATTGATTTCGATTCGTAAAGCAAAAAAAAATAATTTCCAACCATTTTTATACCACTCTCCCGTAATAATATTAAAAATATAATAATATTTTAAATAAATATAATAAATAAATAATTCCACCTAAATAATGTTTTACTTATTGAATAGTTTCATAGCTTCTTCCATACAAAATGACACACACCTGTTGAAAATAAATAAAACTTTTGATCATGATGACGTCACACGATTCACACTAAATACGGTGGTTTACGGGGGATCTTGAAAAATTAAAACTTTGACAATTATTTTAACTATTAGAACTAACTTTAAAAATAAAAATAAATATGCAGTTATTTAAGTTAGAAGGTCATTATTCATTAAAAAAAATAAAAATTGGACTGGAGTTCCTTTTTGTTCGTGCAATTCCAACCCTAAGTGCATTTGGTCAAAGAACTTGCAGATGCACTATAATATTATAATATGACATAACAAACTTCCATTCGCTGCTCGACTCGACAAATAATACAAAAGCGGGATCAAAGATTGGATAATGAAAATAGGTCAACCTACAAATTGATTGTAATTTTTTTCGTAGACAAGAAATGAACCAACATAATAATGAAATACTTTGTGGAAATCTTTGCTTACTTGAGTGTTTTTTAATCAGTATCTATGTTTGGTCTTTGCAAACGGAGTCAGGTAGGATGGGTAGAATGCCACACTTGTTAGTGCACACTGCTTCTAGCTTCATTCACATTCATGCATACATTCTTCTCAGTTATTCCGACCCTTGACGCGATCCGAATCGAGTATTGTGATGATGACTTGTGCCATGACTTCCTGGACCTTCCCCGAATTCTTCTTTCATCCACTTGGATTTAGTGGATAATTTTTTTGTTACGTTCAATAAAACGGTTCTACACCAATATATTACGGAGGGTGACCGGACAACTAAGAATGAAATGTACACAACACTTACTTTGAAAAGTCATTAACCATTCAGACCCATAAGCTTGTTTTCACGATAATGTAGCATTACAAGACGTATGACGTATGAGGCGTACCGGACTTAATAAAAGTGATGAAAAAAAATATATTTAAAAAATTGATTAAATAGGTTACGTTAGGTTAGGTTATGAGCTGTTTTTCTTTTTTTTCAGAGCTCTTAATGACTTTTTAAAGAGGTGTTGAGTTGACTTGATTCTGAGTTGGCACGGAAGTTGGCGGAGAATTTCACAAATTTGAGGTAAGTGTAAAAAAGTCGGGGGGCAATTAGACTATTTTGTGATATGCATCAAAAGATAGTTGCTGAACTGTCTATAAGAAGTGACGTTGAATGTGTCGATGGTCAATGCAGTTGAGCCATTCTGTTGATTGGCGCGTTCTGATGCAGAAGTGCTCGCTTTCAGAGCATAAAAAAAGTGCATGGGATCTCCCACAAGCGTACTTGTTAGAGATAATACCCAACGAAATTCAAATAAAAATATCTTGATTTAGAAATCTAGTAACATAATTTAATAGCATGACCATTATGTTAAACGCTGATACGGGCCGAGAATCACCCTTCATTTAAGGACGTTATTTGAAGTGACCAGTTACCGTTTGAAACTGGGGTTCAAACAACTTGTTTTTATGTGAATACTGCAAAAGAGAGAGAAATTATGACACCCCCAATTGGGGTATTTTGTGACGCTGAAAGTAGTGAGGAGGGGACAGAGACGGCGAGTGAAAGGCGGGGAAGTACCTGGCTTTTCAGATCTGGTCACCAAACACGTCTAAAGCCATTTCAAGCAACATTTCAATTCTGAATGCCAGTCTTACACCAGGGTGATACTGAGAGTATCTTCCACTCCGGAACTTACCGCAAATATAATGTATATTATTTTTAATACATTGATTATTAAATAATAAGTATTAAAGTAATAAAGACGGCCTCCGTGGTCCCGAGGTAAGACTCTGGACTCAATCCGAAGGTCGCGGGTTCGAACCCGGCGTGCGCAAAAAAAAATTATTTGATTAATTTGTGTTATTTCACAATTTATTCATTTAAAATAATATATAGTATGTTTGCGGCACGTTCCAGAGTGGAAGATACTATCAGTATCGCCCTGGTGTAAGACCACCATTCAGAATCGAAACGTTGCTCGAAATGGCATTAGCCGTGTTTAGTGACCAGATCTGAATAGCCAGGTACTTCCTCGCCTTCCTCTTCCCTATCTCCTTCCCCTCCCCACTACCTTCAGTCACACAAAATACCCCAATTGGGGATGCCATAATCTCAATGGCTCCAGAGGGGAGCAGTTGGGACTCTTGTGCGGTATTTCATATAAAAAATAAAAATAAAATCAAAATATAATTTATTTGTGCACGCTGATTTGAGCCCGCGACTTTCGGATCACTTGTCAAGAGCCTTGCCCCTCGGCCACGGAGGCCTAAATGTCATTTTTTCAAATGTATTTACTTATATGTCTATTTTAAATTATTTCGCAAATTTTACTGAATTTTTTCATTCGTATCGGCAGTCTGCTGTTTTGCTAGTCATTATTTGGGCTCAAATTAAGCGTCAGAAAGTCCTTTGTAGCCCAAGTTGGTCCGCACTGCCAGTACCACCACTGCGCACCGGTCTGTCTGGGTAACTGGGGGTACGTGTTCAGCGCTCACGTGAGAATGAACCCATTCCTCTTGAGGGGCCGCCGGTCGGGGGAGGGACGGGGTGTGTGGTCTTTCAGACGGACAGACGTCTGTTGGTCGCGGGGGTGGGTGACCGGTAGGGTTGACACCAGGAAAAGGCACTTTCTTAGCCAAAAAGCTATACAAAATCGCTGAAAATAATGTAAATATATCATAAGCACCCTTGGGGTGATTTTTCACAAAAACAACGTTATATAAATCATGGAAATATTATTATCACATGTTAATGTTACACGTATTTTTCACTTATCATTTTCTTTACAACTTCTTATTCTTGTTTGGCTAATTGTTTACAAAAATAATTTTTGATATCCGGCGACATTCATTATGTTTTTTTATTTATTACTAGCTTTTCCCCGCGGCTTCGCTCGCATGGTATTACGGGAAATTACTGTAGCGGTTGAACTTATCAATTATACCCCCTCCTCCCCACCCCCAGCCCCTCCCGCATTCCATACATTCATTCCCTTACATTCAGTTTTCAAACATCTCGCCTGCCACCTAAATTTCATAAAGCTATAGCTCAAAGAAAAAAAGAATTATCCAATTTTGTTCATTCGTTCGGAATTTATGCGCTTACAAACATTTCGGATGTTTATTTTTAATTAAATATTTGAAAGTTTGTGAATATAATAAAAAATTACACTATTTATTCAGTCTTTATAATCGTTACGAATTATATTTTTAATGTAGGAACTGACATTTATTCCAAAACAGAAGCTTGTCCAAAAAAATAAAACATATTCTAATATTTGAATTTTCTGAAGCAGTAGCAATCGTTTCCATGGAAACGATTTTTTTCTGACGTTAGCAAAAATTTGCTTTAGTTAGCGACAGAAAACGTATAACAAATATAATATATTAATATTTATAATTTCATTACGCCAGAGCTTACCATCATATACAAAATATCGTCTGCGCATATAATTAAGCTTTCTATTGGTGAAAGAATTTTTAAAGTCTTTATATTGTGTTATGCGTGAAAAGGTCATAAACAAACTCGAGCAGTTTCGCATTTATAATATTAGTATGGATTTCTTAAATACATTTTTTTCTACAGTCGATTAACCGCCCAACCTCTCATTCGATCTTGACTATCCTTTACCTACTGATTTTTTATGTTTTAAGTTGAAAGAAAAAACATTTAAATTGTCACCGGAGTCCAAAATTTCATTAACATTTTTTACTCCAAATAATGTCAGGAATCACTGGTTGAAGTAAAGTAAATCAAGTAGTCCCTTTAAGTGTAAATATGTGCACATAGTGATGTGTATTAGATATGGTGGTAGTTGACCTGGTAACACTGGACAATAATCAAAGTTTTAATGAAGTTGCCTACTCTGATTCAGAATTTGTGGAACATACTTGGACAGTGCGATTGAATTGATTAAGATAAAGCCATGCGAAATAATGCAAAATTATACAAAATCATGTATTTTTGTTTTGAAAATTTGATCGCTTAGAAGTATTATAGATGCTTCAAATAAATAAGTCTTTTAATAAGCCTAGAAAAAAATAAAGTATTAGGTCTATAAAAAAACACTTTCAACTGCAAACTCTTCTACTTATAAACCTCTTTTTGTATGTTTTTATTGTTTAATGTGGCAAATTTCAAACAATCGGCAAACAATCGGAAAAAAAAATTATATTTACGCCCGAATTTCACAAAATAAAATAAAATATCCATTTTTCCTTTGTTATTTTTAACATCAGTCAACACGGCCCGCACTCCACGAATTTGGATTTTTAAAGTAAACCTTATGCCATCGGCACAGGAACCCATTTCGAATCAGTTACGCCCCGCCTGCAAAGGGGAAAAGACGTCCTAGACTCCACGTCGCTTGGTTCCGTGAAATCAATTTTAAATTTCCTTGTTATTACAATAAACATACAAACAATGCGTAAAAAATTAGTTAATGTTTTTTACAGGCCTTTACGAAATCAACCTGTAAAAAAAATCTCAAATACCTTTCCAAAAGCTTTTTCTCAAGTATTTTTAAACTCCTTCCAAAAAGAGACATGGATTCCGATTACGATTTTTTCGTGGACTTTTGGATGTAATGATTAAACCCGTTTTTTGCGCATAGATGCCTATTAAAATATAATGTAGTTTTAACCGTATTCAAAAGTTGGTGTATCAAAAAATCACTAAAAAAGACGATAAATTACACCCTCTGGCGGCACATTCTGCACCCTTACCATCGTCCATCGGCAGTATTGGTAATCGGTTGGCAGTCGGTTTGCAGTCGGTTGGCAGTCGGTTGGCAGTAAGGGCAGTTTGGGCAGTTTGGCACCCCTGCGCGGGCGGTAGGTGGGCGGGAATCGATCCGAAGCGCCACTCGTTATTCGGACGACAGCCCCTGAGAAGAGCTTTGATGCTGGAGACGCGGGCTTGTCTACACTTCTACACTCCGCACGGCGCTGACATCTAGCGGCCAAATACTAAACTACTTTATATTTGAGTATTGAGACGTGCGATATCAATGACCTGGGAATTAATATTGTTTAGTTATATTGATTAAATATTAAATCTCTTTTTCAAGTGTAGGATAATTTTTAAGCTTTTCATACCTTCATAGACGGAAAGCTGTGTCTCAAAATTCATGTACAGAAATAAGTAAATAATTCGCGTTTCGAGATGGGCGTAGGCACGGTGGGGCAAGGTGGGATGTTTGCCCCACCCTGGCTGGCCGATGCGTGACCTCTGGGATTGTCGCCCGAGTCGCATATTCAAATTTATAGCACTTCATAGGATGGTTTTTCCTTCTTCCTTTCATTTTATTAGTATTAACATAGCCTAAAGCATGAATATGTTGTAAAAGCGGTAGCTCAACAAACCAAAAAAGTATGTAACGCATCCTTCAACATGTAATATTATAAATATTTCACGCTTCCTTCAATAGATAATATTAAAAAATGTAACTTCCTTCAACAGGTAATATTAGAAATATGCAACGCTTCCTTCAGTAGGTAATGTCAAAATATGTAAATGTAACTTCCTTCAATATTAGAAATATGCAACGCTTCCTTCAATAGGTACCTAATATTAGAAACACGTAACGCTTCCTTCAATAGGTAATATTAAAAAATATGTAACGTTTCCTTCAATAGGTGATATTAAAAATGTGTAACGCTTCCTTCAAATGGTAATATTAGAAATATGTAACGCTTCCTTCAATAGGTAATATTAAAAATATGAATCGTGAAATATAATCAATTATGTTTTTGGAAAATACATATCTAATATTATGTTCGCGTCAGTCTCGACGTACTTGTAGCCTATCTAAATCACGGTCTCGGGTTTTCAATAATATTAAATCATTTTCTCATCAGATTTGTTTATAACTTTCAGATTTATCGCTCTAAAATTTGTATGCTTCACTATTGAAAGTGATTTATTCTCAACATTGTGGCTGAATTGCCCGTGAGAGGTTAATTAATATTTTTCACCGAAGAGCGCTCCATCCATCTTGTTCGCTTATTTATCTAGAATTCTAGAACGCCATTAGCTGCAAAGCCAAGCTGGAAGAAATACTGCTTTGTTGTCGAGGAAGCAGCGCGACGATGAATGAGAATAGTATTCTAATAAGACAAGCGAAAAGATTAACACAATTTCCATACATATTATATCTTTACCCCCCAACAGATTACAACCACTTATAATTTGATCTGGCCATTTTTTTACTGCTACATCTTATGACTTCTCTTATCGGCAAGTAGCCGTAACCATATAATACTTTATTATGAAGCATTTAAAGGCTCGTATGTTTTTAGGTTTTCACGGCCAAAAAGTATTTTTGTTATTGTTTTTGGGGTGTTATGCCGTGTTTCGCTACCTCCTTCTTTAGCCAACGTTTCGGACAGCGTTACAGTGTCCATCATCAGGGCAGATGAGTCACTCATCTGCCCTGATGATGGACACTGTAACGCTGTCCGAAACGTTGGCTAAAGAAGGAGGTAGCGAAACACGGCATAACACCCCAAAAACAATAACAAAAATTTAAAGGCTCGGTTCGTATGTTCCTAGTGTGTGTGATTTTCTAGGCAAATAGGAGAGAATTTTATTCACAAATAGGTATTTTAGGAACTATTCGTAATTTAATTTTTGGCGTTGGTCATATTTTTACAGTGGGACGCATGCGCATATGATCGCGTTACACCAAACAGCCAGCTCAGCTAGAAGCCATCTTCATTCTGTTTCGAGTGACTTTCGTTGTTGCACTTATTTCCTACTATTTAACCTCACGCGTTTCCGAAACCTTTCTGATAAAATCGGCTTGTGATTTGTGGGTTTTAATAAAGTTAACCTTTTGAATAAGGGGCCATTCATACCTAAACTGCGTCACACCTTAAGGGAGGGGGAGGGGGAGTGGGAGTCTAAGTGTGACAAGGGGTATGGGAGGGTCATCAGCTCTGTAACGTCATATGTTAAAATCTAATTTTTGATTATTTTTAGATGTAACGTCACACTATTTGCAAAATATGTGACGTCACACTAGGGAAGAGGGGATCTCACAAATGTGAGACCCCCTCTTCACAGGGTAGGGGGGGGTCAAAAAATCATGAAATTCGTGTGACGTAATTTATGGATGACAATAAGCAAATCGCTTCATTTAATACGTATCCTAAAAACGTCTCCCCACCCTTAACTATAATTTTTTTTTACCATTTTTACCACCCCGCGATAGTATGATCAGCCATTTTACTTTTCAAACCGGGATTACCATATTTTTTATTGAATTATGGTAATCCCGGTTTAGGTCTTGATTTTTTCAAATTTAAAAGGTTTGTGTTAATTATTGTTGACTAAATAAATTATTTCGGATTTCAAGAAGGTACACAAAAACAAAACCTTACGAAAAAATTATATTTTTGAAATTTTAACCGAGGAGTTACGATGTCGAAGCCAACTATAACAATTATTAACATTAGGTACAAAAACAGCTATTCAAGAGCACAATTTGGAGATTATTCAATCCTGATTTCCTCATCTGCTCAGTAACATTTTCCCCTTTCCTTTTGAAGTCTGATTGAATAGCTGCTCCACAAATTGGTTTGACAACTTCTTCACCTCGAAACCACGGTTTCCTAATTTATTTATTTTTTTGTTTTCTTTATTCATTAAAATTTTTGTTACATGAATTTTATGATTTTTCGACCACCATGCTAGGCACATGCCCGTATTGTGGTGGTCGAATTGAAGTATTAATATCTCGACCCTGGTCAAATGTCACTTGTTCGGTATGAAAACAGTTACATATCCTTCATATTCCTTCCACCAACGGCTCCGGCCATTGGGAATCGTCTAAATAATAATGAAATTGAAGTATCATTGTGTTGCATGTCATGCGCTCATATAATCCTTGCTAATTAAAATATTCACCCCGCCACATTTATCACGGTCCAACACCGGAGCAGGTTATGAGCCGATGCGATTCACAGCTCAAAACAAGTTCAAAACTCAATAAGATTCCCATACGCCACAACGCCACGCCAGAACTTTTATTTAACCGACTGAACCTACCACGTTATTCACCATTTAATTTATTACCTGCATTGCCCAGTGTTTTTTTCTTATGTTCTATTAGCTGTTTTGTTATCATATTTTCAAATACGTAAATAATATACGTACTGAAATATGATATAGATTAAAATTCAATTTTTTGTGTGTTTCCGGTCATTATTTGTCATGTTGCATATCCGGTGCGTGTTACGTTTCAGTAAATCTTAATATGTGTCTAAGAATAAAGTACATATTTCCAAAGCATGAAGATGTCATTATGATCATTGATTTTGTTTAGCGTGGGCCAAATAAAACGCTTTTTGGAAGGCAGATACATTTTTCTTAATAAATGTTCACTATATATAGTCATATATGGTCAATGTTATGTATATATTTTTTCTAACAACAACGTATCATTGACTAAGCGCGAGTGTGGCTAATTGCTGTTTTAACTCGACCGTTTGGCTATTATTATTTCATCTATCTGTAAATTCTTTGTACGTTGCGTTTCCGCATTTGAAAATCTGCCGCATCCACTTTATTATTCAAGCTAACCTTACTTTTTACTATATGGCTAACTTTGGCTACTTTTGACTAGGTGGCTAACTTTGACTAGATGGCAACTTTTGGCTAGATGGCTTATTTTGACTAGATGGCTAATTTTGACTAGATGACTAATTTTGACTAAATGGCTAACTTTGATTAGGTGGCTATCTTTGACCAGGTGGCTAATTTTGACTAGGTGGCTAATTTTGACTAGATGCCTAACTTTGATTAGATGGAAAATTTTGACTAGATGGCTAATTTTGACTGGATGGCTAACTTTGACTAGGTGGCTAATTTTGACTAGGTGGCTAATTTTGACTAGATGCCTAACTTTGATTAAATGGCAAATTTTGACTAGATGGCTAATTTTGACTAGATGACTAATTTTGACTAGATGGCTAACTTTGATTAGGTGGCTATCTTTGACCAGTGGCTAATTTTGACTAGATGGCTAATTTTGACTGGATGGCTAACTTTGACTAGGTGGCTAATTTTGACTAGGTGGCTAATTTTGACTAGATGCGTAACTTTGATTAGATGGCTAATTTTGACTGGATGGCTAACTTTGACTAGGTGGCTAATTTTGACTAGGTGGCTAATTTTGACTAGATGCGTAACTTTGATTAGATGGCTAATTTTGACTGGATGGCTAACTTTGACTAGGTGGCTAATTTTGACTAGATGGCTAACTTTAACTAGGTGGCTATATTTGACTAGGCGGCTAATTTTGACTAAATGACTAACTTTGACTGATCCTTTCAGTATTATTTTACCTACTGAGAAATGTTTCAAAAAGTTTGAGATCGGAAAATTTCTCTGGACAAATTGTATATTTTCTTATTTGGAATTTAAAAAATATTACATGGTTTATAATTAAGTTGTTAGGTTTTTAAGTAGCTTCTTACAAATCTCATGATTTCAAGAGATATAAATTTTTTTTATTTATTTAATGAGACAAACTTGAAACATTATTTTTTCAACTGTGTACAGAACTACTAGTAAAGTGTAGGTAGCTCCTTGACCTGGCAGATACATCTCCAGATACTACTTTTTCCTGACAGCAAGACAGATTCGTAGGATTATGGTATTTCAGGTATCATCAGGACATCAATAAATATTTTTCCAGCTTCTACTTCAGATTGCGCTCTAACTTCTTGACAAAAGTTTTTCTCCGTCAGAAACCAAATCTGAATATCTATAAGAGCCTTTCTGGCCCTAAGACAAAAACCCAAATTAAAAAATCAAGGAACTCGAATCTTTCTGCTTTTTCCACTTCATTAATTTTGTAACACAATTTCCCAGCAACTATTCAGCTATTTTCAAAACCAAATATTTGCAATATCTAATGTGATTATCTACAAGCTATTATCACGCCAAGTTATGTTAATCAGTTGTTTTTCAGGATATGTTATGATATGTTTTATGTTAATTAGTTGTTATTCAGGACATTTTTTCGTTTTTTTATTTGGACATCTACCAGCATGTTCTTTTTAAATTATATTAAATTCAACTTTCAGTGAGTTAAAGTTTTCACAATGTATCGAAGTAACAAAAATTGTCAGCATGCTTATCTAATCTCTAAATATAGAAACAAATTTTCTACGATGCTGTTTCGTATCAAATCCATTAAGCAAGGATCAGGAACTTTCGCGTGAATGTTCTCGAGTACCTGCCGTCTGTATTAACGGTATGATGTTAACTAAACGCGAGTACCGAGTACTCCTCAACCAGAGTCGGCAGCTCATGAACAGTTCAACAGCGGTGAGCGGTGTCCCATAAATCAGAAGGTGTTGTGGACTAGATCCAGAACGCAGAAGCCAATCACGACACCGTTAGTTCCCAGTCCCAGTCCACGAACAAAGAATGTCTTATTTATTGTTCCCGCAGTTGCTTTGATCGCCTAGAGCTGAAGTTTCCTGAGATTTATTCTTCGTCATTTCAAAAGACCGTAAGCTCTTCGGCTATCTATGAAGGTACAAATTATACAGGGTGTTAAGGGACGTACTTTACTTACTTTAACCAGTGATTCGTGACATTAGTAAAAAATATTAATGCAATTTTGGTTAAAAAATATTTAAATGTTTTTTTTCTTGAAAACCCAACAAAAAACCTTTCAGCTGTCATCACTGGTCATTTATTCAAGTAACCGCCCAACCCGTCACCGTGACCTTAACTGTCCAATACCTACTAACTTTTTAAGTAAGTAAGTAAGTTGAAAAAAATGTCAGCGGAGAGCAAAATTTCATTTATATTTTTTACTCCAAATAATTTATTTATTTAATTTATTTCAACGCCATAAAATGGCTTCTACATTCAAGTGTTTGTGATACAATTATGTGTTACACGAATCACTGGTTAAAGTACGTCAAGTACGTCCCTTAAGGGGATCCAATAGTCCAGGGAAAAATCGAAGTCGGAATTCACGCCCTTTGTGGGAGGAGTTTAAAAATATTTGAGAAAAAGATTTTGGAGCGGTTGAAAAAAATATTTGAGAATTTTTTTTTACAGGTTGATTTCGTAAAGGCCTAAAAAAACATTAACTCCTTTTTTACACATTGTTTATTGTAATAACAAGGAAATTTAAAATTAATTTCACGGAACCGAGCGACGTGGAGTCACACGTCTGTTCCCTGCTCCGACCAGGGCGGTTCTGAATGGAAGTGGGGTGTGGCAAGCCAGTAGTCCTTCGGTGAACGACATAAAGGTCACTTTGAAAATCCACATTCGTCGGCTGCCAGCCGTATTGTGAAATAACAACGCAAAAATGCATATTTTATTTTATTTTGTGAATATCGGGCGTAAATATCAATTTTTTTGCAATTATCATAAAAGAAACTAAATTTGCTACAAGAAGCAATAAAATTATATCCGAAAAGATGTTCATAAGTAGGAGAGTTTGCACTTGAAAGTGTTTTTTTATAGACCTGTTACTTTATTTTTTTCTAGGCTTATTAAAAGACTTATAAAAAAAATGACCGATAGTTTTAAGGGCCAAGATATGTTCTACACGCATTATTTAATTGAAGCATCTATAATGTTTCTAAGCTATCAAATTTTCAAAACAAAAACACATGATTTTGTGTGATTTTGCATCATTTACTATGGCTTCATCTTAAGGTGATACTTAAAATCTACTGTTTCACAGATGGCGTGAGTATAATTATTTTAGGTAAAAACGCTTTTTACAAGCTGTGCCTTAAAATATTAAGATTAATTAATTGTTTGCGCTCATACATACGCAATATGAATGTGATTGAACAGTTTTATCCATAAACAAACTCAAATCTTTCAAGAAAGGCTAACGAATACAATGTTGGATTCAATCACCTAAACAATATTATATATGCTGGCCTTTCTTGGAATATTTGTATGTACGGGCGTAAACAATTAATTCGTTTTAACATTTTTAGGCATAACTTGTAAAAAGCGTTTTCCATAAAATAATTATACTTGCGTCATCTTTGAAAAAGAAGATGATGAATTATTTTAATTATCACCTTAATGCGTATGCTTATTGGGAAACATGTTGTATAAATGTATTGTTTCCTAATAATGGGCCATCCATAAATTACGTCACACCTTAAGGGGGGGGGGGGGGTAGAGAAGTGTGACAAGGGGTATGGGGGGGGCCAAAAAATCATGAAATTCTATGGGGGAGGGGGTCTCACAAATGTGACAGAGAGGGGGGGGTCAAAAAGTCATGAAATTCGTGTGACGTAATTTATGGATGGCCCCTACGTGGTGTTTTTTTTTAGAAATAGATAAAGATTACTTCCGAAGGTCTAAATATTTTAACAGCAGTACCAAACCTTTTTTTTTACAATGTTTCTACTTTTAACTATAGTGTTTTAGTTGTAGTGTTTTTTCATCAATGTTTGTGTAATTGTGATTATTGTTTAAATTCTTATTTGTATTATTATTATGGTATCACTGTAATAACTCTACTTGCATATTGCCTAGGCCTACTTATCGTTTTCTAAATCCTCACCATATTAACATGGTGGTCTTTGTGTCTTTTAATTATTGCGAGTGAAGTGAAAAACAGTCAACAAGTCAACTAAAATCAAACAAAGACTTCCGCCACAGATTATTCGATTAATTTTGACAGCTACAATATTAATCAGTTTTTGCATAACTAACCGCAATCACAATAAACCTACATATTATTATTCTTTAATTCATTAAAGTATAAACTTTAAATTGAATACCTATTATCTTAACAATGCAACGCACTTCAGATCTATGAATGACAAAGGAAAATGCAATTTGTTAGAAATTATTTCAAAGTCCTTAAGAACAACTTGCTCGTACGTATTGCAATACAGTAACGTGATAATAATTGCATCTAACAATGCTTTCAATCAAAGTAATGTTTCTATACTCCTCCCTTACGTATTCCCAAACAACAGAATCAGAGAGAAGGGCACATTATAATGCGGAACCGTAAATTACAACAAATTGCATTTTGCACGTCCGCAGTTATTATTAAGTTGGCTGCAGTTGCGTGAGCGAATGCACTATTTCAGTTTAGCCATCACTCCTCCCTTTCCTCCCTTCTCCTCTCTCTTCTCTCCCCCCTCCCCTCCCCTCATCATCCCACCACCACCTCCCGTCCTGCCACCGTCTCCAGCTGGCAATCATGTTCATGACATTGCTTTTCCTACTTAGAAATCATTTGAAAGCAATAAAACGACAAATTTATTCAGAACAAAAAACCTTCAAATATATCTTAATATTTGTTGGGCAATATTTCGAATAAAACGACCGGAATCATAAATTTCTACAATTCTCTTTCAGGTTGCATACGCTGGCGCATAACTCGCTGGGGTAGTTAATTATTGTGTCTAAAAGTATTTTCAAGTATTCGAGACAGTACCTACAGGTCACCCTGGCGAACCCCCCTCCCCCCACCCTCCTACCCAGGGGTGGCTCCTGAACTAGCTAAACAACAGCAACTTTGTTCGACGCGTGTTACCTAACTTTATACATACCTGCGTCGACAATTAATTTAAGCTCTCATCATCAATCACGATCTTGTCCGTATCATCTCACGCGGAGAACGCGTTGAAGCCTGAAAGTTTGGTGCTCAGCGCTCAGCGCCCGGTGGAGTAACGGAGGGAGATTTATTATCACCTTACCTACTTATCAGTTTAACTAACAGAGTACATTACATTACAGGTAAACAGCTCGTGCCATGCTAGGGCTGGCCCAGGCGGAAGACGATGACGATGATAGGCACCTTTGCATCAAGTGCAGAGCTACCATTCTCGGGCTCGACAACTACGTGCAACATAGAAAATCTTTGTGTAGTAAAAACAAATCATCTCTTCCGGTATCGCTCAATGTCAGCCCTGAATCTCTCAGGACGGGTAATGCGCAACCCCTCTCCAGCGAAGTGGCGCATCGTGAAAACCACCAAGGAGCCGATGTCTTTTTTCAGTCTCTCGAACTTCAAAGCAGCGCCAAACGACCGCCAACGGGAGCCCCTGCCATTCCTACTGGGGGCAAGACTAGTGCGGGAGTCCTCACAAGGCGTGCCACTGCCGCTATGCTTTCTACGGGAAAAGACATTCACAATGACTCGGAAGCCTCCACAAGTATAGTTTCCCAAAAGAGAGGCGAAGACTGGATCGGGGGACACAACTTACGAGTAACTGGAACGGAAGACAATCAAACCAAACTTATTAAAGCCGTAGCAAATATATGCGAAACGGTTAAAAAGGAGCCCATCGATTGTCCCTTCTCTTTGTTAGATTATAAACACGAAGATGATTCTAATGAAGACTCTGAGGAATCGGACGAAATTGACGACGATGACCAAATGCAATCGGTCACAAAATGGAAGCCACCCGCTTCCCACACAGGCGGTAAATGGAAACCATCGTTTAACAGCAGAGATTCATCCAATCACTGGCCATCTACCAGCGCAATAACTCCAGAACCAGAAAACACTGATTATTGGGAGGATGAACATACAGGAGGTAAATGGAGGTATTTTCCACCGGAATCACTCACACGGTTAGATAAAATACCAGAAATGGACGAAGAAGAAGAAGACGTGTATATGCCACCCCCGGGACACACTAAAGGTAAATGGATTCCAGGTGCTAAAGATGGAATCAAACTGATTGATCACAAAGCCCAAATCATGGATGCTACAGCAATACACCGGAAAGAAGGACGATCAGTTCAGTATTGGTGCGGACCCTGTAATCGTCGATTAGGTTCTCTACATGTTTACGAAAAACATTTGCTTTCCAATTTTCATTTGAAAAGAACACTTCCTGAAAAGGATTTGGAATATTCTGGAGCGATGAAGATGAACTCAAATGTTTCACTTACCGGAAAAAGGACTAAAAAACCATCAATTTACCTCAACGATTCCATATTTTTGCAAACAAAAAAGAAAACCGTCAAGAAAGCGGAGGCGATTATTGCACAGTCAATAGTCAAGAAACGCCGGCGTAGACCAACTTTGTCCACATGTATAATTTGTAAATACAGAGTCAAACCATTTTTGATGGGAAAACATCTGATATCGCATTATCATTTCAGAAAAGCTGCTCTCAATGATGAAGTGAACAAAACTCAAATATTAGATAACATCCATCGAATAGTTCTGCAGTCTCCGTTTCAGTGCAGCCCCTGTAAGTTCTACACCAATTGGCAGTCAATATTTTTACAACACTGGAGTTCACAAGATCATAAAAATGTCACAGACAATCTCAATGGTCGCTTTTGGTGTTCGTTTTGCAAATTTGAGATTGCGAATTCCCAATTATTTTATGAACATTTAATTGGACATGACCACGTCGAGGTAGTGGCGGCCATCAACAGATCCATGCCGATAATAATTCGAAAAAAGTCCGTGATAATTTGCGGAAAATGTAATAAAGAATTTAAATTCAACATTCAACTGAAGCGTCACATCAAATTGTTTTGTCGCGGAAATAACACTTCTACGGCTTCTGATGAATATCAGGGCAAAAAGAAATGCAGTCAATGTTCCTTCTCCTGTAAATCTAGAATAGGACTCTCGAGACATATGAAGCTGCGTCACGGTAGGAAAGTTTTCTTTTGTTCCGCCTGCTCGCTGGAGTTTACCAATGTTATCGAAGCTCGAGCACACAGGAGATCGCAATCGCATAGAATAAAAGAAAAGGAACTCAGAGTTGAAAAGGGACTCGAGGCGAAGGATATTACAAAAGCGTGTCCTCATTGTGACGCTCCAAGATTCAAAAACATCTTAGAGTTGAAGAAACATCTACAGGAAAAGCATCCAAATGAAACGTGCAGGTAATTAACATATTAATGAGTAATATATTACCCACTTACATAATAATATATCCTGTATTTATTTCGTCTTATTAATGATTTCCTTTTGTAGTTGTCCTCAGTGTGGAATGAAATTCACTCTCCCGCAAGAGGTGACTTGGCACATCCGACACAGAGCTTGCGCTTTCGAAGCTTCCGGGTTGACTCCGTACTCCAACACCCAGATGTGGAACTGCAGAAGCTGTCCCTTCGAGACCAGCTCGCACGCGGAGTGCATTTTCCACGAAATTTTACACGGAAAACCAGTTGGGGAGTTTGATACAAACGAGAATGGTGATACGTCGAATGCAAAGTATTCGTGTCCAGTTTGCCACAAATTATTCTTGAAGCATTCTTTGAGATGTCATCTGAGGCAACACACCAACGAGAGACCTCATGCTTGTGGAGTTTGTGGGTCCACATTTTCAAGGAAAAGTAACCTTATCTTCCACATCAAAAGAACCCATTCCGTTCCTCAGATTCCTGAGCCAATAGAGGAGGTCATCAATGAAGAAACAGACAAGACCCCGAAGTCGTTCCCTTGCCTCGTTTGCGGGGTCAGTTTCTCCAAGAAGTAAGTGAAATCCATATTCAATTTATTTGCAACATACTTGCGGAGTTTTATTCATGAACGATATATTTCTGATGGGTCACCGCAATATTTACAAGTGGCGATGCACATTTGAATCCGCACCGCACTAAAATGTCAGGCCGTCAAAGAGATGGACTCGCGCCGTTCCCTCCGTATGGAAGCTATTAACTCCCGCGCATGCCCCCGACTTATTATCTTTATAAGATTCCTATATGAAACGCGACGATCCTCAGTCGGTAGTGGATAGTGACTACTGGTACTGACTACCACTGCTACTCATATTGCGGAGATGAGAAGTTATGGCCGAACACGCCGAGAAAAATTCGTTCCCGTATTTATTGATTCATATTGCCATAATAAAATGTAGTGAAGTATCGTTGCAGCTTCATAAGAATAATTTTATCTATGAAAATGAAAATGTACTGAACAGTGTACAAGCAATATCGATATATTCGCAGGTACGTCGGTACACGTACACACAATAAGATACATACTTTAAGTAGTACCTCCGTTCGATGCTGTATTTGACAATTCCCATCGATTACGGCTCCACTATGCTGGACATAATAATATGGCATAATATATGCACGTCGGTAAATAAGCTGGTTATTGTAAAGATAGTCAATTCACGAGTGGGCCGAGATCCTCTCTGGTCTCCCGCCACTACCCGCCACCACCCGCCACTACCCGCCACCCGCCATAAGTCATGTCGGGTAAATGTCATCACGGAGGTTTGTATTATTTTCCTTCAACTATTAATCGCTCGCATACTTCGCAATTTATTCCGAGAAGTTGAACATCAAGTCATGTTCGAAAGTTTTATGCATGTTTATGAGGAACGCGGACCGTATCCACTCAAATACGAATTTTATATGCAAATATTGTATGTTGAATGCGCTTTCCGCCTTCGTGGCAACCGAGGGTCAGGAGGTACCCGATTGCTTTCATCATTTTGCACGCGTAGCTTTTCAATATTTTGTACGGCGTTTGCCGCGGAATTCGCAATTACCTAGGCAGCCATTACCTCACTAAAACCGTATCAATATTATTGCGCGTGTATATTTATTTTCCATTTACCGCGGCGATTATAATCAAACAGGATCCATATATCCGAGAGCTATTTGATTCAATTACGAGTGTGGAAACGAATAATCCTTCACGACGTCCTTTGGAAATCTTATTGAGAGGCCTGGCAATAAAATCTTTCTAAATAACTGCAGAGATTATCTTCCCTTTAAGCTTGATGCTATAAATACCGCTAACGGTGAGCATTACATTAAGTCTTACTTCTGCTACTTCGTACTATCCTCGCTTAAACTCTCAACAAAGCTTTATTCATTTTAATTTAACTAAGAAGAGTTCAACATAAAAATAAATCTGCGAATGAAAGACACTAATGAGATTTTCAGTGAACACTAAACTTTGCATAAGGGTTTTATTTATCAACGATAAACTCAGAAACGAAATGCATTTTACATTTCATTATTAATATTCAAATTTAAAGTATTCGTCGATAACCTGAGAAAATTTATGTCACGTTGATTATTGTTCTGTTAAGAGATACCTACATTACCTACCTCGAATTTTTTAATGTTTTAATTCAAAAAATTGTTCTTAATTGCTCGCGGGCAGCCGATTTATTTAGATCAAGAAAATCAACATGTGTAATACGTCACATTATAACATTTTCCTTTATCACTGTGCATCAAATATTGTAGTCCTGCATTTTATAACAGATAAATTAGTTTATCGATTAAAACTCTTATCCAGGAGCTTTGTAGCATGCTTAAATCGATAACTTTACAATATCGGATCGATAAGCGTAACTTCCGATGATTTTATATCGACGTCCCGAGCGCGGTTTCCCAGTTGACAGCCGAACCGATATTGACGGAATAATTAAGAAATCGATAAACGCTGGCAACACTGAAGATATTTTCTATGAATTGACACCACGAAATGTCAAACAATTACGTAAGCAAGCAATTACGTAAAAATATAAAATGGCAATATTGAATTGAAATACTGACCTAAATATAAATTGGCAGTCCACATTTACATTTTGACACTAAACGGGAGTTAATTAGTTAATCAGGTCTTTTTCATATTTTTAGTCATATCTCAACCACTTTAGTTTCTCAAAGATCGAACGGAATTAATTGATCGCGTCTTAGTTGAATCATTCAAGACTATGGACTATGAATCACGTATGGATCTATGGATACGACTTCTTTCAATTCTAGCTTCGTTAGTTGAACTCCGTTCATTAATAAGCCAGTAATTTTGCATAACGGACATGCATAAAAAAATATAATAACGAACATGCATAAAAGTTAGTTTTGAATCGAGTATTACACCCAGGTATTTTTTGATGTCTAAATTTGCGTAGAAATTACTGCATATTATTTTGAAATCAAATATCTAGGAGTAAGGATGTTAATATAAAACAAGCGTATAAATGAGGTAAGACTTGCTGTACTCTATACCTGTACATGAGTCATTCGGAGCATGCGTTGAAGAGTTCAGCTTAGAAGTAACAAGTAAGGTTGCCTAACCTGCTGCTGTCATGAAATATTAGTCCAGTTTTGATTGCGAAGCTTACTGCCGCGGTCTGCGCTATTGGCAAATGTTATGCTATCACATACAGATATTTTAAATATAGGCCATATTATTTATCATTCGTTACGGTGTTTAGAATCTTTCACAACGTTTCATGGTTAAAGGACGATGTTTACAGCTTTGCGTTGCTAGTAAATTTGTTCGTTAATCAATGTAGATCATAATTTTCTGTTCTTTTATTAGAGAATTTAAAAATATTTCTGTTACGCTCGAGGAACGAGAAGACATCTAAGCTCTGAATATGGCAACTTGCTGTTTTAGTGATAACGCATTTTTTTTCTACGTTCATAAAATTACTCGTATCATGAAATTAAACTAACTCTAAGCGATTCTCCTTTAGAAGACCGTAGGAACAAATTTGTTTCTTAAAAATTATTTGTTTCACTTGCTTTACTACAACTCATCCCTTTCAATATCCCTTCCCGTAGACTTAAAAATAATGAACCGTTCTTTCTCAATCAAAACTCGACTAATATGGCCACCCATTCTTTATTGTTTACCTATCTCCTATGGCGCGCCCCAAGGAAGTGTTCTAGGTCCGCTCTTATTTCTCATATATTTGAACTCCTTATTAAACTTCGATATTGACGGTAATAATATCTTTTGCCGATGACACTGTTATCATACTTATAAGTAAAACACGGAAAACATCAATTGAGAAAACAAGTTGTGGAAAAATTAAAAAAATGGTTAGGCTCTAACCTCCTTACCTTAAATGTTCCAAAAACACAATGCATACTTTTTTCAATCCGTAAATTAACTCTCCCAGAAATCCTTCGTAAACTAATCATTCACACTTGCCCCCAAAATCTAGACACTCCCCCACTATTTCTTATTATTAGTTGTTCATGCCCAATTCTTAAACCGTCAAACGAAATAAAGTACCTAGATGTCATTAAAGATAACCAATTACGCTGGGAGGCCCAAATTAGCTCTATAACAAAGAGTTATTATTAGCTCTATAACGAGAGACTATTCCAATCTATATCGACGGACGGCATTATAGGATGAGGAGGTTGTGCAGCATCCATTCTCTACCCTCTGGTGACCGTTCAAAAACTTTTGCTAAGGATCATCTAAATGTTCCTCCTCTCATCCATCAGAGCCACTTTTCAAGAAACTCGCAGTACTAGACATTCGCCAACTGTATATTAAAATAGCTCTCAGATGGAAAAATGATCTGATAAATTCCACAGAAAAAGATATACATAAACGCTACTCAACGCATGGAAAATGCATAATCTCTAAAACAAAAACCACCTTTTTAAGGTATGAGTATTATCTCTCACTGAGACAATACTTATACAGTGCACCTAAAATATTCAACGCACTAAATACCGACACCAAAAGATCTAGTTCACTTTGCATTCGGTGTCCAAAACTCGATATCCCGAAAGGGGCGAAATTTCTTTAAAAAATTTCTTCAAAGAACATAGATATCCGTAAAAGTTTTTTTCTTATGTAAATAACGTTTTATTTCTTTTAGATATTTTTTAAATGACATACTTTTTATATTCCTTCTAAAAAATAACATTAAACTTCTTTAAGATATTTTTTAAATCACATTATTTTTATATTCTCTTATCTCTTTCATACTCTTTTTATATTATTTTATAGTCTTCTCATTCCTTTATAGTCTTTAATACTATGTTATTTTATATTCTTTGATGTGTTAATAATCTCTTATATTATTTTACCTTGTTTCAAATGTTAATGCACTAAATGTAAAATCTACCACCATAACACGGACATGTGCCTAGCATGGTTGTAGAAAAATCCACTAACATGTAACCATCAAAAGAATGAATGAAGAAAAATTAAAAAAAAATAAATAAATAAACAAAATTGTCCAGAATCTGTAGACTTGTCAACTCAACATAAGATTTGTTTTTTTTTTCTGTACAAGTCAAAATGTTATGTCGATTATTAAGCAAGTGAAGAAATGTTATAATGGTTATTTATTTATTTTCAATAACATGTGCCGTTTACATGATGAATGGTGAAAGTACAACAACATAAATCGAGTATAAAGAAATAAGTAAAGTCAATACACAAGTAAATAGAAACAAAATCATATGAATTGTAAAAATAACTAAAAAAAATATTAGGTAAATATAAAAGATAATAAAAAAGTATGTAGTGCTAAGAGGAGTGGATATGAAAATAATTTAGATAAACTACCGGGAGAATCATATATAATAGTGTCTAATATTATATAATAATATTATGGATGATTTCTGGCCAAGTCTTGACTTGCCTTGTCACTTCTATTTTCATATGTTCATTTCCGTCTTTTGTCTTTGCTTAAGAGGAGACCCGGTCGCTGAGAAATTTGAACAATAGGTATTTTACCAAACAGTTGCTGTCACTATCGCTGTTACTTCCCCGAATACTGGGCGAAAAGGACAACTGCACATCAGGCAGTGATAACACCTAAATAAAATCTTTTTTTTTTAATTAAATGAAGACATTATGAGCGAAACTCAATCGAAAATCTGGAAACAGAAAAATCAGAAAAAGATATTGGCACCTCTGGGACTCGAACCCAGAACCTCCCTACTTTCCGGGTTGGGCGCTCTTATCCACTGAGCTAAGGTGTCGATATCCAATTCGGTCACTTTTAACTGTACCATACTTCGACTAAGAACCACCCTTGCTGAATTTGAATCTTGCAATCATTCATAAAGATGGCAGCCAATAAAAATATGCGTTAAGAAAAATGAAGATAATATGGGTGGTAATAAAGGAACATCTAAGATGTTTAAATAATAATAATTATTCAGAATTTGCAAACCACATTTTGGAAACAGGTCATTCTTTTGATATTAATAAAGGTTTAAAAATTTTACACACTAACACAACGGGTATACAATTAGATAATTTAGAAATTTTAGAAATTAGAAAAAGTGTTAATAGTTAATTAAATATTATAAATAACCAAACGTTTTTTAAAAATAGCCATCTTTTAAATTTATTTTCGTATTAATACTTATACTTAAAATAATTTATTTTGTTATTTAGACTTCTTGTTTTCCTTTTAAAAGATTTTTTATTATGTTAATGTAATTTTTTACCCATTCTAAAATAATTTTTATATTTTATTTTATATAATTGTTTTTTACGATATATTTTAGGTAATTAATCACCTCTCCTTTCTAATATTTTGTCTATGTTCTAATTAGTCTATACTTGTTTGTCTTTTGTTATTTATTATTGACTTATTATCCTGACGAAGAAAACATAGTTTTCGAAACATGTTGATATTGTTAATAAAATAGTGGTGTTTTACAAAGGTATTTGTTTTTCATAAAATTAATGATGACACCCCAAAGTAAATATGCCTATTTTGAAGAAACATTATTTACTAACTTATAATACATCTACTTATGTTTTACTTCGTTACGTATTTTGGGAAAAAGATGTAAGTCCTTCAAAATATTTTAAGATTTTTCCAAATATGACCTAACACTTAGGTAACTACGAGTGTAGAGAACTGGTCGATTTGTCATCAATTTTTTATGCAGGTTTATGTTCCCGCTTTTTACACTTGCTCTATATTATGCAGTGTGAGCGTTTGAAAGTAATTACAACTAGTATAGAGGAGCTGTAACACAGCAGTGGCAGCGCTCGAGAAGACATTACTTGAATAGGTGATACAACTTTAATGAAATTCTTGAAATTGTACATGTACCAAAGTATACAAATAGTGAGATCTAATGGCCGGACCACTACTTCCGTGGAATTGGGTAACTATCTCGTGCGGCTAAATCTTAAATCGACTTATCTCCTAAAAACAAATATAAGTGAAGGCCCATTTAGACAGGTTGCAAAAAATTAATAAAATTTTACAAGAATTTTAAGTGGCTAAAGTTTTCAGCTTTTCCGTACCTTCGTAATTACTTTATTTCAGAACCACGTAAAATCATCAGTTTTTTAAAAGGACGTGTATCAATTTTTGCTTACATTAAACGCAATTATACTCGAAAATAACAACAAAAATGCTAATATTTAAAAACGCGCAGTTTATCGGAACTCAATTTTCATTTACGCCATTTTACCAATGCTCATGGTCACATTTATGTATTTTCTACCTCCAGCGCATAAATTTAATATTGCGTAAAGACGGAAACATTTCAATACATTTCAAATTGAAAACAAATCTTATTGTCCGCGAATCAAAGTCATTCAAGGCCATTTCTAATGACCCACTGAATTTGGATCGCTTGTTTTGACGGCCGCTAAATCAAAAAAAAATAATTTCACTCAACTGGTAAAACGTCACAGCACGCCACTGATACGTAGATAGTTTGGTCTTATCTAAATTAGAACCAGTGTCTATCTATTAAAAGTCGGTAGGTAGGTTAGGTAGGTTAGGCAGGTTAGGTAGGTAGGTCAACGATTTAGATCCATGTTGTAATTGAAGCCATAAAACGTTTTACGGGAAGGATTGATTGAACGTTCATTCCTCTGCATCAGTTAGTATCTAATGTTAATACCATGTAATCCATTGTATAATCCTACGCGGTTCGGTCGGCAGAGGTCTTCCGCCGCACCTCCCACGAAGATACCAACCAACAAGGAATACCTTTATATCTTTAATTACTTATTATTATTATGGCGTACGACTGAACAGATCATCAACTTTACGAGTGTTGAGTGTTTATAATTTAGTCCTTCCCGGAATAAAGTTGTAACCAGAGAAAGGTGGGAAAACGAAACCGGCTATTTTTAATTATATTTCTATTTAAAATTCTATAAACGTGTAATAATTTTTAATTATTAGTTTTTAATGAAAAGTAGAGAGGAAAAGCAATTAAATTAATTTTTTATCAATAACCCAATACATATATAAATTTTTATTTTTAACTTAACGAATAAAACCTCAAATTGTAAAATTAAATTAAATGAAGTCAAAATTAGCGAAACTCGATCGAAAATCTGAAAACAGAAAAATTAGGAAAAGATACGATCACATCTGGGACGCGAACTTAGGACCTTCGCCTTTACTACTGACTACTTTACATCCTCTTTTGGCAAAAAATCTTTCAAAATTTGTCAAACAACCTCAAAATTTTCCAAATTTTCTTACTAAGGGCATTACTTATATGTTGCCTAATAGCGAAAATATTAATAATCCCTCCCAGTATAGACCCATTACATGTTTACCGACAATATACAAAATTTTAACCTCTTGCTTTACAGATGCTCATTTAGATGAAAAAAATATTTTATCTGAACAACAAAAAGGTTGTCGCAGAAAATATATGGGATGTAAAGAACAATTAGTTATTGATTCTGTAATTCTAAAACAGATTCAAACTCAAAAGCGTAATTTACATTCTTGCTATATAGACTACCAAAAGGCTTTCGATAGTGTCCCGCACTTGTAGCTGATCAAAATATTAAATATATATAAAATTAACCCGATTATTATTAGCTTTTTGGAAAATATTATGACCTTTTGGAATACAGATTTATTTGTCAATTTAAAAGGTCAGAAAATAGTAGTAACGGGCATTTCAATAAAAAGAGGGATTTTTCAAGAAGACTCATTGAGTCCTCTTTGGTTTTGCTTAGCATTGAATCCTCTATCTAAAATGTTAATTAAAAGCAAGTTTGGAATAAAAATTAAATGTAAAACGAGAGAAAGTAGTATAATTTCGCATTTATTATTTATGGATGATATAAAATTATATTCGAATTCTGAACCAAATTTAGAGAAAATGATTAATTATTATTATTTACGATTAAGGTAGTTAAAAATTTTTCAGATGATATTAAAATGACTTTTGGTTTAGATAAATGTAGAACGATCCATATAGAGAAAGGCAAAATTGTAGATGGAGACCAAGGTATATTTAGAAATTTCAAAATTAAAAGTATGAAAGGGGATGAGGTTTATAAATATTTAGGATACCCGCAATCGAATAGATTAGATCATACTAGTATTAAAAATGATATTAGGATTAAATTTTAAACTAGTCAGAAAAATTTTAAAACGCAATCTCTCTGCTAAAAATTTAGTAAAGGCAATAAATACTTGTGCAATACCTCTATTAACGTACTCATTTGGCATAATTAAATGGTCCAATACAGATTTAGATAGCTTAGAACGATTAATTAGAACTACGTTAACAAAGTTTAATTGCCATCATCCAAATTCAGCTATAGAACGAATAAATTTACCTAGAAATTTAGGAGGTAGAGGTATAGTCAAAATAACTTCTTTGAAATACAATCAGGTAGAAATGCTAATAACTTTTTTTCCATAGGAAAGCTAATAGTTCAGGAATGAACAAAATAATTTGCAAGGCAGATAGAAACATTACACCTTTAAATTTATACGACGATAATGCCAACATTCTTTTAAATACCAACCAGGAATTATTAGATTCCTGGTCAAATAAAATTATTCACGCCAAACACTTCAATTATCTCAACCAAACGTATGTTGACAAACTTTCGTCAAACAAATGGTTGAGTATTGGAGAATTGAGCGCAGAAATAGAAGGATTTATGCTTGCCATTCAGGATAGTCATTAATACTAAAAATTATAGGAAATATATAATCAAAGATAGAAATCGAATTGATGATTTATGTAGAAAATGTTTGGCTTTTCCGGAAACTATAGAACATATTATTTCGGGATGTTCTATATTAGCGCCTTCCGAGTATACATTTAGGCACAATCAGGTTTTAAAAATAATTCACCAAAGTTTGGTAATTAAACATAACTTGATTTACTGCCATAATGTAGTACCATATTATGAATACGAACCAAATTCGTTTTTAGAAAATGAATTTTATAAAATATATTATGATAAAACTATACTAACAGACAGAACGATTCGTCATAATAGACCCGATATAGTTTTACATGACAAAATTAAAAAAAATAACTTATATCATTGATGTCGCTATTCCAAATTCCTGTAATATTCAAAAATCTGTTTCTGAAAAAATTAGAAAATATACAGATTTAGGAAATGAGATTAAAAGAATTTGGCATTCTCGGACTATAAAAATATTACCATTTGTTATTTCGGCTACTGGCATTATACCGAGCTCTCTAATTCAAAATTTAGGCTTATTAGATTTGTCAAAGAATCTTTATATAAAAATACAAAAATCGGTCATATTAAACACATGTAGGATTACGAAAGATTTTTTAAATATTTATATTGAGGGAACAGTAGGATTTATCGGTCCAGTTAGGAGTTCTATCGAGCCGAACCCTCTGATATGAAAATATTTTCCCATGTGGTCTCTGGTGGGTTGACGTGTTGTTCTTGTATAGTTTTGTATTTATTATACTTATACAATGCAATTACATCGCGTGGATTGACTAGATTATCATTTGTGGAAAAGCGTGTAGAAGGGTTAAGTTTTTACCGTGGGGAAGATTTAGCCCGGACATAAAGTCTAGAGAATATTAAAAAATGAATATTCAAATTAATTTGTCTTTTAGTCCCATATTAAATACATTTCCAGTGAACCGCTTTGTTCTTCCCGGAAATCCCGCAATTACCCCTACCCTCTTGCCCACCTTCCACTCCCACACCTAAAATTGTATGTCTGACAATATTCTGTGTCTACGTAGATTAGTTACAATATTCTCCTGACGAAGGAAGGGCGCTTCCGAAACCGGTAGGTATAAAATAAAAGTGGTCTACAACAAATTTATGTGTTTTGTTGTAAAAAAATAATTATCTCTCATCATATTACGTCATGTCATGGCTCTTTTAAAAATATGAGGCATCTTGTCCTATTTGACGGCCTCCGTGGTCCAGAGTAAGCGATCCGGAGGTCGCGGGCTCAAATCCCAAGTAAATTTTATTTTTAAAAAGATATTTAATTAGTAAATTTTTCGTTACACGCAAAATAAATATAAGTTAATTAAGAATATGTAAATGTAATATAATGTGCACAAAGTATAATTTATAATCATAAAATAAACATATGTGTTTTCACAATTTAATCATTCAAAATAATGTAATTCAAATAAAGGCACGTTCCAGAGTTGAAGATATTCTCAGTATTGCCCTGGTGTGAGATCATCATTCAGTTTTGAAACGTGGCTTAGAATAGCTTTAGCCGTATTTTGTGACTAGATCTGAATAGCCCGGTACTTCGCCACCTTTCTCTTCCATATCTCCTTCTCCTTCACCCTTCAGCCTCACCACATACCCCAATTGGGGATTTCATACTCTCACTGCTGTCTCCAGGTGCTTGGGAGCGGTATTCACATAACAAAAATATTATTTACGGTTTTATTGACACTTTAGTGCTACATATCTTAAGTGGAAATAATAATAAAGCAAGCAGAAAATAATTAAATTAACAAAAAATTTTGTACAGAAAAAACCGTCCAAATTTAATTACGCCAGTTCTCACTGTTCAAGAGATAACATAAATAATAATCCACAGCATTTTGAATTTAACGCTGATTAATTCAATGATTCAATTCATTAAACAGATTTTCTGTTTTTTCAAAAATATCAAAATATGATTTGAATGTTTTCCTGTACAAAAAGCACACACATAGATAAATATAAAAGGGTAACCGGATAATACAGCACCGTACCAAACCGAAAATAATACTTTATTTTTATTTAAAATGAAAACCATTTTTAATTAAACAAAAAAAATTAATTGGGCTTTACGAATTGATTAATTTGGATTAGTTAAGGTTGGGTTAGCTTAGCTTAGGTTAGGTTATTATTTTTTCACTCTTCTTCAATATTGTGCCTTGTTACGGCAACCATCATATTTATACAATATCGCAAAATAGTCAAGGTGAGCAAATAATTAAAACGCCGTCACACATTATAATTAACTGGCGTGAGTTAAATCTCACTTAATAGCAACACTTAACACTAAACACTAACACACAGGGATTTGGTTGGCTGTTTGGCTTGTTGGCTGTTGGCTGTAAAGGTGGCAATTTGAGATTTCAGCGTCGCAGTGAGTAATTGCCTCATTTTGAATCTGTCAATCTGGCCATAGAGGAAACGGTGACCAATCCCTCGCCGGAAGCAGAGCTACGGCCGCTTTGAAGCTGCGACTGCGAGCCGCTCCGAGGCGAGTCGCGAGCAAGCAACGTTTAAATTAGCTACAGGGACATTATGTTACGGAACAGGGCAATGCAACATTTTAACTATACTCAAACTGAAATTCTTCATCTCAAAATTTTCTTTTACATTTTGGCAGATATCATTTGTATCTATTTTTTTATTTATTTATTGGCTCGCCAACATCACATTATAATTATTACATTAATTTACATTTTCAATATGATTATAGCGATGAATCCAAATATAGGTGAGCACATCATTCATCTCAACATTCTTAGAATAACTATAAGTTGTAATACATAATAATAAACAAAAATTATAATTGTAAATACATACTTTCACATTTACATATATTTGCTATAAATATAATGATAATAATAATTGGATAATTTGTAGAGCGTCGTTTTTGTGAAAAATCACCCCAAGGGCGCAATATACACAAATATATTTACATGCATACGTGTGCACACTCCAGACATATACATTTATACATATATTATAGAGCCAATGCATAAGTAGGTGACTGATTCAATAATTACAAAGCGGCTCTAAGTGAGGAGACCGTCAGGTATATGCGAGTTTAAGTTCCTTCTGAAAGTAGTGATTGAATTCGAAAATATATCCAAGTCTTCATGTTCGCATTGTATAATCGAGTCATTCTGGACGTTTAGCCCAGTCAATGAACGCATTGAACTGGAACATGCTAGAGGAAAGCTGAATTTTTGCAGGTGGATAGTACTTCTTATGTGGAGTATTTTCCAAAAAAGTCCCCACCCCTCCCCCGCTTGCTTCCTCCCCTGTCCCCTCCCAAACTTTACAATTTTAGAGTTCTACAAAATCCATTATATCTCTTAAACTATTATATGCATCTGAAAAAAAATTTCTCCGTTAAACTTCTTAGAAAGCTGTCTAAAAATAAGGTGTCTATTTGTCTTTGTTATCTATTACGGTTTGGCAAATAATAATGACATTGTCGCAAAAATATTTTTTTTTTTCGTAAAATTTTGATTTAAAGGTGAATATTTTTTTTATCTGGGGGGACACGCAAAAATATTTCATAAAATTTATTTGCCAAATTTAATAAGCTTTAAAACGATGTATAATATTGCTTACCTTTATTCTTAATACTGGTCAAAATCCGATTCGATAGCAGGGCGGCACGGCGTGCTTGGCGGTCGGGCCTAGCTCGCTGTGCTTGCAGATGACCGATTTGAGCTTAGGTAGGTATTTATAGTTTTAAATTGAAACACCGAGTACTTTTTAATTGATTCACGATTTAAAAACGCTTTAACACTAAACTGTATAGTAATAGTAGTAATGGAGGCTTTCTTACCTTGCTTTAAAAAAACGTCTTAAAATAAAGGTGGATGCGAAGCTAGTTCAAACTCAGAGTAGGATTTGAGCTTTGCAGGACTGTCACATACGCATAATATTCTATTGAATTTCTGATTAGGGTTGATTATAAATTCTTTGTTTCTAACTTTGTTAGATTTATTACTGGCTTGAATATCAATCATATCCGATCTGTGTAGTTTTACTTCTGAAAAACTTTGCCCTGCCATTTTCTTCATAGCTTTGAACCTTACCTCATAAGCATCGTCATATGTTTTAGTTGAGTCTGATACTAATCTCGAAGAAATGCAAATTAATTCACCAGACTTTCGAGCAAAAGTATTGTGTGTCACCAGTATAAATTTTGTTAAGTCTTGTTTGAAAAGCTTCACTGATTGAAATGAATAATGGAGCTCCTAATATCCATTTACTGAGAAATCCCACACCCTTGCGTAAGTGCTCCTACTGTTTTTAATGACTTCATCAAGGATTGTTCATGTCAATGCATGTATCAGTCCAAACTCCTGAGCAAAACATGTTGTTAAGTAAAAACATATTGTAAGTTTTGCTGTCCGACTTGTCGCTTTGATTGTGTTTTAAGTGTCGGTGAAATGTTTAAGATTTATTGCAACTGATTCGTCTTCACAAGCTTATTCATGTGGCATCTTCTTGTTCACAATATTTCTTTTATTTCACGAGGAAAAAATGTATCATGAGAGTCATTGCAAATTATTTTGACGATTGCAGCGCCTGTAAGAACATAGGCTCTTACAGCTCTTGCATAAGCGTGTCCTTTTATCACGTGTATCACTGTGGGACCTCCGTACACAGTTTTCCATAAATCTTCGAGCCCACTTTCTTCCGTGATCCAATACATCCCAAATATGATATTTACAAATGAAACTTCCTAGTCATACAATAATTTTTGAAATTTCAGATGATCCACCAGCCCCCGCTACCATTTCAATAGGTTTGAGAAAAAGCGGTTGGTCGAAGTTACAATGTCACACAATCGTTCATAAACCCGTTCCAGCTAACTTTTGAATGCACAATGCTAATTTTATGTCACTTCACCACAAATAATTGGTTGGAGATACAAAAGATAATGAATCGGCATGCTCTTTTCTGAAAGATATACATTCACTGACATCTTTGATGGTTACATCTTTCAAGCCGCTCTTTTTTCTCTTCGCGTAACAAGGTTGAAGGATATTTTCTTGATTAACGTAATTTCCATTTCATCACTGAAGACGAAGTACATCTAGACTTGTAAAATTAGAGGCTGGATTGATGCACATTGCACTTTATTCTTCCCACGGCATGAAATGTGCTTAGGCCATCAAATGTTTTTATATTAACGTCGGCATTTTCGAACACAAATTGTTAGAATGTATCATCTTCGATTGTAGGAGGCCCAGCTCTTATTACAGATCTTTGGTATCTGTCACCTTCATGACACGACGAACAAATGCCCAATGACGACAACACTTCTATTAAATTCTTAGATCCGTACATTCTCTGTAGAAAACACAAACTTGTCTGAATTGATGACAAAAAGACCTTGGCCTTGCAGATGCTATTATGGCGTGGTTAATTACTAAACGTCTTCTCGTAACATCAGGTCCATTATCATACAATCTCTTCTTGGTTACAGTTAACGTGAACAGATTCAGAGTTTGAGGAACTAAATCATCACCCCCACGACTGATTTCCGAAACATCAGGATAGCTTTCACAATCATGTGGCATTTTTTTAAACTTCTTTTCTGATTATTTCTGCGGCAGCAAGTACAATTCTTAAACATTCCAGATTTGCATTCTTTTCTTTGTTTCTGTACCAGTCACCTAGTATCTTATAACTTGAGTGAGACATGCACATGACAGTTTTTCTGTCATGTGCATGTATACATAAAATCTTGAAAATAGTCAATGTATACATAAAATCTTGAAAATAGTCAATTACTTGTTTTTTAGGAAATGTATATGAGTACGGAAGATCACTGCCACAAATGTCTTTTACTATTTTCCCTAATTTCTCTAATATAAACTAACATTCGTCAGTATTTTCTAAAAAACTACAGAGTTTAAGAAAATTTTTAGCTGAATTATCATATTTAGGTGTTCCTATATACTGAGTTGGTTTACTTTTACAGAACTTCTTGGAGCAAATGCCATGATAGCGAGCTTCTGCTACGACCAAATCAAACACACCTAAAAGTTTAGATTTTATTTTTGCACCCCATTTGTCATCTATTATATTACAATGTTTCCCCTATTTCTGGTCTTAACACCAAATGTTTTGTTAACGATATTTATGAGATAGTTTAAAATCAAACGCTGTTTTTTATTATCAAAAATAATACTCACAAATAGTTCTCCGTGAAATTAAATGTATTTTCTAAATGCCTTAGGAATGGCTGAGGTGTACCTACTGGTCAATAGGCTACAATTAACATTTGTAAAAGCTTTAATACTGCTAGGCTTATTATACATTTTTCTACAATCTACGTGGACAGTTGGTTACGCTACCTAAAGTGGTTAATTTAACATAATTATTATCTCTTTCAATACTAGCGTTAATTAGCATTTGTAACCCTTTCTTTACTTTAACAAAATTTCCTGGAAGGTATTTTTTTTACATAAAATACACAATAAGTTCTCTTCAGACATTTTCAGTGGTTTTTTTTTATTTATTAATTGTTCATTAATTTTTTCTCAATATTTTAACCTGATGAAGGAGGGAAAACGCACAAAAAACTTGATACACGGCTTGGCGCAACCACGTCAAAATATAACCACAAAACCGACACACACCTTAACCTTAAGACAGATCTTTTTTTTTTAACATATGAGATCAAACTGACCATATTTATTTATTTTTTCGTTTGTTTCAACTTGATAAAACAGTAAATAGCGACGCGACAAGAACGACATGTCGCTTGGCCTCGCCACTCCGTGTTACGGCCAGCCCGCGCACGCCGTTGCGTTTGTCCACTATTTTCGATAGAAATAAAAGATGTAAGTAAACATTGTTATGCATGGTTTTAAAGCTTATTAAATTTGACAACTTATTTGTCGAAAGTATTTTTTCATATTTTCTCAGACAAAAAAAATATTCAACTTCAAAAAATAATTTTGCAAAAAAAAAATTTTTTTAACAACAATCTCATTATTATTGGCCAAACTAATGCAGATATTAAAAAAAGTTTTAATATAAAATTTTTAGGCAATTTTATAAGAAATTCAACGATGAAATTTTTTTTCTGATATATCTTTTAGTTTACGAGATATAATCGCTTTAGTAGAACCCCACATTTTAATGTTTGGGAGGGCACAGGGGAGGAAGCAAGCGGGGGAGGGGTAGGGACTTTTTTGGAAAATACTCCACATAAGATGTACTATCCACCTGCAAAAATTCAGCTCTCCCCTAGCATGTTCCAGTTAGGGCCTGTTTTTTGTCTAGATTGACTGGGCTAGTTGTTGGTTTGAAAAAAAAATTGTATTAATACGGTAAGTATCGATCCAAAAGGTTTCAAGGTTTCTAGGTAAATTTTGGCCTTTTTGGAAATGAGCAAGTAGTGGTAAAGGGAGATGAACGCAGTTCTGTGAAAAATACTTAGTTTTTATTTAAAAAAAAATTAATCTTAAATTATTTTATTTTTTTTAAACACACCCGAGGTATAAATAATAAAGGTATGAAAATCTCCTACTACCACCACACTAAACAGAAAATGTTGCTTGCGTCGTGATGGGGGACTTAGCCAGCCGAGGAATCGAAAACGCGATGCCTGGGTGGGACCCGAAAGCAATGCCAACTCAGCCACTGACCGGTGAAAATTGTCTGATTATTCAGGCTAATTTTGCTCCAACACTATTTGTTTATGTTACTCCTCGGGAAATATATCGCCACCCGATTGGGCAGCGTTGTAAGGCGGTAAAGGTAAAGGCTGTAGGAAAATATTTATTAATTGGGTTCTTGAAGAGGCCCGGATTATACAAAGGAGGACAAACGGTGCATCAGTTGAATAATTTTCAAGTGTTTTGTCACGTCACAACGTTTTAATTTAATTTGGATTCCTAAAACCCTAAACCCCTTACAATAAACGTGTCTTAAATGTTGCACAACCGATATAATACTCTACAAGAGGCTCTAAGTCTATTACATGTAGGGTCAATCTTTCAACCGTTATTTTTTAGGAAAATGGAACCACTTGTGTTAAATAGCAACACCGAAAATATGCAACAAATAACCTCCATGAATATTACGGTTCCATGAGAAAATCGTGTGCATAAATCACTACACTTTTCATCAACCAACTCAAGTTGTATATAACTTGAAGTAAGTTGATGAAGAACTTTCCATGAATGAAGGCATTGGCTCGCGTGCCGCAGTTTGCTGCGCCTCATTGAGGATGAGAGGAAAGGTGATGCACGCGAGATCAGTGGAGTCCGCACCGCACGCTGTTGATAGCATTGCGTTACGCCACGTGGCATTTGGTATTCTTGTTAACACGTGTGCAAATACCAAAACGCGCAATTATTTATGTTCCGAAACGCATATTTCCTGATGAAAAGACATCTTGAGAGAGTCTCCGAGTCAATTTTAGATTCATTCAAGTCTAAAACGTGTACTCCATAATATTCAATTACCTCGTTGAAGTACTATGTTGAATGAAATTAATGAGAGAATGTATACTTAAAACGTCCAAAATTAAGCGAGTTTCATTCATATTGCAATAAATGATCGTGATTATGGTTTACAAGTTCACAAATGTGGAGGCCAATGTACTCACTGGAGTCAAATTACTTTCAATTCATGATTCATCGATGACGTCAGAGATCATGGAGAACTATAGCGAGCTAGGGGACCATATTATGGTTATAACATAAGTATAACGATACGTAAATTATGAAAAGACAGTTAGTAAGCGTTATGTAATTATAACTAGTACTTACCTACATACCTACAGGAAAGAAAAACTATAGAAATATGCGAAAATACGGGAAAGAAAAACCATTGGTAATTTATTTATTCAAACCGTTCTATTAAAATATCTCAATGTATAATATAGAGGTTTTTACTCGGGGTCTACCGAAAATACAAGTTAAAAATATCAATTATTTTCCCTAATTCGTTTTCTAGGTTGTAACGCCAGTTCAGTTGTGCATTGGGGAATGCGTTTAATATAATTAAAGCATTTGGTAGAAAGCGGTAGATGCTCTATCCAATTGATTTAGTAAATATTTATTTTAAACTAAAAAAACAAACACGTCCTTTGGAATGGCAGAGAACGGACCGCCCAACAACTCGGTCCTGGTACATACTCCTTGCCTCATTCACATTCATACATCGTCTCTTACATACTCGTCTATTATTCTGGCTCTTGACATGGCCCGACTCAAGTATCTGATTCACTTGATCGTGCCGTGTCTTCCTCGGGCGTCTCCGACTTCTTCTACCATTCACATTTGCGTCATATATTCTCCTCAGACCCCTTTCCTTATTCATTCGCTCTACATGCCCAAACCATCTTTCTCACACGATTTATATGGTTTTACCACACATACGCTTCAGGGATCTCATTCCTACAGTATTCAGTCCATTTTCATCCTTCCTCTGCCAGTTCCACGCCTCACTGCCATACATCAGGGTAGGTGCCTGCACTCCATTGTGGACTGCTAACTTCGCTTCTTTGGGCAGTTTTTTTCTTAGCGCCAACGTCGTTGATTCCTCCGTTAATGGGGTTACCGGCATTTACCCTTCTTTAAATATCTCTCAGCCTTCCCATCTATCGTAAACACACTTCCCAAATACACAAACTCATCCACCTGCTCCAAGTTTCCATCATTCACAATATTGCACACCGTTTTTATATTGTCATTTTCTATTATTCTTATTTTTAATGAATATAACAAAATAGAACAATCATTTAACACTTTTTTGTTTTTGGGGTGTTATGTCGTGTTTCGCTACCTCCTTCTTTAGACAACGTTTCGGACAGCGTTACAGTGTCCATCATCAGGGCAGATGACCAGATACCGTTACAGTGTCCATGACCAGGACTGATGATGGACACTGTAACGCTGTCCGAAACGTTGGCTAAAGAAGGAGGTAGCGAAACACGGCATAACACCCCAAAAACAATAACAAAAATACTTTTTGGCCGTGAAAACCTAAAAACATACCAATCATTTAACACGTTGATAATTTGAAAAATATTAATTAAAGAAGATAGGTACATAATCTTTTGAAATTGGTTCGGTCGGTGCAGACTGCAGAAAGTCTAAAATGTACCCGTGTGACTCATAGTAACTAAATGAATGCAAGCAGATTAAATAATACCGATTCAATGAGTAACTAATTAGTACTACCCTGGTCGCAGCATCAGCAATCCCTTGGCTGCTCCAGAGCCGGTGGATGGGGCTCGGGGGGCGTATCGGTCCCACGGGCCCGGCAAGGGCGGGGGCCCAGGGCCCCATAAAGCATGGGGCCCGCCCCTCCCCCGGCCAACCTGTTATTACGGCGGCCAGGTCCGTCATAAGTCTCGCGCAGATCCAAAGAACGCTTCATTTTCACTAGGGCGGAGCCGGACTGGGAATAGGGCGATCGAAAACACATTTTTTTTTAACTTTTAGGTATGATAAACAAAATTGAAAACATAAATATCTTATGTAAGATAACTTTGTAAATAAATCCAATTATTATTAATGTGTAAACGCCATTTATGTGAACACGATTAACTACTTTATTAAAATGAACAGCAGGCAATTTAGGAGGCGGGTATGGGTACCGCCGCCCCAGAAATCATTTATTGGATAACCAACACCTTTGCCGTAGGTCACCCCAAGTGGTTCGCCACGTTTAGTGACTTAGCAGGGGTGCCCGGGCTCATGGAGTCAGGTTTGGGATCAGGCAGGCTGGTTGAGGGAGATCTTTTGACCTCTCCAGTAGGACTCTCAGCAAGATTTGGACCCTCAGTAGGGGGGATGAAATCTTTCGTCCGTCACTTCTGGACACACTGACCCCAGATTCTCACCCACCCCTCATACCTTTTTCCTTCTTAGAACTTCCTCTCCTTCCTTTCCCTAAAAATACCCTCCACGCATCATCCCCAAAGATGACGTAGGCCCTGAGGGGAATTATTTTCCTAATGAAAGAAAAACTACGAAACAAAAGCGTGCCGAGTATTTTATTAAAAATGCTCAAATGCTGACAGATCGAGAATCGGCGGGTAACGGTCCATTGCAATATCGCTCACGTATGCAAAATGTGCAAACATTTTGATTGTAAACATACATAATCGAGAATTCACCAACTTTGTCATGTAAAAAGACCAAGTGTGTTGTTTATCTAATTTCGCCACTATTTTTAGATATATTTCTTTGCAACTTGAAATCACTTTTTATTGTAAAACAATTTCAGTTGTTTGATTTTTGACAAATTGTAATTGAGAATTCGTTAAATAATCTTCAGTCACCTTTTGCACAAAACATGAGAAATGCTGATACTCTTCTTTTGCATTACCCGAGCGATATTTTAAGAAGCTATTGATAAAAAAAATCGAAATGGCGTTGATGTTCTATTTTATAACAATGTCAAAAAAATTCAAACCTCTGGAGGTCTAGCAAGGACGATCGATAAAACCCTATATCAATACGATATTTATCAAATCCGCCATCTACGATCAGTTATCAATATTTGCGAGCACGGTCAACGATCGATAAAAGATATTCCAACCGATGCCGACGATTGACAAATTGTAGTGTAGCCTCCATAGAATCAGATTAGTTTCGGTCAACTGTCAATATACACATTTTTTAAATTATGTCGTTCGTTTGCAAAATTACTGGCTTATTTAATTAATGGATAGAAATAACGAAGCTCTTAGAATTAAAAGAACTCGTACATGCGATCCGTAGACTTAAATAACGCATCTAATACGCTATCAATTTATTCCGTCCGATCTTTGAGAAACGAAACTGTTTGAAATATGATAGATCTCATTAACTAATTAATTACAGTTTAGTCAAAAAATAAATACAGATTCTTAATGCACGTGTTTTTAGGTATTTCAATTATTTGCCAAATTTTTAGTATTTTTACAAATATCTATTTCTTATTTATTCCCTTTCAACAGTGAAACCGTGCTCGGTGTATCGATGTAAAATCGTCGGAAGTTACCTTATCAATCCGATATTGTAAAGTTATCGATTTCTCGCCCCTGGGTCTTATTTCCATTTGTTTGAATCAACCGGATCTGAGGCCCAAGAGCATTTTTTTTTTTAATTTCTCTAAAAAGAAAATTACGTTTTCAATCATTTAACTAGGAATAATTAATACATTATCTTAACTAAATATAATACAGCGCTATTTTCTTTCATTGCTTTGTTTATCTAGAATAAAAATTAATATATTTTTTTTAATTTACCCAGCTTTTTTTCGTTTTTAATCGCATGACGTATGACTGTTTTGTTGGACGGCTGATCACCATTGATGAAGCGCTGAAACGGACTTAGGATCGGTGTTTAACGGGGACAGGTCATTTATCAAAAATTTTAAATGTGTTGAAAACCAAATTGTGACGATGTGACGATGTGGAATTGTGACGATGACAGCGAAAAAGATTTTTTTTGCTGCTTTTGCCCTAAAGTTTTTTTTTCTAGTCCCGGCTCTGCCCGCATATAAATTGATCGGCTCACACTTGATAAGAAACCCCGATAAGGTCCTACAGCCACAGCCTGACTTGGCTCCGTTTGATGGGTGCCAGGCCGCCAGGCCGCCGCGGTAAATCATCGATATGTTGCTTCATTGCGCGTTAATCATTGCCGATGCCTCGGACCTATTGTGGATGTCGATTTGGATTGTGGCTGGTGGCTTGTGGCTTGTGGCTTGTGGCTGGTGGCATCGCCGGAACGATACCAATGCAGACATTATATTTATTTCTAACTTTTTACGTGCCTTCGAAAATATCGTTTAGTTTTGAAATGGCTTTCTCGCAATTGAATTTTGGTTTGATTGTCAAGTATACATGGGTCGTTCTTCTTTTTAACCTACATTAAGTTGTCTCCACCAGTTAGTGGAGAAAAATTCAACAGAATTACCAATATTATTATTTTTTATTGCTTTAAAATCTACTGTACTAAAGACTCTGTAACGACTCTGTGAGTTTTAAAAAAATATGTGTTTATATTTTTGAAGTAAAAATTACGTTACAGAGTTGTAACTCCTTGTGATAAGTGTATTTCATACAAATCACAGTTGTCTTCTGCCATCTATATATTTTATAGGTGGCAAATATGTGGCGTATATTCTATAATGTTAAAAATGATATGAAATGAAAAAAAATGAAAAAAATGATATGACGACGTAAAATATAAAACTATTTTTAAACTCCAAAACGTATAACCTATCAAGTAGCAGCGATTATTATAAATAAAATATTTTTTTAAATCTCAAAAACTTGACTCCTTCAACTTTTACGCCGTACGACAATTCTGTCACGCGGGTTGTCATTCGAAATAGGTATACACGCAGCTCGCGTTTGTAGCCCTCAATAGGCATTTTAGGCCTCCTTCCCCCCTTACTACAATTTCCCCTCTGAGATCCAGAGAGAATTCATTTATGGTATAAACAAAATGTGATAGAGTGGTGGAAATGTGACAGACCGGTAAAAGTTATGTATGTTAAAAAAAAGAACAACCCTCTTTACTTTTTTTTTCCATTTTCGGTTTTAATAATGATCTATCATTATCTATTTTTTATTAAATGTCACCAAAATAGATTATATATAAATATAGTATCCATCTGATATAATATGTATTGTTTTTGTAACAATTTTGTAGGGCTCTTTGTTTTCCAAAAAACTGAATGGGTAAAAAAATGCGTAAATAAATAAAAATTCAGCTCTTTAAATAATATTTCGATTCATTATTCTTTCTCTATCCCTTTTTACGTATTTTCACGAACGTTCATTGATGTACAATATCGTTGTGATGCACGATATGTTGTCCCAATTTATTATTTTTTTAATTAAAACGTTAAAATATTATTATATTACAAAAATATTTCGAAACAAAATGTAGACTATTATAGTTGTATTGTCTAATTTCGGGAATGACAATATCGTGAATGCATTTTAAATTGAATAAAAGAAAATTGTGGAGTAAGAAATATAATTAAAATATAAAAGAAGTACGATAAAATATTAGGCAATCAAGTATAAATCTCAATGAGTGACATCGACAAAATGGATTAGAAACTAAATGTGTATATAATTATAAAATAAGTCGGTTGGTAATAATATAATTTATCTCATTTATCCCATTATTTTAGCGTATCTCATGTCCCGCTAATCCAAGTCGGTGAAAGCTTTTACATTCTGCCATGTTCGGCAAATGGCGTACAGCGTAAGTATGGCATTTTCATGTAGTGACGCCTCGTCATAACAATAAGGGCTATAATAATAATAATGCAAAGATCACGCGGTTGTTTGATTTGTGTTGTGCAAACACACAAACACACGCCCGCTACACATCGTCTTAGTCACGAAGTCTTAACACATAACATACCCTACTATACATGGTGACACCTAGAAGAGACATGGGAATTGAAAAGAAAAAAACGGTAACAATTTATTATTTATTTTGTTCCAATTTGCTTTAAAAAAATTACTTAAGTATACCTTAAGTAGTAGGTACTTTAGTTTTATTTGTAGATATTAATCTCTCTCTTGCGACAATAATGGTCACCTTTCAAAAGTCTCGGGAAAAGTCATTCTACTAAGTTCGTAGGTAATTCATTGCGAGATAAAGACGAATTATTGGTTTAGGAACAAGTATAAGGTTGCCGACATCAACATCATAATCTCTAACCTCAAAATGGACTCTTCTGGGCACGTGGCACAACTAACAAATGACCGCTGGAATACTGTGCTTCCGATGGAATGATGAATCTTCAGATGGCAACCTTTAATAGCTGAAAAAGAAGACATCCAAGGATTAGATACGCTGACGACCTAAAGGTAAATGTCAGAGTTCCTACTCATCGGTAACTGTCATTTCCTTTTTGGTCGTCAAGAATTGACGTTGACATACGGTTGTTTGAAGCCTATTTCTAAAGCTGCGCCACAGACTCTTGAAGAAGAACCAACGCGTTATTATTAGATTTTAAATGTTCATTAATTTGTTTACTAATTATTGTCGGAACAAATTTAATATTCATTGTTCTTTACATTTGGTTACAGAATTTTCTCGAGCATTATTATATTATTACCGCAGTTCTTTTTCAGTACATTTTTAAACAGGCAACACAACATTCTTCCGAAATCTTTGCGCCGCGACCCCACTTTACGGGCCCGGACTCACTTCAAATTAACCTAACCTCAATTCTGGCGCAAAACATAAGTCAGCCGCCATGTTGCAGTCGGCAGTTCCCGCCACATTATTCGGCGGCGGCAGAATTTCCCGCCAGAAATACGAGCGGGGCGCGCGACTTGCTCCGCTTTTCCCCTTTATTCACACCCTAAACAAAGTTGCGGCCGGCGACGCTAGGTGGACGCTGGACATTGGACGCCCGCCGTAAAGGCATTCGGGATAGTACCGGGGACGTCCATGTTCATCACCATGTTCATATTTTTAATTAATTTTTAAGTTTTGAATCTGTCATGAGTTTTAACTACTAGCTTATTGAAGGAAGCTTGTAAAACCAAGTCGCTTTTTTCAGTACATACATATTACTATGTTAATATACTGCACAGAAAATGCCCATTTTGCATGCAATTTAAGAGTTATTCTTGAAGGTTTTGAGTATCCTCTTTGATAATTGCAATTATTATGAAACAAAAAACTATTTTCCTAAGCAGCAAAATTTTTAATGGAAAACTGCATAGCTTTTTTCTGTCTGAAATTTCTAGGTCAACCCAATTGTTTCCAGCTCGTCATATTTACCGTGAGCCACGGAGATACCATTTTTAAATAAAATAAATATCGTTTTTACTGAAAAACCTATTTTTTGCATTTTTCAGTAAAATATGTGTAAGAAACAATGCATTTATAAATATAGATTTCAAATCCCGAGCGACTCCGGAAAGTAAAAATTATGTATTTTATTAGACGTTTTTTAAAACGGTAGGCATAGAAAAACACATTATAATGTTTTTTTTTACATTGTTTTAGAAAAGAAAAGAATGCGTCCTTACTGGGGTACCCCGTTCTAAGGTCATATTGAATATGTTTTTGTCTTTGAATTATAAGTTGATACCTATTTTAAAGTTGCATTAAAAAAATTTCCTCTTAAAGTTATATCTAAAAGAATGCACAATACTACAAGCATTAATCTTTATTTGGTTGCAAAATTGAATCTATGTTCTTCCTTCCCATTTCCATAATCCATATCGTAATTCTTCTTTTGGAGTCGTTAATTTTTTTAACGGTTTTTATTGCAAGTGGGAGTACATTAAATAATAAATTTTATAGAGAAGTATAGCATATTTCTTTGTCCAAAAGTCGTTTTAGTTGTTGGTTGGTGAAATACATGTTGTAATGTGGATCTTGTGAACCGGCCCGAGTTTGTCAGTGCAAAGTTTTCCTGGTTTTTGAATGCGTATATTAGGAAATAAGGATATCTTTTGCATATAATTTTTTTAGTGACATTAAATTCAGTGCCTTAAAAACGTAGTCTGTAGGAGTTCTGTTGGGGACTCTAAGTATAATTTTCAAAATGCCCTTTGTGCTATGAGGACTGGTTTTAGTGGAATCGCACAAGCTTCCCAATCCGATAAGACCATATTGTGGATGAGATTGGGCTAATGCATAACAAATCTTAATTAACTGTTCTTTATCTAAAATGTTTCTTATTTTTTTGAAAAAGTATGTTAGTTTTTTTTTAATTTGTTGCTCACATTTTCCACTCGGGAGTTCCAATTTAAGTTTTGATCAATAATTATTCCACGGTATTTTATTTTTTGTATTTCATTTAATTTTGGGCAGTTGCTAGGAATTTCTTGGTTCGTGTATATTCTTTATGAATTTTTATGTTTATGTTTGAAGTAGGGTTATCTGTCTGTTTGTTGTGAATTTTGAATTTAATATATTTAGTTTTTGTGTCATAATATGTTAGTGAATTTGAATCAAGTCAATGTTTTACCCGATTCATCCCCTTTTCAGCTTTATCGAAAACAGTCTCCCACGACTTTCCATGAAAAAGAAGGACTGTATCATCTGCAAAACTAATGACCGAGCCGTGACAGTTTAGATCACATAAATCATTAATATATATCAGGAACAAAATCGGGCCTAAGACACTGCCCTGCGGAACTCCATGTTGGATTTGTATCGGTTGACTTGACACATTTTGAATCCTGACTAACTATGACCTTTCTGACATGTAGCTTTTAATGAAGCTCAGTTCACAACCTGAGGTAACAGGGCAACCTTGTAGGCAACAGGGTCACAAAATGGACCTTTTTTTAAACCCTCAATAGTATCTATTAATTATTAATCAATTTCACAATTGCAATTCTTGCGCCGCCCCTGCCCATCCTGAGGAACCGTAATGTCAATATGTTTGCTTTTTGCGCATCCAGCGGCGGCGGATTATCTTCAGCCATTGCAGGACATCAGTGGCGCACTCGCCGCCCGCGCTGTGAGAGCCGTGGGGCGAAGGTGGCAGGAATGTTCCCCGCAGGTGCAGTGGCGTGCAGTATTTATTACGACAATTTTTTGCAGCCCCTACGAGGGTAATTTATGCGCCTAAAAGTGCACCATTAACTACTAAGCAGTATTTTTAACCCAGTGGCTTTAGTGTGTCTTTTAAACAGTGTGAAATTATTACATGTTGCGCAAAAAATAATCATATATTACGTGTATTTTGTAGGTATACCTATTAGGTATGTATGTAGAACACTACTTTTAGAAACTTAAAGATATTATTCGTACCAACTTCAACATTATCAAAAAAATTAACAAAATCAGAATAGTATTTTTTTACTAATCTGTTTTATATCATTGAAATCTGTTTTACGTTTTGCTCACAAATAAGTAGGGTACCTTTATAAAAAAACTAGTAATATTTTTTTTACAAAAGCTCCACACAGGTGACCCTGGGAAAAAAATTCCTGAGGGCCTATGTCACCTTTGGGGATGCTATGTGGCGGGTCTTTTTCGGGAAAGGAAAGAGAGGAAGTTCTGGGAAGGAAAAAGTATGAGGGGTGGGAAGGTGTCTGGGGTATGTGTCCAGAAGTGACGGATGTACGAATCCATCTCTCCCACTAGTACAAGGCTATGGGTCTAGATAGTCTGGCTGGATAAGTCTAGGTTAGGTCTCCTTCAACCAGTCTCTCCCGATCCAGCCCGCCACAAAGTAGATGGACAAACGCATTAGCCACCAGATCTAGACAAACCTCACCCCCATTAACGTGGGCACCCCTGTTAAGTCACCAAATATAACAAGCTTGGGGTCTCTCAGGGGTTGGTTATCCAATAAATAGTCCACAGGGTGGGTGTACCTACCCTACATTGAAAAATATGTCCATCGGAACTTCCACCTACAAAATAAAGCTCTCTGAACAGTCCCGCGACTTTTTTTTTCCAATGTCTACCCTGGTCTTTTTTCCGATTTCAAAAAACTAAGGTAGTAACAAAACAATAAGATTTTTTATAAGTTATGCCGTTTTTTTTTAAATAACACTTTAAACAAAACATCGCGCTAAATATTAGAAACTACTTTCCTTGCGTTGGAGAAAGTTTAGGATTTCGACCTGACATCAATTTATTGGCTTTGGGCAATTGAGTGGTTAAAAATTCAAAATCGAACATTCTGACTTCACTGCATTTTTTTACATGAGTTCCACACAGGAGGCCATGAGAAAAATAATTTCTCTCAGGGCCTATGTCATCTTTGGGGATGCTGTGTGGAGGGTTTTTTTAAGCAGGAAGGGGAAGAGAGTTCTGGGAAGGAAAGGGTTTAAGGGGTGTGTAGGAATCTGGGGTTCAGTGTGTCCTGGTCTTCCGCCTAGACAAACCTCCCCCCACGAACCCGGTCACCCCTGCTAATTCACCAAACGTAGCGAAGACTTGGGGTGACCTATGGCAGAGGTGTTGGTTATCCAATAAAGGTTCCCGAGGCGGCGGTACCCATTCCCGCATCCCATTTTCCACTTTTGCCATTTTTTCTGACCAACAAGGATTATTTTTAAAACAAAAATGTAATTAAGTACGTGAAGTGTTTAATTCCTTTTATTTTAAGAAAAAATGTGTAGAAACGCGGGCGAAGCCGGATAGTAACTACCAACAAATTTCATAAAACTTAAAGAAACCTGATTAAATCTATTTAAAAAAAATACCCTTCGAGTTTTGCTAAATTTTACATGGCATCCACCCAAAGAGAGAAAATCACCCCATCCATTCCATTAAAAGTATCCAGAATAGGGTGTACCTTGTGGGTGTAGGAACTGAGAGTAGGTAGTAGTAGGGGGTGTGCACCCCCAAACACCTTTGTAGCCCGCATGCCATTATCTCCGGTGCTTAACGTTTTCTGAAAACTACATAACACCGTTTGGCTTCCGTTTTTCCCTAATGCACATAATTGCACGTAAAGATGCAGCTTTCAAAATTCATTGTCCCACACTGATAATTCCGCTGTTATTGTACAAAAAAAGGTATTTACATTTTGTATTTTTAATCGGATCGTATGCACCGCTTTTAACGATTTGGTTGACTCAATATTTCATTAACCCGTGAGATGTTTGCACTTACGTTAAAATCTTCAATTAACAGGGAATGTTGTTTTGAAGGAATAAAGTGGCGTTGGGTAGAAGAAAGGGAAGTGGAAGGTTATGATGGATGTACCTATTTATTCAGGTATGGTCACAAAACAGCTAAAACCGCTTTTTAAAAGTTTTTATTCTGTATAATGAGACGAATTATGTTAACGTGACTAAGCCATCCAGTGAGGTCAACATCATTAAATTATACTATAAAATGTAAAATATTGTATCAAAATAAATAAATAATCTGTCAAGGTTCGTGCTATTATTATCAGAGAGCTTATATCATAGCTTGAGAAAATTTGTTAGGAAAACATGTGTTGATGTTTCTTTACAAATCATTATAAAATCATGAATGTGTATGTATCCGGTATAAAAAGTTTAAACGATACAAACAATTAACTAACATTTTTCAGTCAACTTAAAATACATAAAATTTTAATAATTTTCTTGTTTTTGATGAAAAAAATGGTTTCTGCATTGTTTATTTATGAATTTCTTTGACATGGACGCTTTCATTAAGCAGGTAGGTATAATTTATTTCAAACGCACATTCTGACTTTTACCGAGTTATTTTGGTTCACAATTGGCCGCATCCTCTTTTAATTAAATTTAATTAATTTATTGGTAACTTTATTTAGACTTTAAATCTAGTCTCCTTCAACGGAAGCAATCTTCCGAACAGACCTTCCATTGATATGATTGGTGTAACTTTAAGTGACCAGCTCAGGTATGGGGGCTCCATCCGAGCCAGAATAAAGTTAGCTTCTCAAAAACTGGGCGTACTGTACAGGGCCCGCAGATACTTTAATAGTACACAACTGCTTACCCTGTACAAATCGCAAGTGCGCCCCACGGTTGAATTTGGCAGCCACCTCTGGTCTGGAGCTCCAAAATACTTGAAAAATACCCTCGACTCTGTGCAGAAACGGGCGGTCCGTTTGATAGATTCTCCCATCTTAACGAACGGGTTGCAATCTTTAGAGCACAGGCGTCGGGTGGGAATGCTATCCATGTTCTACCGGTATTTCAATGGAAGATGCTCTGAGGAACTAGCGTCATTGATCCCTTCGGCACCGGTGCATAGTCGGGAGACACGCCAAACGCGCGCCCAACATATGTACACGGTTGACATATGTCGCATGAGAACGGGTCGTTTTTTCGACTCGTTCTTGAGTTCAACAGCTCGGCTATGGAACGATTTGCCGGCATCTGTGTTTCCTCCCTCCTACAACATGGGTCTCTTCAAGACCAATGTTCATTCCTTCCTCTCCTCAAAAAGACCCTCCACACAGCATCCCAGATGACATAGGCCCTGAGGGGAATTATTTTCCTCAAGGCCTCCTGTGTGGAGTTAATGTAAAAAAAAAAAAAAAGACACTTTAATATTTACGTACGTAAAAGTATACAATTTTTTTTTTGTTGTGAAGAAAAAAATTATAATATTCAAATAAATTTTTTAAAGTTTCCCAAAAATTAAAAATTTTCTAGAAAATTTGAAAAATCAGAGTGTGCAATTAACACGCGGTAAAAGTAAAACTTTCCGAAAACTAAAGTAGACAAGAGTAGGGAGACTACGAAGTACTTGTGAAGGATAATTTTTTCCGTATTTTCGTCGTTGAATTCCATTGCACCTTTTCCTATAAATTTGAAAATCTGATTAGTATTTGTGTTTTTTTCTTCGGAGTCGCTAGATGTCGCTTTCTTTTGTGTTTTATTTTGCCTGTTCGTTCTGTAGTGATTTGAAGATTGGATTTGATTTTACAAAAATAATTTTAAAAACATGAGTGCAGTTCACACGCGGTAGAAGTGAAACCTTCAGAAAACTAAACTTTGAGATAATGAGACGAACGCAAAGTATCTTTACCAATAGTATTGTTACCAATGGTATTGTTACCAAGTTTAAAAATTATTCTACGAAGCACTGCACAAAGAGAAGGCCGATAGGCTCTAAAGCACCGCACAAAAAGGACACCGATTAGTTTATCTCATTCACTCGCAGACTAAATACTATACGAGTAGATGTATGCGTGCGTCTCTTTTTTGTGTCGCTCGTTTTCGTTTATTCGAGTTTCAAATCACAACGGTGCTAAAGATGCTTTCACATCAAAAAAATTCACGTAATATATGTTTTCGCAAATTAATAAGATTTTTTTTTTATAAAATATTCATTACTCTTACTACATTCAATTCTCTGTTGTTTAGTAATGATGGAGGTATCCACAATAACGCCGATTGTTTTAAAACAGCCTTATTACCTACATGTACAGTAATTATTGCCTTGTATTTTGTAACGTATATATTATTTAGTTTTGTGTATTCCGTGTTTGTGTGCGCCGAATTACGATACTCCCCGCATTATACGCGCCCGAAAGTGCCACGTGTTTACGACTGAAAAATCGTCACGTTTCTGAAGTTACCGGTGGTGGCGGTGGTAGTGCCGTCACGGCGCGTCACCCGGTGTGCGCGGAGTTAGCGCGGGTCGGCTCTGCTCCGGCCCTGGCGGTTATTAGGAGATTATGTGAAACGAGATGACTAGACACGGTGTAGCCGTGCTACTAACCTTGCCATGTTGCCACCTTGTGACAGAACCGAACTGGAAGCAATTTCATGTAAACTCAAAAAAAAATACTCCCGTAAAGATTTATCTCATCTCCACCTTCTTTTTGAAGTGAAACTTCTTTAGCCCCATTGTGATTTGAAATTCGGATGAAACGGAAATGACGCTTTACAGTACCTACGAAGCGTCTAACTGCGCTCTTTGGCCACTTTGATTATGACATTTTCAAGGCTCCTATTGGTTGAGATTGTTTTTCGTGAAATTTCGCCTCTACCTCATGTGACTGCACTCAATTTTTTTTTATTTGTGTTTAAATCCCTTAGGCATTTTTGTACCTTTTAGTACATGGTGCATCAAAAGCAGTAGAGTGTTTTGTGTACTTTACGGCTCAAATTGAGTCGGACTCATAAAAGTCGTCCTTTTGTGTTTCTGTGAGAAACATTATTATTTAAGCGGTAATCATTTAAATCATTTAAACTTATAAACTTATCCTAATTTAAACTTATCCTAATTTAAACTTATCCTAATTTAAACTTATCCTTATTTAAACTTATCCTAATCAGATTTTAATTCAAATAATAAACAAAATCTAGTTTTTCTAGGGAAAACATGGCATTTAATTTTTTATTTTTTTTTTATTTTATTATTTATTTATATCCGTTTGTAAATCATTTAGATTTCTGAAAGAATCTTTCATCTGCAAGTATTTCGTTTTGTGATATGTTCCAAAACTATTGGAAAATTAATGTCACCTGAGTTTTCAATTTGGGAGGCGGGTGCAGTTACCGCCGCCCCGGCAACCCTTTAATGGATAACCAACACCTTTGCCGTAGGTCATCCCAAGTGGTTCGCTACTTTTGGTGACTCAGCAGGCCACCCGGCTGACATATCCACGGTAGACGTCACGTTAATAAAGATCGTTGGACGTAAGACTCACGCACAGAAGCGAGTTGATTGGTGCGAGCGGCGAACATCTTCTCATTCAAATATATATCGCACATCCCGTTGAAAAGTGTCGTAAGTCAAAAAAGGAAATTTTACCGGAAAGCTAAAACAAACGATGATTGATGAAACAAGCGTTCCGGTCTGAAGAGACACTGCGACATCTCGCGGAGATAAAGTGATCTAACATAAATAAGGTTTTCGTGGGGCAAAGGTAATCACAATCACCTAATTCAGAGATAAAAATAAAATTTTATAAAACAGATTATTTTGACTTACGACCCTTTTCAACGGGATGTGCGATATATATTTTAACTAATGTGATTTTCTTGTGCAACAAAATGCAAGCATTACAATCGTCTCCAACTTTCGATATTTGAAACATTATAAAATAATATACTTACTACAAATATCCGTTTTCGTCCTAGTCCGGCCCTGGTCTGTTTCCTCCCGTTACATAATAATGTGTGTATCAAGCGAAGAGTTGACTCCATCAGGATCACAAAGTGTAATATCTTTAACTCAAACTTTCGCCGGCTGTCGCTAGATGGGGTTCTGTTGGTTTGGGGGGAGGGGGGGGGGGTGGGGGGCTGGTGCCGGTGCTTAGTGCCTGGTAATTATGTCTGACGTAACGGCTCGGATAAACATGGCGGATCGTGCTAGAGCTCTGTTTGTCGCTTGGGTGTTGTGTGCTTTGTCAAATATTCGAAGGCGCTTCTTGCTGAACAACGACTACGTTCCTATTTTAAATGTCGAATTATTTTTTAAGACTAAAGCAAGATTTGGAATGGGTTAAGTATTTTTTTTGTCACCAAAGCTTTTCGCTTTATTAGAGATGCATCAAAATTTTACACGTAGGTACATATTATTATATTTAAAAATATATTATTTGTAAATCTACATAGATAGGTTTACCTTAAAGGGGATATCTGTGGTAGACCCCTTGTAACACTAAAACATGAGATCCAACGGCTCTCTGAGTGTCAGGACAGCCATAAAATTTCCTATCATGCCCATATATCGCACTTTCCATAGAAAAAGGTTGTAAGTCAAAATTTTCTATTTTAAAATTTATTTTTAAATGGCAAAGTGGTTGTGATTATCTATGCCCACTAAAAGTTAGATCACTCCGTCTCCGCGAGATGTCGCTAGTATCTCTTTTCGAAGGGTTCACTTGTTCATCATTCATAATTTGTATTTGCTCACCTGTAAAAATTTGACTTACGACACTTTTCTACGGGATGTGCGATATATAGAGCGTTTTCATTTCACAAGTAATTACCGCGTGTTGATAATATCGTTAATTTTCATGCGAATAAATATTTGTTGATGCGGTCAAAGGGCTAAATTGTCGTTTTTTGTTAAATGAAATGAACTTTTATTTATAATATTAATAATAATTTATTATTCCAGGATGTGGGGAGGATAGTGCAAATCCACACGTCCCATATAGTTAGGTACACATATTTATATATATACGCAACAAAGAAATAAGTACCTACATAAATAGAAAAAATAAATAATCCATTGTTATGTACGGCGTGGTCTTGAGTGAGCTCAGGCCCAATGCTCAGTCAAGAGTGGCGCTTGGTGCTGGAAGGCTGTAGTCACCACCGTATTGTCGGAGGCCATTAGCCGCATCCTGGTTCCAGTGACTCCAAATATAATGCACGCATTATTATGTTGGATCCAGAGTCGTTCTATCGAGCTGATTCGGTAGTGACACCATGTTTCACACGTGTACAGGCTAGTGCAAAATGCATTGAACAGTGGTTTTTTTTAACATTATTGCTACATTTGAAGAATCTTCGGGAAATCATATTAGACAGTATGCTTATATTTTTCCTCTATCGTTCAATATCATTTTCATCCGAGAGGTCCTCAGTAACATGTGCCCCAAGTATTTTACATTTCGTTAATTTTTTGTATTTCGTTAAATGAGGACCCGATATATTGCGCTTCTCTGCGTCTCATTTCACTTCTCAGTTGAAAGCGCCGAGTCGAACAGTGAACAGTACTAAGCAGTGAGCAGTGAGCACATCACGAACCGTTAGTATGATAAAATGGCTCATCGGAATTAGAAAGTTTGCCGCTGCCAACAGAGGAACAGAGCAGAGCTAGTTACAACTCCGGCCGAGACGCATTTCTCCCGAATCTGATGGCTGAGACCTGCGGGGGATGCTAATCTATATTCATGGGGAGATCCTTCCAGCTTCCAGCTCCCTGCTACCAGCTACCAGCCTGCCGAATGGGACCGGATTCGGGCCTGGATTGCAGGACCGCCCCAGCCGCCGTAATAATAACCACTTGAATCAACATTATTTACAAACCTCTACAAATTGAAACGAAGGAATGTAGTGTTTATAATTATTCTTGTCTGTCTAGAATTATTCTGCAGAAAAACACATATTTTGTGTGTAAACTTGTTGTCTGTTTTGTCGCGGTCGATTTGGGATGCGAACCATTTATCGGATTACCAACACTCCTGTGCCGTAGGCCACTGCAAGTGGTTCGCTACCTTTGATGTCTTAGCAGGGGTTCCCGGATTTATGGGTGAGGTTTGTCTAGGCCAGGTCTTGGCAGCGAATGCGTTTGCCCACCTACTGCGTGGCTTGCTAGATCGGGAGAGACTGGTTGAGGGAGACCTAACCCAGACCTCTCCAGCCGGACCCCGACCCATCGCCTTGCACCGCTATGGGAGGGATAGATTCGTTGACTTCCGAATTCCTACCCAACGCTCATATTTTTTTAATTCCCAGAATTTCCTCGTATTCATTTCCCTAAAAACACCCGCCGTATAGCATCCTCAAAAATAACATAGCCCCTGAGGATTTTTTACTCAGGGCTCCCTGTTTGGAGCTAATTTTCTACAATTGTAGGTATTTAATAGTTTGAACCTTTGTTTCTACTTCCTGCTCCTTGCTTTTAGCGCCCTTGTGTTGATTTTTGACAAAAACGGTGCTATACAAATTAATGAAATGTAATTATTATTATTATGAGTCCTTCAATCGAACCTGCCCACCGATCATCATCGTATTTTTAAAGTGATAATATTGGTAGTATTTTAATTTTATTTTTATATTGTTAATGCGATGAGTGAAAAATTGAGTGTCTACCTAAAGACAAATTTCGTACATCTTCCCCATCAACCCACGGCTTCAAATAGTTCTCAAATAGCTCGATCCAATGCCTTTTAGGTTCATGCTCTATAGTGCCTCTACTCTTACACAAACTTACAAGCAGTAATACAAGTACCTAAGTAGCAGACGTATATCCATTTTCAGAACGAGCAAAACACCCATCGTCATCATTTTATTTTTCAGCGCTGTTAGGGTTCAACGAATAAGCGTCTGTGTAGTAATTTTACCTTATAAGATTGTTTAACAATAAATTAACAAAGCTCACCGCTTCCCTAGTTACATTATTTCGGAAAAAAACTTGTCTTCAACTTTTCAACGAGTTTGCTAATTCTTTAAAAGATATTTGAAGACTTCAACAGGATTAAGCATGATTTTTAAAAGTATTCTAGAAGAAATATTTCGATTTAATTCGAGTTTTACTATATTAATTATTAAGGGAATCAAATAGTCCAGGGAAAAATCGAAGTCGGAATTCACGCCCATTGTGGGAGGAGTTTAAAAATATTTGAGAAAAAGCTTTTGGAACGGTTGAAAAAGGTATTTGAGAAAATTTTTTTACAGGATGATTTCGTAAAGACCTAAAAAAAACATTAACTCCTTTTTTACACATTGTTTATTGTAACAACAAGGAAATTAATTTCACGGAACCGAGCGACGTGGAGTCACACGTCTGTTCCCTGCTCCGGCCAGGGCGTTTCTGAATGGAAGTGGGGTGTGGCAAGCCAGTAGTCCTTCGGTGAACGACATAAAGGTCACTTTGAAAATCTACATTCGTCGGCTGCCAGCCGTATTGTGAAATAACAACGCAAATATGCATATTTTATTTTATTTTGTGAATATCGGGCGTAAATATCAAATTTTTTTGCGATTATCATAAAAGAAACTAAATTTGCTACAATAAGCAATAAAATCATATCCGAAAAGATGTTCATAAGTAGGAGAGTTTGCACTTGAAAGTGTTTTTTTAAAGACCTCTAACTTTATTTTTTTCTAGGCTTATTAAAAGACTTATAAAAAAAATGACCGATATTTTTAAAGGCCAAGATATGTTCTACACGCATTATTTATTTGAAGCATCTATAATATTTCTAAGCGATCAAATTTTCAAAACAAAATACATGATTTTGTGTGATTTTGCATTATTTACTATGGCTTCATCTTAAAGAATTATATTATATGTCAAAAAGTCCACAATAACTGAATCCGTCACTGCGCCCGGCTTCTGTGTTTTAAGGTAAATTTGTACTAAACGGAAAACGAATGGGCGCCACGAGCTAACTACCAAAGCAAAGCATCTACAATTATGATTAGTAGCTTTTTAGAAGTATATTTTGTATATTATCATATAAATGCAATATTTTCAAGATACAAACAAATTTTAAAATTAAATTTAAAAAAAAAAACAAATTTTAAAAATAAAATAAAAATTCTATTGCAATTTTTTTCGCAATCATTTTACGTAATAAAAATCGGGTCTAACAAATCAAGTGGTGAGTCAAACTGTTCATTCTAGAAACTGAAATTGCCCCAAAAAAATTATCATTTTTAAAAATTTAATTTCATGTATCGTGATTTTCCTGAAAAACGGTTTAAACATTTTTTATTAAGGTCCGGTAGTAAGCGCTCAAAAGGAAGAAGAAGGGGATATATGTAAATACGAATGTTAGAGGGAGCGCTCTACTATTAAAAACGATAATAATATAGCGAAAATTGCGAAAATTTAACATCACATTAATTTGGAGTGATAACTTTGATTTAAGATTTTAATACGAAGTTTGAATTTTTGGAGGGTTAATGTCAGCTGTTTAAGGGGATCCAATAGTCCAGGGAAAAATCGAAGTCGGAATTCACGCCCATTCTGGGAGGAGTTTAAAAATATTTGAGAAAAAGCTTTTGGAACGGTTGAAAAAGGTATTTGAGATTTTTTTTACAGGATGATTTCGTAAAGACCTAAAAAAAACATTAACTCCTTTTTTACACAATGTTTATTGTAACAACAAGAAAATTTAAAATTAATTTCACGGAACCGAGCGACGTGGAGTCACACGTCTGTTCCCTGCTCCGGCCAGGGCGTTTCTGAATGGAAGTGGGGTGTGGCAAGCCAGTAGTCCTTCGGTGAACGACATAAAGGTCACTTTGAAAATCCACATTCGTCGGCTGCCAGCCGTATTGTGAAATAACAACGCAAATATGCATATTTTATTTTATTTTGTGAATATCGGGCGTAAATATCAATTTTTTTTGCGATTATCATAAATGAAACTAAATTTGCTACAATAAACAATAAAATTATATCCGAAAAGATGTTCATAAGTAGGAGAGTTTGCACTTGAAAGTGTTTTTTTAAAGACCTCTAACTTTATTTTTTTCTAGGCTTATTAAAAGACTTATAAAAAAAATGACCGATATTTTTAAGCGCCAAGATATGTTCTACACGCATTATTTATTTGAAGCATCTATAATATTTCTAAGCGATCAAATTTTCAAAACAAAAACACATGATTTTGTGTGATTTTGCATTATTTACTATGGCTTCATCTTAATGTCTTTTAAAATGCGTCGAAGCGTAGACCCGGCTCCAAATGTTTGTTTTAACACTTTATTTGCTGAAAACAATTGAAAAAGTTTTTTTTTTAAATTAAATGCATAGATCGATTTTTTTTAAAGTTTACTATCACATTTTTTTTAAGTTTACCTACATTGATTCCCAGTTGTACCGCGAGTATCCAGACACCGTGTATAATATCTGCTGTAATAATAGTAATAATTAGGTACCTAGTTTGAACTAAACACATTTTTTCAGAAACAAAACACCTACCATCTCGCAAGTAAACTTTTCACCAAAAAGCCTCCCTAAGTTTGTAGGTACTTATAGATGAGTCAAAAGGAATGCATCTTACTCGTATTGTAACGAACATCAAAAGCCTTGCCAAAACATTGAGAAGTAAAATACTTGGCGTATGGCTCCCTGATATTCCCATATTTACACATTTCGCAGACGCCTATCATTCACATCTTCCCCTCCCCCGTCCTCCCCTCTCCCAGCGAGCCGCCCTCCCTCCTTCCCGGCATAATAAATCTGTCAACTTTATATTGTGTTCATTTTATTTATGGGCCAAATCAAGTTGCTTGAGCAGCGTGTGTGTGCCCCTCTTGCCCCTCCTCTCCCCGCCTGCCCCCCCCTTGCCACGGGCCTTTGTTGCCCCTGTTTACCCTAAATTTTTTGTCTTAAGGGTAGTAAATTATTTCGACTTAGACATGAATTATTTTAATGCCGGGAATTTTCATTTGAGATTCCTTTTTTGCCCTGACGGAAATATTATATTCGTGAGTGCCTCATTCATTTCCGAATAGATTTTATCATCCTTTGTAGTGCAACAGTACATGGGATGGAGCAATCACTATATGGATAGAAGATTGCCCAGTTCTTCTCGAATTTCAAATAAAATGTATTTAATACGTTGGTTTATCATATATCCAAATAACTTCAATACATGTTGGATGATTCACTGTTTAATGTCATTCGACAACATTTTTTTTTTATTTATTTAATATTCGTATGTTCTTTACAATAAATACACATTTTTATAATTATGTTTTACAGTTTTATAAATGAATATAAAAATAGCCTTTCATCAACATAAAGAGACAAGGCTCTTGTGTTTGGTAAGGAAATTCATGCTCAATTATATGAAATCATGTACCTTAGTAAGTAATTAATAAAATATTGCAAATAATAACAAAAAGGTAATTTTGTTTTGAAGAATTTTAATTTTCAATGTACATTTGTTAATTTCCCTCCAGGCTTGTCATCTTTGGGGAGGAGTGGATAGTTTTTTTTAAGAAAAGGATGGAGTGGAAGTTCTGGGTAGGAAAGAGTATGAGGGTATGAATTTGTTCAGTGTATCCTTGAGTGATGGATGAATGATCTTTCCCTTACATTGCGATGCAAGGCAATGGATCGAGAGAGTCCGGCTGTAGCGGTCAAGGGGTGTCCCTCAACTGGCCTCTCCCGATCCGCTCCTCTATGCGGTTGATGGGTAGATGGATCCTACGTCAAGACCTGAACTAACCTTATGAACCCGGGTACCTCTGCTAAGTCACCAAGCGTAGCGAATCACTTGGAATGACCCGTGGCAGAGGTGTTGGTTATCCAGTAAATGTTTCCCGAGGCGGCGGTACCCATACCCGCCTCCCAAATTGGTAAATGTTTTAAATGCGCTAGTTCCTCTGGCTCTGGGCAGAATGATTCTGATCAAGCAAACAAAAACGGTGAGAACGCCTTCATTAATTACATTTTTCAACTAATTATTTCGCGTGAGCATGATTTTAAAAAATTAGGTCGATGATTACGTATTTATTGATCGAAAATATAATAAAACTAAACTATTTAATTATACGAGCATAGCACCTACAGAAAGGTTAAGGTACACCGCTCATGTCTATAGAAATATTACATTGCACCCAACAAAATACATCGATCAAATAATAAATTATGATTAGAAATCATTTTATTTATATTTTAAATTAACGAAGGGGTGGAGACACGGTAAATCTTAAAGCTCAGTCGGAGCCGCTGAGTCTAGAGGGAGAGGGAGAGGGAGAGGGAGGTTCTCAGGAACACTCGCACTGTATTCCAACGTATTCTTTGATTGACCGCTTACTAAAATATTATTGACTAACCCTCTGCAATGTCAGATAATGTAATAAAACCTTTTCTGAGCGTTTTTATTTATTTATTTATAAATAAACGCCCTTTTTCGGGGCTTTTACATATATAGCATAGAAAAAACATTTTATTGTACATAACTGAACTGCCTCAATAACAATATTTTATATTTATTCAAAGATAAATTGAAGATGTCCACTGACTTGGTATAATTGTTTCCCTCCATTAGTATTCTGGGCAAAGAGGAAAACATATGGTAGTTAGTCCCAGAATTTCTGCACTGAAATAAATCCTGACTTCTAGTATTACGAAGTGGAATTCGGAAGCTTATCAATTCAAGTAATACCGGACTATCAACTAAATCATTTAGAATTTTATATAAAAATACCAAGTCAGTGAAAATTCTTCTGTCTGACAATTTTAGCATATTCATATCGTTTAAAATTGTGTTGTAGTTTAACATATTTGCTGGAATACCCATTTTTAATTGGTTTTCACGGCGTACTTAGCGACAAAAGCACTTGCTAAGCAATTGTGAAGATTTTCATTACTCTTAGAAGTTAATGATTGAAGAAGTGACGGCTTTAGTGAATAATAGTGCATGTATAAAGAAAAACATGCATTATACGATTTTTATCCCCATTACGCTGAGTGGAAGATTAAAAGAAATAGGTTTATAATTGAAAATTTATTCGACGAAACTGTCTAAAGGGAGAGATGTTTGTTTGTTGCAATCAAGTTATTCGTGGAACTCCATTTTAGATTTTAGGAATATTTCAACTTTAAAAATTTTGCGTACATCCTAAGTACGTAGTCAAGTCGAATATAACTCCTCGATCTGGTTCCCCCATCTTAAAATAAATTCATATTCAATCGAGAAAATTCAACATAAATTTCTAAGACACATTGATTTTAAACTCGGCATTCCCATTGAAAACATAAACTATAATTACTTGATGAAAAAATTAAATTTATTAAGATTCTCAGATCGAAGAATTATATCCGACTTAATATTTATGTTCAAAATTGTAAATGGTAGAATAGACAGTCCTGATTTAACTAAGCTCATCGAATTTCATGTACCCACGAGAGCCACTCGTTCTAAAATCCTGTTTAAATGCTACAATATTATTTAACAAAATTATATACTACAAGGACATTCACGGACGTAACACAAGGACTTGCAAGGAAATCAGGCTACAAAAAAAGGACAAAACGAATACGCAGAATAGTTTACTATACAAAGGGATGAAGTTATACAACACTCTACCAGAAATTTCAAAGGCCGCACCAATTGAAAAGTTCAAAACGTATTGTAGGAGATACATAAAACAAGAAAAAAATATAGTTTGAAATATGAAATGATAAAATTAATTAGGAAATTGTAAACTTAAATGTTCAATTTACTAAAATAAAACTAATAAATAACCGGACTGAGTATACGAAACACTCGCTTGTACCTAGACTACATGAAGTTACTAATAGATATGCTGATGTGGCAGATCTATTTAACTGCACGGAAGCTAGGTACAAGAAGGCTATGCTATCAAATATTTTCAATCAATATTAACTATTTGCATTATAGAATTTTATACGTAATTTTATCTCTGTTGTCATTTCTTAATCAAAAGCCACAATTAACTATTGTACTCTTTTTGATTATTTCTTATTTTACTGTGATTTTGTGAAAGTTAATCCGTGTTTATGGTATATGTATACCGTTTAGATTAAATAAATAAATAATATTAGAATGTAATTTATTCTAAAATTTTCAAACAAGTTCTGTGTTTAAAAAAAGAGATGTTTGTTTTACAAGAATATTAGTTTTTTTTATGAAAAAACTAAACAAATGTGCAAAACGATAAATTAACATTTTCAAATCTCATTTAGATCTAGTTTTTTGATGCTGAAAATATATCACATGAGTTGTGAATTTTGGATCACAATTGTTTACTTCCCATAAAAAATGCCATTTTGTGGTGATATTTCGTTTTTTAAATTTATTTATTTATAAAAATATTTTCGTATAAAAGTTTTTACGTGATTTTCAACCACGAGACTAGGCAAATACCTTTATTATGGTAGTCGAAATATTGCTTTTGCTTAAAACTGAAATATTGTTATAAAACTGACAAACTTTTCAAAAAATTCTCAACAACATTTTATTATTAATAACGTCCTTTCCCCTGCACCTTAAATCGATGGCTAAGAACACACCTGAAATATATAAAAACACGAAAAAAAGTCGAAATTTTTCAGTGGTCATTAATGGTTTTATATTAATTTTCAATTTGCAGGTATAATCTGAAGCAGCACGCGACCCGGCACTCGGGTCGCCCCTGGCCGTGCCCGGCCCCCGAATGCACTTACACCGCACGCAGCCCTTCCGAGTTGCGCGTGCACCAAACCACGCACTCTGTTGCTCGCCCCTACCGCTGCACCCACTGCCAGTACGCAGCTAAGACAAAGAACCAGTTGGCAAGGTATTCGCTTCTTTGATTTTGGACTTTAAATTTAAGAGATGTGTTCTCTCATCTAGTACTAAACCAAACCACTCAAATTCACATATGTGGTCCTCGTCAGGGTCCTTTTAAATTTGCGGCGAGAGAACCTGAACCTGAACGCCATCTGGGTATCGAACCTGGTATTCCACCGTGTTTGTGCGTGCGCCGACGCCGCATTGACGATGGAAGTGCCGATTGCAACTGTTTATTTTGACTCTCTCTTCTGATTTGAATGGCCTACGCCTACTCTGTGTCTTCTCTTAAGACTTTCTCGTCCACCGACGCGACGATAGTACTATCTTTAGATACCTCCTCCATCATTATTATTTACATGTATGTTCTATCTTCCTCAATGACGCAGACACTGCAAGACACACTCCTTGCGAGAGAAGAACGTGCAGTGCCCCCACTGCCCCTTCAAGACAGAGCAAAGGGCCCGCCTCGAGAGACACATGCGCCTGCACTCGGGCTCCAAGCCCTTCGCCTGTCGGTACTGCACTTACACCTGCAACAACTTGGTAAGAAACTGTTCCTACCGCATCTCTCTCATCAGTCCATGTAAAACGTGGAACCGAACAATGACATCATCTCATCATCTCTAATATTTATTTTCATCGCTCCTTATTTTGCTTAGTACCTACTTGGTATCACAACTTATGTTATTAATCTATAACGTGGAATTATATCATCGACTATTGAACCAGACTCTCCCGGATGGTAGGTACTACTGGGAACTTTTCAAAGTTTCCTTTACTTGTGGTTTAGTTCATTGTATTTTCTGAAATGCTCTCACCTGGTCTTCCAGTGTTCTTATAAATATTTCACGCGAGAACGACTGTTCAAACGACATTCTTCTATAAATATTGAAGAACATTTACATCAATTCAGGTAGGTGGCTCGCTAAGTGTGGGTAAATTTCAAGAATATCTGCCGTAAGGAACAAATACAAGCAGCAGTAACGCTGGTTATCGGCTGAATAACTTTGCATCCGAGGAATGAGATGAGTGCCAATATTCATTAAACATCTGCCTCATTAATTATGAACCCTTCGCGGTAATGGTGGAGGCAGAGAGCTGGTGCCAGTTAAATCTCGAGGAACGGGTTCGTCACAGCGAGGACTCCTCGCCATCGCCAACTGTCTGGCCGCTTGGAGACGTGATATACGAAAATGAACGACCATCTTAACGAGCATTTTGGCCGAGATTTGCGCGGATCAGTTTTCGCAGACGGCTCTCGGCTCTCGGCTCTCGGCTCTCGACTCGTTGGCGGCGTTATGTATCGCTTATTGCTTTTGTTCCCCCTTTCATATTACTTTATGTCCTATCGGAAATAATATTTTCCGAGTGGCAATATTTCCTTAATGAGAATCGTGCCTGCACCAAAAATACTCGCGGGTCTCCTTCAAGCAATATAGTGCTTAGTTCTGCATGTGACAGTGTGACGTGTGTTATCTATTCGGTCGACTGTGATTTTTTGCGGAAAAGATTTTCAGCCCAATAATAAACTAGCGAGATCGCTAGTTTATTATTGGGCTGTTAACTGTTTACGCTGTCACTTTTCTCAAAATTTGTTAATAATTGCATATTGACACTACAGTTTGAGTAATTCTCTAATTTAATTTAACGTAAACCTTGAATATTAAAATTGTGATGGTTCATGGGTCATGGTGACCCGATAGTTGATCCCCCGACAAATGGGCCCTTTTTTGGTACTTACCAATTTCAAACCTAAAATCGACTTTAAAAATAACTTCAAAAATAAATTGGTATGAATATCAAACGAATTTATTTACAGTGTCGATTTTTTGTACTTAAGGTACTGGTACATTCACTATATGCACAAGTAGTTTTATCCTTGATGCATTTGAATGAAAATATGTCTTATTCTTTGTTATTCGGCGATACGTCCTCTCTACACACCCTTTCAGAGACACTTAGTTATATTTTACGTAAATAGGTATGCCACATTTTCCCTACTGCATATTGCATATAAGTTTGCCGAAGTACGCTTTTCCGACTGCATATTATAAATAAGTATGCCGGGGGGTCAACGAGTCAAGTTCCGGGGATCAACTGTCATGGAACTGTTTGTTCTAATAAAGCGGAGTAGAGATTCTTTTAAAATTCCAACAAGTTTCCTGCAATTCCTAGTTTTCATTTTGCGAGAAAAAATCAAAATTCATAACGTTAAACCATATTCAGAAAAGAAGAAAACTACACACATTAAATCTTTTAACATCCCAGTTTGTCAAACCTCTTATGGGCAAAGAAGTTTTAAATATAATGCAACTAAGCTATTCAATTCTCTACCCACAGATATTAGAAAAACACAAACTCTAAATTTATTTAAAAGTAAAATCATTGATTACCTCCAATAAATATATCCATAAGGAGTCTTTAAGAACATATTCACACTTGAATTGTAGAATGCAAAAATAAAATATAATAATAATTTTTACTGTTATCATTAACTATTATTTTTAAATTATTGTACTATGTAAACAAAAAACCTGGATAACAGCCACTATGTAAATTGCCATCTCAACACAGATGTTTCACACCTAGTGAAATGGGCAATATGTCGTTAATGTAACCAATTTAATATTAAAATAATGCAAAAATTAAAAATACTTAAATTTTTGTTACCTAACCAGATTGCTGCTACCATTCTAGAATAGAGATGGTACTTCATTTCTCTAACAACATGGGTATGTGCTGTGAACTGAGATTTGTTTAAATTATTTATTTTGCTTTCACTCATTAAGGGTGATCTTGGCCATTTCTTAGAATTAGTTACGTATTTTAAAAATTAGTTGCATTTTCAGTATCTTAAAATTAGTTACATTTTTTTAAGAGACAATCGCAGAATTATAAAATAGGAACCTATGTAGATACATTAATAGTGAGCATTCTTCGCCATTTAAAAGAATAGTTTTTTTTTTAAATTAGTCACTTTTTTTTTCAACAAAACCGTGGATACGTGGAATAAAACTAATATCAACAAAAACAGTAACTGAGAACATACCAATTACTTATAATTATAGAATAGTGTCTTAAAAACAGAATAGAGCTGGTAATGGTAGGTAATTAAAAAAATATAAAAATATGAGCCTGTGTACAATAATGGCGGGGGTTCTTAGCCTGACACTTCCAAGCGTTATTTTTTCAAATAATTGTTTCAGATAGTTTGATCACCGCACCAAATTCCAATTTAAAAAATAGGACGTTCGATTAAAAAAGGGCCTAACTTGGTTTAACTGCGTCGGGATAAATAAATAAAAAAAATCCTGACTGATGCTCGCCACGGATTGGTGTTATATTTTCCTCACACTCGCGTCGTGATAAATCGCACCCCAAGAACCAAGGCGATGCGGTTCCCGCACGTTCCTAGTAATCTCAGCTCTCAGTGTTGTCTTCGATGGCTGCTGTGACGACCACGGATGGTTCAAATGAGATCCGGCCTTGTTTATGGCTAGCTGGTTGGTTTTTCAGTACACAGCGGGACGCGGTTCGCCACATTAATTCAGCGCATAATAAACATATCGACGCCGCAGACAGCGAGACGTGCGGAATCTTTAACGCATCTGTAGGAAACTTCACGCGATATTCGCATGCCGAACACCGCGCTTTTACCGCGTCATGCGTTATCGGTGCGAACACCGCGCTCCGTGCTCAGGTGCTGAACGACGCTAAATAAATCATCGATGTTTTGAACACAACATTTAGAATTTTGAAGCACGAAGAGGAAATAAATTAACGAACGATTTGGGCGAAGAGATACCTACCAAAATTATCGTAATCAAAAATGTTAATTCGCTGTTAGTACCTACATACCTTGTTACTTACTCGTATGTAGTTAAAAGTTGGAAACCATTTTATTTGTCATAAGTATGAGAGATAGGATTTTATGGCCAATGAAAAAAAATTAACTACATTCTACAAAAATATAGGTAGGTGTCTAAGTGCTTCTTACATCTTTAGAATCTCTTTAAACTGGCGATGCGCGGAATTCGTCCAAGAAGAATAAATAATATTCTTACTACAGCGTATTGTGGGCAGAGCCGGCCTTGTGCAGACGCAATTGGAGCAGTCCGCTCCGGGCGTCGGCGCCGACTTGCCAAGTAGCCAGGGCGCTGATAATAACCTTGCGCCCTTGAGGTTTTCACTGGCGCCAAGCACCATTTGGCTCTGGTCCGGCCCTGTTTGTGGGTAGGTACTAAGATACATAGATCGGGGTCGGTTGAAATAATTTTACTTTAACTGTTTGTAGTAGAGTATCTTTTTAATATTTGTACTACATCAATTATAAATGATTTAGTACCTAAATACAATTATTGGGAGGCAACAACTCGTACAGGTAAGCTGCGATAACCACTTAGAAGATGGAAAAGTGTGCTTCAATTGACCCCGTGGTCGATTGAAACAGTATGTGAGGTCAATTGTGATGCTGTTAAACAGTTTCGTTACTTTGCCAGTGCTCAAGAGATCGAGAAGAGTCATTAAACATAACATACGTATTTTTTTAACTATGAACATAAATAAATGTTTTGAACTTAAAATATATTTTTTTATTGAGATCAACTATGAGTATTGGGTATAATCAACATGCTTTTATTTTATTTTATTTGGAAAACCAACAGTTACAATAATTTATAATGTGTGATACTATATGTGTAAGTGATATTATGTATTGTGATATTACTCTAAATAGAACGGTAATAAAAATAAGTTTTTAAGTCTCGTACAAAAGTGCTTCTTTCAATCATAGCACTGTCTTAACCCGGCGTCTGCACAGTCAAAATATGTAACAACAATAGTAGGTTTAGGTCTAGGAGACCCGAATAAAAAACTCGCTATGATGTCAATATTTTAAAGAAATTTAGTAACATATTGTAATAATTTGATAAATTATATTATTATATTATCCCTGGCTATATCCATCAGCCTTTTTGTCCGGCATGCTGGGTATTAATAGCCTCGCCGATAGAAGGAAAACTGCTTTGCTGACAACAGCATATAAACTTTTAAACGGTAATATTTGTATTCCCGATATAATATAAAAATTTGAGTTTTATGTCCCCGACAACTTCACAAGAGCGCGCAGACACAGAACTTTTGTTGTTCCGAGATGCAGAACTAACTTACCATTAGTAATGCCGCTCGGAAAAATGATTCTATTACTTTATTCCCTGTCCCCTGAAATCGATATTTTTCAACTAAATATTAAAAAATTTCAAAACGCCATTATTTCTTTATAATAAAATGTATGTTTGTAATTGGTTTTGAACTGTAAATGTACATTTAAAATAAAATAAATAAAATAAAAATAAAATAAATAAAATAACTATATTGTTTGCAAGATTTTGGGTAAAATAAAAAAAAAAAAAAACAACACAAAACTATATCTTAATGACATTTTTATAAAAGTATAATAAAATTTTAACAAAATAGACAATCTCTATCTTAAAGTTATGAAATTTAAATAAAACATAAACTTTTTTCTCAAAATTTGAACTAATATCATACATATGAATGAGATCTATAGTAGGGCGAAGAATAATACATCAGTCCCATGAGTAAGGATGGGCGTACGCTGAGACATCGGTCGCGCAGAATGTTCAGCGCAAGATAGTTTTGATTTTTGTGTTGTATGGAAGTGTATGGAGCGACATACGCTGAGACGTGCATGTTTCTCATACATTCCACAACTGCGCTGAACTTGCTGCGCGACCGATGTCTCAGCGTACGCCCATCCTTAATCTTACATATCATCATTTGCATCTGCGCAATCTCCACAGTACAACATTGCATGCTGACTGCAGATGTATTTGTTGCAGTCATGACAAGCATTATTAGTTTTTCCGTCTTTTTTAGCAGGACAATCTTGACATCTTCTTCTTACATTAGGTATCTTTGCAGGTAGCGCTTCATCAGAATCTCCTAAAAACTCTCTGATCCTTTTCCGCGTCAGTCATCGCAATCGAATGACAGCAGGCCATAAAAATGGTCAAAGACCATTTTTTTTTTATTTACGGCTTACGTTATAAGTAATAAGTAATGGCGCGAAATTGGGACACGAAATGTATGGTTGGGTCATATTTACCTTTTTCGTGTTTAGCCACGTCTATCCACCGTTGCGGCCACTACACGACTACACCACTGAACAGCGATAGCCCGCGAGGAGGGGAGATTGTTAGCTTCAGCTACTGAGAAGTATGGCAACATCGCACGAAAATTCTAAGAAATAAGCTAATTTTAAAATGGCGCGGGTCAAATTGACCCAACTGTGCGAACGCCGGGTTAATCATAACATTGTTGAATTTACCGTGGCTTCTGAGCGCTTCTCTGCGTAAAATTCAATAATAGAGAAATACATTTTATAAAATATGCATTAACAAATAGAAAATGGATTAAAAATAATTCAATTTTCCGTTTGTGTTATCATACCTCTAACGTTATTAAATGGTGGTTCGCTATGTTTGGTGACTTAACAGGGGTGCTCGGTTCATGGGGTGAGGTTTGTCAAGGTCTTGACGGCCGATGTGTCTGCCCACCTGCTGCATGGCGGGCCGGATTGAGAGAGACTGGATGAGGAGGTCTTTTGACCTATCTAGCCAGAATCCCTCGACGCAATTGAATGGACGGATTTGTACGTCCGTCCCTTCTGGACATACTGACCTCCAGATTCCTGCCCACCCCTTGTACCTATTTCCTTCCCAGAACTTCCTCTTCTTCCTTTCCTTAAAAAACCACATAGCATCCCCTAATATGACAGGGGCCTGAGGGAAAATATGTATTTTTCTTGGGGCCTCTTGTGTGGAGCTAATGCAAAAAAAAAAAGAAATTACGGTCTCGTCGCATTTGTAAATTGGGGTCCGGTCAATGCATCGGCTTTTCAAAATGTATGAAATTTCGTAGAAGTCGTCAATATTTTCCTCATTCACTGTTACAGCACGGCCGGCGTGCTGTAACAGTAAGCTGGCGTGCTGCTAATGTTTCATATTGTTGTTTCATTAAACACCACCAAAAAGCACCCGCGTTCCCATTTTCTACAACAAAGCTAAAACAATTTAACTCTGTTGGGTTTTTTTCTGGGTTTTACGGCCATCGGAAGATATAGTTTTCGTTTTTAAGATAAAGGCCCTAGGTTTCAACTTTGGCAATTTGAATGATTCTCAACAAAACTGTCTTCAAAGTTGTCGAATGTTGGTTTTACACCATCTCTTTTTTCAGCCCGATTTCAGTATCGAGACCAAAGACAAATTTTTTCGCTTTACGCGATCACTATTTTCATCTCTATTTTTATATCTACGATTTCAGTTGGCATCACAACAAACAACATGATTCATGTGTTGTTTGCAGTAATGTCAATTGTAATCGTAGATATGAAAATCGAGATGAAAAAAGCGATCGTGTGAAGGGGTGTGGGTAAACACAGGTGAACTTTGACAGCCTTACTAAAAAACCTCTTGAAAAATTTATTCAATTGATAAACGACCTCGGATACGAAAACATTACTAATTAAAAAATGACAAAAATAATTTCATGGAAACATACATCTTTCCATGAAAATTACACTGCTTCACAGCCAGAGAGGGTAGTTTATCTGTTGTGTATGGTTGTTGTACTGATGATTTCGGAACGAATTTTGGAATTTTTCCAACGTGTTTTAAATGTTTTGTATATTTATTATTTTTGAAGATGTCGTAAAAACAAATACCATTTTAGAAACTAGATAAAATTACCTTTTAGACTTTTGTATTTCAAATATACTTTAGTGTTTATAAACTTCAGTATTTTAAGCTTTCAACATGAAAAAAGTCGAAAAAAAAGCCTACCGTTAACATATTCCATCAAAACGTCGAAAATTTTGGAAAATTCAAAATTAAAAAACACACAATTTTAATGAATTTCAAAGAAAGCTGTCACTTCACTTTTTTTATTGATACAATTAAAAATTGCAAAAAATTCTTACAATTGTTTCAAGATAGTAACTGAAAAAAATTACATTTTGAATTCATTTTTGAACAATGTGAACGTTGATAACTCGAATTTAGTATTTATTTACACACGCACAAGCCTTTAATGTTATTAAATAACATTACTTTTATGGAAGCTTTATTAACTTTAGTGGATAAAAAATAATTTATCTGAAATAACTTATATTTTTAGGTTAACAAAATTAATATATCAACAGAGACATTATGAAAGCACGGAAACTGTCAAAAATAATGAAAATAATAGAAATTATGTTCAATCATATGAATATAAAATTAAATTCTGAGTGTAAAATTCAACGTGTCACAAAATGAAGTTTTCCCGCAAAGCTTAAAAACAGATCTAGATAAATCCAATGCAACCAACAAAATAATCATAAAAAACGTGATATTGTTATTAGTAACGATGTAAAAATGCCGTTCATCGGGCGCCCAACAGATATGCTGTTTAACGATCGTTAAAGCGTATTGTTATTAGTAAGACTGGTGTGAGGACAATATACTATACCTTTGTAATTTAAATTTATTAAGAATAAATAAAATAAAAAAAATTAAAAAAGATTTCCTAGAAGAATTCCTAGTCCCTATGGGTAGAATCTAAAAAATGGACAACATATTAACCACTAGAGCGGTGGAGAATTCGGGTGTTCGGTTTTCGATTCGGCCGCACTCATTACAAAATTCACTAAATATTAAAACGGAAACATAAGAACTGCGTAGTGAGGTTTAAAGCCAACGAGTCAATGTAGATTTCACCATTCATACCATATTTTTAGGTTTTATAAAAGGAAAATTTTTAAATCTTTCATTTTATCTTTATAAATCCTTAAAAAATCACCTAAGTACCCAAATGTAGGTATCTATCGCGCGAAACATCACCACTTTTGTGAATATGGAACAATAAGTAGATAAAAACGTTTTTTCCTCTCTCCCAAATTGAAACGATTTTTTGGTTACATTGTTTGGTAATTTATAAGGCACTAAGTAAGAAAGCATAGTTTCGGTTGGCATAAAAATGTACCTAGTCCTCGAAGCAATTCATTAGGAACCCAACCTAAGCAGTTGTCTATTTAATTGGCGCATAACCTTACCTATTCTATGAGTTGTTATCATCTATTGCAGCGGCTGTAAACATTTTTCAGCCTGTGTACCCTTTGGCTCTTACTACAAATTTGTTGTGCCTACCCCGTACCCTCTATCTGTCTTATGTATACGTGTAATGAAAGACATGTTTCATTTATAATTTTTTATACCCTCATTATTACACGAATTTAACAAGAAGTCCCACAAATACAATTGATGCAATTTTATACTTCGGGCATTTTTAACCAGTGATTCTACATTTGTGCCACGATATTGCATACCCCCAATTTTTGTTTCGCGTAAGCTTACCACAGGTTGAAAACTGCTGATCTATTGAATATAATCTTTAAAGTACTTGGATCAGTATGAAGCCGAGAACAGGCTTTCTAATATTCTATGCCATGGAACGTCCAACAGAAATAGATAACCAACTGGAATAAACTTCAACCTTCGTTCTGTTATATACAGAATCCAGTAGGATATTATGGTCATGTTTATGTTTACAACATACGATGGCGGATTTCGGCAGATATCTTATTTTATAAATTCTAATTTTATAAAAACAAGTAAAGTTAGAAGAACATGTAAATGTCTGAGAGGACAGTGTTTTTTTTCGAAAAATGCAACCAGTCCGCTAAAAGATATAATTTTTATTTCAGGAAAACCTCAGGAAGCACGTTCTGTCAAGAAACAAACACAAAAACAAATTCCTTTACGAATGCGAAAACTGCGTTACGCCAGATCTCTACAGGTGCAATTTCGCCAGGGAGTTCAGTGCCCATCTGACATCGGCACATCCTTCTTTGTATTCAGACAGAAAGCTGACCAATATATACGTTGCCGATTATTTGAAAAAAAATGAAGAAATAACCATTGGTGGAACCATAGACAGGTATAATTATAAATTATGTAATATTGAACAATTTTTATAACCGTTTTGTATAACGCCATCTAGCAGTGAGAGGGTGAACCGACTTTTAATGATTAGGGTTAGGTTCCCAGATAAACTTTTTCTATGGGGACCCGCCACGATTTATTTTGATGGTGATTGTCAAAAGAATTCGTATTCTGCGCTTTCATAGATGGCGCACGTATAATTATTTTACGGAAAAACGCTATTTAGAAGTTAGGCTTCAAAATATTTAGAATAATTAATTGTTCGCACCCGTACATTCGCAATATGAATGTGATTAAATAGTTTTGTCAATAAAAAAACTCAAGTCTTTCAAGAGAGGCTGACAAATACAATAATGGAATGAATTACCGATGCAATATTGTATTTGTCAGCCTCTCTTGAAAGAATTTGGTTTTTACTTTGCCAAAACTATTTATTCATATTCATATAGCGTATGTACGGGCGCGAACTATTAATTATTCTTAATATTTTATAGCATAACTTCTAAAGAGCGTTTTTTCGTAAAATAATTATACGCGCGCCATCTATGAAAGAATAGAATACGAATTCTTTTGAAAATCACCTTAATTGTAAAATTTACAATGCAGGTAAGTAAGTAACTAACTAACTAACTAACCATCACGCCGTTTCCCGCAAGGGTAGGCAGAGAGGACGGACCGCCAAACAACTCGGTCCTGGCACACTCTTTGCTTCACTCACATTCATACATCGTCTCATACATACTCTTCTATTATTCTGACTTTTGACATGACCCGACTCAAGTATCTGATTCACTTGATCGTGCCATGTCTTCCTCGGGCGTCCCCGACTTCTTCTACCATTCACATTTGCGTCATATATTCTTCTTACACTACTTTCTTCGTTCATTCGCTCTACATGCCCAAACCATCTGAGGTTCCCTTTCTTAATCTTACTCATTATGCTTACATCAGCCTTACATTCTTTGCGGATCTCCACATTTCTCACACGATCATACCTACATGGTTTTACCACACATACGCCTCAGGGATTTCATTTCTACAGCATTCAGTTTACTTTCATCCTTCCTCTGCCAGTTCCATGCCTCACTGCCATACATCAGGGTAGGTACCAGGACTCCATTGTGGACTGCTAGTTTCGCTCCTTTTGACAGTTTTTTATTAGCGCCAACGGCATTCAGTCCTCCATTAATGGAGTTACCGGCATTTACCCTTCTTTCGATATCTCTATCAGCCTTCCCATCTCTCGTAAACATACTACCCAGATACACAATCTCATCCACCTGCTGCAAGTATTCATCGTTCACAACTATATCACACACTGTTTTCGTACTTTCTCTTTCAAACACCATGACTTTAGACTTACTTACATTCATCATTAACTCATTCTTCATACATACTTCGTTCATCCTAGACACTAGAGACTGTAAATCTTCCATAGTGTTAGAAATCAGCACCGCATCATCAGCATACAACAGACAACATAGTCGTGCAAAATAATAAATCAGGTGTTTCTTTTTAACGACCAATTAAGAAATACAATAACTGACATATCTAATGATAATTAAACATTTTCCTGTTATTGACGATATCTTATGTCCTAAAAACTTAAAAGTCACATATATTGGTAATTCAAAATGAAATTAAACATTATAACATTGATTACCTAATGAGATTCAAGTAGCTTTAACTTTCCAATTTTAGCTGGCATCAGTTATTTGTTTTTGCTCCTTCTGAAAATAATCTTATTCCAATCTTTTTGAAGTGAAAACTTCTTTAGCACCGTTGTGATTTGAAACTCGAAGAAAAAAAGACAAACACATACATCTATAATAGGATTAAGCCTGCGTGAGAATGAGATGGAATAACCGGTCTCCTCTTTGTGCGGTGCTTCGTAGCCTCCCCACTCTTGCTTAGATACTTAAATTTTCTGAAGGTTTCACTTCTACCAGTGTGAACACACTTGTAATTTTTTTGTTTTCTGGCCAAAAAAAGTGTAGTGTGTTATGTCTTGAGTATTCTTCTCCCCCCCCTGATCTTCCAGGAGTCACTTTTCGCCGCTGATTTCCAGATATTTATAAACTTTTTTACTTGTATCACTTTTCATACTTTTGAATTTGTTTGTAATTTGGTGAAATCGGAGGAGGATTTTCCTCCTGTACCTCCGTACAAAGCCCCTAGATCCCCTTCCCGACCCCAGATGGTGAAAATATAGATAATTCAGACGGTGAATCTGTCATTCTTTCTTGAACTAAAAAGAAGTTTAGTCCCGCTTCCCCAATAAAACTCGACTCGCCTTCGACTTCTCAGCCCCTACCCGCACTTCCTCAACCTCCTCCAACAAACTTTTATTCTCCTCATTCCTGTGGCTCGCATAGAGTATTAAAAAAACTGAGTAAGGTAAAACCATCCACCCTTGCTATTCCTATCATACAGCAAGAACCTTTCTATTAAGCCTGTAGGTATAAAATCCGAGTCTCCGTCGAATTCCTCACAAGTTCAGTCGCCAACAACATCAAAAACACATTCATTTCTTCAAATTCTAAATTCAAGGCGTATGTCCTAACATTCAATGTCACTCAAATGGAAATCTGGAAATCCTGTCATCACTTTCAACCCCCTATTGGCAGATGTAAGAAGAATAGTAATATTGGGTAATATCTTCGGTCCTAGTTGGCTGCGGGAGAGTTGACAAAAAATCAGCATATTTAATACTTAAAATCTATCAGTGTTTATATGAAATATGATGAATGAAAACAATCTTTTCAGCATTTTTTGATAGCAAATGATTGCGCTTTTCCTCATAAATTATATCTGCTTCCGAAGATAGCCGCTCACGATATACACTGCTACCGGGAGATGACAAATAAATGTTGGCAAATTCTGCTAGGCTTGGATACTGTTTTGCGTTAGCTGACCACCACTTGTAAGGGTCTGCTGTCCAATCTAGGCGAACAGTTTTCACGTAAGAATCAATTTCATTTGTGAAATGTGAGTGTCACCGAATATTCGGCGCTTCAGCCGAGAGCCTAGCTGAATATTCAGTATTCGGCAAAATCACTATTCGTGGCATTTCTAATACCAATGCTGCAAACAGAGCCCTTCCAGATGTTTTAAAAGTGGAGAAAACCACGCAGCTGACCAATGTTCTTCTTCCTCCCCACCATATTTCAACTGCTCAAGCACTCATTCCGCCATCAACTCTTCTTGCCGAGAATCTTTGGCGAGATTGTTCTACAATCCCGCCAAAAAAATATTAAAATTCCTAAGATCTCTGTCTTATGTGCAGGCTTCTTATTGTGCAGGCTAATTATTCCCTCCTGTGAAAAAATCATTTGCCGAAGCTTCATCCAGCAACTCTTCATCCAACCCTCTCCCCTCCTCCTCAACAACTTCTTTTTGTTCAAATAAATTCACATGTGAAAACCCTATCTCTAAACTGGCTCCTGGATATCAGCAACAACACAAATAAACAATTATTATCTGTCCTCAATAAACTCTCAAAAGCTTTCTGAAAAACTCTTCCCAAGATAATTCTTCATTTATCCAAAACTCTTATTATGCTTCTAATTGACATTTCTTCTCAAATTAATCTATCATCGAACGCTGCTTCTATTATTTCCACATTAAAATCTTTTATTCAAAATGACTCTTCAAGATGTCAGAATGCTTCAGTGGAATAGCGGAAGTGCTATTTCTAACATTGAAATTGGTTCACTCGCTGTCACTGGAATCATCTATACGTTTTGTCCTCCAAGGAACCCATTATTTTTGGAATTTTTTTTTATAACAAGCTCCACATCTGTCACTGGAACCGCAATGACGACTAACTTTAGGTATCAACCATCTCTAACCCGAAATAAGATAACTTACTTTAAAATTGAACAGCCAAAATTTATTATTTGTTAACCGTTTTTTCAAAATATGCATAAACCGGCTGCAAAACTAAGCAGAATGAAAGAAAAAGTACCCCCACCCAGAAGATATGATTGTGGTGTTTTTTTTTTACAGTAATTTAGACCAACCAAATCCATCGTCGAGTTACAACCCTGTCTGTGATCTTGGCACTGGTGATGTTGAGAAAATGGACAATATGGATGTTGAAATTGGCAATGTGGAACAAGTGAATGTGTCTGGTGTGCTGGATTTCCCCAATGAAGGCTGCTACAGCGTCACCGAATCCGGAGTTCTTGTACCCTATGAAAATTTTTAACCCTAGAACCCACTTTATTTATACATGTTTTCTATGAAGATAAGTAATCTTATGTACAACTTGACATACTTAACCCGACCTACGAGGCTGTCGCATGTGTGATCCACTGGCAGCTTATCCATGAAGTGTCTTCACTCACACATACATTGTTTTAAAAGATGTTGCATAATGGAATTGCTTTGAAATGGCTAGCGTGAAGATTACCTTGGCAGGGAGCCAAAGGAGCAACAAAGGATTAACTGTTTTAATGCATAAAACCTACATTAGCAACTACAAAATAAGCACATATAATTGTGGACTTTAGTTAGTCATTATAAAAATTGTATTCTGTACCTAAGCCGCTCGCACATAGGTCATATGGCATCTGCATAAACGACTTTTAGTAAGCATGCAGTATGCTGAAAGCACTATGCTTCATATATTTATTTCAACAACCGCACATAAGTCAGTATGCGTGACATGAAAAATTTACAGATACCTGCACATTTGTCATGTTTTGTTGTTTATCTGCTGGCTACTGCTACAAATAATATGAAAAGTACTGCCATGATATCAAGCTGGCCCGTGTGGCGGTGACCCAATGTGCACAAAGTTCGTTGCACATTATTTGTTTTTAATTTCTTGAGATTTTTTTACTTATATTCGTTTAGCATTGTATAAATTTGAAGGAGTGCAAGCTGTGGCATGTTTGAGGAATTATAGGGATATGATAAAAGAAAAATGTGACAACTTTGTTATAAAAAACTTAAAATAAATAATGGATATATAAAATTTTGCTTTTAATTTCGGGAGAATAAAGGATTGGTATTTGCAGTGCGTTTCAGATTGGATATAAAATAAAGAACATTTGTTTTTGGACTTATTTTATGTGTTTTTTTTTTTTGTAAAGCATATTAATATAGTTTTATGCTACGCGAGACATCTTAGTAGTTCCTGTAACAAAACGGAAAAACAAAATTAGTTACAGCTCGAAATCAATATCAATAGAAAAATTTGAGTACCTACAATACTTTATAGAGCATCTCCGAAACCAGGTTAAAAAAAAAAGACACCACTTTTAAACACAAAATTACACATAACTTATATCTTACAACATACGGGTCAACTCGGGTACTTGTGTATATGAAATGCCAATTACACGGTATTTATTTATTATGGTTTTATGATCTGCATTAAAATCAGAATTTTAAAGGTACATTATTATTTTTAAGGTACATCTTTATTGAATTTAAGTGTAATGTGTAATACTTGTAATTATTCAGTACAGACCACTGGGATTATATTTTATTATCTTACTCTCTGTAAGAAAGAATTGTTGCACCTTACGAGGATGGGATCCAGACATTGATGGTGTGGACACCGAAGGCATTATCAGTACAATCATTTCTCTTCCTCCCACTCGCATTCACGGCGCTATTGAGGAGCACTTCCACGCAAGTCCAGAGGATCAGTACTCAGTAAAATAAAACGGGACCGGCGGGCTGATGACCTCCACACTACTATTGTATTGTCGATACAAAGCAAATTTCAATTTGGGAGGCGGGAATGGGTACCGCCGCCCCGGGAACCTTTATTGGATAACCAACACCTCTGCCATAGGTTACCCCAAGTGGTTTGCTACGTTTGGTGATTTAGCAGAGGTGCCCGGGTTCATGGGGTGAGGTTTGTCTAGGTCTTGGAGGCGAATGACCAAGACACACTGAACCCCAGATTCCTACCCAACCCTTAAACCCTTTTCCTTCCCACAACTCTCCTCTCCTCCTTTCCTCAAAAAAAAAACCCTCCACACAGCATCCCCAAAGTAGGCCCTGAGGGAAATTATTTTCTTCAGGGCCTCCTGAGTGGAGCTCATGTAAAAAAAAAATATATATATATAATTAATAGAGACAACAGTTCCTAGTATCCGGTAATTGACGAATACACCAAAACTAAACCAGTTTAAATTATATTGTAACACCATCTTGTAAAGTGACTGGAGCTGGCAACTGGCTTACACGGTATTGAATCTGCATACATAAGCACACACTTTACCATAATCAATTAAATGGCCCTGATGATAAACACTGTAACTTAGCCGAAACACTGGTTAAAGAAGGAGGTAGCGCAACACGGCATAATAACCCAAAAATAAATCCCCCCCCCACGTTAAGCGCCCCCCTACCCGGATTCGGAGCAAAGTTAAACGCATTTCAGAACTACCTTTGTTATATGTTTCTTCTTTTCAGTGCAACTAGATCGATTTTTAACCCAGTTACGTATATTTCCCCATGTACAAAAAGTTTTCTGAATAAACATAACATAAAAATATCAATAGGTAGGTAGTGTGTTAAAATGTTTTTAGGTTTTTCCACCACAAAATTGTTACCAAATACAGCGAAAACAATGTCAAAAATGTTTTGCAAACAAAAAGTTGTAATGTAAAAAATGCAAATTGAAATAACTATTTTTTTTTTCGTAAGAAGCAATTACTTTGTGTTTAGACATTATAAACCGGTAGATATATAAAAAATAATAAATTTGTGGTTTATATACAAAGTGTTTTAATTCTTTTAAAAAAATGAAATAACTATGTTGAACAAAATAATACAATGAACTTTGAAGTCGTCGTTTGCGAACCCCTTATTGAAAAGTCTGTGAACCTCTGCCAGACATCATTCTATCGTTTGGCAAACGACGGAAACTGTCAAACTTCCCTTCCCGAGGGCCTGTTTGTGCATGATTTGAATGAATCTCGGAGAATTATGTATGGCGTAGAGCCTCTAACTATATCTCTATGCAGTATACCCACGACATATTATTAATGTTTAAAATGGGTGCTTTTAGTTAGAGGGGGATTAATTATGTACATGAAAAATAAAATAAACATACTTAGCAACAATGCCGTCCTTCTTGGCGAGTCTGGCGATGCAATCGTCGGACTCTCCCATCCGCCTGATGGCTCCGCAGATGGTGTAGACCTTGGAGGTGTCGCTCATGCGCCCGGTGACGGGATCTACCTCGGCGATGTTGATCTGGATGGAGGCATGATCCTTGGCGTGGATCAGGCGGTTGCTGGTGGAGCTGGAAGATGGGAGGAAATTCACTTTTAGATTATCCAAAAAAAAAATTGGAAATAATAGAAAAGATGCTAAATTTCACATGCTATTAATGTCAGGAAAACTATAACACAAGAGTATTGTTTTATATTGCATTAACACAAAGAATTAGAATTGTAAATCTAAACTTTAGATGCACATTGTACACCCACATAATTTACAAACGTATCCTGATGATTGAAAGACCACCAAAAATGGTCTATCAATTCAATAGTTGTTTGGCATATTATAAAGATGCTAGTTTTAAGTTGCTGGTGAACAGATGAAAAAATGGCATCCAAGTTGCTGACATGGCTACAAAAAGCCAATGGGCTACACTTCCTTCAAAATCTGAACTCAGGATAATAAATTTATTTTTATCAAAACAAGTAGTGGCAGTTTAAATAGATAATGTGAATTATTATAAAAACCAATCTCTCTAATTTCTCTATAAAACCAAATATTTCAAAATAATGGTGACAGCACTGCAAAAAGGTAATGAGCTGACCACAGCTTTATAAACATTAAACTACAAGTTTCGAGGCATCTAATATGCGTGGAAAAATTGTTGCACCTTACGAGGATGGGATCCAGACATTGATGGTGTGGACACCGAAGGCATTATCAGTTCAATCATTTCATCTTCCTCTCACTCACATTCAGTTGTGCTATTGATGAGCACTTCCATGCAAGTCGGAGGTAAACATTAACACAAAACTACAATAACTTATGTATTTGTATTGTTAGCTCGATGAATGCCAAAAATAGAGAAATAAACTATGTTTATTTTTTATCATAATCAAAACACTCTGCGAAGCAGTTAATGTGTTTCTAGATAATTGGGCAGTTTGGTGGAGAAATCCACGTCATATATGCTAAAGGATATTGCAAACTCAAAATAAATAATAGTAATTGCAGCATTGTATCAAGGACAGTGTCAAAAATCTGACATGTAAATATTGTTTTATCATGATATAATGATAATCTTAAATGAGGAAAAACACTAATGACCACTTATATTATTATAATTTTTGTAATTCCATAAATTTGAACCTCACTTTGAGGCAAATGAACTCAAAAAGTGGCGTGAGTGAGGTTATGGTTACTCACAGAACAATTTTGACAGTTAGATCGCACCACATGAAATTAAAATTTACTTGGCATATTTTAAACATATTAAGCACAAGGAAACTAATGAAATGCTGATTACCACTTGGAATATTACAATAATGAATTAATACACGTGGTTAAACGTCAAAAACTTACCACTTCCTCGGGCAATACAGATCAACGAATTCTCCGGCGTCGTTCTCCATTGTGATAGAGCTGAAAATATAATAAGCTATTACACACTACTTCAAATATTAAATTAATTCAATAGTATATTGCGTTTAATTGGAAAAACATACTTTTGTGTAAAACACGCGTGTCAATCGCAAATGGCGGAGAAAAGAAAGATTCGGCGTCGGCAAAACAGGAATTATTTGCACGTCTTGTCTATGTCACCGGTGCTGCCATATAAATTAATAATAATTGTAATAGTACTTGTTTACCTTCTTGAGAACATAAACAACTGCTATCATTGCCTTGAAAGTCGTGAAAAATCACCATTCGAATCGAACGTTGCTTGAGGCTTTAGCCGTATTTGGTGGCCATAGGTGAATAGCCAGGTTCTTTCTTACCTTCCTCCTTTCCCATCTCTTTCCCATCTCCTTCCCCTCTCCACCACCTTCACCCTCTCAACATAGTACAATTAGGGATGTCATAGTCTCACTAGCTCCGAACGGTTTGTAGCAGTTGGGACTCGTATGCGGTATTTACATAATTTCCACATATTTCACGGCTGGCATCCCACAATATTACATTGTATGGCGTGCGATAATATGGTGACATAGACCACGCCCAAATACAGCATTGATAGTATAGAATCGTTTGAGATTAGCATTACCAACGGCCTAAAATAAATACAAATGGCAGGTAATCTGAAACAATCGTATCAGCCATTTGCGCTGGTATAGTTGGATATCATGGATGCCATTATTTCTACGCAATGGTAAAGTTTTTTTACAAAAGCTTAATAAAAATAGTACTTAATTAAATTATCTTAACTTTGTATAGTGGGTTTACAAGTATACCCCTCGAAAACCTCTAGACATAATAAGCACCATTTCAAAACTTTTCATAGTTTTATTTCTGAAAATCGACTAAAAATTGTTATTTCTGTCACAAGCCGCCAATCTGAAAAAAACAATAAAACTTGTTTCTCATCGTATTCTATAAGTATGTACAGATACAAAAGTTCGTAGGAAAACAATCTAAAATTGGTTGCGGTTAAAACGGTTCCATGACAACTCAAAAAAATGGCGTTTCGGCACCCTTTTGCAAAGTCAATAAAAGTGATGAAAAAAAAAATTGTCCATAACCTAATCTAACCTCTTTAACCAAGTTTTTTTTTCATCACTTTCAAGAAATGGTGATGTTGCACATTGCTGAGTTGTCCAGTCACCGGTTAAAACAAACTAAGTCTTCCTTTTTCCCAATTCCTTTTGCATTGGTATTTCTTAGTTATTTTTTTAATAGCTCCTGACACTCCAAACAGTGTGTTTATTAAACATTTTTTAAATGCCTCTAAAACCTTAAAACAATAACTTTTAAACCGTAAAACATAGCTATCATTATATCATAACATGCAAATGATATCCAACCACACCAGTGCCATCTGCTTCGAGCTTTCCAGATTATCAGCCATTATAAGGAAATAATAATTTAGAACTAGCACTTAAAAAAATAATGTCTTAGGGCCGGTATATTTGCCTAAACCGGAAAAAAAATTTCAATCTGATGCAAGTGGCCTATTGTTTTGGAATGTGTTGTGAATTTTGACATCGAGATACGAATTGCACCCTCCACGTGTAGAGTTCTGAGCGACCGTGCCCCGCGCCAACTTCAGGCCGCCGCGCAGAAAAGTAAAGACCGAAAGGATCTTTGCTTCCTATGGTAGGAGAGGGGGTCAGATGAATTAGAGAGCTGCCACTCAGTGGCGTAGCGTGGGTACCTGCCGCCCGGGGCGGAGGAAAATTTTGTTGAAAATTTAATCTGCGCTTAAAAACGCTTAGGTGTGAACGGTCTGAAGGGATTGTATGGAGAGCGTTATTTGGCGTGCTATGATCTTTTATATTTGATAGCTGAGTGTGAACCAGCTCTAAATGTGGCGGGTCTGTATGGGATTGTATGGAGAGCGTTATTGGGTGTGCGATAATATTTTATAGCAGTGTGTGGCAGGTATTAGTTCATTTATGGTGGCACCCGTCTTACAGCGCAGTTTACTGTGAGACTTTTCTGCGAGGCGGCCTGAATTGGCGCGGGACTCGGTCGCTCCGAACTCTTCGTGTGGTGGGTAGGAATGATAAATTAATGAAATTTTCTCGATTGTAACGATCGAGCAAATGATCGGTCAGTGCTCGGTTGTGCCCATCGTTAATTTTTACGCCCTTCACATTATTTCCGTGGTTTTATTCTATTCATAGATAATTATGATTTCATTCATACCAGTTTAATGATTGACCTAGTTTATGGCTGTTTGAACTATGGCGGGAAACCGACCGCACAGCAACTGTGTCGTGTGTCGTAACATGAATGCTTGTTTGTGGATTTCACTGTTTTTACGGTGAGCGAAGTAGCCGGTTGTGTTCGACAGTACGAGATTTATTTATACCAAATTCAAACGCGGAAAACTTCACGAACCAAAACAGTGTTTACGATGCGATGAAATAAAAATAAATCCATACATAAACTCGGTGAAAAAAAACAACACTGTGCCTTTATGACGTCAAAGAAAACAAACACCGGATAAACGCGAAAACGCAGAAAAATGTCACTGAAGGTATTTATTTCGTTATGATTTAATGGATGCGTGTGGTTTGAAGTATTGTCTGTTTTTTAAGTAATTGACGTAATGCTTGGGAATAGTTCAAGGTGAAGTAAATGCTCAATATTGACGTTTTGTGATTTTGTAGCGGCGCCGAAGCGACCGTACTATAGATTGAGATCCGTATAATTTATTATGGTATGAGTAAATACGGAACGCAGGCCTGGAAAGCTATTTATAGTATTTGACCTATAGTCATACGCCTATAGAAGTCGGTATTATATTATTTTCGTTTTATGTCGCTACTTCCTTCAAAGGCACATTGGCGAATTTTCATCTACGAATTCGCACGTAAAATCAAATAATGCGGGTCGCGAACTTTCGTCAAAATGTTTCAGTTTATCTGCAATGCGCGATAATCGAAATTCCCACAAGAATGCATGAAATAATTTTAAAATTATTGCACATTCTTAAAATATTTTATCTTGTATCATAATATTTTCGTGATTATTTTTAGCAGGGATGAGATTTATTGACTTGAATATCATCCAGCGTTCGAGCCGTACATCGAATTTTCTATAAATAGGTACTTACACAAAACAATCACAATAATACTGCCTATTAACATCCAAGAGCGACGAGGAAAATAATGTTGATACACCATTAAGTTCGCAATATCGAGAAGGAAGACAATGTTGATACACCATTAGGTTCGCAATATCGAGAAGGAAGACGATGGAAGAATGTTTGGCTTCAAATGAATAAAAATAAATTCATTAAAAATGTTTTTTCTTACATGTAGGTACTATTCTAGCATACATATATATTATATATAATCAATATTGTATGACTGACAGATGGTAGGTACCTTCTTCCCATTTGTATAATGGGTTACCTAAAAGGTTTATTTATAGCAAAATGATCTGGAGTTGGAGGTGCGGAAATGTAGGTCGTCCTGTGCGGGTACTTACTCATTGCGTCTTGTATCGTGTTACACGTTACACCCCTTTTCCAATAAAATCATCGGCGGTTTTTATTGAGGGTAGATGTATCTAGTCAAAAATATCGATCCGGTTTTTTTATAAATTAAATTTTATTAAATTTCTCTAACCCAAACGTCATGTCGAGAGCAGCAAATATATTTTTAAACTAAAATTAATAAAATACTTAGTTTTAACCCTTTTTATTGTTTAAAAACCAACATGTAAGCATTAATAATAATGGTTTATTCCAGAATGTATGCAGGGGTAGTGCAATGCAATACATTCCATATTTCTAAATAACAAAAGAAAGACAATATGAGGTAAAAAATAAATAATAACACGTAACTTGTAATAGGGCGTAATTTACAAAGTATTTTAATTTTATTTGTAATTAAAATGGTGTCACAAAATAAGTTGGGTTTTTTGAAGAAATATTTTTAAACTAAGCTTTTCCTAAGCATTTAAATAGTTCAATAATCGATAACAATCAACATTTTTCTTACTATGGGTACCTATTAATTTTTAACTGACAAAATAATACATTTCTCTGTTGTTTCAAAATAATAAATATCAAATGGCTGCTCCTACTGTTTTCTAATTAATTTTATTTTATTATTATTATTATTATGAAACTAGCTGGTTCCCGGCATGCGTTGCAATGCCATATTCAAAGAAATAAATTGTTTCTCCCTGCATGTCCTTTCCCGTGCGTCTGCTTCCCCTAACGCGTCCCGTTCCTCTCTAGCGTTCCTCTTCCAACTTCCCCGCCTTCCCTCTCTCCTCTCCCGCTCCCCGGTCCCGCCAACCCCCCTCCCGCGTTCCATATATTCAATCCCAGTACATTCAGTTTTCAAACAGCTCGCGTGCCACCTATAACAATTTTTTTATTCAAATTCTCATTTTTGTATATATCAAATATTCATTTTTGTATATTATAAGAACAATCCACCTATTTAAAATATCTGTAATTAGTATAATAATAAAGTATTAGGCGAGTACTTCAAATAATTTCATTAATTGAAAGAGTTTCGAAATTGAATTTTGAATTAACAATCGATGGTTTGCAAACTGTCATTCTCAAATTGTGACATTTTTGACAGTTTTGTAAGAGGCTTTGTAATGGTTAAAAAAACTTTTCAAATGTATTGTCATGTGGTTGTAATAATCCAGAAACCTTGGCGAGGACGGAAAGAAGTTATTTTAAAAGTTTCAAATATTTCATATGCTTAATTATAGCAATACGTAGACATTTCCTAACTGGATTATTTATACACATATTGATATTTTTGAAGTCAGAGGGTCACCTTATGCGTTAGCTGTGAACGCTTCCTTGAGATGATTTTCTCACGAAAACGGCGTTGTAGAAATGATACAAACGATGCGTATCATATAGGAATGGATAGAAGATTCTCATAAGAATCTCACTAGATGTACCTAAGCACCTAAAACTTCTAGGAAAGTAATTCCAAAATTATTTCCTGGAGTACCTACGTGCGTACCTACCATAAAAATAAAGTGCGTACCCATCTTTCTAGCTAGATAATACGTAATTTTCTAATCCTTATCAATAATACAAGGACAAAATCTTTACTTTGTACTTAAAAAAAATAGAGTAGGTGCTTATAATTAGACACTTTAAGTATAATAATTGTAATTCTAGTACATACTTAATATCTAAGTATGATTATCATCCTCTCAATCATTCATTATTTATTATCATTTTACATTATTTTGATAGGGTACATTACTTACAATTTTATTACTAAAACATGAAAGACTTGTTTTTATTGAATGTCCAAACAAAGAACAATTCAAAATTCTCACCGACCGTTGAAGTGGTTCTAATTCTGTCGACAAACGGCTGTCGGCTGCCGGCTGTCGGCTGTCGGCTTCCGAGCACACCCGACTTGGCAATTAGGTTACTTTTTCAACGTCCTTTGGGTTAATTGATTGAAAACTCATTTGATCAGTGTTGTCATATATTTTTTTAATTCGTTAAAGAACGTGGCCTCTGTGGTCTGACGACTAAGGCTCTGGTTTTTCCAATTCGGAGGTCACTAATTCGACTCCTGGTGAAGCGTAAAGGTGTTTCGTCACGCCAAGACCCTCAAAAGATGGGCAGAAAGCCAAACCCTGACCCTCGATCTTTACTTCTACCATTAGTGTACAACACCACGCCTTTTTACTACAAAATAATTGTAAAATACTCTCAGAATTGCCCTGGTGAGAGAATATTACCTGCGCAGAAACAAAAGGATACTGGAAATAAGATTGGCTATGTTTAGTTAGCTATTTGCTTAATTTACATTCATAAATACTTAATTTACATATATATTTGTCTGTTATTCTGACCCTCGGCGTGGCCCGACACTAGTAGATTTTTCATATCTCCACGCAGGAGGCCCTGAGGAAAATAATTCCACGCAGGGCCTATTTCATCTTTGGGGATGCTGCGTGGAGGGCTATTTTTAGGGAAAGGATGGAGAGGAAGTTCTGGGGAGGAAAATGGTGTGAGGGTGGGTAGGAATCTAGGGGTCAGTGTGTCCAGTAGCGATGGAACAAATCTATACCTCCCATTGCAGTGTAAGGCAATGTTCCGAGAGAGACCTGCTGGAGAGGTCAAAAGATCTCCCTCAACCAGTCTCTTCCGATCCGGCCTGGCACGCAGTTGCTGGGCAGACGCATCCGCCGCCAAGATCCGGACAAACCCCACCCCATAAACCAATATTCTTGAGACATCCCCGACTTCTAATTCCATCCACTCGCGGATCACCCGCATTCTCTCGACACTTCGTTCTCCGCTTTACGTGTACAAATCATCCAAATGTTATTTTCTCGATCTTGTTTACTAACCGGTTTCATAATTGCATCGGCCTTCCATTCTTTTCACATTTCATCATTCGTAAAACGCTAACAAATCTATTTTATCAATTCAAACAAACTTCAAAAAACGGTTCAACATCGCTTCAAGAATGTGAATGCAAATCTTTTCCTAATAAAAAGTAATAAAGCTGATAATTATGAACAGCCTTGATATTTAGGTCGTTGCATGATTTTATCAAACGATCTCCGCAAAACAGGAAGGCGATAATTAAATTTAACTCTACATAATACATTTTAGCAAAACACCGATATATACAGAATTCCGTAATGATAACACTAATTAAAACAGTAGTTAAATTATTAACGAATTTATTACCAGAAATAATTTAACGCCAAAACACTATCACTTTTTTGTTAGCGTACCTACCTAGATGCATGGTGTACTTTAGGGTGAATCGAATTTTTTTTTGACAATTCAAAATTTCAAATTGGTAAAAAGTTTTCTCTAAGGACCCACAAAAGAAAAATGACCCAATTAAAATCATTTAGGGTCTTCCGCAAGAAGCCTAAAGATTATAATTTTTTTTATCAACTTTTTGTCATTCCAAAAAACACGTTACTATATTTTATTTTACGTAATTCATATAAAAAAGGTGTAGATTATTCTCGTAGTCCTCCTCACTAGGAGATCCTGTGCTATGTTTTGGATAAATTTTCAGCGTTATTGGTTCTATGGTTCTGTAAAGGTTTTTTCACAAAGTGATTGAGTGGGAATCGCGTTGGGTCCCACCCGGGCGTCGCGTGTTCGATTCCTCGGCTGGCTAAGTCCACGATCACGAATCAAGCAACATTTTCGGCATACTGTGGTGGTAGTAAGAAATTTTCAAATATTGTTGGGTTATTCGCAACCCGGGAACGTTTGTCTTTAAAAAAAAAAATCTAAAATTAATTGCAGTATCTAAAAGCCCGACAAAGCCCAACATTCCCAATGAACTTCTACTACACGCCATCTCAATATCAGTCTTCTATCAAACACGATTCCAAGATCCTTCATAGCAGAGAGTGGCGACACGTTTTAAACTCAGGGCGTCCGTGATTATGTACCGGTAATACCAGGTTGACCAGCCCCAGGGAAGTTAGTATTTATATATAACTCAATCCGATTCCTTTTACTCCATTCAACAATAAATTTATTATTCTTTTTATAATAAAGGTGTATGAATTCCAATATGTCTGTGGGAACAATCACTCGTAAACACCACGAATGTCACCCAGTTGAATGCTCCACACCATTTACCAATATTAGTATCTTATCTACGAATACAACTTGTCAATATTAATTTGAATAACAAATATGTACATATTATGGATTTATGATATGAAAATGGATGAATCCGGTGAATTCCCTCATTTTGGAGAGAGTTCGGAAAAGATGAGATATCTCTGAGGTAGTATGGCTCCTACCCGCGGCTCTATCTAACTTTCTCTTGGGTTGCTTGTAATGAATTATTTAGGATAAGAAGGGATGTGCACATTGCGACACATTTCTTCTGATTCGTGGATGGCTTGAAAATTCGGCTATCATGGAGAGCCATTCATTTCTATGTTCTCCATTTTTACCTCCGTCACTGACAACATAGATTGTTTTATCTCTCAGCCTACATACAGGACTACAGGATTAACTTTCCAATGGTCATTACCTCCGTCACTGACAACATAGATTGTTTTATCTCTCAGCCTACATACAGGACTACAGGATTAACTTTCCAATGGTCATTACCTCCGTCACTGACAACATAGATTGTTTTATCTCTCAGCCTACATACAGGACTACAGGATTAACTTTCCAATGGTCATTACCTCCGTCACTGACAACATAGATTGTTTTATCTCTCAGCCTACATACAGGACTACAGGATTAACTTTCCAATGGTCATTCTGGTGGGGAGGGCAATCTTGTTGACAGAATTAATTCGGATACTGACATGTATTTATAATATTAATTTGTGTTGTAATTGAAGAAATCTAAATCAGAGAGAATGTTATTATATTAAATATTTTGAAGAAAGTCTTATAATTTATTTATTTATTAATAAACGCCCTTTTACGGGACTTTTACACCAATGTGATTTAGCACCAATGATTGCGTTTTATCTGAAAGCTTTGTTGCTGCTTGCATAAAACCTAATTTTTATACACCATGTTTATGCACATCGGGCGTTACTAATAAACATGTTTTAAAATATACACAACTTGATAATGAATCATGAATGTAGGATATATAGTTGCTTATCAGTTGTGCAAAAGATAAAACACGTTTATTAGTACTTGGAATTTTTGCCCATGTACCTACACAATATGTTCATTTACGTTAATTTATAATATGTTAATTTATTTTAAAAGCGTTAAAATGGACAATTTTGTAATGTTTTTAAAATAATAAAATATATAATTGAATTGAATTGACACCGCAGTTCCCGCAGCACCCGATATTCTCCATCCTGTAGGGGTTCCGATACTTCAGATCCAGATGATGCGCGTTCGACCACCTCCAATAAAAAAACATTTATTAATTATTACGGATTATTTTCAACATTTCTCCGAATATATATAATATTTTAGTAATATATCGTACTCCCAAGAATTTCAATGAAACTCGTTTTGGGAAAAGTAGGCACAGGTTATAAAAATTAACCTAAGATCTCATTTTTGTCAGGATTAATGCAATGTTTAAAAAAAAAATGATTGAAAAGTTTGATAAACCCAACAAAATCTGTTGCAGACAACTTCAAGTCAGACTCTATAGTAAACGAGCAATTTCTCTTTTTATGTATTAAAATAATTTGCATTGAAAAACATTTTAACCCACGCTCGCGATTAATACGATCGGGTTGCCTAATATTTTGCCAAGCAAGGAGCACGTTAGAAATAATAGGGCTGTGAAATTCGTCTGCATTGCGGCATCAAAAGTCCAATTAAACATAAAGACTTGCCTAAAGTTAGAAGCATTGCATTGAAAGTTGAGAACGACCCGTTTCTATTTTGGTACTCCATCCCACGATACCCCGAAAAGAATATTTACATTTGACTTATAAATCAAATAGAAAGTGGTTTGATATTACATCGTACGCATATAAAAAATTAGGTTCCGTATGTTTGCGTCCGTAAATCTCGGAAATTGATCGACAGAATTTTTACAGAACATTGCATTTTAATTTAATTAATTTTTTTGCTCGCAAATATTGATAATTAACCATAGATGACGGATTTGGTCAACATCGTATCGGTCAATATTTTATCGATGGTCCATGCTACAACTCCAGTTACAATGTGTTTCTAAACAGTTTATAGATTTTCAATAGTTAGTATTTATGACAGATAATAATTCGTTCTGTTAAATTTACACAAAAAAAAATTGTAGGTTGTTCTTTTAGATTTCTTTTTTCATTTTTGCCAGTATTTTTAATAATATTAGACATTGTTTAGTTTTTAAACCTTGTAGCAGAATAACTTCCCGGTTTTATTGTCTGATAAATTAGAATGAGTGTCAGAGATTGATATTATTAAAAGTTTTCAATCAAATTCTTCCTGGTATGAAAACAAAAATTAATATGAATACATTACACGTCATGTACGTATTGTAGTTAAAAAAACAATAAGCCTAGGCTAGGTTATAATATTGTTGTCATAAAACCTGTAATTTGATTTTGAAATTCTCAAAAACAATTCAAAATGAACTGGTTTTATATTAAAGTTTGAGTCAGCGTTCCCTATTTCAAATTAAACTGTCTTCTAAAAGTAACTCCTTATTTCACGAGGTGAAATTTATTAGGTACTAAACTAAGTTCGTTCCAGATCCAAATGTCGATCAAACAAGTTTATAGTATCTCATTTCTCTTCCCCCGAGTTAGGATTTGATGGGCATATCAAGATCTGAGACTATTTTCGGCTATTGATTTATTTTTCCACCTTCTACCAGTTTTCTTCGGATCTGGTTTTACGAATGTCTTGCAGCAGCCAATGAAAAGCTATATTTTTTGTGGATTAAAAATGTCTCAATGTATCAACGATTAGCTAGCTTTATTGGGTAGTAATACTAGTTTATTAACTTATCCTGAGATTTCGATAGAAAATATATGAAACTAAGAAAATAGTGTTTTGTCTTATTTGATGCCCGACTTAACGCAATTTCTATGCACTTGAATGAGATACGTAGTCGAAGTAAAGTCGGTATAACGCAATACTTTATCAACTAATAAAGTTGATATAACTCAATACCCAATATATAATAACTCAATATAGTAACAACTTTGTATACGGTATTGAATGGTAGAAAAAGTCGAGGACGCCCGACCAGAGGAACACTAAACGCATATAATGTAGTTTTTTTAATAGTAATGAAGAACATTTCATTATACTTCACCAAGTGAATGGTAGAAAAATTCAGGCACCCGAGGAAGACATGAATCAAATAATTATTTGTGATAAATGAGGCGTACGTGTTGAACGAAGAAAGGGTATTTGGAAAATGTGTGACGTGGAAGTGAATGGTTAAAGAAGTTGGGGATACCCGAGGAAGACATGGCACGAACTCGTAAATCAAATACTTATGTATGGTAAAATTAGACGTATGTGATAAACGAAGAAAGGGATAAATGAAGAAGGTGTGACGTAGAGTGAGTTGTTGAAGAAGTTACTCTCGAGGAAGACTGGCACAATCGAATGAAACGAACACTTCTATATGACAAAATTAGACGTATATGATGAACGAAGAAGGGGGTAAATGGATAATGTTTGACGTGAAGATAATGGTTGAAGAAGTCGGGGACGCCCGAGAAAGACATGGCACGATAAATTGAAACAACTATTTTTAAATTCTTTTAATAATATTATTATTTCCATCTTAAAAATGTACCCAGTTATCGGGTACACTAGAACTTGCAATCTTAAAACTTTTTGTACTTCTTAACCCTGAGCAACGCCGGGTACACGTTAGCTAGCTGTTAAATATTATTTATTTGATGAAGTAAATGTAAATGTTTTGAAAATGAAGAATTGAAATATGGATTTAATATATACTTTGCATAATAAAATATTATTGAATAATGCATGCGTTCAGTTTATAAATAAATCATAACTTCCATGCAGGTACTTGTACTAAACTGCTTACGCAGGTACCTATCCCATTTGAAACTTTATTGCAATCTTTATAAATTTATGAATAATGCTTTTTTTTAACAGTTAAATACTCATATTTATAATGAAATTTGTTATTGAAAATATATGTATTATCCGCTTACCTATAAAATACACAATTTACGACTAAACCTTGAGTTATTTTTATAACATATTATTATATTTTGTGATTTCAGTCGCCTGGAGCTTAGGCAAAACACACAGCAGCATGATTTATAATATTTTTTTTTTGTTAAAATTAACCTTTTTGTTCATTAAAATTAACACACACACATAAGTAAGTAGGTAGGTACATATTAAGTTATCTGGATGACAGACCTAGGTATTTGATTAATAATTAGAACACGTAGGTACCTATAATTATTCGATCATTAGATTAGGTTAGGTTTCAACGGAAGCAATCTTCCGAACAGGCCCTCCGTTGATATGCTTGGTGTAACTCTAAGTGACCGGGCTGATTTTTTCACTAATTCGCGTCAGTCAAAAGGTAACAATTCACTTCACAAAAGATATGAGAATTCGCAGGTGACCAGCAAGGAATATTTCAAAGGAATCCCAAACCGAGCAATATTTACAGCTAGGAACGAAAAAAAAAAAAAAAAAACAGAATTTTTGGGGAATTTCTGACCGACCGAGGCATAGAGCTACGAAAAAATAAGTAACAGACAGTGTTCATGTGTAAAATATTTTTGTGGCAAATTTTCTACTTTCGTAAGTTTTTTCACGGTCGGGTATCACGCCCCATCGGGTGGCAAAATTGCCCTCAGGTATGGGGGCTCCATCGAAGCCAGAGTTGAGTTAGCCTCTCAAAAGCAGGGCCCGCAGGTATTTTAAGAGGAATATACACGCTAGAAATATTTATTTAGAAGATTCTCACGTCTTCAAAATTTAAAATCGAGCGTCTTATTTGCACGAGGCGAGTAAGCGCCAAAGTGGTTTTTATTTATTTTGTGCATAATGTTATATGAATGAAAAAAAGTTAATCCATGGTAATTGTCAAAAATAGTATCTTTAAATTATTTCTTATATTATTTCATAGTTAAGACGTGAAAAAACTTTTTTTAGTAGTCTACTAGACGAACTAGCGTCATTGATCCCCTCGGCACCGGTGCATAATCGGGAAACACGCCAAACACGCGCTCAACATTATGTACACGGTTGACATTTATCACAAGAGAACGGGTCGTTTCTAAACGAAAAAAAAGTGGACTTTACTAAACGTTGTGTGGGACAGGAATCTTGTACTTCTTTGTAGATAATTAAAACAAACAAATGAATTATTTTATCAATTTAGTTGTTGCGTTAAAACATTGTTGTTGCGTTAAAACATTGTTGTTGCGTTAAAACATTGTTGTTGCTTATGGGTTAAATTTCCCCTACAAAATTATAATATATTATTTTTTAGTAGATATGAGGTAAAATATTCCTTCGTGGAGCATGACGAGTAGACGTGTTTTTATGTAAAACATAAAAAAAGTGAAAATTATGCATAGATGTAGGTACGTAATTGTTAAATGTGAACACATACTGAAAATAACCAAGTCCAATGGAAAAATAAATTAAGTTTCAATACATTATTTTAAACTGTGTTTGTTTCATGCGTACCTAGTTCCTTTGTGTGACTTGTTGACTTGTATTCGTCTTCATCTGATGTCATCTTCGTTATTTGCGTAAACAAATAAGAGCCAATTGTAGTTTGAATTTGTCAGCCACTTATGCAAAGAACAAAGAAAAACACTCCTACTTGCGAAGTCCGTTCTGTCCAAATACACACTTTTGTGTGTAGTCTTTGTACCTAGCTATTATAACCATAATATCAATGTCACGATGTTCTACAATAATTACTAAATAAAACACTAAAGATATATTTTTCTTGGAATCTAAAGTTCAGATCAGATCCCATCACGTGAGACCAATCTAAGAAATAACTTTATAATGCCGTGTATGCTATCGTTGAGATAATTAAGTACTATTTTATACACTTGAAGAACTCAAGAACGAGTCATAAAAACGACCCGTTCCCACGTGACAAATGTCAACTGGGCGCGCGGTTGGAGTGTTTCCCGACTGCGCACCTGTGCCGAACGCTAGTTCCTCGGAACATCTTTCATTAAAATATCGGTAGAATAAGGACAGCATTCCCACCCGACGCTAATGCTCTAAACTGGAGAATCTATCAAACGAACCGCCCTTTTGACGTGATAACGTCTTATAAATCGATGAACGCCGGCTGCACTCACGAAAAAGCGCGACTTATTGTCACTTTCCGCCAAAACGAACCGCCACCGAACAAGCGTTCGGCCTAAGCGTTCGGCTTGTGACGCATCTATCTCTCTTCCACTCCATCGTTATTATATGACGTTATCATATAAAATTATCGTCCGTAAACCGACTTTACAGACAACCAATTTTTTTACGTGGAGTATTGACTACGTAAAAAATTTGGGTTTAAAAACCATTGCGTTTTTCAGGTTCTTTCATGTTCATTCCTTCCTTTCCACAAAAAGATCCGTTATCTCCAAAGATAGAACTATGTTGCTCAGGGCCTTCTGTGTGGAGTTAATGTTAAAAATATATATTTATAAAAACGACGTAAGTACAACGAAAAGGATTATTGCCACTTTACAATCGATAGCCTTCGCAATGGATTCTGAAAGGGCTTCACGAAAAGTTGGCTGCGTAATGCAAATATTTCAAAAGTTCCAAAGGCATAACTATATACCCAAATTGAAAATACCACAGACAAATCATTCTAAAATACGCGGAGAAATATAGAAGAAGTCATCAATTAAGTTCCAAAGAAAGATTTCAGTTGAACGATAAAAATAGCAATAATGGCGACATTACGCAAAACTAGCAAATAATATTATTGCGGTAATCATTAATTTTGGTCATTTTTGTTTTCAGATAGGAATAATCGGTAGGTGCTTTTTTAGGAATTTCTTAGTGACTTTTTTAGCTCCGCTATGACGGCATAGATTTTTTGTAATTTTATTACTGTTTTCGGTTAGTCATAATAATAAAAAGGAGTTTCTTGAAACGTAAACCATATTTAGCGTGGAATTACATTACATTATTTTACGAGTACAATATCAAGCTACAAAAAATTGGCATAAATAAACTAACAAAAAATATTCGGTCGTGGTAAAATAAACTTCATGTTGTTATTTTATTGGGTAGGTAGGTACGTATCAAATTAATTTATTGAAAGTAAAGTGTGCAAACATAATAATTTTAATGCCTGATAAATTTTAGGCATAAACAAGTTATTAGCATAATACATTGTATTTAGAACAATGCTCCTCACGAAGCAGCTGCGAAGTTGTTTTTTCAAGGTTGCCATTTTACAAAAACCGTTACCTCGCTCACATTATTTTAAAACTTTTTTTTCAAGGGAAAAATAATATTGTATCTTTTCAATTCAACTGCTATCGATCAGGTGACCAGGGGTCTAGCATAGTGAAATCGATAACTTTACAATACCGGATCGACAGGTGTAACTTCCGACAATTTTATTCCCGAGCATGGTTGCACTGTTAACAGCCGAACCGATATTAACAGGGAACAAAAATAAATCGATATACGCTGGCAGCACTGGAGGTGTTTTCTATGAATTGACTTTTAGAAACGCCAAACAAATAGGTACGTAAAAATAAATAATTTGGCAATGTTGAATTGAAATACTAACCTAAATATTCATTGGCAAAACGCATTTACTTTTTGACACTAAATGGGAGTTAATTAGTTAATGAAGTCAATATTCATATTTCAAAGATCGAACGGAATAAATTGATCGCATCTTATGAATTATTTAATACTATAGATCACATCTACGAATTCTTTCAACTCTAAGAGCTCCGTTAGTTGAACTCCGTTCACTATTAAGCCAGTAATTTTGCAGAACGGGCGACATTATTCAAATAAATGCGTATATTAACGGTTAACCTAAACTTATCTGACACTATGGAGGCCGCGCTAATACTTGACCATCGTCTTACTGAATATCCCTTATCAATTGATAACTGACCATTAATGACGGATTTTGACAATCATATCGTACCTTCCGTTCTATCGATAGTCCGATCAAAATGCAGTTGATTTACCGCCAGGCAAACGAGACTGCCATGTGCAAACAAATACAAATTATTCTTATGACTTCACCCAAAGATGTATTTTTACATAATACCTAAGTTCGGATTCATGAACATACAAAGTTAGCCTGATTTTTAATTAAAATGTTTTATTAACTTCACTAAGTTTAACTAAATATCACTACCTCCACACGTCTAAGATTATTTTTATAAAACATGTCAGAGCTGACTGAACAGTTTTCTCAAGGATTACGCCAATTTTATTTAAAAAATAAACCGCAAATATCCGGGATATTCTTGAAAAATCCCGCTAGGAATCGAGTGCGCAGTGCAGTAAAGTTCGCTACGGTTTGCAGCTTAGCCATTGTGGAACTTTTCTGCAAAGGGTCTTGCAAATGTAGGATGACGGGCAAAGCTGCAGAATATAAAGTTTTCTATTTGAAGAAGCGCTATCTTTGAGATCATCGAGTTAAAACTGAAGACTTTATCATTATCTTTCCATCTTGTTGTCGCACTGTGAAATGGGAGAAATGTGTCCATTTATAAAGCACAACAAGCGTCAGACAGTAGACAAGCATCTTAAGAAAATTGTTTGTCAAGACAGACACTGTGTAACAATATTATATTTTTTACACGATTGACAAAGGCTGTTTCGTCCTGCTAAATTATTTACGTAGTTGAACAATATTGTGGTGTGTGTCTAATAATAATATGTCTGTGTTTGCGTTCTATTTAGACCATGTAAATGACCACAACGAGCTACTTTACCAATACGAGAACTTAAGGAATATTTACATATTAATTGTGAGCTCGAAATGAAAATGACGACATTAATTTTAATCACATCACGTATAAGACTGCGAATGGACCTGAATAGACTAAGAAAATGAAACCAGGGTTGAGCTCTATGGAGAAAATTTATCGCCTTATTTAAATACAAATGTTAATATAATGTACTCGGTACCTATCAATTAACAGCATATTGAAAAACAATTCCATTTTTTTTAAAACAGGAAGTCAAGAAATTGATGTCATTTATTGAATTTCCAATGGTTTCCGGAAATCCTTTGCCTAAAATAAAAAAAATCCCTAAATATGTTTTTGAAGTAATAGGCAGTAACTTGAAAAACACATTTTCTTTTATTTTTTCCAAAAAATATGTAGGTATAGACATATAGGTATAACATTATTATGTTCGAATTTATATTATGTTGGATATTTGGAAATTGTTGAAAAACTGTTTTCGAAACTGCAGTGTGCATCGGAAGAATTGTCTGTTGTAAACTCGTTGTTACTGAAATTGGGTGACGGTCTTCGCTTCGGCTGACAAGAGTAGAAATAAAGAACTAATCAGCATCGGCGTGTTGCTGCTTATGACAAAATACGTAAGAGATATTTGTTAATGGGAGAGGAAGCAAGAAATAATAATATTTTAAACCGTACAGGGTGTACCAGAACGTCCCCTAGGATTTTTACCATCGATCCTGAGCATATTTGGAGTTAATAATGTAGGTGTCATTTTGCTCTCCGATCATTTTGTTCCCATCACACGTCGCCACTGAGCAGCTCAGCCGCTACCCCTAGCGAGGCGACTTTTCGCAGTTCATCTCGTAAAGACGAGGCAGAGCGCGTACCACGTGATCCGTTGCGACGTGCGGCAGTGTGATCAGCGACGACGTGAATCGGACAGCAAAATGTCATGTACATTTTAAACTCCAAGTTTGCTCAGGAATCGCTACTCTTACCCTTCGGGTACATGCTTGATATGCCCTTTTATACATCAGGGGGTACATCAAATACATCTATTATGTAATTAATTATTGTATAAAATTTGTTTGTAATACATGTATCTTTTTATAGCAAGCACTATTGAATCATCTTTTATGTAATCTTAATTATTATGAAGAAAATATTCGTTATTTTATTTAAGATAAAATACCAAAAAGCATAATGCACGCATTGACCGGTCAACAATAATGAGTTAATTACACACTATAGATAACGGCCTGGACTCGGGTTGGTGCGTGCACCATCTTGCACTGAGAGTAATCACTCTCATGGCTGAGTAGAGCCTCGAATCACGACCAGCTATAAAACAGTCATAAAAAGATCAACACAGAGCATAAATATGATGCATATCTTCTAGAATTCTAGACTGTTTTGCAATAAACTCGGTGTTTCGCGATCAACGTACCAGGACCAGGTACACCCATACCTGCTTTATTTCGTTACTTTATTTTGTTAAAAATTATGTAGGTAATTGGAATAGTAAAAAGTATGTCAATTAAAGGTTTCCACGTACAAGATATGTTATTCTGTGGAAAATTCGTTACTTTAGACATCAGTAGTTACCAGTTACCTTCTCATTCTATTGGCGTGCCAATCTGCTGTGAGCCACGATTCGAATCAGTGTGAAATTACTCTTTGTGGTGAAAATCTGTCTGCATTACTTTGCAAAACACTACATAATTGACGTTTTTTTAAAATAGTTTTATAATTGATGCCGAAAATTCATACAAATTATAGACACATTTTGGACGTCTATGACCTGCTTTTTGTTTTTAAAAAAATCAATAAATTTTGGTCAGGGTAACGTCAATAACAAAAAAATATCTCATAAATTTTACTTTTAATTTTAACTAGCTTTTCCCAGCGGCTTAAGGTGGAAATACCACTGATTCATTCATTCATTCGCTCACTCACTTTCTCACTCACGTGAGTGATCATGAATGAGTGATCATTCATTCATTCATTCATTCGCTCACTCACTTACTCACTCACTCATTCATTCATTCATTCGATGGGTTTAGCAATGCATAGGCACAGCGCCCTTGAGATTTTTCATGAAAATGGCGCTGTATAAATAAGCCAAAATAGTCATCTCATCTAGCCGGTACGCGGCATGAGTTGCAATGCCATTCAAAGAAATAAATTGATTCTCCCTGCATTTCCTTTCCCGTGTGACCCCTTTCCCTTCCATCTTCCCCGCCTTCCCCCTCCCTCATCTCTTCCCTCTCCGCGAACCCCACCTTAGCCTTGCCTTTCCTCTCTGCCGCTAAAATATATGAAATACACACATTTTCATTTATACAAATTTCATAACGCTTGAGTTTACCATTATATACAGCCTGTGTTACTCGTTGATAATGTAGCTTTTTATTGGTGAAATAACTTTTAAAATCGGTTTAGTGGTTTAGGCGTGAAAGCGTAACAAACAAACACACTCATTATAGATTTACTATTGCGAGCAATATTTTCCATACGACCGGAGTCCGTTTTCAAGGTATTGTCTCCGCGTGATATCAAGTGCTTGGTAGATTCATTCTCATACTAAACTGGACAACATTTAAACGAAAACTCTAACCGCTTCTGACCCCTGGGCCCCACAAAGCTCCATCGCTCGCTTGGAGTTTGAGCCACAACGCAATAATTTAACCCCTGTGCAATAATTGTAGGTATATGAAAATCTCACCCTCTCAAAATAAGATTAGTCACATTATTTGTGAAAGCCTCTTGATTTAAGCATCATAAAAATTAATATCACGTAGGTATTAACCTCTTGGACCTCGGCAAGCCAAAATATTTCCTCATTGCAATAAAATCCAAATAAGTTGAATATTTCTGAAAGTATCCGAAAACTAAAAACAGTTTTTGAAATGTAATAAAATACGCTTTTAAATTTTATAATTCAAAATTAACGTTTAACTTTTTTAATATAAATTTTTTTTAAAGCAAACATAAAAAAGTTTTGAAAATTGCTCACCCTACATTTTTTTCTTACTAAAAAATATTTTTTTTACATGAACTCCACACAGGAGGCCCTGAAAAAAATAATTTCCCTCAGAGCCTATGTCATCTTTGGGGATGCTGCGTGGAGGGCTATTTTTAGGGAAAGGATGGAGAGGAAGTTCTGGGGAGGAAAATGGTGTGAGGGTAGGTAGGAATCTAGGGGTCAGTGTGTCCAGTAGCGATGGAACAAATCTATACCTCAGAGCCTATGTCATCTTTGGGGATGCTGAGTTGAGGTTTGTTTTGAGGAAGGGAAGGGGAGGAGAGTTCTGGGAAGGAAAAGGGTTTAAGGGGTGGGTAGGAATCTGGGGTTAAGTGTGTCCTGGTCATCCGCCTAGACAAACCTCCCCCCCATGAACCCGGGCACCCCTGCTAAATCATCAAACGTAGCGAACCACTCCGGGTGACCTATTGATAACAAAACAAAATAAAATCACAAACATATTTAAGTTAATGCAAAAGTGTTTTAAACATTATCGTCACCTCACCTTTTTATCGATTCATGTAAAAATAATCAATAAAAAATTCCAAAAGTTTAATAATTTTTTTTTTCAAATTACGGATAAAAATTTTGGTTTCCTAAAGGTGTACATTTCAATTATTTTTGTGGTTAATCTTGAATTTGGAATAAAGAGTGGTGTTTTTTCTTTCTAACACCATTAGAACATATATTTTCACCATGATAGTAAGGGAGACAACGATTTCTGTGAGACCTATATCAGTTGTTCATCATCAAAATCATTACCAGTTTCACATAATGTAAGAAGGACAGGTCTTTAAACTTTCACTGAGAAATTAATAATCACGAGAAGTTGTTTAAAAGCAGCCGTGACTTTTATTTATTTATAGGACGTAGGATGCAGGATTTCTCCAAGTTTCGCAAACTGCATTGTGCAACTTGCGGTACAACTGCAAGGGAATGTCGATCCGCCCGCTAGTGATACAGAGTGTTCGTATGTTGCAGTTACTACACGGTACTGCTAGTTAGTGTAGTTACCTGTAGTGTACTGTATGCTGTCACCTTTTGTAATGGCCGATGATTCAACAGTCTCTCATTCTGTAATGATCAATTTAAAGTCCATTTTGAGCCTGCTGAGGTAATTTAAAGGACGGTACTGTGGGTAGGTAAGGCTTACGAGTAAATAGGTACTCACCAACAATAATTGATTGCGTATTGCGTAACTCTCGTGAAAAGTGCGGGATATTTTAACTGGTTTTGGGCATTTAGGTCAATCCTTAATTTATGATTTAAGAGCTTCTCGTATTCGGTTACACAAGAGTCCCAACTGCTCTCTGCTAACCGAAGCCACTAAACCTTTTGCATCCCCATTTGGGATATGTTGTGGGGCAAGGGTATGGGGAGAGGAAGAAGATCAGGAAGGAGAAAGAGTGAGTGAGAAAGTAGGTACATGGCTTTTTAGATCTGGTCATCCAGTGTCAGCCAGTCAGCCAGTGAGACTATTCCCGTTTTTCAACAAAATACTTCTATGGCGACCAACGAGAGCTTATTATTATGTCTATAATTATTTTAATAAATTTGGAAGTGTAGGTGGTAAAATGATGGATTAACCAAAATCAAAATCCTGTGTGTGCTATATTTTGAGAAATATTTACATTTTTGAGACGACGTGTACTAATTTTACTTACTAGGTGACATAATAACGTGTAATATCAAAACAATATAAAATATAAACAATCAAGCCCGCCCCCGAAGGTTGGGGACCACTGGTATAGATCACACTTCTAGTGTTTAGATATTCAGTTGGCTTAAGGTTTCACATGAAATCTTCAAATATCTTTCGTTTGAGTAAAGGGAAACACAATTATTTGAAATATTAATTAAAAATAAATAATGGATTATGATAATAGCATTGTATTTCCATGTATCCTCCCACATGTACCAATGTAAATATTAACTATTGCATTTATGAATTTATTCCAAGACCTTGTTTATTTTAAAATCAACAATTTAAATTCGAGTCTCGCACCAATCCTTGAAATTAGGGGTCGTTTTATTAGTTTTTTTTTTGTATTTCATTAATTTTGTTACATTGCACTTGGCCAACACTCCGAGATGAACGCCCAGCAAATCTTTGTATAAATGCTCACCCACCGCACAAGGGTCTGAAGATTGAGATATCTCTCTGCCACAGAAACTACTGTACATTCGTGGCATTGCAATTATTCTAGTACAATGATAAATCCCTCGTGGGGCGATCAAGAGTTAAATATCCTTTGGGTATGATTATATATGATTTTGGGCGAAAAGCATACTTAGAACACTAACTTTATCATAAACACTAGACATTTCTGACACTAGATAGGAATTAACAGCTTTTAATTTGTTAATTTGTCCTTGAGCCTTGGAAAATTTTCGCCTGCTTTTTTTTTTTTTTTTGATTTACTAGATTCTTATATTCCTTGAAGAGGTGAATCATTTAAATTTACTGAATTTAAAGTTAATGTTCTTTATACAAATAGAACGGCGTCATTTGCGCCTCGCAATCTTTACCTCATGTGGGTATTTAAAAATTTTACTCGTTTATTATAGACTTAAGGTCCTGAATTTAATCGGTAGGGAAAAATTGTTACCTAAAAACCCTACTAAAATTGCATCTTTTTTGGTCATCATTTACTCTTGATCGTCAGCAAACTGGAAAGCATAAATACATATGTGTGTGTTTGTGTTATGTTGGGAGTGGGAAGGAGGCGGTCATGTCCTTTTATTTGGAGTTCTTCCGCATTTGCCTTCGGGAATGAGGAAACCATGAAAAACCTCATCCAGGAAGATTCGGCCGGCGGTCAACATGAACCCGGTCGGCCTTCAGTGATATCGGTGTACGATATCCTGCATTGTGTGTGTTTGGGGTGTATGTCTGTTTTTATGTAGATATATACTTTATGGGACTATAGGGGATAAACATACATATACATACATACTATACAATATTATATAAATATATACATAGATATATAAACATAAGTTACGGGGGAGGGGTCTGGAGTTTGGGAATACCTACTGCTCGCTCACTCGTCGGCGTCTGAATCTGGTTCATGCCAGATGTGGTCAAGGTCCATCAGAATGTGTTTGGGTAGTCTGTGTACGTATTTGAATGTGAAGTCGCTGGGAGAATTGTATTGACCGATTTCCTGTATGAGTTTATTTTTACTGTGTCTTAAAGATTTGTAAAATCGGTCTGTCAGTCTGTGAGTGTATTCAAATAAGGTCGGAATGTCTTCTCTCGCATGTAGTCTTTTCAAATTTGTTCTGATTCTAGTGTTGTATGTGATTTTAATGCAGAGATTCTGTAGTGTCTGTAGTTTTGTAAAGTCAGATTGTGAGATGCTACTCCACACGGGAATAGCATATGTCAGCACCGGTCGAATGAGCGAATAGTAAGTCAGGAGTTTGGTTCTGGGAAGTAGCGGACTTTTTCTATTGAAGATGGGCTTCATCATGCCGAGTGCCATTCTGGCTCTTGCGTGCATCTTGGCTAGGTGAGATTTCCAGTTGAGTCGTGAGTCCATAGTCAGGCCCAGGTAAACGACTTCATCCTTCCATTCTAAGACGTGTCCGCCCATTTCGATGTTGACGTCTGGTGTCCTTCTGACGCGTTTCCTCGTGTACATGATGACTTCGGTTTTGGCCTCGTTCAGTTTGAGGCGCCACATCTTGTAGAACTCTACGAGAGCGTCGAGCGCTCTCTGTAGGTATATGGCCGCCATCTCGGCTTTCAGCGAGGAAACGTACAGCTTGACGTCGTCTGCATAGATAGACAGGTTGCATCTCTCGTCTCGGGGGATGTCATGTGTAAAGATGTTGAAGAGATGAGGTCCCAGTAGACTTCCTTGTGGCACGCCTTTTGGAATCTCACGTAGTGACGACAGCGCGTTCCTGATGAAGACTCGGAAGGATCTGTTCTTGAGGTATTCTTGTATCACTCTCGTTAGGTATATGGGCGTGTTAGTTCTGTGCAGCTTGTGCAGTAGCCCTCTGATCCAAACGGTGTCAAATGCCTTCTCCAAGTCTAGCAGTGCAGCGGCGATGTAGCGATGTTCGTTAAATCTTCTGGTGATGAATTCCGCTACTCGGGTGAGTTGATGGGTAGTGGAATGCCTCTTTCTGAATCCGAACTGCTCGTCTGGCAAAGTGTTGTTTTCTTCGTGGTGTGGAAGCAGCCTGTTGAGTATAACCTGTTCAAATACTTTGCTCAGCGTGGATAGTAGACTGATCGGCCGGTAGCTTGTCGGCTGCCTCTTGTCCTTGTTTGGCTTCGAGAAGGGCAGCACGGTCGCCGTCTTCCAGATCTGTGGGAAATGTCCGGTGATGAGACAGGCATTGAACAGTTTTGTGATGTAGATGATGGCTTTCTGAGGTAGATGTTTGAGTAGAATGTTGTGTATTTGATCGCTTCCCGGCGCCTTGTTGGTCTTCAATCGCTTAATAATGACGGCAACTTCGCTCGGTGTGCTGAAATGGATGTCTTCGACGTTCGTCTGCTCCGCTTGTTCGAGATGTCGTAGAGATTCATCTACTAGTCGATCCGTTTCCGGATCGGATAGGCCGTCCGTGGCTGCGTAGGCTCTCTCGAATCCGTCGGCGAGCGCGTTCGCCTTCTCTTCTAGTGACAGCGCCAATCCTGAGCCGTCTAGCTTCTCTAGCGGGGGAATGGTGTGGTCTTGATGTTTCAGCGCTTTTGCCATTTTCCATAGGCTGTTATCCTTTGGCGTGAGTGATGTAACTTTCTTCGTCCAAAGTTGGCGTCTGAGGTCCGTTATTTCCTGCTTGATTTCCCGCTGTAGAGTGTTGTAGGCCGTTTTGAAGTAGCCGTCGCGCGTACGATGGTAGATGCGTCGCAAGCGATTTTTCTCCTTGATGAGCGATAAGACATTCTCGGGAAGCTTGATCGTGTGTGTGTGTACTTCTTTGAGAGGTATGTGTGTGTCTTGTGCATGTTGTATGATTTCCGTGAGAGTGCTTGCGGCCTCGTCGATTTCATCTGTAGAGCGCAGAGTTCCCGATGTTAGGTGAATTCGTTCGTTAATCTCTTTCTTGAATCCTTCCCAGTCTGCGTCCTTGTAGTTTCGCTGTTTTCTGGGGCTCCTTGAAGTCGTTCCTCCAATACTGAAGCTCACGGGCAGATGGTCCGATGACAGTTCATCCAGCGTGCGCAGTGGCGAGATCGTCTTGACGTTTTTCTCGAGTACGATGTCCAGAGTGCTGGGGTACTGTGCGTGCACTGCGTGGTATGTCGGTTTGTCCGGCGCCATTATCGTGTAGTTGTGAGTCTGCATATGCGTAAAGAGCGTTTTCCCGTTCGCATTGCCTCTGTAGTTATTCCAATAGTTGTGTTTGGCGTTGAGATCTCCTCCTAGAACAACAATTGGGTGCAGATTAAGTAATTTGTCCAAATCTTCTCTCACCAGAAGGTTGTGGTGTCTGCAATAGGCGGCGATGAAGGTATGCGCTCTATCCTCTATGGTGACTTCGACAATCGTAGCTTCAGTATGCTTCAGCTTCGGAGTGGGGATCCTTGTAGATGTGATGGATTGACGAACGAAAATGGCGGTGCCTCCGCCTCCTCCTTCTAGTCGGTCGTCTCGGTGAACTTCGAAGCCGGGCACTCTCAGCGGTGTGTCGGGTTTGAGATGTGTTTCTGAAATGAGAATGATGTCAATGTTAGTGTTATTTGCCAGAGCGAGCAGTTCATCGATCTTAAAGCGGATGCTGAAGGCATTCCACAGGAGGACGTTCACCATCTCGGGATTATACATTGATGGTGGTGGTGATGACATCCATCAGGATGCAAGCCCTCTGGTATATGGAGGTGCAGCTGGCCAGCTGCGATCGCACGCCATCTAATCCCATGAGGAGGGACATCATCAGCGTGGCGTCTGGGTCTCTGGAGCCTGCGGACTGCTGCGTGTAGGTCTGCGAGCGGGGCTGCGGTTGGGGCTGAGGCTCGGGCTGCGCCTCGGGCTGCGCCTCGGGCTGCTGGGTGGCCGCTCTTCCGCCAGCCACGTGGGCCCATGAGCGTCCATCAGTCCTCGTCGTCTGCTGCGCCTGAGGATGTGGCCTGCTGGCCCCTGGTCCGGGGCGATGGGGCTGCTTCTGTCGCTGCTGGAGGGAGGCGACGTACGCTACCCTCTTCGGGCAGCCTCTGAAGTTGGCGGGATGGGGGCCTCCGCAGTTGCAGCACGCGGCGGGCTCGTCCCTGGTGGTTTTGGGGCACTCGGCCGAGGCGTGCTCCACCAAGCACTTGACACACCTCGCGGTGTGTGAGCAGTTGCGGGACCCGTGCCCGAAGTTCTGGCAGCGGTAGCACTGTGTCCCGTGCTGCAGATGGTTGCTGCGGTGCTTCTGCAGGCGGATCCTGCAGTGGCAGATGTACTTTACTGCCGCCCTCAGCTGGCCCATGTTCACTTCCTTGCCAAACTGAGCCAGGTACATCGGGTACTCAGCGGCGGTCGTCATCCTCACGACTTTGACTGGGGGGAAGCCCTGATCCGTCAGGTCTGCGGCGATCTCCTCCGTCTCGATGTTTGGCAGGCCCTTGATGACTGCCTTCTTGAGTTTTTCAGCCTCCGCCGTGTATGTATGAAAGCCGCGCGCCTCCACACGCAGCCCGTTTGTGAGAGCGCGGTGATCCGCCATGCTCCGCACGAAAATGTTCGCTGTTCCGCCCCGGTTGTAGCGAAACGTGAAATTGGCGTGGCCCAGGTGTCCCTGTACCGTAGAGGTAATTTGGGCGTGAGTCAGGGTGCCCAGGGTCATGACCACTGGGGGGACGCGATCCTTCTTCTCGGGCTGGCTTCTGGTACCTGCGGAAGAGAAATGGGAGGGATTAGTAGTGTTGGCGCGTTTGGGTTGCGGAGCGCCGCCGCCTTCAGAAACCTCTTTGAGGTCGGAGAACCGGTTACCGACAATAACCGGTTCCGGTCCCTGCGGTGACAGGGGCCTCTTCACGGGGTTGGACGGCCTCGTCCAACCCTCCTCGTGGGTCGTCTCCATGTCCTGGGATGGCTGCTGGGGTCTGGGGGGCGGCACGTAGCCCGAAGCTGGGCCTACTGAGGGGCGGTTGCTGGGTCCGGGTGCGGGGGCGGGCTCGGGTATCACGGGGGACGGCATGGGGATGGCCGGCCTTGTCCTCGGGTCTGCGGGGTGGCTCTTCACTGGCTGCTGGGGCTGGATGGCGGGGATCGTGTACAGCACGGTCCCGGTCTTTGTCCTGCTGCGGTACTGGCGGGCGCCAGGGGGAATCACGATAGGAGATTCCTCCGGGTCTGCGGCTTCTAGCCGCGCGGAGTACATCCGCACGGCAGGGATGATATTTTTCCTCTTCTGGATTGAGGTGATGGTCCTGTGATCTCGTCTCGGTGGGGCCAGGTCGTCCTTCTTCTTCTTCTTTGCCTTGAAAAAGGCAGTTGGTGGCGCGGGGGCCTGGGCAGTGAGCCGGTCGGGCCGGCTGGCTGCGAGGTGGCAGGTGTCTGGCCGTGTAAACACAAGCCAGACAAAAGCGAATCGGGGCGAAAGGGCGGTGGTCTCGAAAAGCGACTGTCGCAGGCGGCAGTCACAAGGCGAATCCGATGATCTTTTTTCATTTTTCGCCTGCGGAGCTTGCTTTGGGGAGCGTTCAAGAAAAATATACTTAGACTTAAGGTACTTGAAAAGTGGTATCAAAAATGTTGGGAGCCTCTGTCCTGTGCGATCTAGTCTTTCCAGGATATGAAAAAATCATTATTACATGAGGAGAATTAAATATCTAACGATTTTATTTAGGTACCTAAGCTTAAATAGTGAAAATTCCCTATTTTGTAAAACACAGCCTCAATGGCACTTCAAATAGCTATAAAACAAGTTTGACAAATGCTTGGTTGACAACAAGAAATGTTTATTCGAAAATCGAAAAGAGCGCGAAATATACCTTGAAAATCCACTAAAATAGAAAAATATATATGCACAGATGTACGCTCCATTTAAATTAATGCTAAAATTTGATAATAAATATACAAACAAGTTGCATAACAAATAGCTGGCATCGGCGGTTACGGTATCGAGGAAGGTCAGATTCGTTCCGATGCCTCGTTTCGTGTTTACTTTGCTTGTGCTGGGTCTGTTTTGTACCGATTCCCTCCGCTAATCCCACCGCTTCACGGAACACTGGACTCGTGGAGCAACACTACTGTTTCTTCATCCACATCCATCGGTGCTTAGACTGCGTCCCACAAGGTTAAGCAAAAATACTGGGGGAGTAATTAAAAAGTTACAAAACCCTTAAACTCTGAAATCTGTTAAACCTACTATGGCGTGGAAACTTGAACACTAACCAAATATTAACATTGAAGATAATCTTTTGAAATCTGGATACGCATCCTCAAAATCAAACACTGGACGACATGATCAATTGGTCTGATTGACATTGAATTGACCAAGAATTGTGAAATCGTACTAACTATGAAAAGAGAAAACTCCAATACATTGATCATAATATGAGGGATAATCCAGGGAAAGGTTGATTTGAGACCTAGCAGATCTTAAAACTGGAAAACAAAGCTTTCATACTTTTCATTCTCTTTTATAAATAAAGATTAATAAAATTTAGTAACCAAAATACCTACGAACAACAAATATCCGCTTTTATCCATTAGGTAGGTACTAATGTTTAAGTTGTTTTTAACACGTTTTTAATCTACTTTTAGTAATCTTTTTGTAAATATATAAGTATCTTTAAATATTTATTCAAAATTATCAGGCTTTACTTAAAACGTTCGTTTTAAGTAAACCCTAATAAATTAAGCATTGTTTACGAAGAATGTTGGTTTTTTAAATAATAAATGTGATCAAAAGTAAATATTTTATTAATTTTGAATAGTGTTGCCACAAAAATAGTTTGCTGTGTTCGAATAAATAAAGATTTATGCTGTAATTATAAATTAATAATCAGCAGCAGGTAAAGTGCTGTGATACTCAACTATACAATACAATCATTTTTTATTAATAAATATTGCCGAAATGTCTTATGAAAGAGCATTACTAATTAAATATCTAATAATCTATTGTAAGTTATACGTTGGGTTTGTAGGTTGCATCAAAGGCTCAGTGGGTTAGCAAACACTTTCTTGAGCATATTGTAGGGGGAGGCGGGGCACGTTGTTACTGGGGCACATTGTTACATCATCGATAAATCATACATCAGAGCGAATTTTCGTCTATGGTGCACATGAGTGAACTAGCTGGCCACAGTGTCCTACAAAACGTCAACGAAAACGGTTATTCCAAAAAAATCTAATAATTAAAATTGAATTTCGCGTGTGCGACGTAACTTTTGTTGGAAGAATTTGAAGTCATTTTGTCACCTTGCCGTAATAAGTAAGTCAATTTATATTATTTTTTGATATTTTACACCCTTCTGCTTTAGTTTCTGAACATTTATCTTAACCGTTGTAAATTTCGTGTATTACGCTTTTAATGTGAAATTCGTCAAAGGGGCATGTTGTTACATGTAACAATGTGCCCCACATAGATGCTTTGTTTCTCAGGAAGGAGCACATTCTTATTTTAACCCTCATAACCTAATATATTAATTTATCTAGTTGTAGATAAATTTAAAAATGGTTAGAAACTACAAGAAAAAAAGAGGGAAGGTTTCGCAGGAAAATTAAATAAGTATGTATTTCACGATATGCGAAATCAACAGGAAGAAGACAATATCCAAGTAGCTTACAAAAAATAAGGCAATGTTCGTCTTTGGACTCAAAAAACGCAAAGGGCTTATGTCGTTGTTTTTTGTAATTTTTTTGTATTTTTATGACTTGTGTGCATTTTTTGTCCCTTTTTACTTTTATTATTTCTTTCAAAATTAACTGTCATGAATTAGTTGTACTACCAAACATGTAAAAGCCCTCTGGGTGTTAAATAAATAATGTCTGGTGTGGTATGTTTTTAGGTTTTCACGGCCAAAAGTATTTTTGTTATTTATTTTTGGGGTGTTATGCCGTGTTTTGCTACCTCCTTCTTTAGCCAACGTTTCGGACACATTGGAGGACCCACCACTTACCCGCCCTGGTATAGGTAACAGATGGTTACCCCTTCAAGGCTCTTGCAAGGACTCTTTTTTTTTTATAAAAACGAATCTACATTTAATAAACGAAACTAGACCTCCATTGTGCCCGCATACGTTGTTAGGCAGCAGTATGCAAGTGCTTGCTATGAACAATGTTAGTATCAAAGAAAAGTATAAAATATTACCTGACCCTCTTTTGGGTAAGGAAAAAATAAAAATAAAAGTAGGCATTATGCCTACCCTGCCTGACCTTTATGCACATATTAGCACAAGACATAAAATAAAATAAAAATAACCAAAAAAAAAAATAAAGATGGATGATAGATCCAGAAAACGGAGGCGGCCATCACAGATCGCCTGGCAGTCCTGTTGAGTGTGTCGGAGATCGGGCAGGCCGGATACAAGGTTCGGATTCCGCGCCCTTAAGCCGACTTCCCGGTGGTGCCTCGACGAGAAGTAATTGGGAAGTTCTGTTCTGTCCCATAGCCCCATTAGGGGGGGGGGGGGGTATGACCTCGTCTCCGCATACGGAACCAGTGAAGCGAACCCGGAGTGCTGCCTCTCAGACCGCCCGCGCCACCCCTGGGGAAAGTTGTTGGTCTGAGGGACGTCCGTGCGAGCTAGGGGACCTTCCGCCCTGCCTCCGACAACCCGACGCTGACATCCTCTGGGTCTTTGGGCGTCTAATCCCCCCACTTCCTAACGTTTCGGACAGCGTTAAAGTGTCCATCATCAGGGCAGATGAGCTCATCTGCCATCTGCCCTGATGATGGACACTGTAACGCTGTCCGAAACGTTGGCTAAAGAAGGAGGTAGCGAAACACGACATAACACCCCAAAAATAAATAACAAAAATGTCTGGTGTGTTTTGAGAGTTATGCCTGCTTCAAACCTGGAGGGGAATGGATCCGATGCACTAAATGATAGCATTGGGCTCATATTTATTGTGTTACCGGTGATAAAGTTAACTTGTTTGTCAAAATTGTGACTCTGACGAACATTTTAAAAGCGACTGAGATAAGATAAATGTTCATCGGAATTAATAAACCAATTTAACGCGGTATCAATTATATTTATATATTTTGTTTTTGTTTGTTACAATGTGCCCTCGCCGTGTAACGACTTACCGCCTGAGGGCCATGTTGTTACATTTTTTATGTTTAATTTTATTATTTTATATTTTTTCTACATTTTTATTGAAAAAAATGTTATGTTGTCGATAAAAGTGTGCACAATTTATAACAAATATTCTCTTGTTCTTGAAAAAATATTTTTCATTTATGTATCAACTAGCCTCGCCTCCCTCTACGTACTTTGAAGATAAATATTGTTATAAAGTTAGAAATAACCACTACTTTTTCCTCGCGAAATAAATGCAAAAACCTTCGTTGAACTATTTTTAAATTGCGTAGAGTGTAGAGCATAGGTTCTCAACCTTATTTTGCCAACCGCCCACTTTGATAATTTTTTTTTTCTAGCGCCCCCTAATCGTTTTTACTTACCATCTGTCGCGAATCTGAAAGAGCTATTGTCACGATTATATTTACCACAGCGGGGTGTAGTTGCTACCTCCTTCCTTCTTGTATTATGATATAGTGTCAATTCTTAATAATATTAATACACGTAAAATTATTAGTACGTGACAAGCGTGTTTTTTTGTCTTTTTAGACCATATTTTTTTACCTGCCCACGTCCTCACTATGCCATCTTGACGCCCCCTAGTTTTCTTTAACGCCCTCTAGTTTTCTCTGGGTCTTCTATCGTCCTCCTGAAAGTCTCAAACGCCCACAAGGGGGCATTATCGCCCACGTTGAGAACCTATGGCGTAGAGTAGAGGAATGTTTGTTTACCGAGAAAAATAAAGTGGAATTTCCCAATAATGTGTAAGAATATCCCACGAGATCGCACCAAATGATAACAAAGGGCCAATCAAATTCTCCTTGGTGTAGGTCACCTTGCATCCTGGGATTGAGTGTAGTGACAATGACTAACCGCAAGGTGTACGGTGACCTCGGAACTACCAATAATAAAACTGAGTACAGGATGGACCAATCGTGATTTCAGAGTCTGTCCAACAGGAACAGGTTCAGCCATCAATGAATGATCAAACGGGTCATAAAAAGCCATTGTCAATAATGAATCGATTAATCTTTCGAACAAATTTTCTCAATTAGTTTGATTCGGTTTTAAATTTAGGTAATTTCTATTAATACTATTTCTGCTTGATAATCGAGGAAATTTCTCCCCCGTATTGAATCAAGTTGATTTGTAGTAGGTGGGTATCTGAGAACGTAAGTGCTTAGATGATTCATACACACTTCTGTTATTCTCTTCCACTAGTTATGATATGTCTACAACAGCTCAAATATTTATCTCAACTAATCTTACATTTGTAAAAACAACTTCATACCAAAACGTAATAATGGAGCTATACAATTCAAATAGAATAGAAAACCTTCTTCGAAAATACCCTAACTTCGATGATTATATTCTAGGAAAAAAATATTCACAACGTTGTATGTCTAAGCTCAATGAATGTTGCCCAACAACTTATTTTCGTCCCACTAGACGAGCGATGTCAATTTAAATGACTTCCTAATGGAGTTCACGCACCCGTGAAGTTGTGTTGTTGTTGAAGAGCGAGGCTCTAAACAGGCCATTAAGATTCCGCTTGTATTCCAGAAAGAGTCCCGCACGGATGTCCAATTCCATCTGGCGGCGCTGCGCGGGGACGCGGAGCGGGTGCGGAAGATACTCGACACGGGGAAGGTGCACGTCGACTCCAGAGATCAGGTAAACAACACACATCCATTTTTTATTACAACGATGACATGATGGTGACAACGATGATGGCTACAAAGTAGCGCTCTCCAAATTACAAGTATTATAAGCATTTCTCGCCTTTTTTACATTAACTCCAAACAGTAGGCCCTGATGAAAATAATTTCCCTTGGGGCCTGTATTATCTTTGACGATTCTGTGTAGTGTCGTTTTAAGGAAAAAGAGGAAAGGAAATTCTGGGAAGGAAAAATGTATTAGGAAGAGGTAGGCATCGGGGGTCATTGTGTCCACAAGTGACGGACGTATTGTATCGCTGCGGAGCAAGGTGATGTTTCTAGAGACACCTGCTGGGGAAGTCAAAAGATCCCTCCCGCTGCAGTACAAGGTGACGGCGATGGGTCGTGAGTCCAGCTAGAGAGGTCAAAGGGTCTCGCTAAACCGGTCTTAGATCAATATAGGTATGCTTATTTAAAAGAATTCATTCAATATGTATCTTTTTTCGTTTGGTATTATCTATTTACATTTTTTCAAATACTTTTTTTTTCAAAGATGTTGTATTTTACCTTACAGTATTATTGCAATTTTAATATGAAGAAGCTGCCGGATCTATTTTAAGAGCAATAAACAGAAAATGAATAAAAAAAAGTTTCAAACTATTCTACTACGAAATTTCCCGTTTTCACGGATGTTTTGAGGATTTTTTTGTAAACACCACACAATCAGCACACTATCCAAATACTAAATACAGGTAGGTGGTTATGGCTTATGGCGCTTTATTCAGAGAATGTTAACGCGGAAAGTAAATACCTGTATCAATTAGACTCCTCTTTCTGAATTTTGTAACCAAACATCATCACAATCATCACCATCACAGATCTACATCCCAGGGTGGGATTTGACTTCAAAAATATTTTCCACCGGCCTCGGCCCCTGTATAGCCATTCTTCGCCAGCCCTCGGGTCTTTCCTCTATTTCCATCCTGTAACAATCTTTTTCCAACTTGACAGTCAATCTCTTTCTTGGTCTATCTTTAGGACGCTTTCACTGGGACACCCACTTGCTCGTGATTTTTAGTGCCCTGTAAAATCTGACATTCTTTCCACGTTGCCACTGAGAGTATCTTCCACTTTGTCTTGATTGTACCTGCGTGCATTTTATGCATGAAGTTAGTGTATTGACCCATCGAAACCACCCTCAAATTATATATACCTATCAACAAACGACATAAGTAGTTTAGCAGGTTTGAATTATAACAATTTAAAAAAAAAATTGGGTGCAACGCGGTAGAAGTGAAACCTTCAGAAAACTAAATAAGACAAGAGTGGGGAGGCTACGAAGCACCGCACAAAGACGATACCAATAGGGTACGAAGCATCGCACAAGAGGAGATTATTCTATCTCATTCCTATCCTAAAGAGATGTATGTGTTTTTCGTTTTTTTTCACAACATTGCTAAAGAAGTTTTCACTTCAAAAATATATGCAAAAATAGAAAAATCTTTGAACTAGTTAATAAGTTACGTTAGGTTGGGTTATTTTTCAATTTTTTTTTTCATAACTTTTGATTACTTTTCAGTGGAGATGTTGAGTCGAGTTAATTCTGAGTTGTCACGGAACCATATTTGATAATCTTTGAGTTAAACAATTGCAATACAAGAACTAATTATTGTTAAACTTTAACAAAAATAATTAATGTATTTTAATATATACTCGTACTTGTATTTTAAGACTAGTTTTACATAATAAATTCTTTTTTTAAATAAGTTTAAAGTTATTTTAGAGGCATCCACACGCGCCCGTGTGTAAGGCCGAACGTGATCCGACACATCAAGAACGCAAGATTCGCCTAAGCCGAAGTTTCGGCTAATTTTTTACTGCAACCGAAACCGCGGCCGACAGTCGCTTATTGACTGAAACTTCGTTCGGTTACTCAAAAACGTGAAGAAACTTCAGAAAATGACCTCATAGTTTTCATAAGAGGTATCAATTTTCATTCATTCGTGCCGGCCTCAATACATCGTGGAATGCTTCATCCGCTGTCTTGTAAGAGTCAATTTATTTACTTAGTTTTAGTAAAATGTTCACAATCGACTGATCGTTTTCCCTTTTTGATGGAAATTTTAATATTTATGAAGGCTAAAAAAATTTACAGATTTTGGCAAGCCATTTTTCAACTATAAAATTCTTATCAAAAATTACTAACTATGTATTGCGAAATGCGTTTCGCAGTAAAGTTTTCATCTAATTACTGTTCATATAAAGTGGTTTAACAACGTCGAGTTTGTCGATGGGTGTTCCTTTAAATTAAATTATGAGTGATCATTACAATCGAATATTAATTATAAAATGGGTATTTTATATATCATCAGCGTGTGAATTATTTTACGTGTTTTTTTTTTATAAATTTCAACCACAACACGTAGGTCATGTCATAACCAAAGCAAAATACTTCCAACAGTCTACCAATTTTTGTTAATAATGGCAAAAAATATTATCTTAAAAAATGTGTTTTCTGAATCAGCAAAAACTCTGAAATTTGTGAGTTCTCTCGTCATAGAAGAAAATCGATGAGCTTTTGATCATCCGTTAAACTTTAAATAATACGTACACGTCGCGGCCGGCCGCATTTTTCAATTATTCAGTAAGAAAATCTTAAATATTTGACAATAATTCAAATCGTGGACGAAACCGGGATGTATGAAATAAATATAAGTACCTACTTATGAATGGATACTTTCGTTAGTCTTCGTCCGTCGTCAAAGTGCCTATTGCCACCTATTGCATTCTTCCTCGTTCCACAAGGAATTAGATTTGGTTAAAAAAGAAAGTGGAAGGCCTTAGCTGTCGGATTCGATTTAATCCGCTCCGTGAAGGAAGGCAAGGTCACTCCGTTTTGTCGGCTTATTTTGGTTTTTAAATTTAAACTTTCTAACCGGTACCAGCTTGCCGGTTGCTCTTGCTGGTCCCCGGTCTCCGGTTCGCCGGACGCGCGTTGATCTGCCGGAAACTACACTATTTATAAAGCTTCACTTCACCGCGACAAGTTTCCGCTGATGTGTAATTATTCGTGTAATTGGTAAAGTTGTGTGGTGAATAGTTGACGTGACTGTACTGTTATTCAACTAGCCAGGTACATGCAGTTTTAATCATGTGCTTTGTGCAGCAGTACAAAAGTGCAACCGTTTGATTAATACCACAAGCCACTGATGCAGTGAAGCGCAGCGACTTTTGTGTTTGAATTTGTTGATTTTTTCACGTCAACTATCACACTTATCGAAAAGGGTGGCAAATCGCAAAGCGACAGATATCTGACAACTGGTCCTGGGTTCGAGTCTCAGATGTGACCGTATCTTTTTCTGATTTTTCTGTTTCTAATTTTCGATCGCGTTTCGCTAATATTGTCTTCATTAATAAAATATTTCAATTCGAGGTTTTACTCATTAAGTTGAAAATAATAGGCAAAGAAGAGCTCTTAGCGTAAAAGTAAACATGCTCAGTAGAAGATTCCGCCTTTGCAGAACCGCTGTAAAAAGGACGCTCTTCCTTTCTTTCTGCGCAACTCTGTATACTTGCGAACTCTGGGCAAACTACAAAAAGAGTAGTATAGGAAGACTTCGGGTTCAGTACAATAACGCCTTCCGCATAATGTTCGGTCTCCCCAGATATTGCAGCGCTTCCTGGATGTTGACGCAGGGGCGAGTTCCCGGCTATGCAGCCCTTATTAGATCCAGGGTGGCAGGAATGAGGGAAAGGATAAGCAGCTCTGGAAATATCCTTGTCATGAAAGCCTGTCTCAGTTCATCATCCAGCATTGATGCACACTGGAGAAAAATAATGGCTCCTAATGCCACAGCGTCTTAAAAGCCTATTATTATTTCATTTTGTTACTACTACTATTAACTTATTTTTTTTTTCTTTCATGTACAATCAAATCCACCTGCTTTTCTTTTTTTCTCTTTCAAATATTTTGTGTATGTATTATACCTTCATTGAATGTGTGGGACTGCTTTATCCTCCCCACAAACCGGAATAAACATTTATTGTTATTATTATATCGTGTTATGTGGAAACAATATCCTCGAGTATACATATTTTGACCTTTTTTATGGTGCAATCTTACAAAAAGCGTCTTAAGATTATCATACACGTCAGTCATATAAATAATATGTGTGGGTCTCAAATAAATGTTCACGGCTCTTACCGCCCACCACTGACTTGACAATGCTCTTTCGTTGCACCCAGGACCGGCCCTACTCGGGTGCAATTGGGGCAATCCGCTCCGCCTAATTGCCAAGGCGCTGATAAAACATAATTCCTAACACGTCGCCCTTAAAAAATATATATATCTATGAATCACGGGAATTTGAAATGCTGTGAAGGACAAAATGTTAATTGTTCAGGAGAGCGAAAAGGAAGTTTTTTTTTAAATTTTAAATCATATTTCCTATTTTTGTGGACCAATTAACATTGATTAAATCGTTCAGAAAACAGTACTTAACTTTTTAAAATTTCTTTAATAACGATATTTAATTAATTTTTAATTTTTCGAAAGGGAAAAAAATTGAGAAAATTGACGAATTAATTCAATTTTGATTTATTGTTCTTTACAGCATTTCAAATCTCCGCTATCGTTATCATCCAAATATTATTTTGATCGTAGTGATCACCAACTTGGGTGTCGACTGGTTTTGTCTTGGGCCGGCCCTGATTGCGCCTTCGTATTATGGCCTACCTGTATAATTCAGGTTTTCACCAACATTATGTTTATTATTACTTTAAATTAACAATATACATAGAATACTTCATCTCGAAGATCATCGGAGAGGTCTGGTTTGGACTGGCAACGATTTGCGTTAGACCCTTATTCTTATGCCTGGTGATTTCGATAGCGTGTGATAATCGTATTGAGTAATCGTGATTTAGTATGCTTTTCGGTTAGGCACTGAAATACCTAATGCTTTGATATCCTAACTACATCATATTGGAGACGATTTTGTAGTGTTTTTTTAAAATTTATTATTTAAAATTTCTTTTCGAGTAAATCGTGTCCGAGGTAGGAATTTTGTAAAAGGTGTCGAAGCGTTAACCAGAAAAAAAGGAAAAAGTTAACAAACGAAAATCGAAATTGATCGAAAAACAGGAAGTTTTTGGGGCTCTATGTGATGTGGATTCACCAGTTTCCCACTTGTAGATATGGGTAGGAATTCCAAAATAGTTACTCTGACTAACGGTTGTTTTATACATCTTGTGTCACTGTTTTTTATTTTTTTATTAATTTTTTTTTTAAATTTGCCGTAGTCGTCATTATTGTGGAAATCCAAAACGACTTCATCTGTATCTATATATCGAATTTTCAGGAAATCTGTGTGCAGTGCACTGCCGAACTTTCCAAAATTTTCCGAAAATCTTCGTACAAAAAACCGATTATCGAAAAAAATATCGTTTTAGACTACACCATTATTATTGTAAACCATTTTTATTGTAATTTATTCCGAGGATTATTTAGGCCATATTGAACATGGACCCACTGGAAGGGCCAGTTCGCCTCTGTAACCAGCTTTCAGTTTCGCGTAATGATGCGTTCGCTGCACAGTGTACTGCACACTACACACGCTACGAGCATTAACTGAATTAAATATTTACATAAAAATTTTCTTTGTATTACGCTCTGCTCATTCTCAATCTCCACCTCGTGTGTTTATATTTCTGTACGCGAGTCGAAATCAAGGTAAGATAAAGTAAGACATGTTTTGCAAGCCAACAAGAATCAGACTGGCGACGTAAGTAATTGGAATTTGTATTTTTCCGTAGCCAAAAAAATATCTATCATAAAATTAAGATGGTTGACTGGTACAACTAGTAGTTGTACATCAACAGTGAACCTCGTGTCCAAAAAAGTATTTTTCTGATTTTCTCATCAAAAGTAAAATTTCCTCTGAAATCGTAAGATGACAAACTGACAATGATGTAAACTGACATTTTCCGATCACATATCACGGCTCACTCCAGCATGCTACAAACTCCTGGGTTTTGTCATCAGAATATGTAAGCAATTTGATGACCCAGATGCAATGATAGCCATGTTCGATGGCGTCATAAGAAGTAAGCTGGAATATGCTAGTGGTGTGTGGACTCCGCACCAGACTAAATATATTAATATGCTGGAACAAATCCAGAAAAAATTCCTTAGGTACGTCTATATGCGAATGCACGGAACTTATCCGAGGTTCATGCACCATATGGAGTTACTTGAGGCAACAAATAGATTTAGTTTGGAAACTAGACGTTATGCAAATCTTGCAATTCTTAGTTTTAACATAATCCATAACTATATTGACAGCCCATTCCTCTTGGAATGCTACGGTTTATACGTGCCTGAAAATTTCAGTCGTAGTCGTCGACACGACTTATTCAAAATACCATACGGCAGAACAGATGTTCTAGCACAGCATAGCATAACAAGGGGAATGGTACTGTTGAACGAAATATCAAAAACACTAGATGTATACAACTCTTCTTTAGATAGCCTTAAGATTTTTTTGTATAATGATCATCTTCTTAGGTGTTAAGATTGTCAAAATGAGAAAATTGTACGGTAATTGGATTATTAATCTGTTGTACAATTAAAAAAAAAAAAAAAAAAAAAAAAAAAAAAAAAAAAAAAAAAAAAAATTGTAACAGGTACTTAAATACTTCCTACTTATTTAATACCTAATCATTTAAAATTTGAAAAAAATAATCATTTTTAAACTATTATGCGTCGACGCTAAATTATCGCCAGCCGATTCTATTTTCATATTAACTTCATTGGTTTTTGTAAAATTATATTTTTGTAAATTGTACCGTCTTACCAGAGAATGTGTTTACATATAATTTTTTAATAAAAATAATACCGTCTTTTTCTGGTAAGACGGTACAATTTTTGTAAATTGTACCGTCTTACCAGAAAATGTGTTTACATATAATTTTTTAATAAAAACAGGAAATAATCTACCATAAGTATTTTTCACCGAATAGCTAATATTCAGAGTAATGATTTTTTTGAACGTATGGCTATCAGCTACTGTTGCGCACGACATATTAAAACGGCCGCCTTCTTCAACCGAAACCGGAACGTAACAAACAAATTTACAGACAGATGAAATGCCAAATGGTCGTAAAATGGTAGTAAAAATGTACTCCTGATAAGTAACTTTTCGTGTAGGAGATGGGTACAACGATTAATCACTTCTTCACTGTTCTTCCTTCGTATGACGGGGGGGAGGGTCAGTGGGGGACATCTAGGTCCGCGAGCCAGTCTAGGGACTCAAGGGTCATCCTGTGGTCCTCATCAATCCCTCCGGGGAATGAATGGAGCGGGCATTCGTTGACCGTATGTTCGGTGGTCTGCACCGTACCGCATTCACATATTAGTACCCTTTACACGCAGAGTTCGGAGCGGGACGTGCCCCGCGCCACTTCAGGCCGCAGCGCAGAAAAGTCTCACAGTGAACTACGCTGTAAACCGTTATCTTACTTTCGGTCTTTACTTTTCTGCGCGGCGGCCTGAAGTGGAGCGGGGCACGTCCCGCTCCGAACTCTGCGTGTAAAGGGTACTATTATCTCCATCTAGCTATCTTGTGGGCGCGACGGCTATAGGAGCACCTTAATACAGTAGGATCTAGTTTTGGAATCCTGAGTATTTTTCTCTGGTACCACGTGAATAACACATTTCGTTGGTTCTGTGTTCATGTTTCCACACTGTATAGAAATATGGTCTTCGTTATTCCTCTATAATAATAATAATTTTTGGATAATTTCTATAGCGCCATTTTTGTGAGAAAATCACCTCAAGGGCGCTTCACTCCATATCTATTGCATGTGGCTTATGGCGTCTTTTGTCATGCATATCCTAGTTTTCGCTTCTGTTTCACAACCTCCTTTGACACGCATTGACGAGCCTAGGAATACGAAGTCGTTCACCGTTTCTAAGTTTGTGGGAGCATTTTGTTACAAAGGTGTTTGCCTTGTTGGTCGCCATTAGTTTTGTTTTGGATTTGATTATCAGTAGACCTAGATAAAATCTTCTTACAAATGAAACCTAGAATAGGTGTGATACATATATATTTTATGTAGGTAGGTATTTTCTACTATTTCTAAAATATGTCTTACGTGCGCAAGTGTTTGTCCCAGTAACATGTCAAAATAAAACGACAAAAAATCGGCTACCCAGGTGAGGACAGTTCGTTCATAAATTCTAACGACGACTTACAGCAATTTTATAATGAAAACCTGTCTACAGGGTTGATGCTTGGAGGGAAGCGAGAAGGGGTTGGAAAATTTATTAGAAAGTTTTTTGGGACCTCTACTTACCACAACTTATTATTTCCATCACTTTGCGAAAGAGATGGTGCAAATAATATTGTGGTATTTTCCAGGAATATAATCTACGGGTACTATCCTCTTTTTTCACATGCAATACTGAGGCCGAAGGGAGGGTTTGAACCCCGTAAAACCCCCCCTTATATGCGTCCTTGGGTACCTACCTATCTCTTTTCAAACAATCCTTTTTAGATTGAATAAAGTAAGCAACCTACGAACCTACAACCATGTTTTCAAAATCATTTCTCCTGTGATTTTTCTTGGGTAAGTGCTTAATAATGCTTTTGATCATTACCTATTTATTACCCATTACTGACGTCTAAAAATCAGGATTATTTCTTCATGGGAAATTGCGGTTTGAGACAACCTCGTTTGCACTTGTTTATTTACCCCAGTCACGCTTTTAGTATATCGTATCGTAATTAAATCTAAAACTACTTTCAGTGGTAAGTCGGTATTTCTATAAGTGTGGAAATCACTTGCGATTGAGCACTATTTGAATCAAGATAAAGGCTTAATCTTGATTCAAATAGACCTGAGTGTGCACACAACTTACTCAGGTCTCAGGTCCTACACGTCAGAAGTCAATAAAGGTGGGCATTGTATTTTATGTGCAGTAAAGTTGCACGCAATGGTTTCAAATTGCACATCAACGGGATTATATAAATGAAACAGCTCTCAACAACATTATGAGAAGACAAAATGAATAAAAAGTCGTAGAGACCAAAATTTTTTCTTCTATAAATAGTCGCTTTTTGGTCAAATTTTCTGCGCAGGCAGCTGTATACGGCGATATGACGGAAAAACTAAAAATATTGTGTATCCAAAAGCACTTCAATAAACATAATTAAAATACAAACACTTTATATATTTGATTGGCAATAATTTAAAGCCAAATCATTAAATTAGCACAAATTCATACTGGAAAATTGCTAAACATTTTGATAAAAAAAATATTTTTTTAGTTTGTTATTTTGGCCTCAAATCCAAATAAAGTTTTGTATAAAAAGGGCCTCGCAGTCGTTCCTTTTAAAATCCACCCTGAGATTATATTTTAAGGAGGTAAAAGATATTGTTTTCTTTTTTTCCAAGTTTTTCTAAAAAGTTTTATGTGTATTCTACCTTCCTGAAAAAGTAATAAGAATTAAGAATGGAAAGTAAAGTTTTTTTTTTTTTGGTAGAAAGCAGTAACTTTGTGGTTTGACATTATAAATTGAAATAACATAATAATTTTGTTTATAACCACGATTTAAACAGTTTAAATTCTATATGCCCTGATGAAGCTTATGTAAAGCGAAACCGGTTGGTAGTGGAAAAATAAATCGTGGTTATAAACAAAATTATTGTGTTATTTCAATTTAAAGTATTTTTATAGATACTATTTCTTACTTTGACTTTTCCCTGAAAATTTGATCTCCTTGTTTCCTGGTCTGTAGCCCTCCCGATCACAGCTAGGTCTAACAAATTTGTTGCTGTTGTTTTAAAATTGGTTCAACTTGCACGAAACTTTAAATAAATTCCCAATATATAATATTTATAGGGCCGATATTTTTTTTATTTTTTTAGTAATATCCTAAATAATAGTATCAGTGGTCATGGCTCCTACCAGAGGGTAACATGACGAAAATCTCTCTTAAAACTCCGGGTCATAAATCATAAAAACACTGTCACCTTCATTTTTTCATCACTGGACTCAAGATGCAAGTGACCGGCGCGGGCGGCCGCAGCCAGTACGGAGGCAGGAGGAAGAAATGCTCAGTGCTCGGCTCGTAGCTCGTACCTGTCGCGAGGCGGAGGAAGAAATGTCCCTCGTTTTGCAAAAAATAAACCAATCGTCGTGTTGTCGCCCCGCGCCGCGCTCCATACAGGAACAGTCGTACATTGACCGGGAAATAACTGGTTGAAGACGTGCTCGCTAATTTCCCCGCTTTTCAACTAAATAAACACCGTTTCAAAATAGCTGTGACTTACTTGATGCCTTGATTAGTAGGTACTTGCTACTCGTTGCAAACACACGTCGAATCACTACGGGGAAAATGTTTAAGATATTTTTTCTCAGTATATATATATTACACCTGCTATTTAGTTATATTATAGTTTGAACACTACCGGCTTAGCCAGAGGTGGATTTACGGTGCAAGGGACCTGTTTCACTAGATATTTTATGGGTGTCTTATCTTGAGACGGGGAGTCTCAAGGGGAACGAGTTTCATATTTTATTGCTCCTGGTTTCATTTCAGTTTCTCAATCATTTGGTGGCCACCTGTAAATCTGAGCTTTAAGGCGGCGCTTCCCCGCTCAAAAAAAAGAAGATGGAGAGATATGTAATTACGAATGTTGGACAGAGCGCGCTAATATTTTAAATGATAAAATTTAAGCGAAAATTATGAAAATGCTTAATAAAACATGACTCGTTTAAAATAGAGCAAAAATCTCGTGAAAGGTATCTTAAGTATCAATTAAAGAAACATTGTGAACTTTTTCACAAATATAACTTGTAAAATAATAGAAATAGACGTTTTAAATAATTTTCGGAGCATACTTTGCGATTTTTTTCTATCGATGAAATTTCATATAATTTGCGTTTCTAGAAAATAACATATATTTTTTAAGAGCTTAAAAACTTCAAATGTTTAAGGGAGATGTGTAAGAAATCGGTAGAAATTCGGGTAGCGGCGGCTTAATTCCCTGCCTGTGGCCGAATTGTCAATGGACTAAATCGCCAGGTTCCCGGATCATTATCCAGGACTAGATTAACAATTAAAAAAATAATAATTACGTGCTTAGGCCGTGAATTGGAATAATTTACCTTAGGTACATCGTGGTGGAAAACCGCAAATGGGGCAGATGATAAGCGTACCAAAAAAAGTAATATAAAAGTAGGTACCTACTACTGTAAAATAACACTAATATGCCTTTTCGAATAGGTACCTACAATCGATTCCGCTTAATTGGGACACATCGTGACATTCGTGACCCCAACATTTTGAGCCAAAAAAGCGATGTTTAGAAAAGGTAAAAAAAAATTATTCACCTTTTTAAACATAAGATCACCATTTTAATTTTAGAAAAAAGTATTTAATACAGAAAAATAATTATGTACCTACGTAATAACTATAGGTATATGGGGTGAGACCGAGACTGGATCCAGAGGGACTGTTTGATGGAAGCCTTTTGACTTTTCCAGCCGGATTCTCTCAACCCATCGCCTTGCACCGCAACTAGAGGGATGGATTCATACGTCTTGGATACTGACTCCCGTATTCCTACCCACACCTCATACCTTTTTCCTTCCCATAACTTCCTCTCCTTTCTTCCCTTAAAAAGACCCTCCACACAGCATCCCCTAAGATGATATAGGCCCTAAGGGAAATTATTTTTTTTCTCAGGGAAAAGGGTTCAAACATCGTCCCTGGGCGTGTATAACTTATGTGTAAAAAAATTACAGGAGAGTGAAAAACACATTTTTAAGCAGAAACATGAAGGGAGACTTACATTTATTTTCTTGTTGCGTACAATAATTATTATGAATATAAATAAATTTACATTATTTGGGGATCCACCTTCATTTTCCTGCTTCAAATTGTTCACTTTCCTCTAAAATATTATTTTGTCACATTATTTAATTACTTGGAACCCAATCCCGAAAAAATGGCATCCTCTCTCCTCGCGCGCACCGCAAATCGCAAGCCCGCCCTTCTGGTACTGACACGCATGCTCGTTTCCTCTTTCACTCGCGAATCCAGTAGCACGCTCACAAAACAACAGCAAGTTGATTTTTTATTTTTTTTTTTTTTATTTAGTAAGATGTTTTACATTTAAATACATTATTTTTGAAATGTTTTGACTGTCCAACTAGGATGATTCCCGTTTTAGAACATTCAAATTAGGATTAGTGTGAACATATTATGGAACATGATTTGTACAAAAAAGAGGGAAAATCGAGGAAATAAAAAGAAGAGAAATAATAATTTATGAGCATGCTCATTTGGGCGTGACACACACACACTCATTTGCTCGTTAGTAGCAAGCGAGCATGCTGCTAATGAGCATGTCTGTCAGTACCATAACACTTCATTTCGTTTCTGTTCCTTGGGTTTTGTCCCAAATAGTGTCCCAAATGCTGTCCCAAATACCTAAATAAATTTTAAAGGTTTGGTTAGTGATTTATTTTTTGCCATCTACATCGTGGGGGTGAGTTGTTTTTCAAGTTTTTCTTAATTTTGCAATCGATTTAATTAATTATATTTTTATCGTTTTTTACTCCACAAGTTAATTTCGGAGATTTTTAATTACTATAACCCTTTCTTATTGCATTATAAATTATAGTTGAACAAAGTCAGTGGTTCTCAACATTTTACAAATAACATTTTTTCATTAAAGTCGTACGGCCGCACGTATGCGGCGATACTCTATCTGGATCGTCCGAGTGCCGCCGCATACGTGCGGCGATACTCATCAAAGGGTTAAGCCTAAGGTCCTAATATTATTTATGTAGAACTTCTCGTAAGCATGTCATAACAGTTACTGGTCTTGTTATAAGTCCGAAATTAATCCGAATTTTTCGTATCTTCGTTCGTGCAAGAAGCTAGGTAAACAATACGTTACCAATGGTGATTGTTTTTATTTAATTTAAATTGAGGATCGTACTTTATTATTGATTATTTACAAAATTTTACGGCATTCCTAAATTAATCATACCCATGATCATAGCACAATACTTTTACCTAAGTAGTTTTGTTATTTTTTTTTTTAATTTAGAAAATTTAAAAGATATTATCCTATGTATTGTCCTGTGAATTCTCTCCGCATCGATGTGTTTGAAGCAAAACACACCTACTAACTTACTTAATGCTTGTGCTGTCTCGGTTTTATTTAGGAAAAATCGTTTCCTTTTTTTATGAGCACCTTTTTGGTGACCCAACCGGACCCTACCCGACCCAACTCACCCGACGCCGACGCGCGACAGAAAGAACCGAATGAAAATAATAAATTAGGATTGACCTCGTTTCACTGCCCCTTGCTTTACCTTTAGAAGGGTAAGGTACATATTTTGGTATTCAAAGGTTTTGAATGTCATCTTGAAGGCATTAATAGGTTGTTGCGCAGGCATACTACTAGGTACAGGAATTATAGGATACAATTATTCACACACATATAAATGTACATAATATTATTTAGTTAAGTTGTTATACTGTAGGTATCACTATATAATATAGTGCGTGAAATGGAACGAGTGCAAACATTCTCTCTCGCTCATACTCATTCTCTTTCATGTTCAGTTATTTTACTAGGCTAAAGAAAAGTGAAAGAATGAGAAAATCGCATTATTTTCTCCACAATTTTGTAGCAGGGAAGCGCGTTAAAGGGGAAGAGTGTAAGCGAGAGAGAATGCTTGCTGCTTCACTGCTTCAAATTTGTGGAATAAATCTTGCGATTTTCTCGATCTTTCACTTTTCGTTAGCCTAATAAAATAACTTAACAATATCTACTTCTAAGTTGTAACCAATATAAGGTCATTTGGGGAAAATGCACTACGTGATAATATCGAGCTTGAATTTATAAATATAAAATTTCCCCTTAGTAAGTATTTATTTACCCCAATTGTCTAAATGGGGGGGTAAGGTTTTAAAACTTTTTGCATTTTTTCTGAATGTACAACATGTCCAGAGTATTGTGTCAAAATTTCAAGTAAATCGGTGCAAAACTAACGAAGATAACAGCGTTTCAAGCGACCGGCCCTCGTGCTCTATTCGAGTATATTTCGAGTATGAAAAAACTTCAAATCGATTTTCTCGCAAACAACATTTTTGAAGTTCGTGAACATTATACACTCAAAATCTACGTGACCGATCCTTTTGAAATGTTGTTTCCACACATAAATCATCAAGTAGTCAGGGAGATTTTTTTTAATAACGTGTATATAAAATAAATACACCAACTTTGCTCATACCTCCAAAAAAATCAAGAAAATATGTTGTTTTTTTTTCGCCTTTGAAACCTTACCCCCCCCCCTTTTTAATAGGTACCTAATGTGCCTTGGTGCCTAGGTACTTACGAAAATATTTGAAAACGCCCTTATAAATTACCTACAATATAAGAAAAACTGAGCAATAATATAATTACGTGTGTAGGTGCTTATCACAACAGCTTTGTCAAAAAAAGTGCGTGTGTATATCAAGCAGAACTAACACTTCTTGGCGGCTTGGTAACCCACGGAGGTATTAAATAGTGTTATATAAATTACGAGCCTGCGATATAGGTACCACATATTACCTATCCAATGGTGCAAGTAGGTCAAATACATCATATATTAAAAGCCTTGATAAAAAGAAGAAATGAAGTTATATTTTCTTGTTGTACGTAACATAAATATCGAGCAATATTTGCATTTGAAAAAAGTTTTGTAAAGACGTACTTAAAATTCATACTTGTAGTAAAGACATACTTGCTTTATCGGAAAAATTTTCCTGATTTTTGGAAAATTAACAGCATCACCATCGCTCTTCCTAACTCTGTTTATTAATTGATTTCATAAACCTTTATTTAACCGACCTAGACGTAGTTACTACTTGGTCGATGCCAAAGATATTGAAGTCGTTGCTATACGATTATTCAACGTCAGACTCAGCCAGGAGCACTCTTATCCCGGTGCAACCGGTAAACCAGGGGGCACTGATTTGTTAGGACTTATACACGTGCTCTGAGCATGGGAAGGACGTAAGAGTAATCGACCGGAATACCTACATGCAGTGACGTAGCTAGGGGGGGCGGGTGGGGACGGCCCAACCTGGGTGCCATCCGATGAAGGGTGACACCCGACTGTGGCAAAAAATTACGTGGAAAATGAATATTGTCACAAAAATATTTTACAAGTGAATACGGTCTGTTATTTATATTTTCGTTCCTAGTTCTTACTATTGCTCGGTTGCTCGGTTGGGGATTCCCCTAAAATATTCCTCACTTGTGTCTCATTTCTTTCGTAAATTGTGATTGACGTGAACTCGTGAAGGGAATTATTACCTATTGGTTGTTGAAAAATTTGTTATTCTGTTAGTGTTAATGTTAAAAAAAAACAAGGTAAGTGGATTGGATAGTAAATTTTGGGGGGGGGGGGGGGGGGGGGATGACACCGAGTTATCGTCCCGGGTGCCATCCGTGCTAGCTACGCCATTGCCTACATGGCAACCTAATAAACCGATATGTCCCAATATTGGAATTTAGGATGGGCAGGAATAAAGAAATTGATTGAATATTGTTTTTTTTTCTTTCTTAAATCTTAAATTCTCTTCTTAAATCCTCTTGTCTACTTTGTCTTATCTTGGCTCTTCTTGGATCTTCTTGTTTCTTACTAGGTTCATTGTCAGAAAAAAAAATTTGAGGATTTTTTTGTTTATCATTCGCAAAATTTTGATGAAAAACTAAGAACACCAAAAATAATGTTTTTTATTACTGGTTCAGTTTTGTTTTATCTAATTGAATCATTCAAAAATCATTGGAGATTGTTAAAAAAATGTAATTTTTTCCAGGACGGAACTACACCCCTGATTCTGGCCGCAGCTACAGGGCAAACAGAATGTGTGCTGGAATTGCTAGAACAGGGAGCAGACCCGAACGCTCGGCGCATTGTAAGAATTCCAAACTTATTTTTATTCTTTCTTCGTTTGGTTATTTTCGGAAGTTTACAAGTTTTTTTACTTTTTATCTTTTGATCTGGGTGGATTAATGTTTGAAGTTTGGCAAGAAAACTACTTATCACAATATTGTCGCTGATGAAACAGTTAACGTAGGTGCCTGTGTAGGTACTGTAAGCATTTTGCTTTAAATTTATTCGAACTAGTGGTCGCCCAATGGTCGAAATTCGACCATAATTGTAATATTTTTTTAATGTATTTTCTATGCATAATTTTAGAAAAATATTAGCATTCTGCACTCCTTCTCTAAATGAACTATAAGTGTGCAAAATTTCATGCTCTTCCGTCCGCGCAATTTTCGTAAAAGGGGGTACAAAGTTTTTGCTTCCCTTATTAATATAAACTAGTGGTCGCCCAATGGTCGAAATTCGACCATAATTGTAATGTTTTTTTTTTTATGTTTGACATTCAGTAAGACCATAGACAAATAATATTAAAGACAAACAATATTAATCTATTCTCAATTTGACCATAGACTTTAACAATAAACAATAGAGTAAAGACGCATTTGTGTGTGTGTCAAATACAGTGTGTAATGTTTTTATTATTGATTTAATGTATTTTTATGCATAATTTTTAAAAAATATTAGCATTCTGCACTCCTCCTCTATATAAACTATAAGTGTGCGAAATTTCATACTCCTCCATCCGCGCAATTTTCGTAAAAAGGGGTACAAAGTTTTGGCTTCGCGTATTAATATATTGATGATTGATTATTATTATATATTTATATTAATAAGTGAAGCAAAAATTATTATTAATATAAATATATAATAATAATTTTTGCTTCACTTATTAATATAATAATAATAATAATTTAATTTCGTTAATTTATGTAAAACTAAGTGAAGTCCCCGGCGTTGCCCGGGTTTTACGCACAGTTTTTCGAAATCGATAGTAATTCTCCTCTTATTTTGAACGATAAGTGAGTAAAATTTCATAAAGTATCAAAATTCTGATTTAAGGAGTGGGAAAAGGGGATAGGGTAGTTTTTAGAAATATCATATAAACAGTGAATTTCCTCTTGTTTTGAAGGTCAAGTGTGCAAAATTTCATCAATCTTAAAATAAAACTGCAGATTTGTATAAATATCAAATCCACGCCACTAACCAGACACTTTTTTTTTATAAATAGAAGACTATGTTTATGTTCGTTACAGGAGTATTTGTTTTAACGAAAATCGACTGTATTACAATAATGACTGTTCTTTATATTTTAGACCGGAACCACAGCTTTATTCTTTTCGGCGCAGGGAGGTTTCTTAGATATCACAAGGACTCTTTTGGACAATGGAGCTCAAATCGATTCACCGAGTATCGTAAGTGTCTTGTGAATCTTACCGTAAATCAGAAAGCCTAACTCCTAACCCTAGCCTAGCCTGGTGTCATTAAATTTGTAGATACCACTTTTTCTGTTTAAAACCGCAACACCTAAAAAAGGAGAAAGTTAAATCTATAATATGTATAAAAAAAGATCAGCTCAAATTATTGAAAATTTATTGTACCTAAGTAATTTACTTTCAATGTGATCTTCATGATTTTTACGTACACCCTGTAGTTTAGGAGATATTTTGTAATTTGTAGGCTTTGATCATTTTTCGCATTTTTTAAAAGTTGTATCTTGGGAAACGTCGTACTTTTATAGCTCATCTTAAACTCAAATTGCAGCAAATTTACTCTACTTTCGAGAAGATTTATCTAACGATTTTTTTTCAGACGTTTATTTTTTTAAATATACGGCCAAAACGAAAACAAGTGCCTAAACTTTGCTGTTTTGCCGGGTAACGCCGGGCATGGGGCTCGCCGAGGTCAGAAACTTCGTTTTAACATTGCTGCGGCAACCCAAACGGTATACCAAAAATTCAAAACTACTTTTTGAAAGGAATTGCCATCGTTTGTGCTACATTAATTGGACTACAATAGTAAACCTAATAATTTGGTGATTATTATTTTTTCTAGGACGGTGGAACACCTCTGTTTGTGGCGTGTCAGTGTGGACATTATGAAATAGTTTTGGAGCTCGTCAAAAGGGGAGCCAAAGTCAACGCGTGTATGAAGGTAAAAAGGATTTCTTTCATTGCAAGCAAAAAGCATCCTTATGGAGCCAACACATGAGCACTATACTCTCATGATACTAATGACTAAATAAAATACCTGAAGAGCGTAATACACCATAACTCTCGGAATCTCTCACTCATTCGGAATGGGAATAGATGGCGAGCGATATGGTGAAACAGGCCAAGCCCACATATATTATGAGAGCACAGCGCTCGTGTGCCACAAGTATTACACTAGTAACACCTAACGTTAAAAACGCTATTTGGCTTGGCCTATTTATGGTGTACTCACTTATTATTATTCTATTTATCCAATGAAAGTGCAAGCTGAACAAAGTACAGTATACTCGCTAATATCGGTGTATCCTCTTGAAATTCTCTACTATAGGTACCTACATATCTTATTAATTTGAATGTTTTAGGGTGGCTGACATATTTTTAAATTTTTTTTACAATGAGTAAAACCTGAAATTATAATATTTTAATTGATGAAGACAATATTAGCGAAACTCAATCGAAAATCTGAAACAGAAAAAGATACGGTCACATCTGAGACTCGAACCCAGGAATTACGACTTGCCGGGTCAGTACTCTACCAACTGAGCTATCCAATTCGGTCATATTTAACTGTATCATTCTTCGACCAAGAACTACCAACATTATCTTCATTTTCTTAACGCATACTTTTACAGGCTGCTTTCTTTATATATGAATCGCAAGATTCAACCTGAACTAAATGCTATCTAGAGAAAGAGTCTCAGATAAATTTATCCATTTTTAAAATTTAATACGCGATATCTGTTGACTTATCTGCAAGTCTAGGATGAATATTTATTTTTATTTTTAATTTAAGTGAAATAAATAAATATATAGGCACATTCATATTATTAATAATATTACTACAAGTCGTTACAATATTCGAAGGAAGGGCGTTTCCGAAACCGGTAGTGTGTAATAAAATAAAAGTGGTCTACAACAAATTTATGTGTTTTTATTGTAAATTATGGCGAGCCACAAAGTTAATGCTTTTTACAAATATGTAATAATATTACTTATTGTTACGAATGTATCACTGACGTCTTGCATGATAGAGACAGCACGAAATAGGGACAACAATGCAGGCATATAAGAATGCGCAAGATTGTCCAGCCTCTCTTCGTTGTCACCAGACCTGCCATCCGAGATAATAATACATTACGTTCATTACAGTATTGACTATTTTCCATCATCCCAATATCAGTGTAAATTCTTAAATATAAAAAGGCACCAGCCATCATTGAAAAGGCAAGACATTACAAGCTTATTGGTGTTTTAATTTCAGGACAAAGCAACCCCCATATTCATTGCATCCCAGAACGGTCACAAGGAAGTGGTGGAGTTCTTGTTGCGATCCGGAGCTTCGTGTGACTCGCCCCGGACAGACGGGGCCTCCCCGCTCTGGATAGCCTCGCAGATGGGCTTCGATCACATAGCCAAAGTCCTCTGTCGTCATGGAGCCAAAATAGACCAAGTCAGAAATGTGAGAGGATACAATTTTGAAAACTTTTTTTATTTATTCTCGGCATAATTATTACCTTCCAATAATTTCCTTTCCGACAATCAAATTGTGTATCATTTAGAATTTTATAATAGAAATACCAAGTCAGTCATAATCCTTCTGTCTGACAATTTAAGCATTTTCATATCATTTAATAGAGTGTCGTAGTTCAAAAAAATTACAAAAATACCTATTTTAATACTAGAAAGTGTAAGAATTTATTTAGTATTCTTTCAGTAGCTTGTACATGAATATTGTAATTTGAATTCTAGGTGGGAGAAATGTACTCAAGTTGACAAAGGCAAAATATATTAACACTCTCTGATGTACTTAATTATCATTGAAATTGAAATTTGTAAGCGATTTGATGGTTTGAAAAATGTAATAATTTTATTTAAGTAAATACAAGTTATTGGTTTTCTTCCTGTAGTAAAAAAAAATTGTGTGAAATCACGGTGTGTCTGGATAACAAAATAAAAAATAGCAGACAAAATAAAATAACACATTATGATATTTAATTTCAGGATGGAGCAACAGCCCTGTTTAAAGCTGCCCACAAAGGGCACGCTGCTGTAGTGGCAGAATTACTGAGATACAACCCCAATCTAGGAATTTTACCAGTGAGTTTGTTTAAATTTTGTATAAACCCCTTTGTTACACATATTGTTGAGGCACTCACAAAATGTTGTAATTTTTTTCTCATCTGTTTTTAAATTATAATATAAATATATGTATTATCATCTTCTTTAAAGGATACTTAGTCCTTTGTATAAGAATTCAATTTCAAATATTTTTCAATTTACGTGATCTAATAAATTTCATTATTCTCAATATGGTATGAAACTCAGTTGAAGCTATTAAATTCTGAACTTCCAATGGGTTCGAGGTCAATATTGTCACTCAGTTGTTCATACTAGATGCACTTCGATATTGTATTTTCATTTCATTTTTAAAAAGAAAGACAAACATTCCAGGGTTACGGATAACCCAACAATGTTTGAAAATCTCCTACTACCACCACAGAAAGCCGAAAATGTTGCTTCGACTTATGTATGTTCGACTTCTTCAATTTGTTCGCATATCGAGCACATTAGAGAATCAGAGAAACCCATCAAACACCAAGTTCTTCCCATTAGTGCATGTCCTGATCTTAAGGGGGGCCTGTGGTCTAGCCCCTGTAAATTCGACGAGTTTAAGGATTTTTTTTTAAATGAATGCAGCGAACAATGCTATTCAAACTTTATAGATGTATTAAATCACTTTAGTAGTATACAAAAATAGTATTATTTAAAAAAAATAAAAATTCTAAGTACCTAGTTAAGGAACTGCGCTGAAGTTGCCCTCCTGATAAATACGGACCTTGTTGGTTGGTCCAGTTTTGGCTCTTTCACTTATCCGAAAATAAAAACAATAAAAAAATTCTGATCAGTAAGAGTAAAGTTATTGCAGGAACTAGATAGAATAAATGAAAAAAGATGACAAAATGGCTCGTAGTTGAAATTTACATACAGAAAACCGACTGTTTTTTTATTATATTTTGTATGTAAAAAATAATAAGTATTCAACGCAAAAACTTTTTTTTAGTTCGTGCGATAGATACTGGTGTACGGAATAACATAAAAAAATTAAGACGAATCGGCCAAGTGGTTTTTTTTTGCCTCACACCATGCAGAAAAAAATAGTTTTGAAATAAATGAGTTTGAAGTTTCGCCCGGCCCTTTTACCTCCTTCTGCGCTGACCCGCTAAATGGGCTGTAGAACTTTAAATATCGTCAATACCATTACAAAAATTTTACAGTATATTCTTAAAAGGATTTATACTTTTGAAATATCGAAAAAAAAAAATTTAATTCTAGACCACTGCCTCCCCTTAATCTAAAACAAATGATTCTCATTTCTCGGTGAACCACTTTGTTTTAAAGGGTTCCTTTTGGAGCTTTTTGTAGAAAAGTAAAATATAAAACTATAAAGCTTTCTCCCTCTTTGTAGACAAACGTCTCAAAATGATTATTCCGCATAATATTAATTACCAATTTTTATTTTTTGGCAGTATAATCTTCAGCATCTGTCTTATCATCATCAAATTATATTGTTTCACTCAATTTTTTTCTATTTTAATAATAAAAGGATGCTTTCCAATAAGATTTTTAAAAAATGAGAATATCTATTGCAACGACATTGAAATAAATGAATGAATTTTTATTTTAATTAGAATGGCGAAAGTGCCCTTCACGGGGCTGCTCTTTTCGGCCACCTGGGCTGTGTGAAGCTGCTGGTGGGTGCGGGCAGTGACGTCACCCTGAAGAACCACTCCGGTCTCACCGCCTACCATCTGGCCGAGTCAAACCGCAAGAAGCAGGTGTCCTCGTACCTGCATTCCATGGACATCGTCGAGATGAACGGAACCAATGAACACCAACTCACATGACACAGATTCCCCAAGTCTTTCACAATCAAGAAAGTGTTTCAAACGAATTATAGAAACGTAGAGGTGGCTATTTAATTTCATTTTCATGCTTTTTTAGTAATATTGTGATTAAAAATACCACTCTATAATGTTTAAAAAAATCTGTTTCGGCTGAAATTTAAAAAAAATCTGAATGTTAACTGTAAAAAATGTAGGCCTGTGTAGCACTTTTTTTTACCAACTAATTATGAATAAAAAGCAGCGGAGTCGAATTTTAAATTGAAAAACAAAATAAGCTTAAAAGTCTGTGCTATCATGATATGTGAAAAATGCGCTGCCATGACATTTATTATTTGTCACCATTGATACATAATAAATAACCCCCACTTTTATTAAATATATATATATCAAAATATTTGTGTTTACATGAATGCAAATAAGGTTTTAACCTCTTGATATATATAGACAGAAATAAAGCGTGCCCTCAAGCGTTTATTTTCATATAAAATGTATGAATGGCATAAAAAGTACCACGTACAACTGTTATCCCATAAACATCAGAAACACGGTGAAAAGTTTAATGTTTCAAGGGACACAACAGAAAAGTTATCACAGCGAGTGACAATTAATAAAATGATTTTAACATATCGTCGTTGCACACATAGTATGAACCATGTGACTCTGAGTACATTCTGAGAAAATTGATAAAAACTGTTAAAAAAATAACAAAATGGAAAATAATAATTCTATTTATGAACAAAGTAGGAAAAATATATTTCATTCATTTTAAGAATATATTTATTGCAAATATTAATTATTTTAAACCAAACAATCACATTCTGTGTGGTCTAGAAGTGGGAACTTTAGATCACATATTTTTTGGTTGTCCCTCTATAAATAAATATCCCCTCTTCTATCAAGCGTTATCTAAAATTACTTTCTCTCCATACAACATCTCATCTCTTCTAAGTCTGAACTCAACTCCAATCTTCCATGTAATTCTGAAATTTGCACATTTAAATAATATTAATGTATAAATTCACCTTTCCTTTCTCTGTAATTTGAAATGATGGCCTAGAATACCCTTGAAGGGTGAAAGCCAGAAATAATTGAAAAAAAAAAAAATCACATTATGTATTATGCGATTTTTTCACATGGTTCATATTCTGTGCACAGTTTTCGTCACATGGTTCATATTCTAAGCACATTTTTCGTCACAGGGTTCATTTCAAATACCAAATTCAAAATATTTCATTTAAATTTATTTTAATTTGTTAGCGAGGCATTGCAAAATATTATATACATACAAGTCAATTAAATTGTGTAGTGGTATGCAGAGGATATGACATTACTTTTTATTATATTAATTTTGTATTATTTTTGCAAAGTAAATTAATTTATTTGACTTTAAAGAATACTTATTTTAACATTTCCAAGTTTATAATAATTATTTATGTTATTTTTATTTATCTTTTGGTAATTACATCACCCAGACTTGCAGCACCCATATAACATTAAAAAAATCCATGCAAAATTCTCTTACGCAACATTGATTTTAATAATTGGAAAACAATTCACAGTACTAAACACTGAATAAATGATTTTGCTTGTGCAATTTCTGCACAAATGTTTGAGAAATATAAAAATTATATTTGTCTATTACAAGTTTTAATTGTTGCAAATGCCAATTTGCAACAATTAAAACGTTATTTGCAATAACTTAAAACATTGTTGAAAATGTATTAAAAAAAAATACATTTATTAAAGTGGAAAGTTGTAGGTACGGATAAGTCCCGTGAGCACTTAGTCCATGGGCCCATTCTCACATATGGATCCCCTGGAGGATCCTGTAGCAGGAAGGGTTTTCATCTTTTTTGGGTTTCCTGAAGGCCCCACAAAGGAAAAGTCTACCGAGGTGGTCTCAGCGCTCCTCTCCACTCCCCCTTGGTTCCTCAAAGGCCCCAAGAAGTAAGAATCTACCGAGGTGACCTCAACTCTTCACTTTCCCCAGGTTCCACAAAGTCCCTTAGTTTTTTTTTTGTTTGAATGTTCCATTTTTGATCCAGAGAAAGTGAAAGTCCAGCCCAACAGAGCCCCTGTGCTAGGGTAATGTCTAAATACTCCAAGATATGATGATCCTGCACCTTGGAGGCACCGTTTTTGATACTGTTCAACAGTTTCATTCAGCTGTGCATGGTAATGGTAGCTCACAACTTGATATGGGATTGCTGCACAAATTCACTTTGTGGGATCCGCTCTCTACTTAATTTAACCCATCAAGTCTCAGGCATATTCTGTCAGAAGGTCAGAAAATTTCCGCTTTTATATAAAAAAAAAATGAACCAAGTGACATTATTTAATTGGAGGCACATGGTTCGTTTTCTATCTTCTTAATTAAGTGATATTATTACATGGCTCATATTGTAGAAGATGGAGGGAAAAAAAAGAAAAACAACTGTATATTTAACTCATTTTCATCGAAATCATCACATGGTTCATATTAAATTTGCAACAATGATATTGTGGCCAAATTTATTTTTTGGTGAAGAAAAATTTTTCATTCAATTTAAGAACGAGCATCCCAATTGGTAAATCATTGAATCAAATAAGTACTGTATTTTGTAAATGTGTTTTTTTTAATGCCTTGTGAGAAAGCATTCTGGTCTCGGGGAGAATTGGTAGAGTTAATAATCCACAAATGTTGATTAGTACCCTTTACACACAGAGTTCGGAGCGGGACGTGCCCCGCGCCACTTCAGGCCGCCGCGCAGAAAAGTCTCACAGTGAACTGCGCTGTAAATCCTTACTTTCGGTCTTTACTTTTCTGCGCGGCGGCCTGAAGTGGCGCGGGGCACGTCCCGCTCGAACTCTGCGTGTAAAGGGTACCATTATTATCACCCAAAGCATATATGAGTGGACTTCCTAACTCTGCTCTACGATATAATTATTATTTACCGCTGCTTCTGTATTTTAGTGAGCATTTGTGAACTTAATTTATAAACTCCGGGCTGTTTATCACAAATAAAAATTGTCTCTAAGAAAAATACAAAAATGAACTCTGAAAAATATTTTTTGAAAATTCAAAAAATTAAAGTAATTTGATATTACAAACTGATGATTTGAAAAAAACCTGTTAATTATTATCATTGTATCAATATTATTATTGTAATGACCGCTACGTGTAATAAAAATAAAAATGATTGGGCCTTAAAAATGTATTTTAAAAGAAAAAATGGATAAAATAATTGTTTGAAAAGCAGCTTTTATTTTCTAAACAAAAATATTCCAATTTGTGTGCCAGTTTTGTTTCATTTTCAAATACCGCAAAGAATGTGATAGATAAGGCTGGGAACACACTAGGCAGCCAATGCTTAAAGGAGCCAATGCTTCATTAGCTAGTCGTACTGCCGTGGCTGCTTGCGAAATCGCCTGGCTGTATGTATCGACTGGCTGCGACAGGCAGGCGGCGATTTTTGGCTGCCTGTGGGTTCCTGTTCACCTGTTCCAGTGCAGTGGGTTAGATTGAATACATTTTTATACAAATTTGAATTGGCTGTTGGCTGCGCAGCCTGGTTGCCTTATGCGATCCCATAAGAGCCTTAATCTGAAAGCTTTTTAAAACCAGATGTTGAGAAATAATTTATTTATCAGAATCAAAAATGTTCTAATCAAAATATCTATAGAAAAAAATGTTTTTAATATTACATATTACGCAAAATTTTACTTAAAAAAAGATAAAAATCTAGCTATTACATAATTGAAAGCCTAGAGAACGATGATATAAAAAAAAATTGCTGTGTTAATGGAGAATGAAATTTTATTATTATTAAATCTATATTAAATGCAAAATGTATAAAACACAAAAAAACAAGCGTACCTAGCGCCTTTTACGAAAATAGCAAAAATCTACATATTTTATTATTATTATGTAGGAAATACCCTATGTATTCAACGTCCACACATTTCTTCCATTGAACAAGGCCTTAACAGTATTAACGGCACTTAAAAAATATTATATTTCTTTCATATCTGTAAGAAAAAATCATGTTAACTTGTGGGATTTGAGTTACTAAGGGTAACTTCAAGTTCGATCATTGTTGTAAAAGAATCTGGTACCTACTCAAGTATTTATTTTTAATAATATTCTCATGTAAATATATAAACGTAAACCTTAGGAAAACCTTAAACTCAGTGCCTAGTTGCAATATGTATGTGTGTTAATAAAAAATGTTATATACAATCATGATCTTCTATAAATGTATAATATGGCTCAAAACAAATCATAGTTTTAATTAACACAATGAAGTGTGGTGATTCTATGGATCGCTGATGATTGGTTTATTTATGGGTCGCTGTGATGAATTCATAGACAAAGGTTAGAGCGGTGCGTATTAAGGACAACTTTCTATTGTCTATGAGTTCACTTTGAGGGGTATAAAAGCAAAACCGCCATTATATCCACCAATGCAAAATGTTCAGCATTTTAAAAATCATGATTTGCATTTTTTCCCTTAAACTTTTTTGGTGATGTTTTTTTTTAAATTGCAAGCTTAGGCATTTTTTTTTAGATTCGCAATTTCAAATTAATCATTTTTAGATTTGTTCTGCTCTGCTCTAAGTACAAATGTATTTTGAATCGTGCAGGTTTTGTAGTTCAACTCAGCTTAGTGGCGTTTTTGGACCTGAACATTTGTTAGAGTGGCGGTTTTTGCATTTCAACCATATTGGAACAGCGGCCATATTGGATTTGCGAAGTACTTATATGTTTTTTGGCTCGTGATTGGTGCGTTTCGAGAGAGGCGCTTTTAAACTTCACCAAAAGTGGAAGAGAGGCGGTTTTGCTTTTGACCATCGTTTTAAGTCATTTTTGAATAGTTTAGAGGCGTTTTTGCTTTAGTTTGAATATTGTATGATGTAGAGCAGCGGTTTTAAACCTGTCAATCCGAAGCAAAAATTGGGGGTACGCAATATTGTGGCACGAATGTAAAAAAAAAAGCTTTTAAAACTCAGCTCAACATTTTCAAATTTTGTCAAAATAAAAAGATATGAAACAAAATTGGTTTGATTTCACATATTCAATCATCACTGATTAAAAATTCCCAAAATCGTGTTACACTTTGTATAAAATTGCATTTGTGTGACTTGATAAGTATAATTCATGTAATAATGAGTGAAAATAACAAATAAAACTTCATTACACGTGTACACAAGATAATTTGTTACAAGGGGTACACGGCTCAAAAAGGTTGACAACCGCTGGTGTAGAGTCGTTAAATAAAAAAGTATAGTGGCAGTTTTGCTTTCATACCCCTCAATTGCAACCTGAAGAAACGTTCAGCTGTATTATTACACTACATATATATCTTCTTCGTTGTAAAATTGTAATAAAAAATATTTATCATCTCTGTTGAAATAAAAAAATAAATTGTTTTTAAGATGGTTTTAATTGATAAATATAATCCATATAAAAATATCCACAATATAATCCTGCCACTGTGAGGTCCATTGTAACATCTCTTTCTGTTGTTGTGTGTCGTTTGAATAAGAGAGAGGGTTAATCAGAGCTATAACAATACTGTTGATATGCTTTACTCGCAAACTGGTCCATAGGATAATCCTCTATGAGAAAAGATTAAGAATAATAACTATTACATATTACGCTCATTGAAGTGGTACTCATTTCTAATAATATTTCTTACATTGTGATTGTTAGTAAATTGCATTTGAATGTTTATAAATGAAAGGCTATCTGAAATAAAACCTTGATCCTTTTGAGTGCAAAGCAATGACATCGTTCAGATTATAGAATGTCTGTCATTGGAGTAACATGTTATCAAAGACCTATAAATAGGAGGACAGACTTCAGAAATGAGAAACCAACATTTGACGGTAGGCTCACAACTCAACACTATATCACATTGCAACTAAATCACATTGCTTTAAATTAAACTATGTATATATATATATTTATTATACTTAACCAAAATAACTACCCGTCATGTCGGGGTAGACAGAGAATAAACCGCCACGAAACTTTAATTTTATTAACTAATATCATTTACTACATTTGTTGCTCGTTTGTATAAAAAAGTCAATATTATGATTTGGATTGCATGAGAATCAAAAATAATGGCAGGAAAATGCGTGTTTGCATTCAAAGCAATATTGAAGTATTTTTCATTTACCAAATTATTTGGGAGGCGGGTACGGGTACTGTCGCCCTGGGTTATTGGATAATCAACACCGCTGCCATAGGTCACCCAAGTAGTTCGCTACGTTTGGTGACTTAGCAGGGGTGCCCGGATTCATGGGGTGAAATTTTGTCTGGGTCTTGGCGGTGGATGCGTCTACCCACCAGATGCATGGCAGGCTGGATCGTGAGAGAATAGTTGAAGGAGTCCTTTGACTTCTCCAGCCGTATACTCTCTAGGAACATCGCCTTGCACCGTAGTGGGAGGGATGGATTCATACGTCCGACACTCCTGGACACACTGACCCCTAGCCCTTTGATTAGTGAGTTATTTTTTTGCCACTTACATCCCCAATTGGGGATGCCATAGTCTCACTGGCTCCAGACAGGAGCAGTTGGGACTCTTGTGCGGTATTTCATGTAAAAAAAAAAAAAAAACATCGTGGAAGTGAGTTATTTTTCAAGTTTTTCTTAATTTTGCAATCGATTTAATTAATTCTTACGTTTCTACACAAGTTAATTTCGGAGCTTTTTTTATTACTATAAACTTTTCTTTTGCATTATAAATTACGGTTGGACAAATTCAGTGGTTCTCAACATTTTACAAATAATTTTTTTTCAGTAAAGTCGTACGGCTGCACGTATGCGGCGATACTCTATCTGGATAGTCTAAGGCCCTTTGTTCATGGAGATACTTACAAACTACGTGATTGTGACACAACCACAAGTACCCTGCAAATGTACTACTTTTTAAAGCTGGTTTCCGTACACGGCGCTACCCGAATTATACTGAACTTGATCATTTTTCACGTGCAGCCGTGGAGTAACATGATGTCAAACAATGTCAAATGACTTTTTCTCCAACATTAATCTATGCCTTCTTCACTAAATCCTTTCTTGCGTATTCTGGTAATGTAAAGTTATATAAACACGCATTTTTTTCCACTTCCAGAACAAATCTAACATTACATTCATGTTCTGACGTCATTTCTGTCAAACGTCAAACGAAAGTAGTAGACACGAATGCTGCGACGCGTAGCGCGCTACCAGCACCGTCGTTAGCGCGCTACCGACTTCAACCTGACATCCGTCGCGTACCGCCGTGTACGAACACCAGCAAAATTGTATGGCGGGTACCCACGAGCGGTGCGCGTGCTACGCGCATCAGGCACGAATAGCTTGTAAGTAGCTCCATGTACGGAGGCGCTAAGAGCCGCCGCTTACGTGTGGCGATACTCCTCAAAGGGCTAGATTCCTATCCACCCCTAATACCCTTTTCCTTCCCAGAACTTCCTCTCCTTCCTTTCCTAAAAAGATCCTCCACACAGCATCCCCAAAGTTGACATAGGATCCTCAGGGCCTCCTGAAGCTAACGTAGAAAAAAAGACAGGTATAATCTAAAATATAAAAGCAAACACAGCACCCGTATTTTACAGTCAATATACAGGACACCCGTCCGATATATTGTGGTCCTTCGAGCCGAATGTTCTAGTCTCCAGCTGACAAGATGACGCCATATCTACACTTCGGGAAGAGTACATTGGAAGGAGCCCGACAAGACGAGTCACAAAACCACTGGCAGTAACCCGCCCCCCGCACGCCTCTCTGCAACTACTCCCGCGACCACTCTTCGGTACAGATGCCCAACCACGACTCATCGTCAGACAGCGAGGATTCAAATGCTGATTTACTCAAACAACTGCAGCGAGAATTGATAGCACAGAGGCGCCTCAACTGACAATTACAGGATGCCCTCATCGCTTCTATAGAAGCTCGTATGACAAAACATGGGCCTGCAGTGGAACCCGACACACCCACTGAGAAGACGACTACACAACAAGGTGCTATGCGGAGTGCTACACAAGGTTCCATGCAAGGCGCCGCACAACAAGATAGTGGATAGTGGACAAGGCGCCACACACAGCCTAGAGTACTGGTCTTCAGCATCCAACATCAGTGCGAGGCCAAACAACCCCTCTGCAGCTTCAACACCCTGCCATCATCAACACGAAGGGTTCAGGTGCATCATCCGGACAACAGCCGACGCAAACCTCAGCTCAAGGGACCCCAAACATCCCCGCAGCCTCTCACAACCCTGGAAAACCAGCCGAGATTACCACAAATGTAGTTCGGTCTGGCACCAACAACAGCAAACAAAACATACGTGATATTCCCGGGCCACCTAATGGAGGGTGACAGGGCGCATAACACTCAAGATTGGGTGAACAATAGAGCGGAACATATGGCGCCAGCAAATCCGTTCAGACAATTTGCAGCATCAAAGTACGTTGGCCGCCCCCCTTCACTCCCCGCTTCATCACTCCCCGCCGGCTCGGCGACAACGACATCTACCGACGCAGGGATGAATCTTCCGTCGCTCGTAACATTCAACAAATACAGAAAGCGCACAGCGAAAATTGTGAAAATGTTTAATAAAACACGACTCGTTAAAATTTCGTGGGAAAAATCTAAAATAGCTTTTAAAGAAACACTGAATTTTTTCACATGTTATAGTCAATCCTCGAAGCTCCGGCGCTCCTAGGTTTGACTAGTCAATCTTCAGGTCTGACTTGAAGTCTTAGTCAAAGCCCAAACAAATTAAGTTTTTCGGCCTCTGACTAAAGAATTTTCGTCAAACCTAGGAGAAACTAATTTGGTCAGGCAAATGTCAAAACTCAATTTAATGAAATTGGGGTTTGACCAGTCAAACTTCAATTAGGTATTAGAAAGTCTTAGTTTGTTAAATTAGGTGTAATAAAATGATTTATTTTTATTTTAACCTAACCTTTTTATTTTATTTTAACCTAACCAAACTATTTTTTATAAGAAATGAACCCTTTATTCAAATTATTAATTTTTTCCATAAACTTCACTTTTAAACCTTCTTCATTCACTTTTTCAGTAACACCACTATTTGATTCACTCGTCTTTAATCTTACACACCCGCACGCTTAATGTCGAAACATGAAATGATAAAATAATTTACAGAGAAAGCATAAACTTGCTTGCATGAACACCGCAAGTATAAACTTGTTTAAATGTGTTACAAGTACAGTCGACGTTTGACCGAGTCTGCCAGTCGCTTCTAGGATCGACTAGGCAAAGCCCGAAACAGATTATTTTACTTTCGACGTTTGACTGAAAAATTAGGAACTTCTAGGTTTGACTAAAAATACTTTAATCAAAGGCCAAAATTGGAATTTATTTCGGGGTTAGCCCGAAGGCTTTGGTCAAACCTAAGATAAACCAGTCATTCCGCGAAAAGACTGCATATCGACCTTTGACTATGACACATACATATAACTTCTAAAATAAGTGAAATGAACATATTTATAATAATTTTCGGAGCATACTTTGCGATTTTTTTTCTATCGAGGGTATTTCATATAATGTGCGTTTCGGCGTGGAACACGTCTAGATATTATCTTCAAAAATAACATATATATTTTTTAGGAGCTTAAAAACTTCAAACGTTTGGGAGATATGTAGGAATTCTGTAGAAATTCGGGTAGCGGGAATAACCCCGAGCAACACTTCAGCTATATATGAGTCTCTGTGGCGGGTGGGCAGACAAACATTGGGTGACGGCATGGATTTGATTTTTATAAAAATCTAATTTTATTCCAAGATTGATGAAATTTTGCACACTTGACCTTCAAAATATGAGGAAGGTCACTGTCTATGTGAGATTTTGAAAAACCACACCATCCCCTTTTCCCACCCCTTAAAGCAGAATAAAGCTAGGCCAACACCCGCTGCTTCAGCTAGTAATATCATAAATACATTATCAGTAATAATTTTACTTAACCACAGGATGCAATAATTCTATAAGAAGAATCTGTCAATCAATTCATTCGTGACAATCAGTGACATTCTAATAAATAATGCCCATTTCTCAGAATAATTGTTAGTACATAATATTTAGAAACATGACTAACACTCAACGTAGAAGTATTCATTCGAATTTTCCTAGAAAAATCTAAAATCATTTTTGTAAGATCATTAAAACTAAACAACCAAGATATCACACACCCAGCATACAAACTGATAGGAAATTAAAAGTCCATCCAATTAAGTATTATTAAATCTGTAACTATCCACCTAGACCTTTCTACTATAGAGGCCGCCATAATATGCTAAAAATTAAAATTTTAAAATTGTGCGTGCATGCAAATAGTATAACTAATAATGAAATGAATAAATTGCTATGTTATGTAGGGAGGTAGGTAGGTCCCAGAGTCCATAATAAAACACATTGCCCTTATTTGAGTTTGATAAGAAATGCCAATATCGACTCACCTAGTCAATAGACATTCTTTTTATCTGTTAGGTAAAAGATAAGAAATCGTACACACGCATAAACGGAGAACAGCTCCATTCTTGCAAAGCATTACTGTTATAAAATGCACGTAAAAGATCGTCTTCCTGAATTAAAACAAGTAATTTACAGTTTAGTGTGACGGTATGTTATTTACGGTATTTGATTGTGTAGTAATGTGATTAAAGTGCTTTTATTGCAGATTTCGCAGGCAGAAGGCCAAACTGAAAATGAATCGGTGCAAATCGAAGTGCAAGCTGACAGCAATGAAAAGATGCAGGCAATACTCAAAGAGGTAAATGCTTAGGAAAATTTCACACACATTGTATATTAAATTAGTATGGTTAGATAATTTAACAATTGAAACATAAATTGCAGATTGAAAAAATACGAGCATGGATAGACGACATTAATGAAAGAACAAAAACAATGAGACGATTATACAGCGAGTCACTATTTCAAGTTTCTGAACGTAAGTATATACATATACTATATTTATGACTTAAATTAGTATTTTTATTATTAAAGTCCAAAACACAACAAAGGTGAACAATCATTGGCATTGTTTTTATGTGGTCGGTTAGTAGATGCGATATTTTGCCTTCAGCATCAATTCTGTATTGATGCTGATGAGGGATGCTCCCCCGAGATGTGCAATCTCATATCTCTACCTAGAAGAGGCCAAAAGCCAGGTCCCCCCACTCTTACAATCCGGCATTGAAAGATTGGCGACAAGATGTTTGCTGAAGAATTCATTGACAAGATTTTTTTAAAATTGTAAATTTCTATTTATACTTTAAATGCAGGTCTTCTTGGAGCAAAAAACCTCCTCGGGCCGGGGTGTTCCATTTTGCCCTAACGAGAGATGCATATTCTCAGTCACTCGTAGAGGAGGGTGGTGTTTTGGGGAGCGAAATATATAGTTTTTACTCGGTTACAATTGTTACATAAATACCCGGCTATAATTGAAGGTCTATTTCTATTTCATCTGTGGTATTTGCTGGTAAAATGAAACTTACACAGATATAATATGTATTTTTATAGAAATGCAGGAAGAGATGCAGTCCAGTATGATAATCTGCACAGCAGTCGGCCTCAAGGTGTGCGGAGCTCTAAAAGAGTTTCATGAAAAGATAAACAGCCAGGAAGAGGGAGACGTTGTTTTCCGAGTCATACATTTACAATATGTCACAACAAACCAATTGTACCTAGAAGCTCTGGACGCTCACCAGAGTTTTCTCAACAAATACAGAGATAGCCGAATGACTCTTCTTCGCCAACAAATCAAACTAAGTATGACATTTATTTTAAACAAAATCTAGCTACATATTTGTAAAAATTTTATTCTTACTTTATTGATAGATATTACTTTGTGATTTTTTCTGAATTTTAGCCAACACTAATATAACAGAAGAGGAATGTCAAGGGCTTTTAGAGTCCAACAACCTATCATTATTCGTAGATAATGTAAGTATTGACAAAACAGACAGGTCATTTGTATCCTGTAATTTCTATACCCGCTATAGCCGATTTTTTGACAAAATGATCTGACATCTTGTTTACATTTTTTGCGAGGAACAAGAGGAATCTAAAATTGAGTTTCTCTTGAAAACCTCCATTATGTTAAAACCAAAAACCATGTCAAAAGAAACGAAACCTGAGAAACCATGAGAAACGAAATCTGCTATATCATACAGGAAGTTACTATCAAAACCCGCTATATCAGATTCAACCAATCACGAGCAGTCATTTTGCCAATTGTACGTCAAAATTATCTACACGTGACCACAGAGAAAGCTAAACCCGCTATGTCAGGACAGCTGAGTTTCAAAAGCCGCTACATCCATTCTATTTATCGAAATTACATACTTAAATATTGCTAGACATACATAAAAAAAAATTGACACTCTTCAGAATTATATTACTCCAATTCATTATATAAAAAATTGTAATGTAATTACTTATTTGCGCCAGAGATGTGACAAACAAATGAAAGTTGATATAGCGGATATAGAAATTAAATGACTGATTTATAGTAAGAAAAAATTGGTTATTTAAAAATAATCAAATAAGGTTGAACTAAACATTTTCCTTTTAGATTGAAGCTGACACAAAAGAGGCTCAACTAGCACTACAAGATGTGGAAAGTCGACATCGGGAACTACTTAGAATTGAAAATGCATTAAAGGAAGTAAGAGATATGTTCCTGCAGATGGCTTCCCTGGTTAACCGGCAAGTAAGTACCACAACACTCTCAACACAAATGAATACACGCATGTTTCAACAGACCAGTTTCTCACCATTTATTCTAATTTATTTTCTTTCTCAGCAAGATCTGATAAACACAGTTGAATATTTTGCAAACCGAGCCACTAACCATGTTGATTACGGAAACCAAGAATTAGTAAAAGGAGTCAAGAACAAAAGGAAGGCGAAAAAAGTGAGTATTTCAAGCCCCTTTAATTTGTTTGTAAGCAACTTCACTGCCTGCCTTATTCTAACAAAGATTGACAATGCCATTGTTATTTTTATTACCATGACTTAATAAACACCGAACCCGCATTTCCCAGAAAGAAATGGATTATATATTTTGATTCAGTCAATATTAGATATGAAACGGATATCCGGCCGGATACCGGATAATAAACGAGTATCCGGCCGGATACCGGATAATGTTAAATAACAGAGTATTGGAACAAAATGCAATATTTTGATTTTTGATGTGTAACTTGTTAGTAAACTGTAAGAATAAATTATTAGTAATCTAATTTTAAAAGTACATATATAACGATATTAAAATGTTTTTTTTCTTTGTAATAATGTGATATATTATCCAAGCAAATCGATAAAACATCGTGAAATGGATGTTTTATTAAGAAGACAAGTCATTTTTTCAAGTGAAGGCCAAAATTGTTTTCTCTACGTGCATTGAACTTAACACCAGTTACACCTATTTATCTAACCATAAAATTCAATAGATAAATCGTTCCTTCAGCGATAAATTCCATTAAGTAATTAAAATCAGAATAAAAGAGGTAAGCTATTTTCGTTAGGTACATACCTGCCTTTTTTCCTTCCCACCACGAGAAATTTTAACATTACATAACGAACAGATAGCAAATTTTGGATTGTCACTTTTTATATCAAAATATTTCCATAAAGGCGTCCTTTTTTTTTTCGAAAACATTTTTCTTCGGTAACTGAATCTCTTTGAATTTATAGAAAGAAACACTAAAAAAATCACTTCAAACTACAACAGGACGTTTTTTCGTAACGAAAGGGCCCGAACTCACCCGAGTCCACCCGTTCGTTCGTGCGGTTTGCTCGTGTAACGAATTGTAACGAGCTCGTGTTCACACGGATATCCGGCGGCCGGATATCCGGCTATCCAGCTTCAAGGTTGGCCAGATATCCATTATCCGGCAAAACAACTATCCGTTTCATCTCTAGTCAATATATTCATGTTTTTATTGCAAACGTCTCTATAATGTTATTTGTATTATTATTAATCTATAATGTTAATGACATTCGAGAATGTTGGCGTATCTGGTGGCAAATGTGAACATTTTTAAGCAAATTGGCACTTACTTAACAGTTGTTTATTTAATATTATTAATCAATCGGATTGAAAAATCATATCATCAAATTATGAATTCAACTGTGAAGGCACAGAAGGTAAAATTGTTTTAATTTGTGTTACTAATAATAGTAAAAATTCTGTTTTTTCTTTCAGAAATCAATAATAATATGCGTGGCCATTGGAGTGTTTCTTTTAGTAATGTTTTTAATTCTATTCGCGTAGAAAAAAACTTTCCTAATTTTGTATATTACTTTTTAAAAATATAATTTGATCAAATTTTGTATGTTCAAATATTTTGAGACCTGATAAAATAGTAAATAAAAATTTTTGTTTCCAAATATTTATGTATTATTTATAAATTGACATCATTGAAGGATAACTTCAATAAAAAATGTTTATAATCCGACTCTCGTTAAGGCGTCGTCTGATATTCAGAATTGGATCGCTAACAATAACCCTACATATTAGATGTCTAGAAGGCCTGGCTGTAATGGTCCGCTTAACACTAGCCGCCTCTTTTAATTTATGCAAGAAAAAACATCATCAGGCACAAATATTATGTTTCATGATAATTTTCTAAAGAATTTAATTTCCACATTAAACAATAAAACCATAACCGAAAAGAGGATTGTGAGTAGGAGATTTTGAACTTTAAAGAAGTTTTTATAAGCTTTATTTTAAAAACTTTAACTTTAATTTAAACTTAGCTTTACTTTTCTTTTTCTTCATTTTTTCTGGGCTTGTAAATAAAATGCTCGATTATTTCAAAGACCAAGATGCGTTCTACTCGCAGTATTTAATAAGCATCTAAAATAATTCTACGCTATCAAATTTTCAAACCAAAAATTGATTTGCATGATTTTGCATTACTTCATAGTGCATTGCCTTAACATAAAAAATATAGTTTCGTTTTACATTTATGTTTGTTTTATAGAATAAAAATCTCAACATAAACATTATTCACAAAATGCTTGAATATGTAACATACAATGCATCTACATAACAATTGGGGCTCAGAACAACCTGTTTATTGTGAACTCTGAATGTTTTGACAATTTTATAGCGACACAAATTTTCTGACATCTTCGTTAGGGGCCATCCATAAATTACGTCACACGAATTTCATGATTTTTTGACCCCGTCCCCGTCCCTGTCACACATCGTCACATTTGTGAGACCCCTCCCCCCTAGTGTGACGTTACATATTTTGCAATTTTACATCTAAAACCTTGTCACACTTCTCTACACCCCCCCCCCTTAAGGTGTGACGTAATTTATGGATGGCCCCTTACTATTATAAATAGATACAATGTACTAAATCCTAAACTAGTGACACTTCAAAGTTAAAATGCCATTTGATGGCAGCAATAAGCCTGCATCGGTAAAAATAAAATCAGATTTTTACTGAGCATGGAACTGTACAAATACATCCTAGAATAAATTGCAGTATTACAGGAAATGTTTAATAAATTCCCCGATGGATGCTTAAAATTCCTGCCTATATCACAGTGGCACATTGAAGAAAACAACCAATTACAAGACATTTATTATCCAATGCGTGATTACGTCAGTTTATTTATTGATACTTTTCTATGTAAATTATATTAAAAACGTTTTTTCTGCTTCTCTTGGAAAATAGCCAATACGCTACTCGAGGCAGTGATGGATTCCCATTTGCGTACCAAATATTTTGTTATTTAGAAATCTAATTTCTTTCCTGCTCCTTTAGCGAGCATATCTTCTGCACAGAGGGAGACGTGGTGGGCACTCGGTCGGGATTGGGGAACCTCCTCAGTCATACAGTAAAAGAGTCCCAAAACATCTTTATAGTTCTCTTCGTCTAAGATTGGCACTGCGGGACGTGTTCCTGTAATCAGTTATAAACCTTTAATCAGTTATACACAATACACACGTCTTATTGTGCATAGTTAATACGTTAAGTGTTACATACATTTGAAACTTTTCTTTAAAAAAAGTGAAAACAACTCTAATATTCATACGGTAACGCTAGCGTAAAAATGACGCTCTACAAACTATCCAATTATTATTACGGGGAAGTTTAAATATTACTCTTAAATTTGTATTTTAGAAAACTTGTACATAAAAAAAATATGAAAATAATTTTATTGGAACTGATCATTTTCGATACGTTTGCAAACAAGGTATCAATATCAATTCACAGATAAAATACTGGAATGTTTTAAAAAGAGTTATTAAATATTTTAATAGCAATGTACAGGCAAATCATTTTAGAGCGTAAATTTTAATGTATGTATTTATTCCCACCGATAGTGTTTCATAATGGTTCAAGATAGTTTGGAAAGGCTGCCTGCAGTCCCCTTTTTCCCCCCTTAGTTTTGCGATACAGTATATGTACCAGTGCAAAAGCAAGAATCTCTTTGAACGTACCGTACCTCTTTATGGATCAATTGAAAACATGGTAACCCCGCCATATTGGAACTGGGTCAAATGGTCATCCCTTCTTAAAAAGGGTCCACAGTAGAGTGGAAAAACTACACATCCATTCAAAAATTTATCAAGAAAATGAGGTACATATCATGTTTTTGTTTTAAAGTAAGACAATCGAGTAAAGGTTGAAAAGCTCTGAAATTCAGCCAATTAAACAATAAACAAATATAAACATTTCCAACCGTAAAACTCTGATGGATCATCATCCATTATACTATCCTCTACGAGTATGACTGAATCTTCCATGGAGACATCATCTTCTGGAAAGTTCCCGACATGCGGAGGCTCAAGTGACAACATTTCCCACAAAGTAAGTCCAAAACTAAAGATCTCTGACTTGGTGGAGACGGGATACGGGGAAAGACCGTTGACGACCTCGGGGGCTGACCAACATTCTGTTCCTAAAACACAATAAAACACACACGAAATATTATCAGAGAGAGCAAAGTTCTAACCTTTTAAAAAAATATTTAATACAATGAGAACGATGAGCACTTGTTGCGAGAAGGTGCTGGTGGGGGGTGTTTCACTTTATTTTTTTAAATGGGTCGGTAGGTACTTCAGACAATTACTTGTAAAAGTGTTCTTATAATGAATTCTTAGAGTTAGATATTATAATTACTTTAGATTATAGTACACCACCATAATCCATTGGAAATGCCCGTTTAAATATATTTTTATATATATCAGATAAGGCATTTGAATAAAAATGATATAATGGAAATATTTTAATTTAATCAGTACTTACCAACGTAGCCCTCTTTACACTTTTCCAAGTCCAAAAGACCATTTTCATCAATTTGAAGGCTCACTCCGAAATCACACAATTTACAGATTACAAAGTCTCCATTCACCAATATGTTGAATGATTTCATATCTCCGTGAAGCAGCTTTGCCCGAGTGTGAATAAAATCAAGGGCTTTGCTTATGTCCAATGCAATCTGAAAAGAAACAACAATAATGAGTTCAAATCTACAATTACTTTTTAAAACTAAGGTAAAGTTTTGGTGCTCCCCGTCACGGTTCAATTGGGAATATTCCCTGAAATTGGATAATGATATATTATACCCTTAAGTAATTAACATCTAATAAAAAAAAAAGTATTATTGTTATTGTTTTTTTTTATATCTATGTCAAAAAGTATTTGTATATTTATTTCATTCAAGACATTTAAGTCTTTGATCATTGTATACACACTTTTCAGAACATTATGTTATTTTTTATGCATGTAAATACTCCTCCCATAAACACGAGCTCCTAGAGCTCAATTTATGGAGTAGTAGAACCATAAAATTAATTCTTATGTAAACCTAGGTAATAATATTATAAATGTAATTATTATTGTAAAAAAAAAATAAATAAAAAAAATTCTTTATAAATAGTTGGATTTAGCTTTATTATTATGAAAAGTGAGTATTTGTTGGGGGAGATGAAAAAATATGCATTTTATATTTTAATTTTGTTAAAATTGAAATGTTCGATGCCATGATTGGGCAGGTGAAGTGGAGTATTACAACTTTACCAAAACTAAAACACGTATTTAAATTATATTGAGTAAATTTTTAGAATTCCACTTCACGCTTTATACACACTAATTATTGAAATAACTTGTTCTTTAATCCTAATTTGTTTGAACTTAATTACTACGAGAAACAACTATTTATGTCTGCGGAGATGGAAAAACATGCGCTTACATTCATATTTAGTAAGAACATTTATAATTGTAATTTGTCTTTAGAATTGTTGCCATGTTAACCCTTCAGTCTTTAAAATATTTTTACCTACGTCCCAAAGACAAGGTGAAATTTCATGGGATTTAAGAATGTTTCCGAGGTATTTTAAATGAATGAGATGGAATGATGACCGGACAACTCAGAATGAAATCAACTCAGAACCTCATTTGAAAAATCATAACAAAAAATATGAAAAATTGGTTAAATAGGTTAGGGTTGTGGGCTGTTTTAAAATTATTTTTTTCCTATCTTTTAATGACTTTTCAAAGAGGTGTTGAGTTGGCATGAAACAAAGATATTGAAATATAAGAGACGTGCTATCCGCAAATTTTACTGAGTGGGACTGTGTTTCCTGTCGTCACCTTATTGTTAACACACTGCACACCTTAAAAAAAATCAACTAAATGAACTAATTCTTTCCATATTCAAACTACAGTGGACCCGCGGTAATCCGACAAACGTTTTGCAGGGCGATGTCGGATTATCGAATTTGTCAGATTATAGAGTACTGCCTACGACCCTCTATAGTCCGGAATTTTGTTGAATACGAGTACCTTGTAATCCGACAAATTACAAATCAAAGAATCTGTTTGAACCACGAATCGTACAACATAATTATGTATATAATATGTATGTGGAATTTAGTAAATTAAGCATCACAATATTTTATTATGAAAATAACATCATCAAAGGATAATATGTACCAATCAATTTATAACATATTCATTAATTTTTTTTGTTTTAAGTATACAGTCAAATTCAAACTGAAAGAATACGCGTAGAGCTGTCGAGCACAATAGTGGTGGCGCGTACAAGTTCCAACCTGTCCAATCATCAGGCGTGCCGGATTACAGGGGCGCCGGATTAGCCAGGGGCCGGATTAGCGCGGGTCCACTGTACATTGCTAACCAACACTACTGCACACCTTAAACAAATCAACTTAATTCCATTTTCAAACCAGGACCGTTAGATCGTAGTCTGCCGACAGTCGGGCGGCCATCATAGCATATCGTCGCATTAATTCGTAGACTGCGTAACTCCAAATTTTTCGAAAATACGTTTTTAATGCCGTCTGGTGTTAAAATTAGTCCCGCATCGACTAGTAAAACTCGCAAATTAAAAAAAAAACTTTTTAGGTAAACACAATTAGGAAATTGCGTAAATATGAAATAGAAAGCCTGAACTTACAAAAATGCGTAAAATGATGAAATAGAAAGCCTTAACTTACAAAAGTTAAATGATTTCATATGTTGGAAACATAAATAAAAACAATGACCCGTCTTTCATTTTTCACTAGGAGGTTTTTGTGCCTCCTGTAAAATTTGACTTTTGGTGGTTATGCGTTCTACGAATTAATGCGAAGATATCTCTTATATTTGTAAAACGACAATGTTCACGAAACTAGGATTGCACGGATTCGCCGGTCTGATGAGACATCGGCTCACTGGAGCCAGGATGCTGCTAATGACTTCCCACAATACAGAGGTGACCGCAGCGTTCCAGCACCAAACGCCACTCCTGAGTGAGCGCTGGGCCCGAGCTCACCCCAGACCATGCCCTACATACAATTGATTATTTATTTATTTTTTATTATTTTGTTTTTTCCTTTTCTATGTACTTAGTTCTTTATTTAAAATATCTGTTGTATAAATGTGTATAATTATATGGAACTTGTGGGATTGCACTATCCTCCCCACATACTGGAATAAAATCATTATTATTTAAATATCTTTGGCCAGACATGTTTTTAATAATTTTCGGAGCATACTTTGCGATTTTTTTCTACCGAGGGAATTAGATATAATTTGGGTTTTGGCGTGGAACGCATCTAGGTTTTATCTTAAAAAATAACATATATTTTTTAAGAGCTTAAAAACTTCAAATATTTAAGGGAGATATGTAAGAAATTGGTAGTAATTGGGGTGGCGGCGGCTAAGTACCCGAGTTGCACAACGGGTTTGTGGCCGATGGGTTAATAATAATGAGTCCATTATCAATAAACAAAAGATATTACCTTACAGCCCAATCTTCAATTAGTTCCCGTTCTATTTCCTAATGTCCGTTCTGTTTCCTCCACCAACCCTTACCACAACACTCAATAATATATTGTACTCACCCACTGTTTTGTAATTGTCAAGTCATTATATGTTTGCCCTGAGGAAGGTCGTTCCGAAATCGGTCGGCCTTAATAAAATATGTAAGTGGTTCTAACAAAGATATATTGTTTCATTTATTTTAAATGAGCTATATATCTTATTTTGGAAGTTGTCATAAAAAAGAAATGCCTTTTTAGAAACTTGTTGTTTTATTTCATCTCATATTAAATTGCAACCCAAAACACAGAAGTATAAATAAAAGTACTCGCCTTGAGAATTTGAGCTGGTGGAAAGGCTCCTTTACCTTCTTCGGCTCGCAGTTCTATTCTATCGCCGAGAGAATTCTCACACGCCTCCATGGCTAGGCACTGTCTTCCATCGCCCATCTTAGTGAAGGCTCGGAACCCCACAATATTGGGATGAGAGATTTTTTTCAAAATATTGGCTTCATCACGCAGTCTTTTTCCGAAAAGTGTGCTCTTTCCCTTTACTGGAAATGTGCGTTTTAAAGCCCAGGGGGAGCGAATATTGCCTACTCGGGGAGATCGAAGCATTTCATACACTGCCACACCTAGTAAGAAAATAATTTCATTTCCAGATTTTTTTTACGTGAACTAATATTGCTCAAATAATATAATATCATCGATCTATTTACTGGTAACCGGAATAAAGATGGATACTTTAAGTGTAAACATATACCTGTTCCATATCCTAATTTCTTTAAAAAAGGAGACGGGGGAATAATTATTGGTGTTTCGTTGTGAGCTTTTGTATTTCTTGTTTGTTTCACGGGAGTTTTGAATTCAGCCATTATAGATTTTCAAAAGAACGATCGATGAACTAAAATTGGATGTGTCGAAACTCAATATAATGACAGAATTCCCAAAATATCACAAAACTTTGTTTTATTTTCTTATATACGTCAAATATTCAAAACTTGGCCAACTGTCACAATTCACAATAATACCGTTCTTCTTTTAAACAATGATGTTGCCAGACTGAAGAATTCCATAAAATAGGTTCTTACGTATTCCTCAAAACCGGGGAAGGTTTTTCTATTTCACTGAAGGAAAAAAATAATTCTTCAGAAAATACATGAACATGTCAATGTTGCTCAAACTTAAATTAATTAAATAAAAAAAGGAGGGAACAAATTAAAAGAGCTACTGATGTTACGAGTTACACTTTTATTCTGTTTACAAATAGGTAAGTGTTAATTGTTAGTGTTAGTCTTATAGCTACTTAATTAATTAGTTCATAAAATTAGAATTTCTGTTGCATAATAATCCTTGATTTGTAAAAAGTCTGATTACTTCGACGGTTAATATAGTAAATTGTCAGTCATTTCCCTTGTTTGATGATGACGGAGTCCCGCGTACACATTAATCGTCCTGGTTGAAACTTATTTAATTATCAGTATATTAAGCCGCCGCTATCCGGTGGGGGGGGAGGGGGGTAATGTGATATAAGATGAGGAGCGGGATGGGATATGGGCACGGGGTGGGTCTCAAAATGATCATTTTTCACCGAAATACTAGCGTACTATCTGCCTACATTGACAGGTAAAGTCAAGCCAACATTTTTGTTCTTTACTATCGAAACCAGCAGGCTTATTCTCTATCTTTTGTGGGATCGTTATCGAGATAACGGACGTGTCTCCTGACGGATTTGTGTGATTTATTTGCTTTTTCTATGTACAACATACATTTAATGAATAAATAATCATGCATTCTTACAGGAATTCATGTTTGAAACGATCTAAACTAAAATATGTTACAGTAAATAAGTAAAAATCACACAAATCTGACAGGAGATCATGTCCGTTATCTCGATAACGATCCCACAAAATATAAAGAATAAGCCTGCAGATAAATTTTCGTGGACCCCCCCTTACAACTTGTGGACCCCCATTTTTTATCACGTCTACGTGGACCCCCGTCGAGTCTCCCGTGGACCCCTGGGGTCCACCTGGACCACTTTGGGAAACGCTGGTCTACATACATTATACCTATCCACTGTGGGATAAAAGAAGGCTTTATTGCTTGTCGCCTGGCTCGGCGATGGTCTGGGTTGCGTTATTAGCTTGGCCTTGGGTGTTCGTCAGAACTGCTGACTAATGTCCTTAAGTTTTTAAATTTTATTAGCTCCTTCCGCTGTGTTCGTAAAACTTAATTTCGAGCTCATTGTCTTCCTTTCGCGGTTTCGCCGTTCTTTCTACAAATTTTATTACTGTTACCCTATCCTTTAATTAATTTTAAGCCCTTTTGTGTCTAACTGTCACATTCCTGAGCTAGTGACGTTAATGTGGAAAAGATTGCACATGTTTTAGTTTTCTGTGGATTCTCTCCATTAAAAATAGCTAAGGGATATCAATCATATAATATATTTCTCTTCTTTTTCCTGTGGTACCAATTTAAGTTTAGCAATTTAAAAGGTTTTGATAAATAAGAATTTAATAATTTGTTAAAAACACCATAAAACAACGTGGTGCTACACACAAAGCTTATTTGACTTATTTATTTTATAACAAATAACATTATTTAATTATAACAAATAACAATACTCTTGTAATATCCAATTAGACTGTTATTATTTATGCATACTATATATATTTTTAAAATGATTAAAAGTTTCCTCAAAGATAATTTTTTTTAATGAATCTGATGTTATTACTAGGCTAACGACCGTACGATTGAAATTTAAGAACCCGACTTCGAATACATCTCTAATGCCTTATGCAAAACATCTTTGTACTAACCAAATTCAAGCAAGTAGCCAATAATGCCAAAAGATGGTGCCACTTACGTGAGGAACTTTGGCTGGTAGATGTAAGTACTATTGGATTTGTAATTTCGTGAATCTCTCTGAGTATGGAGAGATTGATGATAGTATGATTATTATTGTAACTGGCACTACTGGCAGTTATAACAATAATACCATGCTTCTAGTGTCTATATATTATATACGACGTTACTTTGTCCCGGTGATTAGCTGTCACTGGATCGCCTGAGATTATTTTTCTGAGGAACCGGCTATTTTTGGAACCAGTTCCTATCGGATTTATAAAATGGTCACCAACACTTAAACTGGGCGAAGCTGAACCAAAAGCCGCCCGCAGGGCCTAGCAGCAAAAACCTGCGGAGCGGGTTTTTAATTGCTAGTATGATAATATTAATATACACTACAATAATCAACTAGTTGACTATTGTAGTGTATATTAATATTAATAAAAACTGTTGTCTTGTGCATTTTCATCCTTTTTCCCTAATAATCATTAAAAAGAAAATTAAGTTTAAAATCATCATAAGTACACGGTAAAATATTATAAATAATGTTCAAACCTACTTAATGATATACCACTTTGTTGTAATTTTGTGTAGGTACCTACTAACTATTGTAGTTTAGCTTCATATTGGATTAGCTTCACTAGAAAGAAGTGATAATATTAAATATTTAATATCAAGGGCGCAGAGGCATTTTGATACCAACTTTCACTGTAGTTCATCATAAAGTGTTGAAATATGCTAGAATGTTGGTGATTGCAAAGTAACCTCATGTGTACTGTTGTATCCTGGTTTATGGCATCTATTGCTTCATCATAGAAAGCTTTAAAAGAGTTTGTAATTCGAAAACATTCATCAGTAGTAAATGTTTTCAAAACGGAAAGTTGTTAGTGAATATTAGATGAGGTGTTTTTTTAGCAAGAGCTTATAATAGTTATCTGCGAATATGGAATCAATAAATTGGTAAGTCATTTTTGTATGGCTAACTTTATTCACATTTTAAAATCAATCCTTGTCCCAAACTTGCACTTTACCTTGTCACGTTTGTGATTTCTTGTAATACTTCTCTTTTTTTTCACTTTACATCTGTTTATTTCAATAAAATTTATTCTTTTATAAAATTGTTGTAAAATGCGTTTTATTGTCACCTGTTTTCATATTTTTAAAGTGTGTATATTCTTTTGCAGGATTATGATATTCTCTATTTATGTGTTTTTACCACTGACCATTGCGGTAAATGGTAACTTTGTGGACAATATTAGCAATCAAACCATCTTTCAAAATAACACAAACCATTTCCAACTCCGAGATGTCAATTCAACTATCACTCCACCATTAGGAATGTTGTCAAATAAGGCTGAGGAGAATAATGTATCGTACATATATCCTAAAAAAGTTAATAAAACAGAAGAACTTATTATCGGAAGGACTGAAAGAAAATTATACACTAAAGACGAGTATGGAAACGACATCTTGCTGATATTTTCCAGTCCACCAGAAAAAGTGAACAATTCATATGAAAATGCTGAAATTAAAACAGATTACAATCAAACTCAAAGAAATTTGAGTAATGTGACTTTGTCTCAAGAACAAGTTAAAGATAAATATAGTGCTACTCATAATAAAGATATAACAACTTCAGAGAAAATTCTAATCAAAGGTTTCAGTGACAACGATGAAGAATATGTAACATCGGATGTTGTAGAAGATACAAATAAGAATTTATTGAAGCGCCTTACGAATTTTAGTAAGTTGAGATACAAGAAAAGAAATCTGACCAGAAGTAATCCTGTCAAGAAGATCAGAATATCTACTAATCATTCATTTGATAAATTAAATGTCACCCACAAAACTAACACAACTGTTAGTAAAATAGAAAAAGTGAAATCAAGTTTGCACTTAAAAAATGATTTGTTACTCAAAATCCCACCCAAAAATAATATGGAAAGTATTCCTAAAATGCAAATTAATACAGAGATTGAAAACTCCAGTACCTCAAAAGATAACATATCATCGAGAGAAATTGACAAAAGTTATTCTGTTCCGATAGTTCGTAGTAACAGATTAAAAATTGTTGGAGAGAAAAACGATGAAACCAGCGCCAACTCAAATGGTGTTGAAAGTGAACTGAAACAAATAGATGGTTTTCATGTTGATATGATTCCATTCACTTTATAACAGGTTGATAACAGTACCTACACGCGACGTTTTACTGCTGCCAACACTTCGTGTTGCTGTGTAAGAGAGGGAACGCGGGTGCGGTCTCTTTCGGCGCGGCCAGTTCCAGCTGAGCTCTCTTTGGGAAGACACGGTGTTCGAGCCTTGCAGATATTGGTGTGACGGAGTCCGTGAGAATAATTCGTTTCTTGTTAGTCGATCATGTTTAATATTTTATAACATTTTGTTTAGTGAATTACCATGTTTCTATTAGTGTCTCATGCTTCACATGAGGATGGCACTCACAACCAGGTTTGATATTGTAGCTTTTTAAATATGTCGGTACATGTTACGATGACGCAACAGAATTTAACATCTTTTAGATTCAAGTATTCTAGAAGGCCACCCCTGAGTTAATCTTAATATATTTATTCATAGTCTGATGTCTCTATTAGTAATACCTAATTAAGTAATAATTTTATAAATGAATTGCTCGCATACTTTGTGAATAAATATTAATTGTTCTTAACAATGTGAGTGTTGATTTTAAATCTACCCTTAGTTGCTTTTACTTTTGAATATTTGCTTGATGGCGATCCTGGGACACCATTTGATCATTGTTTTTAGGGTTCCAGCCTGAGCAGAGAAGTGATTTTGGTAGGTTGATATAAAAATAACAATTATCATTGTTACAAAATGGCGCCCAACGGCTTTCGAAATGTTCTTTTCTGCTGTGTCATAGTATCATAATGTACATTATTGTTAATATTTTACAAACTAGATCGACTCTCAAGGCGGCTTATTCCCGCGGTTTCCGTGTCTGCAAGGCCCGAACACAGCTGCTTCTAGTAAATTCCAGTTTAATTTAAATTCATAATTTGTACATGATCTCAGCTGTTGCTCAAGACGTTTAACGTCTCTTATAATTGTTTTGATGCCCAGTTCGCTGGCATCACTCAGAAATTTTTCTTTTTTAAGAGAATTCTGGATTGAACTGCATGGCTGAAATAATTTGTTACAAAATTTTTTTAGTTGCATGTATTAATTTTTTTTCTATCTTCCTATTAGCTAGGGATGGAAGAACCGGTTCACAAATGGAACATATTGTACGACCAGCTGATAGGATGGGGTTTATTTTATGCAGATTCAATCAACTAGCATTTCAACTTTCTGATGGAAACTTAGTAAGTTCATTTTTAATTTTACAAGCTAATTTCATGTAACTATAGCTGAGCTAATTTTTTTAACCTTATATTTGATTTGATGGCATAAATCTTGGTTCCAATTATTTTGGCGGCAATATTTTATCTTATCTATTAATTTACCTCAACAATTTTGTTGTAATTATTTCACTGTGATTGTTAACAATGTTATCAAAACCTACATAAAAATTTCAGTATATGATCACATGTGATAAAAATTTTTTTTCCTACCTTCTTTTAGGTTATCATTGCAATTCTAATGATTAAACTAATAAAATTTTTCAGTCTACCCAACTTTTAAAAAATTTTACAAGGTGGTCTTTTACATTAATAATGATTTATTTCCCTTTATTTTTTTGGTTCTCATTTATATTCAGATTTTATCTTTCATCTTTATTAAATATAACCAAACGTGCATTTCAGACTTCTTGGATTCTTCGGGTATTCTTCTGATCACATGACGTCGTGAACGGTTGGGTTCTGCAGATTTCCAGCTGACCTGATAATGCAAGGCAACTAAAGTTTGTTTTTCAATTTTCTTAAATTCTATAATTCATTGTCCGGGTTGTTTTGGGTTTATCGATGAATTTTTCTTGTGCATGTTTTTATTAAGAAAGATAAGTTCCTTGCTAAAGTCAATATCTTCTTTTGGGACAATATTTTATACAATTTTTTTTTTCTCCTTTGATGGAATTTTTCAACTATTTCTGATTGCGTTTCATGAACAAGGACTTGAAAAGTTTTCATTGTGGTGAATAACTTCCATCGAACATTTTGGGGTCTCCTAATTAAATTTAATATGTAATTGTTGCTGGGGTTTTCAAATTTTAATTTTCTTTGTTCTGGATTTTTCAAATAATACAATTTATTTTATTCACTATAAAGTGGAACAACGTAGAAAGCACATATTATTTTATTTAATTTTATCAGGTTCGTAGTTTTTTTTAAGTTTTCATCTAATTGGGGATTTAACATTAATTTTTCATCTTAAAGTTATTCATTTGCTAAATCTTTTAAATTAATTATTTACGTCAATGCCATCTATTGGATTATTCAAAACGAAATATTTTGGTTCCAGTTTTCGCTTATTATTACCTTTTTTAATTATACTTTGGATAAACATTGATTATTGCCATCTTTTGGTTTTTTTTAACAGTTACATATTACGGTAAACTTAATAAATGGTTCCTTTTAATGTTTCTATTCAGAATTGGTTGGAATCTTAGCTAGTGTTCTATTGATTGAAATGCAATTTTAATGGGATATATTTGAATTTCTTTATCAGGATTATTTAATGTCCGCAAATTATTATAGGATATTTGTATTAGGGAACTCGGGTTAAACATTAAATTTTAGCTTTAATGCTCTATGGTATGGTTTCACGAGATTTTCTTACTTGCTGCGTTTTCGGTATTTGAGCACGTTCCATGATTTCTTCCTGCTGGAAAATCCTCTGAGTTCGTTCGCTTTTCTTGTGTGTTTCCATGCCGGTGCATTTCCTGCCTCTGAGTTGCACACACAATTCTTCTGAATTGACCGTTGTATGTAAGCTCGGATGACGAGTTACTTTCAAGCGCAGGAGACGAAAGAACCCTTTGCTTAATCGATTTATTCTTAAGAGGAGGGTAGATTCGTTTCTGTTGGCATATTATTAAGAATTTTGGATTCCATATTTTGGGTTTTTTTTTCATTTCGGGGAAGTTATAATTTAGTTTTGTACCTATATGTGTAGGGAAAACTCTTGGTTTCATCTCTTTCAGAGGTTTTCAATGAATCTTGGTTTTAAAGGGGGGTTTTCATTTCAAAATGTGATGAAGGATTTGTGTCTACTTCTGACATTTTGTGGGGGTAGTTTTTTTGTGCATACATGACCACCACATGTTGCATAATTTTGTTTAGTCATTGTTCGTCTTACATGTTGTCTTGTCTTGTCATAGTATTATGTAGCGAATTAATGTATAATTGATTTATGTCACATTCAACGGGGAAGGATGATTAACACTTGTTTTGTGTAAATTTATGGAATGAGTTTTTTTTATGTGATAAGTGACGGTGTTTTGATCTACTTTCATTACTGATAATTTAAAAATTAGTTTGGTATCATTTATGTAAGTTGATTATGTTGGTTGTATAATTTCTAGGAATTTTAGCCAAGAGTTTTCACAAGAAAGTCTCAGGAGCTGTAAAATACCTATTACGTTTTAGGAATCACCCTCTTGGTTAATTTTCATATTAAATGTCATTAATCTGGTTTTTGCTCTCTTACAATGTGCTATTTTACAGTAAATTTTATTAGATTGCATGTTTATTAATTCAGTACTATGGATATTAACTATATTAAGGTGTTTTCATAGCTCTTGCTCTCCTTCGGGTGTTATTTTCATGATAGATGTGGTGGGAGCTGATCTTCGTATGTTCTTCAATTCCGGATAATTACATATTAACATTTTCGACTATAGACATGTTTCATAATCAATATTGTGACATCATTTAACTTGAGAATCTTGTCTTTTGAGCTCGAGGACATTTTTCTCGACTTATTTGATTTCTTAATATTGTTCAATTCTATTTTGTTTTACCTTGTGATCGTCAGAGGTGGCAAGGAAAAGATAATTATTTTTTTTTCATGATTACGCTATTTGATTTAATTAAATATTAAATATTGATTTTTATCTCTATTGATGAAGTTCACTGACACCTTCAGTCGGTTATTGCAAGTTCTTAGTTTTTTTTAGTATAAATCTTATTGGTTTGTGTCTGGGGTGGTTAGGCTTTCAGAGTTTTTCAAGAGATGTCTCAATTTTAAGTTTGTTAATTTTTAATTATATTTCAATTATTCTGTCATATTGAGTTTAGGTTTCAGTATTTTTTGTTAATTTTCAGTAGTTCAGTAATTTTTACAATTTTACAGCAGCACTATAAATTCTTAGCATCACTTGTTTTTATATTGGTAATTCTATAGCTAGGCAGGAGATTAGTTTAGCGAATTTTCTCACAAGAAGAAGATGTGGACCTCCATGCAGTGGATTTTCAAGATTTCAAGAGATACAGAGTATTCTGGGTTAGTTATCACACCTCCTCCTCCCCGCGAGTATGTTACGCTAGCGCTTTTCAAGAGGCTCAAGATAGTTCCTGTTACAAACGTTGACTGCCAATTTCATTTCTGAAGAAGCTTCTGTTGTCGCTGGACTGTATTATTCAATTCTGGCTCAAGACTGAGATGGATGTCTTCTGATCACTCCTTCGGACCTGTCGGTGATTAGTGTTTTGGATCCAGTATTGCCAATCAACATACCCACTTGCAGCACCTGGTGAAGGAAGAGTTCGTTTCAACGCTTCCTTTGAAATACTCAGAACAATTTGGTACTTTCATCTGGACACCTATCTTCTTGGAATTACCGCTACTGAGTGGAGCGTAGAAGAGGTCCGCTACAATTATACCTCACTACCGGAAGGCATTATTCCACCTGAGATGTTTTGGTGTTTGTCATCATGACTCATCACTCTTCATCGGTCACGCTGCGTTTCCATGGACTTCATTCCATAGAAGAATCCTTCAATCATTTTCTCCACCGTTTGGATCAACATTAGGCATGATCTGCAGAATGTCCATACTGGGTTTCAACGCCAGGAGGCGTCCGCCAGGAGGCGTCCGCCAGGAGGCGTCCGAAATTTTCTGATGAAAATTTCGCTTTTCGTGGGAGGGTAATATAACAGGTTGATAACAGTACCTACACGCGACGTTTTACTGCTGCCAACACTTCGTGTTGCTGTGTAAGAGAGGGAACGCGGGTGCGGTCTCTTTCGGCGCGGCCAGTTCCAGCTGAGCTCTCTTTGGGAAGACACGGTGTTCGAGCCTTGCAGATATTGGTGTGACGGAGTCCGTGAGAATAATTCGTTTCTTGTTAGTCGATCATGTTTAATATTTTATAACATTTTGTTTAGTGAATTACCATGTTTCTATTAGTGTCTCATGCTTCACATGAGGATGGCACTCACAACCAGGTTTGATATTGTAGCTTTTTAAATATGTCGGTACATGTTACGATGACGCAACAGAATTTAACATCTTTTAGATTCAAGTATTCTAGAAGGCCACCCCTGAGTTAATCTTAATATATTTATTCATAGTCTGATGTCTCTATTAGTAATACCTAATTAAGTAATAATTTTATAAATGAATTGCTCGCATACTTTGTGAATAAATATTAATTGTTCTTAACAATGTGAGTGTTGATTTTAAATCTACCCTTAGTTGCTTTTACTTTTGAATATTTGCTTGATGGCGATCCTGGGACACCATTTGATCATTGTTTTTAGGGTTCCAGCCTGAGCAGAGAAGTGATTTTGGTAGGTTGATATAAAAATAACAATTATCATTGTTACAACTTTAGAAGATGCAATGGTTCCTTTGGATCAATCGGGATCAGAATTGAGAAACTACTGGACCAAACCGGATGCAAAAAATAATAATATAGAAAACTTGCAAGACATGATCAGGGATACAATAACAAACGTTCACAAAAATCTAAAGCAAAAACAATTAATGAAAAATAAGAAGGTTACATTTACCAACAACGGGGGAAAGAAATATCTCAACTATGGACCAGAAGATCCAAAACAATTGTCTTCATTCAAACACATACAAGACTCTGGAACACAGTACAACGAGCGAGGCAATTTCAATATTCATTTGGGTAAATCCATGAATAAACGAAGTGATGAGCGAATTTCTTCGTCTGAACCGAGAAGGCGCTTGACAGAAAGCGAACTATTAAAAAGTGTGATGGGAGCTTGGGACTACATTCAGGAGGCAAGGAACAAAGAATTTATGCATTCACTCATACCGATCCCTGAGACAGTTGCTCCCACTGCCAATAATGGACTTCTGATCGTGGGACCCTTGCCCAAGAGTTTGCCCCAACATTTTAAATCTGAACCTTTTAAAGATCAGTTGCAATTACCAGGAGTTTAATCGGAATAAAAACTGTATTAAAATTAAATAATTTGTGTTAACTTATGTAGAATATGTATTTATATCATTAATTATTACATATTTTTAGGTTTGAAACTTTTGAAAAATCAGTTGCAACCACTTAAGGTTAGTTGGACTTTTAAAACTAGATTGACATAAAATGCTTTATATAAACTTACTTTATATAGAATATTTGCACTAAAAGGAAATAAAAATTTATTTTACTTTCAAAAAATGTCCATGCATATCTTTTAGTTCCCCTCCCTCCTTCTATATCTCGTGTAAATTTGAATGTCCGAGTGATGGCCTATTCATAAGTTAAACATTTTGATGGTGTATACGTACATTATTATAATGCTTCTTCAATAATCGCACATTCACTTTGTGGTGTCATTTTCAGTAAAATGAATATTATTATGAAATTTATATTTACTTGCCGTGTTGCAGAATGGTGAGGTTTTGAGGAGAAAATAAAACATTGGCTCCAGGTTTTACAGTGATTTATTGAATAATATTCCATATTAGTTAACAAAATAAGCCTGTAGGAAGTTATCTGCAATAATATATGACATATCATCTGTTTGAGCATGTTACATTCACTTATACAAATATGCACTTGAGGAAATGAAGGAATTGGTCATGCAGATTGAATATTCAGTTTGATATGAGCTCAATGGTGTTTTAGCGTAAGGAAGAATTATTAATCTATTATTTTAAATAATTACACTGACAAGCAATATGTAAGGGTTATCTGTTGACTAACTTCTTCATTCAATATTTGAATAGTAGTAAAGTAAAGTATGTCTCTGACTTAATATTTTAACAATGTCACGATTATGGCGTAAAGGAGGTATTTAAATAAAGCTTATTTAAAAGCTTCGGCTACGGAAGAAAGAAACCTTTAAACTTACAGAACATCGTTTGTTTCAAAATATATAAAATAATAACACAAGAAAAAATAATCTTTCACATAAAAATGATTTTCTTTTCCCAATAATGGAAGAGTACACAAAAAGACTAGAGGAGATTACCACTTTTGATAATCTATATCAAATTTAAAATGGAATTTTCCTTCACCAGAACCAGAGGTTTACTCCGTAACAAGATATTGCCTATTCCCTTACGAGGGGTTACATCAGTGGCGGCTCGGAGCACTTCTTCTATGGCGGGGACTGACATTATTTTACGTGTACTGTACTGAAATCTCACTATCCAGAGAATATATTAAACTTCTCAAACAAAAATGTTCATGGACAAGTCATGCACCGATTCAGGTATGTACCAATTTACAAAATAGTTTAATAAAAGTAATGTAATTTCTTGCAGGAACTATTCAACTTTCAAGCGCGCGAATCCCACCTGAAACCACGGAACTTTCTTGTACTAAAACAAACAGTTCAATAATATTCAACATGAGGGGATTTAATGGTTTGTCCCCGAACTACATGAAATTCACACACAAGTGAGCGAGTGAGTGCGGGTTTTACCCGGATTAAGGATCGAGAAAGAAATGCAAGGAAAGCCCCTCCATGTGCACGCTAGGTTCTGTGCCCTGAGAAATGCATCAAAAGGCTTTACTGTCGATTAATGCAGTTACGCTAACGCTAGTCGCTAGTAAGCTCCAAGACATAACGCGGAGCGGTCGCTTTGATATTTTAGCAAAATCCACGCTTGAAAATGAACTTAAATAAATTTTTATATCATATTTCTGTGAATAATCTTTATTGCTATTTTATTGAATAATATTAATGTTTAATAATGTTTCGGAAATATCTATTGTCCCTCCATGAAGAACCGCCACTGAGTTACATCACATCACATTCCATCCATCAGTGGAGCACGGCTAATCTTACCCTAGAATAGTCCTTCCCGAGGACTTGTAACATTACCAAAATACATTACATCCATTATGACAAGTGCTGTACATTATTAAAGATGCAGTCACCATGTTTGTTCGTTGATGATGACGTTGCTAATTCCATTGATATTTACAAAAAGAATCATGTCTCATTAAAACTTACAAGAAAATAACATAAGCTGAATGGTTTGTTAGAATTTGATTGTATATTGTTGTTCATTGAAACAAAGGAGTTTTCTACCTGTTTGTGGATAAAGATTTATAACTTCACGGGTGACATTATAATTTGGGAACATCTTAATAGTAGATTTTGAAAAGAGAGGGCAAGCAAAACCTTACGAATATATTTATTTTTCAATCCCAGCAACCTATAAGCGATCTAACACAAAATCTTCATACAATAATTTGGCAATGCGATAACATTTCAGTAACAGAGCATGACAGTTTATTTACCAAATCTTTGTGACATGGTAAATCTTTCATTAAAAATGGACCAATGTTGTGGTGGCATGTACTACTTTAATATTATTAATCAGAAAATGCAAAGATTTAGCAAGTCAAATTAAAAACATAGAAAGTGCTTCTGACGTCTGATCATTGGGTTTAGGATACATTCTTGTTTTGAATAGACAAAATTTAAGTTCCAGTCAATAAAACATTAAAATAGGATAATAATAATAATAATTCCTAGTAATTATCACAAAGTAAACAAAGACTAGCTCGGCTCCACCTCTGTTCCGCTGATCAACTGTTCCACTGTTCCGCTGTTCCGCTGTTCCGCTGTTCCGCTGTTCCAAGCAACCACAGAATACGCTGTACATTATCATTTGAATGGTGTTCATGTCAACAGATGAATAAAAGCAAAATAAAAACAATGGGCACGTTGTATGCATATTATTTTGCATTCGTCTATTCTTAATAAAATTCAGGTATTATTTGCAGAAGAATAAACAGGGGGCATTTTCCATCTCTACTATTTACACAATCTCAATTAATAGCGACATTATTATATTTTACTCAAAATATGTATTTTGCAAATATTCAAAATAATGATTTCTTAGTAGCTGAACTATTTTTCTAAGAAAAAATGCATACAGTTGTTCCCGTAATAGGTAATCGGAAAATATAATACCACGCACCAAATGTGAGATTTAAAAATACAAAACGTTCCCAAACATCTCCAGCAGTTAGTTTGTGACCTTTGCGTGTTTCTGACTGAGGCGCGTTGGACCCGAGGAGCCAAACACCGCCCTTGCCACCGCCCACCGCCCCTGTCTCGCTCGCCAGCAGTCTCTCTCTAACTTACTCAGTAGCACTAGCAGTCTTGATTGAACCTTACAGTATCACGTACATGTACGTGTACACGCACACGTACACATACATGTACAACACTTGCACTATTATTTTATAGCTACTGATTATTCATACTAATTCAACCCATCCAGATTCAGTCTCAGATTTAAATATTTGGTTTAATTTATCATCGATCCCCCTTCTAATACAGATTTCTGTTATAATTTACGTATTACATATTTACTACAGCATTTCGTAACCTATGGCAGTACTAAAATCTGATTAAATAAAGACTTAATAAATAATACACATTATTTAATATGCATTTATAAACAAAACAGTGATAAATGTTTAACTATATTTTCAAATAACTTATGGCTTCAATCATTTTTTTAATGTTTTTTATCAGTACTTTTATAAAAATGTTAAAAAATGTCAAAGTGAACAAATAAATAAAAATAATATGGTTGAATTGAATTTTTAAACCAAACAGTAGAAAACGTATAAAAGAACTTTAATGTAAAACATACAACTATGTAACTTGTCGTAGGCTACTCATATAACACAGTTACAGTTTTTACAAAAGCTTTGTTGATATTTATATCTGTTTCATAGACAGTCAATTGACAGTGATTTTAATAAAATGGCAACATTCTAAATACAATAATAAGCAATAACAATCATTTCCTTCCCTCCACAAGTAAAAAATAAAACAATGTACATGTGTGTGTATAATTAAACGGTTACATAATAAATATATTTGCCAGCTCGATACTAACGTAGTATTCAACAAGGTAGATTTAAGCCATCGTACCAATTGTTCTCAGTAATGTGCGGCAATTAACAGCTATCAATGTATTCCAATTAATCTCAACTTGATAAAATATTTATGGATATAAATAATAATTTAATAATGCCGATTACTTCTCTTAAAAATGAAATGCAAAAGATTCAGCTTTCGACGGTTGTAGCAATAAGTAATGTTTAGTACAAATGTGAATACCAGCAGCTAGATGAAGCACCAAGGTTGAGCCCCACTTTACCTCTTTAACACCAGAGGACAGGGGACATGGAACCAGGCACCAGGCACCAGGCACCAGGCACCAGGCACCAGGCACCAGGCACCAGGCACCAGGCACCAGGAACCAGGCACCAGCAAACTAACCAAACAACCTTTAACATAACTAACAAAATAATGAAAAACTGCTAATTTACCGCTCGTTAGGAATGATTCACATTTTAACTGTTCACTCGCTCGCCTGTCCTAAACTATATTAATTCCCTAATTTACTTATTTGGTTTAAAAAGGGGTCAATGCGAGTCGTATAGCGTTTCTCGTATTGGAGTATAATAATTTCTTTTACAATCACAATAATTTTCGTCTAATTTAAATTATAATAATAATAATTTGACTCGAAACAAAATAAAAAAACTCTGACCTTCACAACACTCAACAACCACAGCATTCGGCGTCGAGTTTCAACTAAAAGCACATCCCATTTTTCCGCATCCACATTTACACAGTTTTCTTAAATGTTTAAATAATTATATTAATTATGTTTAATAATATGTATATATCACCTTAAAAGCGAAGGAAAATAGTCTGGGAGAGGTTAGTGCGGGAGGTGAGAGCCAGGAGAGGGAGCTAACTGGCCTGGTGCTGCGCCAGCGGGGGCGGCAGCACTAGCGCTCCGCCCCCGCCCCCGCCCCCGCTGCCTAGCAGGGACCCGAAGGAGCTCCGCAGAGTGTCCTCGATCAGGCGCGCTATCTTCTCTCGATCCGTCTGCAATACAAATACACATTTCAGTATTACATAGCCCGTGCTAGTTGGGACTTCAATCAACAGTCAGTGTTCACGCCATACAAACCTCATGGATAAAGCCGAGATGAACGAGCTCTTGAGCGAGCAGCGCTGCGGAATCAGCGTTGGACACCTGACAAGTCAGTTGTCTGTTCATTTTGTCATCCATCCTCAGCAAAATCGTCATCTGTTTGGGTAAAGAAAAACATCATTAATAATTGGCCCAATTCGCCTCGTAACAGTTACAATCTTCTCTCATGCAGTCAGTTCTCCTTTGCTCTGTCTGCCTCTGCGTCACTTGGCGCGACGCTACTCCCACTTGGTTATGATTTACTGAGTACTGTCATCTTGCATTCATTTCACATGGCCAACCCGATGCATCCATTTTGCAGGACATGATATACCAAAAAAACTATTTAAAAAAAACCTGAAATATAATGAATTCAGAAATTTTCAAACATTCAAACAACCCAACAATCGAGAATCATTTTAACTATAGACAAAGATAACATGACCTGTGCATCATCCACAAAGGTTACTTTTAAGGTTAAATTTCCAGCAAAAAGTAATGGAATAAACTCACCATCAGTTCGGGAGTCAGGTTGGGGTCCCGGGCGCGGACATTGCACATCATATGGACGACGCGACGTGTCTCCACGTCCAGAGGCTCGGGGGTGACTGACTTTACGGACTCCGTGGCCTCAGGAGGCGAGGCGGCACGGGTGGCGCCACTTCCACGGTTGCCGCGACCGTACGCCGTCAGGGGATAGATGCCGTATCTGAAAATATTATAATATTACTGTCACTAAAATGTTAAATTTTTAATTATGTCAAACACAAAAAATCAAATGTTCAAACCCTGAGATTCATTTCACAGACCTTTTCATTTAGCATAACTTGTTATGAAAAGGGACTAAGTCAGTCCCCGCTAGGAGAATTCTATTTCTAACCGAGCGTATCATTGGGATATCGACAAAACATTATAGAGGTCACCACTCCTTTTGTACAAAGTGGTAACAAGGCGTATCACAGAATTTAAAAAATATGCCGCAAACTCCGCGTAACTCGGGCCAGTCAGTCCAGAATACAGTCAGGCTTCTTGTACTTCTAACTGTTCATCTTGAAAATAACCCGATCACATTTCTTCTGCGGGTGAATTGATTGGCGATAGTCCTTCGACGAGATCAACTCAACATAACCCAATCAGAATGCAGTCAATCTTTTGGTAATTAAGATTTGAGGGGTCTGCAGTAAAGCCCAAATGGAACTATTTATTTGATACAAAATTAATTATGAGGATGAAGGTGCAGAGCTTCCACAACGAGTAAAGAAGAATACTGCGTCTCTACGAAGTCTGTATCCTTGCCTAAACTTCACAAGCATCGCATTTGAAATGGAAATTTATAAAGGTTGAAAGCCGTCTTACCCACTACTATGATATTTTTATCCCATTAGTCATCCAGGCATGATAACTTCCACTAGTTGTTTCTTTCCCTTTCTTCTGTAGGTGTTGCTAATTATTTTTTACCTAACTATGATTTTAAAATTTTTAAACAAAAAAATTCCTTCTAAAGTTGTAAGAGCGTACATAATTTTAATCTTCAATAATTTAATTTATATTACAGCCGTGTTTACCCATTGTTTACGTTTCATAAATTATGTTACGCAATCAGCTGATAATAACTGCATTACTGAGACATCCTTTATAGAAAATAATTGGTACCTACCTATGATTAGCAGTAAATGTTTCTTTAAAGTTTTATTTAGTAATAAGAAAATATTTTTTATAATTTTTTAAAGGTGTTCTTATCATTTTGTTTTATTATTTGAATAAAGATGAATAAAATATTGTATATTTCTCGCATGACAAAAATGCGTATCTCATTATTTCTCAGTTTTTTTGCGTGATACAGATACACTCTACTGTGTATGTCATTTAAAATACCTAACAATGTTTTTAATGAAAAAAAAAATACTTCTCCAAATAACTGATTCCTACATATTAGTGTACCTTTTTTTCAAAGATGCTTTTTTATTTAATAAACTAAACAGGTTTTTGTTCCTCCCGAAAACCTGTGTAAAATGAGTTACGAGGGTGCGTTTTTCAGTTTGCGGAATAGGTAAGTAGGTGATTAGTGGGGGTGTCACTGAATTAGGTACCAATTGAGCAGATCAACCATAGACAATACACATCTTACGACGGAACCGCTCCAGAGGCGTAGGCTAAAAAGTCCCCCTCTCCGACGAAAACAGGAGAGGGGGTCATTGTAATTACGGAGCTTCCTAGACCGGTGGATGACAGATGTCAAGTTGACAGATTTCAGTACAAAAAATGTGCATTCCATTGCCGCTCCCTAATTCTTCTGACCCCCTCTCCTACTATAGGAAGAAATATTTGATAGCGTCGTGTAAAAGTACAAAAGATAAGCGCTCGCGATTCAACAGATATCTGCTCGCAGTTTTATAGCTGTGTGTCAACCAGCTTTTAGGGTAGCAGGTGAATAAATTGAAAAGGAAAAATAAATTAGAATTTTTATTTCCACTTCTTAACCCCCTTTCTGCGGACTTAAAAACGTTCCCTCGTACGTGGTGTTATAAAATGGGCGAGGAAATGTAATATCACATACCAAAACATAACTAATGGTGATTGGCAGGGCAAATAACACTCACATTTGTATACCGAGGCTGGTCTATTAGTGATGAAGAAGGTTGTGAAATAGAAGTGAAAAGAAGCCATTAGTACAATGCAAAAGATATGGAGGAAAAGAAATAACAAATATTTTCACCATATTTCTAAACGGTCTGGAAACATAGACCCTTAGAGCCAGCTAAAGAAAGCAGCCAGACGCACAAATGTGTTCATTCTGGAAGAGCATTCTAGAAGGCATTCACAATAGGCTTTCAATTATCTGCCTACAACATATTTTAAGATTCTTTAGACACAATGATCGCTAAACTGAAACTCATTTAGTCCCGGGCAAAGTGAGAAGGCGGGAGAAGCAGAGGAGTGACCAAGTATTCCGGTATGTCGGTATCTGCAGCTTTCCACGCAGCACTGAATCGCCAGTGGAGGAGAGGTAATGATCCTCTACTGTAGGTACTAATGAAGAACCGACTTAGGAAGAAGAACTACCGATTTTTTAATAATATCATGTTTAGAAACACTAGCGGCTACCAACTCTCAGAAATGGAGAGAAGTGATAATAATTACTACTGTCAACAGTGGTGGCACTATCGACAATGAAATTACACAGTGAGCGTACAAGTACGTAGATGATTTTAAAAAAACATCTCAATTTAAAACTTTACATTACTCATTGTAGATTTCATATTATATACTACAATAATGATATTTCCAAGTGGGATGAAAACTCACTTGACATCCTCCACAAACTTCTCGAGCTTCTCCGCTTGCTGCAACTGCGGCAGATCCTGCGCCGTAAACTCCTTGACCTCCCCGTCCATGCAGGTCACAGCGAGGGGTCGACCCTCTCCCCCCACCACCTCATCTGTTATTGTCTCCGATATGTTAGCTGGAAACAAGAGTATATTAATTTTGTTATTTTCTGATACATTGGTTGGAAAGAAGAGTATCAAAAATGACACAATGAAGAAAATTGAGTTACGAGATATTTTATATTTAATTTACAGTAGAATCTCACTAATCTGGCACGCCTAGTAATTTGGCACATCAATATACACGGTGTCCGGAAACTCGTGGTACAAGCGGAAAACTGGGGAATCTACATCACATTTGGAGTCGATGTCGTAGTATAACTTTTTTGATTTGAGCTTCCGTTTTCGAGTAAATCGAGTCGGAAGTTGATTTTTTTTGGTCAAATTCTTGTTAATTATTAGTGACGATCACAGTACCTAAGTAATAAAAACTATTTAAAAGAAAAATGAACAAAGAAATCCGGATTTAAAGCATTATTTTATCATTAACCGGTTGAATGCCTCGGTTTTTACGGATGAAGCTCGAAAATTTCGCGATGTTTTGACTTTTGACATAAATTTTGTTGGTTAATTTTATGCTATGGTTTATAATATTTACCGAAATACGTTCCTTGAACAACAAACTACGCCTACAAACAACTTTACTTGCGTTTATTTGACAAATTGATAGGTTTATCGATCTTTTCATGACACGCGACGCTCAAAGTTTGACAGCTCGAATCGCGGGAGAAATGCCCATTTCCAAAGTCATAGAAATGTCCAAAGACAATTATTTGAGAGGCTAGGTGTGTTCCTTATATCTGTTACGTCAAGAACAAGAATGCCCCAAGCGATTCTGACCTTGTTCTTCTTACATTTTCTTTATACATAAGGTTTAAAATTGCATATCAAAAAGTTTTTTTATTTTTTTATTCGGCTATAGGGCGCGCACCGGCGCACAATCAGCACGCGACCTGTTAAATCAATGTAAAAATAAAATAGTCGGCTGCTCAAAGGTTAAATCACAGCTGATACATGTTATGATACTGTAGGAGTCCCCGAATTCGGGTTTACCGCAGTTTAGTTCACGCCGGTTCGCCGTTGACATCTATCAACAATCCTTTCGATTAACTTTAAAACAAAGTGTGTGTTTGTGAATTACTTTTGTGTTATTTTCTTATTTAAACAATAGTGCTTGATTAATTATTGTGTAATATACCAACGCAGAATATATGAAATGTAAAATGTGTTTTTTGTGTTGTAGTTTTGGATTTTTGTAGTGCAGTGTTTTTTGGATTGGAAACGAAACATTGCTACATAATGTAAGTAGGTACCCATCTGTGCTATCAATTTATCTCACAAGATTTGTTCGAATTGGTCCAGTAGCGAGTATAGTTGATTTGCCGAAAATCGTTTGTATTAGTTTCAAATAGAGTACATTATTGGCCGCCATTAGTGGGCTGCTACACAACAAAGTAAATACGCTAATAAACCATATCGTAATGCTTAGAAGAAGTGAAATTTTAGAAGAGGTGGAATAATAAATTAGTAAGATGAAAATAAATAAACTATGGACACGAAAAGAGATTAATAGTAGCATAAATAAATAATTTTAGAGTAGCATCTTCTCTCCAACGTCAAAATATTTCCACATTAACTCCAAAGTAGCCGAAAATTTTTTATTTTTAAATTTATTTTTAATTTTAATTGTAAAAATGCTTAGCCTGCCCCTTGCCGTTCGTCCACCGGCGTACCATCGGCGCAAGCCAAAATAATCACTAAAAAATAATTTTGTTATGCGATTTTAACCCTTATGTATAAATAAAATGTGTGAAGAAGAAGGTCAGAATCGCTTGGGGCATTCTTGTTCATAAGGTATAAGATACCGTGAACCCACCTAGAGCAGCGATATATTTTCTTTGAAATTGTTTATGACACGGCCTCAAACTTTTTCGCGCCGCTCGGCTGACAAAATGGCAGCTGTCAAGTCTCGCGTCGCGGTCGACGAAATGATCGTAAAATGTATAAATTCATTGAATAAACGCAAGTAATATTGTTCTTATGTATAGTTTAGTATTCAAGGAATGTGTTTCAGTAAAGATTACATAAGATAGCATAAAATTAACCTGCAAAATATTACGTAAAAGTCAAAACATCGCGAAATTTTTTCGTTTTTTCCGTGTTATTTGAAAAGTAGTAAAAAGTATAAATTCATTGAATAAATGCAAGTAATATTGTTCTTATGTATAGTTTAGTATTCAGGGAATGTGTTTCAGTAAAAATTACATAAGATAGCATAAAATTAACCTGCAAAATATTACGTTAAAGTTGACGTTTTTTCGTTTTTTCCTGGCATTTGAGGGGTTAAGGGTCTATTATTCGTATTTCGACCGATTTCTTACATATTTCCCTTAAACATTTAAGTTTTTAAGCTCTTAAAAAAACATGTTATTTTTGAAGATAATATCTAGATACGTTCCACGCCAAAACGCAAATTATATGAAATTCCCTCGATAGAAAAAATCGCAAAGTATGCTCCGAAAATTAATTTAAAAAAGTCTATTTCTTTTATTTTACAAGTTATATTTGTGAAAAAATTCACAATGTTTCTTTAAATGATACTTAAGATACGTTCCACATGTTTATTTGGGTTCTCTATGTGATGTGGATTCACCAGTTTTCCGCTTGTACTACAAGTTTTCGGACACCTTGTATATAATATAGTAAAAATTTATAATTAGCCTTTAAAATAAATATACACAAGACCATAACATTTTAGTCTTCTTAAGGCGTATATAGATCCGATAGCTCCATTCTTCCACTTATTTTTTCTAATAACCGCTCGAGGGAAAGCTGCACAAATTTATGTAGGAGATTTAAAAAAATTAAAACAAATCATAAATTATAAGTTTTTTTTAAATTATACAACATAAAAATATGGGATAAAAAGTGAAATCTAGGTGAACTCATTGGCTCTAAACCGCAGTAAGCAATTCATATGTTTTCTTATTAATTTTTGTAGCTATGATATTTATTGAATTCAATGGCCAAATTGAAAACTGAACACCCAGAAATCCCCGTCTCTAGAATGGATAAACAATGCATATAAAAGAAAGCATGGTCAAAATGGTGGTCTCAATGGCAAAACCATAGTGCGGCCATATATTAAAAAAAAATTTAAAGTTTACTGGAGAGGTTAAACATTACATTATCAGAGTGTGCAATTCACATGCGGTAGAAGTGAAACCTTCAGAAAACTAAAGTGGACAAGAGTGGGGAGACTATGAAGCACTTTTTTATCAATGTGAAGGATGATTTTTTCCATATTTTTTAATCGAATTCCAGTGCACCTTTTCCTATACATCTACACTTATTAGTATTTTTCTTTTCTTTTTCCGAGCGGCTCGAAGTCGCTTTCTTTTGCCTGTTCATTTTTTGAGTGGTTTGAAGATTGGATATTGATTTTACAAAAATAAAAGCATATTATTTTTTTTGGATTTCGTAGGATTTGATCCTTGGTCCGTTAAATGTCTAGCCGCTGAGGTTCATCAGGCCATATATACCAATAAACCAAAGGAGACTTGCGTGAGACTGTAGATTTATCGTATTATATTTGAACCGAGTACCCAAGAATTAAGTAAATATTTTAAATCCCATTCTCTCGCAGGTTAAATCCTACGGATGTATGTATTTGTCTCTTTTTAGTGTCGCTCGTTTTCATTTCATCGAGTTTCAAATCAGAATGGTGCTAAAGAATTTTTCACTTCAAAAACATGAACAACCTATTATAATAACAGTAAGCCAAAAATAGATTTTTACACGCGCAGCAGTGAACTGCCAACTAAACAACATTACGTTGACGTATGTTGGCGGATGGCGAACAGCCGGCGTGAGCGAAATCTACCAAATCTCCCCTCAACTGCGCCGCACACCGCATGCCAGCCCTTTGTAACATCATTTACTGAGACACATTTTGCAACGACTCGCATCAGATGGCAATTTGTTCCAATTAAATAGAATTGCTTCCCAGATTAACAAAGTAAATTAGTATTAGTTTCTTTGTTTGGCCCAAGTAACCGGTTTATCGGGACAGCCTGATTCAATCGACTGTAAAGGAGATAAATTCATTAAGTAAAAGTCTTACCTGAAGTGTTGACTAGGCAATGAGCAGCTAACAACTTTAATGAGTGAACTTCAAACAAGAGCGGGTGGAACAAAAGTTCTCGGGCAGTTGGCCTTTTCTGTGGATCGGCATTCAAACATCTGGAAACAAATTAAATACTGGATTAAGCGATAGTACAACCTGGGCCAATGTTTTCATGTTAGATTCACACTACACACAACGGGAAAGACGTAAAAATGGTGGGCTGTTCTAAACCAGAATTAATCTGGTGATGAAAAGCCGAGCCTAGAGACAGACAGGGTTGGGCAAAGCACAGAATATAAAATAAACTTCCACACTCCCACAGGTATAAATTGCCAATATTTTAAAATAGGTGTGACGGGATTAGGGTAAGCATAATTTAGCCATTGGATGAATTATATTTATATGTGAGCTATACATGGTGTACGGAAACTAGTGATACAAACAGGAAACTGGTGAATCTACATCACATTTGGAATTAATTTTGTGATATAACTTTTTTTGCGATTTAGATTCACCAGTTTCTCGCTTGTTCTATGAGTTTCTAGACATCGTAAAAAAAATTCCTATTCTTCCATCCGTGCATGGGTAGCAGGGGTGTACGTACAACCATGCAGTTCTCCTCTTCCTCCAAAACAAAACAAATTTATAAAAAAATAGCATTCATTTTCGAAATATTTATCGAAATTCTTTGCCCTTTATTTTTCTTGGGGCACGCATAGTTTTGCAGTCTCTGTGAGCCAGAACACTGTCAAGCGTTTCTAATGTAGACAAATGTCACAATAATTTAACCAAGCGGGAATACCGTCACATTATGGCGTGACAAGTGGTACATAATATAACGTTGAATGATGGTCCATCGCTCTTGGCCAGACATCATCGCTTCATCCCTACGGTTAGAGAGTGTTAAAATGATTGTATAACCTAAAAATAAAGTCCTTCTGGTGCGGGTCCTCGATAGACTCCACAGTCTTGCTGATGTTCTCCTCGGTGACCATGGAGCCGCTGTCCCCGTTGCCCTGGATCTCCAGTGCGGCCATCTCCAGGGCGCACATACCAAACGAGTAGATGTCCATGGCAGGGGCCACCGCTTGCGCTGCAAGCAAGTCGTGACCATAAAGTTCATGTCAAGAACTAAGATTTTGATATGTAATAAACTGCATACCACGAAGTTGCAGTAGCATTATTTTTGCTCTGAAAGGTGGTATAAAAATATAATAGACTCATATTGGGAATAACAGGTACAGTTATTATTACCATTACAATAATTGATTGCTTACTTTCATAAATAAAGCAAATGCAAGATTTCAGTACGAAATTAGTTGGAATAAATAACGTAAGCTGATTTTTTCCTATCACGGCCTTCTGAAATCATTTACCTTGGAAGTTCATGGACTACTGGTTACGAACCCCTACTCTAAAGGAACCACGATACAAAAATAAACAAAACGGTAAACATGTTTTGCTATTGACGTAATAAAATTTAGTTGAAAGTTAAATCATAGAAAAACATCTTATCTTCCATTGAGATCTCTCTTAGCATCAGACATATTTACTTATCTTCAAATAAAACAAAGAAGACCATTATTTATTCTGTTGTCTACTGAAATGCAAGAGACGTTTTATTTTAAGCTCCATTGAAAAAAAAAATATACAAAGAAAATTGCCGCTGTTGATCCAAGCTATTATTAACACTGTGCACAGAATAAAAACAGCTAATTAACCTGGACAACATTCAATTCACGATAATCATTCAAATAATCACGCTGTAAAGTGCACTATGGAAAGTTGCTGTGACTGCAGCAGTCATATTATTAAAGTGAAAGTTATAGACAGCGTTTGTCTATTATGACCATTTTTATTATAAGGCATATCAAATTGGAAACCAAAGCAAAAAATATGGGAAAATTCGTTTAATTCAACTATGAGAAATGATGGAGAAATTAAAAAAAAAAAATAATAATTGTTGAAAAACTTACATCCATATTCAGGGGCAATAAAATGCATATTTTTCATATTTTCTCTACATGTCTTCACGTGATGATGAATAGCATCAGGTGCAACTGAAATAAAACAATTCAATGATTAATGTTCAATTTACACACAGGCACACATACAAAAATATATAAAGTGTGAGAAGCTAGCATTAATAATCTAATGACTTTTGGCAGTTCTGGGCTCATATTTATTTTTCATTTTCTTAAATTTGTGCTGTGACCAAGCCGAGGAAGATTCACATTTCTTGGATTCAAAAACCTGTAATTTTAAGCCTCAAGAGTCACAGTCATTTTAAAACAGAAAATAAAAAGATTTTCTTAGTTGAGCATACAATGTCGTCAGTGGATATTGTTCAAGGTAAATAATGAGAAGAGCTATTCTGTATCTTTTGTGGATTCGGAATCGAGTCCGCACGTATTCTCCTGTCAAATTTAATAATAATAATGCCCATCATAGTGGGTCATCCCATATAGTTAAACATATTTACACAAAAGATTTTAGGTAAAATTACATAGAATATGAAAGAAAAAAAAACAAACGATAATAAAAATAAAATAAATAATCAATTATAATGTAGGGCATTGTCTGGGGTGAGCTCGGGCCCAGCGCTCGCTCGGGAGTGGCGCTCGGTGCTGGAAGGCTGCGGTCAACACTGTGTTATTATTCACATTGGCGAATCCATGCAGTCCTAGCTCCGTAAACATTGTCGATGTGCTGCTGTATCTTCTGTATCCAAATATAATTCTGCGTGCATTATTATATTATGTCCGGAGTCGTTCCATCGCGCCGGTTCGGTAGTGACACCATGTTTCACATGTATATAGGCTAGTACAAAATGCATTGAACAATATTTATTTTACATTGTTACTGCAAGAATCTTCGGGCAATCATGTTAGACAGTATACTGATACTTCTCCGCCGTCGTTCAATATCACCATCATCCGAGAGGTCCTCAGTAATGATGTGCCCCAAGTATTTTACATTCTTAGATGCGCTCATGTTTTCCTCATTGAGTTGTACGGGGAGCATTTTCTCAGGATTTTTTCCATGGTGGAATGCAATTAGTTTGTGTGATTGTCTATGGTTTGCAATTGCCTTTTTTTATGGACTGATATGTCAGCTGTCGTATTTCAACAACATAGTTTAAAACAAGAAATGCATGATTATTTATTTTTTAATTTACACCTGTTTAATGTACACCTACGTGTTGTATACCATAGATTTGACATTTGCGAAGTTTCGTTTCAATCTAAATATGCATGAATTGCTTATTTCGCCCAAATTAAGAACCTATTTAAGGCAAAGCTATACACGTACAGAGTAATTGAACATTTGGGGATGGTATACATTAATTATTCCACTAACCACCGCACTTTTAGGCACGGATTATGGGAATTATACTCCTTTTCAATAATTACTACAAGAAACAACTATTTACATGCACAAAATAGGTTATTAGGTTCTTAATTTGGGCAAACAATAATAAGTAATTCATGCGTATTTAGATTGAAACTTGGCAAATGTCAAATCCTTGTTATACAACTTTTAAACGTACATTAAATGAATAAATAATTATGTATACTTGCAGCGTTTCGTGTTACTAGTTGAAATACGATAGCTGACATCATAAATAAACCAATCCGCTGACATATCAGTTTGTAGAAAAAGCATTTGCAAGCCATAAACGATCGCACATATTTGATAGAAGATTACGTATCCACAAAAGATACAGAATCACGTGGCTGGTTTGCTAAGGTCTGAAGAAGATTCCCAGGACGCACCAACATTTAATCAGCAAGACTATGGAATCCTCAATTAGGGTATGTTGCGAGGCTGAAGGCAGCGGGGAGGTACCTGGCTATTCAGTTTTGGTCACCAAACCCATTTCAAGCAACTTTTCATTTCACCAGAGCGTTACTCAAAATATCCACCACTCTGGAAAGCGCCGCAAATATTACTATAATATATTATTATATTGTGAAAGAACACAAGATAATAAAATAAAATTAAATCTCGCATGCCGAGCTTTAAGCCCACGACTTCTGGATTCATAGCCAAGGAACGAAATCACTCAACTACAGACGCCGTCTTGACGGCGTGGTAGACAATATATATATATAGCAAGTGGTCTAGATATATAGCAAGTGGTCTAGACCACTTGCTTTATACGAATTACACCTTGATTTATAAATATAGATCTTACGGCACAGAAACCAAAATGTAGATTTAATTAATCAAATAAAAAGTCTCATGTTTTAAAGTTGGCAGGTTATTTACACTGGAGAAACTAAATCAACACTTTAAAACAATCATTGACACAACCGATCAATGAATTATTGTTCAGTGTAAAACAATAAATGATACATTACCTGATCCAATTTTGACGAGACCGTTGTGCTGAATAAATATTGTATCACACGTTAGATTCCCGTGGATTATGGGAGTAGAACAGGAATGCAAATAACTGGAAAATAGAAAAAAAAAAACAATTATTATTGTAAGTTCTAGTTCTACATATTATATATCAATTTGGGAGGCGGGTATAGGTACCGCTGCCTCTTGGATAACCAACACCCCTACCATAGGTCGCCCCAAGTGGTTTGCTTCGTTTGGTGACTTATAGCAGGGGTGCCCGGGTTCAAGTGCAGTAAATCTGAATGTTAGAATTCCCATGAAAATGATCACTACACTAGTCCCGGCGAGAAATTGTATGTGACGTCATTGATCTAGTTACTTATGTCTTTTTCATTTTCAAATAAGACGCTTGAGAAGAAAGAGGACGAACATCAATGACGTCGGTATCAGTACTCGCTAGGAGTAGTTTAGTGTACTAAAATATATTTTATTCGCTTAGAAAGGAAATAACGTGTCTTAATATTATTGCAGCTTGTCTTTTTGCCACTTATTTATTTTATAAGCAAACATATTTATTTTAAGGGTTATATTTCCTATTTTCAAAGTCAAAGTACTCTATTTATTTACAGGAAATATAATAAAAATAAAAAATATTTTTGTATTTCTTCAATATGTTTTATTTTTTTGAAACATTCAAGAGAAAAAAAAACGTTTCTCTAAATTATAATAAACACAATAATATAACTTTATTTTAATTCCACTTTATTATTTCTTTATCCAACCGGTTTCGGTTCGACCTGAACCTTCATCAGGTATGAATAAAAATATATTGAACGTAATACAGATGGTATTTAAAATAAAATTGAATAAACTTGATATTTAAAATAAAATTAGAAGAGAGAGAGAGAACATCAACTTAGGTGAGGGCGAGGAGGGGAGGTGGCTACGAGGGAGGGGTGAAAGTGGGCGGGGGTAATGGAAATATTTAAAAAATGGGGCTGTTAGACAAATCTAATTGTCTAACAGAGATAGATTTGTCTAACAGCCCCATTTTTTAAATATTTCCATTACCCCTGCCCACTTTCACCCCTCCCTCGTAGCCGCCTCCCCTCCTCGCCCAAACCTAAGTTGATGTTCTCTCTCTCTCTCTTCTAATTTTTTTTTAAATACCATATTATATCTGTATTATGTTCAATATATTTTTATTCATCCCTGATGAAGGTTCAGGTTGAACCGAAACCGGTTGGATAAAGAAATAATAAAGTTATATTATTGTGTTTATTATACATAATTATGTATTCCCAAAAAGTGTTTGCTACATGTGAAAAAGTTTCTCTAAATCTATGCAGTTATCCTGGGGAACTACATAGGATAGATACATAAATAAATATAATTTTTGTAAATGTATAAACACGTTATCTGATAAGAATGTATAATTTACATTTAAAACATCTGTTTGCAAAAAACAAGGAAGTTATTACGAAAATAGTGTCAGCCAGTGCACGGCGGGCGGCTCGGAATTTTATCCTGGCACATTAGGGTGTTAAACTTTCACCCTGGTAAATGGAGATAGATGGAGGTGTATTTATTTTGAACAGTGGTGTAGTGACCATCTCCCCCGGGCAAGGCAATTAACCGGCTCCACCCGTTCACAACCAATGTGAATGGACAATATAATGTCGGTATGGGTTTAATTCACCGCAGGTATTAACTTTTTAAGTATCGTCTGTCTGCCCAATAAAGGCTACGCCCAGTCAGCGAACGGATTGGGTTGACTAGTAAGTTAGTTTCTCAGAATGCTCCCATCCTACTTTAAATTAATGTATGTAAGTACCGGAAAAAACTGTAAGAGCCCTTTTTTTGTTTTATTTGAATAGTTAATAAGTTACTAAAATTCATAGACTCAATAAGGACACAGATGTTAATAATAATAACAACAATACTTGGATCATTCGTATCTAATGTCGCCTGTTGGTTGTGCCATTTTTGTAAAGAATCGCTTCAAGGGCTCTGTACAAACAAATACATATTTGAACCCCAGGCCTTTTTGTGGGAAGGTCCAAAATCCAAATAAATGGAATATTTCTGAACGCATCCGAAGACTAAAAACAGATTTTGAAAGGCGATGAAACACACTTTCAAATTTTATAATTCAAAATTAATTTTTTAAATACAAAATTTTTTATAAAATTTAATTTTGTTAAAATCAGCACCATTACCATTATGCTCCCAAGACAGCCGCTATGGAAAGCATAATCGTACGATGTTCACTGCATAACATCTGTCAAAACGTCAAGCCAAACAATGTATTTCAATGGAAGATGCTCTGAGGAACTAGCGTCATTGATCCCTTCGGCACCGGTGCATAGTCGGGAGACACATCAAACGCGCACCCAACATATGTACACGGTTGACATTTGTCACATGAGAACGGGTCGTTTTTCGCCTCGTTCTTGAGTTCAACAGCTCAGCTATGGAACGATTTGCCGGCTTCTGTGTTTTCTCCCTCCTACAACATGGGTCTCTTCAAGACCAATGTTCATTCCTTCCTCTCCTCAAAAAAACCCTCCACACAGCATCCCAGATGACATAGGCCCTGAGGGAAATTATTTTCCTCAGGGCCTCCTGTGTGGAGTTAATGTAAAAAAAAAAAAACAATAAGTTCGCACGCAGCAAACAATAAAGCTAGTGAATTTTAAGTGCCAAATTCAAAAATTCGCCGGAAATCAAAGTGTTGCCATATTAAAATAGAAATCAGTGTGGACTTTTACCAAATCAATTGAACATTTTCACGTAGTGACATCACAAGCTCAAAAAACGTATTTATTTATTTAAAAAAAAAGAACTATAAATTTCTAAAAAAATTTTGTAACATTTTTGTAATCTTAGTGGAAAAATCTATCCACACGATTTTTTCCAAGTCATTATGAAATCCATGCAAGTGGCCTATTGGAAACACAAACATGTTAACGAAGAAGCATAATCTTAAGGGGGGGGGAAGGTTTTAAAGGCGAAAAAAAAGCATATTTTCATGATTTTTTTTTTGAGATATGAATAATGTTGGTTTATTTCTTTTATATACACGTTATTGTATGGTATCTGAAGTATCTTTGAAAAATTTTTTTTATTAAAAATATTAATAAATAAGTCCGTGAGAGCAAATCTCCGGAGGCCTCGAAAAAAAAGGTGTTATGCGGTGAACATCATAACTCGTTAACAAATCATTTGAAACAAAAAAATTGAAATGAATTTAAAAGGTGATATGTTTTCCCAGGTAGTGACGGAGCTTTTTTTTGATTTTTTTTTTTTTTTGCAGCATGTTGAAGTAAAAAATGCGATGTTTGCTAAAATTTTCAGTGAATTTCTTATTGTAAAATGGAAAAAAATGGTAAAAAAAAAAAAAACTCTTTGTCACTACCTGTCGATTTATGTGTAAAAATAGTGTACAAAATTTCAAAAAGATCGGGTCAGTAAATTTTGAGTTATGATGTTCACGAACTTTAAAAATTTTTTTGCGAGAAAATCGATTTAAAGTTTTTGTATTCTCGAAATATACTTGAATAAAGCAAGAAGGCCGGTCGCTTGAAATGCTGTATCTTCGATAGTTTTGCTCCGATTTACTTGAAATTTTGACACAATACTCTCGACATGTTGTACATTTAGAAAAAAAAAATTGATAAATGATTTTAAAACCTTACCTCCCCCTTAATGAATATATTAAAGAAAGGAAAATCAATGTTGTGATAGGCTCATCAACAGAACAAGGATTTGAATAGAATTTATCTTCCTAAGTATCATTCGTCCCTCAATAAGAAACAGATTGAGGTGAAATGGTTCGGATAATGTTAATCCAATAAAAAAAAGTGTGATTAGGATATTACAGGCAATACAGTGTAATTAGTATATTAAAGGCAATACAAGAATAGTACTCTCAAGTAGATATGGTAAATGAATGCACCAAAAAATGACAAATGGAATGAATGCACCAATGAATTCACCAATGAATGATGAATGGACGAGTGGAATGAATGCACCAACGAATGCACTAATGATGGACGAATGGAATGAAGGCACCAATGATTGATGAATGGAATGAATGCACCAATGATTGACGAATGGAATGAATGGACTAATAATGAATGACGAATGGAATGATGAATGGTTAATGAATGCAACGACTCGTTTAAGGATCTGCTATTTTGGAAAATATAAGGTAAAAATTTAATTATTTTGGCTTTTAAAAGAAAATAAAAGTGAAGATTATAGATTAAACTCTACGAATTACTTTATTTTGTAGCAGTTTAAAAGAAAATGAAAGTTACCTTAAAGCTGATAATATCTGCGTACACCATCTTTTCCATGCCGGCAGTGGTAACCGTTTGACGTTGCGTTTTGTTCTCTTTAAAAACTGTTTTAGTGAACCGCATGACATGTACTCTGTGATGAATATTACCTGAAACATAAATATATATTCTTATATTAAATACACTTCACTTTCCAGAGAAAGATAATAAACAGCTACAGGCATAAACTTATTATAATGCGCTCATCGAAAACACTATTTGGGAGATACCGCCATACGCGAACCATTTATTGGATAACCAACACTAACTATTAGGTCACCCCAAGTGGTTCGCAAAGTTTGGTGACTTAGCAGGGGTGCCCGGGTTCATGGGATGAGATTTGTTTAGGTCTTGGCGATGAATGTGTTTGCCCAACTACTGCGTGGCAGGCCGGATCAGGAGAGACTGGTTGAGAGAGACCTTTTGACTTCTCTAGCCGGACTCTCTCGCATCACTTTGCACCGCAGAGATGGATTCATACGTTTGTTCCTGGAATTTTTAACCACAGAATCCTACCCGCCCCTCATACATTATTCCTTCCCAGAACTTCTCCTCTCCTTTCTTTCCATAAAAAGACCCTCCACACAGCATCCCCAAAGATGACACTGACCTGAGGAATTTTTTTCACAGGGTCTCCTGTGTGGAGCTAATAAAAAAAGGGTAAACCGATGAATGAGCTCTTATAATTTGGTAAAAAATTGTAAAAAGAAGAAGAAGTTATCTGGTTGCCCCAATATAGGATGGTTGATATTCATGTCCCGTTTTCTTTGCTGTCACTGGAACTATCAATATTAGTTCTGTGAGGAAAAGTTATTTTTGGAACCGGTTCCTTTGGAATATTTATAAAAAATTAAAAAAATTAAAAACATTAAAAAATATATATATTTGGGTAGGTATCAGGTTCTTTTTTCTGAAAATTTCTTTGGCAATTTTATTACACACACAGCATTCTATTATACACATATATCACGGCTCTGGAGCTAACAATTATGAGGTTATGGTTTCTAAAAGAAAGGAAAAATGTTTTCCGGTACCAAAGGGAGGCCACAAAGGAAATTACAAGATTTAAGTCTTGGTGAGCCGATGCTAAATTACAAGATTTAAGTCTTGGTGAGCCGATGCTAAATTACAAGATTTAAGTCTTGGTGTGCCGATGCTAAATTACAAGATTTAAGTCTTGGTGTGCCGATGCTAAATTACAAGATTTAAGTCTTGGTGTGCCGATGCTAAATTACAAGATTTAAGTCTTGGTGTGCCGATGCTAAATTACAAGATTTAAGTCTTGGTGTGCCGATGCTAAATTACAAGATTTAAGTCTTGGTGTGCCGATGCTAAATTACAAGATTTAAGTCTTGGTGTGCCGATGCTAAATTACAAGATTTAAGTCTTGGTGAGCCGATGCTAAATTACAAGATTTAAGTCTTGGTGTGCCGATGCTAAATTACAAGATTTAAGTCTTGGTGTGCCGATGCTAAATTACAAGATTTAAGTCTTGGTGTGCCGATGCTAAATTACAAGATTTAAGTCTCGGTGTGCCGATGCTAAATTACAAGATTTAAGTCTTGGTGTGCCGATGCTAAATTACAAGATTTAAGTCTTGGTGTGCCGATGCTAAATTACAAGATTTAAGTCTTGGTGAGCCGATGCTAAATTACAAGATTTAAGTCTTGGTGTGCCGATGCTAAATTACAAGATTTAAGTCTTGGTGTGCTGATGCTAAATTACAAGATTTAAGTCTTGGTGTGCCGATGCTAAATTACAAGATTTAAGTCTTGGTGTGCCGATGCTAAATTACAAGATTTAAGTCTCGGTGTGCCGATGCTAAATTACAAGATTTAAGTCTCGGTGTGCCGATGCTAAATTACAAGATTTAAGTCTCGGTGTGCCGATGCTAAATTACAAGATTTAAGTCTCGGTGTGCCGATGCTAAATTACAAGATTTAAGTCTTGGTGTGCCGATGCTAAATTACAAGATTTAAGTCTTGGTGTGCCGATGCTAAATTACAAGATTTAAGTCTTGGTGTGCTGATGCTAAATTACAAGATTTAAGTCTTGGTGTGCCGATGCTAAATTACAAGATTTAAGTCTTGGTGTGCCGATGCTAAATTACAAGATTTAAGTCTCGGTGTGCCGATGCTAAATTACAAGATTTAAGTCTCGGTGTGCCGATGCTAAATTACAAGATTTAAGTCTCGGTGTGCCGATGCTAAATTACAAGATTTAAGTCTTGGTGTGCCGATGCTAAATTACAAGATTTAAGTCTCGGTGTGCCGATGCTAAATTACAAGATTTAAGTCTCGGTGTGCCGATGCTAAATTACAAGATTTAAGTCTCGGTGTGCCGATGCTAAATTACAAGATTTAAGTCTCGGTGTGCCGATGCTAAATTACAAGATTTAAGTCTCGGTGTGCCGATGCTAAATTACAAGATTTAAGTCTTGGTGTGCCGATGCTAAATTACAAGATTTAAGTCTTGGTGTGCCGATGCTAAATTACAAGATTTAAGTCTTGGTGTGCCGATGCTAAATTACAAGATTTAAGTCTTGGTGTGCCGATGCTAAATTACAAGATTTAAGTCTTGGTGTGCCGATGCTAAATTACAAGATTTAAGTCTTGGTGTGCCGATGCTAAATTAGAAGATTTAAGTCTTGGTGTGCCGATGCTAAATTACAAGATTTAAGTCTTGGTGTGCCGATGCTAAATTACAAGATTTAAGTCTTGGTGTGCCGATGCTAAATTACAAGATTTAAGTCTCGGTGTGCCGATGCTAAATTACAAGATTTAAGTCTTGGTGAGCCGATGCTAAATTTTAGCCACCTGATCTTATTTTCGTATTAACTGTTTTTTTGCAAATGACATTTTTTTAAATTGTACTTCTTATCAAATAAAGTGTTTATTTCGACACTGGTAAGGATAAATGGCTAAAGTGTTGTGCAGCTTGATGGGAAGAGTGGCTGAAGCGCCTTGCAGCTCTGTGGTGCTTTAGCCTAAAATCATTTCCAGTGTCAATATGTTTATAGAAATGGTATACAGGGTGTAACAGTACCCGGAGGAGCATATTGGAGTAAAAACTTGAACGTCATTTTGCTGTTCGATGAAATTTTTAAAAGTGTTGCAGTAAATGTGTTGTAAATTGCAAGTGTAAAGTGCAGTAAATGTGTTGATCACATTGCCACGCGTCACAGCGGCATCACATGATACGGGCTCTCTCTCCCTGTCACTATAATGCGTGTGGTTGCTGTTTGTGGTGTGGTTGTACTCACGCGGGGCTTGTCGTTGTGCGTGTCCGTCCAGTAGCGGTGGAACTTGACGATGTTGGGGTGCTCCAGCTGAGTGAGGTTGTCAAACACCAGCTGGATCTTGTCCTCCTGCGCCTTGAAGTTCTTGCGCTCCGAGAACTGCACCTCGTTCCACACCACCTCCACCCCCTCCTCCGTGTCCATGGCCAGGTGGGCGCAGTCGATGCCGGGAACGTCGCGCTGCTCCACCTGAAATAAACAAAACACTCATTTAATAAAGTTAATAAATAATAAAAATAAGTTCTTCAATAATCCATGTAGAAATAAAGGTACTTATGTGATAATCCTTGTAAAAAGGTGATAAAACAGAATATTGAAGAAGAAAAACAAACAACAGCAAACGTAACCTAACCTAATATTTTATCTGTTTTGTCACCGTTTTATTCAGTTATCGGTAAAAAAAAAACTCCCCTCTTCTGACAAGCATGAGAACATGACAGTTATGCTTGACAGCTGGTCACAATTTGATCAAAAGCTGGAACGGGCTGAGAATTGGCAATATGGGCAACTTCATAAGAATAGGTAGAAAAACTCCCATCTTCCAAACATTAAAATGACTGAAGAATGAGAACACAACCGTTATGCTTGAAAGCTGATCACAATTTGATCAAAAGTTGAAACGGGGCGAGAATTGGTACTATGGGCAGTTGAAGGGAGAAAATATGTAGTTATTCAGATCTAGCCATTTAACACAACGAAAGTAATAAATTTATAAGACAAATAATGCCGTCACAAAGTGAAAAGCTTTTAAAAGAAGTTTTATTCAAAAATTGATATATTTTGGAAATATTGGATATAACATTGGTCTGTAATTTATTTTCCAATATTTGACTAACTTGTTTGCACTTGAAAATAGGTCGAATATAATTAATTTGTCATGAGACAGCATTTTTTTTGTAGTGAAAGTGATGGGCTATATGTACCTATAACTTATAACCTTCCTGTAACATAAATTGGCTTGGATAATATTATATACTAGCAGACCCGGCCACACGTTGCTGTGGCTAACGAAACACAACGCTATTACCCAACATTTATAACCAATGCCATCTGTTAATTTGCACACATATCAAATCCACACCGCCCGCTTGCCAGCCGCTGCCTGCTTGCCAACTCGCTCCCTTTATTTATATATTCCAAACAATTTACACAAAACCTTAACAAATCATGTACCTAAACCTTCCTCATGAAGCACTCTATCTATTGGTGAAAACCGCGTTAAAATCCGTTGCGTAGTTTAAAAGATCTAAGCGTACAGACAGCGGGAGCAACTTCATTTTATACTATGTAAAGATGTACATTCTTTCAGAAAAATAAAAAGTTAGGTTAGTTTAGGTTAAGTATTTTACTTTTTTTTAACTTTTCTTCAAGGTTCTGTTTTGTCATAGGACCCTTTTAAGGATATCAATTTGAGGGTCGTGTATGGAAACCGCCGCCCCGGGAACCTTTTATTGGATAACCAACACCCCTGCCATAGGTCACCCCAAATGGTTCGCTAAGTTTGGTGACTTAGGAGTGCCCGGGTTCGTGGGGTGGAGTTTGTCTAGGTCTCGGCTGAGGATGACCTGGACACACTGAACCCCAGATCCCTACCCACCCCTCGTTCCTTTTTCCTTCCCATAACTTCCTCGCCTTTATATCCTTAAAAAGACCCTGGACCACGCATCCTCAAAGATGACATAGGCCTTGAGGAAAATATTTTTTCTCAGGGCATCCTGTGTGGAACTAATGTAAAAAAAGATAGAGCAGTGAGGATCAACCTTTTTTTACAGAGGGCAATTTATTCATTTTCAATTTGTCCGCCGGCTGCAGGGCGGCAGGGCGGCAAGGTACACACAGCTTGACAAGGTTCACTTTTCAATCGGTGGTGTCCTCATGCTGTTTTTATTTTCCAAAATTTTATTTTTTAAATAAAATAATCATAGAACGTAAAAAGTAAGAGCGTGTTCACACACAGCTATAAAAGACGTAGCTTGGCCTTTTTCGGCATATCACTCATATGCTGAAATAGGCCAAGCTACGTCTTTTATAGCTGTGTGTGAACGCGCTCTAAAGCGTCGAATCGAAAATTTTATATCTCCAAAGCAAAACCAATAAATGCTATCGATTTTTATCATTCGGAAAGTTAAAATAAAATTTTGTAAACAACACTTTTGGTATTTTATAAAACGGAAACCCTTAAAATGCCTCAAACATGGGTCTTTAAAAAAAGCGCTCCGCCGCGAAGGTGAAAATTTTTCGACAATATTAAGGTGAAACCACTAAATTCTGTCATTTAAAAAATATTCTTGCATATCCAAGAAAAAGTTATTAAAATTTTGAGCGAACTTAGTTTTCCGCTAAACCCTTGTGTAAAACAGAATAGAAACCGAAAACAACATTTTTACCGCAATTTCTTGATATTTTATTTAACAAAGTGGGCCGCACGAAAAGGGCTCGCGGGCAGCGGGTTGCTCATCACTGAGTTAAGAGGTTTGACGTTTATTGACGTAAGCCGCAGGAGCAACAAAGAAGAGGATGCGTGAAATAGCTAAACTATACCACAATACAATACAATAATAAATAAAAAAAAATACCATAATCTAATGAAAACAAATAACTTGTGTAGACCACTACTTAATTAACAATATCAACATGTTTTGAAAACTATGTTTTCTTCGTCAGGATAACAAGTTAATAAAAAATAACAAAAGACAAACAAGTATAGACTAATTAGAACAAAAAAAAATTAGAAAGGAGAGGTGATTAATTACTTAAAATATCATAAAAAACAATTATATAAAAGGGGTTTATAAATTAATTTGTAATGATTGTAACTTTTTTTATATTGGGAAGACTTCTAGAAATTTTAACATTAGAGTTAAGGAACATCTAAGATGTTTAAATAATAATAATTATTCAGAATTTGCAAACCACATTTTGGAAACAGGTCATTCTTTTGATATTAATAAAGGTTTAAAAATTTTACACACTAACACAACGGGTATACAATTAGATAATTTAGAAATTTTAGAAATTAGAAAAAGTGTTAATAGTAAATTAAATATTATAAATAACCAAACGTTTTTTAAAAATAGCCATCTTTTAAATTTATTTTCGTATTAATACTTATATTTATAATAATTTATTTTGTTATTTAGACTTCCTGTTTTGTTTTAAAAGATTTTTTATTATGTTAATGTAATTTTTTACCCATTCTAAAATAATTTTTATATTTTATTTTATATAATTGTTTTTTATGATATTTTAAGTAATTAATCACCTCTCCTTTCTAATATTTTGTCTATGTTCTAATTAGTCTATACTTATTTGTCTTTTGTTATTTTTATTAACTTATTATCCTGACGAAGAAAACATAGTTTTCGAAACATGTTGATATTGTTAATTAAATAGTGGTTGGTGTACACAAAGTTATTTGTTTTCATTAAATTAATAATGACGCCACAAAGTGAATTTGCCAATTTTGAAGAAATATACCATGATCACTCAATCAGCCTAGATATAATACTGACTCTCCCTTCTAATAGCAGTAACTTCATAATGCAAGTAGATTATCATATATGATTATAATCAGACCACGCTCGTGATTTATACAATTAATGCAAAGGTAGATAAATATTGTCATATTGAAAACGCTGAAAAATGCTTTTAAAATATTAAACCGCAAGAAAAGATTTTTTTACTACAATAAATCTATTTTCAAATATCTTTTAAAACTTTTTTTTTTGGTTTGACTGAGGTTTGAACTATCCTACCTAATGATCGGAATCAACCTCTCTACAAACCGGGCCAAATCCGGAGTCGGTAAGGCCGACATTTATTTCGTATAAGTGCTTTAATTTGCATACATGTCCGCGTGAGTGTGTGTGATTGATAGAATGCATTGTCATCGACAACAAGTCTATCTGCCGAGTTTCAGCTCGATCAGATGTCAGGAAGCGGGTTTCTTTCCACCTTGGTGGGTTTATATTATAACTCATTTTACTCTCGCAGCTTGACGAAACTTTTTATTCTCGTCTCTTCTTTACCTATTTTAAAATATTTCTATTGCATTTGTCCAACTAAAAAAAAATTGTTATGAAAATAGATCATAAATTCAAATCATTATATCTCCCATTGGATGTACTTCTGTGGTCTGGAATATGAATGATGAAGTCGGTCTCATTGACCATATTCGACAACGCATGACCTCACTAGACCATATCCAACCTCATCGAATCATTCGTAATGGGTAAGTACCTACTCTTGAAATTGTTTATCCTTGGTATTTCTGACACGGTTTTTTTTCCAAATTTTTCTATGAAGGTGACACAGCGACAGTTCAGAGATTCCACAGTCATATTGAACTGCAGTATTTGAAGCAGCTGTTCCATCTACCTTGACAAGCTCAATGACTTCGCAGCATATTTCTACTGTAGAAACTGAAACAGTTGTTCCGTCTACTCAGAGAGGCTCAGAGTACTAAAGAAGTTTTCACATCAAAAAGAACGTGAAGAATACAGAGAAGAAGAAGAAAAAGATTGAAACAACAGAAATATATCGAAATAACTCTTCTTGTTATAATTTTTTGCAAATGGCGGCAAATTTTAGTTCTGCTTTGACATTTGTAAAGTAAACATATACAAAATACACGTCAACAAGACATGAATCGATCTACTCCTCAAGAACGTGGAAATTTTTTGAAAAAACACATTTCCGGCTCGCCTAATCTCTCGTTTTGGTGATTTACCCTGGCCGGCAAGGTCGCCAGATTTAACCGTTGCATACTTCTTTTTGTGGGGTTTCTTGAAGTCACGAGTCTATGACCACAATCCTCAGACTCTTGACGCCCTCAAAGAGAATATCTTTCAAGAATGCGAGAATCCATCACTCTTTCCAGAACTTCCGCCGATAGCGACGGAGGTTCTGAAGAGTGATGGAAATTGCCATAAATCGGGCCCGTGATTCGAAAAAGGTTCCCCACCCCTGCCTTAAATGGTCATTTAAAGTTTTTTTTGTTTTGTTTGTAGCCCTGTGTTTTAGTGCCATTCTTTACACATAGTTCATTAAGTGTTGACTGATTTTTTGTAGGTGATAAGAGGGTACAAAAAAATAGAACGTTATTTCCAACTTTTTTCTTTTTCTTTTAATAGATACTATTTAATTGTTGAATAGATCTTTATGGCACCCAAACCGATAATTTAAAGTTTTTTTTTAATATTGCGATATTTTGTAATATATCATGTCACATCACAAACCACAAAATCAATTTTTTTGTAACATTACCTTTTTTAATTTATCTATAGTTTAATTTTACACAAAGTTAATAATTTTATACATTTATTTATTTTATTTTACTCTCAGGTCGATCGAAACATTGTGATGATTGAAACAGTGTGATGGTTGAAACAAGTACTTTTGTATGAAAACAAAAAACTTACTTTTAATACCGTTCTATTCTGTTCAACAGACAGATTTTCGCTGTCATTTTGTAAAGTTAAGAGGTAATGGTTAAAATCCAACTTCAACGTACTGAAATTTCATTAACCACAACCCGGGACATACATTTCGTGACGAGACCATCGGCATATCATACCGACCCACATCCACATACACATGCACAGTGCACAGTCGCTGCCAGATTCTATAGGGGGCTTTCTAAAGTCGACGTGAATACTTCATTTCCCGACGTGACGTGGACGTCGGATCATTTATAGTCCGAGAACTTCATCAATCAAATAACAAATGGGATTTACAATAAATACCAGACAATGGGCTGGTCAAGAGTCAACACCGAAGAACAACCGCTCCCAGCGGTGTGTTGTTGAGGCATATCATTTTAATATAAATTGGCGCTCGTCCGCAGTGTTAGCACACCCAGCACACAAACACAAAATGAAATAAATCCATGTCAATACATTTAAATTTACGTTGTACGAGAATCGAACCGGCAAACCAACAGTATAGACCAGCCCCGGATGCGTATTTCCAAACCCTATACCGGTTCAGTCGCGGTACATTTTCAATATCGAAATTTTAATATTAAGAAATAAAATTATTAATTTCTAATATACACTTTAGAAAGATTACTTTATCTAGATTCTAGAACAATTTTTGTTTTTGCAAAGTGATAAAAAATAACCAATGTAAAGGTGTATTTACAATAAATGGGAATAATATCAAAATTTAAATATTTAAAAATAAAATTATTAATTTCTAATACACACATTGGAAAGATTATTTTATCTATATTTTATAACTTTTTTTTTTGCAAAGTGATCAAAAATTACCAATATAGAGGTGTATTTAAAATTTAAAATGTCGCTACCGCGACTGAACCGGTATAGGGTTTGGAAATACGCGCCCCGGATTACGACTTTTTCAGATTAAGACTTTTTCAGGGGCAGAAACTTGATAGTGGCTCGCCCCTCCCCTCCCCCCCCCTGAATTGAATCTTTCAGTTCAATTTTCATCCACTTCCCGAACTACCGAAATATGTGAATTTTAGCTCACGTGATAAAAATGATTACAATACATGTAAGAACTAAAATTTATTAATATTAAAGTTTACTCTGCTTTATTAGTACGTGATGAGCGTGTTTTTTGCCTTTTTAGACCTCTTTTACCTGCCCACGCCCTCACTGTGCCATCTCAACGCCCCCTAATTTCCTCTGGGTCTTCTATTGGCCCCCTGAAAGTCTCAAACTCTATGACGTAAACTTGCACGCGTTCAAAATCGACTTAAGATACGTTCATAAATCAACATATTGTGAATCAAGTTTTTTTTTTCAAACATAATTTACGATTTTGGCGCCCCCTAAAACTGCCGCTCGTTTTGCCCCGTTTGTCAAGCGATTTTTATGCATATTACCTTAATATAAGGCACGCTAAGTATAAACGCATTTTTAGCCAGTTGTATAAATCTAAAGATTTATAAAGGCGCCAAATTACAAGCGCTTCATGCACCATTTTGGATCATTTGAGCTTAGTAAAATAGACAACATATATATGTATTAACAGGTTATACGTAACACATAACTGGACTAATGACAGCTAAAAGAATTCAATGTCATATTCCGACAATGCGTGAGCCTTACAGACAGTAGAGCAAGGTCAGCGAAGCTCTCATTGGCTCGAACAAATGTAAAAATAATACAGACGAGAAAAAACTCACGGAAATATATTATTAAACATGTTAAATTTGAAGGTGAAAATTTATTTAGAGTCCGAAAAGCAACGGAAGTTGAAAGACATTAAAATTAACACAGGTACAGTTTAATGACATGCCGAGGTAAGTAAATCCTTGTTCTGCTAACCCGAATCAACAAAATTCTAAAGACAGCCCAATGATGTCAAACCTATATTTCCATACTATTACAGCTAGGGTTTGCAAATCCCGCACCTTCTTCAAATCTCGCGGGATAGAAGTCACTAATCCCGCGGGATTTTTATTAAAGTGTAATATTAAATTGGAATAATGCCGACATTTCATTTCATTATGATTATTTGGTATTATTTATCTTCGATACCAGTCTATTATAAAAAAATACATTGAAAAGGTATCAAAGTAAGTAATTTCAGAGACTTTTCGTATCAATCATCTTTGGTAATATTACTAGTAATATTTTAAGAAGATATTGAAAATATACCATAACAAGTGTTTTAAGATACGTTTATCGTTTATATTATTAAATCGTTTTTTACCTTGATGTAAAAAAACGATTTAAAAAAAACATAACTGCCACTAACAGCAGTGGCGTAGCGTGAGTGTCAGCCACCCGGGGCGGAGGAAAATTTTGCCGCCCCCCCTATATAGATATTTCGAAGTTTGCCGCCCCCGTTTATAGGTATTTCAAACGTAGATTACCTTTTTTTATAACGACCGCATTTTTTATACGACGATTTTTATATCACATGAATCGACTTTCTTCCAAAAAAAATCCTGTTTTAAATTCTGCTACAAATTTATAACTGCTCTCGAAAATCGATAATGGTATCCATGTAAAGGGTTTCGCATCTCGAATTTTTACAATGTGTTTATAACACAAGGCAGGTTTCAACTTAAGATTGATTTTGCGTTAGAGAACCAAAATAATAGTGACACATGTCAGTCAATTTAAAAAAATTTGCAGCGTATGGCATGCAACTCGAATGTAAAACTTGACTAGGTCCTCTATGAATCTGCAACTTGTTATTTAATTTATCGTTGTATTCTGAACATAAAACTAATTTTAAATAAATCTCTATGGGGTGTATTAAGACTACACTCAGTACATGAAAATGGTTTATCTTTGATTTTGGCAGCACATTCATATTAGTCTGCAATTAGAATTTTATCACTGCACTTAAAATAAGAGAATGTTTTCCTTCAAAATGTGCTGGGATATGATTCCACAACTGAAATTTTACATTCTGAATACAAAACTGGTTTAAAGTAAATCTGTATGCGGTGAATTGAAACTACACTCAGAACTTGAAAATTGTTTCTCTTTGATTCAGCATCTTCAAAGATGACATAGGCCCTGAGGGAAATTATTTCCCCCAGGGCCTCCTGTGTGGAGTTAATGTAAAAAAAATAAGTATTTTAAGAAGACTGAAAAATCTAAAATCTTTGTAGGAACTGACTTCCGACTGCTTGCTTCTTCTCTCATCACGTGATTCACACAACTTGGGGGCGGCCCGTACAAATCAATACAGCATGTTTTCTGTGTAAATTTTATCTCGTAAATCCGCGGGATCCCTAACCCTAATTGCATTGCACAGCTGATAAAAAAAAAACAAAAGAAGTTACAAAAGTATTATTTTAACAGCAATAATTGATAACCAATAGGTTTAAAAGTTAAAAGACAGGTAACTGGAGACCAGAATGAAAAACGTGACCAGGAGAACCGCAGCGAAGAATTAAAAAGATGGCAGGCCCTGACAAAATATGAGGTCAATAAATCAATACGCAGCTATGGATAAAGAAAAGCCAAGGCAAGGCTTAAAAAAGCAAGCAACACCTACCTGTACCCCAACCTATTAGCCCAACCTTTACCCCAATAATCGGGGATGCCAGTCCCACTGACTCCGGAAGATCGTGAGCAGTTAGTTGGGTTGGGCCTTGTGCGGTCAAAACAAAGTCATTGTCAAAATCAAAAGACCTCATGAAATTGTCAATTCTCTCCTGTGAAATGAACACTTTTATTTTATTTATAACGAAAAATAATTATTTATTGCAAGTTATGGGTAATAAACAAGTACATGTTATCAGAATGCAGAGTCGTAATAAAATGAGCATTAAAAGCAAAGGGGGTCAAATATTATATGGCGAACTTTTGCACAAGTTTATTGCACTGAATAATAATACCCTGATTGTAATAATATACGTACGTACACAATTACGTGTAGTAATTACATACGCAACTTATACACGGTACTTACTCGTCGGGTAAATTGTCAACATAGGTACAAACTTTAATGAACAACATAGACATAAAGAATGCAGAAAATAATATACAAAAAAATTACATCAACTACCATGTACTCAAAACAATTAGTAGGTACTATTCTGTTCAGAAGAAAGCTTGTAATTATTAATTTATTCTAAGAAAAGTACAAAAGAAAAGAGACTAGACAAAAATAATGAGATCGGAACTTGAACTATGGATGTTTTCGGGCGTTTGCTCTAACCTTTGAGCGTCAACCTTCAGATCTGTCGCTTCTTTATGCATCTCACACGGCGATATACTATCAGTGCGGTATTTGAGTGTGGTCTATATACATATGTTCTAATCCCACACGGAAGCTGTAATCTTTCTCCACCCCCCTCCCCAGCCCCTAGCATAGGGGGAGAGAGAGCACGGAAAAGGATTTCTTTTTACGGAACTTTTCTGTCGCTCCGACAGCTGATCCCGCTTGACCGTGGCAGCTCCCTAATTTATCTGACCCCTCTATCAATGATATCATAAGGGAAACATCATTTTCAAATATCGCTCGACTAGCAGATAATATATTATACGCGTGGGCGTGGCCTAGATCAGTGTTCCGCAAAGTGTGTGCCGCGGCACACGTGTACCGTGGCCGTTAGTTGGTGTGCCTCACCGCAATGTTACATTGCGACGCTGCGCCCGCTTAGTCTTCCCAGTGGTCCCAATTTTTAGAGACCCAGGGTTCAGATTTTGCTTCTCTGTTTAAAAAAGAAGAATGGGTAGCAAAACTTGAGTGTATGGCGGACATATTCGCTCATTTAAATCAACAAAAAAATGCAAGGTAGGATTCTAATACGTCATCGGACAAGATTGAAAGCTTTCGGGCTAAGTTGGTGTTATGGGTCAGCCATACCATACCCTACCAATGGTAGTAATGAACACTTCATTTGGGAACACTTCCCAAATGTCATTGCTGCCGATTTAGAAAAAAAAGTGCAGGCTTTGATTTGAAACACTTGGAGCTATTAGCTGAAAAAATTAACTCATATTTTCCTATGTGTGACCTGCATCCTATGGACTAGGTACAAAATCTATTCCCAGATAGCATTTCCCTTGGACACTTAACGATAAATGAGCAAGAAGAATTCATGGAGCTAGAAACTAATCGGACATTAAAACCAAAATTTTCCGAAATAGAGCTAGAACATTTTTGGCTGCATATTAAAAATGAGTACCTATACACTGCTTTCAAAGCATGCTATTGCAATTCTCTTAGCATTTGCCTTGTCCTTAGGCGAATTGGGGTTTTTAACTCTCACTACGATTAAATTTAAAAAAAAGAGCGCCTGAGGACGATTGACAAAGGGATAAGAGCGGCATCTGATGGTATTAATACGCTAGCGTCTGTAGGTTGAAATTTAAGAATCCGCCTCGAGGACATCTTTGACGCCGCGCCTTATGCAAAACATCTTCGTACGTGAAGTTTGTTACAAAGCTACTGTCGTGTCGTCCGCCGCCCGAAGGGCCTAGCAGCAAAAATCCTCAGAGCGGGTTTTTAACCGCTCGTTATGAACGATTACTCCAAATTGCCTGTGCTCAGTTAAGTAGGCTCACATTTCTCATTAAACATATTTTCAAACTATATTGATTACGTAAAATAAATTTTAAATAAACATTGTTTTTCTTTGGTGTACCTCTAAAATTTCTGAATTGGTAGGTGTACCTTGAACACAAAAAGTTTGCGGAACACTGGCCTAGATGATAATCAGGGGTGGAGAACCTTTTCGGCATAGGGGGACATTTGGAGGATTGTGGTATCACCCGCGGGCCGAACATAGATTTTGATTTTCAAAATTGACGAGTATTCTTCCAATAAAAAATCGAATTCGCGTCTCGAATTTTTAAATTGTGTTTAGAACATGACGCAGGTTTCAAACAACAAGCTTCAATAATAGTTACACACGGAACAGTCAATTTCTCAGAATTTCGCAGCATATGGTGTGCCTCTAATGTTAAACTACACTCGGTTCATGAGAATGGCGTTCTTTGATGAATCTACAAATTATTATTTAATTTATCGTTATATTCTGAACACAAAACTGGTTTCAATTAAATCTGTTTGCAACTGCATTCTTGCGGTGAAACTACGAATTGCGGTGAAACTACATGCGGTGAATTGCGGTGAAACTACACTCAGAACATGAAAATGGTTTTACTTTGATTCTGGCAGGACATACATAGTCTGCAACTACAATTTAATAACTGTACTTCGAATAAGAGAATGGTTTCCTTCAAAACGTGTCAGCAGACGAATCCTCAACTGGAATTTGATCGTTACATTCTGAACACAAAAAACTGGTTATAAATTAAGAGTGAATCTGCATGCGAGTCTCCAGCTTTAATTAGTATTACTCTCGTAATATGTGTACGGTTTTCTTACTTATTACGAATTTTGCAGCATATGGTTTGAAACAAAATTTTAACACCACTCGAAACATTAGAACGGTTTTCTTCGAAATGCGTCAGCATATTAATCCGCTACTGCAATTTTGACAGATCATTCGGAACATGAAACTGGTTTTAACTTTAAAATGAATCTGTAAGCGAGTCCCAGCTTTAATTGATACTACACCCAGAACACGAAAATGGTTTTCCTCCGATTTTTGCACTAGAAACACATGGATAGTTTCCTTCGAATTGCGTCAGCAGATGAATCCGCAACAAGAATTTGCATTATGAACACGAGTGGTTTTAATTTAGGAATTGAGCTGTGTTGGAGTCCACCAGTCCACAAGCTTAAATTATATTGTACTCAGAACACGTGAATGGTTTTCCTGCATTTTACAGCAAATTTATTGACTGCAATAAATTTTTATGATTTTACACTTTATTAACTATACAATAATTTTTATGAAATATATATATATATATATATTTTTTTTTTTTATTTAACTTTTTTATCGCAGAAGTGTAGCAATATATAAAAAAAGCACATCATATTTTTCCTTCCTGAATAGAATTGTCATCAATACTGAAATATTTTTTCGATATTAATTTCCCTCTCATATAATAATAAGAAATTAAATTAAAAATGAATGTTGAATCACGTATATATTTGTGTCTAGCCTGATTTCTAGTGACAAAGGTGCACCAGCACCAGGTCTGCCAGCTATGTTATTACTTTCTCTGGGTTTAGTAATAATAACTGAAAAGTGTAGCTGAAACACTGTAAAAAAACCGTTCTCGCTTTCTGATGGTAATTTTTTATCAGTAAGCCGCACCAAAAGTGCTCGCGGGCAGAACCAAAAAGCTTCGCGGGCCGCAGGTTCCCCACCCTTGGCCTAGGCCCTAGATGTTAATGAAGTTTGTATTGCGAACGATACGGTAATATAGATCACAGCCAAATAACGCATTGACAGTATAGCGCCGTGTGAAACTAGCATTAGCTTTATGTATCGTACTAGACTCGATATTACCAGGGATAACCATTTACCATCACCTAAATTTTAAATTTACAACGAAAAAAAATAACAAGCGAGGAAATGTAATGTCGTTAGCATAAAACGTTTCATAACACAAACGGACAGCGTTATTGCATTTTCCTTAACAAGCGGAAAGAATTTATATACAATTTATTCATAAATAAGTAGATGCATAATATATCACGCACGTACAATTAATTGCACATCTAAATAATCTATTCAACTTTCACTATTTTACCCGTGAAAAAAGCAAAAAATTTCCCAGGAAATCCACCAACATGTAGTTGGTGATTCCAGCGCGGCGTAAAGCGGGGTAACTAACGGTAATGGATATCTGATCAAAGTGATCAATTACGTTCGGTATACCTTTTATTTCCAAGAAAGCACTTAGATTCTGCAAACAACTTCGAAAACACAGAAAACAAAAAATTTGTGAGGTCGAAATTTTTTTTGGATTTTTTTTATAAAAAGTGTTCACTGTGGTATTCTGGAAAGAAAATATAAAACCTTAAAATAGTTTTTCTGGGAAAACGAGAAGAGTCGCGACACCGCACGATAAATAATGACAAATGAAGCGTAGTATTTTAGGCATATTGGATATACATTACTTACCTAAATGAATTCTATGAACACTGCGGACGTAAGTGGATTAGTTGGAAATTTCGTTTTAAACGAATTATTTTCCTACCACCAGCTCTCATCACAAAAAAAATATGTATTAAAATACACACATCTCATTTACTCGGAGCGCGACCTTCATTTTGTGAAAAAGTCTCGTGAGATAAAGAAAATCTCATTAATTTGTCGGTTTATTTGTTTAGCGTTCTCAACGCATAAATATTACAATAAATATTTGGCACAACACCGAGCCAGATATTTGCGATTTTCCGTCAGTCATTAAGAAAACCGAAGCGCCATTGAAACGAGGAAAAGGGTCCGCTGCCAAAACCAACAACGGAGACATCGGACAATAAGAGAAGAACGCCAGATCGGCAGATCAGAGACTCGCAGCCATTTCCATGCATCGTTACAACTCTTATCTCCGTGCCAAAAGCCGCTGGAACTTCTTGCTAATTTAATAACTAAAGTACTAAACGCCCAAGAATCAAAAACTATTTTACATAATAACCGACTGCGCCATTTTTCTATTTACACTACGACTAAAACGTGTTTCAAGTAGATAAACCCCTGAAATGGCGCATTGTTGTGCCATATTTACTTCAATGTATAATATGGTTGCGTACGATCTGAATTGATTTTGAAAATGTTAGATTAGGTTTCTACAAGCAGGTACGAAACAATATCTGTCAAACAAACAGTGGAAATAACTAACCCAACCGTGATTCCCGAAAATACTTCAACAGCGCAAATTAATTTAGGTATGGGTAGTCAGTCAATCATTCCCTTCAGGGAAGAAATAATCCAATTATTGAGGGCAAACAATTATAAATGGGCCGGCCTTTGCTATAAAGCCCATATTGGATTATAAGTAAGAATATATACATATAGCTACCATCACTTATTATTTCTCTTGGAAGTAAATTACTAATAATAATCTCGCCAATAATAATGATTAATCATGATCAATAATGCGAAATATTCAATGCCATAAACATCAAAGCACAACCCGAGTCTGTCGCTCTCCGCGGCTCGTTAAAACCTCAACACAGCACTCCCAGTTTTCAGCCAGTCGATATTTTAATAACTGAAAAACTAAAATAAAATGGACCGTGAGAGATGAAATGTAGAAAACGTACAGTGGTGTGAAGTGATGATTGAGGAAATTTCCCTAAATCTGGGGAAAATAATGCAAATAATGCATGAGAAAAATTTGATTTATAATTCATTAATCTAGGGAGTTTTTAAATCTGGAAAAATACCATCTTTATCGCATACCAATGCAATATTTTCACTGGCAACTGCAAATTACATATAATATAAGCAATAGTATTTTTATACAGAATTTGGTACATTTCCGTTATCTCAGGCTATTTTAGTACAGCTCGAGAATAAAGATAAATTATTGCAAAAAACAATGAAATTACAATTTCAAATCTTTTAATCATACAAATTATATTCCAATCTCATAAACTAACCTTTTTTGGTTTAATCGTAAGAGTTTTTATTCGAGCTGGTAGAGAAATGGCTCACATAATATAATAATGATTGTACAATGTACAAACTCTGAATCTGAGGAATTCGTGGGGATTTAAAAAAAGTGGGAATCGCATCAAGTAGAGTGAGTAGACGAACTGCGTAAATTGTGGACGTGACAAAGAACACGAATACGCCTCAAAGGGAACCCTTCAAAAATCCCACAATCCTGTTCAAACGTCAACAGTACAACATACAACAGTACGTGCATCGCATCGGCCACTCCAACAACCGACAATACGGCCACTCCAATAAAGGGGTCAACGAGATTGTATGAATATTCCAAGCATTATTATTATTAATCAACCGAAATAAAACCGCTATCTCCATCTAGCTGGGTGATGATTAAACTTGATTGTCCCATCGGTTGATATCAAATTAAACTGTAATCTGCAGTTTATTATCAGATGCAGTGGGTAGTGTATCAACAAGTTATATATTGCTACGTATATGTCCTGATTCCTTATCAGCCCTTATCACAAACACTTTCACAATCAATACTTGCATTACTTACACTACTAGTATATATATAATAGTGCAGCCGGCAGTGATGTAAACACGAGCCGTGTAATACTTACGCCAGTAATATCAGATATCAGGTGGTCTTTATCGCTCGAATGCATATTACTAAAATAACATCACTATAGAAGCGTAATTCAATGAATACGCAGTTGTCTACAATTCATCGTGTAGTATTTTGTTATTATTTATAATTAATGTTGGTAAGCACTATCAAAATATAAACACGTTTGCACTATTTCAATTGAGATCATCAAAGTCTACAAATTGCAGTGGGAATTGAAATTAACAGATTACATTAATAAAGATGAGTCGTTTGAACAAATTTCACTCCAGAATATCATATTCATAATAGTTTCTACGTTTCATCATAATGTCGTACTCGTCTTTTAGATATGTTAACACAATCAAAATGTAAACACACTTGTGCTTATTGCATTGTGTGATAATCAAATTCTACAAATTGTAATAACTTAATAAGAATTATATTGAAAACCTACTTTATTTATCGTTTATCAATTGAAAGGGTCGTTCGAAGACATTTCGATCGTCCAGTCGACTAGAAAGACTTCTCCAAAAACTAATATGTGAGATAATGAGAAAAGCAATATTCGAATGCTCACCATAAATCACAGATAACTGCAAACTCAACTAAAATTTGGATTTTTCGGACAAGTCTGGATCAATCTCAACTGGACAATCGATTTCACTGCAAAATATCATGATAGTATTTATCTTTAAAAGAATTAAAACACTTTGTATTTAAACCACGAATTTATTATTTTGTATATCTACCGGTTTCGCTTCGACCAAGCTTCATCAGGATATAATATAATAATAACTAACTACTAAGGCAGAGATATCGGTTATATATAAGTGGAATGACAGAGGGAGAAAGAAAATCACAAAAGAAAATAATTAGACAGAGACAAAATTAATATGCAAGGGATACAAAGGGTAAACAATTAGTGGGAGGGAGACAACAATGTACATTATACAGAAAAAGATAAATTATAATACAAAAGAACATAATTAGACGGGAGCAAATTAATTTAACAGAGGTACGATGAATATCAATTAGGGGGAAGGAGACAACAGTGTATATATGAGCATAAGTAAATGGGCAACAGTATTCAATAATATAATAAAAAGTCTGATGCATCTTACATTTTAACATAAAGAACAATATTTAGATATGGATGAAATAAATAATTAAGGGACTCAGAATAACAATATAACACAAACATAATATCATGGGGTGGGATGGATGGCCGGAAACAAGTTAAAGATAGGACTATAGGGTGTATTTTTTTGATTTGATAGATTAACTTGGTTATTGAGTAGGAATTCTGACTTATTTGTATTTAACGTTTTTCTAATCTCTAGAGCTTCTAAATTGTCTAATTTAAGACCTATACTGTTTTTATGTAGCATTCGAGTTCCTGATATTTTATTAAAATTATGGTCTGTTGCGATTAAATGGTTTGCAAGTTCAGAGAAACCTTTACCGTTTAGACAGCGTAGATGTTCTTTGACTCTAATATTGACGTTTCGTGCTGTTTTTCCTATATAGAATGCAGGACAATCACTGCAGCTAAGTTGATATATGCCCGAGTGACTTAACTTATCATCTTTATCTTTAGTATTGATTAAGAATTTGCCAAGATTGTTATTTGTGTAGAAGGCCGGTTTAATTTCTAGAGGAAGGTTTCTAACACTTAGGTTAGAAAAATTATTTATAAATAGAATCCTACGCCAATTGTATTTTTGAGTATTGTTATTTGTTATCGGCGCACTTTTGTAAAGGAATTTATTTGTAGATATTTGTTTTAGTTTTTTATTGAGTATTTTATTAACTAAGTCAGGATCGAAGCCATTATTCGACGCTATTTGTTTAATAGTCGATAATTCTTTTGAATAATTAGTGTTAGACAGGGGCACGGAAACTAATCTATGTACCATTGAGTGAAAAGCCGAGTGTTTATGTGAGATTGGGTGATTAGATGTATTGTGTATAGTTATGTCTGTGTAGATTGGTTTACGGTATACGTTGAACTCAATTCTATTATTTAACAAAGAAAGTGTAAGATCTAGGAAATTTAAGGAAGCATTAATACCTACTTCTAAGGTGAATTGTATTTGAGTGTGAAAAGAGTTTAGAAGTTGGAGAAAGGAATTTAATTGTCGATCCGTACCTGACCAAATGCAAAATATATCATCGACGTATCTTTTCCATATGAGCACGTTTTTTAAGAGAGGAGATTTACAAGAGAATATGTTATTTTCTAAGTTATCCATAAATATATCAGCGACCAACGGTGACGTTGGGGCCCCCATGGGCAAGCCCATATTTTGTTCATAAATGATGTTGTTGAATTTAAAGTAATTTTGATTTAAGCATACATTAAACAAACGAGTGAGGTCATTGCAAAAATCTCTTGGCAATTTAGAATTGTTTAGTATATTATCAATCAGGGTTTTGCTTTCATTTATTGGGATATTCGGGAACAAATTGACAACATCAAATGAAATTAATTTACTGTTAGTGGGAACTACAAGGTCTTTCAAGTCGTTAATTAGGTCTAATGAGTTTCTAATGGTGTGTTTGGGGGAAAACACTTTACAATTACTAAAGATATTAGTGACAAAGGATGCTAATTTGAAATTTGGTGACTCACAACATGAAACGACTGGTCTAATGGGGGTATCAGGTTTATGGATTTTGAGAACTCCATATAATTTGGGGATTTTCGGGTTTTTTGACAGAAATTTTACTTTATTATATGAATCATCTATAAAAATTGAGGTTTTGCATGATTTTAGAGCACTTTTTACACTATCGAGATATTTAGTAGTCGGATCATGGGGTAAGATCTTAAAATTATCATTATTAATGAAATCATTCATTTTTGAATGATAATCACATTTACGCATAATAATGACAGTATTGCCTTTATCGGCTTTAGTTAAAATTAATTGGTCGGTCTCTAATTTATTACGAATGTTCAACATATAGCGAGTTTCTGGGTTAGGTAAGGATTTACATTTTGGTATTAGATTTTTTAATAATTCAGCACTTTTATAGAAGAAAGGATTTGGGCAGCCATGTAGAGCGGTCTCTATGTCAACAGCAACATTTTCAACTGCATCCTTAATACTGGTTTTGGTATAATTTAGATTATATTTAAGGCCTTTTGATAATAGGGCCAATTCTTCGGGAAGAAATTGCGTAGAAGAAAGGTTCTGCACTCGATCGAAGAACTGGTGATTTGTTTTGTCAGGAATGTTTTTGTTAAGATCAGCCGTAAGGCACAAGTTTTTTAGTTTTTTAATTATAACTTCACGTTTTTTGAAAACTTTTATTGAAGCAAAGTGTCTAACTTTATCGTCAAACACATCCCATTCTAATGGGTGAAGTATGTGCACTAATTCAGTGTGTAATATATGTAATTTAAGTTTAATGTTATTGCGTTTTTTGTAGGCACTTTTGAGATCATCTTTAAGCCATGCAATTTTGGCTTGAAACACTGAAGAACTAGAAATAGATTTGTTATTAACCCGGTTGAAGAAACCATTTAAATAACTAGGAAACACTTTTAATTTTAAACATTGTTTATAGAAGAATATATTGATGGACGTAACTCTGCACTTAATTGTATAGTTTTTATACATTATTGCTTTATTAGCTGTACTTGCTGATATAATTTTTTCGTAAGAAGCAATTACTTTGTGGTTAGACATGATAATTTTAAGATCTTACCCCATGATCCGACTACTAAATATCTCGATAGTGTAAAAAGTGCTCTAAAATCATGCAAAACCTCAATTTTTATAGATGATTCATATAATAAAGTAAAATTTCTGTCAAAAAACCCGAAAATCCCCAAATTATATGGAGTTCTCAAAATCCATAAACCTGATACCCCCATTAGACCAGTCGTTTCATGTTGTGAGTCACCAAATTTCAAATTAGCATCCTTTGTCACTAATATCTTTAGTAATTGTAAAGTGTTTTCCCCCAAACACACCATTAGAAACTCATTAGACCTAATTAACGACTTGAAAGACCTTGTAGTTCCCACTAACAGTAAATTAATTTCATTTGATGTTGTCAATTTGTTCCCGAATATCCCAATAAATGAAAGCAAAACCCTGATTGATAATATACTAAACAATTCTAAATTGCCAAGAGATTTTTGCAATGACCTCACTCGTTTGTTTAATGTATGCTTAAATCAAAATTACTTTAAATTCAACAACATCATTTATGAACAAAATATGGGCTTGCCCATGGGGGCCCCAACGTCACCGTTGGTCGCTGATATATTTATGGATAACTTAGAAAATAACATATTCTCTTGTAAATCTCCTCTCTTAAAAAACGTGCTCATATGGAAAAGATACGTCGATGATATATTTTGCATTTGGTCAGGTACGGATCGACAATTAAATTCCTTTCTCCAACTTCTAAACTCTTTTCACACTCAAATACAATTCACCTTAGAAGTAGGTATTAATGCTTCCTTAAATTTCCTAGATCTTACACTTTCTTTGTTAAATAATAGAATTGAGTTCAACGTATACCGTAAACCAATATACACAGACATAACTATACACAATACATCTAATCACCCAATCTCACATAAACACTCGGCTTTTCACTCAATGGTACATAGATTAGTTTCCGTGCCCCTGTCTAACACTAATTATTCAAAAGAATTATCGACTATTAAACAAATAGCGTCGAATAATGGCTTCGATCCTGACTTAGTTAATAAAATACTCAATAAAAAACTAAAACAAATATCTACAAATAAATTCCTTTACAATAGTGCGCCGATAACAAATAACAATACTCAAAAATACAATTGGCGTAGGATTCTATTTATAAATAATTTTTCTAACCTAAGTGTTAGAAACCTTCCTCTAGAAATTAAACCGGCCTTCTACACAAATAACAATCTTGGCAAATTCTTAATCAATACTAAAGATAAAGATGATAAGTTAAGTCACTCGGGCATATATCAACTTAGCTGCAGTGATTGTCCTGCATTCTATATAGGAAAAACAGCACGAAACGTCAATATTAGAGTCAAAGAACATCTACGCTGTCTAAACGGTAAAGGTTTCTCTGAACTTGCAAACCATTTAATCGCAACAGACCATAATTTTAATAAAATATCAGGAACTCGAATGCTACATAAAAACAGTATAGGTCTTAAATTAGACAATTTAGAAGCTCTAGAGATTAGAAAAACGTTAAATACAAATAAGTCAGAATTCCTACTCAATAACCAAGTTAATCTATCAAATCAAAAAAATACACCCTATAGTCCTATCTTTAACTTGTTTCCGGCCATCCATCCCACCCCATGATATTATGTTTGTGTTATATTGTTATTCTGAGTCCCTTAATTATTTATTTCATCCATATCTAAATATTGTTCTTTATGTTAAAATGTAAGATGCATCAGACTTTTTATTATATTATTGAATACTGTTGCCCATTTACTTATGCTCATATATACACTGTTGTCTCCTTCCCCCTAATTGATATTCATCGTACCTCTGTTAAATTAATTTGCTCCCGTCTAATTATGTTCTTTTGTATTATAATTTATCTTTTTCTGTATAATGTACATTGTTGTCTCCCTCCCACTAATTGTTTACCCTTTGTATCCCTTGCATATTAATTTTGTCTCTGTCTAATTATTTTCTTTTGTGATTTTCTTTCTCCCTCTGTCATTCCACTTATATATAACCGATATCTCTGCCTTAGTAGTTAGTTATTATTATATTATATCCTGATGAAGCTTGGTCGAAGCGAAACCGGTAGATATACAAAATAATAAATTCGTGGTTTAAATACAAAGTGTTTTAATTCTTTTAAATATAATGTCTAACCACAAAGTAATTGCTTCTTACGAAAAAAAAAAAAAAAAAATAGTATTTATCTATTATTGTTGGTACTGTCTAAACATATACACACTTTGGCTTATTTCTAACTAGCTGGTTCCCGGCATGCGTTGCTATGCCATTCAAAGAAATAAATCTATACTCCCTGCATGTCCTTTCCCGTGTACGCAAGAGCTTACCATTGTAATAGCCTATACGTTATTCTGATGTATGAGCTATATTATTGTAAAGTTTCATTAAAATCCATTCAGTAGTTTTTGTGTGAAAGAGTAACAAACATACATACATCCATACAAACTTTTGCGTTTATAATATTATATGTATAGTAAGATAAGATTAATATCAACACCTATAAATTGTAATAGGAATAATTATTGAGAAATAGATAGGTACTTAAAATTCAATGAAGATAAGTCGTTCGAAGAAATTTTACAGTATAATAATATCATGACTAGCGGCCGTGGGTTTTTGGTGCTAGGCCCTGCGGGCGGCTTTTGCTTCAGCTTCGCCCAATTTGAGAGTTGGTGACTATTTTATAAATCCTCGAATTCACTGGGATCCAGTGAAAGCTAGTCACCGGGACAAAGTAGCCGTAAAGTAATCTATAACAGGAGAGATTCACGAAATTACAAATCCAGTAGTACTTACGCCTGCCCGGCGATGCTCCTCACGCTAACTGTTAACGTAAGTGGCGCCATATTTTGGCATTGCTTTAATTCGGTTCTATTATAAAAGTAGATTTGTATACAAACTCCACGTACGAAAACGGTTTTGCAGGAAACGTGACATCAGAGTTGTGTTCTTAGCAGAATTCATAAATTTGAACCGTACAGTCTCTAGGCTATTAAGACTGTTTGATGATGATAATGATTGATTGATAGTATCTACGCATGCATACAATTAAATTAAAAACACATTTGTACTTGCATACTTCTGATTTAGATCATCACATTCTACAAATTGAGATAAGATAAGTAATTAAAACCCCTCAGGCCTCGGGCGTATTTCGTCAGAACATCAAAATATTTCTGAAACGTATTCGAAAACTAAAAACTGTTTTTGAAAGATGGGGAAATACGCTTTCAAAGTTTATAATTCGAAATAAACATAACTTTAGAAATATTACAATTTTTAATGCAAACTTAAAAATGGCTGACCTTGCGTTTTTTCTAATAAAAATAATTACTGATATAGAAAATAAAATAAGAACATACAAGTAATTTATTTGTCAAATATATGTAAAGAAAAAGTATTGTTGTGGTGTCGGTTAGATTGAGAATTGTCACTTGTTTTGTTATTATATGATTTTATTGTAAAGTGTCAGTTTGTTAGAAGAAACCATAAAAAGAAAGTGATATAATAAACATAAATGTCGTTTCTTCGTTACACAACTTAGCAACACAAGTGTTTTATTTATCAATCAAATTAAGGAATCAAACTTCTACATTATAAAACGACATTTTTCGTTAAAAACCCAAAAAAATGGAGAAACTTCAGTTTGAATTCACTCTGCTACCTGGAAGTGAAGGCAAGTCAAACGTTTGTAGCATTACCTCAATAGTCACAAGTGATGATAAAGTGTACGCAATACCAGAATCGCTACGATCAGCCAGCCATCACAAGGAAATAATGAAAACTGCTGCTTTTAGTAAAGTGAAAAATAGTTTGGGAAAAAGGTACCAGGTTAGGAGAGTCTGGATTACCATGACAGAAGAACTGAAAAAAACATATGTAGACGAACATGGAAATTTACAGTTTGGAGACCAATACCTCGAAGAATTGCAACAAAAAAGTTCCCCAGTACATCAAAAAGAAGAAACAAGTACACTGGAAAGATTGATTGAAAAATTAATGGAAAATAACCAACAGAGCTTAAAAAACATTGCTGAGAAGTTCGTTATTGAAAAATTCTGTAATAAAAATACAAATGCAAGCCAGTGGATCGAAGTATTTGAAAAAGAATGTTTACGGTTTGATGTGATCACGGATGAAAAAAAAATAGAAATACTCAGATTGTTCATGGATAAAACTTGTGTAGATTGGTACAGTTCCATGATTATAAAATTAACAATGAACTCCGAGTGGTCAACATGGAAAAACAAATTCTGTGAATCATTCGCAAACAAAGGATGGAACCCTGTCACATACGCACTCTCGTTTAGATACAAAGATGGTTCTCTGTTGGATTACGCTATGAAAAAAGAAAAACTTTTATTGGATATGAGAAGATCAATCGACACCGGTACTTTAATAGATCTTGTTGCTTCCGGACTACCAGAATTCATACTAAACAAGATTGATAGAGAAGGATTACAAGATATTGTGGATTTATTCAATGAAGTAAACAAGTATGAACATTTGGTCAACAAAAAGAGATTCATAAATAAGAGAACATTTGGGAATGCACAATTTAATACAAATGAAGGTAAAAATCCATGTAAAATTTGTGAAAAATTGAATAAGGGCTCTCGTTACCACCCTGAAGCCATATGCTGGTTCAAAACAAAAGAGGATGAAAAATTTAAGAGAAGTGCCATTAAACATGTAAACAATTCAGTGATAGAGACTGAGTTAAATGAAAATAATCAAAAAAACGAATAGTAACACCATTAATAAAAGTCAAACTATTACTAAATGATAAATTAGAAATATACGGAATTTATGATTCGGGTTCAAATGTTTCTCTAATTAATTCTAAGTTATTGGAACTAAAAGGAAAAGGAAACAGTTTGAATGAAGCAGATTTAGTAACGATTAATGGTGTTAAAAAGACGAGTGGTTTGACAACTTTAAAGATAAAAATTTTGGAATTGGAGAAAAATGTTGATGTGTACATTATTGATGAACACAATTTCAAGTATGATTTTTTGATTGGATTAGACATGATAAAAGACTTCAAACTTATTCAAAGTGAAGACTTACAAATATCACAGAAACTCTGCCTGAATAATACAAATAAAAAAGATAAAAACTCTACAGAAAATAAGAACACTATAGAAAAACACAGAATTAATTTTAACGAACATATTAAAGAAGAAGATTTTAAAATAACAATAAATCATTTAAATAATGATCAAAAAACAGAAATAAATGAACTAATAGGCAAATACGCATCAGTGTTTGCAAAGAGTAAATATGATGTTGGCACTGTTAATGGATACGAAGCGAAGATAGACTTATTAGTAGATAAATATTGTAGTAAGAGGCCTTACAGATGCAGCGTAGAAGATAAAAAGGAAATAGAAGAGCAAATAGCAAAATTATTAGACAATAAACTGATAGAAGAGTCCTACAGTCCATTTGCTGCACCGGTTACTCTAGCATTTAAAAAAGAAGAAAACAAAAGATCCAGATTATGCATAGACTTCAGAGACTTAAATAAAATAGTTGTACCTCAAGCTCAACCATTTCCGTTGATTGAAGACCTAATGACGAAGACCAGAAATTGCAAATTTTTTTCAACGCTGGATATAAACTCAGCCTTTTGGTCTATTCCGCTGCGGATTGAAGACAAAAAAAAAACAGGATTTGTAACACAGGAGGGACATTATCAATGGACCTGCCTGCCTTTTGGGTTAAAGACTTCTCCGGCAATTTTTCAGAGGATATTAAGCAATATATTGAGAAAATATAAACTAAACGAATTTGCTGTCAATTACATAGATGACATTCTTATATTTTCAAAAACTTTTGCTGAACACATTGATCATCTAACGAAGCTGCTGAATGCAATCAAAATGGAAGGTTTTAGATTAAAATTTACAAAATGCACATTTGCATCAGACATGGTAAAATATCTGGGTCATATAATTCAGAATAATTCAGTCAAGCCAGTAAAGGATAATTTGACTTCAATAAAGAATTTTCCTATTCCAAAAACACAGAAGAATGTGAGACAATTTCTAGGAAAAATCAATTTTTATCATGAGTACATTCCGAAGAGTGCAATAATACTAGATCCTTTGCATAATTTACTAAGGAAAAACCAAAAGTTTATTTGGACTGATAAATGCCAAAATGCTTTTGAAACGATGAAAAATCTACTATGCTCACAACCAATCCTGGAAATTTTTGATCAAGATTTGCCAATTAATATATACACGGATGCTTCTCTAGAAGGTGTTGGAGCTATTTTAAAACAGACACAATCTGATGGAAAAGAAAAACCAGTAGCTTACTTTTCGAAAAAACTAAATGGAGCCCAGAAAAAGAAAAAAGCAATTTACCTAGAATGCTTAGCTATAAAAGAAGCAGTGAGATACTGGCAATACTGGTTGATAGGTAAACCATTTACAGTTTATTCAGATCACAAACCACTGGAAAACATGAATCTCAAATCTAGAACTGATGAAGAGCTGGGTGATTTAACATATTATCTTTCACAATATGACTTTAACATAAAATATGCTCCAGGAAAACAAAATTTGGAAGCTGACTGTCTAAGCAGAAATCCAGTTCTAGAATCAAATGAAAATACAGATGAACAATTGAAAGTCGTAAACATGATTAAAGTGGAAGATATTTTGAAAGATCAGAATAAAAATGAAGAAATACAAAATAAAAAAAGCAAATTAATAGAGAAACACCATATATACTTCAAAAAAATCAGAGAAAAAGAAAAAGTTATTCTTTCAGAAGAGTTTAGTATGGAACTCATAAAAAAAGTACATGAAAACCTTTGCCATATTGGAATTGGACAAATGCAAAAGATGATAAGCACACATTACGTAGCCCAAAATTTAAATAAAAACATAATAAAAGTTTGCAGAACCTGTGAAATTTGTATTAAAAATAAATCAAGAGGACAAGACAAATTTGGCGTTATGTCTCATTTAGGCCCGGCAACAAAGCCTTTTGAAATAGTATCTATAGACACAATTGGAGGATTTGGAGGTACAAGATCAACAAAAAAATTTCTGCATTTGTTGGTAGATCACTTTACAAGATATGCATTCATTCTTACCTCAAAAACTCAAACTGCGAACGATTTTGTAAATCTAGTTAACAAAACAGAAACAGGAGACATAGGTATGCTACTTACCGATCAATACCCGGGAATCAATTCAAAAGAATTCAAGAAATATTTACAAGACAAGCGGATACCAATGATCTTCACAGCAGTAAATGCACCATTCTCAAATGGTTTAAATGAGAGGCTGAATCAAACTTTAGTTAACAAAATAAGATGTAAAATAAATGAAAAAGAAAAAAAGAGAGCCTGGACAGCAATAGCTCAAGAATGTACAAGAAAATATAATGAGACTATTCATTCAGTCACTAACTTTGCACCGAGTTACCTTTTATATGGTACGGACAGCACGATTTTACCGAATGAACTAAAACAACGAGAATCAAATAGTGACTGGATGAGAGACAGGAAAATAGCACTTGAAAACACAATAAGATCACATAACTACAATAAAACATTATTCGATAAAAAGCGAAAACACTTCGAGTTTAACGTAGGGGATATGGTGTTTGTGGAAAATGGAAACAAGCTGAACAGGAAGAAATTGGATGAACTGAAAATTGGACCATATGAGATAATTGAAAAAATTTCAAACTCCATATACAGGATAGATACGGGTCATAAAAAACCAGAATCAAACCTATTCCACATCACAAAACTTATTCCAGTTCAAACATTGGAAGAAGAGGACATCGAAGATGAGAAAATTTTGCAATAATTTTCTTTCCCGAGGGGGGGAGATGTAAAGAAAAAGTATTGTTGTGGTGTCGGTTAGATTGAGAATTGTCACTTGTTTTGTTATTATATGATTTTATTGTAAAGTGTCAGTTTGTTAGAAGAAACCATAAAAAGAAAGTGATATAATAAACATAAATGTCGTTTCTTCGTTACACAACTTAGCAACACAAGTGTTTTATTTATCAATCAAATTAAGGAATCAAACTTCTACATTATATATATTAAACGTTATCGTCACTTAATACAATATTCCCAAAGTTTCATAATTTTTTTTTTTAAATTGCGGTCGAAAACTTTGGTTAAGTACATAAATCTTTGAATTATTTTGTGAATTCTTATACATTTGAATAAAAAGCGTGGTGTTTTCTCTTTCTAATACTGTTTAGATCATGTTTTTCACCATGATAGTGAATAGAATATGCCTGCATGAGTTATTCCCAAAAGCGAACAAATTAGCCTGAGGGGTTAAAATAAAGATAAAATCAATAGAAATGAATTGTTCGCATCAAGTAATGAGAACGTAATGAAATGCAAGTTATTCCAAAAAAGTGAAGATATGGAGCTAGGCTAGAGGTTCGTAGGCGGAGGACATCCTGAGCGTATTATTTGTTAATTATCGAAGAAAGCAAACACTTTGTGGCTTGACATTTTACAGAATGAAACAAGTTCTTTGTTTAAAACCATTTTATTTAAATTTATATTCGTCGACCGGTTTCGGTCGAACTCGACCTTCTTCAGGACAATAAACATATAAACTAAATTAAAGTACAGAGTTAAGATAATGAGGTAAACACAAAAGAAAGAGAGAGCATATAAGAGAGGGAGAGAGCATCAGATCTGATGAAGAAGGTCGAGTTCGACCGAAACCGGTCAACGAATATAAATTTAAATAAAGTGGTTTTAAACAAAGAACTTGTTTCATTCTGTATTGTTAATTGTTACCCAACAAGGTTAGTGCGGCGGGCAGTGGCGTGCATTGCTCCTTTCTTTTCAATTACTAATTTTCAGTGGCTCATTCGAAGTAGGTACCTTTTTTAAAGTGAATACCTCACAAGAATCCCAACTGCTACAGTCTGGAGCCAGGGAGACCATCCCCAAATGGGGTATGTTGTGAGGCTGAAGGAAGTGGGGAGAGGAAGGAGATAGGAAAGAGGAAGGTGGAGAAGTGCCTGACCAAGAGCGTACCGAGCGTTTGTTACCCAACAACAATGCGGCGGGCAGTGGCGCGCATTGCTCGCTTCTTTTCAATGACAAATTTTCAGTGGCTATTACGAAGTAGGTACCTTTTTTAACGTGAATACCTAGACCCAGCTGTTCCCGTCTCGAGCCAGTGAGACTATGGCATCCCCAAATGGGGTATGTTTTGAGGCTGAAGGAAGTGGGATAGGGCGATACTGAGAGTATTTGGATATTTGATTTGAACATGTGCCCTGGTATTGGAATTGCTGGTATACGGAGGCTGTCAAACTTTCATCGGGTTAATAAATATCGGTTATTAGTTAGGCTTTATTTTTTTAAGCTGTTGTTTTCTGTTAAAAATAAGTAAATAACAAAATAGTATATCCCCCTGACTTTAAATTTTGACTGCTATGTTTATAAGAAATGGAATAAAATTAAGTTTAAAAGAAAAAAAGGCCACAATATATATATATATTTTTTTTTAAAAGCAAGACAAACATTCCCGGGTTACGAATAACCCAACAATGTTTGAAAATCTCCTACTGTCACCACAGAAAGCCGAAAATGTTGCTTGTGTTGTGATGGAGGAATCGAACACGGGACGCCCGGGTGGGACCCAAACGCGATGCCCACTCAACCACTGACCGGTCTTGTGCCAACCACTTGTGGAAGCATATATGATGGCCATCAAATCGACGATCAACGCCATTTGGTTTTTTTCACATTTGAACGTTCTCTGTTAAACGCCGATTCTCGGCCCGTTTCAGTGCAATCAAAGTGTAGTCAGCTGTCAAGCATAATGGAAATGTGTTGTCAAGTTCATCCTCATCACTACTTGATAAAAGTGTTAAATTATGTAAAAAAAACGCAATATCCAAAGCCAACGATAGAAAGATTGCGGTTGCAACATGGCGGTTAAAATTTGACTAAATATTAATTGCAACATATTTACATATTCACAAATTTATATTACAGACTGCAATACTGTTTTGCCAGATGTAACATTGTGTTCCATCCCAACATTCAAAAAAACATATTTATATAAAGGGTTCATCGGGTGACGTATGTTCAGGTCTTGGCGACGGATTTGTCTTCCCACCAGTTGCGTGATGGGCCGGATCGGGAGATGCCGGTTTGGGAAGACCCTTTAACCTCTCCAGCTGGCCTCTCTCAACCCGTCGTCTCGCACCGCAACGGGAGGAATGGATTCATACGTCCGTCACTCCTAGACACAGTGACCCAAGGTTGGTAAAAATCATGAAATTTAAAAAAAAAACGGATTTATTTGATTTAAATAAGATATTTTAGATTTTTTTTAAATATTTTGTCTTTTGTAACTCGGAAGTCGGTCTATGTTGAAAACAAACTAATGTTGTTGTTGTTCATTTTAATTATTAATTTATAAATTTCAAAATCAATATACCAGTCTTTCCAAAATGTCATCATTTTTATTTATTTATTTGACATTTTACTGTATGCAATCATTTTTGAACATTATAACATTAAAAAATTAAAACAACGTAACAAAAAAAGCACAAAAGGTAGGGGTCTTTTGAAGAAATTTCTTCCAATCCACTTGCAATAGGAAATGTGCTTGGAGAGATTATTTTTTTAAATAAATTTTAATTTAGCAATAGTATTTGCTTATTCAATAAAAAAAATCAACTAAAAAAATTAAAGACTTAAAAGAAAGAATATTAACAATAAAATGAAACCATTTAGATATCTTCTTTATATTGGTTTTGTGATTTGTACGAATTTAATCTTTAAAAAAAGAAACACTAATTTGCCCTCCTGTTCGTCGCCTAATCTATTTCTTATTTTACTGTGCGCCAAATTGAATGCCGAAAATATTCTTTCGCTCCCAGCAGAAGAAGCGACTGCACTAACAGTTGCTTGATTATTTCCAATTCTTCTTCAGTTATGCATTTTTTCATATTATGTATTGCTAACAACCACAAATCAGTAGGTGCGCTTTCCTGTATGACTCGTTTATCGACCAATACTCCAGTGAAAGGCTCAACTTTGCGTACCAACGAATAATACTATTCATCAAACTAACACGCGCACACACGTGCAATGCTATGCTATGTGTAGACAGTTATAGCATTGCCATAGTTTATGCTATATTTAATGCCGAGGAAAGTCCCTTGGCACTTCAGAAGTGATTTGTTTTTAAATAACTGGATTGTAATCGCGACTTAAATCGAGTAAATTAAATCATCCCAACCCTGCACTGACCCCTAGATTCCTATCCATCCGTAATACCTTTTGAAGTAAAACTTCTTTAGGCACGCTTGACTTGGGGAGTAAGCTGGTGAATGCATGACGAGAGCGTTACGAAAAGCGTGATCGGGACATGGGAGGGAGAAAAGTGCCTGTTGCCGGCTGGCGCAACGGGCGACTCGGTGAGGTGGGTAATGGAAAAGGCACCAACTCGAACTCTCGAGGAACGCAGTACGCCACCGGCCTACAGCTTACATCCATCCAGTAAGCAAGCCAACCAACTAACCATCAACCAGCAACCAGCAACCAGCTCATACAACACACGCGGAGAGAAGTCGATGGTGGCGTGCGACGGATAATGATGATTGAATGTTTCGCGCGCTCTACGAATTACTCGAACAAGAGAAAACTGAAGAAGAATCATAATATTGATTGTGAGAAAAAACTTTAAATTTATGAGATTAGACGGTGTGGGTGCAGCCCTCTCTTTCTGTTACACGCGGCGTTTTGAGGAGGGAGGGCGTTTTTGCGAAGGATCTATCGATAAGTAGGTACATTGATTGGATCAGTAATGACATCGCATTGCGTATTTCAAGAAGAAGGCCGCAAGGAATAGAGCTCTAGACGTGGCTACGTTGACTAACCAGAAAAGAAGCTTTACTCCCTATGTTCTTAAATATGAATACCGCACAAGAGTCCCTACTGCTCCCGTCTGGAGCCAGTGAACTATGGCATCCCCAATTGCGGTATGTTGTGAGGCTGAAGGTAGTGGGGAGGGGAAGGAGATGGGGAAGGGAAGGTGGGAAGTAGGTACCTGGCTATTCAGATCTGGTCACCAAACACGGCTAAAGCCATTTCAAGCAACGTTTCAATTCTGAACGGTGGTCTTACACCAGGGCGATACTGAGAGTATCTTCCACTCTGGAACGTGCCGCAAGTATATTATGTATGTGCGTCATATTCTACATTTTGCGTAATTATCAGACATCAGACCTGCAGTAAAACTGTAGACGAGAAGCAAATAATAATAATTTGCATTCCTTACGTTTGTTGGTCAAAGAATTATTGGATAATAATGTGTGGAAGCAATTTTATTATTATTGTAGTAGAAATGCTCTATTTCTCCCCGCTTAGGCCGTAAATTGAAAAGGTGTGCCAAGACTGCCAAGTAACCGACGTTGGTTACGCAAAAGGCGCCACCGCCCCCTCAGCAGATACAACAACCCACTGACTCGAGCATATTAATGGACAGGATGAAATACAATGAAGAACACTGCCGTCCTATGATTTTAGCCGTAGAAATGTCGGATTATCAAGCACTTTTTCCCCTTGGCAGGATATTTAGCAAGAAAGGACAATAGCCAAACACCAAAAAGGATTCTCTATATTAAGCCTACAATACAAAGGAATGCTGGGAAAGGTAAACTTAGAAGACTAGATGGTGTGGAAATGAACAACGCATCCCTCGGCTTGAGGAACTCAACGGTAGGAGAGAACAGAGGCGTTTGTTAGAGATGGTCAGGACTCTCCTTGTACAACATTGTAATACCAATAATGACGATATGGTTCCATAAACTAGGCAAGACCGTTTGGCACTATAAGGAGAACAGACCAGGGTCTGTCGTTAGGAACAATAAAACCAACGTTCACATTCTCGAATATGCATCGATACGAATTAGGAATTAAGGCAGGATGCTATACAAAACCAGTTATTTTTCTTAAATTTGATTACCGCACAAGATTCCAGACTGCTCGGAGCCAGGGGCACCATGACATTGATGGTAAATTGACATGGTTCTCCAAAACTTGAATAATTGATGAAAATAAAACAAACCCTCGTGACCAATAATAAGTGATCAGTGTGTTACATTCCCTTCAAAAATCTAGGAACATAACACAATTTTCAAACACAGCCAGCAAAGTTCTTTGATCTTCTGACATTTCGCACGTGCCGTCCGTCTGTTCACGCCGAATTATTTCCTCAAAGACGCGAGACTCTTTACTTTCCACGTGAAACAATCAATTTAATTGGGCGACTAATTGCTGTGAAAAGTTTTCACTCTCAATGTGGTTCGTCACCCCCTCGGTGTCATTTTTAGCACTCCGCGAAATAGAAAGTTGGACGGGCACGACTGAAACTGAAAGCACCGAGTTTTGGTACTGCACCACTTGCCTGCCGCAGTCGAGTGCGGTCATCAGCAGTGGTGGATTCAACCAGTGGAGTGGATTCAGCCCGATAGAGCACCAGAAGGACTGTTTATATTACACGTTACAAACTATTATAAGTTGAGGTCTTCTCTAATCATTATAATGTTTATCTATGTTACAATTTCACCCAGACAAAAAAATCATGCACCACGACTTTTCCAAAAAGATCTTAATATCTTCGTCGATAATCGCAAATTCACTTTGTGGCGTAATTTTATTTAATAAAAAGGTTTATTTAGATCGTAATATCATCATTTCCCAAAATTCTGGTTTGCTACAAAATAACTTTTAGTCAGCTGTTTTTTTTTCAGAAGCCATTTTTCTTTTTGAACAATAAAGATAGGTAAATCTGTGCAAATGTCATTATGAGCTGTCGAAAGAATATTATATTATGCTATTTCTACTATTAGTTGAAGCAAATAAAGCTGAAGCAAAATCCGCCACTGGCTAAAAGGCAAATGAATCAGGCGTCCATCAGTGGACGGTAGAAGGTAGAAGTTGCAAGAAGCAAATGTTTTTGTTAATTGGTTTTAAACCCACAGAAGTTGAATTACAACTGCCTTCTGTAGAAAGTGATGTAATGCGTTAAGTGGTATATTACATTAAAGTGCCATTATTATTCACGAAATACCCAGACGACAAAGGGAAATAACGTGTGTATTTAAACCCAAGGTTAGATCCTACGAAGAAACAAAAATGTGGAATAAATTATTATGTCACAGAAAATTGGCTACAACTTTATTACAACAAACTATCGGAATTTTGTTGGGTAAGGCGGGCACGGGCATCTGCCGAACATGTTATGAAAATGCAAAATTATTGTAATGCGACATTTTATATGCAAAGTAACTTTACAGCCAATTCAATAATCGCACCCACTGAACCGGGGAGAAAGAGAAGTATATGATAAGGATACAATGACTGAACAACACTTATCATTTGAACAGAAAGGAACTCGACTTAATTATTTGTTTATTATGACGTCCCAATAGCCGAGGCTTGGCGGGGAACTATTTATTGACGTTATTACGCGCAATCACATGATTGTCTGCAAGCAGCCCGCAGCCCGCAGTCCGCTGCCTCCAACCGACTCCGCGGCGTCGGAGGACAATGATTTACATCTCGTGACTCAATTATTGTCATTACTACTTGAATAATTTACGAATATTAGAACTAACATTGAGATTTCTCAGCGACTAATTTCTAACCGCTTTTAAGCAGTAATCACTGCCTATGTTCTAATTCCTAGCAGTAGGTACTCGGAAAGATTATCTAGGCCCTAAACCGGTGAGTATTTCAATTTTGTATCTCTTGCACGGTTGGTCTATATTCTACATTGACTATTGAGAATTTTGGAAAATGTAAAACGCGCTCAGCTTATCGCTAAAGACGCTACATCTCGCCTTTATACTTTCGGCTGACGTCGGACATCGAAAAAAACTTCGACACAGGGTTGAAATAATGTTGCCATAACGGATATTGGAAATAAGAAATAAACAAGTTACCATGGACCGTGAAGTAAATAATAAACATACCGGCATAAAGCATAATGATGTTTTGTGGGGTAAAGTAAAAGGTAGGGATCTTTGGCGATCAGCTCAGAATAACGGCTGATTGATCCAGAGCCCGAAATGAAGCCGACTTATTGAAAGGAAGTAGAATCAATACGGTAGCATGTCGCGGCTTGTAGCGATAAAGTAATTCTTGCCGAACAAAAGCGGCATCATCTGTAGCCTGTAACATTCCGTAACAAATTTATTTAGAATTCACGCGAACCAACGTACAGGATCCGTAAAAATGACATTAAACCGTCTTGACGGAGAATCACGCGAAGTTTTGTCAAGGTGACCTCCTGAAATATTGAAAATTCTAAACAATGTACCCATAGTATTTAAATACATATCTTACAAACAAGTTGAAATTATGTGAGAAAAATGTCCAAAATCCCATTATTTTATAAAAAGGAAAAAGCCCGAGTTTTTTTACCACAAAACTAGAGGAAGCGCGGCTTATTAATAATGTAATATAAAGCTCAATTCAGTGTCAGTTACTTGTAATAAAAGTTTTAACAAACGTATTTACTAAATTTATAATGCTTTTTTCGACAATAATTTTTTGAAGATATGCCGCCGACTGTTGAAATTTCATGAAAACGTTGCCTTAACAAGTTCATGTCCGAAATACGAATGAGAATGTTATACCGAATAATGAAAGGATGTATTTAGGATGTCTTACAGTAGGTATGTCTTACAGTAGGTATGTCTTACAGTAGGTATGTCTCATAACTTCTCGTAAGACTAGCATTATACGATGAACCCAACAGTTGATGTCCACATGTCGGCAGTCGGCAGGAAGATTACTATCAGCATCACCATCAACACAACACGTGTACCCCATGGCAATAAGTCGATAAAGTGCAATGTACTCGAGCTAGTTAATTGCAGTATGCATGCAGCGCTATAATAATATAACTTATAGCCTGTAATGAGCATTATACTTATGAGGCAAACGTTGAATACGTACATAAAGTCATATTGCTGAGGACTAATTTATTCGGTTTGACCCTAATAACCCGTTCGCTTGGTAGAGTATTTTAGTCAAGTGGAGAGTATAGTAGTAACCAAACGCGTCCGAACACCATAATTTTAGTAGAGTGGGTTAGTCAGCTCTTTAGTCGATTCAATCCATTTCGTTCTAATTTTTCGGTGAGTGGCGCGCCCCTCCACTAACACGTGCAAACCCGCCGTTTTAGCAGAGTTCATTTGTAGACGCGCGGAAATGCTGTGGAATTGGAGCGAAGATGCAACTCTAAAATTATTTATTAATGCTGCTATTAATCTCTTTTCGTGTCTTTAGTTTATTCATTTTCATTTAACTAATTTAATCTTCCATCTCTTCTAAAATTTCACCTCTTCTAAGCATTACAACATGCTAAATTAGCGTATTTACTTTGCTTAGTAGCAGCCCGTCAACCGCCGTCCATCTTGCAACGGGCGGCGGGCAATAATGTACTCTACTTGAAAGTAATGCGAATGATTTTCGGCGAGTCAAGTGGCGAGTTACTCGCCACTCGACTAAACTACTGGCTTAGTCTGAACAAGCCTTTAGTGACACGAACATAAGCGCCCAATTTTTGAGAAAGTATTACGAATTCTACGATTCAACCGGAGAACTGATCTCTATCCAACCCATAAAACACAAAAATCTACAGAGTGCCATTTTTAAATTGTTAATTTATGTATTCGCTAATTGCCATTATTGTTCACATCAATAAATTTACCTCATTCGGCCCTCTGGGGCGCCCTAAAAGTTATTTTGTTGGGTTAGCGCAGAGAAAAAACAGCTTATCTTAGATCTTCGATAGAATCATGGGATTCGTAATGCTGCGTATAAACTGGTAGATATTACCGCGAGCCGAGCCACGAATTATGGGAAAGGGACGAAGCAACCGCAAGCGGAGTTTCGTGCAGCGCAATATGTAGTTTATTCGCCAGCGCGGAGGGCCGTTTAGAGGAGATGTAAAACACGTCTATTAAAACTTACATAACAAAACATATAAACACAAATAAAAATTAATTAAACCTACCTACTAACTGACTTGTTTATCTATCACATGTAAAGTAGACAGGGGACTACATTATATATTTCTCCAATAGGTACTTAATAATTTCCAACGAAAGTAAAAAAAAAACTGCTTCAGAAGAGAAATAATGCAAAATATTCAAATAACACAAAAACATATGTGACATAAATATTTTTCTATATTTTTTTAAAGTTTTTCTTTATTCATTGCTTAGTTTAACATAATTTGATGATTTTTCGACCACCGTGCTTTGGCAGTGCTGGCACATGCCCGTTTTAAACACAACATGTACAGGTATATTCCTTGCCAGAGTCGTTATTAGTATTCTATACATGATAATATACAATATTTATAAAAGTGTATACGATAATATACATATATAAACTATGTACGAGGATGGGTGATAGGATTTCACGTGAATATCTCCGTATATGCTTAATTTTGACAATACTGAAAATGTGACAAATTAAACATACCTATCTGTAGGTACTCATATGTAGTAATGGTGAGAGACCACAATTTAGAATCGAAGCGTTGCTTGAGATGGCATTAGCCGTGTTTAGTGACTAGATCTAAACCTTCCCCCTTTCCATCTCTTTCTCCTCCTCACTGACTTCAGCCTTGCCCGACATGTCACAACAGATATCCTCACAGAAATGGGGGTGCCATAGATCTACTGATTATATTTATAATTACACATTATTATATTAATAATTCTTCAACGCGGACAGCGCACTTTGTGATTTTTCACATAAACCGGTGCTTTATAAATGATGTAATTACCAAACATGAACCAATTTCGGTTTTGCTTGATATCTGGTGTAATGAACTCCAATTTGCATTGAGTAAGTGTCATTTTCAAAATTGGAACTGATTGTGTGAAGAACTTAGACAAGTATATCTTTGATATAGTATTTTTTATAAGAAAATTATTAAAATTTTCTATTCTATGTTTGAAACATGTATTTCTTTTGTTTAAATTTGACAGTAAAGGCAGATTGCGTGATTTTTCAAGGGTCTGCGCTTTTTCCATTTTACTAGGTAACTAGCTAGATTTACTAAAGGTTGAAATTATCATCGTCTCTTTACTTGTTTCACAAAAAATATGATTACATTATAAAGAAAATTGTCTTTATTTGTTTTTGAAAAGAACTGAAAATATTCTGTGGTAAATATTGTATTAATACTTTCAGCTTCACAGATCCTAAAATAATTATAATAATCGGCGATTTTTCAAGGGTCCGCGCTAGTTATTATTAAAGACGTATCGTATACAAACGTTTGAAAACATTATAATAGTAAGTATAAAGCATCAAATTAAAATTCAAATTAAAATTGATAAGGTCCTTATCTCGAAAAGATATTCCGCACGTGGTACAATTTCCTTATAAATCAGCGAAATCAGAAAAGTTGCCTGTTGCTTGGTAAAAAATACTTAATAAATATAATGAAAGCACGCTCAGAGCAGCAAATGAGAAAGTATTGATCAAAGTAAGAACCATCGGATATCGGGGAAACAAATAAATCACGTTCATACAACAGGGGAAGCAGAAAACTACCCCACAACACCAGCTAAAGGTGACCAAATTAGTTCAAATGTTTATAGGTGGGAGTTATATTGTAAGTTTATTATTTATTAGATTATGATTCGTTCTATTTTTGGGATACGATTTTTCGTTACAATAATAATAATTGGATAATACGTAGAACGCCGTGTTTGTGAAAAATCATCTCAAGGGGGCTGGCTTTACAATTTATAATGAATTCTTAGGCTCTATCTAATTTTATTATTTACAAATAGATACAGAAACATACTTACCTGGCAGATCACTTCCGATAAATACACTTTATTAGAAGTTTATGCTTGGAGAGGAGAGGACTTCGCACGCGGAGGACAAAATATTTAAAACACTGGACATTGCATGATTTTACATTTGCTACCATCTTCACTCTTGATTTTTCATTTATAAGAAGATTAATGCCTAAGTTGAGTTAATATTTATTTTGAAAGACTCGAGAATTTAGGACTCTTTAGGACTGGAAGTGTCCATGAAATGACCTTTACAAAAGCTTAAAGTAAGAATTTGCTTATATTTTTCACAATTAGTTATTTACAATGTCGCGGGCGGTGAAGGCGAAGGAGAAAGGTTTTTTAACTTATGGGTAGGTAAGACTGTCTGAAAAGGTGAGGTTAAGTTTAGCTCTAAATCCCGCAGAGTCTGTGATCATTCTTAACTCACGTGACAGTCCATTCCAGGCTTTAGGTCCTGTCACTCCGAAAGCACGCTCACCGAACTTAGTATATTTTAACCTTTCGATAGCTGACGATGCTGCTGACCTGAGGGTTGATTGTCGAGAATTTGAATTTTCCGGAATACACAATTCCGATAAGTAAGCCGGAGCCATTTCAGTAAGGGACTTAAATACCATCCAGCAGAGTAAAACTGGATTCTTTCAGGACATTTGAGCCAGTAAAGATTTTTGATATGCTCTGAAATATGGGAATATTTAGATATGGTGATAAGTCTTGCCGCAGCGTTGAAAACGGATCGTAATTTGTTGATTTGGGAGATTTTGGGAGTAGCATATATTCCGTTGCAATAATTTAGACGTAAAACAACATATGAATTGACTAGTAATTTAGTCGCCTCTGTTGGCAGTTTCTCCTTACTGCTTTAATTTGCCTCAATTGAAAGAACCCCGTACTTACAGTTCTGTTCACTTGAGTTTTAAGGGAAAAAAATCAGCATCCAGATTGACACCCAGTAGTTTTATGCATGTCTTTGGAGTGATGTCACTTCCTGAAATGGGGATGGGGAAATGGGGAGTTATCGATGCTACGCTGACGTCTGCTTGTGGCGGTCCAGAGAAACTCAGTCTTTGCAGGATTCAGTTTCAATCTATTTGAGGTCATCCAACGAGTGATTGCTTCTAGACACTCAGTTTTGCGAGTTTTAAGACTACTTTTAAGTCTACTTCCTCTGGTAAGCAGTAAAAATAAACTTGCTGGTCATCGGCGTAGCAATGAGATAGAAGACCAAATGATTCGATTATTTTAGCGACATCATTTGTGATGAGGATGAAGAGAAGTGGACCCAGAATAGACCCCTGGGGAACTCCAGATAAAAGGGTTGCATATTTTGATTCGTTGATTGTATTTAAAAACCTTAGCACTTAATAGCAGAACTCTTGTAAATTAAATGTTAAATTCACCGAAGAAAATAATAAATAACTAATCCGCTCCGCAGGTTTTCGCTATTAGGCCCTACGGGCGGCTTTTGCTTAGGCTTCGCCCAGATTGAGTGTTGGTGACCATTATATAAATCCGATAGGAGCTAGGAACTGGTTCCAAAAATAGCCTGTTCTGTACTGGGATCCAATGACAGCTAGTCACCGGGAAAAGGTAACCGCGACAGGCAATAACGTCATATATAATATATAGCGGCGTGATATTATTATTCACAACCGCCAGTTATTACATTAATAATCATATTATCGTCAATCTCTCCATATCCGAAGAGATACACGAAATTACAAATCCAGCAGTACTTACGCCTGCCAGGCGATGCTCCTCATGCTAACTGTTATGTAAGTGGCACCTTCTTTTGGCATTGCTTTATTCGATTATATTAAAAAAGTAGATTTGTACACAAACTCCACGTACCAAAACGGTTTTGCGTAAGGTGCGGCTTCAGAGTTGATTTCTTAGCCGGATTCTTAAATTTCAACCGTACAGTCGTTAGGCTAATAACACTGTTTGATGAAGATGGTAAGTCATTTTCGCCAAACGTTTGTACATGTTTTTTTTATCATTTTTTTATGATATCATTTCCATTCCGTTAATTGTACCTACGTTTTATTTTTAAGTTTCCACCAATACCAGATTATTCATAGTGCAGGAATTCTGGGACCAACTACCTTCATAACATGTACCTCTCATTGCCCAGAATACTAAAGGGGTAATAATGGGTTACAATGTCATATAAAAGTTATATATTTTCCAAAAAAATATTATGTTGGTAAAGCTATTTTAAAAAATCCACCAAATTAATCTTGCACACCTAAAATTAATAATGATTAATGAAATTAGATTTTGTTTCATTGAATGTAGTAATACATTTTTGATCGAAATAAATAATTAAAAATATATACAGGTTTGACAGCTGTATTTAATTAAATGAATAAATTTGCATGATAAAAATATATAATTTTCCAATATTCTATAATACGTAACTATAAAAAACCAATAAAAATCGTGGGACGTGACAAAGAAAACGCAATGTAAAACTTTGGCGAAAATGTGTACAGTGCTTCTGTTTTAAAATATCGCCTCAAAGGCGCAAGAAGTAGCATGAGTAACTATATTTTTGTTTGTTTAGTACGTATCGTATAAAATGTTTAGCAGCAAAAAGTTCTGGAAAATAAAATTTGATTTTCACTAATCTTTGTCTGAAACTCCTAAATTAGTTTTCAGTTCATTACTGGAGCTTTGACATTCTGTCATAAAATGAATAAGACGTCAAATGTGACAATTATAATATCATATTCAGTATTTCATTACTCAGTCCATTTCATAACTTACACTGACAGCACGGGTACATGTGTTTATAGATGTAAATATGTTTGTAAATGTTAATAAGTATGTTATATGTAAATACCTAATTTTAAGACAGTTGTAAGAATACGATTAGAGCAGCAATGTTCTCAGATACGTTTTTAGATTTTCACGGCCAAAAGTATTTTCGTTATTTGTTTTTGGGGTGTTGCGCTACCTCCTTCTTTAGCCAACGTTACAGTGTCCATCATCAGGGCAGATGTGTAATTGTGTAACACAATGTTCTCGGTTATAAAAATAAGTATAGTTTTAAGTCACCAGTTATACAAGTCTTAGTTGTAAGTCATTAGTTATCAATTTTAGTTATAAGCCACTTGTAATAAATAGACATTTATAAAGATTAAATGTATAAATGAATTGTAAAGCGCCCTTGAGGTGATTTTCAACAATTATTATAATTATATTTTTAAGTGTTGAATGAGAAAAGAGAGAGTTGATACTTAGGCGAGGTCAAGTAGTAGATATGTATGTAGTATGTGGGTAAACTGTTCAAATTTTATATATTTTGAACAACATTTTATCAATTATGACATTTTCCTAGAAAATAAATCATCATCTGCGTAAACATAATTTAAAAAAAAGAAAATACAGATTCGGGTCGTGTTAAGTGATAAGTGATAACAGATAACGAATTCCAGAAACAACCGCATCTCAAGGATACATAAACCAGTGCAAATTGTTGATAAAAAATAAGGAATTTTACTGCGCTTTACGACCATTGTCTAAAATAAAATAGAATAACAATTCGTATTTTTATAGAGTTAACTTTGCAATAACGAACCTTCGTGGTGGAATTACATAATAAACTAATAATAATTAATAGAATGTAGATCAATTACGAATAAAGCTAAATAACTATCATTTATGATTTTTGACATTTTAATATTACAATATCACGATAATTGCTGAACTTACATTAACTACTTACAAGACAGGCAACTAGTTTTGTGGTACGGCTGTATGGCGCGTGTTTAGAACCAGAATCCGGCATTCCCTTTGTTTGGACATGAATGCGGCACCAACCGTGAACTTGGTAATAAAATGAGCAACCAAGTCTTACTTGAATAAAGCAGTAAAGCATTATAAAATCTATAAATAGTACCTACAAACCAATTCGCAGTTAATAACCGCCAATCGAATAAATACAATCATCACTGCCACGATTGCCAGAATGGGATCCCCCCTGATGGCTGATGGCTGATGGCTGATGGCTGATGGCTGATGGCTGATGGCCGATGGCCGATGGCCCTCTGGAGACGGGAGACGGTCAAAATTCCTCTTTTGCATACATTTTTGTGTTCAACATTTTTCACTTATTTTCAGCAATATTTTTTTTCTGTTTTTATTTCATGAATCTGTGTATTGTAACTTTGTCCAGTTTCTTTCTTTTATTATTTGTCTAATTTGTTTATTGTCAATTCAAAATGTGGAATTGTATTTGCATTGCACTACCCCCGCACACATTCTGGAATAAACTATTATTATTATTATTAAAGTCAGTTAACAAAAAGGGAAATATCGCACAGAAAAAAGATTACGAACGAGTACAATAAAAATGGGCATTTTTCAAAAAATACCCTTGTTGATAATTTGGCACATGATAATGTCCCACGACTTTGAAAAATAAAAATCTATATATCTACGTTACATAATAATTTTATTTTTATTTTTCATCTTGTTAAATTCTTTAAAAAAACATGTTTTCCTGAAAATATGTTTTGGGCCCTCCTTACAAATTTAGTCTTTCAGGAATGTCAAAATATTGATGGACAAAAAACATGACAAAAATGAATTACCCAAGTTTACAAAAATATATTCAAAGTTATCGTACATTACAGCTGATTTAAGTTATTTGGACATTTTACAGATTATTTATTTATAAAATAAAAGCATTTTATGGATTCCTCAAAAGTTCTGGTTTCGAAGTTCGATTTTGTTATCTAATTACGAGCACAAGCGAATTCAAACATACTTTAAAAACATTTTTAACTGCCCCTAACATGCGAAAGAATATAATGTACATTTTAATTTTCGGGCAAGTGAGTGTTGTAACTTATCAAAAAATGTATGAATTTCTATTAAGTGTCAAAACGCAAGATTGATGCTGAGGGAAACGGTAATTATTAAAATAATATAATGTGTGGCTATGGTCTCCAAGGTAACGGTTTTCATTCACTTGTTCGTGATACATAATAAATACATACATATGTTTAGGAGATTTTGGGTTGAAGAAGAAATTAACTCAAAAACTGATAATATCTATTAAAAAAGGGAAAGCAATATATACTTAGATTTACTCAGATTTTATCAACACGATAAAGTACGAAGATGCTAAAGTGCTTTACGTGTGTTACTGTTTATTATGTATAGTTATTAAGTTTAATTCGTAAAACATCATTTTAATTTAAAAAGTATCTCCATGTCGTAAAGACGCGTAGCAATGTCGCTGGCCAGACGTGGAAGATCAGATAGGTCAAATGGACCGACATGAAAAGAAATATTGCTGGTTTAGTTAGTTGACAGTGAACAGTGAACAACCTCCGAGTAATGCGCTTTGCAGATTTGTGGAGGGATTGACTCTGTTCAAGGAAACCACCTTGAGAAATGCTTGCAAATCTCAAACACCAGACTGCCTGACTGCCAGACTGCCGGGCTCTATTAAGGCGGAACTCCTGCGCCACAATACACATGAATACTAGCTTGAACCACACTATAAACGTTCTTTGTTTTCCGTCTCCTGCGTTTTTCGAAACATGGCTTGAAAGATTGGTGTGAACAGGTGTGAAGTTCGCGCGGTCCGACAATTTCTGCTTCCCGCTTCACCCACTTCAAAAATAATATTAATATTAATGTTGTTAATATTCGTTATTATACTATAATTTTATTATCAAATATATTTATTATATTGTATTTAGGTATCATAATATTTTAAAGTAGTGATTATTAAGCTCAATCATTGCGCATAACCTCAAAAACTTGTTCGGTTTGATTCTCCATACATGACCGCATCGCGCGGCTCTTGTAAAAATATGAACACATTTCCCCCCGCCAGCCTTCCCCCTTCGCCCGGGAGATGAATGTTTTCCGTCGCCTGTGGTAAAGCTTGAACACAGGGTTTTTGTACACGAAGTGTTCAAATTTTCAATGTTTTGGGTGCTGTTCAAGCTAATGTTTATGTGTATTGTGGCGCAGGATCGCCGCTTTACAAAATGCATAATGTTTGATTGTGAGATCTTTCCTCTCTTCATTGGTTTACGCTGGGAACATTTTATTTGATTATTAAATTGATTCTTAAATTGAAGTAAAGCGTTCTCCTTGTGCCACCGACGTACACCGTGTATTTTGAATAATAATAAATACGAGCAACGGCCCCCGCGGTTACGAAGCGATTGAAATTCCGCATATAAATTAATTACCGTTTTTATTCCGTTTAGAATAATGAAGCGGTGCAGTATTAATAGAGAAACACTGCAATAATATAACGGAAACGTAAACGATTCTCAAGTCTCGTTAAGTCCGTTGTCATCTGTTAATCCGGTACATCTGGCGCGCATTAAACTGGCGCAGTGCTAAATTGTTTAAGCGAGTGAAATAATTTCTTCTTTTATTCGAGCACTCCTCTTAAAGAGTCAAAGAGACACATAATGTAGCGGACAATAATTCTTGTCGGAGTGGCATTTTTTTGCAGTCCACTAAAAAGAAGAGAGGAGCGATAAACAGAGCGTTTTTACAGCAGCGGGAACGCCAAGCATCCAATTCCGTGCGCCTGTATTGGTGAGTGCAAGCAGCAAGCAGCGAGCAGCGAGCAGCGAGTAGTGAGCAGCGAGTGCAGACTTGGCTCTTGGCTGGGTGCGCCAGAAGTATCGTCTCGTAAATACTTTCACGACCACGCATCATTACAGCGGGCTAAATCGGCGGGGAAGGGGGCCATATCTGCCAAGGAAATACACGTGAACAATCGTTCCATATCGGGAACGTTGATAAGTTGGATCGCTGGCTGAAGTAAACGTCACACGAGCCCTCCTCGCTCCTCACACGGCACACGCCCTACACTCGTGCTCGGACTGCTCGGGTGACGCACACGATAGCTATTCGTCTCGTCTCGCCGTACCTGTTGGTAGTTGTAGTTGGTACTGGTTGGTGCATTTGAGATAATCAATCAGGGTGAACAATTGGCGACTCATCTGCACGAGCGCGGGTAGCAGGCTAGGTGCAGGAGTGACCCGACGACAACACTCATCGATAACAGCCGATCTTGAGACAGTTTCGTTGGGCGGGCCTCGGGCCTCGGGCCTCGGGCATCGGGCATCGGGCATCGGGCATCGGGCATCGGGCATCGGGCATCGGGCAGTAACTAGTAACGGACAGTAAGTCCAGACACCGCCGTGAATGAGTAAGCACCAGACAACACAAGGCAAGTATTCGCTTCAAGTCCATATTACACTCTGCCGCCGGCACATTTCCGGCGACTGAGTAACCGAGGAAAAGACTCGTATAATCGTTAAATGCATTTCAGTCAGCGATGGCAGCAAAGCGTACATTCTGACTGTACAACTGACTAATGCTCCCCAGTTAGAGTATCTCCTCTGTTCGGGATTATTTTTAGCCCACGCTCCGGGAAACTTTACCAATGATTATTAATTCTAATCGAAAGTCCGCAAAAGCTCCAAACAGACATTCGTGAACGCGAAGTTCAACGCTTCAAATCATCATAAACATAAGTTTTTGTTAAACTAAAGAACAAAGACGATCTAGTTTTAACTTTTTTGTTTCAAAATCGTATCGTGTCATAATATCATTGTGTGCAAGACCGAAGATGTTAACCAGAATAAATGAAAAAAGTTTCCCTCTCCTAATATTATGTATTTACTTATCCATTGCGGTGTGGGTTGGTATTTACACAACAACAAAAATAACGTTAAAACTATTAAATAATATGCATTCATCGATCTCCCGGAAAAACTGAGACCACTTACTGATTGATAAATGAAGATCATTTCATAACAAATATTATTAATTATTACACTCAATTCATAAATCTCATATGCATGTACATAATATACTTATCTAATAATACAATACAACACGACACATTTATATCTAACTGATACGAAAGTATCCAAAAAATGAATATTGCTCCGTCCGCAAATAGAGATGGATGGATTTGATATAAAATCCAAGACACAAATAGGTACAATATGGGAAGAGAGTCGAGATGCGAGATGCGAGACCGCCGCCAGCCAATAACGGCCGATTCGTATCTCCTAACATTGACCGATACGTCGGCAACATTGGCCCAATACCACGGACACGGACACGGACACGGATACCGGACGTGGATGCGGACATGGATCAAGCGCGGATTATTTCAATCACAATAATTCAAGGGCAACGCAATATTTTCAGGATATTATTTGCCCATTGTTACATGCATACATCAAACCCAAGTAACGAGGATTATTTAAACCAACAGATAAATGATATTCGAGAGTATTATTTGCCAATTCTCATGTGAATCTTTTGTTTCAAGAAACATATAAAGAGTTGTAAGTCGCGAAATGCTGAAACTAACTTATTAGTTTTATTAAATGTAACAAAACACAATTAGCAACTAAGCCCACTCGCTCACGTTACAAAATTAAAAAGGAAATTTTCTTCGGAGGTTCTAGGAACAAATTCAATATTAATTTGGTGAATTCCTAAAGGTTTTCCTGGGAAATTGTGATTAATTGAGTAAGCACTGGAGAATAGTGGTTCCAAAACAAACCAGAAAAGTGATATAAAGTCAAGGAACGATAAAAATAGCCTAAAAAACCTAACCTATTTAACTAGTTTCATATATTTATTTAATCGCATTTCATGATTTTACATCGCTTTTCAAAATAGTAGTTTGGATTCGTTACTGCTCTGATTTGACCGATTATCACCGAAAATACGCATTTTTTTAAACTTAGACTTAAAATATCAAGAAAATTAATAAATAACGTAGTAACGTATCTCTCTTGGATTGAAAGGCGATTTTCTTTACTGGTGGAAATATATTCCAACATCACCAAAGGAAAATCGATCATAAAAATAAATCAGTAAACAACGTGACGCGGGTAATCATTTCATGGAATTTGGCAGTCCACACCGTACAGTAGTACAGTAGCTCGAGCTGTCAGACGTCCACGTGGTGACTATTTAATGTATAAATCATCTTCCGAGCTGTTATGAAGATGTTTATTTTCGAATATAAACTTCTGCGATACTAAAAATGTTAATTTTTAGGGTGAAACTATAAACTTTTTCTTCTTCTTTACATGCATAAGTATAACATTATTAAAATATTATTATATTGGCGGACACTACCAAACTCTACCGATTTGCAACACAATTTTTTGAAGTGGTAACGTCTTATAAATCGATGAACGCCGGCTGCACGCACGAAAAAGCATGGCTCATTGTCACGTTCCGCCTGAGCCGAGCATGCGAACAAGCGATAGAGAGGCACGATCGGCCTAAGCTTTCGGCATATGACTCATCTATCTCTCTTCCACTCCATCGTTATTATATGACGTTATCACGTAAAATTATCGTCCGTAAACCGACTTTACAGACAACCAATTTTTTTAAATTTTGAACAGTCTTATCTTATTTATTTACAGTAGAGTTAATACATAGTTAAATTGGTACCTAAAAGCTCCATAGCTCTTGATGGTAATAACTAGTATACGGCCACGCAGTGGCTATGACAGTTCTGTACTCTAGGCAAAACATAACTTGTCGAGCAGTTAAAAACAGTTCCGCGGCTACTAGGCCCTGCGGGCGGCGGACGCCTCGACAGTAGCTTTGTTACAAACTTCACGTACGAAGATGGTTTTGCATAGGGAGCGGCGTCAGAGATATACACGAATTCGGGTTCTTTAATTCAACCGTTCAGACGCTAGCGTATTAATACTATCAGCTGTTTAAACACACAAAAACGCAAATGTACCAATTAAACACTTAGGTTTTAGCAGGTGAGAAGTTGAAGGATAAGCAAGTTAGAAGTTTGTTGTCAACAATAAAAGTATATTGACTTAAATAAGTGACGTGCAAAGTTTTCTCGGAGTAGTTTATATTGGGGATATCCTTCAACTGCTGACCCTGTTCAAATCACTCCCAGTGCGTCCCACTGATTCATTTGGCAGCGACCTCTGCTCTTCTGGAGCCCCAAAATATATTTTTTTAAATCCTTGACTGCGCAGAAACGGACGGTCCATTTGACAGCTTCCCCGATTACAGTTGGATTGCAATCTTTAGAGCACCGGCGTCGGGTGGGAATGCTGTCTGTTTTCTATCCGTATTTCAGTGGGAAATGCTCCGAGGAACTAGCTTCTGTGATCCCTTCGCCACCGTTGCATAATTGGTAAACTCGCCAATCGGGCGTCCAGCATTTTTGCACGAATTTTATAAGATTTTTCGACTTAATCTCTTGGACGGGCTAGTAGACAATTTTATTGAAATTTATTTAAAAAAATATTTTTTTAAATTTGTTTAATTAGGGATTGAACCTTCCTCCTCAGAGACTGACTAAAATGAATGAACACCGCTAACACTCAAAAGCCAAATCCTAATTGAATGGAACCGAGATTTATTTCGTATTTTAGCGATTGCAAATGTGTGCTGTCATTTGTATTTATTACTTCAATGTCATCCAATTTCACATACACACATAACGTGTGTACGCATGATTGTCATTAAAAGTTGATAGTATGCGTTGTCATCGACAAAGATTCTATCTGCCGAGTCTCAGCACGATCGGATGTCAAGAAGTGGTTAATTTCCACTTACAACATTTGTATACATTCATTGACGAAAACAAAATCCAAATTCATATAAATGTATGTAAAAAGCTGTAACAAAAATCATGACGCTAGAGTTTTTTCCGAGACAAAGAAACATATTATTTCCTTCATGTTTATTATTGTATGCAGAGATTCGTAGAACTTACAAAAAACAACTACAGCTGTCGTAAAGAACATAATTTATAATAAAGTACAAACACGCGTAATAAGTGTCATCAGAATCACATAAAGACGTAATAATTAGAAAAATCTGGCACATTCATTGAATCGTAATCCCCGAATGAACGTCCATTATTACGTGATACTTCGCACGGATAAACGACTTTTTCGCACGTAGCGTGAAAACTAATATGAAAGAATATTAAGGCTGGGCAATCATTGAGACATCGGTCGCGCAGCACGGTCAGCGCAATGTAGTTCAGGTTTTGTATCGTGTGGAAGTGACTCTCCATACACTTCAATACTATAAAAAAACCTGAACTACGCTGCACTGAACATGCTGATAAGACGCAGCATGCCTTGCATCCGTGATGCCTGTGGAGATGGAGAATCTCCTTCATCGATATGTTTCGGTAATGTTTTCTTTTCGAGCCTCCATACGTAGTTACGGTGACTGGGTTTATATTACATATTTCTAGAAGAGAACTCACGTGTCGTTTACTCAGGTAATATAAAGGAAAATTATATGCACGATGAATGCACCAAGAACATCAAAAGACTTATTTTAAAAATGTGTTTATGTAAAAGTATTAGTCTACAAAATGAATGCTTTTTTGTTTGTTCTTTACTGATTACAATGGAACTTTGGTGATTTGCTGTGCGCACGCCCACAATGGTTTCTATGTATAATGGTGAGCTATGATGTTATGAAATTATTTCCTATACCATTCTTCCTTTGCGATGAAACTTTGGCGATTTCTTGTGCGCACGCCCTCGAAGGTTACTATATATGTATAATAGTGAGCATTATGAAATTTGTATACAAAATTTACTAAAGGCAGCGAGCGAGTTGTTTGTAAAATGTGTTTATTTCATATAGTTTAGCGGCAGGGAGGAGAAGGGGAACAAAGGAGAGTGGGGGGTCGCGAGAGAGGGTGGGGAGGCAGGGAAGGTGGAAAGAAACGTGGGAAGGAAAGGGGGCGAGAACGGGGACGCACGGGAAAGAACACGTAGGCGTGGGGTGGGAGACGAAGGAGGGGCAGAAAGAGCAAGACGTGGTAAATAAAATATTAAGTATAAACTATAATTCAAATTCCTTTTAGGGAAAAGGAATTTGATCAGGACGATGATAGACACTGTAATGCTGTCCGAGGAGGTAGCGCAGCACGTCGTAACACCGCAAAAACAAATAAACGAAAATACTTTTGGCCGTGAAAATCTAAAAACGTACTAGATTACATTACATAGAAAAGCTTTAATGGAAAAAACACATTGAATAGATAAATCTTCAGATAAGTAATATAATGAGGCATTTTAAATTCATATAGGTAATTCATATAACTTCATCTACGTAAACTGAAGATTTCAAACACTAAGGACGGGTTGTTTCAAAAAATTTGATGGATTCATCAAATATTTTATGTTAATTTTCACGTTCTGTATAAGTTCTATTCAAGTTTTGTGATTATTTCAGTTTTGTGAAGCAGCTGTCCTATAACGATATAATAACAGAACTTGAATAGAACCTACACAGAACGTGAAAATCAACTTCAAATATTTGATGAATCCATCAAATTTTTTGAAACAACCCATCCTAAATATAATAATAATGTTTAAAAATAAAGCTTCTCTGTTCTAATTTCACTGGTTAAATTTACCCTTACAAATGTGGTAAATTATAAACACTACCTTTCTCAGTACCTAGTTTACCGAAAGCAAATAATCAACCCTTATGAAAATTAGACAGTGTGCGGTGGGGTGAGGGGTGAGGGGATTAAAAAACGTGTGCCGATTTGATGTGGCTCCAGGGGTAAAACTGAATTATTAACATTCGTACATTCGGGCCGAACGCAATTTCCTTTTACGTGTATACATAAATCATTGTTTGTCTGGATTTTTAGAAAAAAAAATCAGAAAAACGGTCGTTAGAAGGAAAAGTGACGCAGTGGGCGACCTTGACCGTGGCGCTTAAATATAATGGAGTTGGCAGAAGCGGCCCGTTTCACCACTACCACTACCTCACTACCTACCCACTGCAAAATATGTAATGTACCTACTCGTACAGTCATGTCAGGGTGGCCACTAAATCTTTTTTTATCGAATTTGGAAAAGCGGGGATTACAAAAATTGCGCTTTCGAATACCGAAATTATTATTTGATTTAGGCTACCCCCCCAGGGCGAATAATTATTTAGTTATAAAACTTGTAAAACTACATTACTTATACACAAGACAACATCCCTCACAATCGGCATGAACTTAAAATGTATTATTTGCATGTCTTTTGATCATATTAGAATGCATTATATTAATGCACGAAGAACGCCGGCGATAGAGATTTTTACTACCATAATACTAGAATATTTTTTAGTGTCTGTTATTAATAAAGATTTCATCGGTAGTGTCGCGAGTTGTCATCGTTCCCGAGCACGACCACAGATCGCCAACAAACAAACAATACTTCGTCGCATAAATATACAGAATTCATAAATGAAATTAAAAATTTGATTTTTGTTTACTTTTACGTTATCACTTAAAGTATTCGATTGCGCAACTTTTGAGAACCCTGGAGTATCCAAATTCTCGGCTTTGTAAGCCAACCCTACTGTACAGGATACACTAGTACGTACGTGCCCAGTTTGGCAAAAAAAAAACACCCCTCTCAATGTAGGGGTGGCGTTAACCCAGCAGGTTACCCAACGATAAAGCGGCAGGTACTCGGAAAAGCGTGTATCAAAGCGCCGTGTGATGTCAATTAGCGCTGCTAAAGTGAACAAGACAGAAGACATGCCTTCATTTGATTGATTGACTTTATAGTAACTAGATGCTTCCACAAGCAACTTTCGGGACGGTAGGTACTTTGCTGTTTGTTAATATTAACTATTGTGAGAAATGAGGAATATATCATTGAAGAGGTGACCGGACAACTCAGAACCATCTCAGATAAGTCATTTAGAGTGACAAAAAAAATATATACATAAAAATTTGGTTAAATAGGTTACGTTAGGTTAGAATTATTGGCTAATTTAAAATTATTTTTTTCATAGCTTTTAATGACTTTTCAAGGAGGTGTTTAGTTGACTTTATTCTCAGTTGGCATGGTACCCATTGAATAACGTAATGCTAATAAATCTAAGCGAAACACGAAACAGAACAAGAAAAATAAACAGAACAGATCAGAAAAATAAAAAACAGAATAAAATGTGTTTTTAATAATTTTTGGAGCGTACTTCGCCATTTTTTTTGTATCAAGTGAATTTCATACAATCACCATTTCGGCTAGACAATGTACAAATATTATCTTAAAAAATATTTTTTTTAATTCATATTAAAATAAACCCTACGAAACTGTCCAAAATGTCGGCAGAAGGTGTAAGGTAGAAGACTATAGGTACGACTATAAAAAAACGTACATATTGTGCAATATACTGATTCAAGTTTTGTAAGTATTCGATTTTTTCTTATTGGCTGGTCGTGAAGACAGCTGATGGATGACGGTGATGGATGACGCATTTCTTACTCTCTGCACAAACATTTTGATTTCACAAAAATAAAAGAGAACATCATTAATATAACTCACGTTTTTTCTACGAAACATTTCGATCTTCAAGATTCTAGACTAGGAACAGAAAAACGGAGCCAAAATAGAATAACTACCTACTTATTAAGTATTGTATTTATATACCTAATCCGTTAGGAGAAAAAAAAATTATGGGAATTAGATATAAAATTCGGAGTAATGAATATCTACCCAAGAATTCTTAAAACCCATTAATTTATTGTTGGATAAAGTGAGGAAGTAAATAAATAAAAAAAATACTGGGAAACTGCTGTGTTTGTGTGATAAAAATATTGCCCAAGCGATACCTCTTGTAATGCCAGTCAACCGTTAAAGCTCGAAGGAGGTTCTCAAGAGAAAAAGCAAGGTTCTTGATAAATAATAATTATTAAGAACGCTAAAGTATACAAACATACGAGTTCATGAGCGAACACCGAATGCTAAGGACACGAACTTAGACATACATCATGTATTCCGACTGTTGCCGCAATGAATTATAATTGGCAGTAAGTCTTGATACCACAGATATTCGGTAATACTCAAAAACATAATGACATTAAATGCAACACTCCAAAATGCTTAAAAAAACTGTCAAAGATACGTAAAATATTGAATTCTGCAGCAGAAAAAATGGAGGTCAAATAATATGTCTTCATTTATCTTCATTGGCTATTTTACATTGAATTCTCTGTACGAAGGTACTTGTTAATCTGAAAAGTTAGGAATTAATTAATTAATTCGTTGAAGATGAATGAACACGAAATGGCGAGTTGAAAAAATACAAAGACCTTGGGGCAATCGCGTTCATACTTGACCGTACTCCCACATTAACAGGAAATCATGGGCGAATTCAATAATCTCTGTCAAGACGAAACGAGAAACTACGAGTATTATGTTTGCATACAATCGGCAAGGTGAGGTGATCACTTACTATTGCAAAGAGGTGCCGTCTAAATAGGCAAGCAACCCAACCACCAGTTCAGTAAACTAAATATTAATCAGGTTGTGGGTGTAACCGTACCCTAAAAGTGAACAGTTATTGAGGGAAAGGTATTTCAGTCCATCTTCCGACGCCTCCTGCATCCAGCTGTGGCTTTAATGCCGTCAGATCATCAATTTGTGGTCTCTCTCTCTATTGGCTTCGAGGTCGCCATCTGTTTCGACGTGAGGTTTTGGCACCATCGGTCACAGATCCATCCCACGAAATGACCAGCCCATCCGTCAAATAAACAAATATGAAAGCCGAAGGTCCTGGGTTCGAGTCCCAGAGTTGCCAATATCATTTTCTGATTTTTCTGTCTCCGGATTTTCGATTGAGTTTCGCTAATATTGTGTTCATTTAATTAAATATTACAATTTGTTGGTCTTATGATCTCTCAGGCTTAATCCGACAAATAGTTTATCTGTAACTGGGCGGTATGTTGAGTTTTTTTTTAATTTTTTATGTGAATACCAGAGTCCCAGCTGCTCCCATCTGGGGCCAATGAGACTATGGCATCCCCAAACGGGGAAGAGGAAGGTGAGGAAGTACCTGGCTATTCAGATCTGATCACCAATACGGCTAAAGCCATTTCAAGTAACGTTTCAATTCTTAATGGTGGTCTTATACCAGAGCGATAATGAGAGTATTTTCCACTCCGGAACGTGCCGCAAATCTTAATATATATATATTTCTTCTGTCCGTCACTGAACTCCTCCTAAACGGCTGGACCGATTTTGATGAATTTTTTTGTGTGGGTTCAAGGGGATTCGAGAATGGTTTAGATTCATAATTTGGTCCACTGGAAAATGTTCTTTTAATTATTTTTTTTATTTCTAAGGAGTTGTTGATTTTTGGAATGTTTTACATTGGATCCGGCAGACTGCGCTACCATCGCAGTATCGAATATTCAATATTATTCTATTTTAATTTTAGTTTGTCCCGACAGTTGTGTATAGGAAAACGTCTGTCGGGTCCACTATAAATAAATAAAATAAATTGTGGAACATTCCAGAACATTCTCGAATGTTGTCCTGAGCGAAGCCGGGTAACCCAGCTAGTATACTATATTATATATTATTTTAAATGAATTAATTGTGAAATAACACAAATCATTCAAATAAAATTTATTTGCCCACGCCGGGATTCGATCCCGAGACCTTCGGATTGCGAGTCAAAATCCTTACCGCTAGACCACGCCGGCCCTCAAAGTGTAGGATTAATATTTTTGAAATACAATGTAGGAGAATGTGAGCGTGCAAGGAGGATGCATTCTAATGTTCAGGATAAGAAGAGGGAGAGCGAAATGTGAAAATTAAAGAGAAGCGTTGTTAGTTCCAAATTGGTTTTTTCTCTCTAAACTAAACGTTGAAAAAAACAATCAAAAGTAATGTGTTGTAATACTCAATACAGTAAATAATAAGAAGTCGCTAAATTTTGGTGGTAGAACTCTCGGAGAATCCAGAGGGGCGTCCTAGTTAAGGATTTATCCTTAACCTTGACATTGACGACTTTAGAGGTGATTCCAGTTCTACTTAAGGATTAGGTATTTTCCTAACCTAAAAAATAACACACGTTCTCCTGCTGGTCAGTTCATCACAGCAAAGAGCCTTTTCTGCCTGTACAGTGGATTTTTACTATTGGTCAAATCATATAATTTCATATCGGTGATCAATGAACCGGTGGTTGCAATTTTTAGCCATATTTTTTTATAGCGGTTTGTCTAGTTTGTAGTTAGAAGTAAGATTGTAGATATGTATTATAAGTTTGTATAGCGCCCTAGAAGTGATTTTAAATATTATTATTAAAGGATAATGTTGGACTTCACTGGAAACACCCTTCCTCCCGCAGTGGTGAGCTACTTGGCTCATTCCTATGAGTTCGTCATGATTTTTTGTACGATTTCAATACATATTAAAAATCAACCTGTTGCGAATTAATGGCCACCGATCAAAGCAGCATATTGTTAAATTTGCCTATGGAAATTCAATTGATGCGATTTGAAAAGAACAACCTTGAAATTTTGGTGCGCTTGGTCCGGTGTCCGGTCGTCCGGTCGTCCGGTGTCGAGGTTAACCGGGTGACGCACCTGTCTAGTATAATTTTTATTTCGTTTTGTGCGAATCACGCAGGCATACATACTACACGCCTAATCATACGGGATTATATAATTCGCAAGAACCTACTTGCGAACACACAAAAAATTATAGGTCAGTAAAACACCATTATAATAGAAAAGTCTATGGCGTGTGAAATGTCAAATAAGTCGTTATTTACAAAAGTGGGTTGCTAACAGCTAAGTTCATTCTACGATAAAAGTATGAATAATTTTAGTTTAGTGTGTTGAGAAACTGTGTTCATACCTTCATTCGTCAAACTTTGTCTTTCGGACGACCAATGTGAATTATGTACATAATCATCAATGTATCTTGGTTACCAATATTGTCTGTTAAGTAGGTGACAATCTAGCATTCACTAAGCCGTGTATTTCGTTTTTCAACACCATTTTGTGCCGCTAAATTGCCAAGTATTTTTTAGCAATGTTCTGTTTAATAGTAAAATTCGAAAATATTTTATTACAGAAATTATGTATAAGAATTGCCGGTTTAAATATTGGGAACATGATTCGAAGATTGTCACCAGAGAATTTAATAATATAAAACAAAATTCCGTTTTATTTTTCAGCGTGAAGAAAATGTTCAAATGAAAAGTGAAATTAAAATGAAATTTACAATTACATTTTTGAATATTTATTTACGAAGCATTTATAAGCTCAATTCGGAAAGATAAGGCTTTTTATCAAAACAAATATTTAGTGGGCGGATCTCAGGGTCACAAAACAATAATATTGTAAAAACCCATTGCTCAATATGCAAAGTACTTTATTTACCTACAAATTACAGAGATTTTAGCCGGGAAACTAATGCGCACTATATTCAGTTCAATTTTAGCCGACAAATCGACGTTTATTGAAACATATTTTTAACATTTTCATGCAAATAAAACAATAGTATTAGTAGATACCATAATTATTTTTCTTTGTAATGTAATTAATTGTATGCTTTACATTACCTACCTCACTAGATGTAACCTGTTCTAGGTAGGTGACAGGAATGTACACAGGTATACACATAACAGGCATACAATAATTATTACTTATTACGATTCATAAAATTTACATACCGATTGAGTATTTACCCAAATTTTAGACATCGCAGACTTTCCTATGGTATTTTATGAAAACATACCTTATCGAGAGTCTAAGACATTTTTTGTTAACCTCTCATCTGTCGCGGGCCTGCCGGCAGGTTTTGATTTTTTTCCTAATGCGATTTTAACCCTTATGTGAAAAAAAATTGCATGAAGGACAAGGTCAGAATCGCTTGCACCAATATCAATCTAGGACCTACACCAACATTCAACAGGTTAAAAGGATTTCCTATTTCAAGACGAAAGGGGCTTTTACAATTTACATGAAAAAATTTATACCTAAAAACACTTGGAAACAAATTATTACTGTTTGAAAAGGTTTTGCGCGGTCCCAGGCAGAAATCGTAATATTTTCGATTTTCCAACAAAAGAGAGTTATTTTATTTCAGCAATTCGAAAAATCGAAATATAAAAACAGGCAAACTTATTTGCGCATCAGTTTGAGTTGACGGATACGAGGGTATTAATTTAATTAATAATGAAATCAGATTCTCAATTCAGTAATAACAACTGAAACGTATCAGAAGAATGACTGTATGAAGTATGGCTGATAACAAATGACAAAGGGCTTGTAGACCTGTACTGATTGTGTGGCAAATTGAAACGAATTGTACCTACTTACCTTCAACCAAATTAAACTCAATCAGTACCATCCGCCCCTGCCTGCTATCTGCTACCTCCTTTAGGCCCTATTCATAAATAACCATTCATTATTAATGAAAACCCAGCTCTCCATCCTTCTTGTGAAGCAGAAATGTTTGACATTTCGGTGTTCAAAACATCCACGAGGAACATCAAATATTAATTGTATCGAAAACTCACGTCGGTCAACATTATTAGAATGGATGAAGACAATTTGACGGCCTCCACGGTCCAAGGATAAGGCTCTCGACCAGGGTTGGATGCAAAATTTTTTCCCAATTTTCAAAAAGGGCGATAAAAGTAACGTTTGTAATTACAGACCAATATGCATTTAATGACCATATCGAAACTCTTTGAAAGCCTAATACTTGACAAACTTTTTACACAAATAAAACCACCTAATAAAATAATATCACCTTACCAGTTTGGATTTATGCCAGGGAGAAGTACTCTTTCCAACATAATTATTTATGAAAATTTTACAACCAGTGCTTTTAAAGTAGAATTTATTAGAATAGATTCAAAGTGCTTTCAAGTAGACTCTGTTTACACTGATTTTAGTAAAGCCTTGGCTACAGTTTTCCATAAAATTCTCATTTGAAAATTAGGAAAGCTTGGTATACGTGGCAATATATTAGCCTGGTTCGAAAGCTACCTTACTGGAAGACAACAAATTGTTAGAATAAAATCCTCCCTGTCGGAAAAAAAAAATGCAATAAGTGGAGTTCCACAGGGTTCATTCTCACCTTGGCCCAATCTTATTTATAAATGATCTTACAAAAATATTTCATGATGTATCTATCTTAATTTTTGCTGATGACCTCATATTTTAGAATCATTCAAAATATTTACCATTGCAATATTCTTCAAGATAATAATCAACAAATTGTTAATCTGGTGTAATGAAAACAGACTTTACTAATATCTCTAAACGTCAAATAGTAAGATTTTCTCGAATAAAATCTTCAATGACTCCGTGGTCGAGATTTATCCCTCGACCACGGAGGCTGTCATAATGAAAATATTAAGCAGAAAGAATAAAACAATTTTTGGGAAACATTTTTAATATTGGGGTAGATATTTAATACCCAATGTCTTAAATATTTCAAAAAAATATATATTTATACGTACTACATAACAATTTACTTAATATGCAAGGTTTGCGGTTACATTGTGGTTTACCTACTAATTTCAATCCCGTTACTTTTTAAGTATAATTTTCTGAGTTCATCAATCGCGGTTTCCTGCTGTTGGTTTATAAAATTAAATGTAGATGATTCAATAAATGTTTCACAAATCCCAGAAAGCAGTTACAACTTATTATTTATGAATGGATGTTTTTTGAAAGTCGGACGGGAGACGAGAGCATTGCCCATTTACTTCTACTTGCAGGACTTACGTTCAATAAAATGCTCGATAAAGAAAGTACTTCTGTGAGCCAAAGAAAAAAGATTTTTATTATCTTATAAAAACAGAAATCTTATGAAGAAGCCAAAACTCTAGAATAGTAAGCTCTGACATGAAATTTGCAGTATTTTCTGTATGGAATTTCTAGTCAACAAACCAATTCAATTAAAAATATATTTAAAAAAATAACAGGATTGAAACTGGGTAGTAACTATGAATAGCTTAAGAAAATATGAAGGAGACAGAAACATCGTCAAGAGAAAACGATACTCCGGTTAAAATAGTCCTAAAACTAATTCGTGTAATGGATCTCTATTACTTTAGTCTGACACAGCATATTCATGGAACTGATGGCTTTAAACAGCAGCTAAAATAAAATTGGCTAGAGTGCCGTGTTATAGCGGGTGATGAACTGGGCGCCGTGGGCCAGCCCGTTAGTCCGGAAAGCGATGAGTCAAGCCAACCGGGAACGGGAATGACAAACACCGGCCCACAGCCTAATAACTAATAACAAACAACTGAGGCTTCGAATAAACTCGCTTAATTAACAATTTGTAACCGTCTCCGTAGTCCGCAGAACTGTATCAAAATATAACTATCCGTTGGATGTAATACCTAGATTCGTCAACATCCAAAGCAGTTGACGAATGTTTACGTCACCAGTTGGATGTAATTTTGCATGAATATGACTCGGTACATCAGTTGGGGGGCATCCATTAATTACGTGAGCAGCTTTTTTTTTCAATTTAGTCTCCTCCCCCCCCCCCCCCCCCCCCCTTGGTGAGATTAAGTGAGATTTACACTACAGTTGTTAAAGGACTACATTTTACTTTTTTTCTTATTCTTGAAATGAATGTTTTACATAATAGCCATTAGATTTTTCAGCGGGCAAAATGGGACACTTCAAAAGAAATTAAAGATTGAATTTTTTTTTTATTAACTCTATAATAATGGTTTTTATTCCAATACGTGTTCTTTTAAAGTTGACGTGATATTTTTATTGACCCCCCTCAGTTTAAATGAGATTTGATGAGATTTTACTGGACCCCTCCCCCCATTTTGAGCTCACGTAATGAATGTACGCCCCCTTGCTCCGTATCCTCGCCAAATACCAGATTACTCGCTCAAATTTAAGCGGCCTAAATCGACTGCTTAAACCTCGATAAGCCGCAAAGTACGAGTAGTTCATTTTTTTAGTCGCCGAGGCGTTGTGACACCAACATGACATTCCAACCAAGCCAACTAGCTTACCAGCAACTGATATACTGGGCCTGTGTATCGTTTCCGTTTGAGCAGGCTTGGCGGCAAATAAATAAAATATAATCATACTTCGAGATTATGATTATGCTTAATTGAAATGGACTTATGGTAAAGTATCTTCCAACTAGAAGTATTTAGTATTTTTCTATCCGATACGGCCGATAAGTAGCGCCTAGCGCCGAACGATTCTGCCGGTGGCAAGTCAAAGCAAAGTTAGAACTCAAACGTTGAAATTCCCTAATATTTTTAGGATAGCGTTCGAGTCAACGTCGAAGTGATTTTCAACGGTTTTATACAACAGTTGAAAATCGCTGTTTTTCCGAATTGTCGTCAACGCCCAGCACTAGTGAGTGGCCAGTAGTAGTCGGTAGTCATGGATAACTCGAAACTTTGGGACTTTGGGAAAAAATGTTGCGCAACCTAAAGCTGATTAATTTTCCGAAAGATGATGACACATCTCAAGAGAGTATCTTTAGCGCTGTCGAGATTAAACGGGAAGCGAAGGGAAACCAGGAAAGCGTCCCGTTGCCGTAAAATGGAATACTCACAGAGTGAACCAATGTGAGAACCGCGAGTCATAAATCAATTAGGTTAATTAGGTAATAAATAGTGATCACGCCTGCCTCACTACGAAATGGCTCGGATAGAAAAGCGGTCAGTAATAATAATATCGAGCGTTTTGTTTAGTTTACAAATGAACAGTATAGACTAAAATCAATCTTCCCTAGTTAAGAATTGCCACAGAAAATTGTTCGACAAAGGCTAAAGGATTAAATCCTACTTAATAAAATTTTACTCTACCTACTAAGGACAAAAGTTTACCACGTAAGTAAGTAGATCAGATTTATTGTTTAAAATAAAATAAAATTTCAAAGAAAAAAAATAATCTTTAATCGTCTTAAAAATATGATAAGTAGCTTAATTACGTGTATTCTTTCATGTAAGTATTAGCGATTCGGTCCCACATTCAAGAAAAAATAACGATAAAACGAAATAATCCCGAAAAGATTACGGCAGTCAATGACTACGACCCGGCAACCGAAATAATACATAGGTAATAGTCTAATAGTGTTATGAATCACATTCGTAAGCAGTCTTTCATAAGAATTTAATCATGTTTTAATGTTTATGAAACACAACACTCAGTGAATCATTCAAAAGTCATTGACAGTAGATAAATTAGATTATGTTCTGTCGAAAGTAGGATCGCCATAGAAACAAAAAATCATGTTTTTAGATTTTCACGGCCAAAAGCATTTTCGTAATTTGTTTTTGGGTTGTTACATCGTGTTGCGCTACCTCCTTCTTTAGCCAACGTTTCGGACAGCGTTACAGTGTCCACCATCAGGACAACCATTATGGACACTGTACGCTGTCCGAAACGATGGCTAAAGAAGGAGGTAGCGCAACACGATGTACAGTGTGTTACAGTGTCCACCATCAGGACAACCATTATGGACACTGTACGCTGTCCGAAACGATGGCTAAAGAAGGAGGTAGCGCAACACGATGTACAGTGTGTTACAGTGTCCACCATCAGGACAACCATTATGGACACTGTACGCTGTCCGAAACGATGGCTAAAGAAGGAGGTAGCGCAACACGATGTACAGTGTGTTACAGTGTCCACCATCAGGACAACCATTATGGACACTGTACGCTGTCCGAAACGTTGGCTAAAGAAGGAGGTAGCGCAACACGATGTACAGTGTGTTACAGTGTCCACCATCAGGACAACCATTATGGACACTGTACGCTGTCCGAAACGATGGCTAAAGAAGGAGGTAGCGCAACACGATGTACAGTGTGTTACAGTGTCCACCATCAGGACAACCATTATGGACACTGTACGCTGTCCGAAACGATGGCTAAAGAAGGAGGTAGCGCAACACGATGTACAGTGTGTTACAGTGTCCACCATCAGGACAACCATTATGGACACTGTACGCTGTCCGAAACGTTGGCTAAAGAAGGAGGTAGCGCAACACGATGTACAGTGTGTTACAGTGTCCACCATCAGGACAACCATTATGGACACTGTACGCTGTCCGAAACGATGGCTAAAGAAGGAGGTAGCGCAACACGATGTACAGTGTGTTACAGTGTCCACCATCAGGACAACCATTATGGACACTGTACGCTGTCCGAAACGATGGCTAAAGAAGGAGGTAGCGCAACACGATGTACAGTGTGTTACAGTGTCCACCATCAGGACAACCATTATGGACACTGTACGCTGTCCGAAACGATGGCTAAAGAAGGAGGTAGCGCAACACGATGTACAGTGTGTTACAGTGTCCACCATCAGGACAACCATTATGGACACTGTACGCTGTCCGAAACGATGGCTAAAGAAGGAGGTAGCGCAACACGATGTACAGTGTGTTACAGTGTCCACCATCAGGACAACCATTATGGACACTGTACGCTGTCCGAAACGATGGCTAAAGAAGGAGGTAGCGCAACACGGCATAACATCGCAAAAACGATTCCGAGGTCAGAGTTTATTGTTTTAGAACACTAAACAGTAATGAGAAAGACAAAGCAGGTTTAGTTGAATAACATACATATAAACGGTTGTGGCGGGATAATTAAATAAAATCCACACCTTTTATACAAACAGAATTGGTCTTTATTTGGAGTAGGTACAATCAATTTGCAAGTACGACACAGTTCAATAATAGTAAAACAGTACAAAACTAAAACAATTCACGGGTTCTTTAACAATAAACAACCCAAAGGAAACTTAATTGTTCCCTCAACCGCTCGTTAAATGTTTTAACAAAAGGTAACGAGTCTATTCACTCTGGGTTAGCTGAAAGAATTTCAGAGATTTTTCTTTGAAGATGCGCGGGTAGGACCGGGAGGTAACTTAACATTCTCGAGTTTTCACATGATCTTATATATCGGTCATCCAGCTGTGACATCGAAGCGGCGGGGTGAAAATTCTAACCGATAGCATCCCTCGCCTCTAATAAGTAAGGGACGAAGCGATGCGGGAATGAGAAGGTATTCGATATTGAATAACTCTCGTACGCTCGAAAATAATTAGATTTGTTACACAGTTAAAATATAGATTTTTGTACAACCGATTGGCTATTATTGGCATTTACATTAGCTAAAATATTAGAATCCTCGAGACCTGGAGATGGCAAATAATGACAACCTCAATACCATATTTCGGCTACTGGCATTATACCTAGCTCTCTCATTCAAAATTTAGGCTTATTAGATTTGTCAAAAAATTTATATATAAAAATGCAAAAAACCAGTAATTTTAAATACATGGAGGATTACGAAAGATTTTTTAAATATTTATATTGAGGGATCAGTAGGATTTATCGGTCCAGTTAGGAGTTCTACCGAGCCGAACCCTCTGATATGAAAATATCGGGAGTCGGTGAATTATTTTCCCATTTGGTCTCTGATAGGTTGACATGTTGTTCTTGTATTGTTTTGTATTTATTATACTTATATAATATACTTGAACAGCGTGGATTGACTAGATGATCATTTGTGGAAAAGTGTGTGGAAGGGTTTGGTTTTTCCTGTGGGTAGGATTTAACCCGGACATAGTTAAAAAAAAATGTACGTTGTCATTGGGACTGCTCGGTGGTTTGTGGAATACCTTCTCTGACTATATTTTTATGCACTATACTTATAAAATACTTCCATTATATTAAGGGGGTATCTCACCATCTTCCTCATAGCTTATCCATACAGATAACGAATATTAATAAATAAACAAATAAATACTTGCAACTGTAAAAAAGTCGGCTAACTTATCCTACATGTAGCCATTATTCATAGGTTCAAGTGTCGAATAGTAAACTCAGACTTTTTAAATAAATAAATCCTGTAAAATTAATCTAAAATGTACGTTACCGTACAAATAATCTACGAGGAGGATGGTGAAATACCCCTTAAGTAGTATTGTACATCATCATCATCTTCGTCCCCTTATCCTAATCGGGTCGGGGACCGGTTGCATCGACAAGGCTCCTCCATACGTCCCTGTCTTGAGCTGACTGTTCGGCCTCCGTCCATGGCAGTCCCATCCTTTCCTCACACAGTTTCTGGAGTTGCCTCGCCCAGCTGTGTCTGGGGCGGCCCACTGGACGTCTACCCTATGGAATCGCACATAGTATCTTCCTCGGAATTCGGTCATCAGGCATTCTTAGTACATGCCCAATTTTTGTTATTTTTTTTTCGTTATTTCTCTTATCCCAGGCTTCCTCAACCTTTTTTTTCTTTTTATCTACTTACTTTAAACACTTTTATATCTATTTTTTTTCTACAGATTTCAGAAGAATTATTCCACGGGCTGCTATGATGTCCATACGTACGGGCTTACTAAACCCGTACGCATGGACATTGGAGGGTCTAGAAACGTTCAAATAAATGTAATTTCGTTCAATAAAAAAATAGAGTCTTGATGTGTGCGGTGAAGGAGGAAACCATACGTTTCCTTATAACGTCGTCGGAGAAGTGGTGGGATCCCCTCCAATAAATGACACCGAAATAAAGTAACCGCACCCCGCACCCAATACCAACAGATTATTCTGATTTATTTTATCAGACAGGAATTGACCCGATGACCTTGCCGTTCATGTTCCAATAGTTTGATCGTAGCATTCATAGAATATTTTCACAGCCATTAATTAATGTGGAAACGATTACTTTATTGTAAACGCTATAATTATTATAAAAATAGCGTCGCTTAAGACGGTCGATAAGCGGATGAGTAAAACAATTGTTTACAGGCGGACGAGTCTGAAAGTCGAGTTTGAAACTCACCGCGGGGACCCAACGAAGCTGACTTAACCTCATTTCATAAAAAAAGTTATGTTTTCCAAAATGTATTTAAGTATGTTTATGTACCTACCATAAATTACAAAGATCGTGGCTTCTTTTAATAATAAAAAAAAGAAAGTTGTGCGAGTGTGAAGTAGTAGATGTGAAGTGTTTAACTAAGCGATTGCAAATACTCAAGGTTCTGCAAACAAAAGCATTGCATTATACGACACGTGTACACGTGCGGCTTGACCTGACCTATAATATGATTATTTGAATTCAATGGAGATAATTATTATGTATTACCTCTGTTCATAATGGTAAGCCCATTAACAAATAGACGAGGGAGATTCTCGGTTTTTCAAGATCACAATTTGGGAGGCGGGTAAGGGTACCGCCGCCCCGGGAACCATTTCTTGGATAACCGACACCCCTGCCATAGGTCACCCGAGTGGTTCAGTTGGTTTGGTTATTTAGTAGGGGTGCCCGGGTTCATGGGGTGAGGTTTGTCTAGGTCTCGGCAGCGGATCCGGCCCGCCCCTGCGTGGCGGGCCGGATCCGGAGAGACCGGTTTGACCTCTCCAGCCAGACTCTCACTACAAATCGCCTTGCACCGCTTTGAGAGGAATGGATTCGTGACGTCCGTCACTCCTGACACCCTGACCCCCAGATTCCCCAACCCTCATACCTTATTCCTTCCCAGGACTTCCTCTACTTCCTTTTCCTAAAAAGACTCTCCACACAGCATTCCCGAAGATGACATAGGCCCCGATTGAAATTGTTTTCCCCAGGGCCTCCTGTGTGGAGCTAATATAAAAAAAAACATTCAATAATATTGCAATTGTATACATTATGTTTACATTCCAAACGGAATTCATAAAAAACATATGAATTAATTTAGTTATAACAAAAATACACATATATTTTTTTAGTTTAGTGGGTTTTTGTTCCAGTGTGTTTGCTATTCCTGGTGAATTTGTGTAGTAAAATCACAGTAGAATCAGCGGGAGGGCGGGAGGGTCCGACCGCATTTACTAATGAACAAATCAGAAAGTTTTTTTTTTTTATATTTAATTAAAATTAAATTTGAGAGTTTTATTGTCAAGTTATGCAAGTATTTTAGTTACAGCTGTTTCGGTTTTCAAGACCATTTTCAAACTGAAAATCTTGACTTGGTCTTGAAAACCGAAACAGCTGTAACTAAAATACTTGCAGAACTTGATAATAAAACTATCAAATTTAATTTTAATTGAATATTTAAAAAAATTAAATGGAGTTCTACGAATTAAACACAAAAACAATTAATAAATCAGAAAGTACCTAATAGAAGGCTGTTCAAATCGTAATGAAAAAAGGTTGATTAGATGGTTTTGAAATTTAAAGCAGATGGGCGGAGAAAGAGTATTAGGAAAAAAGATACGTAGCAATACAAGTGCAGGAAACTAAAGTCGGGGATGCCCCAGGAAGACCTAAAGCACGATCAAGATAATCAAATACTTTAGCATGATTCGCCAAGGGTCGGAATAACAAAAGGGTACCTATGTTGGTGTAAAATAAATGTATTTTGTTAAAACTATGTAGAACTTAATTTTATATTTTAAATTGATTATTTTTCTTATACACTAAGTCTTGAGTCCACCTTTTTTATACACTATAAACTAAGTCCACTGTTATTATTAATAAGAAATTTACCATTGAAAAAGCCCTCCACAACGCGGGTGAACTCCAAGCATGGAGGACAATAAACAATACCTCTGAAATATATAAACTGCCTCTTACTACCAGCACTGATACGATCTTCAATACTTTCAACGTTATGGACATTAAACAACTCTACGCAAGATCCATATTAGTTAATTTACACAAAAACAACAAAACATCATACAAAACAACACAAACAACGCACAATACCCGAGCCAAAAACAAAGAACTTCTCCAAACTCCTTTTTCCAAAACTACCTTTGGACAAAGACACTTCAAATACATAGCTTGCAAACTATACAATACACTACCAGCTACAATCAGACATACTGAATCCTTGACAAAATTCAAACAAGACGTAAAGAAATGGATTGTTAGTATTGGACGCCACACTACTGCAAACATCTGTAAAGTAAATCATTAATAGACAGTGAACAATTTGCATACGACCTAATCCATGTAAAATAACTTAAAAATAGAATCATGTCAAATTAATTAATCAATCCCATAAATAGATTTGACAGAATTTACTATACATCATCATTTACTGTACATCATCTCTTCCTACATTTACATAACTCTCTTTAAAGTGAACCCACACTTCCAATCACCTTTCCATTTTTATAGTATTCAATTGAATTTGTATGTTACTTAAAATATTCTTGTAATTTTAAATATGTACGTCAAAGCCTGTCTCAACACAGGTAAATCCTAGTGAGACAGGCATCAATTAAACCCTATGTATAACCCTATGTTTATAGATTAATAAAAAAAATTAAAAAAAATAAAATTGCATAATCATGGTGAAAAAAAAAAAAAAAAAAAAAAAAAAAAAAAAAAAATTATTAAATAATTTTTTTTAAATTGTGAAAATTTTTAAAAGATGTATGAACGCTACGCTGCAGACCCGAGAACGCTGATTACCCTTGTTAAGAGGCCCATTAACATGGAAGTATGGATACATTAATTTGCTTATCTGCATAAATAGCCCATTCGTAACTTAAACCGAGAAAAATTAATGGGCAACGGGGAAATAAACCTCACATTAACCTAAGTAGTACGAGTAAAAGTTGACTACTTGCTAAAACTATATTATGCAGGAACCAACAGTAAATGAGCCGCCACGATAGAACTTGTGAAAAACGTGATAATCCTCACGTGACGAAGAAATAATCATAGAAAATCTCAAGGATTAAAAATAATGTCATCAACATCTACTGAAGACTAAAAACTGCGAACATTTAACATCCAGGCTATTTATTATTCATGGTCGATTAAAACGTTTTCAAAGTATATAAATGGATAATAAATAGCGCCGGGCGCTTTAGAATTAGTCAAATGACCTAAATAAACTAAAAACTTAATCTTAATCCATCTTGCAACACACCACTTGCAATTTGCAACTTTTACGGCCAATATCAACTTACCTACAATAAGAAGAAATCAAATGACAAAATCTTAACCTAAACTTTGATATTATATTTATATAAAAGAGTATTATTAATGAATCGGACTCAAAGAAGTCTTTTCTTATCTTACGAGTAACGCTTAATGTCTTCTTTTTGATGGCGAATGATCCTGGATCAGAACAAACCTAAATAATAGTGGAATGGCTATTTTGCCCCGTTTCTTAGAAACAGGTAATACCAAGAAGCCAACTTGCACTGACTCACCTCACAGTGCACAGCTCACAGCTCACAGCTCACAACTCACAGCATTCACCGGCACAGAGGGGCTCAGGTCTCAGGGCTCAGACTACAATGGATGACGATAATTTTATTAATAAGGTATAATTATCGTGGCGTCTGATGAGATTGATTTTAGCGTTGTAGTTTTTTACAACCTCCGTGGTTGGGTGGTTACGATCCTTGGCTACGAATCTGGAAGTCACGGTTCAAATCCCAGTGTGCGCAAGTAAATTTATTTGATTAATCAGTATTATTTTCCAATGTACTAATTAATAATAATTAAAATAATAGTATATTTGCGGCACATTCCGGAGTGGTAGATACATTCAGTGTCGTCCTGGTGAAAGACCACGGAATAGCCTGGAAATTCTCTACTTTCCTCTCCCAACTCCTTCCCCCACACGATACACGATAAATCAAAATTGAAGATGCCGTAGTATCAGTGGCTCCAGATGTACGGAAGTAATTGAGACTCTTGTGCGGTACTCAGATGAAAAAATGAAATATCTTGTTTCTTTATCATGCGCCTGGGAGAAGTACTGCATGACAACTCAGATAACAAACCCGGGAAAAAATACGATTGTCTTATCAAAATATTAAATTTCCCATAAATCGATATGCCCAATTGCCAGAACCGATCTCACGGCAGATTCAAAAGGACCATAAAAACTGGACGCAATACTAATCGTCCAGTCATTGGCAGTTTGCTGAAACAAATTCTGGTATAGTTCTGCTTTTCCTCATTTATGGGTTTCATGATATTCGAGAATCCGAGTTTTACAAACAAAAAATGGTTGGAATTTGAGTTTTAGCCAAAATTACCTGTTTCTTATTTTAACTCAAAAACTATCAACTTGGGAAAAAATATTTTCTTCCTAATAGCCGGTAGATAATCATTTCCTTTAATTATTTTGACGTGAGCAGAATCCAACTAATCCACTTTCTAATTAGCGGTAATGTAGTTTGCTTACTCGTCATATCGTTCCCTATTCCTATACGTGTTTATATGTGTTTCATTGCCCATTGCGATATTTCGTACAAAGTTTATTGACTGGTAAAATGCGTTCACATGCAGTGTTTGCAACCGGTATAGAGAGGACAAATGGCCATAACTTTAGAATTCAGTTGGAGCGAGTCAACCGTCACCGTCAATGCGCATTTTCGGAATCTGCGTCCAAATCCGAAATTCCGCAAGGGTTGCTCGACCGCAATATTGTGTCATTGATGTCTTTATAACGTAAAAATCTCGATTAATTAATCCAAAATGGACCAAATCGTTGTTCACTTGGGGCTTATTGTGAGTTTCGTGAAATCTCTATTAGTATCTACTATCTCGTACAGATGGTGTAACTAATAATTTATGCCCGGCCCCGATAAGAGAAAATTAAAGAATTTTACAAGATAATAAAAAATGAGTGAATTTACAAGAAACCTAATAGGAATACAGGCTTTCAAAAATGTTCATGGATACGCCTCTTTGGAACGATATGTTGGACCCTCGACTAATGTACAACAGAATACAGACGCACATAATAGGATTGTTTCCTATTGAAAGCCTACATAGGTCTCTGAAACATGCCTCTACGCTAAAGGGCTCTTCAGATCGGCGAGTGACTTCTGACTTCAAGATCTGCAGTAATTAAACAAAGACACACACTCAGAAAAATACTAGGTATTTCGGATAATGAACTATAATTTTACTGTACCCATTTTACATGATATCGAACAGAAATGAATGTGAATTTTGCAGAGCAGTTTTTACTCAGGTGGTGGAACGTTTAGTACCATCGTGGTACTAAATATGTCAGAATCTAGATGCTGGGGTTATAATATGTATACAGACAAGTACACTATTATCGACCGTCGTTGTTACTTTATTTAGAATTTCAGCGTTGATCAACGAGAGATGTTTTAAAATTATTCACGAAACAAATATGGAAATTTATCATCTTGGCTCTGGAATCAACGATAAAAACGTTCGCGTCGCTTTTTATACCCAAAACCGAAAACGTCAGACTGGTAGATAGAGCGTTCTCGCTTCTTGCGGCAGAACGAGCGCTCATAAGAAGAGAATGGCCGAGCGCCAACTCCAAGAGTCCGGGCTTGGGTTTTTACTCCTTTCTGAATGGGGCCTAATACGGGCAAAGTTTCAACGTTACATTCAGAGGGATAAACCAAAGGACTAATAACATAACGTTGTGTTACAATTCACGCAACATTGTTCATTTCTGCCCGGCAAAATAACAACCAGGCTTCTCAACAAAGGCACTTAATCTCGAGTCCGCGGACGGATTTGCATACAAATGCTACTTCCTATTTTCTCCGCTTCACTTAATATTATTGTGACGTATTTACAAACGATCATTTAAATACAGCTTTAAAAGGGTTAGTTTTTTAATGAACCCCTCTCCTGCTAGAGTTCATTTTATGGCTGGCTTTACATTCGTAATTTTTTTCCCGTAATTCGCTCGTGTAAGTGAATTATGACCAAATTACCAATGTAAACGACACCAAAAGTCACTTAACGTAATTTAAAGCATGTTACAGAACTTCTTCTCCCGGAAGTTTTTTGACAGGTCTAATCGCGTCCGCGCGAAATTACAGCCTTCTCACAGCTTATAAAATCAATTTGATAAGCTGAGGGACTTTTTGTAAGAAATAGTACCAAAATGCGCCGTTGCGAAATGTAAAAAACCAAAAGACATTTGTTTTTATTGGATTTTTTTCCTATAAAACTAGTATTTATTTCCACTTATTTGAGTTTTCTGAAAATGAGCATCCTTCTATTCAATTATCGGTCCAAACCTTTCTAATCTCAATGTTTCTGTTTTTTAAATTACGTATTTGAATACGAAGTCGGTTGCAGTCGGCGGTTGTCAGGTAGCTGTCATTCGAATAAAATGAAAGAAATCCATTAATTTTCGCCTTTGACGGCACAAAAGTGCGTGGAGAATTGTTTAATTAAAGCCAAAATCTATTTCAGCACTTTATTTGGTCCTTTTCGTCTTTATTGACAAAATCGCGTAAATTTGACAGTAGCATGTCGTTGTTGAAAGGAAGCCATCTTACCGCAAATACATTTACAGATGTAAACGGTCGCATGAGCAGTTACACAGGTCGAGCTTCCGAAAAACTTCCGTGATCATTAATTGCCACAAGTCAGATTCATATGTAAACGCTCCTGGGAGTGACCTGTCAAAATATTACGTAATCCGTAATTTTTAATTACGAGTGTAAAGCTAGCCTATGTGAGCCAATATGACAATATATACTGTATAATCGTAGTGAGTAAGTGCCAAAACAAGAAATTACTTAAAGGTCAGACTTTTTTCGTGCCGATGTTCATCTTATATCCAGGCTGTATTAGGGTATCGACTAATTTAAATTTAAAATGCGTTTAAAACTAATTTTGATTATAAATATAAAGAATTGAAATAAGACGATAATAATAAGGAACACATCGAAGTGAGGGTATGGCAGGTTTTTCGTCATCAAAATTTAAATGATCATATTTTCTGAAAGAAACATTTTTAGATAAATTTGAACTTTTGCAAGTCATGGCGTAGCTTCATCAGATTTTTTCAGCGTTTGCTGTGTGTTTTGAATAACAAAAAAGCTACAAAACGGTTGAATAATTTATAAAGGTGGCGGTTGTATAAAGGTTTAGTCACTCAGGCTGGAGCTGGAGCGCTGGAGGTCATTACATTGTGTTCGAAAGGATTGTGACTCATAAATAAACCAAGCCTTTTCCGCATTAAATAAAAAACAAACAAAAAACATCCTAGTAGTGATTATGTTATTGGCTTGATTAGATGAACTATGTGTTACAAGTAGTCGAGTCAATCACTCATATTACCTAGCATTAAGATATATTTCGGTGCCTACACCTTATGGTATAGTAGAGAGAGGTGGAAACATAATACACTAATGGTAATATTAAAAAAATCGGTGCCACGAAACAGAAAAATGAAACTGGAACCAAACAAGACCAAGTTGCTGACATAACTGTCACAATATTAATTCTGACAGTTCGCTTGAGAGGATTGGTTTGTGCTGTGTCCATTTTTTAAACTGTGAATGCAGTAAAATTAGTTATATTTTTATCTACCATGCCCACACAGAAAAAAACACGTTTTCGCCGGGAACTTACATTTTGAACATCACTTTTTATTCTACCTCCACAGTAATTACAAAAAATAAGGATTGGATTCTATGTCCAATCTGGCCAATAGAAATGCGTCATTTTGTGGACATACGAGGGTGGGTTTTTAATTTCGCGGAATGAGGGGTAAGGAGTGGAAATAAAAATCCAAAATTATTTTACCTTTTCAATATATTCATTTGCTACCCTAATACATTTTTTGGATCTTTCAATTAACTTATGTATACCCTCAAAAAAAAAGATTTGTCATTGTCTAAAAAATACGCCGAAATAGCATCCTTCACTTTTTCATTACTTGAATACTTTTTCCCACGAGGTTTTTTTTTCATGTTTGGAAATAGGTAATAATCACTGGGAGCCAGGTCAGTACTGTAGAGTGGGTGTGGCAAAATTTTGAAGCCCACCTTCTGCAGGGCAGCCTTCGCAACAGGGCAGCCTTTGAACAGGCGCGTTGTCGTGCAGAAAGAGGACTTCTTTGGTCAAATTTCCCCTTCTTTTTTCCTTGATGGCTTCCTTCAATTGGTCTAGGATTGAAGCGAATTAATCTCCGGTTATGGAGACACCTTTATCTTTGTAATTGATCAACAGGATTCCTTCTGAGTCCCAAAAGATTGTCGCCATGATTTTCCCAGCCGATTGTGACACCTTAATATTCTTGGTGGTGGTGTGCCTTTCTGTACCACGGCACTGGGTCCAGTTTAGACTCAGGTTCATAATGATGAACCCAAGTTTCATCACCAGTAACAATTTGAGCAAACACTCCATCTTTGTCTTCCCTACAGAGGACCAAAAATGCACGAGAACACTCCACACGCTGTTGTTTTTCGCGGCGTGAGCATTCCCGGCATCTTGCGCTGACTTTCATGCAAAGATGGTTGTGAAGAATTTTGAAAATGGTTGTTTATGATACTCCAACTATTTCTGCGAGCTGTTTCTTCTTTAATCGGGCATCGTCTAATATTAATTTGTCGACTTTTTGAATAATTTCCGAAGCGGTCACCTCGATCGGCCTTCCTGGCCGTGGGTCGTCTTCAAGTGACTCTTTGCCTTGTTTAAAGAGGATATGCCACCTGTAAACCATAGTTTTACTTGGACAAGTTCCCGTAAACAGATGACATCTCTTTCAGTATGGTCTGAACTGATTTTCCTTGCTTGGTAAGAAAGTTTATAACAGCGCGGAACTCGATTTCCTCGATATTTCACAATTTCTTCCCGATTGACTTGTTTGGTCGACGATAGCTCAAAGACTAAGGACCTAATAACGATAAAGCCCGGTGTTTATACTAATAATGAGTTCAATTAGTACCTAATTCAGCGACACCCTCACTAATCACCTTCCTACCCTTTCCGCGAACTTAAAAACCCACCCTCGTAGTATAAACCAAAACTCAACGCTTTCCATTATCTGCGCGCGCAACAGCTGTACACATTGGAACAATAAAAAAAATTGCATTTAACTTGGTGCCGTTTATTGTAACATTTTATATGTTAAATCTTCTATACCAACAGTGTATTTAATAGAATAATACCTACAACATTAATAGATATTTTAAATTGTTATATGTATATAAAAACTTTCATGAGTATATATATCTGTTTTGAAAGTGAATTGCGACATTGTATTCAGTGCAGACTTCATCAAAAGTCGCAAAGGCTTTTAATTATTCCGTGAATCTTTACGCACATATATGTCCACCATATAAAAATGCATATTGTCATGTTTATTACAAACAAAAATTTGTTGATGACAAAAAGTCCGTAATATCAATACGAAAAATTAATCAAATTTTTAAGTTAATTTTCAGGTTGGAAGATCTATTAATGTTGTTTTGTGAAACATCTAGTCCAGAATGAAACAACGATAGAACTTGAACGAAGCTTTCACAAAACTCGAAAATTATCTTTGAAAGTTATCGTTCAAGTTCTGTGAAACAACTGACCCTTAGTACTTATAATAAAAACAACGAGAATATTTTATTCTTAATACTACAAAGGAAAAAATATGATGAAAACAATGGGTAATGCCTTTTTATTGTCTTGTAATTCATATGAACTACTTTATTTTCTAATTTCTAATGAAGACTTTTATTTTTTTATTTATTATTATTTATGAAACTTTTGATCATATATACACTTTATTATAATAATCAAACTGTGTCCTAGGATTAACTTACTATTGGTATGATATCTCCACTAACACTATAAATATAGTACAAATCAGTACCAAGTATGGACATGGTACAAACCAACAATTTTTTTTGCGATTTCGTTGAAAAATATTGTCCTTTTACGTTTTTCATTGTGCTTTTATGCAATAAAAATTGAACCAAATATGTTGATCTTTTCCTTATAGGTAGATTAATTAACCCTTGTATTTAAAAAAAAATATTTATAACAATTAGTTTGAAATAAAGGAAACAATTTTTTTTTCTTCAAACCTTGTTTTCTCAATACGAGTTTTTGTGGACATAGTACAAACCAATCCTCAGCGAGTTTAGTGATTGTGATGATCAATATTGTGACCATAAAAATGTACTCTTCTAGGTAGGTGGGTACCTGCATTATAAATTTTGCAATTTAGCGTTTTTCTCTTTTTCTTCTAATATAATAATATGCATCTACGCATACATACATATTTTTAATTTTACATTTAATTTAATTTTTCATTCAATAAAATGTCATCTTATCTTTTCGAATGATTTTTTTATGATATAATATAGGAATTGCATAAATGAATGATTTTGGCTACATATCTTACATATTATAAAACCACCAATTTTTTTAAATCAAAATCATCAACAACGTTGTCGACAACGACTATCTTCTAGAAAACATTAATTTCCATTGTCCAATACGAAATACAAGATCAAACCAACTATTCCACACTCAATAACAAATTACACGCAACATTAATTTCTCAGAAGGACGTGCACAAAATTACAATGATATCTTTTCATTCGCTGATATTTTATCAGGTCAATTTACTAAATGCATTATAGAAAAAAATAAAATAAAAATTGTTAATTACGAACCTCCTAACCTGGCTGTTATTTTCTCAATTATGTTGTTTTTCTTCTTTTGAATCATGCCTATCCTTGAACATTCTTATGATGAGATGATCAAATCTTATGATGAGAAAATGTATTATTTTTATATAGGCTAACAGTTTAATTTGATATATCTATTCTTTCATATACGTATTTGAAATACAAATACGTATTTTGTATTTGTATTTCAATTACTTCCTAAAAAAATATTTTGTAATTGGTATTTCAATTACCTGGTGCTCAGGTATTTTGTTAATTTGTATTTCAAATTTTCGTGGCTTCAAAATACATTTAGCGATCTTAATAATGATAATGAAAAATTAACTGACATAGATAATACCTAGACTAAAAACGCTAGAATACAGAGTTATATGTTAATATTTAGAGTTGGCAACACTGTACGTCAAAGCAAATATCTTGTCTATTGTCGTTTTCATCGTACATTAATGAAGACGTGAGTTAATTGATAATGGATGATCAAATTCTGTCCAAAAATCTCCACAAAACTTTACAAGTGGAGCGAAGATGAGATATTGTGTCGTCTGAGCAATGTGGTTGGTCAATTTTTGCACGTCTCTGTTTCACTCTGCTCAGCTTTGCTTCTATGGAAACCCACCCTTAGATAAGGGCGCTTACGACAATTTATTGCAACCAAAGGTTCTACCAAAACCAAATGTATTTTGTAATTTGTATTTGAAATAAAAAAATGTTAAAATACTGTATTTTGTATTTCAAATCACGACTTGAAAATATTTTGTAATTTGCATTTTAATTAAAGCAAAGCATGTATTTTGCCCAGCCCAGACTAGACCCTCACTAGAAAACTCTTTTGCTCAATTTTACACAACTGATAAACAACCGTTTACCATACATAAAAGGTTATGTATCAGTTGTGTAAAATTGAAAGATTTATAGTAAGAACAAAGTTTATTGGTAAGTCTTTATTTGTGGATTATGACATCAACCCTAAAATATAAAACCTATTATGATACAGATGTAGAGTACGGGTCGGAAAAATACTCTTAGGTGGGGGGGGGTTCCAAAACTGTAAATAAAACGAGTGTGCTTTAGACCACACGACTGAAGTAAAACTTCTTTAGCTCCATCTATATGTATGTATATATATATCCGTTCGCCTCGCCCAATCACACTTTTCGTAACGCTCTCGTCACGCATTCACCAGCTTACTCCCCAAGTCAAGCGTGCGTAAAGCAGTTTTACTTCGAAAATTGCATTCAAACCTACGTTTTAGGATTGTTTGGCTATATTCTTTGTGCAAATGGAATAAATCTGTGGTCGCTTCGTCTTGGGTATAAGCCAGAGCCGAGGTTTTGCTATACCCCGGTTGAAACAACCCGACCTTGGGTAGGTAATGTACCTACCTCAACTTCCAGGATTAAAGCATTTAATCGAGGATAATTCGCAAATGCGAAGAATGAATGAAGTGCGTCGGTGGATTGTGTCGACACTGTCGACGTCGACTGGTCTCCGACTGGGACGGTCAGACGGTGAGACGGTGAGGCGATGAGGCGATGAGGCGGTCAGGCGGGCAGGCGGGCAGGCGGGCAGGAAGGTTGGTAATTCGATCCACCGCCTGTGTGACGGAATTGATATGCGAATCACTCAGGTGTGAGTGAGTCACGGCCTCTGGTATTCCATTACTAGATAATTTTACCATCTCGTTCATTCATCACGTACCTGCGTTATTTATTTCTTAATCACGAAGTCACCAGGCGTCTAATGGAGATACATCGGTTCTTTACGCATCGACTATCGTGCATCAATTCTAAGAATAACGCGATTTAAACGGAGTAAAAATGGCATGCTTAATTAAATATATTAAAAGTGAGGTGATAAAATGATATATCGCCGTGGCTCCTTGACTTCGGACCCAGAAACCCTGGGTTGGAAATCTGACGCATATAAATATTAAACGATATACATAGGTACAAATTAAAAAAGCACAATTATTATACCTGGCTCCAGAGGCAGACAACATTGAATGGAGATGACCCCCTACACGATTTATCTACCAGATTTAAACTAAATAAAATTCGGGATACCGTACTAGGTAGGTAGTATAGGTAGTAAACGGAGAGAAATCGATTTTAGCCCTGACGATAAATTGACAGGCCTTATTAATAAAGCGTCCATTTAAGGATGTTTTATCGATTTGCCCTGATCGACGTTACAACGCAAAAATATATTATAAGAACGTTACAAAATTTGATGTTTAATAATTTATTTATAGAATTTCCTAACGGGATATCCGTCCAAAATCATAATATTGCATTTTATTCTGACACTCTGTCATTAACAAGATGTTCCGACAGTTTGCACTTATAAGATTCACCTATTTTTACTTCAATAAACTGACTGACCTGTTGGTTAAGATAAAAATCTTCTCATCAGAATTTTTTTTATTTATTTTTCTTTATTCATTCATTCTCGACATGTTGTGGTGGTCTGTGTATATGATTAATTATTATTCATTCGTTCTCGACATGTTGTGGTGGTCTGTGTATATGATTAATTATTATTCATTCATTCTCGACATGTTGTGGTGGTCTGTGTATATGATTAATTATTATTCATTCATTCTCGACATATTGTGGTGTTCTGTGTATATGATTAATTATTATTCATTCATTCTCGACATGTTGTGGTGGTCTGTGTATATGATTAATTATTATTCATTCATTCTCGACATGTTGTGGTGGTCTGTGTATATGATTAATTATTATTCATTCATTCTCGACATGTTGTGGTGGTCTGTGTATATGATTAATTATTATTCATTCATTCTCGACATGTTGTGGTGGTCTGTGTATATGATTAATTATTATCGTAATATTTATTTTATTTAGTAAAAGATTACACATTTAAGTATTTACATTATCAATGAAATGTTTTGACTGCCCAACTGGGAGAATTCCCGTTTTAGGACAGTCAAATTAGGATGAGTATGAACATATGGAACATGATTTGTACAAAAAAAGAAGGAAAATTGAGGAAATAAAAAGAAGAGAAAGAATAAAAAATAAAATATAAAAGTTTGAAACACAGTAACTGTAATTTGTTTAGGATATAATGTTATTGTTTAATATACATAACATTGAAAAACCATAAAATTAATAAAATAAAATACTTTTTTGTTTAAAACCACGAGATTTATTAATTTTTGAACCGACCGGTTTCGCTTAACTTAAGCATCATCAGGGTACAAATTAATACTAAACAAGAAGTACATAATGTGTGCTTATATATAACAAAATATAGAGGGAGACAACGTGATACAAATATTACAAACAAATAAACGGTCATAAAATACATTAACATAAGTACTCAAAAATTAATAAATCTCGTGGTTCAAAAATTCATAAATCTCATAAATAAATCTCATGGTTCAAAAATTAATAAATCTCGTGGTTTTAAACAAAAAAGTATTTTATTTTATTAAATATGTCAAACCACAAAGTGATTGCTTTCTACAATAATAATAACCATAAAATTAAATATGTTTGTAAATGAATGAATGGCAGAGGCGGGTAATTTTTTTTTTTTTTTACATGAGCTCCACACAGGAGGCGCTGAGGAAAATAATTTCCCTCAAGGCCTATGTCATCCTTGGGGATGCTGTGTGGAGGGTTTAAATGGTAATGTTGGTATTTTAAAATTCTGTTAAAATTATAAGGAAATCCTTTAAGTGTTGAGCATGCTCCCTTGAGGGATTTTGCACAAAAAACGGTGCTGTATAAATCATCCGAGTTGGTTAGTAACTACTGATAAAATATCATGAAAACGAATAAGAGAGTTAAATCATTAGTAATAGGAATTATCAGGAAGATTCGTATTTTAATGCAAGAATATTAGGATTGTCATGCAGACGTGATTCGTCGTCATGATATACCATTCATAATTTAATTAAAAAAATAATTTACATTAACTCTACACGGCCCTCAGGAAAATAATTCTCCTGAGCCTATGTCGTCTTTGGGTTTGCTGTGTGGAGGGCCATTTAGGAAAGGAAAGAGAGGTATTGGGGTGGGTAGGAATCTCGGGGTCAGCGTGTCCAGGAGTGACGGACGTAAATATATAATAGGACAAAAGTTTTATAAGGAAAACCTGATAATACGTGTCCTAACGTTTATTAGGCAACCTCTTCCTGTTAATACATTCGTAAAGCCTGCAATCCCGTTTTAACCGGAATTACGAATAATTTTAAGAGAATTCAATAAATTAGCAATACATTTTTCTCTATGATACCAACTGCCCAGAAACAGAGGTACCCCTATTTTGGGGTACCTCTGCTGTTTGCAACATTCTGACTATCGAAATTGTGTCACTTTACTTAGCTAAAGCTACTTTTCTACTAACAGAATATTTTAGTTTTTTGTTTTATTTATTTATCTGAGGTCTTTCATCATAAATTTAAATTGCGCGGGCAGCGGGCAGTGGGCACTAAGACAACTCATTCATGCATTCGAAAGTGGGTACGTCAAGCTAGCGTCAAGTAAACAATACCGGCATGCGATGTCTTTTATAAGACGGGAATAATTATTTAATAACACGGCTGTTTTACCAGAAAATTGTTCGACCAGTCCATCAGTCATATTATAAATTAAATATACCAACGTAGATACGTTGCACGAGAAGTGAGGCGAGAAGTGAGTCACATAACGATGGAATACGCAACGCCCAGATAACACTAGGTAAATAAATAAATAAAATCGAACGATAAAGGGTGGGTAAATGAACCCATAAAATATTAAGTACAAATCATTATAATTATAAAATACATCATATTTAACCATCATTACATTCTTCGACTAAGAACTACCAACATTATCTTCATTTTCTATGAATAATTTCAATATTTTTTTATTTCTAACTTTAAGAGTAAAACCTCAAATTATAATATTTAATTAATGAAGACATATTAGAGAAACTCAATTGAAAATCTGAGACAGAAAAATCAGTTCATATAAGGAGAAATGAAAAAGAAAAAACTAATAAATTTATTGTACTTGATATAAAACTAATTCACAAAACAAAAGTAAACGAAAACTAATGTAACTTTGGTTGCGACTAAGTTCTGCAGAATGGCGTGTGTTCGTTTGTTCATGTTCAGAGAAATTATTTCATTTTAAATTTACTTAGTGCTAATCGAAGTTAGGACAAAGGCTTTATTTCGTATTCGTAACACAACAGGCACAGGATCACGGCGACGTTAAACGTGACATGTTTCGTACTGAGGAGTGGTCCATTAATCATTTTTCTTGAATACAATATATTATTAATTCAATTATCGACATCCCTATCACCACTATCCTTTTAGACATACAGAACAGCAATCTTTTAGATAATGTTATATTTTAATGTGCCTAATTTAGGTATTTAGTAAAGCACAATATTAAAAAAAACACGTTATAAACCACAGTGTAGGTATTTTGGCAATAACAAAACAAAGTTATTTCTCAAAGCTTCTAGAATATTCTAGATAATATTCCTGAAAACCACAAAAAAACTACAATGGTTTTATTTTCTTCTCGAACTATATACCTAGGTATTTGTTACCAGACAAATTAGGTACCTACCTAGGTCCAGATGAGTTTTTTAAAACAATTTCACCGGGACTTTCCTCGAAACGAGGCGTGTAAAAATAAACCACACGCTTAGGAAATATGTCGTGGAAGGGAAATAAACAAGGTGTGAGAAAATGTTAGAATAAAAAACGGGAACAAATTCGAAGCGTTAAAAGAAAAATTAATGATCCGCTGAAACTTTGGCATCCGCAACAATGAGTTGGTCGAATCGCGTAAAGTATGGCGCCAGTCATGTCATATGTCATGAGCTACGTTTGTTTTGGACAATTGCAGCGATGGTAATCTTTCGTGGAAGCGACAGGTTATGTGATCTGGCTCTAAGCTACCTTTTACATCTGACTCTGCTCTTACCTCTTACATCACCCCAGGGCCACGGGGGCGAAAGGGCGAAGGGCGAAGGGCGAACAAACTGCAGTCGGTTCATGCTGTGGGCGGGCTGATGATAATCAGAATACCTTGACGCGATTTCTAAAAGGCTCGGGTGGAATTTCAGATTCCCGGGTGGGTGCAAATTGACCAAAATCTGTGCATGTTTAAAATTCAGACTACATTCTCTTTGAATATAATGAATTATCTACAAAAAATTATCTTCTCAGAAATGAGTAATTGTCATAGACGTGAGAAACGTCAATGGTAATTCTAATAACGAGTCACGCTACCCGTACCTTAATGATACATCTGTGGCGGGACACTCGATATTTTGTTACGGCAAACATCGAGAAATTTGAAAAAAGAGAACTTTCTATCTACGACTGAAGATGAATGATTTTATGCACCGGTGACTAATCATCTGAAGGCAGAAGTTACCTCCGAATCATAATCACGGGTCACGCACACTGGGAACAATCCGGTCGCGCTTTTCCCGTCCACCGTCCACCGTCCACCGTCCGCGGCACGCACACGGCCGCGAGAATACTGTACGTAAAATAAATTAAAGTAGATATGCGTGTATGCAGGCAGCGAGATGTAGTAGGTGCGCAGACCAGACGGATATATAAATAGATTCTCCTTGAACGGTACGTGCGGATGTAATACCTATATAATCGGCGAGTGCGGGTGTGGGTAGGTACTGGTACTGGGTACTGCGTACTGTACTGGAGGGGAGCCTGCGGGGGGGGAGTACTTGCAGCCAGCCCTTGGGGAATGTCTACATCTAGATTGTCTAGTCAGGAATATACCGCACAAAATCGTCCAAGTCTACAGCAAAATTGGAAAAAGTAATGGAAAACAACAGTATTATTTAATAACACTACTTTTACTTATTATATAATGCGTATAATGTAATCAAAATTGATTTTATTCGTGGAAAAATATCTCCAAATCAATCGCGAGTGAAATCTGGTCACCAGGGAGGACATCAATAATAATTCTAGAACATCTCTCGCCTCCAAAACACAAGAATTAAATCCATCATTATGATCTGATGGATTCGAGGAAACCGTGTCTCTTAATTCCCTGAACGAAAGACAGATAATGTGGGTGCTGGAAACTAATCATAATAAAATAATTAGAAATCAACGTCCTCGTGCACGTCTGAATCATACAACCGTAAGACACTGAACACTTTTGATTGATTCGTGGAAATGATCCCTTAATTCCCCGAACGTGATCGGGATGAATTATGCAGTCATTGGACTTTTCAGCTGGTTACATACTGTCAAGTAAAATACATATAAGTACCTAGTTGCATTTGAGTCGGTATGGTGCGGGTTGGATCACCGCCGCAACGCGAAATAATTTTATTTTTCTGGGCGGTAGGTACCTAGGTACGTTGATTCTTAAATTATATGGACCATACAGCACGTTTTTACAGCTGTCCCTATACATAAATAACACCACAAAAGCAACAAGACAGTTCGAAATTGTCGCCAACATTACGTATTTTATTTGATGATTAGAGGAGAGGACATCTTCCGATTCCCCGGGCGAGATCGGGTCGATTCATTGGAAATTGAGTCTGCTTCGAAGTTATTGCATTGACCCTAATATTAATCAATATGAGCAAGGATAGAAACCAAAATTGAAATCAAAATGCTTCTTATGTTGTTGAAGTTGAACTTGGCCAGTTCAGATAATGATTGGACAACTCAGAATGAACTCAACTCAACACCTATTTGAATTAATAGTCATTAAAAATTGGTTAAATAACTTACGTTAGGTAAATTATTTTTCATAGCTTTTAATGTTTTCAAAGAGGAGAGTTGAGTTGAGTTGATTATGAGTTGTCAGTTGTCATGGAACCGATTGATTCATAGAATGGACGTCTCCCTATTTCCAAACGAGATCGAATCGAATCAATGCCCTTTCGAGTCTGCTCCAGAGTTAATACGTATATTGACCACCATCCAAGAAAACATTTCAAAGTAAAAAGATTAGATTTTTTCGTAAGAAGCAATTACTTTGTGGTTAGACATTATATTTAAAAGAATTAAAACACTTTGTATTTAAACCACGAATTTAAATAATAATAATTTAATTTAAATTTAAATTCGTGGTTTAAATACAAAGTGTTTTAATTCTTTTAAATAAAAAGATTAGAATTGAGATCCTTGTTTATATTAAACAAGTCATACTGAGGAAATCAGATCGGGTCGATTCAACGCACATTCCGGAGTTGATTCGACTACCTACCATATAAAAAAAAAAACAATCATAAAGAGTGAAGAAAGTACATATGTTAGACAGGTCAGATTTGATTGGCCGAAAAGGATCTGTCGCAAATATTCATTTATTTCTTTTTCATCGTTTCCATAAAACAGTTGCACACCGAAATATTACAAATGTAATATTTCACAAGTGACATTGGGTTAATTCAGCGGACATCGAGCACATAGCGAATAGCGACCATTCGCCAGTTTAGATAAAAAATATTATTTACGTTTTACGTTCTTGTCGTGTTGAAATCTATTCCGCGTCCAAATTTACAAGTGCCCAAAGTACAGGCTTCCTGGCGCGACTAGGAGGTTACTGAAGCGTGCAGTGGGCAAGTAGCAAGTAGCAAGTAACAAGTAGACCGGTGCAGATGACAAACTATTCCACTCGAAGAAGGGCCTGTTTCTACAGCAAGTCCACAGCATTGTCGCAAGCATCTCAAATAAATACAGGTATCGGTGATTCAATCCAATATTGAAGCCTTTTTTGGAAGATTTGAGTTTGTTTATGTACAAAAGTATTTATTCATATTCGTGTTGCGTGTGAGTATGTACGGGAGCAGACAATTAATTCATCTTAAGCGGAACGTTTTCGCGGCCCTTTTCGACCCGTTTCATACAAATCTTAAATTTGGATTTGAGATCAAAATACCCCACCAAAATGAAAAATTATTTTTGTAATCAAAAGGTTTATTAAATATCTAGTATGGGGGTTAGCTACTTTATTTATTTTTGCTTTAAATTATAAGATATAGGTCAAGATTTTAGTGTTTCATGATTTTAGAGGCAACTTAAAAAATAAAAAATATAATTTTACTATATTTATCATAGAAATACATGACACAATATAGTACAACAAAATATAAAATAAAAAATTAAAATTAAGAAAAACAATCATGTTGATAGGTGTAAATTTAAAATACAAACTATTTATTTAAAACAAGGAACAAACATTTGTCGTTTATTATACATTAAAATTACTACCTCCCCAAAAAATGCATTTTTAAAAATGTTTTATTTTTTCTTTTATTTTTCATTTTATTTGTAAAATAAACATAGTAACTTTATTTTTTTAATGTTGTTCTTTTACTCAGAAATAATTGCCCAAGTTGCCCCTAAAATCATACACTAAAATCTTTAATGGCCTACCTAGGTACATCTTATAATACAGGGTTTTCCAATAAGAGGTGTTATTTTGATATTCAAATAATTTCAATGCGTTGTTGAAGCGTGTTTCGTTTCGTTTCATTTTTATTAATGGCGTAGTTTCTACTTGTCAAATGTCAAAAAATGACAGCTAAAAAAAAATAAAATAACACCTCTTATTGGAAAACCTGTATAAAGCAAAAATAAATAAAGTAACTCACATCCGTACCAGATATTTGATTACAAAATAATTTTTCAGTTTGGTTGGGTATTTTGATCTCCAAACCAAATTTAAGATTTGTATGAAACTGGCCGAAATGGGCCGCGCATACGTTCCTCTTAAGGCGGCCCTACCCGAATTTATACCGATTTCTTGCATATCTTCCTTGAACATTTGACATTTATAAGCTCTTAAAAAAATATAGGTATATTTTAATTTTGGAGATAATATCTATACAATCCCCACGCCGAAACGCAAATTATATGAAATTTCCTCGATAGAAAAAAATCGCAAAGAATGCTCCGAACATTTTTATTTTCAAGCCTGTCTCTATTATTTAACAAGTTATATGTATGAAAAAATTCACCGTGTTTCTTTGAACGTTGTTTTAGACAACCCCTGTGAATTTTTTGCTCTATTCTAAACGATTCGTGTTTTATTAAACATTTTCACAATTTTCGCTTCAATTTTATCGTTTGAAGTATTAGCGCGCTCTCTCCAACATTCGTAATTACATATCTCGCCATCTTCTTCTTTTCGTGCTCGGATATGGGGCCTTAATGGTTCCATGCCAACTGTGAATAAAGTCAACTCAACACCTCTTTGAAAAGTCATTAAAAGCTATGAAAAATATGATGACCGGACAACTCTGAATGAAACCAACTCAGAACCATCTCAGATAAGTCATTTAGAGTGACTTAGAAAGACTTGAAGTAGGTACTTAAATACCTATCTTCCAAGGATTTTTTTTTTAAATTTCAAATAAAGAATTACACAATTTGCCCAAAGAAACGTAACTATCAAAAGTAACTAACAATTCTTTTTTCAAACTTTATGGGCAGGTATACCTACCATAAAATTGAAAAAAAAATGCAAATAAGAAAAGTTCAAATAATAATGATTTCATATCTGAACAAGTAATCTCTCCTGAACCAAAAACGGTGATTGTCTTGAACCGGAAACAAAATTACAGACAGAAGAAATACTAAATGGCCGAGTTAAAACAGGACTTCGTTACACTCAGCCAGTCAGCCAGATGTAAAACATGACCCATATCAAATATGTGTCTGCAATAATCGTTTTACGTATACATTGTACATATTAAGAATTTAAGATTAGATCAGTTTGGCAAAATGTCACTTACAAAAAATCTGTTGAAACCATTTCCGTGAATAACACAACATATTGTATCTTCGTAGATTGTATGTTTTCTACCTATTTGTGTGTAGTGGAGAAAAATAAGCCAATATAATGTATTCGGGTGTGATAGTCCTGACGAGGATAGAAAATAGGTTAGGTTAGGTTAAAATAGGTAGTTAGGTTATTTCAGTCAACTGTTGTCATTTTCTCAGCAAAATTGTACAGAAATCTACAAATATAAATTGATGCAGTTTGATTCCACGAATTGCTATTGTAAACGACATTGAAGTTTTTACATTAATTTGACTCTAAAAAGTCATTTTAAAATACAACAAAATGACATAAAAGTGAACGTCACCGATTCTCGTGTTCATTGAAGCTGAAATAATATTGAATAATTATTTACATTGTGTCATAGGGAAACAGACAGACGGTGTTGACAAGTGTCATATTGATAGGTACATCAATAAATTATCATTTGACATAATATAGGTACGTTTGTGAAAGCAGACATGGATCTGAACATTTCTTACCTCCTCTCGGCGTTTCAGCCACCTCCCACAAGGACTCTCCTCGAGGATTTCACTTTCATCTTCAGAGTCCTCACCACTCTCCCTAGGAGACTTTCGCTCCTTGTCAATACTTCTGGTTCCAGACATAACAAAGCACTTCACTTCTGTGTAACAGTAAGAACTTCACTTGACGCACTTTTACTCAATACGATAGACAAAACCATGAATGTGTTTTGACTAGTGCACACTTCTTTTCCTGGTGATCATATCCAAGGTTATCGCTCGTCTGGACGTCATTGATCTCTTATTGAGATTGTTTTTTCATGAAAATTGTATATTATAAATTTGAACACATAACACTGATATTAGCACATCACACAGAAGGCAGTTATTGTTACATATTTATAACCAAAATCTTCACAAATATAATAAACATCAAATTATCCACCAACCGGCGATGGTTCCGAGACTAGATAAATGACCGAAAGATACCGCGGATACCGAAAACGGACCAATGTGCACACACACACCACCAAGTAAAAATTGACACTGATCGCTGTTGTAGTGGTCAGACTGATCCATTAGGCCGATCGGCCGATGAACGCAGGAGAGACAACTTACCGTTACCGTACTAAAAATAATTTATTATCTTCGACTCTTTTGGCTAGTATTTACTTGAACTGGAAATATCATCAACAAAATTCTTAAATTTGCAAGAAAAAATGTGATATTTCTACATTACTTCAAAAATCATCTGGTAACCCAAAAGGCTTTTTCCTTGCATTGTCCGCACATATTTTTCTCGCAAGTTTCGGTAAAGAGAAAAAACGAACTCGTAAAGTCGTAAAAAAATCAATATTAATCGTTTTTAAACCCCTTCCAATTTTAAACCAATTCCATTTTTAATAATATTATAAGATAAAATAAAATACGATACAACTTTATTCAATTAATTTTTTTAAGCCTTCAGCTCGCATACTAAACCAGTATGAATACTACTTTTATATATTTGTATATTATGCAACATATAAGCATCTTGCTGAAAGAAACTTAAGTTATTTTATACATATAACCGAATAAAGTAAAAATCGATAAGTTGCTAAAGTCTTCTTGTTACCGCAAGTATCTAAGTAAGTACTTAGTACTGGTAGCTGCGATCTAGTTGTTTATGTCACTTATTTGCTGGCTGCTGCTTTGTCTATGGTTTTACATTGTCATTTTGCATTTGTTATCGTTATCCGATCATGATCCGATCTATGGGATTTGTGTCCGGGATGTGTTCTGTCAAGTCGTGTCGTGCTTTATTTTTGTTTTCTTGTTGATGTAATTTGGTTGTGATTATTATAACAGTTTGATTCGTTCAACACAAAAGTTTTAAGTTGAATGTTTTACTTTATAAATTAACACCAAATCGTATAAAAGTAATGACCTTAATATCCTTTCACTTTTTTAAAAATATTATGCTTTAGATGTCGATACAAATTATTACAATATAAAATTGACGGTAAAACTACGGCCGTAATATGTATAATTTAAAAGTATATAATACAGCTTGCCCTCATTTTACTTCCTTTCTTTAGGGTTAACTTAATTCCTTTGTTTAGTGTTGACATTTATTCTATATCACAGTCGTTTGCTTAAAATGATTTAAACTTTAAATAAACTTTTCAATTAATAAAATATCTTCATCGGTTTGTAATAGTAAAACTAGTTCTGATCTACTTCTCAACTGTTTTTCGACATTTTTTCACAGTAGATATTTTTTCCCACGGAAATCATTGTCAAGAAGTACCCATTCTTACATAATTTTAATATACACCCAGTTTATTGCTAATGCTTTATTTTATTCTTAAATGCGACTTGATTTTAATTTTTTATTCGTTCATCAGTTTTTCTGTTAATTTCTAGGTAACCTCAATGAAATGATTGCTTAAAATCAGTAAAGATGACCCTCGTACCAGGTTTGGATTACAATGAGAAGCCATTAAACACAGTGTATTTTGACTCCCCATCACATTCTGATACATTGCTATCGGGTCTCAATAGTCTAAGATCGAAGGGACATTTACTAGATGTAACATTATATGCGCAGGGAAATGCTTTCCAGGTAAGAAAAATCTTTTACCTGCCCCATAGCAGCTGCCTTTTTCAATAATTATCAGTGAAATAGGTATATATTAATAATACTAACCGAACATTCACAATGTCGCATAAAAGTATTCTTCCCAGAACTCAGTTATTTTACACTTGGTCAAGTTGGTGTTGATTTATGTGTTTTATTGTTTTATTGTAGGCTCACCGGGCAGTCCTGGCATCGTGCAGTGATTATTTCCGTGCCATGTTTACCGATGCGATGCTGGAATCCAAACAGAGTGAAATCAAGCTCAATGGAGTCACAGCGGAAGGGATGCGACTGCTTCTAGACTATGCCTACACTTCACGCCTTGGACTAAACCTAGCCAACATTCAAGATGTCCTGTCTGCAGCCAGTCACGTGCAAGTTGTAGCCGTCGTAGAAGCGTGCTCCAACTATTTGCAAGCTCAATTGGACCTAGAGAACTGTGTAGACATTGTGACCATAGCTGAAACGTATTCCTTGAATCAACTCAGATTGAAGGTGTATAGGTTTATTAGTGGACATCTGCGGGAGTTCTCTAATTCCAATGAGTTCTACAGACTGTCACCACTGCAGCTGGAACATTTGTTGGAATGTGATTTTCCTGTAGATTGCCCCGAAACAGAAGTATTGAGAATTGTGCTCCGTTGGCTGCGATATCACGACAGTATTGGGTATGTAGTATTCATTGTTTTTATTGTGCTTTACATTAACTCCACACAGGAGGCCCTGAGAAAAATAATTTACCTCAGGGCCTATGTCATCTTTGAAGATGCTGTGTGGAGGGTGTTTTTGAGGAGAGGAAGGAGTGAACATGGGTTTTGAAGAAACCCATGTTGTAGGAGGGAGGAAACACAGAGGCCGGCAAATCGTTCCACAGCTGAGCTGTTGAACTCAAGCACGAGTTGTAGAAATGACCCGACCTGTACACATGTTGTGCGCGCGTTTCCCGACTATGCATCGGTACCGAGGAGATCAATGAAGCTGGTTCCTCGGAGTATCTTCCATTGTAATATCGGTAGAATAAGGACAGCATTCCCACCTGACGCCTGTGCTCTAAAGATTATAATCCGTTTGTTAAGTTAGGAGAATCTATCAAACGGACTGCCCGTTTCTGCACAGAGTCGAGGGCTTTTTTTTAGGTATTTTGGAGCTCCAGACCAGAGGTGGCTGCCAAATTTAACCGTGGGGCGCACTTGCGATTTGTACAGGGTTAGCAGTTGTGTACTATCAAAGTATCTGCGGGCCCTGTACAGTGTGCCCAGTTTCTGAGAGGCTAACTTAACTCTGGCTCGATGGAGCCTCCGTACCTGAGCTGGTCACTTAGAGTTTGTTTAGAGAGTGTTTGTGTCTGATAAGATGTATTGTTATCTCGAGGTTGAATGATGCTCTATTACAGCCAACCCAATTAGAGGATGCTTTCTTTATGTAAATATATAATTATGATAAAACTAGGGGGCTTTTAATTTTCAGATATAAGCAGAGATTATCTCACGCCATGAGGTTCTTACGGAGAGTCCACTTCTCAGAGATGTCCAAGTGGGAAATTGAGTCTATTCTGCAGAAATCTTTCTCTGGCGGGACCAGACAAGACCAGCAGTTGTATTGCCATATATTGAGGGATGCCTGCCATCAAGTCAGCTTAAAGAAGACCCGTGCTGCGCCATCGTCGGAGAGTAATGTGCTGGTTAATTCCAGAGGAATGGAATTGGCAGTAGTTAAAGTTGGAGGTTTTGGTATTGGAGGAATAACTAACGAGATAACGTACTTCCTGCCGAGTAAAGGGAAATGGAAAAGGCTTACAACCATTCCGCATGTGGAACAATGTAATTTTGGAACAGCGGCACTGGATAATGAGTTGTATGTGGTGGGGGGATGTTTCAATCAATCTTTACAAGAAAATATTCACCCCTTTGGATTCAGATACAGCCCCAGATATAATAAATGGACTACAATGGCTCCCATGCAAAGAGAAAGATGTAGATTCTCACTGAATGTGGTAAAAATTATAATTTTGCTCATCTTTCTAGTAGACTTTTGTGGTGTTTTTCTGTTGCTTTATTAATAGTATTGTTTCAAAATAACCACTGATCATTTTACTAAAAAACTACTACTATTTTATAAACATCATTAATTCAATTGTGTAAGTTCTGTTATTAGGCTGGCTTTACATTCGTAAGTTTTTTCCCGTAATTCGCTCGTGTAAGTGAATTATGGCCAAATTACCAATGTAAACGACACCAAAAGTCACTTAACGTAATTTAAAGCATGTTACAGAACTTCTTCTCCCGGAAGTTTTTTGACAGGTCTAATCGCGTCCGCGTGAAATTACAGCCTTCTCACAGCTTATAAAATCAATTTGATAAGCTGAGGGACTTTTTGTAAGAAATAGTACCAAAATGCGCCGTTGCGAAATGTCAAAAACCAAAAGACATTTGTTTTTATTGGATTTTTTTCTTATAAAACTAGTATTTATTTTCACTTATTTGAGTTTTCTGAAAATGAGCATCCTTCTATTCAATTATCGGTCCAAACCTTTCTAATCTCAATGTTCGGCAATAAGTCGGCAGCTGTCAGGTAGCTGTCATTCGAATAAAATGAAAGAAATCCATTAATTTTCGCTTTTGACGGCACAAAAGTGCGCGGAGAATTGTTTAATTAAAGCCAAAATCTATTTCAGCGCTTTATTTGGTCCTTTTCGTCTTTATTGACAAAATCGCGTAAATTTGACAGTAGCAGGTCGATGTTGAAAGGAAGCCATCTTACCGCAAATACATTTACAGATGTAAACGGTCGCATGAGCAGTTACACAGGTCGAACTTCCGAAAAACTTCCGTGATCATTAATTGCCACAAGTCAGATTCATATGTAAACGCTCCTGGGAGTAACCTGTCAAAATCTTACGTAATCCGTAATTTTTAATTACGAGTGTAAAGCTAGCCTTATATCATTACATTTGTGATTTTTTAGGTGCTGGATCATCTATATGCAATCGGTGGTGTGAGTGAAGTAGAAGAGGAAGGCGGAGAAGAAGAGAGTGCCTGCGAGAGATATGACCCGGCCACGGACACCTGGAGGAGCATCCGTCCCTTGGGAGGAGGACGCTCCCAACATGCCGGTTGCGCCATGCCCCCTCCCAGCTCCTCCCTTCTCATTTCCGGAGGCCTGCATTGCTACCAGGTTCTATCTTCTGTCCGCTGCTATGATGCCACCTCCGACACCTGGGAGCCACGCCAGAGTCTGCTAACGCCGCGCGCTGACCACGCCATGCTTGCCATCGGAGATAAGATCTACGTTGCAGGTGGATGGTACGAAGATGCCGATACAACCAACAGGATATTGGCAGAGACTATAGACGTTTATGATGCCGCATTAGACAGGTGGGAAGTGGTCACCAGAGTTCCTACACCCAGATATCACGCAGGAATCGTAAGTGTGGAATCTAAAATCTATCTCATTGGAGGTTTTCACAGTGATGCAATGTTCGATCGTGCCACGGCTGCGATAGAGTGTTACGATTTAGAAACAGACATCTGGATAACGGGGGAGAATTACCCCCAAGACATCTGGGAGCACACTTGTGCAACCCTGTATGTCCCCAAGTGCCGGGACGATATGGATGTGCTGACTGATAGCAAAGATCATCGTACTTTTTAGCCATATAGAACTGTAGTTTTAATGTTTTATTTATTGATTTTATTTAATTTATTACGCTTCTTATGACAGTCATATTGTTATTATACTTTCAATAGCGGGTTTTACATGTACGCTTCGAAATGAGTTATCTGCGTACCGTTTAGGTCCCTGGGCAGAAAACTGTCACCTTACTTTAACAGTTTCGTTTCATAGCCATTTCGTTATGTGTGGGAGAGCCTATTGTGTAATGTAAGCAAACAGCAAAGAAATTTTGCCTAATTTTAGCCTTTACGAGTTGAAATTTGAGTGGTTAATGAGGCTTAGGCTTTACTATGCCATTTAAAAAGTCTATTGTTCTTATATTCAATGTACCTATTATTTGTAAAATATGAAGAATTTATGCCTAGAGTGCCCTTACAAAAACAATGAGTATTTATTAGCGTTACATAATTTACTGACCTAAAAGAGTCAATGGACTGTAATCCAGGTAATTATCCTACATTTACTATACCCGCCACTCAAATGTGAATATTTGCTGAATGCCATCCCATCCCATCCTAGAAACACACACAGAATTAGTTTTATTTTTGTTTGATTAAAATTAGCTAAATTTAAGCAAGCATGATTAAAAGATAGCTAAATATTATTATTTACTAATAGTACTAGTAATACATATTTGTACAAATGAAGACTAAGTAATATATTTTATATTTCTGTCTTATGAGAATAGGTTGTTATGAAGATGACTCTGTAATGACTCTAAAATATCCCGTTCTAATTTAGAAGTCGTTTGATTTATTTTTATTTTTTGACATCTACATACATTATACACGTCAAATGTACATAAAGAGAAATGTGTTTACATACTTATTGCGCCCATGAAAGGGAAAAACTGTATGTTCACCATTGGCTTGCAGCCCAAAAGCTCTGAAAAGCTGTGCCTACCTTTTCACGCCTAGATTTCTGAAAAAAGTCATTTTTCCGTAAATTTCTTACATCATGATCGTTCTACCTAAGAAATTCCTGCTTGTTCAATATCTATTTTTTAATTGCAACCGGCCTTGAGCACCATTTTTGCATGATGAATAGTAAAAATCAACACCTGAAAAGCTACAGCCTTCCCTTGGCCAAGGAGCAATGCTCGTCACAAAGGAGCGAGTTCTCTGTATATGAACCTCGCTAATCGTGCTTTGTGTGTACTTTTGACTACAGACTTGCCGGACAGTAATATTTGCCGTAATAGTACAAATTGCTTTGTATGTATTAATTATTAACAAGTCGCAGTGTGGTGACACATTGCCGTATTTAAATGTTCAAAATCATGTATATTAGTCTTGTATTGGTGTAATCCATGATATATTGGCGAATTATCGTTTTACAAAGAACATGAAAAATAAATATATTGGTGAATAATTGTTTTACAGAGAACATGAATAATAAATATTTTGGTGATTAATCATTTTACAGAGAACATGAAAAATAAATATATTGGTGAATAATCATTTTACAGAGAACATGAAAAATAAATATATTGGTGAATAATCATTTTACAGAGAACATGCAAAATAAATATATTGGTGAATAATCATTTTACAGAGAACATGCAAAATAAATATATTGGTGAATAATCATTTTACAGAGAACATGAAAAATAAATAAAATGTGCCATTCAAATCATGAGTAAGGTTGCATGTACCAATAATTTTGCAATCCCTTATTATAATGTAACGAATTTAGCTACAGATCAAGCATACAGGGTGTTTAGAGATGTATCTGACTTACTTTAATCGGTATTTTATTTGGAGTTAAAAAGTGTAGATGATTTATTTTTTTAAATTAGTTGTACACAAAAGGGCTGGGGTGGGGAGTTACTTAAAAAAAAAACAACAAAATATTGCCAGAATCCAAAATTTCATTTACCTTTTTTACTCCAAATAATAACACGAATCATTGATAGTAAACTAAGTACATCTTTTCACCGTGTATTTTATTCGATAGTTTAAATAATGTATTTTAACACAAAACTGTTTGCCGACAACACAACATGTCTAATTTATTCCTAAACTGAAATAATGTTCTGAATAAGCAATAGATTATATAATTTAATAAACAGCCATAAAGATAGTGTCAGTGACAATACTGGTTTCCCCATCTTATCTATTCTATGAGAATCGATGATCTGTTTATAGAACAAAAGTTGAAGTCGATTCAACTTTAGGTTCCTATTCCGTAGAAAGGCTACTTTCACTGATCTATGAAATATAATAGTTCAGGTGGGATTCCAGCTTAAGATTATGATTGATTTAAATAATATGCAAAAGGTTCTCTTTTATGGAAAAATATTTTTGCATTTATTCAATAAGGGTCCAATATAATACAAGTCTCAGACTTAACCCACTCAACTTAGGCCGCGGTAAATGACTAATGTCATTTCATCGCGCTGGTCTCTCATGCGGGAGCTGACAAAAGTAATTTCTAGATTTGGGTCCTTGCTGTATTGCATACCAGCACGTTACAGAATGAAAATTCATTTGTAAAAATTCCCCATTCCAGCGAAATCTCTAAAAAATATGTTCAGTAAATTTATCTTGGGTGAGGATTTGAAGCGACCGAGACAGTTTTTTTTCCCTTTCTGCTCGTTTCCAATCTCCCTTGAATCGGTACAAAAGGCCTTGTTCGCAATATGTAGATGATTTGTGCAGCAGTAGAAACACAAGCCACTTTTCATCTTAGGCCGATTTTTGGCAATAATTGTTAATTTAGGAATTTTATTTGACAATCTCATTTTACCGGAATGAACATTTCACTTTTGAGATTCGCTTCAGTGTTATATTGCGCTGTATGGTGTTCTGTGTTTCAGAGAATTTACGTGTTGAAATGCAATGTATTATTTGAAATAAAATTTAAGCTAACCCAGAAAAAAAATTTCAATTGTTTAATATTTTTTTCATATCATTCAAAGGGAAAAAAATTCATCTTTATTCTCGAAGTTAAAAAGAAAAATATTTCCGAAATTACACACACTATAAATAAGTTCACAAATAAATTCTTACTAAATAAATGCTCATATTATCAAAGCATAATACATACAAAATTCGGATACAAAATTCAAACACAGTCATAAGAACCCCTCGGCACTGCTACTGCTACTGCCTGGTGCCAGGTCAGTTGATATTCAGAAATGTTTTTTCTCGGTAATATTTCATATAAACATCGTCCCAAAACAATTATATTGTTATTTATAAATAGTTAAGATATGGAAGCGTTATTTGAGCAAGATTTACACAAATACTGATTGTGTGAAATATGTTTATGTACAATTTTAAAAAGTATTAAGTGGTCGGCGAGACGTCACCCGAAAATGTAATTGAAAAACTATTATATTTATGCTTTAAACAATAATGTTAATCCTAATAATAGGATGACAGGTTTTATTTTGGGATTTTTATTAATAATTCGTTGTTGGGCTGTAATTTGATAACATCGTTAAAACCTTTATTTAGGTAAATGTAAAATAGTTACAATCTGATTTTTGTTAATAAGTAAAATTTACAAAATTTTAAGAAACCCCCGACACAAAAAAGGCTGATAACCTTGAAACGCCTGAACAGATTTTCATAAATTTTAGCCAAGAACCATCTCTATTACATCAGCTTTCAAACAAAAAAAACTGCATCACAATCGGTCCATTCGTTTAGGAGCTACGATGCCACAGACACACAGACACGTCAAACTTATAACACCGCTCCTTGCGTCGGGGGTTAAAAATAAATGAATAGAAGTTTATTTTTGTCCAATACTTCAATTTGGTGACGGAATTATCATGGGATGGGATACAACAAGGTTTAGGTCTAATTGTGAATTAAGAGCACATTTGTTGTCAAACAAGCCAGCGCCCAATAGCGACAATTCTTCTTGGTTTGGGATGTGTTTAAATAGGTTATATTATTATGTATTAATAATGTTTATAAGTACTATAATATCCTTTATGCATTGTTAGGTATTATATGTTATTGATGTTGCAAAATTATGAATATTTTTTTATTAAAATGTGAAAAATAAATTATTATCGTTGTGTAATTGAGCAAGTTCCAGGATTCAACAGCAATCTGGATTGTTTGTTTGTCATTGTAATCGACTTATACAGTAAATAGTATAGTCCCTATAATCTGAACTATTAAAAACTGAGCCTGTTTAGTTAGATTACTCAGTTTAGATTACTCAGAAGTAAAACAAACTTTATGCACATTGTACACCAATAATATTTTGAAATGAAAACTTCTTTAGCACTGTTGTGATTTGAAATTCGATGAAACGAAAAATAGCATTACTAAAAAGAGACAAATACATACATCTATAGGATTTAGCCTGCGAGAGGATGATATAGTATAATCGGTCTTCTCTTTGTGCTGTGCTTCGTAATCTACTTTAGTTTTCTGAAGGTCTCACTTCTACCGCGTGTGAATTGCACACTCTGTTTTATTTTTATTTAATAGTAATACTGAATGTCATGTTATAAGTATCTACACTACCCAGCGAGAGATTGTATGTAATGTAAGTGAGGATATCATTGTTAGTGTCTGACCGAAACTGAATCTTCGGCATCATTCGGGGTCTCAGTTTCGGCGTCATTCGGCGTCTCAGTTTTGGCTGAAACCGAAACTTTTTTAGACATGTTAAAAATTTATTAGTTACTGAAATTTGGCTTATTTTTTACACTTATACAGACAGTTAAAACATGTGTTAAATGAAATAAATAACAATAATTGAAATACGTGAAAGATAATATTTTTTTTTTATACAACTGCTATAGAACAAACAAAAGTTATAAATATTAACAAACACGTTAACTACTTCTTGGAAGAAATTTTTTTCAGCTGATGATGGCGGGTGACACACGAGTCACGAACTCAGCCGAACGACGCGCGCTAATTTACAAATGCGGCAATAGTGCGGCCGAAGGTTCGGCAGATTTTCTGCTGAAACTGAAACTAGATTTTTTTGCCAAAACTTGCCGAAACGGTCAGTCACTAATCATTATCTCTACTTGTAACAAAAAAAGGAAGTTAATAAAACATTTATTATTATTAGCGTCATTGTTCTAGTATCTTCTGTCATTTTTGTTTTCAAACAAGACACATAAGAAGGAAGAGGACGAATGTTGATGACGTCCGTACAAGCTCTTGCTAGGACTAGTTTATGTGTTAATTGTTATTTAAAAAAAAAACTTAAATTGTTTTGTGACGAGCACCTTCTGATATACTTTAAAGCAATTGGCGCAACAGCATAGTTTCTTCAATTGTTAACTTCATGTTTTATTTTAATTGAAGCTATTTTTTTATTTCGCTAATTTAGGCAGTAAGCACAATTTCAAACAAAACTCAGATGGCGGATAGTAAGCGAAAGAATGTCATTTCTTGACTGATTTGCTAATCATTGTCATGCGAGCGTCTCTATACCTACCCCAGTCACTCGATGGTTCAAATTATTGGAGATTTGGTTTTTAGTGGGTTCGGATTACAGGGCCTACACTGTATTCAATTTTTGTTGTTTTATTACATTTTTTTCATGATTGAGACCTTCATGTATTCAACAGAAGATAATATTTATAAATCAACGGCGACTTTTTGATGGAAAATTGTAATTGAACAAATATTTACGGTTGTGACAACTTGTGACTTTAAATGTGTTACTGTGTACGCTGCTACTAAAATTGTTTTATCGGAATAAATATATTTGTTGCAACATTATTTTGGGAAAGGACTCTCTATTATTTATTTAAAATCTCCATAAAAAGGAAAGAAGTAAGGAAAGCTGACTTATGTTAGAGTTCAAATAATATAATGTGAGATAGGAAAATATTGCTTAATATTTGTGTTGTATTATAATTTGATAAAAAGCTTTTTCATACAGATTACAAATTTTGTTTACCTAAGTATCTAAATTTAACCTGTAATATGCTTTTATAAAATTTAATAAATTAGCCAAAAGATAAAATTTGAGGCTCGGTAGCCATCATGTCTTACATAATATATAGGTAGGTACCCTCTTTGTATATTGTAGAGAGTCACGCAATATTATTGGCCTTATAGGCTTTACATAAATTTTCTGTTAAAAACATTGATTAACAGAATTGTAACAAATCATTGAAGAATCTTATATAAAATGTTATTTATTTTGTAATATTAAATCAATAAATTGCCAAGTTAAATTAGATCAAAGATTTTTTGACTACACTGTTTTTCCAGAAAGAATTCTGGGAACCATTCTGGGAAGGGGATTCTGAGAAAAAAGAACCGGCCCCTCGAAAAAAAATTTTTAGAATATTTTTTACAATTATATTTTATATACTTATAAATTTTATTATAAATATTCTAAAAGGAACAGGTTCCTCAGAGAAATAATATCGACGGTTCCAGCAACAGCAAAGTCACCGGGACAGGAATATCGACCACCTCTATGATAAACATAAACCCAAACAAATTTAATTTGTATGAACCAACTGTACAAGTGTAAACATTTTTTTTTAATAAATTTAATTTTTAAGAGGTTTGCTGTCTTGTTCCCGAGGGCCTATCTCATCTCTGGGAATGCGGTGTGGAGGTCTTTTGAAGAAAAAAGAAAGGAGATGAAGTTCTGGGAAGGAAAAAGGTGTCCGGAGACTCATAGTACAAGCGGGAAACTAGTGAATCTACTTCTCGTAAAGAAACTAAAAAAACTTTTTTCCATTTTTTTTGGAAATAAAGGGATTAAAAAAACTTTCCCAGGTCGCCTGATCTCTTAGCGGGGGGATATTCAATTCGCCTCCTCGCTCCCCCGATTTGACCCCGAGTGACTTTTTTCTGTGGGGGTATGTCAAAGCTGAGGTATACAAACTTCAACCTCGAAGCCTTGAAGCTCTGAAGAAGGCGATTGAGGACGTCACTGCTGGAATTCCGCAAGTTATGCTGGAAAGAGTGGCCGAAAACTTCTTTGAAAGGCTCAATATGTGTATTGCTCCCCAAGGCCGCCACGCCAAACGATACCATTTTCAAAACATCGAAAAAATGGCATCATGTGTACTTTTGGGAAATAAAAAAACCTTTTTTATTTATTTTGAACTGTTTTTTTTTCAATTCACCCTTCAAATCAGGGACTGCATTCTGCCCCACCCTTTATAAGTTATTTTGGATGAATTATTTTTTATCTGCTTAAGTTTAATAAAATTTCCATAAAAGTAATGTTATTTAATAACACAAAAGGCTTGTGCGTGTGTAAATAAATACCAAATTCGAGTCATCAGCGTTTACATTGTTCAAAAATTAATTCAAAATGTCATATTTTTTCAGTTACTCTCTTGGAACAATTGTTATAATTTTTAATTGCATGATGAGAAAAAAAATTTGTGACAGTTTTCTTCCAAATTCATTAAATTAAAGGACAATATTTTTTAAATTTTGAATTTTCTGAAATTTTTCAACCATTTAATAAAAAATGATTACGACAAGCTGATTTTTCAACTTTTTTCATGTTTGAAGCTAAAAATACTTTTTAACATGAAAGCATATTTCACATACAAAATCCAAAATGTAATTTTATCTAGTTTCTATAATGGTATTTGTTTTCACGACATCTTCAAAAACAAGAAATTTAAAATACGTTGGAAAAATTCCAAAATTTGTTCAGAAATTATATTATTAATAAAACAAGCGAATACAATAGATAAACAACCCCCCCTGACTGTGTTAGTATCTTTCCATGAACAATTTTTTTGTCTTTTTTTTATTAGTAATGTTTTCACATGTGCTGTCGTTTATCAATTGAATAAAATTTTTCAAGGATTTTAGTAAGGCTGAATATATTTAAATTATTCTAAAAGATATTTTAGGTGAGTTCATTTAAAGACCATAATACTAAGTTAGCATTATTATGCTAACTTAGTATTTATATTATTAATAAAACAAGCGAATTATAACAGAAATTATAACTAACAGAAATTATATTATTAATAAAACAAGCGAATACAATAGATAAACAACCCCCCCTGACTGTGTTAGTATCTTTCCATGAACAATTTTTTTGTCTTTTTTTTATTAGTAATGTTTTCACATGTGCTGTCGTTTATCAATTGAATAAAATTTTTCAAGGATTTTAGTAAGGCTGAATATATTTAAATTATTCTAAAAGATATTTTAGGTGAGTTCATTTAAAGACCATAATACTAAGTTAGCATTATTATGCTAACTTAGTATTTATATTATTAATAAAACAAGCGAATTATAACAGAAATTATAACTAACAGAAATTATATTATTAATAAAACAAGCGAATACAATAGATAAACAACCCCCCCTGACTGTGTTAGTATCTTTCCATGAACAATTTTTTTGTCTTTTTTTTATTAGTAATGTTTTCACATGTGCTGTCGTTTATCAATTGAATAAAATTTTTCAAGGATTTTAGTAAGGCTGAATATATTTAAATTATTCTAAAAGATATTTTAGGTGAGTTCATTTAAAGACCATAATACTAAGTTAGCATTATTATGCTAACTTAGTATTTATATTATTAATAAAACAAGCGAATTATAACAGAAATTATAACTAACAGAAATTATATTATTAATAAAACAAGCGAATACAATAGATAAACAACCCCCCCTGACTGTGTTAGTATCTTTCCATGAACAATTTTTTTGTCTTTTTTTTATTAGTAATGTTTTCACATGTGCTGTCGTTTATCAATTGAATAAAATTTTTCAAGGATTTTAGTAAGGCTGAATATATTTAAATTATTCTAAAAGATATTTTAGGTGAGTTCATTTAAAGACCATAATACTAAGTTAGCATTATTATGCGCAAAAAAAACTGCTTCTTTCAAAATTATTAATTTGAAAACATCAATGGCCCCACTTTACCGAACTAGTCAAATTTAAACAATAATACTATAAGACGTAAAACTTCACAACCGTTAATGATTTCTGATGGCTATTAAGCATAATAATAAATTTACAGCGGAACTAGCTTGCCAGAGCTGACCATATTACTAGTCGCCAGGGTTCATTATTACTGATTCTAGTGATAATGATTCTGACTGCACATATACAATGAAGAAATGTTTGCTAATGTACATTTATGTAAGGAAGTGTGCAAAATCAAGATTTTGGATAAATAACAAAATATTAATCAAAGCTTTGGAAAAACCGTAACTCTGATTTGGAATCCTGAACGTGTTGGCACAGTGTTGGAACGTGTTGGAAAATAATTACCCTCAGGGCCTATGTTATCTTTGGGGATGCTGTGTGAAGGGTCTTTTTAGGAAAGGAAGTTCTGGAAAGGAAAAAGGTGTGAGGAGTGGGTAGGAATTTGGGATCAGTGTGTCCAGTGACGGGCGAATCTATCCCTCCCACCGCAGAGCAAGGCGATATTCCGGGAGGGTCCTGCAGGAGAGGTCAAAAGATCTCCCTTCACCAGTCTCTCCCATGCATTTGGTGGACAGACGCATCCGCCACCAAGATCTGAACAAATCTCACCCCGTGAACCCGGGCACCCCTGGGAAAACGGTGTGAGGAGTGGGTAGGAATCTGGGGGTCAGTGTGTTCAAGAGTGGCGGACGAATCTATCCCTCCCACTGCGGTGTAAGGCGATGTCACGAGTGAGTCTGGCTGGAAAAGTCAAAAGGTCTCCCTCAACCAGTCTCTCCTGATCCGGCCTGCCACGCAGTAGTTGGGCAAATACATCTGCCGTCAAGACCTAAACAAATCTGAACCCATGAACCGGGCAGCAGGTGCGGTCCCCCATACACACTGTGGATGCTGCGCTTCCCTTCTTTTCTAGGATTAAAATAAGTAAAATAATTATTATTTTGTATTTATTACGAAATAAAAAGCCTTGGATTTATTTTTTCCTAGCTGTAAACCGCACTAGATACTGCAATTTAACGACACAGTCCCAACCTCAGAGACCAACGACAGTAAGACGCACGGAGCAGGTGGAAATACATGTGTAATACGTATACATTCTCAATGCTCGAATGTCGCGTAAACTCACCGACACCAGCAGAAGTGGAAGCTCCATTCATTCCGTATCCACGAAGCACAAAAGAGTTTGATAATTTTGATATTCGTATTTAGTCAAGCCTGCCTAGGGTCGACTAAGCCCGAATGCGGATTCAACAGGAGCTCCAACGAAAATGGATGTAATGCTTACAGGCGTAGTGCACAAAATAGCTTATCCTAAGCGGACTTAGTGCCATTAGAGATTTATTTACCAAACCATCTTTTGACAGTTTAGCTTGAATAACCAAATCCGATTGACACATTGAATATCTTTTGATTACCTACTTATTTAATTTAATTTAGGGGACTGTAATAATTAATGTGAAGCGTAAAGGTTCTATAGAGCTAATCTGACATACTTTTTGTTGGTAATAAGGAACTCCAGTCCAATTTTTTTATTTTTTTAAATGAATAATGACCTTCTAACTTAAATAACTGCATATTTATTTTTATTTTTATAGTTACATAGTTTTAATAGTTAAAATAAATGTCAAAGTTTTAATTTTTCAAGATCCCCAGAAAACCACCGTATTTAGTGTGACGTCATCTGCCCAAAAGTTTTAGTTATTTTCAACAGATGTTGTCATTTTGTATGGAAGAAGCTATGAAACTATTCATTAAGTAAAACGTTATTATTATTTTTAAAGGCCCTGGATTCTTTTTATACGGCCCTTAATAATACAATTACCCTTAAAGCCGGTCCCTATCACGGTTTTAAATTCATAAATTATTTTTTAAATGCCCTGGATTCTTTTTAAACGGCCCTTAATAATACAATTACTCTTAAAGCCAGTCCCTGTCACAGTTTTAATTTCATTAATTCTTTTAAAAAGGCCCTGAATTATTTATTGAGGGCCCTATTAAAAAATAATCTATTATTTATTTATTATATTATATTATTATATTTTTCAATATTATTAAGGGAGAGTGGTATAAAAATTGTTTGAAACTATAATTTTTTTAGCTTTACGAATAGAAATCAATATTATGGAAACCGAAGCGTTTTTTGGAGGCAACTGAAATCAGCTGTTCGTCGCCGGCCATTTTGAAAATCAGAATTGGAGCACTGCGACAGGCGTTACAGGATGTTTTTAGACAGTTAAAGTTTTTGAATATTTTAAATAATATAGATAAACTAATAGAGATACTCTATTTTTGATACTGAATTATTTAGGCCTAAATAATGTTTCAATTAAAACAATAATTATTATATGTCTAAACCTCTGTAAACCAATAACACGGAATGTTGAACGGCTTGCCATTTTTCAATACAAAAATATACCAGGTGACTGAAGAATTATGAACGCGGTGACGTCACGCCTCACAAATTCAATAATACCAACTCGTCAGGGTTTTTTAATGACGCCTTTTAAAATGGACTTTTTAATAATTTCTTTAAAACTCTACGTTAACTATTATTTAATAAAACTTATATTATACTATAGGTCAGCAGATTGGTTCGGTCTGCGGGCCCATTTCAATGCTTTCCCGTGGTCAGCTGTCTGTTTTCGGACTTCGGATCCGTCAAGATGTGCCCAGGAAATTGGTGAAGTCATCACATCTGCGATGGATGGCTTCATCCATTCCTCTGTTAAGGAAACTGGTGTGGGCTCAAAGCCGTGGTTTAGTCGGCAATGCTCTGAAGCAGTGCGACGGAAAAACGCGGCTTACCGAGCCTACAACACATCTAGAACATCCGAAAACAGCATACAATAAAATGGCAAAGGAAACCAAGAGAGTCATAAATAGGTCAAAATTCGATCACGACCTGCAGATCAGCAAAAAGCTGGCTGCATGCCCGCATGGCAGCAGAGCATTCTGGTCGCTCGCGGGATCAATAGGTCGGAATTTCTGCAAATCCAGTCTACCACCTCTTACCAGACCTGACGGCTCACTAGCGAACACCGCCGCCGAAAAGGCTAACTTATTAGGCAAAATGTTCGCGGATAATTCAACCCTCGACGATCAAGGTGCTGTCCCGACGTCGGTTCCTCACTGCGGTTTTCGTATGAAAAAGCTGAGGATCCGGCATTGGGATGTAATCCAAGTCTTACGAGGGCTTGATGTTAATAAAGCTAGTGGGCCTGATGGAATACCTGCCCTGGTATTACAGAGGTGCGCTGCAGAAATTGCTCCAATTTTGACGAAGCTCTTTAAAATGTCCCTGAAGTCTGGTATTGTGCCCTCTGGTTGGAAAAAAGCGGTCATCCATCCTATTCCAAAGAAGGGTGATCGCTCCAACCCGGCCAACTACCGCCCCATAGCGATCACATCAGTTTTGTCCAAGATGATGGAACGTTTGATCAACGACAAACTGCTCACATATCTCGAGAAGAACAAAATCATTAACGACCGTCAATACGGATTCCGGCGGAACCGCTCGTGCGGTGATCTTCTCGCATATGTGACGCATGTTTGGGGGCGGTGCCTGGAACGTTTCGGTGAGACCCAAACGGTCGCACTGGACATTTCCAAGGCCTTTGACCGGGTTTGGCATCGAGGACTTGTCAACAAACTGCCATCTTACGGACTTCCCGTATCCCTGTGTACGTGGATTGCCGACTTTTTGAGGGAGAGGTCAATTCAGACGGTTGCTGATGGTTTCACCTCTTCCTCGCATCCAATAAATGCTGGCGTCCCACAGGGATCGGTTCTGTCCCCGACTTTGTTTTTGTTGCACATCAACGACCTTTTGTCATGTGCACCAATTCATTGTTACGCGGATGACAGTACAGTCCATGACAGCTGTTCGTTTGACAAGCCCCCAAAGGGCACACAAACTCCAACGGCTCGGAGGGCTTTGAAGCAAAGAATGGATGGTTACCTCGAGAGTGTTTTCTCTTGGGGTAAGAATAACCTCGTCGAATTCAATGTTTCAAAGACCCAATCATGTCTGATTACGTCTAAAAGGGATCGAAATGAAAATCTAGTCTCCTTCAACGGAAGCAATCTTCCGAACAGACCTTCCATTGATATGCTTGGTGTAACTATAAGTGACCAGCCCAGGTATGGGGGCTCCATCGAAGCCAGAGTAAAGTTAGCTTCTCAAAAACTGGGCGTACTGTACAGGGCCCGCAGATATTTTAATAGTACACAACTGCTTACCCTGTACAAATCGCAAAGCGCCCCACGGTTGAATTTGGCAGCCACCTCTGGTCTGGAGCTCCAAAATACTTGAAAAATACCCTCGACTCTGTGCAGAAAAGGGCGGTCCGTTTGATAGATTCTCCCATCTTAACGAACGGGTTGCAATCTTTAGAGCACAGGTGTCGGGTGGGAATGCTATCCATGTTCTACCGGTATTTCAATGGAAGATGCTCTGAGGAACTAGCGTCATTGATCCCTTCGGCACCGGTGCGTTGTCGGGAGACACGCCAAACGCGCGCCCAACATATGTACACGGTTGACATTTGTCACATGAGAACGGGTCGTTTTTTCGACTCGTTCTTGAGTTCAACAGCTCGGCTATGGAACGATTTGCCGGCATCTGTGTTTCCTCCCTCCTACAACATGGGTCTCTTCAAGACCAATGTTCATTCCTTCCTCTCCTCAAAAAGACCCTCCATACAGCATCCCAGATGACATAGGCCCTGAGGGGAATTATTTTCCTCAAGGCCTCCTGTGTGGAGTTAATGTAAAAAAAAAAAAAAATATATTCAGAATCAGTGTTTATAGGTCTATATGAACATATTTTTTTTAAGCCATAATATTTTTCACTGGAGTTCCTTATCGCGTTTTGTTTGTGGGCTAGTCCATAGACTTTTATATTTGATATTAGGTATATACTCCAGCATCCCTTATATAAAAAATCACCGACCGCTGCTGCTGGGCACCCCTGCTAAGACACTAAATGTAGCAAACCACTTGGGGTGACCTATGGCAGAGGTGTTGATTATCCAATAAATGGTTTAAATCCAATAAAAGAGCGGCAGTACCCAAACTTGCCTCCCAAATCGATGAAAAAATGGCAAAAAAAGGAGCGTCCAACCCTATTGTTACTCTCGTAAACTCTATTCCCCTATCTGATATTTTTTCCATCATCAAAGATAGGTCCCGCAATGTAGATAACGCAATCGGGCATAAGTATAGGAACATTGCTAGTCAATCCAAGGGAGCCCTGCTACGCCTCAATACAAAGGACTATCCCAACAAAGCCGTGGTTTCAACAACAATTCCCCCATTTTTACAAAAAAGAAATTTCCTCACTTAATCGGACATTGTTCCGTTCCTTCTCATCTTTTTAAAATTCATGCCCTCGACTCCCCAGATTATACATTCTAGAACTTTATATCACACATTTTTTGGTTGTTCCTCTCTAAATAAATATTCTCTCTTCTATCAAGCGTTATCTAAAATTGCCTCCCCTCCATTCAACATCTCATCTCCTCCTCTAAGTCTGAACTCGACTCCAATCCATTTAACTCTGAAATTTGCTTATTTAAATAAAATTAATAATTTCTTTCTTTTCCTTTCATTTGCCTTCTCTGTAATTTTAAATGATGGCCTAGAACACCTTAAAAGGGTGAAAGCCAGAAATAATTGAAAAAAAAACAATACTTTAAAAGAATTTAAAATCTTTCTTATCTCCAGCAGTTTTATCTCTATGTTTTCAAGCTGCATTCTTTTTGTCGACATTGCGATATTCTTTGCTAGTCGTTTCCTATAAAATTGGCGGATGGTTTCAATAAACACCTCCATTTTGAAAATAACACAGTCGGGGCAACTGAATTGACGATAGTTACCTCGACTGCATTTTTTTTCAAAATAAGGGTGTTTATTGAAGCTGCCTGGCAATTTTCTTTATTATAGGATGGCTAGCAAAGAATATCGCAATGTCGACAAAAAGGATGAATTGACAACAATGCTTCAGCGCAGTCCGCTAGAAACTAGTCGGCAATGTGTGCACGCAAGCAAACATATTTTAACTCGTTGGGTCTGCTCCGCTTACCGTTTTTGATGGAAGCACTTGTATACAGTTAACGCTTGCGAATCGAGCGGAGTTCGCTCCTCTAGCATTAGCGGAACGGACTAGTTTGAATCTATCTTAACTCGTTCGGTGCACTCTGCTCACCTCCTTTTTGTTGGTAGCACTCTTACGTAGTTGATGCTTGATAGTTGAGTGGAGTCCGCTCCGCTTGGATTGGAAGGAGCACTTTCCTCCATCTCATAGTTTTTAAAACAGTTATATAATCTCCATCATTTAGTCCGTTGAGCATAACCCGAGTGACCCCAAGCTATTTCCATATTTCTGGTCACATATGATAGGTTTTATGCGTTAAAATTCAAACAAACTTTTGCACAAATGAAAGCAGTTTATTTTACAGATTATACATAAATTGAATTAACTTGACAAACCATTAAATAAAAATCAAATTTTACATGAAACTTCTAAATACGACACAAGGATTGCGTATAGTAAGTATATTCTGTAAATTGATGATCTCTTTACTTTAAACGATAAATACCTAAAACTAATTAGATTCCTAGGATAATTTATGTTAACTGATACATGTAGGGCCGGCCCTGTGCAGGCGCAATTGGAGCAGCCTGCTGCGGTTGTCAACTTGCCAGGGCGCCAAGGAGCCAAAGAGCCAAGGCGCTGATAATCTAACACCTAACATAGCGCCCTCGAGGTATTTGCTAGTGCCAGGCGCCGTACGGCTCAGGACCGGGCCTGGACACGTGTTAAGATTACACCAACACTTCAGTTTCAAAGAGACAGTAAAAACTTTCAAAGAATACAATTTACAACACTAACAAGTTTGTTATCACACCCTAATATGTATTAATATGTTTTATCCCGAGTTACCCATATCCATGCAGCATGTAAACATGAAAACTCAAAATGTATTAATCCTGTTTGTAATATTATTACTTGCAACTAATCAGCAAATAGTTACATGTTCATTGATAATATACAAATACATACATAAATAGACATTTGTTAAGAGACGACTATATAAAAATTAATATTCTAATTGTTCTAAAAAACTTAATGGAAACACAATTAAAATGTCAATACACTAACTACACCCTTCATAGTTCATAATCTCTTCAGGACTCTCTTCTTGTCTTTTAGAATTTTCTTTTTCTCTGCAGTTAGTTTCTTGTCCCCGGCATGCTTCTTAGCGCAGGGGCCTCCTTCGGTCATCTCCAGGTAGGCTTTTGAAACTTTTGGAGCCTGAAACAGTTAAATAATTAGTAGGTACACGCATCCTATGGCAATCCAAGATCGGTCTTTTGAATTTGATTCTCTGCCGCGTCAAACAAGATACAAATTGTAGTTTTGTTGCTTATAAAATGATCAGTAATCAAACCAGCAAACTAAGCATTGACATTCATACTGAAGAAGGCCTTTTTATTGACTGAGCGTAGCAAAGTTCTTTTTTAACTTTATCTGCTTTATTATTCAAACAAGGCTTACTTTGACTAGTCGGCTGACTTCGATTATGATTCAGTAAGGGCCTCCACTCATGGAGAAACTGAAAAAAAAAACAGTTCTCAACGCAATCGCAATCAACCTCCTTAACAAAATCAATATTTTTCTGATCTGACATGTCAATCACGAACTGTAAAGTTTTGGACATGTCAGATCAGAAAAATTTCAACTTTGAAGGAGGTTGATTGCCATTGCGTTGAGAACTGGTTTTTTTCAGTTTCTTCACGAGCGGAGGCCATAAAGATTATTTTTTCAAATAGGTGTTGGTACCTACCTGCCTGAAGAAGTTTGAAAAAAGAATTGTGATAGTGACTTTTCAATGATATCTACCCGTGTCGAGATAGGCATAGAGGTACATAAATGTATATGGTTATAGGTTACAAGAATATTTAAGGTTAAATACATATTAATTTCAATACAGTTAAAATAGAAAGGTAATTGAAAATGTGGGTAGATCTCATAAAGAGTTATATTAGAAACATACATGCGATGTCTACCGTTCACAGAACTACTGGTTAATACATTAGGGATATTGTAATTAACGTAATTATTTTTAAATGTACTGTACTACCTGTGCATGGATTTCGGTCATCATTTTGGCCCTTTGTGAGTAATCATCGTAATGTTCAAGGAGTAATTTGCCAGCTTCTTCATTGAGTGCCGATTCTGCATTAGGCACTATTAGAAGACACTTTACTGTCTGAAAATGCACAAGTCATACTAATAATGCACTAGAATATCATTACATATGTGTATTTTATAAAAGGTGAACATTAAAGGATCCCCCTTGGCAAATGAGCTTTTGGACAATATGTTTAGGAACCAAGCGGATTATCAGTTAAACAGATTCCATAAACAAGTTTTGCAGGATGATGCTAATAATATTGTCATATTCTCTGGAAATAAGTAAAGCAATTATTGTGGCCTTTGCTATTACTTAGGAAAGTCAGACAAGTGTGGTGAAGTTAAGGTTGCACCCCAGAATGCTGCAACCGCAGCGCACAGAAGGGGGTGCTGAAGGACATTATTATCTATGTCTGCGACATTGGACCTGTTTTTATGTATAGGGGATTGCAGCTGTGACTCTTTTGCCTGATAAATTGGACATACATACAGTCCGTCACATTCTGCATCTGTTGATTTTAGAATCATCTCGTGAAGATAATGACTTCATTGCTGATGGAAATGGGATGGAAAAAGTGGTATGTAAAAGGTTGTTTAACTTACTAGCAATATATGTTTAATGCCGAGATCTGATTTCCAATCCTTCTTCAGGGTGTTAACGCAGATTTCTCCATTACTTGAAACATTAGGGTGGAATATTTTGGTGATGAAGTACGCTTTCGGTGGCGAAGCGGGAAAGTCCTTGCAGAGCGCTAATTTGATTTTGAAAACCCCCCCGGAATACGGAGTGCCAGCTAAAGAAATAAATATTGCTACATAGTTACTGAATTAATATTACGATTGCACAGATAAGGTCTAATGTTTGGCCAGTCTCTGGTAGATATTGTAACAGATCATAATGCAGAAAATTACGTTAGTGTAGTCTCTTCATAAGGGAAATACAATCATAATAAATACTAAGATCACGTTTTTCAGAGAAGAAAAGTTCCAATATACAGAGAGCATAATATAAGAAGCTAGAATATTTCTAGAGAGAGAAGCAAGAACACGACCAGGGAATTCAATTTAGGTTGGTAAATACCTGGTCCATCAATGTATGCTTGAATATCTGTTATATCGCATTCATTAACGATGACTTTTATTCCTTCTAGTGGTTTCTCAGATAACTCCTGCATTTCTCTGGCCACTCTCCTGATGATTTGAGGCGAAAGATTTTCGACGTTCGACATCTATAAACAATGGAAAAAAACGTTAATTATTGTGCAGGGAATGCTCTTAACCTTAAACAATAAGAATGAACGGGATACTTACTGAACTCATCTTGTGAAAACGAATAAAAATTTGACTAAATCAATGGGATTACAAGAGTAATCATATAAAACTATAAAGCAAATGTCAAAAGCCTTGTGCGACTGACATAAAATCAAACATGGAAGGTATCCAAACACAGATGAAAATAATTTTGAATTTTGTCCAATAATAACCATAGACGATTTTCAAGAGTCCGTGTGAGTTTATGTTTGCGGGGTTTGTCTATGTTTGTGCGGTTTGCAAAGTTGGCACTCCGATAATTTGAGCATTCTGATTGGCTTCTGTACACAAAAAACATTTTAAAGGGGCTGGTTGTAATATTTTTTTTATCTTCTGTAAATTTTGAATGGATACATACAGACTTTATATATGTAACTGGATGGATCAAAGATTTATATATAACTGGATAGATGACTCCCTTTGCCGAAGCAAATTTTGAGCGGTCCACCGGAAATCGACGTCCGCCATCTTTGAATCGGGCAAAAGAAGCGGCCAGCAGGCCATATCTATGTCAGCAGCCGTCAGTTTGAAGTTCACTCTGTTCGACATTACATTAATTTAACAAAATGGTTTTATCGTGCTCTTCGTATAATTGTACGAATCGGTACAGCAAAGGAATTGGGATATCTTTTCATATAATTACTTAAATAATATTAAAACATTTCTTTAGAAAAACGTAGAGAATACTCTGGTGTCTAATTTAGGTATTCAAAATTATCAACAGTATTACTGACACACCTGCTCTGTTACAACTCATCCTTGTTCAACATCCCTTCCCGTAGACTAAAAAACTAGAACTTTAATAAAAATACGGGAGTCCAAATAGTCCATATAAATAAAATAGGAATACGCCTTAATAACCTATAAGCTTTAGAAATATTAAAATCAAAGAAAAATAATTGCCAAATTTTAAACAAACAATTAGAATTAACCAACAGTCCCATTTTAAAATTATTCCCTTTCTCCCTCTCTAACCCCCACCCTCCCTCGACCCCTCCTCCTACCCCACCCCCAACCATTATATGATGCTCACTCTCTCTCTCTCTCTTATGCTCTCTCTTTCTTTTGTGTTTACCTCATTATCTTAACTCTGTACTTTAATTTAGTTTATATGTTTATTGTCCTGAAGAAGGTCGAGTTCGACCGAAACCGGTCGACGAATATAAATTTAAATAAAGTGGTTTTAAACAAAGAACTTGTTTCATTCTGTAAAATGTCAAGCCACAAAGTGTTTGCTTTCTTCGATAAAAAACTAGACGTAAAATTGTCTATATATAATTTATGTAAATGTTTAATCTTTTTTTATTATTTCTGCCCTATATTATGTATCACTGTTTTTTTTCTTGCTTTTGAATACATTTACTACTTGTATGTTCTGATAATAAATATTGTAATTTTGTAAGAAATAAAAATGATACACCTAATAAATCCTGTAGTTTTTTTTTGTCTCAACAAATTATGTTACCTACCACGTCTACACCAGTGTTACTGATCAAGACAATGTAAGATTATCACAATAGTTATAAAACAATGTAGAACTGCGTGACTTGTGATGCCCTGAATGAAGTTTCATTATTGAACTTTACTTAGAATCTTCCATAAATAAAGATGTTCCAAGGATCCTTTTTTTATACATATTGCATCTATTTATGTGAAATATACAAAGTCGCAGTTTGATTTTATTAAAATTCATTATGCAACACAACTGAAAACAGAAAGCAAACGTTTAATAACATTTTTTATTAACAAAAAACTTAGAATTTGCGAGTTCCCCCTTAGAAGTTCCCTGAGTTTTCGTATCTTTTGCCCTCTTTAAATATGGCGGCCGTCGAAACCGGAAGACCGGCCAATTTGCTCGAGTCATCCATCCAGTTATATATAAATCTATGGGATGGATGACTCGCATAAATTGGCCGGTCTTCCGGTTTCAACGACCGCCATCTTTAAAGAGGGCAAAATAACTCAGGGAACTTCTTAGGGAGAACTCGCAAAACCCAAGTTTTTTGTTACTAAAAAGTATTATTAAAAATTTTTCCTTTTCGTTTTCACTTGTGTTGCATAATGAATTGTAATAAAGTAAAACTGCGACTTTGTATATTTCGCAAAAATAAATCACAATATATTTTTAAAAGATCCTTGGAAAAACTTTATTTATGGAAGATTGAATTCGAAGTAAACTTCAATAATGAACCTTCATTCGGGGCATGACAAGTCTACAGTTCTACATTAGTACCCTTTACACACAGAGTTCGGAGCGGGACGTGCCCCGCGCCACTTCAGGCCGCCGCGCAGAAAAGTAAAAACCGAAAGTAAGATAACGGTTTACAACGCAGTTCACTGTGAGACTTTTCTGCGCGGCGGCTTGAACTGGCGCGGGGCACGTCCCGTTCGGAACTCTGTGTGTAAAGGGTACTATTGTATTATAAATTATAACTATTGTGATAATCTTACATTGTCTTAGATCAGCAACACTGGTGTAGATAGGGTAGGTAACATAATATGTTGAGAAACAGACAACAAAAAAACTGTAGGATTTAATAGGTGTATCATTTTTTTTCTTACAAAATTACAATATTTATTATCGGAACATCATGTGCATTTACATACACAGTAAATGTGCTGACAAGCAAGAAAAAAATAACAGTCATACATAATATATGGTAGAATTGGACTTTTTTTTTATTTTTGAAGTGAAAACTTCTATAGCCCCGTTAGTGATTAGAAATTCGTATGAAACGGAAGTGCGTCACAAATTAAATATTTAAATTTAATAATAAAAATAAACTTAACATTTGTTACGTTACAAATAGACCGCCAATATAGAGGCGCGCGCACTACCCCCTCCCGCGAGCGACAAACCGAGCTGTCGCCAGACCATCTCGCCCGGCAAGCGGCCAGTCTTCAGCAAGCGAGCTCCCAGGGGCCACGTTCCGCGCGAACATGTGCGACACAAGTTCAGTTTCGCCGGTTGTGCACTTCCGGTCCGCGCATGGACGCTGCTGCGACCGAGAGAACAAGTGCGTAAAGCCGCTGTGGGCCCATAAACCAAACGTGAGTCAATAACCATGTTACCCTTTGTGTGCAATTAAATGTTTTGAAGCCCTAACCACGCGTGATAGAGAGCAGAGACGGACATTCAAACTAACTTTCAGCTAGGATCGTTCCTTTTATGTATTATTGTGTCTCCTAGAATTGAATAAACTGTTTATGTGATAACCTACCGTGTTTTGCTTGACGAGAGAGGCCCTGGGAGAATGGAGAAACGTGAAGTTCCGAACCACAAGCACTAGCCTTGAGGTTACGAGGAATCCTGCTTGCACCGAATCCTGAGCTAGTTTTTATTTGGGGCAGATACAGCAACTAATTTGTATTAAATATGTGGGAGCTTTCTCCAACCCTGCCGATAGCATCAGCACGCACGCTTGACGCTAACACTGGCGCTAAACGTGGGGCCATTTAAATTTTTTTCTGTTCCACCACGGCCTCGTTCCCAAGCAACAATTGTAAACTCTGAAATGTTATTATGATGTATTGTTTATTCCCAATTGTCTAGCACTTCCAACAGGAATCTCGGCGCGAACGTAATTTCGAATCACAATTTAAATTATTACGGGCGCGATTTTATCATTTGTGAGTCGTCACTCGACAAAATATTACCGGTATTCCAACGCAAGGTGCCCAACCTAGGAAGTTGTCGCTGCGAATAATACAGTGATTACAAAGTGTCGGCCGATTAAAATTGCTATTTTCAATACAAGTGAATAGTGGAAATAAACACAAATTAAAGAAGAATTTATTCAACAATTAAAATCATGTACATGATAAACAAATCATCCGCTTGGTCTCGAAAGTGCTAAATATTTTTAATAATATACTATATTGCAGCTCGCTGGTACGTCTCTTAAACGGACACTTGCTGACACCTAGGGAACAAGTGGATTTAAATTCTTTCTGTCATTTGACAATTAAGTATTTTTGACTCTGTCGTCTGATGAAACCGGATCATGCCGAATCACATTCGAATAATGCAAAAAATACTAAATTCGCGTTGACGTGGATTCCTTGACATCTGACACTATAATACCTTGTCAATTGACAAAGAAGGTAATATCTTGTCGAAAAGACGAAGGGAATTCGCGGGTAAATACCAAAAATTGGTGCTGTTTAAAGCCAGGCTATAGGAAGCCGCGTAATGAAACCATCCCCCCAAGATATTGTTGAATTCTCAAACAAATTACTTCCACGAAAACTTGTGAAAATTTTTTTCGATTTTTCCTTTTTTCGATTTTTTTAATTTTCGAAATATTTTTTTTCCAAAACGCTTGGAGTTTTTCTTAAAAACGCATGGCCAGAGGAAAATCGCTGCCCAAATTTTCTCCAGTTTCGGACTCTGAAAATTTTTTTTCGATTTTTCCTTTTTTTTCGATTTTTTTTAATTTTCGAAATTTTTTTTTTCCAAAACGCTTGGAGTTTTTCTTAAAAACGCATGGCCAGAGGAAAATCGCTGCCCAAATTTTCTCCAGTTTCGGACTCTGAAAATTTTTTTCCGATTTTTTCCTTTTTTCGATTTTTTTTAAAATTTTCGAAAATTTTTTTTCCAAAACGCTTGGATTTTTCCTAAAAAGCACGTGGCCAGAGGCAAATCTCTGCCCAAATTTTCAAATAACCCAAACACTTACAAATACGCGTTTTTTCGCAGAAGCATTTGGTAAAAAAAAAAAAAAATATATATATACGTCCCCAGTGGTCAATCCCTGGCAAAAATTTCTTTCCAATTACGGATAAAGAGTCGAGTTCTCGTTTTTCTCCCAACGTAAGGTCACCCTGACACGACCCTATACACTATGGAAGTCCCTCAAGTCACGCTGGGTATAATCCCCCACATTTCTACGTCAAAAAAGGAAGAACTACTACAGGCCCTGAGAAGTAGAAAGATTTCTCCCAGGAATAAATCCAAAAAATGCCTTATTCAATATGCTTCTTTCTACAACAAAAAGTACATCAGGAAGCACGTCACGTTCAAGGAAGAAGACATCGTCTGGAGGAGAAACAACACTCTGTCACAAGGTGCGCTGTACTTCTCTGCCAAATTGGCACCCCGTTTTGTAAAGACGAAAGTCCTAAAGAAAATCTCAGACCTGGTTTACCGATTGTCCGACATCTCTGGTAAACACATAGGTAACTACCATATAAAGGACATTGTAAAAAGTGGGAACATGGAAACAAACTCCATTGCCACGCCCGTATAACCCCAACGGTTATTCCGTGACTCCTAGCAACCATTCGTCTACACCGTGACATGGATCACTATGGAAGTCAACCCTTTTTGTTTCGTCACTAATGAGCGGCCTCTCGTAAACGATTGTCACTCATTAGGACACTCAAACGAAACCTTTCTAGCTCTGGCACAGTGGTGTCAACTGTAGCCAAAGTCATGGAAGAAATTATAATTCTCCCTTGTGGTTTCGTTTCATTTTATTTTATTTTTGTTTGTATAAATATCTCGTCATCATCAGTCATTCGCCTCTAATTGCTGCCCCAGGTGTCAAACCTTGGAAACATCGTTTTTTCTAAGCATGCACACCTCTACCTGAAATTGATCACTTCGGAGAAAGGAATTCCCTGTGGCTTACTGCAAGTAGTCAGAGACTACGTGCCCAAGGTTTTGTGCATCGTCACAACTCGCAGCATCATATTTTCACATCATCATGTCATACCTCGTCACCCCTTTCTAAATGTTAGAAAAATCTTTTTTGTACATTAAATATCGGGTCCTCGCCAAAGTGCATCTAACCCTTATGTCATATGTAGTTAAATTAGGTAAGCAAACCTGTGTAAACCCACGGCGGTATCAGATGTTTGCTACCCGTTCTAAGTTTTTTTTTCTGTTTTTTAAGAAAATAGAATGGCGCTCAATAAATAACCCAAATTGCTCTAGCTCTCCCCAGAACTGGATGTGGAGTCTGGAAAGTATCGTTATAAAAGGGACAACTTTCAACGTGCCTCTTCATTAACGATAAATTTTTTTACAACATTTCAGCAACATTGAGTCACCCTGGGTCTCAACTGCTCAAACTGAAATTTTGGGGTTGCCTTGTTGTGACTTATCACGTGCAAAGTACGAGGTCACAACAAGAAGCCAGGTCTCCAAGTGAACCACCCTGTGAACAACCCATCCCATTATTATAATTTTCATAACACCAAAGTGTGTTCATCGCAGTCTGTTTAAGTAAGTAAAACCTAGAAGGTCTTAAACACTCAAATCGGATCAATGTAAATAATTTTCCTTGTCAAACAACGATAAGCGCATGTCTTGTATTGTTGCTACCATCGTACGTGTAAGTACAACTAAAAGTTGTACCATCACGATACGATACTCTGTGCATAACACCAAAGTGTGTTCATCGCAGTCTGTTTAAGTAAGTAAAACCTAGAAGGTCTTAAACACTCAAATCGGACCAATGTAAATAATTTTCCTTGTCAAACAACGATAAGCGCATGTCTTGTATTGTTGCTACCATCGTACGTGTAAGTACAACAAAAGTTGTACCATCACGATACGATACTCTGTGCGTAACCAAAAGGGTTGTACCACAAAGGATCTCTTTTGCGGTAAGCTTAGATGAAATTCACATTCCATCAGCACGCCAGAATTTTTTTTTGTCCCTTAATTGTTGAAGTATAAAATCTTGGCCAGATCTTCAAATATGTTTTTGCCTTTGTGCAAGTCTTTAACGTACGCTAATATGGATTTATTATGCTACGGTATTGTTGTACTAAGTACATCAGTATGTCTCGCCGTCTGTATTGAATAGGTACCTTTATATGAACGTTAACCTTTGTTGCCATCATAGGTGGGAACCTTATAAAATCTGCCGTCATAGATGGGAATCTCAGAATATCTACTAAATGCGATACGGGGAGCCCGTTATAATTACTCTGTGGGTTTTTGTCAGAAATGTCATAAATACCTAGTCTTTTGCACCTCCCTTCAATACTGGGCAACCCAGTTGTAATTCGTTCATTGTTATCCGTGAAGACGTTATAAAACTTACTTGCAAATCCTTTGATTTTGCAATCTTGTACGCTATACGTGAAGACGTTACAATACTCACCATGAATCGTGCGAACGAAATAATATCAAACCTTTATGTGTGAACTACTCAATGTAGTCCACACCCCTTTTTTGTAATCATTAATATGCCCGTGGACTTCCTGTCACAAGAACCCAGGAACTATCTACTATCTCAAAAGGACTAATCATACGCTTCACTCATGATTATGGGGCATCGTGTCGTGGGAGTTAAGTTGATGGACACAAAAACACCTAACTCGTTGTCTGGGAGACGAACAAAGAAAATCCCCAGGTTTGTGAGATTTGAGCAAGGGTCTGTCATTTCTCGCAAACAAGTAGGAGAATAAAACGACCCCTAATCTTCTGCCCAATACACGTAGAGGATTAGACTTTTATGTCAGTGTATTCTTTTGTCCAACACTACCAAATATTATTGTAATGTGCCAGGATGACTGCTGTAGACCTTGTTTCACCTCCACCCAGAGGTCGAATTTCGGAAATAGCCGAGTCCCCAGCAGTTTTCTTCGTTCAAATGTTCCCAACTATCACCCCTCCCCTTCCTCGAAATTATCCGTGAATGGGGATATATGCGTTACGCACTTGGCGTTTCGTTTGTCAAATGGGACAATCTTCATACGCGGATCCTTTCAACTTCCTACTCCTTTCCCAGTTGTCATTATTGTAATGTGCCAGGATGACTGCTGTAGACCTTGTTTCACCTCCACCCAGAGGTCGAATTTCGGAAATAGCCGAGTCCCCAGCGGTTTTCTTCGTTCAAATGTTCCCAACTATCACCCTCCCCCTTCCTCGAAATTATCCGTGAATGGGGATATATGCGTTACGCACTTGGCGTTTCGTTTGTCAAATGGGACAATCTTCATACGCGGATCCTTTCAACTTCCTACTCCTTCCCACTTTGTTATAACTAATCTTGTACGCAATGTTTTGTTTTTCGAAAGTAGAAAAAATGCTACCGTATAGACGTGAGCATAGGTCATGGAAGACCAACTTCTTTCGAATGGGGAATTTTGTTATACGTACAATCCCTCAACCACGTATTCTTGGAAATGTATTTGGTAAAGAAAAAAAACCAAAAGGGGTTACACAGAACCTGTCCTTGAATACGTACCTTTGTAACATGTATTAGGCATTAGCCACATTTAGTTAGCTCTCTCTCCGTCTCTCTCTCTACACGCCAAACAAATCCAACTTTTTCTCAACATGCACACTTGTTTCTCTCCAAACTTTTTTCATCATTGGTCTACTAGGCAGGTAAACTTCAAGAATTTTGTTCTAATAATAATTTTTGCCGGATTAAAAAAAAAACCAGCAGCTCTGCACCCTATCTACATCTGCGCCTCTTCATGCTGCCCTCGCTACCGTCACGGAGGTCCCTTGCCTTCAATCCCTGCGTACCAAAAGCACCCGACCGCATCTAACATAACCTAGTGTGAGTCGTGCGTGTAGTTGCGAATTGTATCACCACAAAGAACCGACACTCAAAACAAACCCGAGCACGCCAGCTCTAGGTTGGTTCCTGTTCCTGTTGCCCTTGTGCAAATGTTCCTGCTGCCATTATGCAAATGTTCCTGCTGCATAATGCAAATGCTCTGCTGCCATTATGCAAATGTTCCTGCTGCATAATGCAAATGCTCTGCTGCCATTATGCAAATATTCCTGCTGCATAATACAAATGTTCCTGTTGCCCTTGTGCAAATGCTCTGCTGCCATTATGCAAATATTCCTGCTGCATAATACAAATGTTCCTGTTGCCCTTGTGCAAATGTTTCTGCTGCCATTATGCAAATGTTCCTGCTGCATAATGCAAATGCCCTACTGCCATTGTGCTGATGCTCCTGTGCCCTTGCGCAAATAACAATACCAACGATTGTTCACAAAACAACCCCACTACATACAAAAACCAGTGTACCAACCACCAATTACGATTCCACTCTCCAATACTTCAATGGTTTCGTACTGGCTCACCCACAGGATCCGGAAGCAGTTACCCTTTCGACCTCTGTGACAGGTAGAACTCTCCACACCACCTAGAAGCCTCATCATGTGTTCTCTTCCTCGTATTTTCTTAAAGGCCCTAGTGTCCCTTGAGTGTAATCTCAAATGGGCCAGGTTACTGTGACAAAGTAACCTTGTAACTTCAGTGAAACGCAAACCACGTTCGCAAACATTAGCTCACAGACCAATGATACAATTTTAGAGTTTTTTTTTCTATCACTGCATAACCCTTGTACCTTTCTTCAACAGATCCTTGTTCTTTGCAACTGTATTTATGTATGCCACTGCCTTTATATACATTTATTGACAATTCCTTGTTACACCATGTATCATCTCTTTTGTGTTCTGTTCATAACTATTCTCCAGCTAGGAATCTCTCTCTCTCTCTCTCTCCTCGTTTCTCTTAAATGTTTTTGGCACAAGTGCTGAAAAGGTAAGAGGATTTATTAGTCCTACAGCTCCATTGCCACGTCGCTTTTATTGCGGCGAGGGGGGAAGTGTTACGTTACAAATAGACCGCCAATATAGAGGCGCGCGCACTACCCCCTCCCGCGAGCGACAAACCGAGCTGTCGCCAGACCATCTCGCCCGGCAAGCGGCCAGTCTTCAGCAAGCGAGCTCCCAGGGGCCACGTTCCGCGCGAACATGTGCGACACAAGTTCAGTTTCGCCGGTTGTGCACTTCCGGTCCGCGCATGGACGCTGCTGCGACCGAGAGAACAAGTGCGTAAAGCCGCTGTGGGCCCATAAACCAAACGTGAGTCAATAACCATGTTACCCTTTGTGTGCAATTAAATGTTTTGAAGCCCTAACCACGCGTGATAGAGAGCAGAGACGGACATTCAAACTAACTTTCAGCTAGGATCGTTCCTTTTATGTATTATTGTGTCTCCTAGAATTGAATAAACTGTTTATGTGATAACCTACCGTGTTTTGCTTGACGAGAGAGGCCCTGGGAGAATGGAGAAACGTGAAGTTCCGAACCACAAGCACTAGCCTTGAGGTTACGAGGAATCCTGCTTGCACCGAATCCTGAGCTAGTTTTTATTTGGGGCAGATACAGCAACTAATTTGTATTAAATATGTGGGAGCTTTCTCCAACCCTGCCGATAGCATCAGCACGCACGCTTGACGCTAACACATTTCCTACTCGGTTCTAATAATATATAATACAGTAAATCGTCGCTGCCGCGCGGGTCTGCCGTAGTCCAGTGGATTAAGGCGCTTAACGAAAGTAAATAGTAGCCAGGCATTCAGGCGACCCGAGTTCGAATTCCATAAAATCCAAAAAAAAATTTTTTTTTTGCAAAATCAATATCCAATCTTCAAACCACACCAAAACGACATCTAGCGACTATGAAGCAGAAACCATAAATATTAATATGATGACAAAATGTATAGAAAAAGATGTACTGGAATTCAATGACCTGGGTTCGAATCTATAAAATCAAAAAAAAAAGTTTTTATTTTTGCAAAATCAATTTCCAATCTTCAAACCACTCCAAAATGAACACGCAAAGAAAACAAAAAAGCCATATCTAGCGACTCCGGAGAAGAAAACACAAATACTACAATAAAAGCGTTTGACAGCATATCACATGACAAACTTATAAGTAAATTAAGAAACATTGGATTAGATGGAGCAGCTCTAGAATGGATAAAAAGCTACCTTTTCGAACGTCCTCAAGTCGTTAAAATCAACGATGTGTTTAGCCAACAAGATACGAGTAACTTTGGCATACCTCAAGGTACAGTCCTGGGACCGTTACTGTTTATCATGTAAATGACATATTCACACAAAGAATAAACGGAAAAATAATATCTTATGCTGACGACACTGTCATAGTAATTGAAGGTGCTGATTGGAATACTGTGAATAATCTAGCGAATATTGATATTAATACGCTGAAAAACTGGTTCGATAAAAATCTCCTCTCATTAAATACTGAAAAAAACAAAATTTATCCCTTTATCAATAAATGTAAATCAAATCCAGAAATAAAAATTGTAATACATCAGAGTAAATGTGGTGGAACTAATTGTAATCAAACATGTTCTACGCTTAATTCAACTTCAAATATTAAATATCTTGGTGTATATATAGATCAAAATTTTAAATGGAAAACACATATTTGTGAACTTGTCAAAAGAATTAGGAAACGTATATATATATTTATCAGAATTAGAAATATTCTTAGACTAGAAAATATCAAAAAAGTGTACTATGCAATTGTTCAATCTATATTACAGTACGGTATTATAGGGTGGGGAGGAACTTATGATGTTATTTTAAATCCTCTGAAAAGATTGATAATTAAGGTTATCTTGAAAAAACCATCTACATTCTCTACTGAAAGAATCTTTTCAATATTCAAAGTATCTACAACAGACAATATATATAAAAAATATGCAATTCTACAGACTTTTAAAGAAATACAGCTAAAAAAATTACAATTCAATATATCAGCAAGATTTCAAAACAATATCAAAATCCCTAAATTTAATACCAAACACATCCAAAATACCTTTATGTATCTAGGTATAAATTATTTCAACAACCTTCCATTAGAACTAAAAATTATCGAAAATATACATAAATTCCAAATTAAATTGAAAAATCACCTGAAACAACTGTAAGGACGGGTTGTTTAAAAAAATTTGATGAGTTCATCAAATATTTGAAGTTAATTTTCACGTTCTGTGTAAGTTCTATTCGAGTTCTGTTACTTTATCATCATAGGCCAGCTGCTTCATAAAACTGAAATCATCACAGAACTTGAATAGAACTTACACAGAACGTGAAAATTAACGTCAAATATTTGACGAATTCGTCAAATTTTTTGAAACAACCCATCCTAAGAGTCCATTTCTACCGTTAATATTTCATTTAAATCTTGAAATTTATTTATTGTTATATCTCGAGTTTTCTTACATATCTTTTGTTATTAGATGCAATATTATTATTTTCTACTAAATTTACATATAGAGCTTGAATTCCCTCACCAAACACAAGAGCCTTGTCTCTTTATGATGAGGAAATGCTATTGTTATGTTCATTTTACAACTCTGTTTAACATGTAAAAAAAATGTATACTTATTGTAAAAACATAAAAATATTAAATAAATAAAAAAAAAAAAATACAATGACCAAATGTATAGCAACAGGTACACTGGAATTCGATGACAAAAATATGCAAAAAATCATCCTTCACTTACTAACTAACTAACCATCACGCCGTTTTTTCGCAGGGGTAGGCAGAGAGGACGGACCGCCAAACAACTCGGTTTCGGCACACACTCCTCGCCTCGTTCACATTCATACATCATCTCACACATGCTCTTCTATTATTCTGATTCTTGACGTGGCCCGAATCAACTGTATGATTCGTCAATAGTCGTACCATTTTTAATTTTTTTTTTTATATTACATAATAGTGAATTGTTTATTACAATGCAAAATGCGGTAACAAACCATGAATGGGGAGCAAAATATCATATGTCAAAATTGTTGTTTTCTATTTTAAAGATGGCCGACTCAGTGAACTGCACATGCGCAGATCCACCGCAGTCCAGGGACGCCAACAGAAAAATTCCATTTTGTTATTAGTAATCTTTTAAAAAATAAAATATACAATCTTTACACGGTGTAAAACAAATATACCGTTTAACGGTTATTAAGTGTTTTTTTATTAGTAAGGCTGTAAATGTTCCTAACTTGAAAAAATTGTATTAAAAAAATATCCTGCTTCATCAATTTAAAAATACATTTATGTTTGAAGAACGAATAAGCACTAGTCATATGTAAAATCTTTTAACATCCCAGTTTGTCAACCCTCTTATATCAAAGAAGTTTTAAATATAATGCTATTAAGCTATTCAATTCTCTAACTACTGACATTAGAAATACGCAAACCAAAAGTTCATTTAAAAGTAAAATCACGGATTACCTCCAATAAATATATCACTCGAGTATCTCATAAAAAATTTACATTTATGCCTCCATGGGCGTAGGCACGGTGGGGCGTTTGCCCCACCCTGGCTGGCCGATGCATGACCTCTGGGATCGTCGACCGAGTCACGTTTTCAAATTTACCGCACTTCGTAGGATGGTTTTCTTTCTTCCATTCATATTCTTTGTATTCATAGAGCCTAAAGCATGAATATGTTGTAGAAGCCTACTTTTTTCGGTATCTACTCTAGATTTTTATTTTTTGCCCCACCCTAAATCAGAACCTCGCAATGCCCATGATGTCTACTGTGTATATATATGTATACTATGTACTGCGTGTACATACATATGACTAAGTATCACTTGCCATTTTTCTTTTTCTCATCATTTATGCCTTTTTGTCAAAAATTTAAATTTAATTGCTCCAAAATTGTTCTTGTTTGTCTATCTATATCTTCTAAATTCATACCTGAATTGTATAATAAAAAAAAAAAATACTGAGTTTAATTTTAAATGTCATTGAACGTTATTAATAGGCTTGCGTCAGCATGGTTGAATTTCAGAACCAGGCTTCGAGTGTATGTCTGACGCCACGCTATATGCGCCGCGCCACAAATAACATCTGTGTGTGTGGAATTTCAAACAAAGCTACCGTTGTAATTCGGTTTTGAATTCAAGAATTCGTCAAAAGATGTCGCCACTTCCACTAGCATGTCGCATGGGGACGTGCTCCAGGCAAGTGTAAGTACTACGAAATAATGAAGTTATAGTATCTCTCCGAATATGGAAAGATTGACGGTTATTCTCTGTTGTGATGTCATTGCCTGTCCCGGTGACTAGCTATCACTGGATGACAGTGGATCCGAGGAACGGGTTATTATTGGAACCAGTTCTTATTGGATTTATAAAATGGTCACCAACACTAACTGGGCGAAGCTGAACCAAAGGCCGCCCGCAGAGCCTAGCAAAAAAAAATTGCGGAGCGGGTTTAACTGCTAGTTTTCATAATATTATGCAAACGAAAATCTAGCCAACAGCCACTCTGTAAATTGCTATCTCAACACAGGCGTTTCACACCTAGTGAGATGGGCAATACGTCATTACTAGTATTCGGCTGGCGGTGGCAAAACGAAAATTCCAGAGCCGCTCATTATTAAAGGCAAAACAATTAAATTATCGCTATTTAACCAGTCAAATTTGTTTTATGGGGCCAACAGACTTAGCTATAAAAGATCATTTGGTTTTGGCCTATTTCCGCATATCACTCGCCAAACATTCCCAATGGTTTTGCCACTGCCAGTCGGATACTGGTCATTACTGTAATCAAATGTAATATTAAAATAATTAAATAAATAAAATAAAAATACCGTAAACGTGGAAAGATAATTATTTATAAATCAGGTATAGATTTTGTTCACCATTATGTACATTAATGTTTAAACAATACATATATTGTGGCCTTTTTTTCTTTTAAACTTAATTTTATTCCCTTTCTTATACACAGCAGTCAAAATTTAAAGTCAGGGAGATATGCTATTTTGTTATTTCCTTATTTTTAACAGAAAACAACAGCTTAATCTATATAGACAATTTTCTTTTTCTTTATTTTATTTTTTAAAAGTGTGTTTTTACAATTCATCCAATCTGGCAGAATCCTTTTTGAAAAAGCATGATTCTGGGTTTTCCTACTATCATCTGCTATCAATTGCGATTCCAATACCGTCTCAAGTTGGCTATTCATTGAATGAATTGAGCCTTGAGATAAAGCTTCAATCACAACTTGATCGAGTTGATCAAAACTACTATTTGAAAATATGACATCATTATCCCACTCACTTTTAATAATCGTTTCCTTTGGAGAAGAAGAATGTACACTGGGTTCTATTTCTTCATTGCATTTTTCCTCATTCATAATGTCAAATTCATTATTATTATTATTATTTAATGTCGCAAATGCATTAGATTCGCCATTTTCTATACATGATTTGTCAGATATTATATCAACTGTGTCTCTTTCTACTAGACCCGGAGTTGAAATTTTTATATCCAACAATTCAATTAGCGGAACTGGTTTTAATTTTATACAATTAGAAACATTAGTAACATCCGCTAAATTTAAATCTTGAAACTTTTGAGGGATTCTATTTTGTAAAATATTTTTTACTTGAGAGCTCGGTTTAAAAACACTGATATCAAGGGTGTTTTCTTTTGGATCTTCATCAGGTTCTTTCTTTATGACTGCGCTTTTTTCACTGTCATTTATAAATGAGCAATGGGTGTTATTTTTTACTAGTGCGCTTGGTCTGCACTTAAATACACTAGTATCGGGACTGTTAGCCTTTGATTCTTCATCAGGATCTTTCTTAATGACTGTACTTTTTTCTAAGTAATTTAAAATGTTTTCTTGTCGAGAGCTTAGTTTAGGCTTATGTGTCCAAGTATTGAGAGTATTAGATTTTGGGATCTCGTCAGGATCTTTTTTTATGATTGTGTTTTTATCGCACTTATTGAAAATATTTTCTACTTCAGAGCTCGGTCTATACTTGAATGCGCAAGGATTTTTCGGTTTCATGTCCGGATCATTTTTAATAATAGTTCTTTTTTCGTAGTAGTCAACTAACGAGGATGAATACTTAGATAAATTTGGTATCCAATTATTGGCGGGTGTTATCAACGCAGAAATGAACTTTGTACTGTTGTCGATGGTGCTGGTGCTGATAGCAAAGTCATCTTTGTAAGGAATGTTTCTTAAATGAATTCTGACATTTAAAAATGCCATGGCAACTTTAACTTCGTTTATTGAAACGTTTTCTTCACAAACAAATTTAATCTCACACACTTTTTTCAAATCTAGAAAAGAAATTTTTATTTTGTTTGAATTGTTACGGGAAGAAAATGCAAAAAAAATAGTTGAGAACCATAAATTAAAAAATATTAATTTATTGAAGTGTAGCTGTAGAGGGTAAATCTTAGGACCTCTGCACGCGAGCAACTTTAGTTGCGGCCGCAGTTGGCAATTTTCAAAAACTACACAAATTTAAAAAAAAATCTCCCAAACGTGTCAACGTAATGGATTTTGATGCACGCAACTGTCGCATGCAACTAACTAACTGTTTGTGTGCACCTGGACTTACCATAATTAACAGATGGTGATTGAGTAGCTTGAATAATACTGAAAAGTAAAGAAGCTGATAAGAGTCGACGAATATTAACTTCCGAAGTAGCTTCTACACCAGAAACTAAGTGTTCAAGGATAATGTCTTCTGACAAATTTCTGAAATGGTCAAAACGATTAAAGAATTAGAAGAAATAAATACAAAAAAAGAAAGTTATAGAAAAGGTGAAATACTTAAAAATAGAATAAATTTACCTCGTGTTAGCTATTTCAGCAAGTTCCATCCCATCTTTAAACATAGATACAGAAAGAAATTCTGTATCCCTTAAATAACGCATTGGATGTTTCCTGAGAGCATCAACTAGGGCTCTCGGTTCTTGTGGCAAATTTGTCTCAACAATGTTTTGGACGATATTAACACAAGACTGGCCAAATTGTTCAATATTATGTAAAGATTCTTCATTGACTGAAAAACGAGAAAAGGAGTTTAGAGTGGGATGAAGTTTATTAATTTGCAAGTGATCAAAGCAATTAAACATATTGGAATATCAATCTCATAATTCATTATTTTGTCATAAGCGTATATGCTTGCTTAAAAACAGATAAATTATTTTAAAGAGACCCTTGCTTGTATAGTGCTGTACTGGACGCTTGTATAGTGCTGTACTGGATGTATTAAAAAATATTTTTTTGTTTGTTAGGAAGCTACAGAATGAAAAAAAAACCGTAAAAAGGGTCAATAGAATAAACGCCCCTGTGTACCCGGTATCTTTGGGCATTTGCGGGTGTTCAAAATTCGGAAATATTTTTTTAAACTTTCGATAGTATCGGTGTGCACAAATATATTCAAAGTGTCCTCCTTAAAATGATTTGCCTGTAACCATGTGTATATTTGCAAGAAAATAAATAAATAATATGCCATCTAAATCCCTCAGAAATGTACAAACATTTTTTAACTGGCAAGGGAAGAAAGTAAATGGCTGGTAATTTGATAGAAGTGTAAAATAGCCTGACCATTGTTGATTCCAGGAATGGTTGCAGAACTTGTCAACATCGACAACTCCCCTAAAGCATTATCTATGGAGATAGTTTGAGGCATCATTTTTCGAATATTTTCTAAAGAATTTTTTAGATTTTGTAGTTCCTGATATAAAACCATTTTATAGAGTTTTTACACATTGTTTATTTATGAGATTTTGTGCAAATTTATAAGAGCGTCATATACCTACCCTTAGCAGTGCTTCATTATCAAATTGCGGCTGCGTTTCGAAGGAATATATTTGTGGCGTAGGTTCATTCTTAATCAGGAGCATTTGCCTTTCAACATGCACCACCCCCTCTCTTTGTCTCCTTAAATTAATAAACATGGTATTACGGTCTTGCCACTTAGAACTCTGTTGTACCCTTTTTCTATTCTAATATGTTGGTTATGAGAAAAAGCCTTTATAGCGAAATGGTATAATTTACATAACACTGTATATTTATGGTATATTTTACATAGCAAAGCCAGAAAATGTTTTGTAAAACAATAATAATAATCTTTTCACTTGTTCCACCACGCAGAAGGTTTTGACACAATGTACGTGTTTTAGTGAAACTTCGTGGAACACATAATTTATTCTTTTTAAAAAGAAAGACAAACATTTCCGGGCTATGATAACCCGACAATATTTGAAAAACTTTTACTACCATTTGGTATACCAAGCAGAAAGGTTACTAGTATCACAATGGAGGAGTTGTTGGCTAGCAGAGGAATTTAACCGCAGAAGTAATTTGATACATTAGTTCCGTATGGGGATTCCGCTATACCGGAAGGGGGTAGGCACTGATGGATCACATATTTGACAGCCGCGTAGGGAATGTTAACCCAGGCTAATGTGTTTGTGTCGGTTTTTGGACCAACTAATACAGGTTTTTTAATTTTTTTTTTATTAATAAATTCCTTTATTATTTATTTACATTTTTTTACATGTTTTCAATTAAGTCCCGTTAAACTGATTGATATCAGTTTGTCAACGGGTTCTTTTGACATTCACTTTTTTTTTTTTTTAAATCTCATAGAAATCGTTGTCTCCCTTGCTATAATGGTTAGAAATATGATGTAAACAGTGTTAGAAAAAGAAAACAACACACATTTTCATATCTGACCACAAAATAATTAAAATGTACACCATTTTTGAATCCAAAGTTTCCTCTTGCAATTTGAAAAAAAATGAACAAGCTTTGGGAATTTTTTGTTAATTACTAGCTGGTACCCGGCATGCGATACAATCCAAAGAAATAAATTGTTTCTCCGCATTTCCTTTCCCACGCGTCCCCGTTCCCCTCCTGCATCCCCTTGCCCACGCTTCCCCCTTCCGCCTTCCACGCCTTCCTCTCCCTCGTCATCCCTCCCGCTAACCCCAACTCCTTTATTACCCTTCCCTCATGCCTTCCCTTCCTGCCGCTATAATATATAAAATACACTCATACAAATTTCATAATGCCAGAGCTTACCATTATACATAGCCTATAACCTTCGCAGGCGTGTGCACAACAAATCACCAAAGTTTCATCGCAATCGGATGAACGGTATGGCAGCGCATAACCAACAAACAAAAAACGATTTTTAAATAAAAGATTTCTACATAAAGTGACAAAAAAGTGAGTTAACGATAACGTTAATTAACATTTGCCTAATACAATACGTGTGCATTTTTATTTATTTGCAATACAAAATTTTATATTTCAAAAATTATATATTTATTTCGAATTATAAAATTTGAAAACTTATTTCATTATATTACAAAAATAATTTTTTGTTTTTGAATGCGTTCAGAAATACTCCATTTATTTGGATTTTATTGCAAAGCCAAAATATTTTGACCTTCCTGCAAAAAAGACTCGAGGTCCGGGTAGTTAAGAAATGTAGGTATGGAAGAAAAAAGAAATCCGTCATCCAATTTTTATAATATGGAGGATGAGATTCTAGGATGGTAGCATAAAAAATGTATAGCAAAGTTCCAAAAATTTTTTCAAACATACTAATTTCTGTTAGTTTGTGCGTCCACTTGAAATCTGGTTAAATGAACTCAAATTTGCTTTGATTGTTTAAAGCAGTGTTCCTTTTTTTTATCAAGGTACACCTACCAAAACAAAAAAAAATTGGAGGTACACCAAAGAAAAAAATAATGTCTTTTTAATAATTATTAAATCAATATAATATGAAAACATGTTTAATGAGAAATGTGAGCCTGCTTAACTGAGCACAGGCGATCAAAAGTTGGATCAATCGTTGATAATACTTCTCTCATCTCTTTGACGATCGTCCCCAAGGACGATTTGTCTTTTTTATATCGTAATGGGAGTTTGAAAACCCCAATTCGCGTAAATGGGTTGTGACAAACGGTAAGATTATTGCAATATCACGCTTTAAAATCAGTGGATACTCATATTTTATGCGTAGCCAAAAATGTGCTAGCTCTATTTTGGAAAATTTTATTTTTTAATGACTGATCAGTTTTGTCTTCAGAATTCTTCCTGCTCATTCGGTAAGTGTCCAGGGGAAATGCTATCTAAGAATGGATTTCGAACCCAGTCCATAGGTTGCAGGTCACACTTAGGAAAATACGAGCTCATTTTTTCTGCTGTGTTTCACTAGCCTGTGCTTCGAGTGTTTCGCTATCAAAGCCTGCACTCTTTTTATTGAGTCGGCAGCCATGACACTTGGGAACATTTCGTTAGGTACTATATACCATTGGGAGTGGCTGATCCATAACACCAACTTAGCTTTCAATCTTATCCAATGACGTTAAAGTATTAGAATTCTTGCCTTGCTTTTTTGGTTGCACTCATTTAAATGGGCAAATAGGTCCGCCTGGTCTATTTTGATTATTCTGATAGCCTAATCTGGTGCAGCGTCGCAATGTTATTTTGTTACAATGTAGCAGCATTGCGGTAAGGTACACCAGCTAACAACCACGGTACACCACTGTGCCTCGGCACACACTTTGCGGAACACTGGTTTAAAGGATTCAGACAAGCGATAAAAGAGGTACATAGATATGACAAAATATTTTAGGGAAAATGACTTGGTCTTTTTCAAAATTGAATTATAATATTATGTGACTTTTCACAGGTCTGCACTAGTTGTACATTAAAAGATGATAAACATCACAAGAAATAAGTGACTTACTTTAAGTTGCAATTATCGCAACAATTTGGCTTGGCTTCTGGCAGTAGTTCTTTGTTACCCTCAAAGTACGATATTATATAATGCCTTCTGCATTCACTTGTAGAAACATAATGCTGCATGACAATGCTCAGTGCATCTTTGTGAGCTTTTAATTCCTCGGAGAGATTGGAAAAATCTCTGAAGTACCTAGAAAATAGACAGATTGGTATTAACCACTCTAGCTATGGAGATTTCCGGATGTTCGGCTTTCCATTTGGCCGCGCTCATTACAAAAACCATATCTCCAAATATAAAGAGGGAAACATATGAACTGCTTCCCGCGGTTTAAAGCTAACAAATCCATCTAGATTTCACCATTTATCCCAAATTTTTATGTTTTACAAAATAATATTTTTTTCTCATATACACGACTTAGCCCTCTATACCTGATTGCGATCCTCAGGTTGAGAAATGATGAATTAGGACCAGCGTAAAAGGTAGAACTACCCTTCTTGCCTGAACCTGTGGAGAGCCCGATAAGAAAATCTTTAGGATACGCTCGAGTGCTGGAAGAAATTACGCGAAGGCGTGCGAAAATTACCTTGACGAGTTTTGCTCAAAAATCGGACAAAAAACTTCGATTTTTATTTTTTTCTGTTTATCAGATAATACATCTTATTATCAATATATATTTCATGCACACATCGTAACACGTTCTGGGGAAAATAGCTAACTTTATCAAAAAAAAAAGAAAAATCTCCCTTTTGGGAGACATGAATGTTATTTCTACATAAACCTATAAACCTAAAAACATACCCTACCTGGAAAATATCATTCAGAACGTATTTTTAAATGAATAATGACTTTTATGCTACTTTGAAAACTCAATATTTTAATTTTTGCAATGCTGTTTTACGAGAACGAATTTAGATAATTTATTTGACAATTTCATATTTAAATTTATATTAAATTTATTTTCCATTTATTTATTCATGGAAAATTTATTTGGTGAGCTGTCATAGAGGCTATATTATTAGCGCAAGCGATTCTGATTCAGTCCTCACTACAGTTTTCAAAACATAAAGGTGAAAAGGATGGTATTAGGATGGGTCATCGTAACAAGGGTGACCAGCCGACTCGGAATGAAACCAACTCAGAACCATCTCAGATAAGTCATTTAGAGTGATAAAAATATATATATAAAAATATGGTTAAATAGGTTAGGGTTATCGGCTAATTTAAAATAATTTTTTTCCTAGATTTTAATGACTTTTCAAGGAGGTGTTGAGTTGACATTATTCCCAGTTGGCATGGAACCCGTAACAAGCACCATCGGCACACGACTCATTACATGTGTTACGTAAGGCTGTAACAATGTCCTGACCACAATAAGGCATGTGGGGTCCAGATCCAGAATTCTGGCGGCAAAACCCAAACTTAGCACTGTATAAGAAAAATAATATGACTTACTTATGGACATCGAGGTCTCTTCGGGAATGAAAAAGGACACAGAGGGCTGGGAGGCCATCACGGCCCGCCCTCCCAGCTTCTTGGTAATATTTTTCCATTTCAGTTGATGTACCATAATGTATTACGCACCTCGAAATTTAACAGGAAGTTTTAAAAAATAAGCAGAGAAATTAATCTAATACAAAACATTTTGTTTATTAATATTTCAGAATATTAAGCATTCTGTACAATATTATGCATAGCTTTTTCTGTCTGAAATTTGTAGATTAAAGCAAATATTTTCAGCTAGCAATGTCATTTGCATTGCGAGCTATAATGTTCTCCCATAATAAGCAAATGCTATGTGTATGGGAGGAGGTATTATTTAGATTTTTTTTGTTTTTATTGCTGTTTTAATTTTGTTTTTTTTTTTTTAAATTTATTTTATATAAAGAGTAAGACGAAATTTAAAAAAAATCATTTTTTATTATTATTTTTATTTATTTATTTTTCGTTTTTTTTTTTTTTTATAGTTAAGGTTTTCAGTATATTTTTTTTATTGTGTTTTGAATTCTTTGAATCTATCATTGGATCTTAAAGTTTCTGGTAATTTATTGAAGAAATTTGTTCCTAAGTTTTTGTAGTTTTGTTGACCCAAAGTTTTTTTACAAATCGGAATTGGTAACACATATTTTTGTCTGAGATTTGCTGTGTTTTGAAAGGTACGGCTTTGTTTAGGATATCCTCTTTGTAAACTTGTAAGGTTGAGTGATACAGGAAAAGAGTATTTAATTTTCTGACTTTAACCGCCCTACCTATGGGTTATTTTTCAAAATGTAGGTTAAAAACAACAGGTTTTATAAACCGCGCCACTTGCGTAGAGAGTACCGTTGACTAGTGACATTACTTGTACGGGAGAGACGAAAATACCCATCCCATGTCCCTTAGCTTCGCGATAGCGCAGAAACAAACTTGATATATACAAACATATCACACACGTTTTGTGGGTTTTGGGTATTGTTTTTTTTTTACCTGAACGTACGTGATTCGGTTTGTTGCATTAGGGCGAAAATATTGCGGACGTATCACGTATGTTCGTATGTGTAGGGCGGTTAAATTCTTTGAATATGAGTTCAGATAGATATAAAAATGATTTCTTTAATATTATTTTAATTATTAGTTTTTGCGCAATGTAAAGAGATTTTACGCGCCTCCCTTTCATATTATACCATATTGGATTATGGATTGACAGAAAGTGAAATAGGTCATTCTCAGTTGTTCTTTATTTAGAATATGTCTCAAACAACTAAAAATATAGGTCAATTTTCGTACTCTGCTTTTGAGAATGGTTATATGCGGTATCCATTTTAGGCACTGGTCAATAGTGATCCCTAGGTATTTGGTTGAATTTTTGATTTCAATATTAGTACATAGTAAGTTACAGTGGTGTTGTTGAGTGTTTGGTGCAGAGTGAATCCCAATGTTTATTTCATGCGGCATGTTTGGTTTTTTTATGAAAAATGGTATGTAATGTGTTTTTTTAGAATTTAACGTAAGTAGGTTATTGTCAAACCAAGTTTTCAATTCATTGATGTCTGTGTTAGTCTTTTTATTCAGTTCTGACCATGTGTTTGCTTTTAGAAGAAGCACTGTGTCATCAGCATACGAGACAATTTACCTGTATTTAGCAACTTCAAATGAATCATTTACATACAGTATGAACAAAAGTGGTCCTAAAACTGTCCCTTGTGGTATCGAGAAGTTACTACTTTCGGAATCACTTAGTTCATTTAATAATTTTACTTGTTGTGGTCTATTTTCCAAAAAGCTTACAATCCAGAATAGTACTATTCCATTTATTCCAATTGATTTGATTTTTTTTTTATTAAGTTTGTATGTGATATACTATCAAATGCTTTTTTAAGGTCAATAAATATTCCAATGCATTTTTCGTTTGAGTCTAGGGCGGTAAATATATTTAGTTTGTTATTTTTGCAATAGCATCGTGGGTGCTGGTGCTGTTTTTGAAACCATACTGTTTAAAATTTATAATATGATGTTGTTCTAAGAAGGACCATATTTGATTTTTTACAATTTTTTCGAATATATTTGATAAAAGGGATATAGTGCGGTAATTTTGTGGGTCGTCTGCTTTATATATCGGTGTTATTATTGCTCTTTGGTAATTATTTGGAAATACACCTTTTATAAGGCTTGTATTTATTATATGAGTTAAGGGGCAAATTAGATATTGTTTTAAATATGTTTACATCTATGTTGTCATAACCGGGAGCAGAACCCCCCTTTAAATCAACGATAAATTTTGCAACATCAGTTTCTGTTATTTTGTTGAACTTATTATGTTGGTGTTGGGAAGCGTGGAGATTATTTTTATTATTGTTGGGACTATTATATTGTTACTCTAAGGTTGGGACATGTTTTGATGGCGTTTGCCAGATTTTTTCCAACACTTACAAAATAACTTAGTTGTTTAAAATATTACAGTATTTTTTGGTGTCGAATTGGACATTGTACATTTTTTCCATTTGAAATTTCGGATATACAACTGCTCTTTTTATTTTGATTAATTATTTTGTTTATTGTATTTTTTTATTGTTGTTTTTGGCTTCTAGAAATAATTGGGAGTAGTAGCTGTTTTTCGTTTTTCGAATTAAGGTTGTTAAGATGTTTTTATGTTTTTTGTAAAATGAAATAATTGATTTTTTGGCAGTCGATTGATGAGTTAACTAAGTTTATTTTTTTTTCTAACTGCTTTTACTAATCGGATAGTGATCCAAGGTTTAATTTTCTTTGTTTTTGAGTTTTGATGCAAATTTTTAATTTCAGATGGTGGGTTTGAAATATCCATTACACTGAAGAACAAAAAGACTAGACAAAAGAGTACAATAATACATGCGAAGCTGGATAGTAACTACTGCAAATTATAAGCTTACTTAGATTTTTTCTTACCTTACATCTGGCTTGTTTATGCCCATTCCAAATGCGATTGTGGCAATGATTATTTGAATTTCGTTGTTGATAAATTTTTCATGGATTTTCTTTCTGGTTTCAAGAGGCAGACCAGCATGATAGAATTCACAATTAAAACCACTTCCTAAAAAGCCAACAAAATATCATATTATGACTTTTTGTAAATAGTAAAAATATAGTTTTTTTTATGGTGGCCGAATTTAACTATATTTCATGTACCTAATATTTTATGCACTTAAATATTTCAACAATTAATTTCAATTAATGTACTTCTTTAACCACTGGAGCGACAGCGCATTTTAAAACTTTTTTCTCCGTTTGCTCAAGATTTTCAGAAGATCATTTTTTTAAATTTTTCGCCAACGAATTTTAACATGGAGACATAAAAATGTATTGTAGTGGTATATAGCCAATGAATCAATCTGTATTTTACCGTTTATCTCATATTTGTAGGATTTATAAAAAAAAAAAATCGTAAAGTTTAGAACTGATACACAAAGAAAGAGTGTAAGGGTTGTAACCACGCGAATCCTGCGTGTTTGTTACTTTGAAACTGCCGTGAGAGATACTTATTCAAGTCAACATAGAATATTTTCGATATCTGTATATTGTCTGTGGTATACTTGATAATGAAAGGTGCATATTTATGGAAAAAAAATTTAACTTTAACCGTAAACAGCTGATCAGAAATTCTGCGTGAACAAAATACTTTAAAAAATTATTTTTAACATCGTTATAAAATTGTCTACAAAGTTCTGATTTGCGACATCTAGATAGATATCTCGACAATAGATAAAGCATTTTAATAGCTTCGTTTTAAGTCCAAAATAACAAACGTAGGAGCTACAAATATTTAAAAAAAATAATTTTGTCGAATCAAGGAGATTTTTTAGCCTTTTTTATCCAAAAATCAATGGGAGACATTTAAAATGGCCCCAATATATGGCAAAAATCTCTCCAGTTAATATACCCCTCTATAGTACATTATATATGGTTTTTAGTTGAAGATTAATTATCGTATAAGTAGGGGAAGCCTGAGAAAGACATGGCATGATCAAGTGAATCACATATTTGAGTAAAGCCATATCAGAATAATAGAAGAGTATACATAATAAGCTGTATGAATGGGAATAAAGGAGTGTGTGCCATGGCCGAGTCCTTCGGTGTTCCATTCTGCCTATACATAATTGAAATAGGAGAAACATAATGATGGTTAGTTAGTTAGTTATATTTATTGTAAAAATCAGATACTACCTTTTAAAATTGATGCTGCCTTTTCTGTGTTTAGTTTCGTTAGACAGTAAATAATAATTGAACTATTTTTTAGATTGAATGAATCATTTTGACTGATGACAGAACTTAAATCTGCATACATACTGTGTGACTTATCTCTAACTTCAAAGAACAAATTTGGTCTGTCGAATCCTGAACACAGAACTTGAGGACATCTGGAAATAGAAAAAAAAAATTATAGAACAAACAGACAAGGCAAAGGGAAGGAGAGAGAAAAATGAAGAGTGTACAAATCTTTTCCTTTCGTATGGTGCGGAGTCAAAGTGGAACATCAAGATCTTTAAACCAATCTAGTCTTTGAATCTCTTGAAAATTATTAGAAAATATAAGGTTTTCCTACAAACACTGTATGTAGGACAAATGGGTTACATATTTGCTAATGCAGTTAGTAGTTGCACAACATGCTTTTCCGAGGCCTTAGGCTTTACATTGTTTGGGATTTTGCTGAGGAAAGGTGAAATTTGGTTTGGACAAATGGGTTACCTATTTGCTAATGCAGTTAGTAGTTGCACAACGTGCTTTTCCGAGGCCTTAGGCGTTACATTGTTTGGGATTTTGCTGAGGAAAGGTGAAATTTGGTTTGGACAAATGGGTTACCTATTTGCTAATGCAGTTAGTAGTTGCACAACGTGCTTTTCCGAGGCCTTAGGCTTTACATTGTTTGGGATTTTGCTGAGGAAAGGTGAAATTTGGTTTGGACAAATGGGTTACCTATTTGCTAATGCAGTTAGTAGTTGCACAACGTGCTTTTCCGAGGCCTTAGGCTTTACATTGTTTGGGATTTTGCTGAGGAAAGGTGAAATTTGGTTTGGACAAATGGGTGGACAAAATCTGAAAATTCTGACAGTCACAGACATATATATAATGGAGTTGTGCATGTTAGTGCGATCATCTTCGGTCAAGTTCCCACAAAAAATTCAACACATAATTACGCTACAAGGTTCACAGAAAACTTATTAATACCTTATGTAAAATAACGATGTTTAATTTTTATCTTTAGTTTTTATTTTCTCATATGTAATTGTAAACATGTAATTGTTTGGTTTATAATGTTTGTATTTTTTGGTTAGCTGTAAGAAATAGAATTCGTCTATAAGCTACACCTTTTGTACTTGTGTTTCTTTTTGTGCAATAAATGGTTTTTTGAATTTGAATTTGTTACCTATTTGCTAATGCAGTTAGTAGTTGCACAATGTGCTTTTCCGAGGCCTTAGGCTTTACATTGTTTGGGATTTGCTGAGGAAAGGTGAAATTTGTTGCATTGTTTTGTGCAAAAGCAAACAAAAGATTACACTAGATTGTGTCAACAATGGCGAAAGTTTTGTGCGTATTAGTGTTGTTTGGGTTAAATCATTTTTTATAGGTTGACCCTTTTGTTACAATTCTGAGGTTAGTGTGGCAAATTACTAAAAAGCTTATTATTAAGAAAACTGATCTGATGAAAAACCTCTCATCTCATCTCATCTCATCTTGGTCCCAATGACTCGATGATATTGTCTATTGATTGACTGCATCAGTTGCAGTTGCAGTGACGGCTAGTATTGGAACGGACGGCAGGGAGCAATTGAGGGAGACATTGGGCGTTTTCCAAGGTCCCTGCACTGGGGGCGGAAAGCATGGCCCCACCCTGACACACAAAGACTCACCTTAGTCCCAATGACTTAATGATATCGTTAGTGACTGCATCAGTTGCAGTCGCAGTGACGGCTAGAATTGGAACGGACGGCAGCAGCTTGCGGAGTTTTCCAAGGTCCCTGTACTGGGGGCGGAAAGCGTGGCCCCACCCTGACACACAATGCGCCTCGTCTATTGCTAGGAGACATATTTTTGTGGCTCGGTGGAGGCGTGTCAACAGATCTTCACCTGAATATAAAAGATCAAAATATTGAACTTGTTTGAGATTTCTGACAGAATTGTAACCAAATAATGCATAGCATTTCAATGGTGGAAATGGGCCCAGGATTCGGGCATATTTTATCAGAAGGTCAAAATATTTCCACTTTGCAATAAAAGCCAAATAAATGGAATATTTCTGAACGTATCCGAAAACTAATAACTGTTTTTGAAAACTAAAAACTGTTTTTGAAAGGTAAACTAAGCTTCCAAATTTTATGATTCAAAATAAACCTATAATTTTTTAAATAATAAACAGTAATATGAAATAATATATCAAAACTGAGTGGGCATCACGTTTGAGTCCCACCCGGGCGTCGCATGTTCGATTCCTCGGCTGGCTAAGTCCTCCATCACGACTCAAGCAACATTTTCGGCTTACTGTGGTGGTGGTAGGAGATTTTCAACAATGTTGGGTTATTCGTAACCCGAGAATGTTTGTCTTTCTTTTAAAAAAAATATATATATAGTTTTTAAATGCAAACCTAAAAAAGTTTTAAACATGAGTCACCTCACATTTTTTCTAACTAAAATTACAGATAATGAAAAAAAACACATACATATTATATTAGACAAATGTGTTACAAACATTATCGTCACCTCAATTTTTTGTCGATTCGTATAAAAATGATTAATTAAAAATTCTCAAAGTTTCTTAAACTTTTTCCAAATTGCGGTCGGAAACTTTGATTTCATAAAGGCATACATTTTAATTATCTGTGGAATACAAAGCGCGGTGTTTTCTCACAATGACAGAAAGGGAAACACAACAATTTCTATGAGACCTACATGAGGTGTTCCCAAAAGTGAACAAATTAACCAGATTTACGCGACTGTCGCACACGTGAGCCATCGGCCACTATCCCTATAGATAGATGTTGCCCGTATGATCCATGAAGTTTGACTACTGTTAAACTAAACATGTTACTTTCACTTTCACACTTTAAAATATAAATTTAGTTCACAATTTAGCTTTCTGTTGAAACAGAAAGTTGACTGTCCGTAATCTTTGGAAATAGCATGATTTTTAAAAGAATGAAGTAAAATAAAATTACCCATTTCACCAGTGGCATATTCAGGAGTCAGGTAAACCACGCGATAGTGATTGTTCATTAACCGATTCATAACTTCCGTTTTCCTATTTTGAGCCGATCCAAGAAAGCAGGCTGGAATATTTTGATTCTGAAATAGTAAATGCAGTATAATAAATAGTATTCAAGTAAAATTACCATTACAATATACTATTAACCTTTTGGCTATTTTCACTTAAAAACTAAACACCCCGCTTCCCCTCCCTCATATGTTGTGTATATAAACCGTAGATTAAGAATATTTTGTACCAGTCTGAAGATGGCTCTAGCAAGCTGAAACCGGTTACGGTCATTAAACTTAAAGTGGAAAAAAGGTTTATATTTGTTTTTATTATAATACACTTAAAAACTGTTTTAACCGGTGGATTTACTTGGAAGACAAAACTTTACTCTCACTTACTGGTCTTAGTTGTTTCATAATACGTCATAGTCTTTTATAGATATTTGGGTTGTTCTTCTTTTTAACCTACATAACTTTTACCACTGTCAAGTTTCCACCACTCTTTTGTTTTTACTATAAATGAATTCTCTCTGGATCTCAGAAGGGAAATTGTAGCAAGGGGGGAATGAGGCCTAAAATGCTTATTGGGGGTGACAAACATGAGCTGCGTGTATAAGTGTTGCAACAGAACTCTGCTTCCGCTTCTGCAGAAGTTCCGCAAGTTTTTTCACTTCCGTTTCCGTTTCTGGTTCCGCAAACTTCATAACAGAACTCTAAACGGAAGAAACCCGGTGGAAGACGATAAATACACTATCGCGACTTATTTGGACCCGCGATATAAATCGCATTTTTTTACCAGCATCATTACAGAGCAGGTTGAATCTAAATTACTTAATGCGACGATTAACACTATTACAATTAGAACCAGACAATCCAATTCCATCCAAGATGATGACTGCGTACCTGTCCTCAAAAGAAGCCGAACTCAATTTGCGATTGAAGATATCAAAGTGCAGCCTTCTATTTCAAAATCATCATCATCATTACAAATATTGGGATCGATGTTAAGTGTAAATGAAGACCAGGAGGAGAACTCTTCTACAACTGACAATGGTGACAATTTATTTTTAGAGATACAGTCACACCTTCGGGAGTACAAGAAAGAGAAGAGACTACCTCTCCATGAGGATCCCCTTATGTGGTGGAAAGTAAATGCGCACAAATACCCCCATCAGACTCAAAGGTGTAAAAGCAGTCAAATTACTTTTTATTAAATTTAATTTACCTCTGTTTAATTTCAAGTAAGTACTAAAAGTACAAAATACAAATTTAATTAAACAAATCTTAAAAAATAAAATTGTGCTTTTGCATCATAGTATTAACACTTCCGGTTCCGTTTCCGCTTCCGCTAAGATTTACTTTTGACATCTGTTTCCGTTAAGACACTTCCGTTGCATCACTAGCGTGTATACTTATTTCGAATGACAACCCACGTGACAGAATTAACGTACGACATAAAAGTTGTAGTTGAGATTTTTAAAAATATTTTATTAATCATTAAAAATAATCGCTGTTACTTGATAGGTTATACCTTTTGGAGTTTAATAATAGTTTTATATTTGATGTCATCATATCATTTTTTTGTAACATTATAGAATATACGCAAGTCGAGGTGAATTTTTACTGCAAAAATATAAACATAACATATAAATATAACATATGTTTTCAAACGCACAGAGTCGTTACGTCTTTAGTACAGTCGATTTCTAGGTAATTGTAAAATAATAATATTGGTAATTCTGATGAATTTTTGTCCACTAACTGGTGGAGACAACTTTATATAGGTTAAAAAGAAGAACGACCCATTTTACTTTAACTCCACATAGGGGGCCCTGAGGAAAATAATTTAGCTCAGGACCTATGTTGTCTGATGCAGTGTGGAGGATCTTTTTGAGGAGAGGAAGGAGTGAACATGAAGCGACCCATGTTGTAGGAGGGCAGAAACATAAAGGCTGGCAAATCGTTCCACAACCGAGCTGTTGAACTCAAGAACGAGTCGTAGAAGTGACCTGTTCTCGTGTGATAAACGTCAACCGTGTTCATATGTTGGGCACGCATTTGGCGTGTTTCCCGACTACGCACCGGTGCCGAAGAGATCAATGACACTAGTTCTCGGAGCGTCTTCCATTGTAATAACGGTAGGACAGAATACATACCTGACGCCTGTGCTCTAAAGATTGCAATCCGCTTAAAGATAGGGGAATCTATCGAATGGGCCACCTGTTTCTGCAGAGGGTTAAGGGTTTTTTCAGGAATTTTGGGACTCCAGACCAGAGGTGGTTGCCGAATTCAACAGTGGTGCGCACTTGTGATTTATGCAGGGTCAGCAGTTGTGTATTATTATCTGCGGGCCCTGAGAGGCTAACTTGACTCTGGCTTCGATGGAGCCCCGAGGGTTCTGGCTGCCGTGCCTGAGCTGCCTGAGCCGGTCACTTAGAGCAGTGTTCCGCAAAGTGTGTGCCGCGGCACACTGGTGTACCGTGATCATTAGTTGGTGTGCCTTACCGAAATGTTACATTGTCACACGCAGATGCTCAACAAAAAAAAATACAAGGCAGGAATTCTAATATTTTAACGTCATCGGACAAGATTAAAAGCATTCGCGCTAAGTTGGTGTTATGGATCAGCCACACTACCAATGGTAGTAATGAAATGTTCCCAAATGCCATGGCTGCTGATTCAGAAAAAAAGTGCAGGCTTTGATTGTAAAACACTTGAAGCTATTAGCAGAAAAAATGAATACATATTTTTCTAAGTGTGACCTGCAATCTATGGACTGGGTACGAAATCCATTCTCAGATAGCGTTTCCCTCGGACACTTACTGACAAACCAGCAGGAAGAATTCGTTGAGCTAAAAAAACTGATCGGACATTAACAGGAACGTTTGCGCGGCCCGTTTCATACAAATCTTAATTTTGGATTTGAGTTCAAAATACCAAACAAAACTAAAAAATTATTTTTGCAATCAAAATGTATTTTCAAAATGGGATGGGAGCTACTTTATTTATTTTTGCTTTAAATTATTGCCGTTAAAGATTTTAATGTTTCTTGATTTTAGAGGCACTTGGGGCATTATTTGTAAGTAAATAAAATAAAACAGCTATAAAAATGCGTTTTTTGGTATTAATTTTAATCCATACTAATATTATAAATGCGAAACTGCTCGAGTTCGTTTATGACCTTTTCACGCATAACACAATATAAAGACTAATAATTCTTTCACCAATATAAAGCTAAATTATATGCGCAGACTACAGGTTGTATATGATGGTAAGCTCTGGCGTTATGAAATTATAAATATTAATATATTATATTTGTTATACGTTTTCTGTCGCTAACAAAAGCGAGTTTTTGCTAACGTCAAAAAAAAATCTTTTCTATGGAAACAATGTTGATATATTTTTGGGCTCTATGCTGGTAGATACTCAGTCTACTGGTCAGCTACTACTGCAGAAAATTCAAATATCAGAATTCGTTTTTTTTTGGACAAGCTTCTGTTTTGCAATAAATGTCAGATAAGAGTTCCTACATTAAAAATATAATTCGTAACGATTATAAAGACTGAATAATAAATATATAATAGTGTAATTTTTTAATTATATTAACAAACTTCCAAATATTTAATTAAAAATAAACATCCGAAATGTTTGTAAGCGCATAAATTCCGAACGAATTAACAAAATTGGATAATTCTTTTTTTCTTTGAGCTATAGCTTTATGAAATTTAAGTGGCAGGCGAGATGTTTGAAAACTGAATGTAAGGGAATGAATGTATGGAATGCGGGAGGGGGTGGGGGTGAGGAGAAGGGGGGATAATTGATAAGTTCAACCGCTACAGTAATTTCCCGCAATACCATGCGAGCGAAGCCGCGGGGAAAAGCTAGTAGATATATAAACGACAAATTTTTCCTCCGAGTTAAAATAGGTAATTTGTAATTTAAATTTGCACCTACCAAAATAATTTTTTTTATTAATTTAAATTTTTTATTTTACATTTATATTCATAATAAAATAAAGTTTTCCATTAAGTCACGCGTAATTGCCCAAGTTTTCTCTAAAATCATGAAACATTTAAATCTTTAATGGCCTTTATTTTATAATTTAAAGCAAAAATAAATAAATTAGCTCACATCTGTACTAAATATTTGATAGAACTTTTCACTACACAAATAATTTTTCAGTTTTGTTGCGTATTTTGATCCTAAATCCAAAATTAAGATTTGTTTGAAACGGGCTGCGCAAGCTTTCCTCTTAAAACTAAAATTTTCCGAAAGAAAGCTGGCATATTTTTGGCTGCATATACAAAAATGAGTATCATCCATTGCTTTCAAAGCGTGCTTGTTGTAAGTTGTAATCTGCTGAGTTAATAAAAAAGAAATATAACACTTTTAATAACTGGTTTTATTTTAAGATGTACGTATTCTTACATGAAAAACAAGAGAAGAACTTTTGGAGCATAGAGAAAAAACAAAAGAACTAAAATGGGTTGCCACATACAAAATGTTGCCAACCCTTAAACCAACATTATTATTGTTAAAATAATGTATTACATTGTATATTTTAACACCCCCGCTCAATGTAATACACTCTTACATTATCTAGTATAGTCCACATTGAGTAATAAATTTAAACAATTGATTTTTGTTCAATGACTTAGTATACATATCAGCTATTTGATCCTCAGTCTTAACATACCTTAAACATATCTTACATTCCTTAATTAAATCTTTGACAAAATGATAACGTATATCGATATGTTTTAGTCTTTTAATATTATCAGTATTTGCAACCATTATGGCAGACTGGTTATCACAGTATATAGGTACAGGACAAACATTTATATTATTAAAGTCTTTCAATAAACTTGACAGCCAACAAGATTCACTAGCCGCCATACTGACTGCAACATACTCTGCTTCGGTTGATGATAAGCTTACGGAACACTGTTTCTTAGAACACCACGATATAAGACAATTGGAGAACTTGAAACAGTAGCCAGTGGTAGACTTTCTATCTCGTGTGTCACCACCCCAATCTGCATCACAATGCCCAACAAGCCCATCATCATTACATTTGAAAATCAGCTTATAATCTAGAGTATATTTTACATATCTTAAAATTCTTTTTAAATGAGTCAACAATACATCACTTGCATTATTTTGGTACCTACTTAATATAGATACAGCTACACAAAGGTCTGGCCTAGTGCCTGAGACAGCATACATTAAACTTCCAATAATTTTCCTACAAGTGTTTTCAATATCCTTGTCAGACTTACATTCTTTAGATTCTAAGATTTTTACATTAAAATTTTGATCAATAGGGGTAGATATTGGTTTGCAATTTTCCATGTTAAATCTTTTTAATACATTTTCTAAATAAGATTTTTGACATAATTCAGTTACACCGTCTTTCAAATTCTGTTTAACACTGATACCAAGAAAATTTGAAATTGGTCCCAAATCTTTCATCTTAAATGCATTGTGTAATTTTAATTTAAGATCACTTAATTCCTGTTCATTATTACTAAACATCAAGAGGTCATCGACATACAGTAAAACATAAGTTTGGTTTTCTCCATTACACTTAGTAAACAAACAAGGATCATTCTTTGACTTTACATAGCCTGCTTTACTTATTACATGGTTAAATTTTTCATTCCAATATTTAGGGGATTTTTTTAGCCCATACAAAGATTTATTTAGTTTTACAATATTATCACAACCACTATACGCCCCTTCCGGTAATTTAATAAAAACAATTTCCTTTATATCCCCATATAAAAAGGCCCCAGTGACATCCATCTGATGTATTGATAGTTTTAATTTTGTAGCAACTGAAACAAATAATCTAAATGTTGACAATTTGGCAACAGGTGAGTAGATTTCATATAAATCTAATTTATCATTCTGTTCAAAACCTCTGGCAACCAATCTTGCTTTATATTGGATAATATTATCAACTTTCTTTATTTTGAATACCCACTTACTACTTATAATATTTTGTTTTTGAGGTACAGCGCACACTGTCCAAGTATTATTTGCTTTGAGAGTATCCAGTTCTTGTTTGACAGCTTCTTCCCACTGACAGGCATCACTCCTCTGCATAGCTTCCTTATAGGTGCCTGGTTCTGTCTCTGCAGTGTACACATTTTGGCAAGTATAGAATTGTGGTGCCTTTCTGACACGTTTGGTTCGTCGAGGAGAAGCCGGCTCTAATGTACTATCGCGTTCACTGTCTTCATCACTTGTTTCTTCAGGTTCATATAAGCTGTGCTGCTCATCATCTGACATCTGATTTGTAATGTTTGGATCACTCACAACATCTTCTACTAACTCTTGCTGGTTATTGTCAGTTTCATTGTTGAGTGTTTCTGTTACAGACTCTAGGTTTAAGTTATCGCATTCCTGAAAGACAGGTTCCAGAAAAATAACATCCCTCTTTATATGAACTTCATTTTTATCAGGATAAAAAATTCTAAACCCTTTCACATTTTCTCCGTACCCTACCATGATTCCATTTTCTCCTTTGGAATCCCATTTTCTTCGTTTTTCCTTTGGAATATGAACAGATACGGGCGTACCAAAGATATGTAGGTTACTCAGATCAAATTGTTTGTCTGTCCATAATTCATACGGTGTTTTTCCTGGTTCATTACTTCTACTGGTTCTATTGAGAACATAGGTTGCAGTGTTGACTGCTTCCGCCCATAATTTTTTTGGTAGGTTCTTGGCACACAGCATTGACCTTGCCGCTTCTGTCAGGGTTCTTATCTCCCGTTCCGCCTTGCCATTCTGTTTTGGCGTGTATGGTACAGAAGTTTGGTGTACTATACCACGGTCTGAGAACAAAGTTGACACAGCTTTATTGATGAATTCTAATCCGTTGTCACTTCTAAATGTGATTATTTTGTTACCAGTGACATTTTCAGCTTTGTTTACAAAATCTTTAATACAATTAATCACTTCATCCTTCTTTTTAATAATGTATACAGTTCTATAGCAAGAGTAATCATCTTTTAAAATCAAGAAATACCTCGCCCCGCCTACAGATACTGCCTCCATCGGCCCGCAAACATCGGCATATATCAGTTCACATGTTTTAACAGTTTTTGTCTCACTATTCATAAAGGGCAGCCGGTGTGATTTACCCTGTAAGCAGCCTTGACAATTCTGAAGAGAATTACTCGAAACTTTAATATTATTGCTCTCTAGCACGTTTTTCACCTGCTTTATATTCTGGTGTACAAGTTTCTCATGCCATTCACTCAAACTTGATTTAACTGTTGTTACATTAGCAAAGCAATTTTTATATTTATAACGAACATCCATAATATACATATTTCCAACACGATTTGCTACCGCACATACTTTATTATTCTTGAAAAACTTGCAAATGTTTTGATCTGTCAACATGACATAACCTTTGTCTGCCGTACAATTCACAGATAACAAGTTTATTTGTAAGTCTGGCACACACAGTATATTATCTATGGTTGTCTCGACCCACTGGTGTCCATTGAATACCTCTAGCTCCACTTGTCCGCAGCCAATAACATTTATTTCAGTACCATCACCTATTATCACAGATTTTTGTGACACTTCTGGTGAAAATGTCGAAAACAGATTTTTATCTTGACACATATGTTGACTAGCACCTGTGTCCACCAACCATTTTGACTGTTGATAAAGTTTTTTAGGTATTTGTTGTACTACAAATGCATTTTTCTCTTTTCCTTTCTTATACCAGCAATCACTCTTGTTGTGCCCAACTTTATTGCAATAAAAACATTTTTTATTTACGTTCTTTTCACTATTATTTTTATTATTCTTACATTCGCTCTGGAAATGTCCTATTTTCCCACATTTGAAACACTTCCCAGTCTTTTTATTTTTCATTAAAAAAGCTGATGATGATGAAGTTTGCTGATGTTCATTATTCTTATCCATAAGCCTTTCTTCTTCCATCAATAACCTGGCCACTAAGTTGTCCAAGGTTTGCTTATCATCAGGGGCAGATTCCCAAGCCGAAACAAAATGTTTATATTCTTCTGGCAGCGACATAAGTACTTTAGTTATAACAAATTTCTCAGAAATCTCTTCCCCCATTTGCTTTAAATGGTTCTGCATTTCTTGGATTTTCGACAAAAACACAGACATTTCTGTACCTTTTTCGTATTTGTACTGGAAAAAACGCTGTTGAACAATGTGAATGCTAGTCTCCGTCTTTTGTTCATAAACACTCTGCAACTTTTTCCACATTTCCGCTGAAGTAGAACAGGATATAATGTGCAACATAACATTTTCTGTCATCCTTGTGACTATAAAGGTCTGAGCCTTTGCATCCTTGTTTTCCCATAGAGATTTCTGTGCCTGTTCTTCAGGTTTTATACTTCGGCCCTCAACTACATCGAGCCATCCTTGTCCACGCAAAAGCACTGTAGTCTGGAACTTCCAAACATTCCAGTTTCTCGAACCTTCCAGTTTTAGCACGTTTTGGTTTCCTTCCATCTTGATCACTACACTTAACAAGATGTTTTTTTTTATTTCTTTTTGCCTTCCTCCTGCAAAAAAATAAGTGATGCACGCGGCGTGGTGTCAACTTAACCTCAATTCGCCGGTCAATCAATTTGCAGCAGTTATCAACAACTCAGCAAGTTTTATATTATACGTCAAGGTGTATGTGTCTGGGCCAATAACCTGTTGTAAGTTGTAATCTGCTGAGTTAATAAAAAAGAAATATAACACTTTTAATAACTGGTTTTATTTTAAGATGTACGTATTCTTACATGAAAAACAAGAGAAGAACTTTTGGAGCATAGAGAAAAAACAAAAGAACTAAAATGGGTTGCCACATACAAAATGTTGCCAACCCTTAAACCAACATTATTATTGTTAAAATAATGTATTACATTGTATATATAATATACAATGTAATACATTATTAATACATTATTAATAATGTATTACATATTATATTGCAATTCTTTTATCATTTGACTTATACTTGACCTACTTTTTGAATTAGGGTTTTCAACCCTCACTACGATTACATAAATAAAAAAAGAGAACGCCTGGGGCCGATCGACAAAGAGATGAGAGCAGCATTATCAACGATTGCTCCAAATTTTGATCGCCTGTGCTCACCTTTAGCAGGCTCACTATCGAACATCTTTCATATTATATTGATTTTAATAATAAACATTGGTGTTTTATTTGGTGTACCTCTAAAATTTCTTGATTTGGTAGGTGTACCTTGAATACAAAAAGTTTGCGGAACACTGACTTAGAGTACCATCAAGCATATCAATGGAAGGTATGTTGGGACGATTGCTTCCGTTGAAGGATGATTAATATTAAAATATGAAGATTCAGACTGGTAGATACTCTCAATATCGCCCTGTTAAAGACGACCATTTAAATTAATTAATCTAAATTAATGCTAAGCATTATAGCTAATGTATGTCAGAATTCAAATAAAGTAATATTTTCTAAAATAAATATGCGACGAGCATGATATCACACAGAAACTGAAAATGCTCAAAGACATCGTTGGAATTTACAGACATGTTACTGAAAACATGCGTACATTCCAGACTATGTATTTTTCAGAAAAACAAAAGGTTCAAAAGATATTCACAGACCTTCAAACAAATCACTTGATCTTCCATGAGTGAGATGAGAGGCGAGATGACAACCGACAAACCCTGAGTAAAAACAGCGGGATATTGGTAGCAGAGAGATTTCCCGTAGCCAGTGGCCATCACGACGCAATTGTCCCTTTTCTCTTCCAAAATTGACTGGATTATCTGCCACTGTAAAGGTCGGAACACAGTGTGCCCAAAATATTGTTTCAGAATGTTACAGTGTTGCTCTTGTGGTTGTCCTTCTGCAAAAAGAAGAAAAGTTGTTAAAAGTAATACCTATCAAACCTGTTTTATTTTGTGGAAGGTACCGATGTAAAAAATAATTTTACCTTTGACTGAGTGCGAACATTTCTGAAGAATTTTGGCAACATTTTGATTGTCAGGAACCATCTGAAAAATATTTATTATGGTATGGAAAGATAAAAATATATATTTTTTTAGAAATAGGTACCCAGGTAGAAATTTGAAGAATAATATAACATACATTTTCAAAAATGCTATCCTGATTGTCCTCAAAGAAGTCATCAAGCATATCCGAAATCATTTTCACAAATTATTGGAATAAAAACACGTTTTACATCTTTGAAGGTTGGTTTTGTTTACAAACTTCATTTGACAGGTTGATGTGGAATGTCTACTATTTTGATTGCGCATATGCTTCATTGCATAAGGTCATTATTGAAATGAATTCTTGTTTTAAGTCTGCAACAACTGAAAAATCGAGGAACGCAAATAAATTTTCAAATAAATGTATAAACGAATACATAAAAAAATCTGTAATCTAATCTGGACTTTGAAGTACTTTCGTGTATGGTATGAAGCATACATAAATATGATGGAAGCATAAATAATAAATCTATTCTGCACTTTTTACCGCTTAAAAATAGCTTTATTTGTGTTTATTTCTTTAAATTCGTATGAGCAAAGATGACACGTCTAATCTGTAGGTAGATGAAATGGTAAAATTTGGATATTGGTGGCCACGGCTATTACGAATAATTTTTAGAAAAAAACTTTAGATTTGCCTTAATCACTATAAAAGGAAACTTATTGCATCACGGCTGGCGGAAAATAATGCATTTTAATTTTCAATATCGTTAAATAAAATTTCACTTCGCCAATCGATCTACGACAGTCCGCTCGCTGCCGGTTGCCGCCCGCCATTTTGTCATTGTTGGTATCCCTGACCTCACAACTAAATACGATTGTAGGCAACTTCGCGTGATACAATGATGGGCGCGTAATTATGAAAAATGTGTATAATAATAATTGTAATAAATATTGTGTAGCGGGCTTGTGTATGTTATCTTTACTTTAAAAAACAGCCTACGTTTTTGAATGGTTTGTTTGGCTACGCAGGGTTTGTGTAGCAGGCTTGTGTATGTTATCTTTACTTTAAAAAACAGCCTACGTTTTTAAATGGTTTATTTGGCTACGCAGGGTTTGTGTAGCGGGCTTGTGTATATTATCTTTATTTTAAAAAACATCCCAGGATTTGAATGGTTTGTCTCCATTCCAGTACCTACGCGCTTCCAGTACCTACGCGCCTTGTTATTTATCCCGCGAAGTCGACTACAATCGTTTGTGTGAAGTCAAGGATACCAACAACACAACACTAGTCTTGGGTAACTGGCCAGAATTTCAATAACGTAACCAACTGGTTATTGGTATGTAAATAACTGGTTATAAAACGGTTATTTGGTTATTTCAGTTATTCGGGTTATGTATGACGTATGAGGTTGTGATAGTTATCGGGTTGTCAAGTTATAAGTAGTTATCATGGTTATGAAGGTATTTGGTTTTGTCCGTGGGTAATGGGTATTGGGTATCGGCCGTAACGGGTGAGTTTTTGACCCACGAAAGGGATAACGCCGTGCGAAGTGCGAACTAAAGTTTTGCCTCACTAAATAAAAAATAAAGACAAACATGCAACCCGTGTAGCGCTGTCCATTTTTAACGAATATAATCGCCAATTACAAGAGGGCAGGAATCAGGAATCTCTTAGAGGGGATTAAAATAAATAATGTAAAATTTGCATGATTTTTAATATCTTTTGTAGTATAAGATAGGTTGCATATAAATTATGAAGTAGACAACATTCTTGAAGTGATTTTAAATAAATGCCTCCAATGGAAAATACATAATAAGTATGTAGAAAGGTAAATTTATTGCAGTGCCTTTATAAACCGCATTTGAAATTTCATACAACTGCTCTACAAAACAAAGAAGACATAATAAATAAGAACTAAAAAATTCTCAAAAGGGCGAATGAAAATGTAGGTAAATAGCTAGATATTATTATTATTACATAGTTATTACTTTCAGAAATATTTTATTGACGGCATCACTCTAAATCACTTAAGAGTTACTTGATTCCTAGAAAATAATAACAACGGAAAATAAAATTAACTTTCAAAGGGAAACAAACCTGCGTATGTCAACTATAAAATATTTTTACAAAATATAATATTTATGTATGTTATTTCCCAAGTATTTGACTAGTAAATAAATCGTTAATATTTCGGCGAAAAGTTGTATTATTATGAACAATATTCCAGCCAAAGTAATTACCAAATTACTGGAAATCGGGGGGTTAAAATACCTCAGTTAGGATGGGAAATTCCGATAATAAATACATCATTACATGTCAATATTTACTGCCTTTGAAATAACATAAATTAGTATTCAAACAAATCGCAGCTTGGCAACTAATCTTGGAAATTCCAGTAATAAGCCTGCACACCAAAATTTCACATTAAATAATCATTATATATGTGTATCTAGAGCTGATTTGTAAAAATAGTTTTTTGCAGCATGCATCACAGACATAAATCAAAATAAAACATGTTTCACTATTTAGTGTATTCGGCATTTGGTAGAATATCTCATAAAACGGACTTCAACACTTCATAATATTTTTAAGGTGCTTATTTGGTAAATTATGAAAATAAACCGTTATTGGTGTATTAGAATACAATTCACAATACCTGATATTATATCCATTATAAATTTAGAACATTTTCAAATATCTCTATTTTAATATTATCTGTATTTTATATTATGAATTCTTACAAAATGTCAACACACTTAACCCTTCAAAATATTTGTTACATAATAGTAATGAAATAAAAAAAAAAACTATTATTGACATACATGTTGTAATATTTTGAATGTTTTTCCAAAGTTAAAGTAGTAAATAATTCCACAAATTTCCAAAAATCATTAAAAATAAATAATCAGTAACCCTTCCCCTATGTCACCCCTTTAGTAATATAAATTCCCACAAATAATGTAAATACACATAAATATATCTAAACATCATTGTTAGGAACAATGCAAACTATTACGGGGAGACCTCAATAAAATGTAATGTATGTTTTTCCCAAATATAATAAGTGCCTAAACAAACCTTAATTTTAACAATGCTTTGTAAATAGGCAATAATGGTAGAAATTAACAAATTAGGTAAGTACAAATGACGGCCTCCGTGGTTGAGGGATATAACTCTAGACTGTAAGTTTAAACTGCCGGGATTTGAACTCTAGGTTCAAATCCCGGCAAACCAATTTGTATTGTTTAACATTTTAATTAATTGAAAATAATACATAGTATCTTTGCGGCACGTTACAGATTGAAAGAAAATCTTAGTATCGTCCTGTTGAAATACCACCATTAAAAATTTAAAAGTTGCTTGAAATAGCTTTAGCCATGTTTGGTGATCGGATCCGAATCGTTTACTAAAATGACATCTATTTAATAAAAATAAGAAAACCAAACGAGCACTGTATTATATCTATTAAACTACAAAATGCAAAAAATGTACACACTAACACAATATTTATGAACGAACAATATTTAAAGTGAAAAGGTGTAGGTCACGAGGGAGTAAATAGATTAAACCAACCTAAATTTGAACAAGACAATAATGGTAGAATCAACAAATTAAGTAAAATGACGACCTCCGTGGTCAGAGGATACAACTCTAGACTATAAATTTGGAAGTTGCAGGTTCAAATCCCAGCGAAACAATTCGTGTTATTCCACAATTTAATTCATTAAAAACAATACATAGTATCTTTGCGGCACGTTATATTGGAAGAAATATTAGTATCGCCCTGGTGAAAGACCACCATTAAGAACTTAAAAGTTGCTTGAAACAGCTTTAGACAGATTTGGTGACAGTTTGATGGTAGATGCAAAAAATGTACACATGAACACAATGTTTATAAATGCTACAAAAGACATTATAATAAATTAAACACTTCTAAAAATACAGTAAATAATGAAAATGAAAAAGCACAGACCACTAGGAAGTTCACATACATATCAATCTTCTTCACGACAGACCCGAAACGGAGAAAAGAATTAACAATGAAGAAAAAGATCTAAAGTTAAGTCACCAAGAGAACAACATTAAAAGATTTTAATATCTAAGTTAGAAAAAATGTAACGTAAGTTACGAAAAAATAATTAAATTAAATAAATTTATAAATGTATTAGGGAGAAATCTCTAAAATTTAAACCGATCTTTATCCATATTTATATTCAAAAACATCAGCTGCTGCACCTTGCTGCTGGTAAGACGTGTGCGCCGATCATTGAGTATCAGTCCAGCTTTCGAAAATGCCCTTTCGCATGGCACAGAAGTTGCTACCACGTTACAGTGGGTTCTGTATAAAAAAGCCAAATTCGGATATACTGGCTGCTGCCTTTGCCACCATTCCAATGGATCATTGAATGCCCCGTTCAAAGATTTTCTCGGAAGAAGGTCGTCTTGTAAGTACATATCCACTTCCTTGATGGCCTTTGAAAGTGGTGTTCCTGGTGTAGTTGAGTAGGTACCCATGATGCCATCGAGGATACTCCATGGTGAGTACTTGTCGTGTATGATGGGTTCACTGGGGCACGCGGGGGGATTGATCGGATTCCTTTGGTTTGCGATGACCATGGTCTTAACCATATCAATTAATCTGTTTTTTGTATGCATCGCGGTTGCTTGATCAGCGAATGCCTGTGTCTTATACCGTGGATCTAGTATAAGACACAGAGAAAATGTGCCGCTCTGTTCTAGTCCTCTGAAGCGTTCTTCCATTCCTGAACTTAACATTATCGCAACTTCATTGACAGCTGCACATAATTCATTTTCACCTGTATATAAACGTAAACTTTCAGTCAAACATCTGGTAAAAATAATGACGGATCCGGCGGTGACATAATTTTCGCCGCTAACCGATCTTGTGACCTCTTCAAAAGGTTTCAAAACTGCTGATAGTTGCTTTAGTGCGATCCATTCTTCATTGGAAATCACCGGCAAGTCTTTATCGCATACCGCCATCGTAGACCGAACAGCCTCTTCCAAGTGCACAAATCTTTCAATCATATAAAATATGGAGTTCCAACGTGTGGGGCACTCTTGTTTCAGCCTTAGAGGATTCATGCCTTGATTTATTTGGTATTTTATTAGTTTTTCGGAAGCAACTGTACTTTTTCGAAAGAATCGAACAATTATCTTAATTTTGTCGATACTCGACTCCATCGCCGACGTTGACAAAGCTGATTGAACGATTAAATTCAAAGTATGCGCGTAGCAACCGTAGTGTTTCCACTTCAGAATGTCTTTAACTGCCCTTTTTACGGAGCTTGCGTTGTCTGTCACTGCAAAATTAATTTTTTCGAAAATGCCCCACTCCACGCAAATCCTCTTCACCTCAGCTGCTATATTTTCAGCGGTGTGGTGTCCAAAAAATTGACAGCAATCTAATAATACCATCTTCATCTTAAAATCTTTCGTGATATAGTGTGCTGTAACAGCTGTATAGCTATCCGCCTTGCTTGATGTCCACATATCTGTGGTAATACAAATCGTTTGTGCTTCCATTTCTATTTCGTTCTGCACTCGTAACCGAGTGCTATGGTATAGTTCCGGAAGCATACTATTTGATATTGTCCTTCGGGTTGGTAAAGTATAGCCTGGTATCCAACGGGCGAATTTTTTGAATGCCCTTTCTTCCACCAAGCAAAAAGGCTGAAAACTGTCGATGAACAAATCCATTACATCCATGTCGATTTTTTTTTTTTGATCTGCGTTCACCTTTTTTGGAATATACGCATCCATTTGCCTTTGGCGTTTTGCTGGTCCTGCTGATGTCGATGGAGCATTATAAAGGGTAACGCTTTGTTCAGGGCGTTCAGGCGCTATAATAATGGGGTTCGGCACTGTCACACTTTGCATTTCAGGTGGTGAAAACGCCACAACACGGCCTACATTTTTTAACTCGGCAAACGCAGAAATATGCTTTGCTTTTAAATGGGAAGTTAAATTTCCCGTCGAACTTTTATAACTTAGCACGAGTTTACACAATTTACACAGCGCCTTTTTATCCTCGTTATGTTTTTCAAAATAGGTCCAAATATTGCCTGCCATATTTAAAAAGTCACAACTTTTTATCAAAACTTTCACAAATTATACACTTATGTAACTGAATACCTAACTATACTAATAATGTTCTAGGCAAAGCAATAAACGAAAATAACTAAACACTGTTTTTTACTTCTAAAAAATTCCGCAATCGTAAAAATTTTCGAAATAAATTCAGTATAAATATTAAAAAAATAGAGCTCCGCACGCCGGCACTGTGTAGCTACAACTGATGGCTGCCAGTTGCCAACTACTGGTTATGTATTGACGTATGCGGTTGTGATAGTTATCTAGTTGTCAAGTTATCAGTAGTTATCATGGTTGTGTAGGTTTTGGTTTTCTCAGTGGTGGGAATTGGGAATGGGTTTTGGGTATCGGTATCAGGTAGTTTTGACCAACAGAAAAGGATAGCGTTATACGAACTACATACGCCCATCTCGTTTAACCTCCCTAAATAAATAAAAAAGATAAACATGCTGTCCATATAGCGCTGTCTCTTTTTGTCATGGTCTGAACAGTTTAGATCAACTCAGTTCTTAGCTAGTCAAATATCCATAACCACCGACAACCAACAACCCCCACAACCGCCACAACCAAATAACCAAATACCCGAGCTGCCGCTAGCGTAGTTGTGGGTATTTTTAAATAACCGTTATATAGTTGGTTATGTTATGCAGCTACCAAGACTACACAACACTCACAACAGTTGACAGAATGGCGAACGGCAGCGGACGGGCTGTCGTAGATCGATTGGCGAAGTGAAATTTTATTTAACGATATTGAAAATTAAAATGCATTATTTTCCGCCAGCCGTGATGCAATAAGTTTCCTTTTATAGTGATTAAGGCAAATCTAAAGTTTTTTTCTAAAAATTATTCGTAATAGCCGTGGCCACCAATATCCAATAATTACCCCTGTTTTTACCGCACACAACAACGGGTTGGAGAAAAAATAAAAACAATATATTTATAAATATCCATTGAGTTAATTGTTTATATATATATCAATGTAAATATCCCTCTCAGAAGCAAACCAAATGATAATGATAAAAACAACGAAGATTGTGTTTTTGCCTACTGGCTTCGTACCAGAATATTTAAACTGGCACATCGCCACCCCTTGACGATGCGGCAAAACAATATGAGGAAAGGTGCGAATATTTGCTAAATGTAAAATGGACACGTAGAGTCAATTACGAATAGAAAACGAATGGAACTACAAAATTTGTTGGCTGGCAACCCCAATTTACCTGTCAAATATTCTTTTAAAGTGCAATGACACTGAATGTACAAAACACAGTAAACCAAATTTTTAAAAACATTTTTTGTTCTTAAAGAAAAAAAAATGAAATATGACATAAATTTGATTAAATGGTGTTTACAAAGTGATTTGCTTTCATTAATTAAACTCAAACGAGTCGTATAAATGACCTGTTCTCATGTGACAAATAATGTCAACTGTATATAAATGTTGGGCGCGCGTTTGGCGTGTTACCCGACTGTGCACCGGTGCCGAAGGAATCAATGACGCTTGTTCCTCGAAGCATCTTCCATTGAAATACCGGTAGAAAAAGGACAGAATCATCAAATAAAAAGAGAATCATTAAATCGAAAGGACCGCCCTTTTCTGCACAGAGTTGAAGATTTTTTTCAGATATTTTGGGGCTCTAGATCAGAAGTGGCTGCCAAATTCAACTGTGGGGCGCCCTTGCCTTTGTACAGGGTTAGCCATTATTAGTTATTTTATTATCTACTATTAATTAGTATCTGCGGGCCCTAAAGTACGCTGTGCGCCCAGCTTCTGATGGGAAAACTTAATTCTGGCTTCTGAAATTTTTTTTCCATGTTTTTAATGAGTTTGGTAACATGTTGACAATTTTAGGGACATTGTATTCTAAGGTCCTTTAACTTATTAAGTTATCTGAGAATAACAAGTCCATAGTTTACAGTTAGGACCTTCGCTCGTGGAGAAACCGAAAAATGGTTGGCAACTCAGTTCACGGCACAACTCAATTTATCAACTTCCTGAACAAAATCGATATTTTTCTGATCTGACATATCGTAAATTACTCAAAAATTTGACAGGTCGTGAGCCGCTACCATGGCGACCTGCCAACATGGCAACTGAAACTGCAATGCTAGACACCGCGTCGCCCTTGACAACTGGTCTTTAAGTTGCCTGTGTGCGGACAGCCAATGAAATTCAAGTTCCTTTCCTGTGGATAGCGATTGAGCCCCCAACAGTCCTGGATTTGTCAATAGGCCTTATAGGCCGCGGCCTAGGGGCGGCAGAGTTCTGGGGGCGGCACTCGCTCGGCTCTTTGGTAAACTGTTAAGTTTGTGAGCGATTATAAACAACAAATAAGACACTGCGGATAAATAGAGTTTTCTATTCATTAAACGTTAAATCTCATTAGGTAAAAGTCGCTAATTCCCAATACTCGTTCCTATCCAATGTTAGACAGTTACTTATGTTTATGCTACTGCGCGGGCGGTAAGGGTGACCTTTATTACAGCGTCATCTAGCCCAGAACCTTTTAAGATCGGCGTTTTACATTTTCTTTTTACAGATTTATCAAAATATTTCATGAAAAAACGGACGGAAGGAAGCGACTTAGTGGTGCTGAAGTACAAAAAGAAAGCCAAATTAAAAAAAGAAGAACAACAGCATGCTCTTCAGAAAACAAGGAAAGTAGACACCTTTTTTAAAAGTAAAAACAGCAACGAGGCATTAAGTATTACACAAGAGAACTCGGGGAGTGGGAATAGTGTAAGGGAGATCAATGTGGACAAGGTACTGGTACTGATGCAAACTGGTCAGCTCAATCGGTGTGTTCAGTAAAACCTGTTCGTCTTTCTGATTCCAGCATTTCTGACAGTGAAATAGCTACAACATTTGGCAGGAATCTGAGGTCAGGCGGTGAAGAAGTATCACTAGTCGCGAAAGCTACTGAAATTAAATCAACCACAAAACTGAACGAAGATCCAGCCTTATGAGAAATAAACGATTCGACGAGAGACATTATTGCAAGACATGGTTTTCAACAAAACAAGTCTTGTGATTTCACTAAAGTGGGAGAATGTATTCCGATCATCGCCGCTATCTACAAAAAAATCTATTTTTCAGAAAAATGAAGAATAGTAAAATAAAGAATTTATTTTTTATTTTTTATTAGTATCTATAGCAAAATTTGTACATAATGTATTCATAAATTGTATTATATTAAGGTATTATAAAGTTTTTTTTTTCACAGTCCTCCTCACTAGGGTCCTCCTCAATTGGCTTGTCTATTCGGAAAGCAAAGGCTTCGTATTCCGCAGACCCTGTTTGGCATTTGGATCTGTTGAGAATAGGACACAATTTGGCTAGCAAGAGCAAGATTTCAATGATTGGAAGAGTGCAGAGTTTCAAGTAGCTCAACATGAAAACTCTCCAAACCAAAAGTCCTGTATTCTCGCTTTACGATCTAGAGGTTTGATTCATGGTTGTATTCAATTTTCACTTAGTAAATCATAATGGTAATTCAATTCACAGCTTAAAAATACAGGAGTATAAACCAATTCTCAATAAGCGATTTGAATTGGTTTTTTTATCCAGTTAAGAAATTTTCCTCATAAAACACGTAATGTAACTGAAAATCAATAATTTAAATACAACCATCAGATGGTAAGAGTACCTACCTATTAAGGTCATGTGAGCTGCAGTACTAGTTATTTAGAAACATGAAAGGGTATTGATTTAAGTCGTAGCCGTAGCAGTAGAGGATTACGAAATAATCCATAAAATAAAAAAAATCATTCTTCGATTTCACATCTGCCCTAATGATGGACACTGTAACGCTATTCTAAACGTTGGCTAAATAAGGAGGTAGCGCAACATGGCATAATACACAAATATATTTCACGATAAAATTTTTTGCCGTGAAAATCTCAAATTATTTTTTTGTTTAAATCAGTTTCCACTTTTTCCCGGCCGGATCCTGCATCAAGCTTAATTTGTATTTTACAGCACCACAGATGTATGAGATTTGAACATGAAAGGCTCTGTGCTTAGTGGTGAAAACAGAGGTGCATATTCTTAAAATACAGTTTATATATATGTTTTTCCGATAAGTTCGAAATAGTGCACATAACTAAAAATGCACATAAACGAATTATTTTGAAAACATTTGTTTAAAAGATAATTTGATACGTTTTTAGATTTCCACGGCCAAAAGTATTTTCGTTATGTGTTTTTGGGGTGTTATGCCATGTTGCGTTAGCTCCTTCTTTAACCAACGTTTCGGATAGCGTTACAGTGCAGTACGTTACAGCATCATCAGGGCAGAACGATGATGGACACTGTAACGCTGTCCGAAACGTTGGCAAAAGAAGGAGGTAGCGCAACACGGCATAAAACAAAACGAAAAAGATAATTTATTTTTATGCGATTTACCTTTTAGTCAATAAGTTAGGTAAGCACCCAATAAAATCGAACACAGATAAATTCTTTAATTTTTATTATTTGCAGATTTGTTAGACTTACCGTAGAAGCTTTTTAAAATAATCTCATGGTTTTCGATTTATTAACATCCGATTCCTCTCCCGAATAGCAACAAGGTTAATGTTAATTTTGGTTGTGGTTCCGATCTGTCAGGGTTCCTTCTGGCTTCCGGGTTCGTTGGCTGAAATATCTTTTAAAAGGTATTCTTGTTTCTTTACTTAATAAACGACATGATAACATTTTGCAAATTTAGGTTCATATTGGGAACACTAAGTGCTTACACTATGTATTTCATTATTAATTTTTTTCTCGCACACAAAGAGGAGTTTGGAGGTGCACGTTATGTCGTTGAGGAGTTTGGTCATGGTCAGGGAGCCGCAGTGCTCGTGGTTCCCGTAGTTGTCCGGCTGGCCTGGAGACCACGAGTCGAAGCCGGACTCCTCGAGCGTCTTCCCTGTAAAATGTAACAACGCTTTGATCATTCCTGGATATCCGAGACATGTAAGGTGAAGGATATGGTGACCGGACAAATCGGAATGAAACCAACTCAGAACCATCTCAGATAAGTCATTTAGAGTGATAAAAATATATATATAAAAAATGGTTAAATAGATTATGTTAAGTGAGGGTTATCGACTAATTTAAAATCATTTTTTTCATAGCTTTAAATTACTTTTCAAGGAGGTGTTGAGTTGACTTTATTCTCAGTTGGCATGGAACCGAAGAATTTATATGATCTTTATACTTCAGAAGACAATCCGATTATCTGACGGCCTCCGTGGTCAAAGGGTAATGCCCTTGACTCGCAATCCGAAGGTCGCGGGATCGAATCCCAGCGTGCGCAAATAAATTTTATTTGATTAATTTGTGGTATTTCACAATTTATTCATTAAAAATAATTTATAGTATAAATGCGGCACGTTCCAAAGAGGAAGACACTTTTAGTATCGTCCCGGTGTAAGACCACCAATTAGAATTGAAATGTTGTTTGAAATGGCTTTAGCCGTGTTTGGTGACCAGATCTGAATAGCCAGGTACTTCTCCACATTCCCTTCTCCACATTCTTCTCCTCCCCAGAATCTTCAGCCTCATTTGGGGATGCCATAGTCTCACTGGCTCCAGGCGGGAGCAGCTGGGACACTTGTGGGGTATTCACATAAAAAATCTAAATTTTATCGGAATAACTTTTATAATAACTTTGGAAGGTTATAACCATCACTGAAAATTACTAAACGAATCATGGAACAGAACAAGATGCAGAAAAAAAAGATTAATTTTACATTAATAGGTACAACCTTCAACAGTTATAAACAATGTTATTCCAATAACTTGAATATTCATTCTAGACTTGTCGAAAGAGTTATTTGGTGTCAGTTAAGTTAAAGATATCCGAGAAACCATTTAGATTACAAATAAATTCTTTAAAACTTTGTACTACAGGGTGGGGCAGAGAGGAGTTACTAATTTTAAAAAAATCACTGAAGGCCCTCCAGACGAAGTCACAGTAATGATTAATCTCGCTAGTGCATTAATCTCGCTAAAGCAGCGCCGAGGGATATAGCAGTTACGATTGCGATGCAGGCATCTCTACGTTTTACAAAATCTTGTGAGCTCAATTCCCGTGCACGCATCATCTTGAAGGCGTACAGGTGAAGGTCGAGTGTAAGATTCGCCTTGCAATTCTGGACGATATTCAAAGCGCAGCGGCATGTTTCCGCGCTAATCCGGTTCAATTATCGCTCTTACTACCGCGATGTTTTCAGGTGTTCGCACACTTTTAGGTCGCCCAACTAGTATTTTAGGATCTGCAGTTCCTGTCCCCCTTACATTACTGATCCATTTCCGAATGGTTTTAGGATCAGGAACACTGTCATTACGATTTAACTCGAACCGGATCCGAAAAGCCCCATGCATAGTCACAACGCTTTCCCCGTTTTTAAAGAACGTCTCCACAACAAAGCCTTTTCAAAGCCTCAAAAGCAACAAAAGTTTTTACCTGACCAACGCATGGTCACTACCATAAACGGCATCATTTCCCCGATCTAACGGCATCCGCCTCGCCCCTTTGCTCGGTCTGGGGGGCCTTCAGTGATTTTTTGAAACTAATAACTCCTCTCTGCCCCATTAGTCCAGTCAAGATGTACATCCGTGCTTGCAAAAGGTCGTATCATTCTGAATTTTTTATATGTTGTTAGGACCTAAACCAATATTAAAAAAACAGATTTGCAATTTCCAAAGTGCTGTGCGAGCGGCGGTTTAGCCAAAAAAGCACGAAATTTTCGGACTTTTTCAGTTTTTGCTCAATATCTTAGTGAAGGAAGGGTCTGACTGGTAGAATTGTTCAGTACATTTTTATAGTTAACTAAATTGTCTATAATTTAAAACCAAGGCAAGCTCTGTACAGTAATTGGTTTCTAAGATACAGTTCTTCAAAAATAGGCCATTTTTTCCAAAAAGTGAAATTTTTTCGAAATGGTCACTTATTTTGTAAAATATCTTCTAAAATACGCATTTTACGACAAATATTATATGAAATGAAGTTGTAGTAAATTTAATTAACTTTCATTTAAGACCAAATTTGTACCTGTAGGCTCAGCAATTCTCTAATAAACGGTAGATAACCAAAAACAGTCATAAGTGGGTTTTGGGGGGAAATGCAAATAAACTGTTCTCACGTTTTTTTTTGGTTTTATTTATCAAACAATTACATTTTTTTTTTTTTTTAAACAAATTGTTTGATGAAAAATATAAAGATAATATACCTATCGGGAATTACGTCATCATCAAACATTGTTTTATACACCTACATACTAAAACGCTTGTACAAACATCATGGTACCTACTATAAGGACAAACTACATTTACACAAAAGACAACTAATATAAATCATGTAGATGGCCCGGGTTTGGGCTCGCATGAAGATGGTGTCACGAAGGCTGTGATAGGGTCATCTTCATCGTCCGAGCATTTCAGCTCCACATCCGGGACGTTAATGCACAATTTTCCACCGCATGACTGGCAGAGGACTGAGCAGTGGAGCACAGCCTTTCTGCACGAGCAGCTCCCAGAGCACCCTTTCTTGCATTTACATGAAATTTTTCGCAGAAGGGCAGGAGGTGCGGGATCCATGGTTGTGGGGATAGGGGTGAGTCCCTGAGAAGACAGCTTCCACCCCCAATCAGTGGGATTCAAGTTGACTCCCCGCCACTTCTGCACTTGGAAGTAGCAACTTGCTGCATGGTGGCCTACGGCATCTTCCGTCGGTGGCAAACGGGTGAGGTTTATGTTCGTTGAAGTGACAAACGTCTTATACCTTAGGAAGTCCAAAGTATCTCTCGTGATGTCACCCCCACTACAACACATTGTTCAACTCCGGGTGAAGTCCATTCTCGACAATATCTCTTGCTTTTATGAATAATGGCTGGTCGAAAGTGACAAACGTGATTTTCTGACCATGAGCTTTGCTTCGGTTGATGGCTTCCATGAGTGAAGTGAACACCGTATTGTAGTCAGTGGGAGGGGCACGGATAAATGGAAGAAAAAGGATTTTTGAGCGTGAAAACTGAAGCCCGTCTGTGGCTTGCTCCATAAATCCATTCCACCCTGACATCGACTGTTTGTTGAGCGACTTCCCATACAACCATATTAGGTCAGGAGCAGAGGGCAAAATTTCAACATCAATTTTATAGGTTCCTTGTAAATAAACTACGATTGCTGCCAATCCACTGTTTTTTTTTAACAATGCACTCTTTGATTTGTACTTCACTGCTGGAGATGACATTTTGAGCAGAAACATAGTTCTGTATACGTGGGACGTTTTTGTCTCACATTACTGCTCTCGAAGGCTATTACTGCACAAAATGCCTCCCATCTCATGAAATGTTATCACCATCCAGCGTGTTAACGTTCACATCCGTATTGTCATAGACAAATTGAATAAAAGCTCCTTTTCCTATTGGTGTTGAGGATTCATCTCGTAAGATCGCCGAAGTTTCAAGCTGCATAGCTTTTGAATAAGAACATGAAAATCACAGCACAGCGCATATATTTACCAGGTGTTTGGATCCATATTTTCAGTAAAATTAGGTACCAATTCCAATCAGAAGGGAGAAAACAAAAGATCGAGGTCGTACAGCAGCTATCAGAGCATGAGAAAATGACACGCACTTCTTCTTCCATGCTTCAAGGAGGCCACGCTTCTTTTTGAGAACAACAGTCTCAAAAAATAGCTGTACTGACTCAGGGATGACAGAATCAACATTATTGAAGAAATCGTCCGAGCGGGGATACTGACTGGTGTCATACACTTGTGTGCGGATATCTTTCACGATGATTTCTGCTGCTGCCTTCACAACTCTCAACCGCTCTTGCTGCACTTCGCCTTTTTGTTCCTTGTACCAATGATCATACAAAATTTTATGACCGGTGTTTTTGAAGCAGGCGAGTGCCCCTTTGTTTGAGCCCATCTCCACTGTGACTATGTCATCGCCAAAACGTTTTTGGAGGTGAGTTTTCGCTGTTCTGACATCAGGGATACAATCACCCTTAATTTGCTGAAGAAGGTGTGATAAAGAAAATTGGCAATCATCACTGTTTTCCAATAGGTAATCGTACACACACTCCATCATTGCTTCTTCAATATCACTGGCTGGACGATACCCTCTCTTATTCCCAGTCGCAGATGGTAATTTAAACAGTCTCGTGTAGCACAATCTGTGGTACGTCCCATCTGCAGAAACCAAGTTGTTAATGGCGAGGAGGCGCTCCTCAATGGCCCTCACCCAATCGTCACCTCGGCATTCAGCTGCATCTAAAATAGTTTGCCTCATGCCCAACTTCCCAACCGTATGGACCATATTTCTTCTTGTCAAGGGCAGTTTGCTTTGTTGCTGCAGAAATTCTTCAGTGATAGCATCACCACACAAAAGCACATCCCCCTCAAGGTAGGAGCCAGTTTACTTGATAATCTTATCGATGAAGTCTTCGATTGGGAAGGAGTATCCCCTCCTCGACGAACTGAGGCTTTAACGTTACACACAGCTGTAAATCTTTTCCTGCATGCATCATGAACGCTGACTTGGTTGCAATTTTGGAGGAAATTTTTATTTTTTTTGAGCCCACGTTTATGACTCACTTCAATTAGTGTTCGAATTTTTCGTTCTTTGATGATCACAACAAAACCAAGGTCCTCACGATGCACAAAACACACACTTGGACGGATAGATATTTCGAAACACACTGAACGCTGCCCTGGAAGGGCCGGGTGTGGGTGTGGGTGCGGGCAAAACCCAATTATGACTGTTTTTGGTTATAGGCCGTTTACGAGAGAATTGCTGGGCCTACAGGTATCAATTTAGTTTATAATGAAAGCTAATTAAATTTACTACAACTTCATTTCTTTTAATATTTGACGTGAAATGCGTATTTTAGAAGATATTTCACAAAATAAGTGTACATTTCGAAAAAAATTCACTTTTTGGAAAAAATGGCCTATTTTTGAAGAACTGTATCTTGAAAACCAATGACTGTACAGAGCTTGATTTGGTTTTAAATTGTAGACAATTTAGTTAACTTTAAAAATGTACTGAACAATTGTACCAGTCAGACCCTTCCTTCACTAAGATATTGAGCAAAAACTGAAAAAAGTCCGAAAATTTCGTGCTTTTTTGGCTAAACCGCCGCTCGCACAGCACTTTGGAAATTGCAAATCTGTTTTTTTAATATTGGTTTAGGTCCTAACAACATATAAAAAATTCAGAATGATACGACCTTTTGCAAGCACGAGGCCCTTTTCATGTTTAATTTGACTGGACTACATCCTGTACTTCAAAAATTAGTTGAAGATAATAATGTTTATTCTGAATTCGAAATATGAGATCGACAAAAATGACGTAAATAAAATAGATCCAAATGGCCGAGTGGTTTAAGGCGTTGTCCCGGTAAGACAAATATGAGATCAACAAAAATGACGTAAACAAAATAGATCCAAATGACCGAGTGGTTTAAGTGGTTTAGTGGTGTTGTCCCGGTCCCGGTCCCGGTCCCGTAAGACAGAAATCCTGGGGTCGATTACGAGTTGCGACCGTTGCGACGTTGTTACCTATTTTACTTTTTGTGCCTTGTTCTGTTCATTTAGATTTATCAGTATTATTACCTATCTCATTCTTCAATGATAGATTATAACACAGGTGAGTTCCTAGTGAGGAGGAAAATATGTTAAGTTAAAAAATAATTCTATTTGTGTGAAGATTTACTACTATTTTTCTACTATTTTTGGAAATCTCCCTTGTCAGAAGAAATAATAATGGATATTAAACAACTGTAAGAGTCCATTTCTACCGCTAATATTTCATTTAAATCTTGAAATTTATTTATTGTTATATCCCGAGTTTTCTTACATATCTTTTGTTATTAGATGCAATATTATTATTTTCTACTAAATTTTACATATACTTGAGCTTGAATTCCCTCACCAAACACAAGAGCCTTGTCTCTTTATGATGAGAAAATGCTATTGTTATGTTCATTTTACAACTCTGTTTAACATGTAAAAAAATGTATACTTATTGTAAAAACATACAAATATTAAATAAAAAAATAAAAAAAAAAAAATATTAGGAAAAGTGTTGGATAGGAACAAATTACTTACCATCGACTGCCAAATATTCTCCCGGAATTATCAAGTCGTTGAATCCAATGTGAATGTAATTTTTGCTGAAGGTTCCCTTCGCAGGATATCGATTAAAAAGGTCAATGCAGAGTTTGGCTTCTTCAGCACTATTTATGATGACGAGTTGGGCTTGTTCGGCGGCGCAAGTTTTAAAAGCATCGTGCCAATTTTTCGGCTTCTTGTGTAGTTTGTGGCAGTATTCCCCCATCGATGGATATTTTTTGTAATCTGAAAGAAGTAAGATTTACTGACGCAAAATATGCCGATTTAATATTGAAATTTTGCTATATTAAATCAAAAAACATTGTAAATGTTAAAACTTTAAACTTTACCTATTGTAAACACACGCATGGAAGTCTCAAGTGAAAAAATGCAATACCCATTGTACCCATTCAGAACGGGTTTGCAATAATAGCAACCCCCGATTAAAACGTCTCTTCCACCGTAATAGAAAGTAATCCAGTTACCTACATTATTAGCTGAATCCTGACTTATAGTTATGAGTCCGTGTGCTGGTTTAGTATTCAGACTGTAATGAATAACACTTTACCTTTGTCGTACGTCCCACACTCGCCATTATAAGTGAGAGCATTGAGGTCGGCCTTACAGATGAACCTGTCGACGGAGTCGCAGTTCATGTCCTGGTAGACGCCGGTGCGAGCCATCTTCACGCAGTCCCGGGCCGTGCCCCCCTGGTGGTAGCTCTGGTGGTTCATGTACACGTCTGTCGCAGGAATACCTGTCCAAAGAAAAACTCGGTTGATATATAATGTAATGTATTAATAAATTTATATAAATAAGTATAAATATATATATATATATATATATGTTATGGTTTAGGTTATGGTTTAGGTATATATATACATTATATATATATATATATATACATTACATTATATATATAAAAATTCATCACACTAGAAGTTTTTTTTAATTTTAGCAAATACATTATTAATACATTACATTATATATATACATTATAATGTATATATATATTAATACATTACATTATAATGTATATATATAATGTAATGTATTAATAATGTATTTGCTAAAATTAAAAAAAACTTCTAGTGTGATGAATTTTTATATAAATGTGTATAATTATATTCAAATTACTATTTGTATCATTGTTAAATATTTTGTAATTTAATAAGACGGTGTGTAATAAAATTAAAAAAAAAACATGACAGATGGCAAAAAAAAACAAAAATATCAATTAAACAACAAACAGATAAAAATAACTGGAATATTTTTTGCCTTTTTTTTGGTTTTGTTGTTGTGTACCAAAGCATTATGCAAATATTTCTAGTCATTTCTGTGATTTTTTTAAATGATAACGATTCCTGCGTTTTTGTATTTTTACATGATGCAGATTTGATTGAGATTCCAACGCAATAAATACTGTGAGAATTATAGGACTATTAACCCGGGAATGTTTGTCTTTCTTTAAAAAAAATTAAAGTAAAGCGCAATGCCACCACATTCCCTCACAGCGTATTCAAAATCGGGGCATGTTTCCCACCCAGGCAAGTATCCGGCTTTTATCCTATATGAAACGTATGTTTTCGTATCAAATTACTTCTGTAAAATGGTTTTACCTCCCGCTTATATATTGTAAATTCCCCCCAGACTAAAATGAGGTTAAGAAATCGTCGGGATTGCCCCTAGCAAGAAATAATAAAAAAATAAAAAGATTATTACGCGGAATTTTTTATAGATACCTAATACATAACATTCCTACCTGCCTGCATAATACTAATACATAACATTCCTACCTGCCTGCATAATACTAATACATAACATTCCTACCTGCCTGCATAATACTAATACATAACATTCCTACCTGCCTGCATAATACTAATACATAACATTCCGAAAAGGTGACGACGACACGAGCGATCTGATTGGACCCACACACTACAGTGAAATTCGAAACACAAGAAGAAATAATATTATTTATCAGGTACACAAGAGTACGGATACTCTCCCGGAGAACAGATACTCATACTCGAACAGAATATAATTAAATTAGTAGATATAATTAAATGGAAAACTAAAGCTTATTTCCTCACCTCCAACGGTCATATAATTCATCTCGGCGTAGAGGTCGTGGAGGCCTAACCACACGTTGACTGTGTTATTGCCCATGAAGGTCAGCAGAACGTTCATCTCTCCTTCCGAGGCCGGCACTGCGAGCGCTGCACCCTCGAGGGAGCACGCCACGACGGCATCTCTCCATGGCAGCATTTCCCTATGTTCCTTGTAAAACATCTTCGAGGCTTTAGAGTAGGTGTAGTCATTTCGGAAAAATGGGTCCGGCTCCTCTTTTGGTGGAACTTATACAAGGAATTCATCAAATTGTATTAATTATTTTCACCCTCGTCCAAAAACACACATTCGGTTTTAAAAATATTACGTGTAGGACGTGTAGGTACTTTTTTTGACGTTCACAGCAATAGAAGAAAATCAGGATAAAGAAGAAAACTCTTCGATTCCGAGTAAAATTAATATAATTATGATCCGAGGTTGTACTGAAAGGACAGCAGGACTCTCTGGGAACATCGCCATGCAATGCAGCGCGGAGAGATGGATTAATACGTCCGTCACTCCCGGGCACACTGACCACCAGATTCCTACCCACCCCACATACCTTTTTCCTTACCAGAACTTCCTCTTCTTTCTTTTCTAAAAAGACCCTTATCACAGAATCCCCAAAAATGGCATAGAACCGAGGAGAATAATATTATTTAAGGCTTCCTTTGTAGAGACAATGTGAAAAAATCTACTACTCGAGAACGAATTGTTAATAATTTATTATTTTTGTGAGTTCATTGTGAGACGTTGTATTTTTTTTATTATTTTTAAATATAATTTCCATTATTTAAAAAAAATATTAAATGCTTATTTAATCTGCATAAAACCGAGACCTTGAGTCGGCTCATAATAACCGCCATTCAAATGTTTGCACTATTTAACTTCTGGTGATACTAAAAAGAATTCATATCTGCTCTTTCATAGATGGAACTAATTTAATTATTTTGATTAAAACCCCTTTTGCAAGTTATGCTTTAAAATATTAAGATAAATTTAGTGTTTGCGCCCGTTCATATAAATACTTTTGTCAATAAATAAACTCATATCTTTCACGAAAGGCTAACAAATACAATATTATATCGGTGAATCGATCCAATATTGAATTTGTTAGGCTTTCTTGAAAGATTTGAGTTTTTTTATGGACAAATGTATTTATTTATATTCATATTGAGTGTTTTTCATCATCATAAAAAATAAAATAATATATTTTTGATGTTACCTTGCTTGGCGAATATTGTGACGCTCACACAAATACACAAAAATAACACGCTCCAAGACATGTTGCTTGTTCTTCACGACCGCGACGGTCAATTCTATATTGGAATAAGATTGTCGGAAATATCATGCACATATTTATGAAGCTTCTCGCCAGTGGCGCCGAACCAAGAAAACATTCTGACACATGTAAGAATAGGTATTTAATATTTAAATGCTTATTTAGGAACTTTATATGATTTAGTATAGATTTAGTTAAGCTTATCTTAGGACCTTGCGACTCCATATCTCACTATTTCTTATGTCAAAAAATCATACATCGAAAATAATTATCGTCGGTGGTTATAATCTTCCCAATTTGAAAAGGAACTCTAGTGACAATGGTTATATTACTAAAGAAAGTTCTATCTACCCAGCATGTGAAGTGACAGACAGATAAACTATTTAAATTTGCATCGACACAATTTTGTACCTCTAATGTATGTGATTGCCTTCTAGATCTTGCCCTTTCAAACTGATCTAAACTATGTGTTGAAATGTCAAACGATCAGCTCGTCCCTGTGGATAGTTACCATCCCCCCTTACACATTGTAGTAAATATGTACGCAAACAAACCACCACTGAAACAAACAACGCTCTACTTCAAAAACGCCGATTACGACTCTATTAACTACCAACTCACCAATACAGATTGGACTTTCTTGACCAGTGATATTGAACAAAATCTAGAAAAACTTTATAAAACATTTTCCGATAATATAAAATCTTATCCCTCATTTCTCCACAGTTCTCCACAGATACTCTTACTGAAACTAAAAAAAACAGCTACACAAAATAACTCACCAAATCAATGACTACTCAAACTTCTCAAAAATAAGAAAGAAATGTAAAACACCTTCTAAATTGTGCTATAAAGCACACATAACCTCCATTGAGAAAACTGCGCTAGGAACGTAAAATATTTGGAATTTTGAAAATTAAACAATGAAAATATAGACTACTCCCCCAAAAATAGCCAATAGCAGCTTTGATATTGTTAATTTGTTTGCGGATCGTTTCCAAAATGTATATGAAGGCAAATATCAGATAACAACGTACCATCATACACATATCCAAACACAATACATTAACAGAACTACCTCATTACACAGGAATCATGCTTAAATAAAATCACTTCCCTTAAAACCTAACAAATCTGCAGGCCCAGATAACATCCCACCAATATTTTTCAAACAATGCGCATCTGCAATATCAGGTCCACTCACCACGTTATTTAACCACTTACTTTCTTCTGGACATTTTCCAACCCGTTGGAAATCATATTACCCCGAGTCTCAAAAAAGGTGATGACAGACATTAAAAACTACCGTCCTATATGCGTACAATCAACGCTCCCGAAAATCTTTGAATCCCTTGTTCCAGATTTAATTTATCCGTCAATAATAAAAGTAATAGATAAAAACCAACACGGACTCGTTTCTGGTAGGTCAACTGTTACTAACCTGTCACTTTACCATAACTATATTACAGACTCTTTTACAAAAAAAAAAACAAGTTGACAGTACCTACACAGATTTTTCAAAAGCTTTCGACAAAGTATCACAGAAATTATTACTTAGTAAACTGTATACGTTAGGACTGAGAGGCAGTGGCGTAGCTAGGGGGGAGGGGGGGGGGAGGAGTGGTCTACCGGAAGGGAGTCATCTGGGCCCCATCCTTTTCCATATATTTATAAATGATATCTTAAGTTGTTTCGACGATGTAGAGATTCTCCTTTTTGCCAATGACATGAAATTATACAAAGAAATATCCAATATTAGTGACTGCCTAATCCTACAGTCAAACATTGAAAAATTACACAATTGGTGTGTCGCAAACAACTTATTCCTGAATATCGACACTAACATTTTGTCGAACTAAGGCCCCGCTATCTTTCAAATACACAATATATAATAAAATCTTAGAAAAAGTTAAAGAAATTAGGGATCTTAGAGTTATGTTTGACATGCAATTAAATTTTATAAATCACATACAACAAAACAATAATAAAGGCATAATAATCAGAACAATCAAAAACTTCGATTCATTGAAAGTTATAAAAATCGTATATTTGTCACTAGTACGCTGCTTGCTGGAATGCAATTCTATGTGTGGTCCCCATATTATCAAACCCACCAAAAAAAATATTGAAAGAGTACAGCATAAATTTTTAGATTAATTAACTTCAAGTTACACATACCTATCCAACACATTAACTATACATTCTTACTAAATACGCTTAAATTGCATTCCCTAGAAAATAGAAGAAAACTAAATGACTTAACCTTTTTGTTTAAAATTATTCACTCTAAATTTGATTCTTGTGAACTCCTGCATCTCATTGGCTTCAAGGTGCCTGATCGAGCAACTAGGCAAAATATTTTATTCTGGAAGATAAAAATTCTGGAACCAAATACCACTTACAAGCACCTATTCCTTGATTGAACACACTTGGAAGCAAATTCACCTCAAATATCAACTTATTTAATACAAGTTTACCACTATTTAAAAAAAATCTGAATGATACTTTTATGCAGCATATTTTGACATTTAAGGAGCATCGCAAAGAAGCTTTTGCATATATTTGTGTATTATTTTTATTTATCATGTAAATTTTGTATTACAAAGCTGCACATTATTTCTGTGCCTTCTGCAACATAAAAACTTTTTTTTTTCTAATACGTTATTTTTACTTAAATTTATCTTTATACCTTACTATTCATGGGATGTTTATTTCTTCAAGTTCATCTTTTTTATTTAAAAACTATGTCTTTATTATACACTATTCATGTAAAAGTCCATCAGGACGTTGAAATTAATAAATAAAAATAAATAAATAAATTTGACCCATTTTCCAAATTCAGTCATTGCAAGGTTAACGTTTCTTATAACCTAAAGATATAAATTTACAAAATGTTATTCAGCGCTGACAATAAAACCCAGGGTTATTGGTTATCTGTGACCGATTACTTCCCCGATTCTGCCACACTGACCTTTCACGTCAATACATGTTAAATCTACAATAAAAAACATTTGCACGATATCGGGTATTTCCATAAGAGTTTTTTATATTTTATAGAAACTTAATAGGTATGCGTCTAACATTGATTAAAATTGTTTAGTATTTAAATTATTTGCGAAAATTAATTAATAGTAGAGTTTTTTATGAAACGACCAACGAAATTTTAGAGACGTGTCGGAAATAATTTTTGAAAAAAAACGAAACAAATAGACATCATTTGTGACATCATTTATTTTCACATTGCTATCAACGCCATTTTTTTCACTATCACCGAATAGTTATCGTAACAGCTCTATATTAGACTTGTAGTTGATCTTTGCAAGTAAAAGATCAACTACAATGTTTAAAGACGGGTCTATGGATAGATCAACATTTTGCACACATATACGATGATATTGATTCCATGATAACTTAACAAAGTGGCATTTCGACACCCTTTTGAAAAATTATTAAAAGTGATGAAAAATCAATTAAAAAATACCCCTTTAAAGTAAGAAAAATTATTTATTCCCCACTACTTAGTATATTTACAAAATATAAAAAATATAACGCACTTAGATGAGTCGTAGCATTAACGTCCTTATAAAACAATTGAGAAAACCTTAACACTTAGTTGGGGAAACAGTTTCCAAACCCCACATAATACACTATCAATTAGTGTATCAACAAATTGGTTTAACCGGTAATAAATCAATACCTTCGAAAATTAACATTTAAAATCTTATAAATAAGTCGCCAACAGTAGATTTAACTAAAGTTTGAAAATGGTCTTATAAATACTTGCAGAACTTGATAATAAAACTATCAAATTAAATATTAAAAAAAAAAATAAATGGAGTTCTACGAATCAAATAAAAAAAAATTGGTTGTCTGTAAAATCGGTTTACGAACGATAATTTTACGTGATAACGTCATAAGAAAACATTGATGAAAAATTGCATTGATGCGTCATAAGCTGGGCGCATACATCCGATTTTTCCATCCGTCCGGCCGTCTGATTCGACCCGACAACCGGATCGAATCGGACGGAAAAGGGCGTGGCCCCGGTTTTATTACCTTTCCAACTTTGCAAATGAGTATTTATGTAATGTTGTAATCCCTGGTGAAATTGTATCTTACGCTGATGATACAGCAATAATAGTAAAAGGAAAATCCTGGATTGAAACTTTTTTGAATGCAACAAAACGTATTGCATATGTCTCATCATGGCTAAAAAGTAATAAGACTCTTCTTAAACTATAGTAAATTTTTTACCTAACTTTTTATAAAAACAGTAAAAACAAACCCCCCAATAACCTTACAATTAGAATACATAATGCTAATTGTAATCAAGTAACATGCTCTTCTTGCTTTGAACTTGGAAAAGTTGAAAAAATCAAATATTTGGGTATTTATATTGATACAAATTTAAATTGGCAATCACAAATTAATAATACCGTTACTAAATTACCTTACGTACATATTTTACAGACTTAAATAAGTACTTTATATTGACAAATTAAAAATGATTTATTTTTCTCTGGTGCAATCTTCACTCATGTACGGAATAATAGGATGGGGTGGTGCTCTTGATGTATTTATAAAACCTTTACAAATAACTCAAAATTATATTATTAAAGTTATGTATAATAGAAACAGAACATTTTCGACAGATGCATTATACAAAGAAGCTAAACTATTTAGTCTCCGTAAACTATTTATTTAATGCAAACTATGAAATATATCTTTAAAAACAAAAACAAATTCGAAAAAAATGAAAATAGAATCAACATTAGAAATAATAATGTATTTTATACCCCCCAAACAAATACCAAACAAATGCAAACTCACAGCAGTTTCATTGGACCTCGTACATTCAATCTCTTACCGAAAAATATTCAAGTGATAACTAAACTTCCTCAATACACAAAGGAATTGAAGTCATGGCTTGACAATGTAGATATTGAAACGTTGTTTGTTTAACTTGTATGACTTTATGTTTTTTTTCACAAACAGTACACTTATTATTACACTATGCACTTATTGCTTCACTATTCCACTATTATTACACTACTTCACTTAATATACAATTACTATTATACTTAATATTACACTATACACTTACTGTTGCACTGTTTGTATGCTCATTTTGTGCAAAGCTGTTTAAACAAATTTCAATCAAGTTTTTGCTTTATATGCCCATTGTTTGTTCTTTCTAGGTACAATAATAAAATATATTAAACTATATTACCCACGCACAGGCTGCGCCTTAGTGGGTTCCCATTGTTCTTATTATGTCATAATATTGTATACATCAAATGTAAAATTTGGGAAAATAAAGGAAAAAAAAAGACCAAAAATAGACCTACGACAAGGGGGTTGATTTTCCATTGAGTGGTTCCCGGGTGGCGGTACCCATTCCCGCCTTCAAAATTGAATTTGTATTGAATATACAAATTAAAATCTAAATAGGCCATCTGCCGCCAAGAATTAGACAAACCTCACCCCATGAACTCAAACACCCCTGCTAAATTATAAAACATAACGAACCGTTTAGGGAGAGCTTGGCTTGGGAGACAGGGGTGTTGGTTATCAATTGAATGGTTCCCGGGTAGCGGAACCCATTCCCGCCTTACAAATTAAATTATTATTGAATATGCAAAATTAAGTCTATTCGGTCATCCGCCGCCAAGACCTAGACAAACCAAACCCCATGAATCCGGACGCTCCTGCTTACTTACCAAACGTATCGAACCGTTTAGAGAGACCTGCGACAGGGGTATTGGTTATCCATTGAATGGTTCCCGAGTGGCGGTACCCATTCCCGGCTTCCAAATTGATTTTTTATTGAATATACAAATCAAAATCTTAAAATTAATATCTATGTAGGTAGTTCTGCAAATTTGACTTGATAACAATAAATAAGTATCAATCTGTATAACGAAAGATTAAGAGAGTAGGTACCTACCGTGCTAAGGAAATGTAGGACTTAGTACTATATTTCCTACTACTTATTTTAGGAAGTCAATAATTAGATTATATTTTCTGCTGATTGTAGCGTTTTGCTAGACAGATCATGAGCGACTGAAACCAAAAAAGGCCGATCGTGCCTCTCTATCGCTTGTTCTGCCCGCTCGCTTGGACGCTAGGCTCAGGCGGAACGTGACAATGAGTCATGCTTTTTCGAACATGCAGCCGGTGCAGCATCGATTTATAAGACACTCACGTTCTCCCTATTGTCCTAATGTCTTTTATTCTCAATGTTTTTTATTATTCAATGATTTTAAAATATTCTATTTTTATTTTTATTTATGTTCTTCCTATTCTTCTAATGTCTTTTATTCTCAATGTCTTTTATTTTTCGATGATTTTAAATTATTCTATTTTTATTTTTACTTATATTCTTCCTATTCTTCTAATGTCTTTTATTCTCAATGTCTTTTATTTTTCGATGATTTTAAATTATTCTATTTTTATTTTTACTTATATTCTTCCTATTCTTCTAATGTCTTTTATTCTCAATGTCTTTTATTTTTCGATGATTTTAAATTATTCTATTTTTATTTTTATTCACATTCTTCCAATTGTCCTCATGTCTTTTATTTTCAAAGTTTTTTATATTTCGGTGATTTTAAATTACTCAATGTTTATCTTTAATCACATTCTTCCTATTGTTCTCCCTATTATTCATTCCATCCTTACAAAACTCCTTAATCTCATACTTTCAATACATTTAATTAACCCAATGATCGTAGTTCCTTTAAGTGTACGTACTCGCTTTATATCTGTGATTCTCCTAAGCTCTAGAGTAACTAAACATCTGCAAAAAAACTCATTAAACATTAATTGCTACTACTTGTACATCCACTCAACTTATAAAATCTCTGCTAAATTCGAACCCCCACCAAACACTGACGCTCATAATGGATCCAACTAACTCTATCGATAATTTTCTTAACATCACTGTTCAAACGACAAATGATACAAATGCGTATAAAAAAATGATCTCCAATCCTAAAGCACTAAAAATGTTTGCCATGAACATTCGTAGCCTCAATAAAAACTTCGACAATTTACTTGTACTCCTAACTGACTTAGGAAATGAATTTGATATAATTGTTCTGTCAGAGTGCTGGATTAATGCAAATTATATCCCGAAAATAATTAACAACTACTCTGTGTATAATACAACTCGGCACTGGTCCCAATCCGATGGGGTCATAGTTTATGTAAAATCTCACTTAAATCATATAGGGTCGAAAACTTCAGTTGACCATGCAAATTGCCTCAAAGTCTCTATTGACAACTTAAATATCTTCGCCATATATCGTTCCCCTAAGTCCAATAACGTCTCCCCTTTTCTCTACTCGCTCGAAAAAAAAATCGATGACACCACTAAGGATCTCATCATAATTGGTGACATCAACATAGACATCCTAAACGAATCCAGCCCTCATACTACAAAATACCTAAACCTCATGGGTCTGCATGGCCTTATACCATACATCAACATACCTACCCGAGTTACACTCACTACTAAGACATGCATAGATCACATCATGGTCAGAACTAAGCGAACCGCTAAATCAATTGTATTTGAATCTACCGTAACAGACCACTACTCAACCATCCTAGAATTACACAACTCAAAATCTACTCCCCCTAAGTCCAGTAATCCCTCTCATAACATTGTAAACATGGATTATCTGATAAAGTCTGTAGAACGAGAAAAATGGGAGTCTACCCTGCTTTCTGAAAATGTCAACACAGCTCTTGAAATTTTTTCTGCATCACTAACTGCCCACATTAACCAAGCGTCTTTCCCCACCAATACAGCCTCCAATAAAAAAAAGAAACTGAAACCTTGGATTACGAACGGCCTTATCTTCTGCATACGTAAAAGAGACAGACTACATAAACAAGCACTTAATAATCCAGACCCCCAAGTCTTACGTTTCTATAAAAAGTATCGTAACATCTGCAATAACCTGATAATAATAACCAAACAAAAATATTATAAAAAAAAATTGAAGATTCAGGATATGACAGAAAAGTAATCTGGAACGTAGTCAACGACATCTCAGAAAATAAAAAAAACCTCACTCAACATTCAATCACTACACATTAACGGTAAAAATATCCAAGTCCGCGAAGACCCAAAAACCTTAGCCGATCACGCCAACCATTACTTCAGTAACATCGGCATGAACTTAGCCAAAAAAATTCTTAAAACCGCAAATAAAACCGAAAATCTTCTAACTTCACAGGTAAAACAGCAGAACTCTCTTCATCCCACCCTTATCCTAGCCCCCACATCCACTAAAGAAATTGTTGACATAATACTCTCTATAAAAACAAATAGTGCTGCAGGTATTGATAAAATTTCACCTTACATACTAAAACACATAGCTCACTTTATTTCCACACCGTTAAAACATATTGTAAATCTAAGTTTCAAAAGTGGCTCCTTCCCTAATCAACTAAAACATGCAACGGTGATTCCAATCTATAAGAGTGGCGACAAAACAAATATCGAAAACTACAGACCCATTTCTTTGCTAAGTGTCTTATCAAAAATCATTGAAAAAATTGTTAAAAGTAGACTTATCTCACATTTGGAAACCCAGAAGATTCTCTCGCCCAATCAGTTTGGCTTCCAAAAAAAAATTAGTACAGAATCTGCGATCTTAGACTTGACTGAGAACATCACCAACAGCCTGAATGAAGGCGATTCCTGCCTAGCCATATTCCTAGACTTAGCCAAAGCATTCGACACGGTTTCCCACCCCATTCTTCTGGAAAGACTATCTCAAATAGGCATCCGGGATTCAACTCTTAACTGGTTCTCCTCGTACCTAACTGGAAGATCACAAACCGTGAAAATTAACAACATAGCTTTAAGCAACCCTTTACCAATCCAATTCGGAGTTCCACAAGGAAGTGTTCTAGGCCCTATTTTGTTCCTCATATACATCAATAAACTCTGTAACCTACCCATAACCGGAAAAATAATATCCTTTGCAGATGACACTGTGCTTATAGCTCGACATACAAATTGGAAAGGAGCATTCGACATAGCTCAATACGACATAGGTCTTGTAAAGAATTGGTTAGATGATAATCTCCTCACCCTCAATGCTGGTAAAACTAAATTCTTAACCTTCAGTCTATCTGCTGCAACCCAACCTTCTATCAATCAGAAAATAACAATTCACTCTTGTCCAAGTCCCTACTCTTCCTGTACTTGCCCAAATTTGGAAAAAGTATCTCATATAAAATACCTGGGGGTCCTAATTGATCACCATCTTCGTTGGGATCAGCACTTAGCCAGTCTAACTCCCCGAATTCGCAAGCTCTCTTATGTTTTTCGAACTCTAAGAAATATACTTACTCCTATAACACTAAAAACGGCTTACTATGCTCTCTGCCAATCCCAGTTAGCATATGGCATCATAATTTGGGGCGGCTGTGCTCTTAATTTTATTGATCCTCTGCAAAAAGCCCAAAAAACGATTTTACGTGCTATCAACAAGCGACCAACAAGATATTCCTCCAATAGACTGTTCACAGAATATAATGTCTTAAACATACGGCAACTTCATCTAAAATTTACACTAACACATTTCATGTTCAAATACAAGAAAAAAACTCTCTTACATCACAGTTACACCACCAGAACAATAACCAAACGACACTACAATGTTCCTACACTACGCACCACATCAGCTCAAAGACATTTCATGTACCTAGCTCCTAAAATGTTTAACCTTCTCCTCGAGAACCTAAAATCCGAAACCCAACCCCATATCTTTAAAAAAAAATTATCAAAATGGATCCTTACATTCAGTAACGATGATGTGTAAAACTTGCTATTTTAATTGAATTGTAATATAATTAATACATCTTGTAACTTAAACTACTTAAATGAATTGCATAAGTTTATGACTGTACACTGTACCTACCCAATCTGTAAACTTCATCCGCCATAACACAGGGACCCTAGCATGGCGGATGAATTAACACAATTTTTTTTGTTCATTGTATAAACTTCTTTTAATAAATAAATAAATAAGACATTATCACGTCAACAATTAATAATTTACTAACATAACCTATTTAAGAAAGTTTTTATTTTTTTCATCACTTGACTATTCAAAGTGATAAAGTTGCACATTGATATCATAAGACGTATTGAAACTATTCCTGTTCAAATTCTATTTTGGTATTTTTAACTAAAGGTATAATTATTTTCTATCACTTTTTCAAGTGTAAACACGAAAACTTTCAGAATTGCAGCTCATACGAAAAAGAAAGCAGTGACAGCCTGGCGGCCCTTGGGCTACTGGTTCGTTCTTCATTTAATAAATAAAGTTTTAAAGAATCAGTTTTTTATGTGAATACCGCACAAGGGTGCCAACTGCTCCCGTCTGGAGCCAGGGAGACAATGCCATCCCCAAATTGGGGAATGTTGAATGTGAGGCCGAAGGTAGTGGGGAGGAAAAGGAGATGGGAAAGAGGAAGATGAGGAAGTACCTGGCTATTCATATCTGGTCACCAAACACGGCCAAAACATAATAATTTACAACGGCAAGAATAATAAGACAATATTTATAGGGAAAAAATATTTATATTTACATCAATTAAATGTTAATTTATGTACATGTATACGTATTCGGGTGTATAAGTATTCGTGTGAAAATGAAGCAAAAAAAATCACACTAAACTTTCTTCCGATTACATCAGTTTTTCGGTGAGAATATATCAATAATTTTTTTTAAATTATGACATTAAGATGAAACCATGCGAAATAATGCAAAATCATGTGTTTTTGTATGAACTTTTTGAAGTGAAAACTTCTTTAGCGGCGTTGAGAGTGATTCCAATTCGAATGAAACGGAAACCACGTGACGAAAATTTTTATATTATTGGTCGTCGGTTCTTAATCCGCTAAATTCGCACCCGAGCTCGGCCCCCCGTAGCGCAATGGCCAAGATGCCGGACAAATCCAAGAGGCCAGGGGCCTGAGCGAACTGAGTTCAAACCCTACGAAATCCAGAAAATATCAACTTTATTTTTTATTTTTTTATTTAATTAAAATTAAATTTGATATTTTTTTTTATTATCAAGTTTTGCAAGTATTATGCAAGAGTATTTATTATGTATTTTATTTTTGTAAATAAATATCCAATCTTCAAACCACTCAAAAATTAACATGTATTTTTTGTATGTTTTTTAGTATTTTAGTATGTATTTTTAGTATGTAGGTATTTAGTATGTATTTTATTTTTTGTAAATAAATATCCAATCTTCAAACCACGCCAAAAGGATTGGGCAAAGAAAACAAAAAAGCGACATCTAGCGACTCCGGAGAACAAATACATTAATATTACGATGACCAAATCCTATAACCAAAGGTGCACTGGAATTCGAAGACAAACATATGGAAAAAAATCATCCTTAACTTACTAACTATCACGTCGTTTACCGCAGGGTAGGCAGAAAGGACGGACCGCCAAACAAAACTCGGTCTCGGCACACACTCCTTTCTTGATGACTTTCATACATCGTCTCACACACGTTCTTCTATTATTCAGACTCTTGACGTGGCCCGAATCAATCCGATTCGTCAATAGTCGTGCCATTTTTTTATTTTTTTTTTACATTAGCTCCACACAGGAGGCCTGAGAAAAAATAATTTCCCTCAGGGCCTATGTCATCATAGGGGATGCTGTGTAGAGGGTATTTTTAAAAGATATTAGGGGTGGGTAGGAATCTGGGGGTCAGTGTGTCCAGGAGTGACGGAAGTACGAATCCATTCCTCCAACAGCAGTGCAAAGCGATGAGTCCGGCTGGAAAAGTCAAAAGGCCTCCCTCAATCGGTCTCTCTCTAAAACGCAGCAGCAGAGCAGACTCTTCCGCCGCCAAAATCTGGACAAACCTAACGCCATGACCCCGGGCATCTCTGCTAAGTCGCCAAACGTAGCAAATCACTTGGAGTGACCTGTGGCAGAGGTGTTGGTTATATCTTCACGTTTCTCACACGATCGTACATGGCTTTATCACACAAACGCCTCAGGGATCTCATATCTCATTTCTAAAAGATTCAGTCTACTTTCATTCATCCTCTGCCAGTTCCATGCTTCGCTACAATTCATCATCGTAGGTACCAGCACTCCATTATGGACGGCTATCTTCGTTTCTTTGGACAGTTTTTTGTTGCCGCCAATGGAGTTCAGTCCTCCCTTAATGGAATTACTTGCATTTACCCTTCTTTCAATATCTCTATCAGCCTTCCCTTCTCTCGTAAACATACTTCCCAAATACACAAACTCATCCAACTGCTCCAAGTAGTCATAATTTAAATTGTTTTTGTACTCTCTCTTTCAAACACCACGACTTTAGACTTATGTACATTCATCATTAACTTATTCTTCATACACATATCCTACGAGGGGCGGCTGAAAAGTTTTGAGCCTAAGGTATTAAAAATGCTGACAGAAATGTATAAAAAAATTATTTTTCAATATAATCTCCCTCTAATAAATTAGATATAAAAAAATTATTTTTCAATATAATCTCCCTCTAATAAATGTAGGAAGTGCATTAAAATGCACTTCCTACATTTATTGAAAAGAGCTTTTAACCCGGTAAAAAAATATTCGCCGTCTTTGCCTTCAAAATGTTCATTTACGGCCGCCTTCATTTCCTCGTCACTTGAAAATCTCCGTCCTCAGAAGTCCTTTTTCAAATTGGAAAAAAGAAAATAATTGCTAGGGGCCAGGTCTGGACTGTAGGGTAGGTGGTTTATTTCTTCAAATCCTATTTCAGCGAGGGCACGCCTTGCAACTCTGGCATTGTGGACGGGCGCATTGTCTTGCAAAAATAGGACTCCTTTTGCCAGTTTGCCTCTCCTTTTCTCGACAATCACTTGACAAATCTTTGTCAACAATGCGGCATAATAGTTGCCATTCATTGTAGTATTTTTGGAAAGGTAGTCGATGAACAAAATCCCTTCACAATCCCAAAAAACAGTGGCCATGAGCTTAGATGCCGATCTTTCCACTTTGAATTTCCGTGGCGGCTTTTCTCCCTTTTCTATCCACTGCATTGATTCTTGTTTTGACTCCGGATCGTATTGTCTAATCCATGTTTTATTGACAGTCACAAGGCAAGAAAAAACATTGTTAGGATTATCGCCACAGATGTCCAAAAACTCCTCCGAAGTTGTGACGCGACGCTGCTTGTCAAGCGGCGTGAGCATTTTCGGCACCCATCGCGCACACACCTTTTTCATGTGCAAATGATTATGCAAAATGTCACCGATTCGTTTTTTGCTAATGCCTATGGCTTCAGCTAACTGCCACAACTTGATTCGCTGATCTTCCAGGACAACTTTTTTCACTTTTTTAATGTTTTCTTCGGTAACGGCGGTGTTTGGGCGTCCCGACCTGGGATCATCTTCAAGCGACTCCCTGCCGTGTTTGAATTCACGGCTCCAACGTTTTACGGTGGCAAACGAAGGTGCTGACTCCCCATAAACTGCAGACATCTCTTCAAATATATCCGTCGGCGTTTTGTTTTTCTTTGTGAGGAATTTTATGACAGCTCTGTACTCCAATTTCGTAGAAAGCGCTGATGAGTCGGACATGGTGATGTTTAAGGTTCAATTACTAAAAATGTAATGATGCTAATGACATGAAACTTGGTATTTATATTATTTAGAATACCCTCAATTAGTGATGTGCAGCGCTACTCATTAGTGATGTTCATAGGTACTTAGGCTCAAAACTTTTCAGCCGCTCCTCGTAGATTCGAGAGACTGTAGATCTTCCATACTGTTGGAAATCAGCACCACATCATCAGCGTACAACATGTTATCTCTTTCAATTCTTGCATACAATCATTCACATTGATAAAGAAAGTGCTTCCTAGTCTCCTCATTCTTGCCTTTTTTAGGTTTCTGAAGGTTTCACTTCTAACGCGTGTGAATTGCCACTCTGATTTTTTTTTAAATTCTACGTTTAATATTATTTAATATAACTTATATATTCAGAATCAGCATTTATTGGTCTATATCATGGGTCGGCAACCTGCGGCCCGCGAGTTCTCGCCGCGACGCACATGACGGACGATATCATACACAACGGAGTGAAAGGGAGCGAGGAAGGGAGCGAAGGGATAGCGAAGGGGGAGCGATTAGCAAATCAACGTGTAAGGATAGCAAAGTGATATCAGGCTTAAGGAAAATTTTGATGGATTACTATGGGAGTTTGCTTTGCTTGGCAAATAATTACTATGGTAGTACATAAATTTGTGAGCAAGCTTTTTCAATTCTGAATTATCGAGAAAACAAACACTATTCTCGGTTATCGGGTTCATATTTAGACGCAAAACTACCTACTCTACTTCAAAAATGCAAGCTAATATAAGAAAACTTGCAAGTCAAATACAACCACAAAAATCTCTTTGATTTTATTAACTACAACAAATGTTGTAAAATATACAATAAACGTTTTATTTTTAAAACTAAAATATTTGTACACAAATATTGTAGATTTTTTTACAATAGATCCATACGGGAAACCCTGAAAAAAAATAATTTGCTGTCATCTTAGGGGATGCGGTGTGGAGGATCATTTTAAGAAAAGAAAGGATTGGAAGTTCTGGAAAGGAAAAAGTGGGTAGGAATCTGGGTGTCGTGGGTCTAAGAGTGATGCACGTATGAATCAATTCTTCCTACTGCATCGGAAGGCGATGAGTCGAGAGAGTCCGGATGGAAAGGTCAAAAGGCCTCCCTCAACCAGTTTCTTGACCTGGACATACCTCACCCCATGAACCCGGGCAACCCTACTAAGTCACCAAATATCCCGTATACTTAATGACATGTGGCCCAAGTGCGGCCCGCACTAATCCCCACATACAATTTTTGGCCCTTTTACACGGGGATTGGTGCGGGCCGCACTTGGGTCGCATGTCATTACAGTATACCTATTCCAATTGGGAGGAGGGTATGGTACCGCCGCCCCGGGAACCATTTATTGTCACCTCGAGTGGTTTGCTACGTTTGGTGGCTTAGCAGGGGTGTCCGGGTTCTTGGGGTGTGGTTTGTCCGGGTCTTGGCGGCGGATGCGTCTGCCCACCAGTTGCATGGCAGGCCAGATCGGGAGAGAATGGTTGAGGGAGTCCCTTTGACTTCTCCAACCGTACTCTGTCGGAACATCGTCTTGCACCGCAGTAGGAAGAGTGGATTCATACGTCCGTCACTCTTGGGCACACTGACTCCCAGAATCTTACCCACCCCTAATATGCGTTTCCTTCCCATAACTTCCTCTCCTTCCTTTACTAAAGAGACCCTCCACATCCCATCCCCAAAGATGACATAGGCCTTGAGGGGAATTATTTTTCTCAGGGCCTCCTGTGTGGAGCAAATGTAAAAAAAAAAATACCTACAATACCTTAAAAAGTTTGCTCACAAATAGTACTACCAAACATATTAATTATTTGCTGAGCAAACCTTTTAAATGCATTGTAGTTTTCAGAAGGCAAATATATCACGTTGATTTACAAATCGTTTGGTACATTATCGATATCCACTGCGAAGGGATTTTGAAAATTTCCATCTTGCGTGAGATCTTTTTTTTTTTAAATTAAAGTTTATTTTCTGGTTCTGTGAAAGTTCCTTACGAGTGCTGTTATTATTTCAGTTTTGTGAAACGACTGACCGATAATGATATAAGAAATTGAAAGAACTTTCACAGACCTTGAAATTTATTGTTGGTATTATTATCTATGATCTCATTTTATTGTCTATGACTACTTTTATAGGATTGTCTTTACTTGATAACCGTTTCCTGTCAACCACTTGTGAACTGTCAGTCAGCATGCCTGGTTTAATAAATGATATTGCTACGTTTTGGTTGGGTTGCCAGCGTAGTTGTTTCCGTGGTTAGCTCAGTAGGTAGGGAAAGGTGACTCTGTTCTCCAGGGTCAGGGTCAGCGAGGGTGCCTTATGCTCGACCGGAGAAACAAGGGGCAATCAAACTGTATCCAATGAAAAAGGGTGGTCTGACATACAAGGTTTATTGAAGTAGTGGGCACATGGTTAGGAGAGTCACAAGATAACAATAAATAACATCCTGGCTAGAACAAACTGTCCTCTCTCTCGGCGTGGGCAAATCGGTAGGTTAGCACAATAAAGGGAGGAATTATTGAGTATGGCTTACGCGATCGGGGGCGAAGCAGGGGGCGGCATCCTTGGATACGGGAGTTCTGTCGTCACTCCGTGTAAACGGATTAAGGTTCTCATCATGAGAACGTGTGTTGTTGGGCGTTATCCCATGTACGTGGGCAGGAGAAGCTCCGGAGATTTACACACACACACAACTGGTAGCGAGCACGTACCGGTGGGCATAAATATACCAATCCCTAGATCGACTTTTCTATGGGCCAATTTTATCATCAAACCATAGATAATCTTTGCATCAAACTAACCATGGAAAAACAAATTGGAACTCACAGACTAAAAGATAGAGGAAGTTCAAGGCCTTTTTTTCACCATAGACAATATAATCGCACACGACCTACTTCATTAGCCAAATAAATTATTTAAAAAATAAAATGCTTGAAAGCAGAAAAATGTTTTACTTTTCCCAAAGACAACAAAGTTCCATCTGACAAAACCTAAGGGAATGAGCTTTATGTTGTTTTTTACAGCTCACTTTCTCAGCAGGGAGCTTTGTCAGATGGAAAACTGTTGTCCTGAGGAAATGAAAAATTAGGCATTAGTAAAAAAACCTAAAATTACTTGGAATATGAATTCCTTATAAAAGAAAAACATTTTCAAATAATGATTATGGTTTTCTACAACAGTAATGAATTTTAACATTTTTCTGCTTACATTAGAAAAATGAAAAACTCACAGGTATAATAATTTTTTTTATTTTCAAAAAGACAATGAATAAACATCACAGAGTTGAAATAAACATATATCACATAAAAACACAGAATCAGTTCCACCGATAGATTGAGCATGAGTAGCTCTTCCAAGTGACTTGGCGGGAGCTATCACACTCGTTTTAGGTCATGATTAGTTACTTAGAAAAGCCACTGCCTAGTCAGAAACTAATCTTGACTGACTAATGTATTCACGCCTGTATTACAGGTTATCCTCGACGTATATTGTACTTGTCATATTATTATGTTATATAATTGTTCTCTATCCAATTGAATATCCATGAATACATTATTTGGCTTAATATGATAACTGTGTAATCTTCCATATAAAATGTTCAATAAATACTGCTCTAAATACACAAAAAAAGAATAGCACAAATTACAAGCACAAAACACATTAAGTACACAAAAAAAAATTACAAACACAAAAATATGTAAGCACAAAAAGCTTAGTAGAAAAAATATGTGAACACAAAAAGCTTTATATACAAAATGCAAGCACAAAACACATTAAGTACACAAAAAAAAATTACAAACACAAAAATATGTAAGCACAAAAAGCTTAGTAGAAAAAATATGTGAACACAAAAAGCTTTATATACAAAATGCAAGCACAAAACACATTAAGTACACAAAAAAAAATTACAAACACAAAAATATGTAAGCACAAAAAGCTTTATACAAAAAAATGTAAGCACAAAAAGCTTTGTACAAAAATATGTAAACACAAAAAGCTTTATATACAAAATGCAAGCACAAAACACATTTTAGTTAAAGAAGGTGTTGAAAGATATTCAAGAAAGTAATAAGCGCCCCCCAAAACGGGCGATATATTTCAAGAGCTCGGTACCTGATATGGTAAAGGAACCTCTGGTAGTCAGCCTCCAGACCTCAGTCGGAGATTACGCGAGATATTGGAGATATGTATGTATATAAATGTTAATACAAATAAATGTAAATAAGGAAAAAATATATTAACCCTTTGATTAGTGAGTTATTGCTTTATCATTTACTTATATTTTGTTATAATATTTTTTTGTTATAAGTAAAAATGCTTGACAAATATAAATATATGTATATAAATCATAATTTAATTGAAATTACGAACACGGCAATAGACAAATTTGAATAAAGTCATACGGCCGCACATACGCGGCGATACGCTGCGCCGCCGCCGTGCCGCACAATACGCAGTGATAGTGAAAGATAGTGCGGTCATACTGCTCAAAGGGTTAAGATGACCATTTTTTTTTATACTTGGAATATTTCACATATCTGAGAGTGGCCATTTTTCTCATGCAATCTGGTCCATTATAAGCTCTATTGTCTTTCCCACATAATTTTTTATTGATGTCAGAACACCACGCATTTATATTGAAGGGCACTGAATATTTTACAATAGCTTCTGTCAATTTTTTTTTATGCTCTTGACAATCGATCCAATCAAAAGATACATATTTGAAAATTGTGTTTTTTATAATGGGTACTAAATCTACATTTTTGCAATTATGATTTAATACATTCTCAATGATACAGCGAATTTCCAAAGCGTTTAAAGCAAAATTTTTTGTAGGATAATTAAGACTAAGCCTTTCCGTGATGCGGTATTCACGGCTCAAAATGAAGGCATTCAAAGGATGATATGGATCACCAAAGCAAGATGATTTGCATTCCTTACAACCTTGAATATATTTCAACACCTTTTTTAACAAAAATCCCGCCACATAGGCGTCGATACTCATTGATTGTATGGAAAATGAATCTAAAATTTCACCAAATTGGATATCTATGTCCGCTATGGTTAAAAAGGAAGTTATATTAAGATTTGAAGGGGAAAAGGTTGGTTGGGTATAAATAAAATCTGTTATGTTAGACAGAAGGACGGTTGAATTGTCAGCTTCACAATTCATACCAGGCGATCGTGCGGACCACAAATTGCAAATCATAAGTGATTTATGGGCTGCTGAAAATAATGTAGCAGACGGATTTCGGACCCCACGACTTCGAATTGAACCAAAAAAATTTTCGAGAGGATCTTGGTTGAGGTATCTAGTTTTCAAATATTTGAAACCTTTATTTTCTAGGACTTTCCACAGTTCCATTATTCCATGGATGGAAAAAATCCAGTTATTTAATACTGGAGCTAAAGTCCGAATATTAGCTCCTGTCGTCTGATGGACGTATTTCATTGTGCGCATTATTTCCAACGACTCATTCCACAATTGAAAGTGTGGGGAGTCATTCGATAATGCCACACGATATTTTTTGCCCCCTTTGGGGTGAAATGATGTCCCATTGACGCTGTCGAATAATGCATCAAAAAATTGCAAAACTCGTGCAGTGTCCAATGGATTTTTAGAAAACGCCTCTGGACGTATATGATTTAATGCCTCTAGGGCAGCAGACACTCTGTCGCTAAAAATTTGTGATGCAAGTTTGACTTTCATTTTTTTTATTTTTTCAGGAACAATGTGGCAGTCCGTTATTCCGTACATTCTTTTAAATGATTCAGTTGGTACTAAATTGTATGCAGTCACCAAATTGTCCCATGAAGCTGACTTTTTCACACCGTCCTCATAAAAAACTAAGTCTTTATCTAAAAGATTATTACGAACGCACTTCAAAAGATGGGGCGCGTCAAACAAAGGAAAAATTTTATTTTCATTTATTATGAAGTATCCACCCCTATATTCTATTTCATCCCTTAGGCAATTTGTTCGAGTGTCTTCAAGCAAGGCCTTCACCACCCTACAGTTAACAGTGCCTTGGTCGCACACGGTTGCAACTGGCTTGAGACCACACTCGAACAATTTGCCTAAAACAGTTAGAAGAATTTCTTTCAAGTCAAAATAATTAGTTCCATTTTCTGAAAACGAAAAAAAAACTGGCTGCTTGTAGGGAGCAGTAAGGCCTTTAATCATTAAGACCAGAGCGTGATCAGCAATTTTTTTTTTCTGGCATTACCCTTATCCTCCAACCCTTCAATAATTCCACTACGTGCGTTGAAGTTGACATGAGGAAAAATACTCATCTCATCAAACATTAAAATGCAGTGCTTTTGAATATCCTTCATAGAATCTACATTTTTTTTTAAATGGTCAAATAAATTTTGATTAATTCCTGGTTTAAGAGATATTGATGCTATTTCTTTTTTCAGGGTTAAAGGTGAAGGTAAAGCAAATAGTTTGGATAGTAATCTATAAGATTTTGGTCCTCCCTTGTAAAGAGCAAGTGCTAAAGACTTATCCTCCCTGCTGTATCTCCGTCCTTTTTTGTGACGTGGACTAAGTTTAGCTTGTGCTAAAATGAATCTAGAGAGAATGGGGTTTAAACTTGAAAGAGAATCTTCCAAGCTGTTTCTTAATCTATATTGAGTTGCCATATGAATACGTTTTTTCAAGGCACAATTCTTACGCTGGACATATCGCAGCTGACGCCTGGTCCTCAGAATCTCTGAATTCACCTTCTTCCTAGGAGTCGGGGCTGCGATCGGTCCAACGTAATGTAAAATGCTCTTCCTCATACCTAGAAAGACAATATTTGAGAAAAATGATTACATTTTTCATAACAAAATGTACCGAACCATGATCTACAAACAAAAAGCTATAAATATGCTTACGCATAAAACCTTCATTTTGTTGTGTGGCGATTGAATAACTACTGCCGGATCCCACAGGGATACTTTTATCTGAAAAAAAAAGAATATTTATCTTAGTTCTTGAAGGAATTTTAGAAAAAATCTACATGTTAGATGAACAAAATGTAGAATTACTATTCCCTGTCGACCAAAATAAAATATTTTAAATGAAACAATACACTTTGTAGTACACCACTTTTTATTATTATTTAATTTCACTTAGCTCAAGCTTCATCACGGCTTATTACATTAACTAAAGTTAATTACATACATATATATATGTTAGCTCAAGCTTCATCATGGCTTATTGCATTAACTAAACCTAATTACATACATATGTATATATAAGAAAATAAAACAATGCGATGGAAATATGAAAGAAGGTATATTATTGGTGACAGAAAGAGATAAAATACAAAAGAGGGAGACAAAATGATTACAGGATAGGTAGATAAGGGGGGGAAGCAGTTTCAGCGGAGATTAACAGAATAAATTAAATATGGGACTATTAGTTAAATTTATTTGATTATTAATTATGTTTGATTTATTATTAACGGCTTTCTTAATTTTGAGGGCTTCTTGATTGTTTAACCTAATTCCAATTGTATTTTCATGTAATATTTTAGTCGCAGACGTTTTATCAAATGAGTGATTAGTTTCTAATAGATGGTTGGCGAATTCTGAAAATGCATTATTATTTAGTGTAATAAGCCCTGATGAAGCTTGAGTTAAGCGAAACCAGATCGGCTGTTAAATTTAATAATAAAAAGTGGTGTATTACAAAGTGTATTTTTTCATTCAATATATAATGTCAAACCCCAAAGTATTTGCTTCCTTCGACAAAATAAAATAGATGTATGCTTTCTTAAACTCCTGGAACTCCTTTGGAAGGATCAAACATACCGCTGGTCCCTCGGTAGATATTTTACTTGGAAATAAATATACTTTAAACATTAACCAAAGCTTGGGAACAAAAAATTTAAAATTTTTTCTCTTTCAAGAAATATAAAACGAATACACATACCTTTGTTACTTCCTGGTACCCCTTTGGCAGGAACAACCTCATTGCTGGTCCCTGGGTAGAAGTTTTGGTCTGAAATAAATATATTTAACACATTAAAATAAATCACTCAACAATGATGATTAGAACTGCGTGAAAGGTCTCAAAATGTTGCTTGAGATGTTACTTGGCACAACCGCCCCGATAGACACCTTGTTGTGTATCCCAACTTTACGTCTTCCACATCCTCCTTCTTGAGCTAAAGTTTTGATATCTTCCTCTATCTATTTCAAGAATCCTTAGGAATGCTCGATGAAGGGTCCTTTTGAAGACGCTGCCCTGGGAACTTGCCTTCAGCACTCGACTGCTATGTTTTTAGGTGAATAAAGTCTCACTGGCTATTGGAAAGTCAGAACCACTGTCAAAATGGAACTAAAATTGTCACACTAACGCCTCTCATATGAAATGCGTCGAACTTTTAATGAACAATGTTCAAAAAATCAAACAAATCATTAGGTTAGGTTTATAATATAAATAATGCCTTAATTAAATCATAAATCATCGTATATTATATACTATGTACCTAACACAACTGTATTGCTTGTTTACTTATCTTGTAAAAGCCCACTAGGGCGTAAATAAATAAATATAATATTTATATGGCTTCTGACCTAGCAGCAAAAACCCGGGTCAGGTGGGTATTATAGATACCTGGAAAGGCATGGAAATTGGTGGATGCTCATTTACTCACACCATCCTTCAATACTGCCTTTCTCAACGCACATTTGTAGGTATCGGGATACCTTTTTTATTCAGTGTGTCAAAGTTTGTTAAATACATACCTTCGTTAACTCCTGGGACCCTTTTGGCAGGAACAACCTCACTGCTGGTGCCTGCGCAGATGTTTGGTTCTGAAATAAATAATGACGCACATTTGTAGGTATCGGGATATCTTTTTTATTCAGTGTGTCAAAGTTTGCTAAATGCATACCTTCGTTAACTTCTGGGACCCTTTTGGCAGGAACAACCTCACTGCTGGTGCCTGCGCAGACGTTTGGTTCTGAAATAAATAAGGACGCACATTTGTAGGTATCGGGATATCTTTTTTATTCAGTGTGCCAAAGTTTGCTAAATATGTATGGTATGGTATGTACCTTCGTTAACTCCTGGGACCCTTTTGGCAGGAACAACCTCACTGCTGGTGCCTGCGTAGACGTTTGGTTCTGAAATAAATAATAACGCACATTTGTAGGTATCGGGATATCTTTTTTATTCAGTGTGCCAAAGTTTGCTAAATACATACCTTCGTTAACTCCTGGGACCCTTTTGGCAGGAACAACCTCACTGCTGGTGCTTGCGTAGACATTTGGTTCTGCAATAAATACATTTAATACATTAATAAAAAGTAGTTTATTTTTCCCTTTCAAGAAATATAAACCCCCTTGGCAACCTCATCGATGGCCCTTGGGAAGTCATACATATAATTAACCAAAGTTTAGTGTTTTTTTTTGTGTTATTTCTAGGCTAACTTCTAGAAAAAACAAGAATTATGCGTTGCTCTAGGTGCTTCTGACAGAAATGAAAAGGTGCTCCTGGGTGTTTCAAAAATAAAAACTATTCAAGTTCTCATGCTACGATTTGCAATAATTTCCAGAGCTTTGTCATCAGCAAACGACGTGGAGTATGCAGATTAAATCTGAGTAAATATAAAAAATGAATAATGATGCAATTTAAGATAACGTACCTTTTTGACGGTTGTCGTAATCGTGATCTCTTAAATGCTTAATATTGTATAATTCGGGGTCTGCAATGAGAAATAAATTCAGTTATAGGCAAATAAAGTATCGGTGAAACATTAAAAACAACGTTGTAATAACGGATGAGAGATTATCACCTATATTTTCGTCACCATAACGAGTCCTTTCTTCTTTTGGCTTTGGTAAATCAGCGAATTTTCCAATGCCGGGAAGATTTAATGTAGGCAAAGCATATTTTCTTATACCGCCGTTTGACTGGTGTTTACTATATTCCGGAAAATGATATCCACAAACGGATGCACCATTTGCCAGTTTCGGATTTAAAATAAAATCGACTCGATCAATTCTCCACGACCATTCCCGAAACTGGCTTTCTTTATTCATGTAGTCGGGGTATCTGTGTCGCACCGAAAACCTGTCTGCACACCCTTTAACACAGCACGGCTTTTTAATTTTCCCTTTAAGTACTTCACGAAGCAACATTTTTAATTCAAAATATTTACATGTATTACGCAACTTGTAACCGACTATCCACTGTGATCCACTGACAATTGCAACTTTAAATCCCCGACCGGATATACTGCTTCAATGGCGTACTTGTCATTTCCGTTTACTATCTACAATTCATCTTTATCTATAAGAATTTGCTTCTTTTTTTGGCGTTTCAAGGTTAAAGCCAAGAGAAACGCCCCTGCCGGTGGGTTCTGCGGTTCCCGGTTCGCGGGGGGAGGTGGTGCGGTGGGGGGCGTTTGTTGGAGGCGGGAGCGTGGGGAAACGCGTGCACACGGGACTGGTGGCGTCATCTCTGATTGTTTGTGTAATGTTGTAACATAACAATATTCCAATTACAATCGTGTTATTATATTCACCACAATATAACATTTATAAATTTATTTCTTTTTTTTTAAAATTGTTTTAGAAAAGAATATGTCCTTACTGGGGTACCCCGTTCTAAGTTCACATTGTACATGTTTTTGTGTTTCAATTATAAGTTAATATGTATTTAAAAATATTACAAGAGTAAAATTATAAAGTTATATCTAAAACAAAAGCACAATACAAGCACTCATCTTTATTTGTTTGCGAAATTGTATCTATGTTCTTCCTTCCCATGTCCATAATCCGTATCTTAATTCTTCTTTTGAAGTCGTTTATTTTTTTAACGGTTTTTTTGGCATAAGGGATTATATTAAATATATTTATATAGAAGCATTGCATATTTCTTTGTCCAAAAGTCGTTTTAGTTGTTGGTTGGTGGAATACATGTTTTAATGTGGATCTTGTGAATCGGTCCGAGTTTGTCTGTGCAAAGTTATCCTGGTTTTTGAATGCGTATATTAGAATATCTTTAGCATATAATTGTTTAAGTGACATTAAATTCAGTGCCTTAAAAACGTAGTCTGTAGGAGTTCTGATTTTGAAATCAGCAAACCGGTTTTCATACTCAGTTTGAAGTTGTATCGCTATCCCTTCGTTCCCTTTCACTATGTTGAAATCGGTTCCATGCCAACTGAGAATAAATAAAACTCAACACCTCCTTGAAAAATCATTAAAAGCTCTGATCTATTTTCTTTCTTTTTAATTAAAAAAATTATTTTGAATTAGCCGATAACGCTAACCTAACGTAACCAATTTATTTTATTTCAGTCCGGTCACCGTTGAAATCGTCACATGCGTTGATGTCGTCCGTCGTATGCATCGTGGCGAGAATCTTGCGGGCCGCACCAAAATGCCTCGCGGGCCACAGGTTGCCGACCCATGGTCTATATCAGGGTTTCCCAACCTTTATTTCGCCGAGCCTCCCCGAACCAAAAAAAAATATATTCATGTCCCCCTAAATTAAGTTTCAACAAAAATAAGAAACACATTTTTTTATATTAACTAAATTATTTGAATAGGTAAAATACATATACCACGTATTTATTTTTTAGGGGCCATCCATAAATTACGTCACACCTTAATTGGGTAGAGAAGTGTGACAAGGGGTATGGGGGGTCATCAGCTCTGTGACGTCACACTAAAAATCTAAATTATTAAAACGCAAAAAAAATTGGATGTAAAATTGCAAAATATGTGCGTCACACTAGGGGGAAGGGGGTCTCACAAATGTGATGATGAGTGACAGAGACGGGGGGAGGGGGTAAAAAAATCATGAAATTCGTGTGACGTTATTTATGGATGGCCCTTATGGATCGTAGAAGAGTAGGTACACTTTAATGCTTAGTTCACACTGAACTATATATCTGCGAACAGATATCTGTTGATTCGCGAGCGCTTATCTTTTGTCCTTTCACACGAGGCTATCAAATATTTCTTCCTGTAGTAGGAGAGGGGGTCAGTCGAATTAGGGAGCGGCAACGGAACGCATATTTTTTGTACTGAAATCTGTCAACTTGACATCTGTCATCCACGGGTCTAGGCAGCTCCGTAATTACAATGACCCCCTCTCCTGTTTTAGTCGGAGAAGGGGAGAGTTATCTTCTGGGATATCGTGTCTGGAGCGGTTACGTCTGAGATGTGTATTGTCTATGATTGATCTGCGCTTACAAACGCTTAGGTGTGAACGGTCTGAAGGGATTGTATGGAGAGCGTTATTTGGCGTGCTATGATCTTTTATATTTGAGAGCTGAGTGTGAACCAGCTCTTAACGCTCTAAAAACCCGGTATGATTTTTATAATAAAACGACACCAACAGCCTCTGACGGAATCAATATTAATTGTCGAATTTCGGGATCATTTTTGCTTTGTAAAAGTGCCCAAAAAATCCGATAGATGTCATTAAAAAACAAAAGCTTACACATTATTTCAAAGGTTTTATTATTTTTGTAATATTTTCAATAATATCAAAACAAATAAAATAAGAACAAAATGTTAACAAATTTAAACCTAAGTATAAGAACCAACGTCCAGGTCTTAGGACATAAGGTAACAACTTACTCCAACAACAACAGGACTTCAAATACGCGCCGCAGTCGTGTCGAATTTTAAACGATTATTATATTATTAAAATAATATCTATGTAAATAGGTTTATTTTACTGGTGTAAATTAAAAGAGAAAATTTAAAAAATCAACCCGTAATAATATAAAATATATCTATTTTAAAATATCTTTTAAAAACTTAAAAAAACATCCCGTAAAAAACAAAGTTTTTTTTTACTGCAATACATAAATGTTAAAAAGTAATACCTAAAGAATTTTAAAAAGTCATATCTAAAAAAAAAACTTTTTCGTGTCGACTGGGATTTTTAAACTTAAAAAAGAAATTGGATTGACTGGGGTTTGAACCTTGTACGTAGGTCGAACTTTCTACTACTAGTACTATAACAAACGGATCTAAAAAAAACATTTGATGTTTCTGTCGAATTCTTTGGTATTAATTATTACCAAGGAAGTTATTTTTTTTTGTTTTTTTGCTTGTTTATTATTTCATAATATTTTATTTGTTACAGTTAATTGTGTTTTTTCGGCTGCCACACTAGGTTTTTGCCCGTGTTATGGTAGTCATACAATAAATATTTTATATAGGAACTAAAAGATACTAGTCTACAGAAGCAGATAATAAAAATAAACATACTACATAAAAATTTAAATAAAAGTAAGTGAAAAATAAAGAAAAAAAATATTTTAAAAAGAAATATAAATAAAAATGGATCACGTGGTTTTGCTTACAGATGTTAAAGTGGCAACGTCGCGTCGGTCGTAGCTAGTGATAATCTTTCTGAGGCTTGACCATGTTTATTCGCCGTCACCCAAAATATCAAGATCACGTGATACAGGATGATTTTTGCGTGTTCCCTATCTTGACTTATTTTATATTATCTTGACACAAAAGGCCTCGAGGGAAAAAATTTCCTTAGGGCCTATGTCATCTTTGAGGATGCCGTGTAGCGGGTCTTTTTAGGGCAAGGAAGGAGGGGAAGTTCTGGGAAGAAAAAAGGTATGATGGGCGGGTAGGAATCGGGGGGTCAGGAGTGATGAACGTGTGAATCCATCCCTTCCACTGCGGTGCAAGACGACGGGTCTCAACCTCTCTCTCCCGGTCCGGCCTGCCATTCAGTAGGTGGGCAAAAGCATCCACCGCCAGGACAAGTTTTTGGTTATCCAATAAATTTAGGAGGCGGGTGTGGGTGCCGCCGGGAACCACTTATTAGATAACCCAAGTGGTTCGCTTCGTTTAGTGACTCAGCAGGGGTACCCGGGTTCATGGGATGCGGTTTGTTGGGTCTTGGCGACGGATGTGTCTGCCCACTAACTGCATGGCAGGCCGGATCGGGAGAGAATGATTGAGGGAGGTCTTTTATCCTCTCCAGCCGGAATCTCTTGGAACATCGCCATGCACCGCGGTGGGATTCATACATCCATCACTCCTGGACACACTGTCCTCAGATTCCTACCCACCCCACTTACCCTTTTCCTTCCCAGAACCTCCTCTCCTTCCTTTCCTGTATAAACCCTCCACACAGCGTCCCCAAAGATGATATATAAGCCCTGAGGGGAATTATTTTCCTCGGGACTTCTCCTGTGTGAAGCTTATGTAAAAAATTGTTACTGGGGCGGCGGTACCCATACCGCCCAAATTATACCTTGACCATTTATGAGATTTAAAAAAATATGAATTCCGCACAAGAGTCCCAAATGCTCACGTCTGAAGTCAGTGAGATTATGGCATCCCTAAATTGGGGAGTGTTGTAAGGCTGAAGGTAGCGGGGACGGGAAGGAGGTGGGTAAGAGGAAGGTGGGGAAGTACCGGGCTATTCAGATCTGGTGAAACACGGCTAAAGTAATTTCAAGTAACGTTTCAATTCACGATCACGTGACTGGACTGTGATATGTGCATGGTCATATTTTTACATTATTTCCACACAGGAGGCCCTGAGGGAAAAATATCCTCAGGTTCTATGTCATCTTTGAGGAAGCCGTTAGAGGGTCTTTTTGGGAAAAGGAGGGAGAGGAAGTTTTGGGGGAAAAATGTAAGAGGGGGGGGGGGGGGTTGGAATCTGGGGGTCAGAAATGACGAACGTATGAATCCATCCCTCTCACTGCGGTACAAGGCAATGGGTCGAGAGTCCGGCTGAAGAGGACAAAAAGTCTCCCTCAACCTGTCTCTATTTTATATGAATACTGCATAAGGGTCCCAATTACTTCCAACTGCTATACAACAATACGATACGGTAATCCAGACATTAGAATAGGTACCTATAATACCTAGTGAGATCTATATGTATAACAAAAAAAAATAGGTTTTTTTTTCAAAGGAAGGTATTTTAAAAAAATAATCGGAATGTTGTCATCTATTTCTAAATGTTTTAAAACTTAAAAAAAATTAAATAAAAAATTGGTTTGAGAAAGGCTCGAACCTTGGTACCCAATGATGGGAAACATATGCCCTACCATTAAGCTAACGTGGAAGTTAAAGAGAGTGACATTTATTTATAATATATTAAAGACTAAATTAATGCACAGAATTTGGCAACAGTGTTTTATTGGAATATCGTTGTTACAGTTAAATTTCTGTTGCCAGAATATTAAAACCCTGGTTCAAGTTCATGCCACTGAGATTGAAAAAGCGCTATAGTACGGTAAGGTAAATCAATATTTTAATAATCCGGGTTTCCTTTTTTAAATGGAAATTTAAAAATATGAGAAGAATTTAAGAAAACGGAGAAAAATAGTAACATTTTTTTGCCATTTCGTTTTTTCTAATAAACTTAACCAAAGTTTTGTAATTCGTATTTTAAAAAACATTGTAGTTAGGATTCATGAAAAAATTAAATCACAACCCTAAACCTGTTTTTTTTTTAAATCACGTACGTCATTTTAAAGAAAAACCTTCAAAGAATTTTTAAGGATTTTTATCATTAAGAATATTATGTGAAAAATACGGAAGGGCGTTCAGAAAAGGGTTTGATTTCTGATTTGGTTTTGATAAAAGTTAAGCCGTTATAAGTTTTAAAAATATAAAATATATTTTTTTCCCATTAAAAACATTACTTTTATCGTATTACGAAATAATATGTTCGTTATTTCGATTTAGTTAATCTCTACACTCCACCTTAATCATTAATTACTTTTACATTTACATTTCTTAGTTTTCTTTTAATTACACATATAATTATATTATTATATTTTATTTATTTAAATTATATTTCTATAATTAGATAATGCCTAACAACTTTTAAAGTAATTTTAGAACAAATAAATAAAAACTTTTAAAGTACTAATGAGATACTTGAGTTTGCGTGCTCTGTACCAGTTGGTCGATTCTGGGTTCAGTCTTTGCTAGCTATGGTTAAATCGCTATGGACGGCGAGGCAATTTCGCAGTTTAGTTTTTATTAAAACTAGAGCTGAAAAACCTGTCTCGCATAAATAAGTGGACGAAAATGGAATAAGTATTTTCAAAGCAAGAGAAGCAACTTTCGAATTAACAAGGAATCGTTTGATCCAAAATTTCTCTAATGTCAAGAGATGAAAGAGTGGAAATTTGTATAGCAGCGATTGAATGGCAATTCGGAACAGTTAATTTACCAACGGGTTAAATAGATTTTTTTCGGAAATGTAACCTATTACGCCCCCCCTGACATTTTTCTACGCCCCCCTAGGGGGGCGTGCCCCCCTGATTGGGAAGTCCTGGTCTATATGAACATATTTTTTTAGAGCAATAATATTTTTCTCTGGAATTCCTTATTTTCATGGATTTTAGAATTTGTACCGTAGCTTATTAGCTCGAATCCGGAGGATGAACCTCCTTTCATACCTTCTATTATTTTTTAAAATTTCATTTTCTGAAGTTTTTTAAATTTTGGTAAATTATTTTGATTTTGCACATTTTCTATCATTTGTTTTTTCGGGTTAGAGGGTTTGTTGAAATTTTTAGCAAGATTTTTTCCGACATTAGCAATGTTTGTATATACTTAACCAATTTTTTATATATTTTTTATAATTTTTAATGATTTTTCAAAGGAGGTGTTGAGTTGAATTTACTTTGAGCTGTCCAGTCACCCTTTCTATAAGAATTGGGACCAACATTTTTTTTTTTTTTAACATTTGCTCTACACCGGAGATCGTGAGGAAAAAATCCCTCAGGGCCTATATAATGTATGTCGTCTTTCTTTGGTTGTGATGGAAGGTCTTTCTGGGGAAAGGAAGGTCTTTCTGGGGAAAGGAAGGAGAGAAAGTTCTGGGAAGGAAAAAAAGTATGAGAGGTAGGATGGAAACTGGGGGTCAATGTGTGCAGAAGTGACAGATGCATGAATCTATCCCTCCCACTCAGAGGGGGGCGCAAGGGGCGGGCCGCCCCGGGTGCCAAGAAACAAGGGGTGATAACGACAACTAACTCGTGCAGCCAAAGAATGCGCACTCTAATTCCCAAAAAGAATGAATTCATGTGGCGCTTGGTCTGATCTTAGCTTGGTCTGATCTTACACCGCGCGTAACATCGAGCATGGTGGGAAATATTAATGAAAAATGTAGGCGTATCCGTTAAACGACTAGACAAGATGGAGTGCTCATCACGATGAGCAATGCTGCTAACCATTGAAGAATAATTTTGAAAAGCTTGTATCAATACTCGAAGAGATGTGTGATCTCAGTACCAGCAAAGAAAACGTCGAAACAAGAGAAGCAGCATCAACTCATAGCAGCTTTGTGTGACTTCAGTTTTCTATGCTATCTTTCCTTTTAAGTGTGAAGTCCTAGAAGAAGTTAATCAGATACAAAAGTATATACATAGAAACATCTGGGTTATCATTGGAAAAGTGTGTAATAAAAATTAAAGCTCTAAAATTTTCAACGCAACCAAATAATGGAAAAGGCTATTTGCTACGCAACAAAAAAATGTAAGGACTTAGACATTCCGATTCAACGAAAAATAGGAAGGAGGAGATTTTGAAAACGTATGTCTGGAGAAATGGCCCGAGATGCTGGACTTACATTACCAGAGGAGGTGCAGAGAGCAATGTTAAAATGTCACCATAGATTTTACGAAGAACTAGACCATCGTTACAGGGCAATGGATTTTATTCTCGTTGCATTTAGTGTTATTCAGCCTAAAACTTTGGTAACATCACCAGACGAAGATCAAAACATTTACGATGAATTTTCAGTAGAGGACATCATGTTGGAGATTTTACGATTGAGGCGCCATTTGCTGGAAGCTGCCAACATTTCTGCCCAAGAAGCCCAACATATATCTGCCCAAGGTTCAACGGACTACGTTGGAGCGTCTCAGTTTCATTATAAAATTGGGCTATTCTGAGTCTGTTCTAAGTTTAGCGCTATGTCTTAGATTTTTTTTTTAACAATTTGTGTTTCGGTGCTTTTCAAAGTTAAAATTTATAAAAACTTACTTAAAGTCCACAGTGAGCCAAGCGCGATTAACCAATCTTTCGATTTTATCAATTGAAAGTGACGGGGAAATCAATTTTGAGAATGTAATAGAATATTTTAGTAAAATAGTCTCGTTGTCATGTTAAGTATTTGGTTGTTTTATTTTAAATAGTATAGGTTCTCACAAAACTTCTCTACAAAACCGCCCGGGGTGCCAATCTACCCTACGCCGCCACTGCTCCCACTGCGGTGAAAGGCGATGGGTTGGGAGAGTCCGTTAAAAGTTTAAAGTTCTCCATACCTGCAATAAAAGCAAAAACTAGAAATGGAAAAAAAATGTTGAGAAAATTGGAAAATGGGTTTGAAAATTTAATAAAAGTTTTGGAAACTGAGATATTCCAAGTTTCGTAAATTTAATTTTTGACATCTTCTCATTTGAGATGCTGTTTGAAAACTTCAACGGTTCTTTTTGGAAATAACAGATGGTGCCACTTACGTTTACAACAATCAAAACTGTACAGTATTAAATAATATTACTATCAACTGTATCGTGTTTCTGGAAGTTACCGTCCAAAATGGCTTTTCAGAAATACCATAATTATTTGACAACCAGATTACGAGAATAAAATCTATATATATTGTATTGGTGCAATTGTAAAGCGTTCATATTGTTTAATTGTTTATTGTTTATCAACTCATTTCTATTTCTTGTTTTTAGATAATGGGCTTTTTTGTATTGATTTTCAAAACATCATTTTTTTTAAATAGGTGTACAAATTATTATTAAAACGCCATAACAGGAAGTGTCTGTTCATCGGAGAACGATTAATAGAGGAACAATTTTTTGAAATAAATTGTAAAATACTAAATCATTCCTTTGTCAATATTTCGATCGTCCAGTTGATTAGCCAGACATCTCCAAATACTAAGTTTTGAGATATGAGGAAATATATTATTAAAATATGATATCAAAATTGTAAAAGAAAAATTAAAATATCACAAGAAATGGAAAAAAATACAAGAACCTGGCTGACTATCAATCATTTTCAGTACTGAGAAATCGTCAAAAGAAGATCGCGATTGAATGCTATGAAAACTTCATTATGACGGCAGAAGAGATCTTTTTTCAATAAAAAAGTGCAGCAAACGGTTCTGGTCATTCGTCAAATCAAAGCAATCCTCAGAAGGACGTGCACAAAATATAATAACATCTTTTCAGGCGCTGATATTTTCCATTTGTCCTCAGGCCAATTTACCAAATGCATAAAAGAAAAAAATCAAACAAATTGCTAATTATGAACCCTCTACCCCTGCTGTGTGTTTTTTGTCTCAAATTTTATTATGTTGTTTTTTCTCTTTTTATAATAATAATAATACTTGGATGATTTATACAGCGCCGTTTTGTGATAAATCACCTCAAGGGCGCTGGTAAATGGTTAATAATGTTAAACCTGTGATGTGAAATTGTATTATTTTTATATAGGTTCACATACTTAAATCTGTGTTTTTAATAAATAAATTAAAAAATTTAAAAGGAATACCTTTTTTTAATATTCTTTTTTTGCTTCTACTACTTTATGTTTTCTTTATTGTTTTAATCTATGTTTTTTATGTTTATATTCTATGAATTCTTGCGGAAACTTCGCTGGTTTATGCAACCTTGTAATATGTAATTGTCTTAATATAATATGTAACGTCGTGTATAATAATAATTGTCTTAATATATAATATTGACGTCGTCAATCCCAGCAACCTTCAGACCGCCAAACGAGAGGCTGAAAAGAAAAGTGTGGCACTGCAGGTCTGCAGATTGGTTCGGTTTGCGGGCACATTTTAATGCTTTTCCGTGGTCAGCTGTCTGTTTTCGGACTTCGGATCCCTCAAGATGTGCCCAGGAAATTGGTGAAGTCATCGCGTCTGCGATGGATGGCTTCATCCAATCCACTGTTAAAGAAACTGGTGTGGGCTCAAAGCCGTGGTTCAGTCGACAATGCACTGAAGCAGTGCGACGAAAAAACGCGGCTTATCGAGCCTACAACACATCTCGAACGTCCGAAAACAGAATAGTTTATAACAAAATGGCAAAAGAAAGCAAGAGAATCATAAATAGGTCGAACTTTGAGCACGACCTGCAGATCAGCAGAAAGCTGGCTGCATGCACGCATGGCAGCAGAGCGTTCTGGTCGCTTGCGGGCTCAATAGGTCGCAATTTCTGCAAACCCAGTCTGCCACCTCTTACCAGAACTGACGGCTCTCTAGCTAATACCGCCGCCGAAAAGGCTAAGTTATTAGGCAAAATGTTCGCGGAAAACTCGACCCTCGATGATCAAGGTGCTATCCCGCCATCGGTTCCTCACTGCGGTTTTCATATGAAAAAACTGAGGATCCGGCATCGGGATGTACTCCAAGTCTTACTAGGGCTCGATGTTAATAAAGCTAGTGGGCCTGACGGAATACCTGCCCTGGTATTGCAGAGGTGCGCTGCAGAAATAGCTCCAATTTTGACGAAGCTTTTCAAAATGTCCCTGAAGTCTGGGTCTGTGCCCTCTGGTTGGAAAAAAGCGATCATTCACCCTATTCCAAAGAAGGGTGACCGCTCCAACTCGGCCAACTACCGCCCCATAGCGATCACATCTGTTCTGTCAAAAGTGATGGAACGTGTGATCAACGACAAACTGCTCACATACCTCGAGAAGAACAAAATTATTAACGACCGTCAATACGGATTCCGGCGGAACCGCTCGTGCGGTGATCTTCTCGCGTATGCGACGCATGTTTGGGGGCGGTGCCTGGAACGTTTCGGTGAGACTCAAACGGTTGCACTGGACATTTCTAAGGCCTTGTGTTCGTGGATTGCCGACTTTTTGAGGGAGGGAATAAACTAAAATAAAGGCTGTCCCTGTGAAGGACCTCATTAATTCGAAATCTTTGGGAATATATTGTGGTGATTGTTGTATGTACGATGATACGTGAGATATCGTATGCATGAAAGAGACAGCATGTATGACTATATAAGGGATGTACTTAGTCCATTGTGTCTCTTCACGTGAAATCTCCTCTTGATACAACATTATATACCAGGTTTGCTTGTACAAAATTGAGTAAGAAGAACCAAGCTCTATTATTATCACCACCAATACAAAATCTGTGGAAGCCCTCGACCACGGGAACCTGGCATGGGCACCAACCCCGGTGCAAATCCACCACTGTTGGTGCAGTCAAAACCATCACATCACATATATTAAAAGGTGAAGTTCGAATCGACGAATTTTCATGTACAGTGAAACTACTATAGTATTACGAATTAGAACAATGTATATACAGGATGTTACAGGATGCATTGCCTTATTTATTCAGTGATTCCTGACATTATTTAGAGTAAAAAACCTGAATAAATTTTTTTTCTGGTGACATTTTTGGTATTTTTTTTTGCTACTAAAACATTAAAAACATCATTTGTTATTAGAAAGATGGGGTCGAGGTGAGGGGCTGGGCGGTTACTCGGCAGTTATGAAGAGTAAAAAAATCACACTGTCCAATTCATTTCAATTTTCCGGCCGGCCTCTGTGTTTCCTCCCTCTCACAACATGGGTCTCTTCAAGACCCATGTTCACTCCTTCCTCTCCTCAAAAACACCCTCCACACAGCATCTTCAAAGATGACATAGGCCCTGAGGGAAATTATTTTCCTCAGGGCCTCCTGTGTGGAGAAAAAAAATTGAAACTAGAAAGTCGCTAGAAGTCGCTTTCTTTTCTTTTGCCTGTTTATTTTAAAGTGGTTTGAAGATTGGATATTAACTTCAGAAAAATAAAAATATTTTTTTTTTGGATTCGAACCTCCAATCGCTGAATGTTTGTCTTACTGGACGCTTGGATTTGTCAGGCGTCTTAGCCGCTGCGCTACGGGAGGCCCGAGTCGAGGCGCGAATTTACCGTATTTAGAACCGAAGACCTATCAAATAATAAATTTTAGTGAGGCATTTCCGTTTCATCCGAATTTCAAATCACTAACGAGGCTATAGAAGTTTCACTTCAAAAAAAATATAAAATTACAACAAAAAAAGTCACCAAAGACCAAAAGGTCATTTACATTTTTTACTCCAAATAAATTTGTGTAACATCCTGTATAACCATGTACATCTGCATTTTACTGTATTTAATAGCTTATTCGCATTGGGCAAGTAGTTAGTTGAGTAACGAGTATACTCGCTACTTGACTGACCAAAATGCTACTACTACTAACTACTAATTTATGGTGTTTGGACACGTTTAGTTACTAAAATACTCGCTACTCGACTAAACTACTAGCCTAGTCTGTACGAGCGATAACCGCTTTCGCTGCCTAACAGATTCAGATTTACGATATTATACGAAATAACGAATTTTTGTGCGCGGATAAAAACACATTTCGAAATTCAAGTTACGAAAAAAAATAGATATTTTTTCGTCAAAAATTTGGGATCGAGTTGACGGGATTCTGCTTTTTTTTCAAAGTTTGTAGCTTTCAACCTTCAGAGGTGTTCTAGGTCAGCGGTTTTCAACCTTTTTGAGCCTGAGTACCCCTTGACTTACTAAAAAATTGTTGTACCCCGTACCCTCTATCTATCTCGTGTGCACGTGTAATGGAAGACATGTTTCATTTGTGAATTTTTAATACTCTAATAATAATAATAACAACACAATACAGAGTGTGACCTAGGGCATTTTTAACCAGTGATGCGAAATTGAAAATCACGCACGAAATTGAATTTATTTCGACAAAAAAAAATAATCATGTTCTCCATACACAACTTCAAACTCACAAATTGTGAGAAGATGAATTTTTTTTAACCTCGATGTTTAAGTGGTTACAATAAAAACCCGAACTTCTGTACAATCATACAATGTTAGCATACAGTCAATGTGACCTTTGAGCTTGCGAAGTTTTAGTTGCGTCATTAAAATATATGGTGACTTGCAACAACTTAGGAATTGTGAATGACGCTCGCTTAAAATTTTATGCTCACATTGAAAAGATCTTTAAAGCAGCTACAAAGATGCTGGGTTTTGTCATATACAATTCAAAGGAATTGACAAATCTTACAGTTATAAGGCTGCTTTACTTTAGCTTAGTGCGTAGCATTCTCGAGAGTGGATCTCATATATGGGGACCTCAGGACATCGTCTATGTACCAATGGTTGAGAAAATACAAAAGAAATTTTTACGATACCTCTATATGAAAGAGTTTGGTTTTTACCCATAGTTTCCAACAGCATTTATCTCGGGAATGCTGGGTATCTGCACCTTAGTTCCAGAAGAGATGTCGCATTACTGCTGATGGCTTCTTATAAGCTTCTAAATGGTTTAATATCGGTACCAGATATTTTGGCTGAAATAAGATTCTATGTCCCAGATAATTTCACGCGAGGTCGCCAATACAGGCTTTTGATTCTTCCCATGTGCAGAAATAACTTACCAATGGTGATGCCCCTGGGAAGACTCACTTGCAGGAAATGTGGAAAATATCCACATTTCCTGCAATGATTTTAAGCGTGAAATAGCACTTACGTTTTAACTAAATGTATTAACTGTAAAGGTAATCAATTTGTATCTTTTGTTACCGCTTTTGCAAAATGTTGGTTTTATGCTGTTTTTGCAAATAAATATTATTTCATTTACATTTCTTCTGAATGTAAACACACTGGGCACGATGGAATCACCGTATTTATAAAAAATTGTCTCAAGATAACTGCCTACGAAATTCTAAACTTTAAAACAGCTAATGCAATCAAAATAACATTTAACCACAAAAACTGTAACTATTTGCTTTTAGCTATATATAGATCACCTTCATTAAATGAGTCTCTCTTTACTAACGAACTTACTTCGCTTTTAAAATTGACTAAAGGAAATAACTTCAACTATGCAATATTAACTGGTGACATCAATATAAATATAAATGAAAATAATAAAAGAACAAATTCCATTAATGAATACTTAGATTGTTTGTCATGTGCAGGATATCAGTCATACATAAATTCCCCAACAAGAGAAAATCTGAATAATTCCACGACTCTAGATCACATATTTGTCAAAACACACAAACACGTTATAACTACATCTTCAACACTAAAAACAAACATTACTGACCACTACCCAACATTTTACGGACACAACATTTTAACCGCGAATTCAAAAGAATATTCTGATACTGTTGAAAAGAATGATATTAAATACGTCACATTAAACAATCTACTTCATTAAAAAAAAATGGGACAATATACTTTCAATAGCTAACCCACATTCAGAATTAGAATTGTTTTATAAAACTCTACAAGATTATATTTCGAAAAGTACGCGTAAAATTGTTATCTCTAAGAGAAAATATAAAAAAAATTAAGCCTTGGATCACTGTAGGACTAATAGTCTCCATTAAACAAAGAGATAAACTATACAGAGAGATGTTAAATTATCAAAGAGCCTGTCAAAAAAATAATGTAAGAACAATGTCGTTTATAAAAACTAAATATTTATTGTACACAAATTTACTAAATAGGTTAATAAGAAGTTGTAAAAAAAATACTATTGTGAACAAATTGATAAAGCAAAAAATGATACTAAGAAAACGTGGAATATTATTAACGAAATAACGAACAGAAAAAAAATTGCATCAACTGATGTAAATGAGATTAAAATAAATAACAATATTATAACTGACAAATCAGCTATTGCAGAAAACTTTAACAACTTCTTCACAAATGTAGTAGATCAAGTCCTTGAATCTTCTAGTAAAATTGATAATACAACGCCCGTAGATTTAGTATCAACTTTCGATTCAATTAACACCTTAGAATATTTTTCACCCATCACAACAAATGAAATTGAAAAACACATTGACGGTCTAAAATCAACCAATTCTACAGGAATTGATGGTTTAGCAGGCTACACACTAAAAAAAATAAAACAATACATTTTAACTCCATTACAACATATTTTTAATATATCCCTAAAAGAGGGACATTTTCCAGAACAATTTAAAATCTCCACCATAATTCCAATACACAAATCGGGTGAAACGCTCATATTAGACAATTACAGACCTATTTCCCTAGTTTCAAATCTTTCAAAAATATTTGAAAAATGTATCAAAAGTAGAATAATGAATTACCTAGAACAAAACAAAATTCTGTCTCAAATTCAATATGGCTTCAGAAGTAAACTAAGCACTGAAGATGCAATATTCGATCTGACAAAAAAATTATACACATCAAAATAAAAAAAGTTTAGCTATATTTTTAGACTTGAGAAAAGCTTTTGACACGGTAAATCACAATCTACTTATAAAAAAAATTAATCAAATAGGTTTCAAAAAGGATACACTAAAAATTCTAACTAACTACCTTAAAGACAGAAAACAAAAAAACAAAAATAGGGAATTTTTATTGTACAGAAACAAGGATAAAAAACGGAGTACCACAGGGAACTGTTCTCGGCCCAATTCTGTTTCTAATATATATATAAATGATTTATGTAATGTTGTAATCCCTGGTGAAATTGTGTCTTACGCTGATGATACAGCAATAATAGTAAATGGAAAATCCTGGCTTGAAATTTTTTTGAATGCAACAAAATGTATTGCAAATGTCTCATCATGGCTAAAAAGTAATAGACTCTTCTTAAACTACAGCAAAACTTTTTACCTAACTTTTTATAAAAACAGTAAAAACAAACCCCCCGATAACCTAAAAATTAGAATACACAATGCTAACTGTAATCAAGTAACATGCTCTTCTTGCTTTGAACTTGGAAAAGTTGAAAAAATCAAATATTTGGGTATTTATATTGATACAAATTTAAATTGGCAATCACAAATTAATAATACCATTTCTAAATTAAGATACCTTACTTACATATGTTACAGACTTAAAGAAGTACTTAATATTGACAAATTAAAAATAATTTATTTTTCTCTGGTGCAATCTTCACTCATATACGGAATAATAGGATGGGGTGGTGCGCTTGATGTATTTATAAAACCTTTACAAATAACTCAAAATTATATTATCAAAGTTATGTACAATAGAAACAGAACATTTTCGACAGATGCACTATACAAAGAAGCTAAACTATTCAGTCTCCGTAAACTATTTATACTTCAAACTATGAAATATATCTTTAAAAACCAAAACAAATTCGAAAAAAATGAAAATAGAATCAACATTAGAAATAATAATGTTTTTTATACCCCCCAAACAAATACCAAACAAATGCAAACTCACAGCAGTTTCATTGGACCTCGTACATTCAATCTTTTACCGAAAAATATTCAAGTGACAACTAAACTTCTGCAATACATAAAGGAGTTGAAGTCGTGGCTTGACAATGTAGATATTGAAAAATTGTTTGCTTAATTTTTATCACTTTATTGTTTTTTCACAAACAGTACACTTATTATTACATTATGCACTTATTGTTACACTATACCATTATTGTTACACTACTTCACTTAATGTACAATTAGTATTACACTTAATATTACACTATACACTTACTGTTGCACTGATGTATGCTCATTTTGTGCAAAGCTGTTTAGACAAATTTTAATCATGTTTTTGCTTTATATGCCCACTGTTTGTTCTTTCTAGGTACAATAATAAAATATATTCAACTATATTACCCACGCACAGGCGGCGCCTTAGTGGGTTCCCATTATTCTTTTTATTTTATAATATTGTATGCATCAAATGTAAATTTTAGGAAAAATAAAGGAAAAAAAAAAAATAAAAAAAATAAAATAAATAAAGTTCGGCTCCATTTCACACAGGTAGAGCCTCTGGTTCAGAATTCAGGCGATTGCGATGCCTTTTCTCACAAATACGTGATTGTGAACAGTATTAATATTTTTAGAGCTACAGCTGCTATTGTGGGATATTCCTCCGAAACTTTGAGCCAGAAACCTACCAGAGACATTTTTTCAAAGTAAGTTTTTAGCTCAAAAGTAGTTGGGTGAGATATGCAGTTGTGCAGAGTGGAATTGTTATGTCTGTGTATTAAAAAATGAGTGGCGAAGGACCTTGATTGTGTTTTCTATCACTGCTTGAAAAATATGGCGATAATAATGGCATGGGAAGGAAGGACTCACCGAAGAAAGAATTTGTAGGCTGGCCCTCGTCTGCTTTTCTCCATCCAATATGCACACACAGTGATAGGCGCGAATTATTTTATTTTATAGCGGAATTAGTTTAAAGGCGGAGCGGAACACAATGGTTATATGATGCGGCGGCGTTTTATTACAGACACTGAATTAAGGAAGGACGGGTAGGCGATGGATGGGTAGGAAAAAGGAATTGGCAACAATATTACTACCAAATCCCAAGCAGTGACAGTATGTATGTGTAAGAGTAGGTGTGTATAAGTGTAGGTGCGTGCTTGGGCCTAACCATGCCCCCCGCCTGGAAGGGGATGAAAGAATCCACTTCCATAAACCAAAAGAGTGCCAATACGTTTTAATGCGCAAACAAAATTGTAACACGCGGTAGAATGTAATTAATTATGTAAAAGTTATGAAAATATTTATGTTAGTTATATTAATGCTTTTACCAAATGGTCAAATTGACCGATATAGCAAGGAAATAAAAAATAAAAAAACATTGAAACGTAAAAATATGATTTGAAAGGATTCAATAAATAATACTGAACCTGCGGTAGATAAATCTAGAAGTAGGGTTTGGTACCTATTTAACAACGAAACTAACCTAATTGATTTTAAGAATAAAATTATTATGATCTTACTTCTAAAAATGTCGTTAAATCTATTGTGACGGTAAGGGACAGAGTTTAACGACTGCCCTGCAACGCGGATCACCCCATCTGCCCCGGGGTAGACATTAACTATTACCCCAATAGGCCATTGAAGTGGCGCGATGTTGTCACTCTTAATCAATACTACCGTGCCTGTTGTTACCGGATTCGCATTTGTATTCCATTTCTGGCGAGCTTGCAAAGTATTCAAATACTCAATTCGCCAACGGTTCCAGAACGTCTGAACAAGACGAATCTGAACGATCCACGAGATGTTTGCGTTGTACCAAGTTGACTGGCTCGTCTGATAAATCAGCAGCGGGTAAAGATTTTAAGGGAGTGAGCGTTAAAAAATGCGCGGGGGTTAGCGGCAATGGAGCCGAAACGTCGTTAACGCTAAGTACAGATAGCGGGCGTGAATTAAGAATTGCTTCTGAGAAAGCACTGTTTGCATCTCTTCATACGTCAGTAGAGAGGTGCCTACTATTTTATTTAAATAACCTTTCAGGCATTTAATGTTACTTTCCCAGATCCCACCAAAGTGAGGAGCTTGCGGTGGATTCATCTTCCATTCGATTCGATTCTCCAACAGATTGTCTGAGAATTCCCTTTTGTAATTGGGTGACTCTATAAGTTCAAATAAGGACCGTAAATGGGATTTAGCTCCCACAAAGTTCGGTCGTTATCGGAGTACATTATACTCACAGGGCCTCGACGAGAAAGGAAACGCTTGAAAGCGTTGAGGAAGACTTCGGTGGAAAGATCCGAAGCGAGTTCAATATGAACTGCGCGGGTCACCAAGCAAATAAATAAACAAATGTATGCCTTTTGACTTCGCACCCCCCGACGTCTATAAGGGATTATTTGAAGCGGGCCCGCGTAGTCAACCCGTGTGTGAAGAAAAGCCTTAGCTTTGCGGACGCGGCATGCGGGTAAATCTCCCATTATTGGGAATTGCGGTTTGGGATTGACTTTGAAGCAAGTATTGCACTGATGCACACGTTTCCGAACCAAATTACGCGAAGAAAGTATCCAAAATCTTTGCTTTAGCAGCGACATCAGTAACGTAGGACCCGTATGTAGATTTCTGGTGTGATAGTAGTCTATTATTAGATTGACTACATGATCACGAGCGGGTAATAGAATTGGATGACGACTGTCAAATTCTGTTTCCGCGTTTCGCAATCTACCTCCTACCCTTAGAATTCCGTCATGAATAAACGGATTCAGTTTTGCAATCGCTCGCCACCTTCTTCCCATCTTTGACTGCCTTTATATCTTCGGAGAAATGTTTTTCCTTTATAGATTTAATAACAGCGGTTTCTGCAGTTAAGATATGGCTTAATTCGAACGCTCGTGGTGATTTCTTGATGAAACGAAAAACATAAATTACTATTCGGATTAATTTTGGCCATGAGCTAACACGAGAGGCTAGTGCACACAATAACGGAGGAGCAATTGTTTTGAGGCGGTTAATGTCTTGAACGGACATCAAAATTTTTGTTTTCCGTTCGGGAGGATCAGTCACAGATTTCGTATTAAAACGTTGTAAAGGCCAATCACTTTTAGGTAATTGGGCAAATACGGGGCCGTTAAACCATAACGGATGGTCTATTAGTTGAGAAGGCGTAAGACCCCGCGACAAGCAGTCGGCGGGATTGTCTTGACCTTTTATATAATGGAAGCATTCAGCCCCCAGATGGTTTTGTATTTGTGAGACACGGTTGGCAACGAAGGTCTGCCATTTTGCGGGCGGTGAATTTATCCACGCTAGAGTGACCGTGCTGTCGCAAAAAGCTAAAGTCGTATGAGCTTTCGAATTTGATGTGTAGCTATTACTGACCGTATGCATTAATCGTGCAAGTACTAGCGCTCCACATTGTTCTAATCGCGCAAGTGAAATCGTCTTAGCCGGAGCGACCTTGGATTTAGCGCATAATAAATTAATTGTGGTTTTATCAGTATTCGGACAGTAAACATGTAGGTAAATAACACCTCCAAATGTGCGTTTGCTTGCGTCTGAAAACCCGATAAGCGTTAATACACACTGGGGTTCGATTCCTAAAAAACGAGGAATTTTAATAGATTGCAGTAATGGCAATTCTTTTTTAAACTGTCGCCAAAGTGTGACAACTGTTTCAGGAGGAGTATCATCCCAATCCAGGTTATACTCCCATAGAGATTTAATTATCAGCTTAGCCAATAATACAACTGGTGCGGCAAAACCCATCGAATCCCAAAGACGAGCAATCGTTGAGAGAATGTTTCGTTTAGTACACGTTCTTTCGTCGGTGTGTACGACAAATACGAAATGATCAGAAACGGGTATCTAATGAAGCCCTAGTATTTTTAGGTTTTCATCGGGATTAAATTCCACATGTTCCTTAACACGACGAGCTGTAGGAATCGTGGATAAAAACTTTGGAGAATTAGAAGAGAATTTTACAAGGTCGAATCCTCCAGCAGCGAATAGTTGAATCAATTCCGTAGACAACTCGGAAGCTTCCTTAACCGACGAGCAACTGGTGACGAAATCGCCCATGTAGAATGAACCCTTTTCCACCAGGATTGCAGCAAGTGGGAAACGAGGTTTTTCATGCGACGCAAGTTGACGCAACGTACGCATCGCAAGGAATGGACTGCAAGACATGCCGAATGTGACGCGATTAAATTCAAACAATTGCAAAGGGTCACTATCGTTAAATCTGTACAGCATGCGCTGATAACGTCGGCATTCTTCTTGCACCACAATTTGTAGATACATTTGTTTTATGTCAGCGGTTATAGTTATGGCGAATAATTCGGAAATTGAGAATAATGCGAAACAAATCACCTTGTAAATTCTTTCCGGTATGTAGGATGTCATTAAGCGAGTAACCCGAATCGGATTTCATACTAGCGTCTAGCACCATGCGAATTTTAGTAGTCAGTTTATCTTCACGAACTACAATGTGATGCGGTATTACGTAATGCGGTAAGTTAGAACTGTCGACCGGCGAAATGTACCCTTTCTGTAGGTATTCGCGCAATATTTTGTCATATTCTAACTTTATTGCGGGTTGAGATATTAAGCGGCGTTCGAGAGATCGAAACCTGCGTTCGGCGGCGGGTAACGATTTACCGAGAACAGAGGGACTGTTTCGAAACGGCAACGCGACGATATAACGACCTGCCGTGTCACGAGAAGTAGTGAGTTTAAACATATCCTCACACTCTTGTTCATCAGGCGTTAAAAACTTCTCATCTGGAATGTCTTCCAATTCAAAGAAGCGCGAAAGGCAAAATTCATCATTTTGCGTGAACGTACAAAATGATTGCGTGGCGTTTATACTTGGGTTTTCAATCATCGTTGGGGCAGTACCCAAGATGAGATATCCCAAAGTAGTTTCAATAGCAAATGGCTGGCCGAGAGAACCTGATATTTTGTTTGCCTTTAGAATGCGAGCAAACATGTCACATCCCAAGATAATATCAATCTCACCGGGCGTGCAGAATGTTGTGTCTGCTAAGGGCAAATTGTCAAGATACGACAAAGCGGAGCGGTTAACCTTAACAGTAGGCAACTCACTGGTTATGGTTTCTACTACATATGGTTTAATCGTATACGACTGAGTGATGTCATAGCGGGAGAGTAATTTTAAGCAAGTTACGCCATTTGTCACATTTCTTACGTCACCTATTCCCGTGACGTAAGTACTTGGAAATGACCGCACCGTAAGATTCAAGCGTGAACAGCATTTGCGCGTAATTATGTCCCTTTGGGAGCCGCTATCTATTAGAGCCCGTATCGTCCGTACCTGGCCTTTAGCGTCTCTGGTAGTGCAAACAGCCGTTCCTAAGAGGGCAGTAGTATTTGCACTAGGGCATGAATTTGTTACACATAGTGGAAATTTAAGTTATCATTATCGGCATCTGTTCGTGACGCGGGAGACGGTATTGGGTCCGTTTGTGACTTCCGCCCATCAGTTTGTTTGAAATGCAACAAAGTATGATGGTTGAGCGCGCATGTTTTGCATGTACTCTTTGATTTACAAGCTTTCGTGATGTGTCTAGTACTGAGACAGTTCACACAAACTCGAATATTCGATGACTTAATACAGTTAAATCGCTCGCGTGGTTCAAGACTTGTGAATTTAGAACATTGGTATAAATGACGCGATCCCTTTTGACAGCAGAAACAAATTCCGATGGAGTGATTATCGATTTTTTCGACATTAATAAATGCCTTTGCGGAATTAGTTTTTTGCGGTTTAGCGGTATAATTATTATTTGAGCCAAGACGGCTCGCGGCTCGCCAAGTCGGTTGCCTGATTTGTGCGCGATTAAGGATTCGTTGCTGTACCCTTACAAAGTCGATTAGTTCCGCGCTGGACGGTAGATTTTCATTATTTTTAATAGAAGATTCGAAAGCCTTTACAGTCTCTATGTCGAGACGTTTAAGACCTAGTTGCAGCAATATGAATTCTGCGAGGTCTTTTATTTTTAATTGCTTCAGCGCGGCGATGTTAGTGGAGTATGCATCTGCAAAATTCTCTAAAGAAGCAGACGTGGCCGAGTTAACTGGAGATAATTTCAGCAATCGGTCAAAGTATAATTCAGCAAGAACGCGTTGATCCTTACACTTAGTACATAATGCGTCCCAGATAACTTGATAATTTGTACCTGTAGGCGTAATAGCTTTGCAAATACTCAATGTTTTTCCGGTCAATTTAGACATCAGATCCTGCATTTTTTCCGTATCATCCAGAGAATCATTCAAATGTATAACCGAATTATATGTTTCATAGAAAAGAGACCAACTTTCTAAATCCCCGTCAAAGCACGCTATTTCCAATACGGGTAACTTTATTTGACGGCGAGGCTTCGCAACTGTATTTGACAGCATATTTGCTTCGGTATATTTAATAATACCGAAGAGTTCTTCAAATGCATTTAATTGAGCGTATTCAGCGATTGCTTCCGGATTCAATTCAAGTTCGCAATCCACCTTTTCATCTAAAGTGGTTATAAATTCAGAACGAATTTTTTCAACAGTAGTTGCGCCCGATAAAAAAGATTGGCGATCGTTAATGCTTTCCGAAGCTTTCCTTATCTTGTCATACACCGACTGTAAGCTCGCAAAGCTAGCTGATAGTTTAGCATTTAGACGTTTGAGACGTCTTTCGTCCCGAGACGATCCGGATGACGCGCTCGTAGCCATTTTCTTTATTCCGGTTATATTTTACAAAATATGAAACGTAATACAACTAAAAATGCGGTTAAAATAATTTTTTTAAAGTTTTTTTAAGTTTTCTTTATTCATTGAAATTGTTTGTTACATAAATTTTTTATTTTTTCGACCACCATGCTAGGCACATGCCCGTGTTGTGGTGGTCGATTTTCTATAATTACATTAATATATAAGCAATATAGAAAAATATGCGAAAATATAAAAAATATAAAATAAAATAATAATAAAAAATATTATAGAATACAAAAGAATATAAAATGATGTAAATTGCTATAGAGTAATTATAAAAGCGTTAGGAAGAATATAGTAGAATATAAAATAATATAGTACTAAAACTGTAGAAAATAAATAAAAACATATATATACTAGAAAGAATATAAAAAAAGTAGGTGATTATAAAATATACAAGATCAAAGTAAGTGCTATATAATAAGTAAATAATTAAAGGTTTTTTGTTACGATGGATAAGTGCCTGGATATATTGGTAGGTAAATTATTTTACACCAATTTTTTATACAAATAAATTTTAGAATTCATGTTTCAAGTCCGGCGAAATTACTCTGGACACTAGAGTAAATTATTATTGCTACATTATTTGACACTGTACAGTGTACATGTAGGCAGTGGGCTCAGTGGACAGTAGAGATGGGTAAGTTCTGCATTTTGCCGGAGGACTCCGAGACATGGTTCCTTTTAAAAGAACCCGAGTTCAAGGAGTGGGTCCCGGGTCCGAGTTCTTTGGTGCGGACTGAGCGCTGGGTGTTGTTGCGGCGCACCGAGCCAATACGCACGGGTTTATTTTGGCGAAGATTAACGAAATCCATTTGCGTCGTGTCTAGCCTACAGGGCGACGATTAATGCGAGGCCGTAACGGCTGTATAATTCCCAAGGAATGATAATTTTAGCACATGCGTAAGCAATAATAAATCAAATAAAGTCATGAAATTTCTCATGAAGTGATCATCCTTATCTCCTCACGGACTTGAACAAAGGATATTATTTTTAAATGTTAGATAAGGCCGAAAATCCATTAACTTAACTAATTATTTGCAAACGTCTCACATTTCAAGAGGTGCGATAAGTATTAATAGTGTAATACGATATTATGGTATCATATTTACAGGATACCGAAACGACAATGATTTTATCAAAAAATATTAACGTCGATCGTCTTAGAAATTTGAGAAGTTGTTATCTCTGGTGCACAACATGTTAATTTTACTCAGGACGTCCGATATATATAAAGCATCATTTTACATCACCTATAATATTGGCGTGTTGTTTAAATAAAATAGAATTGAATATCAACACATTTTTTCTAAAATAACTTTAATCAATTGTTTCAAAAAAATGGTAAGACATTATTTATGGGGTATTATGCCGTGTTGCATCATCTCTTTCTTTAGCAAACGTTTCGAACGGCGTTACAGTATCCATCATCAAAAAAGATGTGTGCCACACGTCTGTTATTATACTTTTGGCCGTGAAAATCATATCAAATGTAAGACCATGTTACAAAAACGGAGAAAGACTGTATGTAGTAATGCACAATATTATGAAGGAAATTCTTAGATAATTTGGACTCATGAAACCATTGTACAATTTACATACATTCAACGGTCATTTCCGAGTTATTGCCTAACAAGCCTACTGGTGAGAGATTATTACACATTTTGTAAATTTTCAGATTATTATTTTGATTCATTTTAAACATACATCGTAAAAAATGCGTATTTAACATATATATATTTTTTTTTAAATGCATATTAAATATATATTTTTTTAAATGCATATTAAATATATATTTTTTTAAATGGGTCAAAATAATAATCTGCATATTTACAAAATGCGTAATAATCTCTAACCGTTGTTACTTTGTTTTACTTTATGTGTAATCTATTTTTATTTCATCAATGTTTTCTGTTACTGTATATTGTTTATGTATATTGAAATATGTACTATGCTCGTAAATGCATTTGTTTATTGCTTAATTTTTTATCCCAATGAGGCTTACACTAAGCGAAACCGATTTGTTATAAGAATGAAATTCCGCGATTTGAACAAAGTTATTGTTTTATTTCATTATATTAAAAAGTTATGATTTGTACTGAATGGGCAAGAATTTGCTTGAAGCAAGAAGTGTGTGCCGTGATAGTTATTTGTCATTCATTTATTCTCTGCCTACTCCTGTGGAAAAACGGCGGCGGCGTGATAGATGAATAATTAGTCTCTTAGGCAATAACTCAGAAATGACCGTTGTAACTCAGAATTGACCGTATGTCATAATCGAATTATAATTAAATTCAATTTTATTTTTTAACATTACGTTCTTATTTATTCTTATCAATTTTAATTTGTAGAACTCCATTTAAACAGTTTATACATTTTCGTAGGTCGGGGTCGTAGTTCGGGGTCGTAGGTAGGAGGCATTCAGATTCCCGGCTCGGTTCCAAGTTCCGAGCTTGAGTTCCGGCTTCGAGTTTCGGTCCGGTCCAGTCTGAATGCAGGGTTTCAAAAGAAAAAGAACTCAAACACGCGACCTGCAGTACCTACACCCGACTCGCGACCAGCTCGGACCGAGACGCACGAGCCGGTGAACCCGGGCCTGCAGCGCGAGTGGCTCGGACCGCCGCGACTACCGCCGAGTTCCGGGCTTGTGTCCGATTCGGATTCCCGCCCCGGTCCGGGTCCGAGTTCCGCGTTCGGGCCCGAGTCTGCGCTCCGTTGCGGGTTCGGGCAAGTTCGAGTCCGGGACGGGGTTCTCTGAGAGTAGTCGATTTGAAAAAGGAGTGGGAGTGGGAACCACTTCCCGCAAAGGACTCGGGCTCAAGAACCCATTCCGGCTGAACCTACTCATCGCTAGTGGACAGAGTACACGATACATGTAGGCACCGTAGAGTCTGTTACTTTAAAGGTAGACACATAGTGGTAGTAGACAGTGGTGCCAAACAGTTTTAAGTAAATAGTTTGAGAAGTATTTAAACTTTTGGTTATTAATATTATAGTAATTACGTATAGTTCTTTACAAACAAAAACTTTTATTGGTGGTATTTAAAGATACGTTCTTTAAAGAAATTCTTCAAAGAAATTCTTCAAAGAAATTCTTCGAAGAAATTCTTCAAAGAAATTCTCTAAAGAAACTCTTTAAAGAACTTTCGACCCTTTCCGGATATCCATATTTGAACACCTGTTGCAAATTGAGAAAGTGTACTAGATCTCTTGATGTTGTAATTTAGTGTGTTGTATATTTTGGGTGCGATGTATGTGTATTGCCTTTGTGAAAAAGTGGTTTTTGTTATAGGGACTGTGCATTTTGCATGCGTTGAATAGCGTGTATGTATGTCTTTTTGTGTGGATTTTATTAAACCATTTTTCCAGATATGGATGAGAACTATCTTAATATATAGTTGGCGAATGTCTAGAACTGCTAGTTTCTTGAAAAGTGGCTCTGATGGATGAGAAGGGGAACATTTGAAGATGATCCTTAGTAAAAGTTTTTGAACAGTTACTAGTGGGTAGAGAATGGATGCTGCACAACCTCCCCATCCTATAATGCCGTACGTTGCTATAGATTGGAATAGAGCAAAATAGACACTTCTGATTGTATTTAAATCAAGAACTGATCGAAGAGAATAAAAAATATAACATAACTTACGGAGTCTCTTTGTTATGGAGTTAATTTGGGCCTCCCAGCGTAAATGGTTATCTATAGTGACCCCTAGGTATTTTATTTCATTTGATGGTTCAAGAATTGGGCATGAACAGCTGTTAGTAAAAGATAGTGAGGGAGTGTCTAGATTTCGTGGGCAAGTGTGAATAATTAGTTTAGGAAGGTTTTCTGGGAGAGTGAATTTTCGGATTGAAAAATGTAAATATTGTGTTTTTTGAATATTAAGGGTGAGGAGGTTAGAGTCTAGCCATTTTTTAACTTTGCTCAGTCCAAAATTTGCCTTCTCGACTGTTGTTTTCCATAATTTACTTGTAAATATGATAACAGTGTCATCAGCGAAAGAAATTATATCACCTTCAATATCCAAATTCAACAAGGAGTTCATATATATGAGAAATAAAAGTGGGCCTAGAACACTTCCTTGGGGCACGCCATAGGAAATAGGTAAGCATTTACTTCTATATTCTTGATTAAATTGGATGACTGTTGTTTGCGATCTCTGTGTAAGGTAGTTTATAAACCATTTCAGGGCAGTACCTTCTATCCCAATCTGTTGGAGTTTTTTAAGAAGAATGTGGTGGGAAATAGTATCGAAGGCTTTAGACAGATCTAAAAAGACAGCAAGAGGTTTATTGCCTTTATCGAGGTTATCTGATATTAGTTTGGTGAAGGTTGCAATTGCATCAGAAGTACTACAATCTTTACGAAAACCGTATTGGTTTTTTGAAAGAATTTTATTGTCCTCGAGGAATTTGAGGAGTCTTAGTTTTACTACTTTTTCAATGATTTTGGATAAAGTGCTCAATAACGATATAGGCCTGTAGCTATTTATGGAAGATCTGTCACCTGATTTGAAAATAGGGATGATAGAGGCATGTTTAAGTGATTTTGGGAAAATTTCGGATTGGAGGCTTAAGTTTATAATATGTTTGAGAGGGTTGGCAATAAGGGTTTTTAAATGCTTAGTGAGTTTAGAAGAGATTTTATCTACTCCTGTTGAGTGGCTATTTTTTAGTGCTGTGATGATTTCTATGATTTCCAATTCTGTGGTAGGAGTGAAAACAAATGGGGTATAACTCAGATGAGACAGGGATATTTTGTTTGCAAGGTCATGTTCCGAAACATTATTTCTAGTTAAAATATTATTGGAAAGGTTAGATCCGACTGAGGTGAAAAATTCATTGAAATGGTCTGCGATTTTTACGGAGTCTTTACGTGTATTTGTTAGTGATCGGCCTTCAATGTTAATCTTATTGATGGGTGTAGTCGTTTGTCTAGTGTAGGAAATGTCCTTAATAATACTCCATATTTTTTTCTTGTCATTTTCGGCGTTTATGATTTGTTTTTTATAGTAATCTTCTCTGGCCTTTAAAGTAATTTTTTTGCAAACATTTCTGTATTTCTTGTAGAATATGTGGGATTCATAGTCGTTGGGATTTTTTTTACAGAGTGCGTGCAGTTTATCACGTTTACGTATAGAATGAAGGATACCAACAGTTATCCAAGGTTTGAGTTTCGTGTCATAATGTTTTGTTTTGTCTGTTGTGTTGGATGTAGCGTTGGTTAGGTGGTTATGAAGTGTTTGGACAAAAGATTCGCAGGCTAAATTAGGATCATTTTGTTTGTAAAGATTTGACCAATTTTCTTGTGAAACCAGCTCAAAAAGTGTGGTATATGATATTTTGTTTTGTGGAATTTTATGCGGTTGTTGTTTATGTACATTGTAAGAAAGAGAAGTTATGGTAGCGTAGTGGTCTGTGACGGTACATTGGTATACAAGAGATATAGTTTTTAATTTACATTTTGAAAATACATGATCAATACAACTTACAGATGAGCCAGATACTCTGGTGGGTGCTGTGATAGCTGGGACGAAACCTTGAAAAGTTAGCAGGTTTATATAATCATTTGCTTGAGGATGCATGGAATTAATTATGTTTATATTGAGGTCACCAATAATAAGGAGATTATCACAATCAGTTACACAAGATAAAAATTGGTTTAGTGAATTTAGAAAAGGGGTTATGTTAGATGTGGCTGGTGATCGATAAATTGAAAATATGGTTAAGTGTTTATCTATAACAATTTTGAGACAGTTGGATTGATTGATTATGATTTCGTTTACGGTGTGAGATATGTGGTTTTTTATGTAAATAATAACACCATCATTTTGGGTTATGTTATTCTGTGTGTTGTAGTGGGTGTAATTAATTATGTTTTTGGGAAGGTAATTTTCATTGATCCAGCATTCACTCAAAATGATTATGTCAAAGTTTGAGTTCAGGTCTGCGAGAACTATCAATAATTCGTTAAAATTACGGTTTATGCTTCTAATATTCATTGAGAAGATTTTAAGGGCTGATTGAGATAATGTTTGTTGGACTTCTAGAGCACTGTTTGTTTCTTTACATTGAATTGGCGTCAAATTATCCAATTGATCAGCTATATCTTCCATTTATAATGTTTGTAACCTAACAGAAACAGTTGCATTAAATATATAAGTGGTTTAGACACATCGTATAAAAATAGTATTTTTTTGCTAGAAACATGTAATAATATTTTCCTGCTGTTTATAATACAAAAATAGGAATAATATAAAAGTATATGAAAGTAAGTTTTGTAGTTAAAGGAGCTTTGTTTACAAGTCAGTGAGTGAGGGAGATAAAAGGTGCTTATTTTTGTCATTAACAATAATGACAGGAGTCCCAATATCTTTTCGTATATATACTTGACCACCCCTGGTCCAAACAAATTTGTAAAGGTTTTCGCGTTTAGCCTTGCGCGCAAGAAACCACAGGTGCTTCGCCTGAAATGTCAGGTGTTCTGAAATGTATATAGGGGAGCATGGTCCTGCCATTCCGATGAGGGTGGTGTTTAGTTTGTCTTCTCGATTTGCAGCTTGCTTGTTGAACTTTTTTACTTCTTCCAGGAAATCATCACGGTAGATGGTGGATTTGAACTTTATCAAGATGGGCCTGCTTTTATCTTTAGTGACTTTTAGTGTGGTGCGGTATGCTGAATCGATATTGGTAGCATCGTTTGAGTTAATTGTTTTTTTTATATTGAATAAAATATTATTTAGGTTTTCCCCGTTGGTTTCAGGGATTCCTCTAATCTCCACATTTCTTGATCTGTTTTGTCGATCAATCTGTTCCATCTGGTTTTCAATGGCTTCAAGTCTCGCTTCGAGGTTATTGTTCTTTTTTTCGAGTATTTTGTTTTTATCCTCAAGGTCGTGAACACGAAGTAGAATCTCCTGGTATTGTTTACTCATTGTTTCCAGAGTTGATAGAATTTGAGTATTTTGTTCCATTAGTTTGGCAAGTAGTTCACTGTCCGGAGGTGCGGTACCGCTGACTTTAACATTAGGTAGCGTTAAACATTCCTTGCATTTGATCTGGGCGCGGCGCTCCTTGCTGAGTCGACGGTAGGAGCTCTCCGCGACTCCTCCGCAATGTAAATGAAAGGTCCCTTTTCACAGTGCGCACACGAAAACGGACTCGGCTGAGAGAGTAGCCTCAGAACACGTAAGGCAAGTATTATTCATGTTGCTGTATTTGTTTAATTGTACTTGTGAGTTATCAGATTCGGATGTATTGCAATTCGTGGTAAGAGCGTGTGTGTGTATGATTATCGCTCGCTGTTTACAGATTGAAATTATTGTGATAATTATTTTTTTTATTTTTATTTCGGTTTATTTACCAGTTTATTTGTCTTGGCACTAAAACTTTTCACACACTCGAGTACTGCCGTACACTGTAGATACTAGTCTAGTAAACAAAATAACTAAAAGGAGTTTTAATCGATGTATATTCTTATTTTACTTGGGACGAAAAAATACGTGTTTACTGTGGGAGACACTGATTATGATCTTGATAATGTGTCTGTATTATTTATGCGGAATTATTTAATTAATATTTAATTAATTCACTGTGATCCGCTCACGGGTTAAATTGACCTATGCGCAATGTACAGGTTAACAGAACACGCCGAGTAAACAAAGTTATTTATTGCGTTTATTATCATTGACAAATTATAATTATATTTATAATTTGTAATGATATATTCAATAATACAAATATAAGAAATAATCGTACTATTTCTAAGGTAGGTAGATGCGATTTTATCAGCAAGATACAATTACATGAATTATCAAAAACAAATATCAAAGGAGTGCTTTGTATTTATTTATTCTAAAAGCGGGTAAATACGTTATTTCCAACCATAGTTAGTATAGGAAACAAGATTACTCATGTAGCTATATCAAACCGTTGAATGCGGGTTATTATTTATATGCGGTATTATAAAACGTATTCACACTCTGCTGGATTTTATTAATATTATTGTTCAAAAATATCCGGCTCGAAGGACCAAGATGGGTGAGATATGCAGTTGTGCAGAGTGGAATTGTTATGTCTGTGTATTAAAAAATGAGTGGCGAAGGACCTTGATTGTGTTTTCTATCACTGCTTGAAAAATATGGCGATAATAATGGCATGGGAAGGAAGGACTCACCGAAGAAAGAATTTGTAGGCTGGCCCTCGTCTGCTTTTCTCCATCCAATATGCACACACAGTGATAGGCGCGAATTATTTTATTTTATAGCGGAATTAGTTTAAAGGCGGAGCGGAACACAATGGTTATATGATGCGGCGGCGTTTTATTACAGACACTGAATTAAGGAAGGACGGGTAGGCGATGGATGGGTAGGAAAAAGGAATTGGCAACAATATTACTACCAAATCCCAAGCAGTGACAGTATGTATGTGTAAGAGTAGGTGTGTATAAGTGTAGGTGCGTGCTTGGGCCTAACCAGTAGTTGATATCTCGCACAGATTTCCCACTTCTTTTATTTGTAGGTTTGTTGACATTGTTACATCATCTCTTAAAGGGTTCCGCACCCAGCGCTTTTCTTTACTGATTTACGGTAAATATTCCCGAAATGTTATTTTTAGAGATTTCAAATTTTAAATGATTTTGATTTAAACATTTTAGTCAATTTCCAAGTTACAATCGCTGAGCAAATTATGGAGACATGCGAATACTTCAAAACGTAAATTTTGAATGGAAGATATCCATAAATTTACGATTTCTATGAAACCTATATTTCTATGAATCATATGATTTGTTCCGAAAACCGAAAAAATACCTGACTGGTTAATAAACTTCTAACATAACTTGTGTCTTTCCAATGTATATTGAAGCCGTAAACTCTTTACAGAGCGTGCAGATCAATCGTCGCTGTTAACAGTGAATCAAACAGCGAGATACATCGCACACCCTCACTCGCTAACTACGTGTGCACTGTGCATGTGGCTGAACGTAAACGCTAAACTGAGAACTGAGCTGACTGACTGACTGAAGTCGAAATTTGAAAATGTTGAGCTGAGTTTTAAATCTTACATTCGTGCCGCGTACCCTCAATTCTGCTTCGCGTAGCCCCAGGGGTACGCTTACCACAGGTTGAAAACCACTGTTCTAGGTCATCATTTCAAATTATGGAGAGAGAAAAGGTGAATTTATATATTAATTTTGAACGATTGAAGTCGAGTTCGGACTTAGAAGAGAAGAGATGTCGAATGGCGGGGATTCTTTTTATTTTTTTATATTAACTCCACACAGGAGGCCCTGAGGGAAATATTTTCCCTCAGGGCCTATGTCATCTTTGAAGATGCTGTGTGGAGGGTGCTGTTGAGGAGAAGAAGGAGTGAACATGGGTCTTGAAGAGACCCATATTGTAGGAGGGAGGAAACACAGAAGCCGGCAAATCGTTCCACAGCCGGGCTGTTGAACTCAAGAACGAGTCGTAGAAACCAACCGTTCTCATGTGACTAATGTCAACCGTGTACAAATGTTGAGCGCGTGTTTGGCGTGTTTCCCGGCTATGCACCGGTGCCGAGGGGATCAATGACGCTACTTCCTCGGAGCATCTTCCATTCTAATACCGGTAGAACAAGGACAGCATTCCAACCTGACGCCTGTGCTCTAAAGATTGCAGTCCGTTTGTTAAGTTAGGAGAATCTATCAAACGGACCGCCCGTTTCTGCACAGACTCGAGGGTTTTTTTTTTCAGGTATTTTGGGGCCCCAGACCAGAGGTGGCTGCCAAATTCAACCGTGGGGCGCACTTGCGATTTGTACAGGGTTAGCAGTTGGGTACTATTAAAGTATCTGCGGGCCCTGTACAGTACGCCCAGTTTCTGAGAAGCTAACTTAACTCTGGCCTCGATGGAGCCCCCGTACCTGAGCTGGTCACTTAGTTACATCAAGCATATCAATGGAAGGCCTGTTCGGGAGATTGCTTCCGTTGAAGGAGACTAGATTATCATTTCGATCCCTTTTAGACGTAAAATCTAGTTGCCTCATTGAAACATGGAAAAAATTTGACGTAACTAGAGTTAACTAATTATAGAATTAAAATATACTTTCGGAAATACCCTCGACTCTGTGCAGAAACGGGCGGTCCGTTTGATAGATTCTTCTCCACCTTAACGAAAGGATTGCAATCTTTAGAGCACAGGCGTCGGGTGAGATCGGATGCCATATTTTCATTCAAATGCATCAAGGAAAAGTCTACTTCTCTTTTTCTGTATATACCAATGCGTGTATAAATTCCTTTGATTTGCAAACCTTATTATTATTAAGGATATTAAGGATGCAAAAAAATATTATTATTAAGGATATTTTTGAAATCGAACAGATTATCTTTTACGTTTAAAATTGGTATATAATGAACAAAAAAATATAATTAAATTAGTAGTACATATAATTAAATTAGGCGTAGTCCAGCGGTAAGGCTCTTGACTCGTATTCCGAAGGTCGCGGGATCGAATACCGGCGTGGCAAATAAATTTAATTTGATTAATTTGTGTTATGTTCCAGAGTGGAAGATACTCTCAGTATCGCCCTGGTGTAAGACCACCATTCAGAATTGAAACGTTGCTTGAAATGGCTTTAGCCATGTTTGGTGACTATATCTGAATAGCCAGGTACTTCCCACCTTCCTCTTCCCCATCTCCTTCCCCTCCCCACTACCTTTAGCCTCACAAAATGCCCCAATCGGGGATGCCATAGTCTCACTGGCTCCAGAAGGAAACAGTTGGGACTCTTTTGGGGTATTCGTATTAAAAAAATATATTACACTTTTACATATAACTGCATACTCAACTCAAATTTTGATACAAACAATACTTATCAGCATGAATATACGACAACAGATGTATCAGATTGATTATAATCTTATACTCGTAATTCAATTACCCAATAAAGCTGATTTCAGAGTTACCTAATAAGGAACTCCTGTCCAATTTTTTAAATTTTTTAAAAATAAATAATGGCTTTCTAACTTAAATAACTGCATATTTATTTTTATAGTTAGTTATAATAGTTAAAATAAATGTCAAAGTTTTAATTTTTCAAGATCCCCCGAAAACCACCGTATCTAGTGTGACGTCATCATGACCAAAAGCTTTGATTATTTTCAACAGATGTTGTCATTTTGTATGGAAGAAGCTATGAAACTATTCAATAAGTAAAACGTTATTTAGGTGGAATTATTTATTTATTATATTATATATTTTTTAATATTATTATGGGAGAGTGGTATAAAAATTGTTTGAAATAATTATTTTTTTAGCTTTACGAATCGAAATCAATATTATGGAAACCACATGAATTTCGTAGGCAACTGGAATCAGCTTTTCATTGCCTGCCATTTTGAATTTCAAGTTTTTAAGTTTTAACCCGTCTAATCACAGGAGACCCTAGTTGTCCCAAAACATCATATGCCGTTATAATAACAGGAGACCCAGATTGTCCCAGAACGACCGAGCGTCATTAAAAGTTAGATATCTCTCTTCCTGTCAAGCAAAAATTTGTGATTTCTTTTATATTTGAAAGCGAAAGAAATATTGCTTCTTATTGCCTTAGAAATATACGAGCTATATTGATTAGATATTTTACAAACCCGATCATAAGTGACGATTTTATTTTGCGCCAATGTGTGACGTAATAAACAATTAATTTAAAAATAAAATTGTATGAATGTGATAAAAAGTGAAGTGACAGTTTTATTAAAAATTTTGTTAGAAAAAGGAATCTGTATTTAAAATTTTAATTTTCTTTTATTTTATGTACTTTTTTGGGGAAACCCCAGGTACGTAATTTTTAAGCTAATTCACATTTTCAATATAAAAATTTTAATATTTTAAAACAAAAATCTTAATTTTTGATAAGCACATCGGAAAGATTATTTTATCTAGATTTTAGAACAATTTTTTTTTTTTTCAAAAAGATTAAAAAATAACCAATAAAAATGAACATTTGGAATGCATGGGAAGAACCGAGAATTTTTGCGTGCAAACTTTGACAGGCAAAAGTTCATAGATATTATTTTCTCATTATTCGAAGGGTTAAGAGAGTTTCAACAGACATTACTGGGCATTACGATAGTTTTTTGTACAGTTGAAGTTTTTGAATATTTTAAATAATATAGATAAACTAATAGAGATACTTTATTTTTGATACTGAATTATTTAGGCCTAAATAATGTTTCAATAAAAACAATAACTATTATTTGTCCAAATCTCTATAAACCAATAAAACGGAATGTTGGATAGCTTGTCATATCTTCAATACAAATATGACGGTAACTGGAGAAATATGTATGGACGCGGTGACGTCACGTCTCCCAAATTCAATAATACCAACTTGACAGAGTGTTTTAATGAACTGTTTTAAATAAACTTTTAAATATTTTTTTAAAAACTCTACGTTAAATATTATTTAATAAAACTTATTTATTCAGAATCAACGTTTATTGGTCTATAGGGGAGTGGGGAGAGGAAAGGCAACGCATGTCGGGAAATGAATGAATGAATGAATGAACGAATGAATGCACGAGTGAATTAATGAATTAAAAATAATAATAATATATCCTTATTCAATGAAGATTTGCAAGATTTATAACTAGAAAAAGTACATGTTACAATGGTTTATAAGTTTTGTAAGTACAAAAGATAAACAACAGAAAATAAATATACATTTGAACAGTATTTTTCTCATAACCTGCCTCACTAGGCAAGCCTGTGTTGAGGCAGTCATTTTAAGTCAATTTATAATATTTGGGAACATACCTACATTTATATCACACAATGGCATTAATAATAACAAACCACATTGGTACAATAATAACAACATTGAATTCATTACTAATTTCGAATTTGGGTGAGTGCACCGGTAAAGGCCCTATCATTATTTTTGTTATTGTTTTTGGGGTGTTATGCCGTGTTTCGCTACCTCCTTCTTTAGCCAACGTTTCGGACAGCGTTACAGTGTCCATCATCAGGGCAGATGAGTGAGTTCACTCATCTGCCCTGACGATGGACACTGTAACGCTGTCCGAAACGTTGGCTAAAGAAGGAGGTAGCGAAACACGGCATAACACCCCAAAAAAAAAAAAAAAAAAAAAACGAACGGGAATGATTGCATATGATAAAGGTCGATTAGTAAATGAAAAAAAAGCAGGTCTGCCAACCAGCAGCCTGGCACGTTCGCAGGCAGCCGGCGTCAAAGTGGGATAAAAAATAGTAAATTTTACGTCATCGAGTACACGAATGAAACCAACGAATAACTGTTATCTAGATCATCCCATTGAAGAATTTCTTGGTCTGCCGACCAGCAGCCTGGCAGATTTTTGTGTACGATTTTTTTAAGTATTTTTACCATTTTAAAATTATTTTCAATATCTTCATTATTATTTTTATTTCATTATGGTTTTAAAAACTAAGAATGCAATATTTTTAAAAAATAAGTGAGAATGATAAAAAAAAATAATTTGAGGGTACCGAGTGTACCCATCGGTCTGGCGAGCCTTTCGACGCCAAACAACTCACAAAACCTGCCGCGGTGCCCCTCACCGCTGTCGCGTGCCCATTTTACTGTACAAATTTATTATAATAATAGTCCTTTTAAAATTGCCTAATAGACCATAGTGGTTGGAAGTTTGAAAAACCACCGCACCGTCGCCGTAAGAGCTGCGTTCGTCCGGAAAACGACGGAAATTTCCAAACTTCGTCCGTTTCATATCGGTTTCGCGTGCCCAGCTGCATCAAATACAAGATCGAAACCAACAAAAAACCGTAGTCTAGATTATCTCATTTATGATTTCTTTGGTCTGCCGACCAGCAGCCTGGCAGTTTTTTGTGTACGATTTTTTAAAGTTCCTAAATTTATAAAAATTGAAAAAAAATTATTTAAATTTTTTTATTATTATTTTTATTTCACTATATTTTGGAAAACTTATAATGCCATATAGATACGCGCCATCTATGTTTGGTGATATTGTTGAGTTCACCTACGTGACACTGAAATGCAGAGTTTGTGCAGTTTCCTGCCTTTGTGAGACGGGCAGTGCTTCCGACGGAAGTGTCTGTAGACGACCGAGAGATGGCGCTCCTAGTTCGGATTGAGTTCGAGTGTTGTTGTCGTGTTGTTCGGATTGATTTGAATTTACAAAATTTGAAGAAGTTATAATTATTGTTCAAAATCTCTTCCTGTGATTCACATGTGTACATTGCAATATCGCCTTGGCAAAGAATTTTTTAAATTTGAATGCAGCTAGTGTCGTATGTGCTGGAAATCGTGTTCTGAAGCTGCATTTTTCTGAGTGAGTATTGTCTGTTTTTCTTGGGTTTTGGAGCTGTATGAACTGTTTTTTCCGTGTCACGTAGGGAAGAATTTAAACATTCATTACTTTACATAGGGAATCTACCCCCTTGTGTCTGGGCTATTTACACGCCCCGACATTATTTATTGGTCTTTCGAGCCGGATATTCATTTATAAATTCATTCAATTCGAGATTCGATATTGGACGTTTGAATTTACGTATTTTTTTTGGAAAATTTGAAGTACCTCTCATTTTTTGAGAACTATAGCTGGTCTTGTTTTTTCTTTTGGATGACATATTTGGATGTTCGCAGAATTGTCGTAATTTTTGGATAATTCATCGCAATATATTATTAATTAATTAAATTACAACTACAACTTAATTGTAATTACAATTACATTGTAACATTATTGTAAAATTTGGTGGTAATCTTTTCGCATATATAAAAATGCCAAGAATTACAGAGGAAACTGAGGGTGATGCTCAAGACAGATCCCTTATTCTTTTAACCGCAAAAAAGGAAAATCTTTTTTTGCGTATGAACGATCTGTATAATCTAACAAAGAACATATCTAATTTTGAGTCAAGAAATAACGAAGTATTTATGGCTCAGTCAGAGATGATTGATCAAATGCGAAGTCAGTTTGAAAATATTATAGATAGCATTAATGATCGTCAGTTAACTTTAAATCCAGAATTTAAACCAGATTTTCAAGCTTTAAATGCATTTGAGGATCTTTCTTTGAAGGTCAAACGAACTAGATCGTGTATGAAAACTTCTGTAGGAGAATCACTGACGTCACTAAATAATTCGCGGGAGCCGTGTTTAATTAATCTCCCCGCAATAGATCTGCCAACTTTCGATGGTAGAGTTGAAAGCTGGCCGAAATTTTATGAGTCATTTAAAGCCAATATCCATAATAATAAACAGCAGTTAGGTATTGAAGATTTAACTGATTTTATTTTGTTTCACTGCGCGATAAGAAAAATTGATTCAAAGACGGCTCAGAACTTTGAGCTGACAGTTCGTAAGAAAGAAATTCCTTCTTATAATGAGTTAGTTTCGTTTGTACAAGATCAAGTAAAAATTTTAGAACGATCAAGTAACTCGCATGGTGTTGTAATTAAAACGCATCCTATTTCGTCCTCCCGATCAAATAATACGAAATCGTTCGTCGCGAGTAACGCTAATATTCCGCCGAAAAGTTGTATTCTGTGTAACAAAACAGATCATTTAGTTAACGTTTGCTCAAAGTTTAAATCTATGAGTTCCCCACAGGCTCGGTTTGAATTTATAAAATCGAAACATGCCTGTGTAAATTGTCTTAGTGGTTCACATACAATCAAGTCATGTAAATCGGGGTTAGTTTGTGATTTGTGCAATAAACGTCATCATACATTCTTACATTTCGGCAGTGTGAATAATATGCAAACCAATACTCATGTACATACGTCGCAAGTACCTACCAGTGAAAAACCGTCAGTCCCCCCTCCAGTGTCATCCAGCATCAATGGAACTGGTATTTGTGATATGCAAGTGGAGGGGGCCGCGAATGTCAATTCATCATGTACGCTGTCAGCCAAAATAACACCGAACCCCTTTATATTACTTTCGACCGCACAGGTATACGCGAAGCTTAAAAACGGAAAGAAAGTTATTGTCGGTGCCTAATTGATAATGGCTCTCAAAATAATTTGATTACGGTCGATTGTTGTAAGACGCTGAATTTGCCAATAATTCCTTTGAGTAATTCATTTGTCAAAGGAATTGGAACCACGTCTCGACCGATTTGCGGTTACGTGTATTTGGACATTGAGTCCCGCGTATACCCAGAGAATAAATATAATATACAAGCGCTTGTCGTTGACAGTATCACCGACCAATTACCTAATCACTATATAGCCAAGGGTGACATGAGGTATTTAGAGGGCATACCTCTCGCAGACTTAACATGGAATATTCCTGGATGCGTGGATGTCATCATAGGTGCACAACTGTTCCCATATATTTATTTAGGGAACAGGGTTGAATCGGGTACTAGTGCACCCCCCGCGTTATCGACCGCTTTCGGTTTCGTGTTGATGGGTGAGTACCCCAATAATGTGCTCAACACAAACACATCATTTTCGGCACTCGCACTGAATGATTTAGTGCAAAAATTTTGGCTGTTAGATGAGATACCTAATTTAAAATTTCTAAGTCCGGAGGAGACAGAATGTGAGAATCTCTTTACTTCATCGATTTCTCGCACTGATGATGGTAGATATTCTGTTGCTTTACCTTTCTGTAAAGATCCAAGACAATAGGGTAATTCTTGTACTGCTGCCCAACGCCGATTTTTGGCATTGGAGCTAAAATTTAAACATTCCCCAGCTTTGCACGAGAATTATAACAAGGTTATCAGTGAATATATTGAAAATAATTACCTATCAGAAGTCTCAGAGTCGGATATCACAGAAGATGGATATTACATCCCACATCATGCTGTCACTCGTCCAGACAAACCAATGCCTCGTATTGTGCTCGATGCTAGTGCTAAAACACACACAGGGCTGTCACTGAATGACATTATTCATACTGGTCCCAATTTGCAAGCCGATTTGTTTCTGCTTTTGCTTGACTTTCGTCTTTTTCCCATCGCTATGACTGCGGATATAAAGCAAATGTATTTACAGATTGAAGTTCCTAGCAAGCATCGGAGATATTTGAGGATCTTATTTCGATTCTCGAATAATGGTCTCATACGAACTTTTCATTTCAATCGAGTTCCGTTTGGCTTGACGGCAAGTCCATACTTAGCGATGCGGACCATATGAGACCACATTACCCGGACGCTGCCAAAGTGGCAGAGTCCAAGCTGTATATGGACGACCTGGTCTATTCTATTGCAGATGAGTCCAGCGCCATACGTCTATCTCGAGAATTAATCTCGTTGTTTAAGTCCGGTGCCTTTGATTTAGTAAAATGGACTAGTAATTCTCAAGTTGTACTTGAGAACCTCCCGGATTCTCACCGCAGCCCAGTGGACTTCACTATTGGTTCTAACAATACCTCTAAGGTGTTGGGCCTTTCGTGGGAACCAGCTGATGACAGCTTCTTCTTTACGACATCTTATGTTCAGGAGAAGTGCACAAAGCGGAGCATACTCTCCATAGTCGCCCGCTTATTTGATGTCCTCGGCTTGGTCGCCCCTGTCATTCTGTACGCTAAATTACTTATCAAAGAGCTATGGCTGTGCAACATTGGTTGGGATGATACACCCCCTGATAGCGTTATTCATCGGTTTTCGGCGCTTACACAGGAATTTCCTCTAATTTCAATGATGAAAATCCCTCGCCATGTTGGTGTTCTGAAAGACAGTACGGTGCTCGTTGTGGCTTTCTGCGATGCAAGCATGAATGGTTACGGCTGTGTGATTTATTTGCACACCACTGATCTGTTTGGGAAAATTACAGTGAGATTGTTGTGCGCAAAATCAAAGGTTTCTCCCACCAAAGTGACGACCCTCGCTCGTTTGGAGCTCTGTGCCGCAGTATTGATGTCCAAATTAATACGGACGGTTAAAGATAATTATTCTGAGCGTCTTCCTATTGCAGGAACATATGCGTTTTCCGATTCTACCGTGGCGCTCTCTTGGGTACATTCTTCACCGCATCGCTGGTCGGTGTTTGTTAGCAATCGCGTGGCTCAGTGCCAAGAAAATTTATCTCCAGAGAACTTTTATCATGTTGCTGGTAGTGAAAACCCGAGCGACTGCCTTTCTCGTGGCATGCTTCCTTCCCAACTCGTTTCACATGATTTATGGTGGAATGGCCCATCATGGATTCGCAGCCCACCTTTGGAATGGCCATTAAAACCGTTTCACCCCACCAATTCTGGTGAAATGCCTGAACATAAAGCTAATGTGCTCATTGCAACATTTCAGGGTGAAAAATCGATCCTGAGTGAACTGGCTCAGCGTATATCCACTTGGGATAAACTATTAAGGATTGTTGTTTATGTCCTCCGATTCATAAAAAAGATATCACTTTCCTCTGGAACGGTCAATAATCTTATGACTGCTGAAAAGGCTATGATTCGTGCTGTGCAGAGTATTCATTTTGCAGGAGATATTGCTGCACTCCAGAAAGGCAAATTTCGTTCCAAAAGGCTTCAGAGTTTATCTCTATTTCTTGATGGAGATAATCTGTTACGTATTGGGGGGCGACTTTCTAAATCGGATATACCTTTTGAGGTTAAACATCCGGTTTTACTTCCCAAACATGACTGTGTTGTCAATCTGATCATCGCTCACTTTCATGTCGTGAATTGTCATACAGGCCCAGGACTTCTTATGTCTATTTTACGTCAACGCTATTGGATATTAGATGCTAGGACTGTTATTAGGGCGATGGTGCGGAAATGCAATTGTTGCTTCCGCTTAAACCCATCGCATCCTACACCGAAGATGGCAGATTTACCGTCATATCGTGTTGCAGAAGCAAAGGCCTTCGTACATACCGGTGTAGATTACGCAGGTCCCCTCCGTATTACGCTGACTCGTCGGAGAGGACAATATTCTCAAAAGGCATATATCTGTCTATTCGTATGCCTTGTGACCAAGGCTATTCATATTGAGTTGGTCTCTGACTTAACTTCAAATGCTTTCCTGGCTGCTTTCAGCCGTTTTATTTCGCGGCGTGGCCCGGTAACATGCTTGTATTCAGATAATGGTACTAATTTTGTGGGTGCAAAGGCACAATTAGATGACCTTTACAAGTTTTTGGTAGAATCTGAATATGAGCCCTCATTAAAGCGTGAACTCGCTAAGCGTCGTATAGAGTGGAAAATGATTCCACCACGCGCGCCTCATTTTGGGGGTATGTGGGAGTCGAACATAAAGAGCATGAAGACACACTTGTACCGTGTGATTGGAACTCAGCTTCTCACCTATGAGGAGTTACAGACTGTGCTAGTTCAAATCGAGTGTATAATGAATTCGCGTCCACTTACAGTTATGTCTTCTGACCCTTATCCAGAAGTCCTTACGCCTGCGCATTTTTTAATGTCGACACCATTGCAGTACTTGCCTGCTTCTGTCCTGGCAGACGGTAAAATCAATTTGACTCAGCGTAAGCAATTATTGGACAGCATGGTTCAGTCCTTCTGGAAGAAGTGGCGTTCAGAGTATCTGCACACCTTGCAAGTCAGGCAGAAGTGGACTACTTCTGATCATCCGATTAATATCGGAACTGTCGTACTAGTGGGACAGGAAGACTCCCCTCCGTTAAATTGGCCTTTAGGCGTGATAACTGAAATTCATCCCGGAATGGATAAAATTGTTCGCGTTGCGACGGTAAAGACACGATTTGGTTCTTTTAAACGTCCGGTTGTCAAATTATATCCCATTCCAACGCAATAATTTTATATTTTTTCTATTTTGTTTATTTATTTATTTTTGTTTTTTAGTCATTGTTTCAATGATCTCTGACTCAGACATGGCATTACTTAATATCCGTTATCTTGGTCAATTGAACTTTATTACATTGTATTTTTAGTTATTTTTTCTTTATTTTGCGAGATTCTGCAAATTTCCAATGCGTGTCATTCCTGAATATTACTGATGAATTCAGTCACTTTATTTTTTATTTCATTTCTTGTTTCATTTATATTTTTATACTCTTTCTTTTGTAAGTTCTACGAACTTCCAAGGCGGGGAATATAGATACGCGCCATCTATGTTTGGTGATATTGTTGAGTTCACCTACGTGACACTGAAATGCAGAGTTTGTGCAGTTTCCTGCCTTTGTGAGACGGGCAGTGCTTCCGACGGAAGTGTCTGTAGACGACCGAGAGATGGCGCTCCTAGTTCGGATTGAGTTCGAGCGTTGTTGTCGTGTTGTTCGGATTGATTTGAATTTACAAAATTTGAAGAAGTTATAATTATTGTTCAAAATCTCTTCCTGTGATTCACATGTGTACATTGCAATATCGCCTTGGCAAAGAATTTTTTAAATTTGAATGCAGCTAGTGTCGTATGTGCTGGAAATCGTGTTCTGAAGCTGCATTTTTCTGAGTGAGTATTGTCTGTTTTTCTTGGGTTTTGGAGCTGTATGAACTGTTTTTTCCGTGTCACGTAGGGAAGAATTTAAACATTCATTACTTTACATAGGGAATCTACCCCCTTGTGTCTGGGCTATTTACACGCCCCGACACCATATTTAAAAAAAATAAGTGATAATGATAAAAATAAAATAAAATTGATAGTTTCGAGTATACTCAACGGTCGGCGAGCCTTACAACGCCAAATAACTTACAAAACCTGTACCTTGAAAGGCTCGCCGACCGTTGAGTACCCTCGAAACTATCAATTTAATTTTATTTTTATCATTATCACTTATTTTTTAAAAATATGGTATTATTAGTTTTTTAAAATATAGTGAAATAAAAATAATAATAAAAAAATGAAAATAATTATTTTCAATTTTTTAAAATTTAGAAACTTTAAAAAATCGTACACAAAAAAACTGCCACGCTGCTGGTCGGCAGACTAAAGAAATCATAAATGAGATTGTTAAAATATACAATGTAATACATTATTTTAACAATAATAATGTTGGTTTAAGGGTTGGCAACATTTTGTATGTGGCAACCCATTATAGTTCTTTTGTTTTTTCTCTATGCTCCAAAAGTTCTTCTCTTGTTTTTCATGTAAGAATACGTACATCTTAAAATAAAACCAGTTATTAAAAGTGTTATATTTCTTTTTATTAACTCAGTTAGACAGTAGATTACAACTTACAACAGGTTATTGGCCCAGACACATACACCTTGACGTATAATATAAAACTTGCTGAGTTGTGGATAACTGCTGCAAATTAATTGACCGGCGAATTGAGGTTAAGTTGACACCACGCCGCGTGCATCACTTAATTTTTTTGCAGGAGGAAGGCAAAAAGAAATAAAAAAAAAAAATCTTGTTAAGTGTAGTGATCAAGATAGAAGGAAACCAAAACGTGTTAAAACTGGAAGGTTCGAGAAACTGGAATGTTTGGAAGTTCCAGACTACAGTGCTTTTGCGTGGACAAGGATGGCTCGATGTAGTTGAAGGCCGAAGTATAAAACCTGAAGAACAGGCACAGAAATCTCTTTGGGAAAACAAGGATGCAAAGGCTCAGACCTTAATAGTCACAAGGATGACAGAAAATGTTATGTTGCATATTATATCCTGTTCTACTTCAGCGGAAATGTGGAAAAAGTTGCAGAGTGTTTATGAACAAAAGACGGAGACTAGCATTCACATTGTTCAACAGCGTTTTTTCCAGTACAAATACGAAAAAGGTACAGAAATGTCTGTGTTTTTGTCGAAAATCCAAGAAATGCAGAACCATTTAAAGCAAATGGGGGAAGAGATTTCTGAGAAATTTGTTATAACTAAAGTACTTATGTCGCTGCCAGAAGAATATAAACATTTTGTTTCGGCTTGGGAATCTGCTCCTGATGATAAGCAAACCTTGGACAACTTAGTGGCCAGGTTATTGATGGAAGAAGAAAGGCTTATGGATAAGAATAATGAACATCAGGAAACTTCATCATCATCAGCTTTTTTAATGAAAAATAAAAAGACTGGGAAGTGTTTCAAATGTGGGAAAATAGGACATTTCCAGAGCGAATGTAAGAATAATAAAAATAATAGTGAAAAGAACGTAATTAAAAAATGTTTTTATTGCAATAAAGTTGGGCACAACAAGAGTGATTGCTGGTATAAGAAAGGAAAAGAGAAAAATGCATTTGTAGTACAACAAATACCTAAAAAACTTTATCAACAGTCAAAATGGTTGGTGGACACAGGTGCTAGTCAACATATGTGTCAAGATAAAAATCTGTTTTCGACATTTTCACCAGAAGTGTCACAAAAATCTGTGATAATAGGTGATGGTACTGAAATAAATGTTATTGGCTGCGGACAAGTGGAGCTAGAGGTATTCAATGGACACCAGTGGGTCGAGACAACCATAGATAATGTACTGTGTGTGCCAGACTTACAAATAAACTTGTTATATGTGAATTGTACGGCAGACAAAGGTTATGTCATGTTGACAGATCAAAACATTTGCAAGTTTTTCAAGAATAATAAAGTATGTGCGGTAGCAAATCGTGTTGGAAATATGTATATAATGGATGTTCGTTATAAATATAAAAATTGCTTTGCAAATGTAACAACAGTTAAATCAAGTTTGAGTGAATGGCATGAGAAACTTGTACACCAGAATATAAAGCAGGTGAAAAACGTGTTAGAGAGCAATAATATTAAAGTCTCGAGTAATTCTCTTCAGAATTGTCAAGGCTGCTTACAGGGTAAATCACACCGGCTTCCCTTTATGAACAGTGAGACAAAAACTGTTAAAACATGTGAACTGATATATGCCGATGTTTGCGGGCCGATGGAGGCAGTATCTGTAGGCGGGGCGAGGTATTTCTTGATTTTAAAAGATGATTACTCTTGCTATAGAACTGTATACATTATTAAAAAGAAGGATGAAGTGATTAATTGTATTAAAGATTTTGTAAACAAAGCTGAAAATGTCACTGGTAACAAAATAATCACATTTAGAAGTGACAACGGATTAGAATTCATTAATAAGGCTGTGTCAACTTTGTTCTCAGACCGGGGTATAGTACACCAAACTTCTGTACCATACACGCCACAACAGAATGGCAAGGCGTAACGGGAGATAAGAACCCTGACAGAAGCGGCAAGGTCAATGCTGTGTGCCAAGAACCTACCAAAAAAATTATAGGCGGAAGCAGTCAACACTGCAGCCTATGTTCTCAACAGAACCAGTAGAAGTAATGAACCAGGAAAAACACCCTATGAATTATGGACAGACAAAAAATTTGATCTGAGTAACCTACATATCTTTGGTACGCCCGTATCTGTCCATATTCCAAAGGAAAAACGAAGAAAATGGGATTCCAAAGTAGAAAATGGAATCATGGTAGGGTACGGAGAAAATGTGAAAGGGTTTAGAATTTTTTATCCTGATAAAAATGAAGTTCATATAAAGAGGGATGTTATTTTTCTGGAACCCGTCTTTGAGGAATGCGATAACTTAAACCTAGAGTCTGTAACAGAAACACTCAACAATGAAACTGACAATAACCAGCAAGAGTTAGTAGAAGATGTTGTGAGTGATCCAAACATTACAAATCAGATGTCAGATGATGAGCAGCACAGCTTATATGAACCTGAAGAAACAAGTGATGAAGACAGTGAACACGATAGTACATTAGAGCCAGCTTCTCCTCGACGAACCAAACGAGTCAGAAAGGCACCACAATTCTATACTTGCCAAAATGTGTACACTGCAGAGACAGAACCAGGCACCTATAAGGAAGCTATGCAGAGGAGTGATGCCTGTCAGTGGGAAGAAGCTGTCAAACAAGAACTGGATACTCTCAAAGCAAATAATACTTGGACAGTGTGCGCTGTACCTCAAAAACAAAACATTATAAGTAGTAAGTGGGTATTCAAAATAAAGAAAGTTGATAATATTATCCAATATAAAGCAAGATTGGTTGCCAGAGGTTTTTAACAGAAAGATACATTAGATTTATATGAAATCTACTCACCTGTTGCCAAATTGTCAACATTTAGATTATTTGTTTCAGTTGCTACAAAATTAAAACTATCAATGCATCAGATGGATGTAACGGGGGCCTTTTTATATGGGGATATAAAGGAAATTGTTTTTATTAAATTACCGGAAGGGGCGTATAATGGTTGTGATAATATTGTAAAACTAAATAAATCTTTGTATGGGCTAAAAAAATCCCCTAAATATTGGAATGAAAAATTTAATCATGTAATAAGTAAAGCAGGCTATGTAAAGTCAAAGAATGATCCTTGTTTGTTTACTAAGTGTAATGGAGAAAACCAAACTTATGTTTTACTGTATGTCGATGACCTCTTGATGTTTAGTAATAATGAACAGGAATTAAATGATCTTAAATTAAAATTACACAATGCATTTAAGATGAAAGATTTGGGACCAATTTCAAATTTTCTTGGTATCAGTGTTAAACAGAATTTGAAAGACGGCGTAACTGAATTATGTCAAAAATCTTATTTAGAAAATGTATTAAAAAGATTTAACATGGAAAATTGCAAACCAATATCTACCCCTATTGATCAAAATTTTAATGTAAAAATCTTAGAATCTAAAGAATGTAAGTCTGACAAGGATATTGAAAACACTTGTAGGAAAATTATTGGAAGTTTAATGTATGCTGTCTCAGGCACTAGGCCAGACCTTTGTGTAGCTGTATCTATATTAAGTAGGTACCAAAATAATGCAAGTGATGTATTGTTGACTCATTTAAAAAGAATTTTAAGATATGTAAAATATACTCTAAATTATAAGCTGATTTTCAAATGTAATGATGATGGGCTTGTTGGGCATTGTGATGCAGATTGGGGTGGTGACACACGAGATAGAAAGTCTACCACTGGCTACTGTCTCAAGTTCTCCAATTGTCTTATATCGTGGTGTTCTAAGAAACAGTGTTCCATAAGCTTATCATCAACCGAAGCAGAGTATGTTGCAGTCAGTATGGCGGCTAGTGAATCTTGTTGGCTGTCAAGTTTATTGAAAGACTTTTGTATAATTTAATTTAATTAGCTAGGGCTCACACCTCTCCAGACATTTCGATTTGTTGGTTTGTGTAAAGTTAATTTATTAACAAAAGAAATTATCCATAGATGTCAGGAGACGCAAACTCCCTTCAGACAAGACCGCTATAAAAGACCTAGGTTTAGATTTTATCTCTCTCTTCTCACCAGCCAGCCTTCTTAAATAAGTAAAAGTAAAATCCTTGGTCTGTCTTGGGTAGTTTGGGTGTCCGAAATTATTCACAATGTAATTGGGAATAAAGCAAAATAAAATGTCACAAGTCCTTTGAAAGTTTCCTGAAGCTGCCTTATTATTTTACGAAGTTCCTTCTTCCAAAACAAAACATATGATCCTACGAGTCGGATAATTTAACGCGAGTGATTAAATTAGTAAAGAAGAACCAGCACTGAAAAAAGGAACAGCCAACATGCAGTTTCCAGCATCCAGCAAGCAGCAGAGGCCATCAGCGATAAAAAAGGGCAAGTGACCAATCCATATCCATACTATCTACCTTACCATTAAAATCCTTAAAAGAAAAAAAATCAATGACATCAATATTGTGCATTACTCAAAAAAAAAATTGTTGCAAGCCGGTATGACAAAATTATTGATTATTGACAAAAACTACAGCAATGTTTTAAATTTCGAGATTTATAAAGTTTGTTTGAAATTTTTACTTTAAATTAGCCGCGAAGTCAATAAAGCAGTTTTTGTTGGAAATGCTCTATGGGCGATTGAATAAAAATCAACGGGATTCATCTATGATTAACGACGTTGGAAAATTATTGTTATTGTTGTGTTGTGACAGTTTGTAAAGTAAATAACTAAAATTTGGGAAGTTATCAGTGCGTATATTATATGATTAATAGTGATTAAACGGTGATTGCGATAAAATAATTGGATAACTCTGTAAATTGTAAGTACACATCTGATTGATCAAAATGGATTTAAAAACGCTGATCGCTCAACGAGGCGTTTGTAAGGGCAAAATGACGAGGTTCAGGGAATTTTTAAACAAAGATTCACTGACGCAAAGCGAACTAGAATTGCGTATAAAGCGTTTCGAACCTTTGCTAGAAAATTTTGAAGAAATTCAAGATAAAATAGAGGCATTATCTCCCGACGATGATGAAGGCGGCCGAGCGAGCTTTGAAAATGATTATTTTTGTATATTGGCCAGCGCAAAAGAGAGGTTAGCTAAAAAGGATTCTGCAATCACGGCGAATAACAATATTAAATTACCGATAATTGAATTACCGAAATTTAAAGGGGATTACTGCGAATGGATGCAGTTCCGGGATGCGTTCATATCTTTAGTAGACAGCAATCATAACCTGGATGCCGTTCAAAAAATTTATTATCTGCGGTCTTGTCTGAAAGGGGAAGCGTTTAAACTCATAACAGCGTTACCGATATACGCGGATAACTACGTTACGGCCTGGGAGATGCTTACGGACAGATACGAAAACTCAAAAATAATTATAAATAATCATGTAAACGCATTGTTTAAATTACCGGACGTAAAGGCAGAAAATCACGTCGCAATAAGGAGTCTATTGGACGAGGCGCAATTACATTTAAAATCACTAAATAACTTAAATATAGCTACGAAAAATTGGGATGTAATATTAATTTATTTGTTATCAAGCAAATTAGATTCAAATACAAGGGCTCATTGGGAACAATACCCAACAAAAGATAATTTACCTACCTACGAAGAATTTATTAGGTGTTTATATTTGTATAGGCTTCTAGTACTTGGGCCCACAAGGCCCAAGTACTAGGCCCTTGTGGGCCCAAGTACTAGAAGCCTCGGCAAATAACGAAAAAAGAGTTAATCCGGGAAAAACGAATCCGCATAATTGTAAAAAGGAAGTTTTGGTGTCGTCCGCACAAAAATTAAAATGTTTACATTGCAACGATAATCATAAAATTTATTATTGCCGCAAATTTTTGGAATTAAAACCGAAAGAACGAATTGATAAAATACACAAATTAGGCGCTTGTTTAAAATGTTTAAACCCCGGTCATAAATTGAAGGATTGCAGGTCTAAATTCAATTGCCGTAAATGCGATGGTGAAAATCATAATACTTTACTTCATGTTAAGAAGGAAGAGGAATCAAAACACGAAAGGGCATCAACATCTTCCGCGAAGGAAGCGCCTTTAGTATCAAATCATGCCGCGAAGGTAGAACAAAATTTCGTGTTATTGTCAACTGCCATCATCAACATAAAGGATGATGCAGGAAACTCAATTCAAGCAAGAGCTCTATTAGATTCTGGGGCTCAAATGAATTTCATAAGTAAGGCATTCGTCAAGAAATTAAATTCAAAAACGAAAAAGGTTAACATTCCTGTCACGGGAATCCACAATAAAATTTTAAATATAAGATCTAAAGTGGGATTAAATATAACTTCAGGCTACTCTGAATACGAAAAGAAGATAGAATGCCTGATAATACCTGAGGTGACCAGTAATCTGCCCCAAATTTCCTTTCAGAGAAAAGAAGCGGAGATCCCCAGCGGTCTCCAATTAGCAGATCCAAACTTCAACATTACCAGCCCGATAGATCTACTACTAGGAGCGGAGGTATTTTGGGAAGTCTTGCATAACGATCGAATGACGATTGGAGATGCGGGACTCACGCTGCAAAGGACCAAGCTAGGATGGCTTGTATCCGGGCCTATCTCCACTCCGAAACCAAAAAGGCCAGTAAATTCCTGTCATTTATCTTTAAATTTATTGCATAAGCAATTAGAAAACTTTTGGAAAATAGAGGAACTAGCTCCTGTAAAACATAGAAGCCGCGAAGAAAGAGCATGTGAAGAGAGCTTCTTACACACGCACAAAAGAGATGAGAAAGGACGTTTTGCGGTAAGATTACCGCTGCGGCCTAATATTAATCAAATGGGTGAAACCCTAAAGGTGGCTGAAAAAAGATTTTATAATATGGAGAAGAAATTCCTTGCCAATCAAGACCTGATGCTAGATTATAAAAAAATTCATGAAAGAGTATCAGGAATTGGGGCACATGACGCTGTGCGAAGCACCACCAAAAGATAAAATTTGTTATTATTTGCCACACCATGCAGTGATGAAGGAGTCTAGCACGACAACCAAAACCAGGGTCGTGTTTGACGGATCAGCCAAGTCATCAACCGGTATATCATTAAACGACGCCCTCACGGTAAGGCCAGTTTTACAAAAGGATTTATGTGCACAACTGTTATTTTTCAGAAAGCACCAGTATGCATTAACCGCCGACATCGAGAAGATGTATCGTCAAATATTGGTGCAACCTGAGGATAGAGATTTGCAGCGCATAGTCTGGAGGGACTCTCCGGAAGAAGAAATCCGACACTACCAACTCAATACTGTCACCTACGGTTTAGGACCATCATCCTTTCTGGCTACCAGATGCTTGGAGCAGTTAGGAACGGAAAATCAGGAAGCATACAGAAAGGTCAGTCAAATCCTAAAATACAATTTTTATATGGATGATTTGATAACTGGCGACGAAAATGAGGCAGATTGTCTCACTATTAAGCATCAGTTAAGCAGCATTTTGGCATCTGCTGGGATGAATTTACGAAAATGGCGATCGAATCTACCCTCTATAGGTTCGAAATCAGAGAATGATGCAGATATGATTATTACTGATAACCCCAAGGAAAAGAAAATTTTAGGGTTGTCATGGAATAACCAGCAAGACTATTTTCAGTACATTGTAGAGCCCTTAGAAGCGTGCGTTAAAAGCAAACGCCAAATGCTATCATGTATCGCCTCCACCTTTGACCCATTGGGACTGATAGGCCCAATAACTTTAGTCGCAAAATTGATAATGCAAGGTTTGTGGCAAGCTAAAATTCAGTGGGACGAGGATGTTCCATCTGAGCAGATGAATGCATGGAATTCGTATATAAATGAATTACCTTTTTTGAACAATTTAAAAATACCGAGAAAAATAATTTGCAAACATCAAGTTAAACTGCATCTGCATGGATTTTGTGACTCGTCAGAAAAGACCTATGCAGCTTGTATATATATATAGTGTCTACTGATGAATCGGGAAACACAACTTTTAATTTAGTCACATCAAAATCAAGGGTGGCACCGTTGAAAAGCATATCACTACCAAAGCTGGAGCTTTGTGGTGCTGTTTTACTCACAAAATTAGTAAACTGTCAAAATAGCTATGAACTTAAATGAAATAGATACAACCTACTGGTGCGATTCTATGATAACGATTTTCTGGATTCGTGGACAACCAGCCAGGTGGAACACATTTGTGGCCAATAGGGTAGCTGAAATCCAGGAATCCAGTCAACCCGCACAATGGAAGCACGTAAGATCGGAGGATAATGCGGCGGACGTTTTATCCAGAGGCACCACAGTCTCGCAACTACTTAAATCTGACATTTGGTGGCATGGGCCCACCTGGTTGACTTCAGGCGATTACCCGATTACTTGCAGTAAAATTACGCCGTTGGATCTGCCAGAAGAAAGATTGAGACTAACGTTAATTTCAGCAGTAAAATAGGATTGGGAAATATTTTCCAGATACTCTTGCTTAACCAAATTGCAAAGGGTGACAGCTTATATTTTAAGATTTATTTTTAATTGCAGAAATCCTTTGTCAAGGCGTGACGGAGTGTTAACTGTTTACGAATTGGAGAATTCACTTCACATATTAATATCTCGCGCACAATGTTTTGCATTCCCGGAGGAGACGAGGGCATTGAAAACCGGGGTAAATGTGAGAAATTGTAGTAGATTAAAGTCATCAAATCCTTATTTGTTTAAGGATTTAATCCGGGTGGGGGGTAGGTTGTCCAACGGAAAAATGATATCGGAAAGTCAACAACACCCCATAGTACTACCTTCACATCATAAACTAAGTGAACTTATTGTCAGGCACTACCATTACTCATATTTACATGCAGGAACGCAGGCATTGTTAGCGTTAATAAGAATGAAATACTGGCCAATTATGGGTAAAAACTTAATTAAAAAGGTTCTGAAATACTGTATTGTATGTTTTAGGTGTAACCCGAAAACAGAGCAACAGCTGATGGCGGACTTACTGACCGAAAGAATAACGGAAGGTCGCCCGTTTCAATTATCCGGCGTGGACTACTGCGGACCCATTATGATTAAATCAGGTGTCAGCCGTAAGACTCACAGCGTAAAATCTTATATATGTCTATTTATATGTATGGTAACCAAAGCTATACATTTAGAAGTAGTAATGTCTTTAAGCACTGATAGCTTCCTAAATGCGTTTAAGCGTTTCATCTCGCGAAGAGGGAAACCCAGTAAAATGTTTTCAGATAACGCCACGAACTTTCGGGGCGCGAATAACGAATTGAGGGAAATCTATGAATTTTTGAAGAATTCAAATGAAAAAATCGATAAATACTTAGCCAATTTATCCATTCGGTGGCATTTTATACCCGCAAGGGCTCCGCACTTTGGGGGACTGTGGGAAGCAGGGGTCAAATCAGTAAAATACCACTTGAAGAGGGTGGCAAATGCTTCACTACTAACATATGAGGAATTTAGCACTGTGTTATGTCAAATTGAATCATGCTTGAACTCCCGTCCTCTCTGTCCGCTGTCCAATGACCCCCAAGACCTAAATCCTCTGACTCCTGGTCACTTTCTCATTGGAACGAGTTTAGCAGCGATCCCGGAGCAGAATTTGCAGAATGTGGCAGTCAATAGATTGAATCATTACCAAAAATTAAATCAACTAATACAGTAGTTTTGGTCGAGGTGGCGCAAGGAGTACTTGGCTGAGCTGCAGACCCGGACGAAATGGACTGGCAACCACCAAAGGCAGCTGCAACCAGGCCAAATGGTCATTTTGAAGGAAGATAATGAGCCTCCTTGCTTTTGGAGGCTAGGACGAGTGCACGCTGTACACCCGGGGCCCGATGGAAGAGTACGAGTAGCTACCATCATCACAGGACAGGGAACGGTTCAGAGGGCAATATCAAAACTATGCCTACTGCCAATTGAGGACAACAAATGCGGAGACCATCTACCCGAGATGGACCAAGGAATATAAGAAGCGACCCGGCAGCGCCTGTGCACAGTGCGGCGCCCACAAGCAAAGGAAAATATATGGATGGAGCTGGGTGTTTGCTTTTATAATCAGACTTTAATAATAAATTCGCTTGTGTGAATAAAAGTGAAAGGCAATGATAAATTCGCTTGTGTAAATAAAAGTGAAAAACAATAATAAATCGCTTGTAGAAAAGTGGAAAATACAATTAAAATAAAAAAAAAACCTCTTGTGAAAACTCATATGAAAATTAAAGGTCATAATCTAGCCAAAGGAAAATGAATGAACACTGCAAGTGCCCATTTAAATGTATATAATAAAATTAGCTGTCCTGGAAGGAAGACCTGGTCCAATCCGCATGGCATTGTGTTTGTCCTAAAATTAAATGTTTAATAATTGTAGAACTTATTGATTTTTAATGTTAATCGTTAACTTAATCTTTAACTTTAATGTTTAACTGGAGCATGTAAAATATGAAATGGTTAGTTAATTTAATCTGGTGTGAAGCAGTTAAAGTTGTCTGAGTTATCTTTAGTAGTATAAGTGAGATATTTTAATTATTATATTCTATTTGTGTATTAAAAAAAAAAAAAAAACTCTGGCCTTTACCGTTTTTTGGGCGGGAATATGTATAATTTAATTTAATTAGCTAGGGCTCACACCTCTCCAGACATTTCGATTTGTTGGTTTGTGTAAAGTTAATTAATTAACAAAAGAAATTATCCATAGATGTCAGGAGACGCAAACTCCCTTCAGACAAGACCGCTATAAAAGACCTAGGTTTAGGTTTTATCTCTCTCTTCTCACCAGCCAGCCTTCTTAAATAAGTAAAAGTAAAATCCTTGGTCTGTCTTGGGTAGTTTGGGTGTCCGAAATTATTCACAATGTAATTGGGAATAAAGCAAAATAAAATGTCACGAGTCCTTTGAAAGTTTCCTGAAGCTGCCTTATTATTTTACGAAGTTCCTTCTTCCAAAACAAAACAACTTTAATAATATGAATGTTTGTCCTGTACCTATATACTGTGATAACCAGTCTGCCATAATGGTTGCAAATACTGATAATATTAAAAGACTAAAACATATCGATATACGTTATCATTTTGTCAAAGATTTAATTAAGGAATGTAAGATATGTTTAAGGTATATTAAGACTGAGGATCAAATAGCTGATATGTATACTAAGTCATTGAACAAAAATCAATTGTTTAAATTTATTACTCAATGTGGACTATACTAGATAATGTAAGAGTGTATTACATTGAGCGGGGGTGTTAAAATATACAATGTAATACATTATTTTAACAATAATAATGTTGGTTTAAGGGTTGACAACATTTTGTACGTGGCAACCCATTTTAGTTCTTTTGTTTTTTCTCTGTGCTCCAAAAGTTCTTCTCTTGTTTTTCATGTAAGAATACGTACATCTTAAAATAAAACCAGTTATTAAAAGTGTTATATTTCTTTTTATTAACTCAGTTAGACAGTAGATTACAACTTACAACGATCTAGACTACGGTTTTTTGTTGGTTTCGATCTTGTATTCGATGCAGCTGGGCACGCGAAACCGATATGAAACGGACGAGGTTCGGAAATTTCCGTCGTTTTCCGGACGAACGCAGCTCTTACGGCGACGGTGCGGTGGTTTTTCGAACTTCCAACCACTATGGTCTATTAGGCAATTTTAAAAGGACTATTATTATAATAAATTTGTACAATAAAATGGGCACGCGACAGCGGTGAGGGGCACCGCGGCAGGTTTTGTGAGTTGTTTGGCGTCGAAAGGCTCGCCAGACCGATGGGTACACTCGGTACCCTCAAATTATTTTTTTTTATCATTCTCACTTATTTTTTGAAAATATTGCATTCTTAGTTTTTAAAACCATAATGAAATAAAAATAATAATGAAGATATTGAAAATAATTTTAAAATGGTAAAAATACTTAAAAAAATCGTACACAAAAACCTGCCAGGCTGCTGGTCGGCAGACCAAGAAATTCTTCAATGGGATGATCTAGATAACAGTTATTTGTTGGTTTCATTCGTGTACTCGATGACGTAAAATTTACTATTTTTTATCCCACTTTGACGCCGGCTGCCTGCGAACGTGCCAGGCTGCTGGTTGGCAGACCTGCTTTTTTTTCATTTACTAATCGACCTTTATCGTATGCAATCATTCCCGTTCGTGTACTCGATGACGTAATTTTTTCGAAAAAAATCGCTCACTAATTCCATGACTGCGCGGCTCCTGCCAAGGGGCGCACCGGCAGACCAGCTTTTTTAAGGCTTTCTAAATGTCCATTATCACTACAAAGTAGTTTCATCCGTGTACTCGATGACGTAGGGTTTACCTCGTACGTCTCCTAGACTATTAAGTAATTGACTGAGAGTGGTGAACTCCAAATTTTAAGTGGATAAAAAAAAATCTTCATTCTTGGGAATCTGTTTTATATAATACCGACTAAACTTTAATTACAGTTAACAAAATTATTGCGTTATTTCTATGAAGAAGATTTATCTTATTTTCTAGTGCCTTTTTTTATTTTTTTTATGTGAAGAATCTCAACTACTGCTATTTGGAGTCAGTGAGACTATGGCATCCCCAATTGGGGTATGTTGTGAGGCTGAAGGTAGAGAGGAAGCGAAAGAGATGGGGAAGAGGAAGGTGGGGAAGTACCTACTATTCAGATCTGGTCACTAAGCAACCTTTCAATTTCGAATTTTGGTCTTACACCAGGGCGATACTGAGAGTATCTTCCATTCCGGAACATGCCACAAATATACCATAATATATTATATTTAATTATTTGAACCCGCGACCATCGGATCGCTAGAAGAGAGCCTTTCCGCTCAAACACGGAGGCCGTCAAATACATTTGACCAGGAGGCCTACAATTATATTTGAACTGCTAATAAATTAGATTGTTTAAAATTCTTCTGGACAATTTGCATTTATTTAAAAATAAAAATATTGGAAATAACAATTTTCAACAAAAATATTCACCAACAGCTTGGCGGTTAACAACTGAACGGGAAAGCTTCGGACTGTAATTTAGGTATTATAAACAAAAAAAATATATTTAATCATTCCCCGAAAGTAAGAACTTGGCAATAAAAGTTAATTAATTAAAGTTAATACGTTTCTCTTCTACGGAGATTTGATGTGCATAGTTAGATTTATGCCAGTGTTAACAACGTAAAAATAATTAAGTTCATTAATGTTACGGCGGAATTTTAAAAATCGTGTTTTTTTAAATAAAAATAATATAACTTTTTCAAAATGTGAATCGAGTACTTCAAGGAAGTCGCTTTATACGGAAAATGAAACGAATTTATAAATATTAAATTGTTAACGATACATTGAAATTTGCTCACTGTGCGGTACTGTTGTCACTGTTTAATACTCAAAAGCGCGCCAGATTTAAAATTGTAAATGTCAAATCATAGGCAAAGTTATTGCCTACTTCAAACGACATTTGGCAACAAAATTATATTTTTTTTTCAAATATGAGTATAATTATATAAATAAAGTAAATTATAAAGTGGTTAACCGGTATATTCAAACATCTACGTATATAACTAGGAAATTTTAAAATCGATAGTACGTAAACTCGAATAACATTTTACGGCGCAGAGTCACGGACGTCGAGGACGTCTGTCCACCACAACAGTTGGGTGGAGAATGCGACAAAAAGGCGGTGACGATTGTGTGGTCCTTACGTCCATGGCATAAGGTTCACTTTGAAATAAAATTTTCGTCGAATGCCGGCGGTCTTGATTGATGTCAAAAATAACAACGCGAAAATGCACATTTTATTTTATTTCGGGAAGTTCATGCATAAATATCGACTTTTTTCGCGATTATCATAAAAGAAACTAAATTTGCCACATTATGCAATAAAATTAAATACGAAGAGGGGTTTACAAGTAGGAGAGTTTGCACTTGAAAGTGTTTTTTTATAGACCTAATACTTAATTTTTTTCTAGGCTTATTAAAAGACTTATAAAAAAATGACCGATATTTTTAAGGGCAAAGATATGTTCTACACGCAGTATTTAATTGAAGCATCTAAAATACTTTTAAGCGATTAAATTTTCAAAACAAAAATACACGATTTTGTATGATTTTGCATTATGTCGCAAGGCATCATCTTAAGGATCAATTTTATAATAGTTTTCTGTGCCTTTATGGTTGGGTCTAGTGCAGATGCAGTACCACCTCCCCATGCTATGATACCATAATAATAGATTGACAGACTGCAAAATAAATCATTTACAAGTGTTGTAAGTCGAGAAAGTTTCGTATCGTTCTGAAAAAGTGCATGGTTTTTCTTATTTTGTTTGCAATTATTTGAGTGTGAAGATTCCATTTAAGATATGTCAATGGGGTCAATGGTGAGGCCGAGGTACTTCATCTGTGTAGTGCGCTGAATGTAGGGACACTGACAAGATTCATCGGAATTTGAGCATGTGTGAAGTCTAATAGAGGCATCTTCTTGAGGTTGACCTGCAATATTTATGCTTGATGTGACATATTTAGTTTTATCGGTGTTCAGTGTGAGCGTATTCGTATCCAACCACTTTTTTACAATGCTTATATCCGATTCAGCTTTTTTGTAGACAGCTAGCCAAGTGACAGCTTCAAATAGTAAGACAGTGTCATCGGCAAAACTAACGATTTTCCCCTGAATATTAATATTGCATAAGTCATTAATATATAAAAGGAACAAAGCCGGTCCTAATATGCTACCTTATGGTATACCATAGTTAGTTGAGCACTGGCTGCTAAGTGTGTTAATTATTTTAACTTGTTGCTTGCGTTCATTAAGGTAGCTTTTAAAAAAGTTAAGTTCGTTGCCTGTAATACCGATTTTTTCAAGTTTGTTTATTAATTTACTGTGTGATATTGTATCAAAGGCTTTAGAAAGGTCTAGAAAGATTGATTACTGATTAAAAGTGCCGGTAACCCGGGCGTTTATTAATATAAAGAGTTATTTACATTTACATATATGTGCGCTACCCGACTCACTAGACAATATCTGTTCTGAGCCGGGTAGCAGAATCTATAATTACATATATCAGTGAATGAAGATTAAAGCAAAAAAAATACATAAGATGATAAATAAAAATACAAAGTACAAAAGAAAAACTTAAATAATAATAATACAAAGTACAAAAGAAAAACATAAATAAAAATACAAAAGATAACCTACATATAATAATCTAAATATAAAAAAATTAAGAAACATATATAGTGTAATTGAAAATTTTCAGTATGAAAGTTCTTTTTTTTTTAAATTTTAATATATGATTAAATAATAATATACAACGTATAAAAAATTAACACGTTCAGTTTGCAAGTAGCTTGTTAATGCAATCCCTTTTTTTGTTTAATAACCACGTATTAAAGTTTTTATATGTACGATTTCTATTGGTTTGAGTTATGTGTTGTGTTTATTTTAAGAAAATGTTGAATATGGAAGGTGCGAGGTAAGATTCATGTTTTTTAGCAAGAGTGGATCTTATTTTTGGCACTTGTAAATGTTTTAGATTTAGCTTTAGTGTTCTGGGAGTGAGATATGTGGAAAGGTGATGATTTTATGCAATTTATATGGATAATTTTTTTTATGAATAGCTTCCTGATGTCAAGTATTTTGTTTTGAATTAAAAGGTTTTCAGTGGGATGAAGATATGGGTTTTTGTACATAGTTCTAATAAGTGATTTATGAGCTGTGTTAAGCAGCTTAATGTATGTGTCTGCAGCTCCACCCCATGCCGATATACCATAAATTAAAATGCTTTGGCAAAGGGAAAAGTATACATCTTTTAATAGTTTAGGTGACATAATGTTTCTAATCGTTTTAAAAATATATATTTGTTTCCGGATTCTCATTACAAGTGAATTTATGTGAAGTTCCCATTTTAGTTTGCAATCCACTGTTAAACCAAGATACTATAAAATAAAAAATTGTAAAATTAAAAACTGAATAAAGGTATTTAAAAAAAAAAAAAACTTAATACTATCCGAATGCTCAATTTTTTCGCAGTCGCAGTTTGTGGTTTGTAATGTAGTACATGGGTACAGATGTAAAAGCGGGACGGATTTAGGTTGCCCAGTTTTGGTTTTACTGAATGTTAAAAATTTGGTTTTCGAGGTGTTTAGGGTAAGAAGATTTTTGTCGAGCCATTTTTTTATCTCCTTCATACCAATTTCTGCGCTTTTAAAGACCTTTTCCCACGATTGCTCTTTAAAAAGAAGTACAGTATCATCTGCGTAGCTGATCACATTATAGCAGAGTGTTGGAATTTTAATATTAGTGAGACCATTAATATATATAAGAAAAGAATAGGGCCTAAGCTACTACCCTGAGGCACTCCGTACTTTATTTCTGCTGTGTCACTCAGGCATTTGTTTAGTTCATTTAAGTTTTTCGTATAGCAGATCATGAGAGATGGTGTCGAAGGCCTTAGCCAGATCTAGAAAAATTCCAATCCCTTATCTACGTGTTTTACAATGAAGTTGGTTAGTTCAGAAATTGCCTGGTCTGTGCCCATTTTTCCCGAAAACCGAATTGATGACTTGATAGTAAGTTGTGTTTGTCGAGGTAGGATACCAGTCTTTTTTTCATTGCTTTTTCTAGGAGTTTTGAAAGAGAGTTAAGTAGTGAAATTGATCTGTAGTTAGAGATTAAAGTTTTATCTCCAGATTTATGGATCGGGATAATAATGGCAATTTTAAGTTTGTCAGGTACAATACATTGGCAGAAACTTTGATTAAATATATGTAGCAGAGGTGTACCGATATATTCTCGAAGATATATCAGGATTTGGTTAGATATGTTGTCCGGGCCAGGTGCGCAATGAGTTTTGAGTGAAAGAATGAGTTCATTAATCTCTGTTTTATTTATTTTATAAATGTTAAAGGAATGATTTGGTCGCAAGGAAGAGCTTTCTTTGACTAGTAGCTCTTCTGTAGTGTGATTCTTTGTAAGTATTTTTTTTTGCTAAATCAAAGCCAACGTTGGTAAAATGATCATTAATGTGATTTGCAATTTTTTTGGGTTCGTTTTTTGTTAAACGGATTTCCCCACCAACTAACAATTTATTAATAGAAGTAATGTTCTTAGGTTTTGAATAGGCGGCATCTTTGATAACTCTCCATATCTTTTTTGTATCTCCTCCGGCACTATCTATTTCTTTCCTATAGAACTCATGTTTCGCCTGCTTTACTAGTTTATTACATAGGTTTCTGTATAATAAGTAATTGTGTTTTAGTTTACTGTCCATTGGGTTATTGTTTACTCTTGCATTCCTCATATTCCGTTTGTATATACTTTTTACTAATCCTGTTGTAATCCATGGTTTAATTTTAAGTGTTTTGTGTGTAGTGTTTATACAGGTTTTTATAATAGTGTGTTTAATGGTAAACGTATTCAGAGTTAATAGAAATTCATTAAGCGCTTTGTTTGGATCCGTTTCTTTTAGAGTTGTAGTCCACGATTCATGACTTATATCTGAGCTAAGTGCTTTGAAATCTATGATATGCCGTGACGTATTTGTATATATTTTTGATTTTTTTTCAGTTTTCAATCGCATGCCAAGTGTGGTGGTGAAATGGTCGGTAACCGTGGAATGAATTGTGGATGAAATAGTTTTATTTTTAGTTTTAACAAAAATATGATCAATACAGGATTTTGACTCTAGTGAGGTTCTTGTCGAAGAATTTATAGTTGACTGAAGGCCGTAGTGAGCTAGGAGACTTAGACATTCGTTAGTTTTGGGTTTAGAGTTAAGAATGTTTATGTTTATGTCTCCTGCTAAAATTAGTTGCTTGGTAGTTTTATTGTTTTCCATGAGATGTTGTAAGGAATTTAGGAAAGGTGTTATATTTTTGTAGCATGGAGGCCTATAAATAGCAAAAATAGATAAGTCTGATCCTAGCGATATTTTGACGCAATTTGCTTCTGTTAATTTTATTTCCGAGATAGAAGAGTTCAGTGACTCCTTGATATAGATGACTATTCCATCATTTTGATTAAGTTTAGTAGTTGTGTGGAAAGTCGTATATCCCAATATGTTAATGACAGTGAAAGTTTCATCTATCCAACATTCGCCTAAAAGGATAATATCAAAATGAGTGTTAAGATCTTGTAAAAGTACTGCAAAATTGTCAAAGTTTTTTTGAATGCTTCTAATATTTTGAGAAATTATGTTCAGAGAGTTATTTTCGGCGACGGTTACTTTAAAATCTGTTGAATTTGTGAAAGTGTGTTCTTCATCAGATGTAATTTCAAAATCAATATTTAATGTTGAAGCCATTTTAGAGGAAGTATATTAAGTTCTATTGTCTCTGTCGCAATATTAAATGCAGTATCCATATAATACATAGGTACATAAAATAAAATGCAGAAAGCGATTAATATAAAGTCAATGCCATGAGAGTACGGAGAATAAGGCTGCAGTCATGCATCTACTACGTCGGCTGAGTCATTCGAGGTTGCACTTGTTTCGCTTCCATGGTTAGTTTTTGCTAGTAAATTTTCTATTTCGAGGATGGTATTTTCTGTGCGAATAAAGATCGCTCGCGAGTCTGTCTGTTGTCGAATGTAGACTCGCCCTGCTTTAACCCATACGTAGGCAAAATTGTACTTTTTTGCTAATTGCTTTGAGAGAAATAGCATTCTTTTTGCGTGGGTGGCTAGGAGCTCGTTAATAAATATTGGCATTTTCGGTCCCGAGAAGCCTATTTTACTAGTGTTGAGTCTGTCGGCACTGTTTTCTGCATTTTTGTTATATTTTTTTGCTTCATTTAGAAACTCTTCACGACCATTTGGATTTTTAAATTTAATAATTATTGATCTTGTTGTCGTGTGGTTTCTTTTTCCTGGCGCTCTGTATGCGTCCTCAATGTCATTTTTGTTTAATTTTACAGCATTATTTATATTAAAAATAATGTCATTGAGTTTTTCGTCTTGAATTTCAGGAATTCTTCGAATTTCCGCACACGTCTGCGAGTTTTGACGCTCTTTTTCATGTAATTGTTCTTGTAGCTCATGTACTTTTTGTTCTAGCAACTTGTGTTTTATATCCATCATACTTAGCTCTTTAACTTTTTTGTCTGTTTGTAATACTTTTTTTTCAATGTCGTCTATTTTGTCGTAAACAAAATTAAGTGAGGTTTTGAATTCTTCGAAACGAGCTGTGATTGAAGTTTTAAATTCTATTATTTTCTTTGACAAATTCATCATAGTTTCTTCTATAGTGGTAATTTTTTTATAGTTTATTTTAATTTCAGCTAATTCAGCAAGAATAAGCATTTCTATTTTTGTCGGAGGTTTGTCTATGGTTAAATCGGCTGCATTTTCTTTAGCCATATTATTTATTCCTTGGATGTTCTCGGCAGTACTCTTCTTTGCCCTTTCAGCGTTGCTACGAGTATTAGCACAGCCTTCTGTATACTCAAGCCGTGGTGTTAGACTTGGCAACATTGCATTTTGTTTATGGTGTGAACCAATGTTATATTTGACAGATGAAGGACTATTATTGTATTTCATACATTTGTACTAGAATTTTTGAAAAGGAAACATGGGGTTAATGCTAGAAGTGCATGTAATGGCAGTTTTGGTATTTTGATTTAGGTACTCTAAAACCAACCTCTTTTGAATGCTCTAAAACCCATAGTAGGTGCTCTAGATCTAGATTAACGAAATTGTGGCCTATCTAATGTAGGAGTCAACATATTGATTCAGTATTTTTTGAGCCACAAAATGGATAAACAATCCCGGTCCTAGGGATTCGGGGCGATTCAGAGGCATTTTTAGCAGCGTAGGCATTTCTAGCATTAGGCCCCACATATATTTTACACATTGAACATTAATATTTATTCATTGTAATCAGAAACAGTTGTTTTTTAAAACAGAAAAGTTATTAAATGGATCAGGTAATAGTTTAGAATCTTTTACCTGCATATCATGATGCTAGATTTCAGCACCATTTCATTTAAATAAATACCAAAAAGATTTGTTAAAATTTAAAAATAAAGTTCGCTAATATAAAGTTAGTTCCACATTCATTAAAAAAACAGAACTTTACCGTTTTACAATAAGGGTGCTTTACAAAAAAGTAAAGAATCAGCTCGGTAAGAAAGCAATGGTGATTTTAAAGGTATGATGCACGTATTACGTATTAATAAAAAAATAAGTATATGTACGTACCTATTGTAAAACAAATACACTGTTTTAATTCACTATATTTAATTTAATTATCGACCAGTTTCAGAAGAACCCTTCCTTCCTCAGGACAAAATAAAAACTAACAATTAAATATAATTTAAATTAATTAAAATAAACAAAATACAAGTTGAATATAAGAATAAGTCACGATTATATTTTAGAGTCAAGTCTGAACATAATCACACCATGTTTTGATCAAGATACATGTGTATTCTGTAAGGAAGGAATCTGAAAAAACAACATTGTTTCTTACTATCGTGGTACGAAAGCACAACTCGATGGAATTTGCAGGAAAACACTTCTTGTTATTCTTTAACACAAAAATACAATACTGGTGACAATAGTGATCTCCAAGACCACACCACACTGAAAAATATCGAAGGTTTTATTTCCCTCGATATCTCAACACTCTACTGAAGACAGGCACCCATGTGCCCCTCAGATCGAGATTGATTACAACACTCTACTGGAGATAGGCACCTATATGTACCCCCCATGCTCGAGTTTGATTAAATAACTCCGAAGGTACAACATGTACCTTCCCGTTTCACCGTAAAAACAATACTCTCAACACTCTACTGAAGACAGGCACCCATGTACCCCTCAGATCGAGATTGATTACAACACTCTACTGGAGATAGGCTCCTATATGTACCCCCAATGCTCAAGTTTGATTAAATAACTCCGAAGGTACAACATGTACCTTCCCGTTTCACCGTCAAAACAATACTAACCCTACATATCAACCTCGCTCTTATTTAAAGTAATCTTACAGAAACATGGTACATAAAAAAATGGTGAGAAAATAAATTTTTAGCAGTTCCCACACTAATTTTAAAATCTAACATCCAGAAAATAATAAAAAAATTTCCTAAAAGTCATCGAAAGGGCCACTAATAAAATCTTAACATTATAGAGATTAAAAAATATTGCAAAATTTTATTACTATTTTCACTTGGCTAAAGCCGACGGCGCATTTATCCTTGAGGGTGTTATAAAATGCCGCCAGCAGACACTTCTCCTAGGGAGTGTCATAAACATAAGTAGGTGTTATTTGAGGGTACTTATTCAAAGTACCGACTTTACAAATAATAAAAGAATTTGTCCTAAATTTGCAAGGGAATGCGTTTATACGATACCAGCCATATTATTCAAGGTTTGGACCTTATTCATGAAACCGTGAGATAATATTTTGTTTGCACATTTTAAAAGGAGAAACTACGCGTAACTTAAATGACTAAAATAAAATGAATATTATAAATGATATTATTTTACAGACTAAATGTATTAAATCGCATTCTAGGAACAAACAAACATTATAGGTTATGCGTTGACACTTGAAACGTGTAAAAGGACATTGTACATCATATTAAATGTTATATTTACTGCAAAAAATGTGTATCAACGTTACCTTGATGTTTCATTCAGCAATGATTACAAACTGAGAACAGAATTGCAATATTTTCAATAAAAACCACCAAAGCAACGTAAATGTCGTATAGGAATGTGAACAAATGACTGAGAATTGTAAGACTACCTGCAAAATTGCAAGATTTCCAACAGCATGGCTAGTATACAGAAGGCTGTGGTATTAGACATCGTAAGCTTTGATTTCTTGCTCGTAGATGGCGTTGTATTTAATTTAAATTAAATACTGTGAAAAGAAAAAAATAATTGGTTTGACTGAGGATTGAACTCTACTCCACAAGTTCTGTCCGCAATAGTGAACCACGCTGCACCTACGCCACGCCCGGGATGTCAGACGTCGTGAAATTACCAGTTTAACTAGTGAGAACTGGATAACTGACAAATTAATGTTTGGATTATTTTACAGCAGTTTTTTTTTTAAATCACTTTTTTTTTCAGATTGAAATACATTTTTTGCTTTTGTCAAGGTTTTTAACAATGAAATCAGTTACGGCGGCAATAGCGTCTGAGGTACTCTTGTTTTCTTGAAACCCGTATTGATTTTCTGAGAATAGTTTATGGCTCATAAGAAATTTTACCAACTGCGTATTGATATTTTTTTCTAACACTTTATAGTCTAGGAGACAAGCGAGGTAAACCCTACGTCATCGAGTACACGGATGAAACTACTTTGTAGTGATAATGGACATTTAGAAAGCCTTAAAAAAGCTGGTCTGCCGGTGCGCCTCTTGGCAGGAGCCGCGCAGTCATGGAAATAGTGAGCGATTTTTTTCGAAAAAATTACGTCATCGAGTACACGAACGGGAATGCAGCCGGCAGCCGGCGTCAAAGTGGGATAAATGTATAATAATAATACTCCTTTTAAGATTGCCTAATAGTCCATAGTGGTTGGAAGTTCGAAAAACCACCGCACCGTCGATGCAGCTGGGTACGCGAAACCGATATGAAACGGACGAGGTTCGGAAATTTCCGTCGTTTTCCGGACGAACGCAGCTCTCACGGCGACGGTGCGGTGGTTTTTCGAACTTCCAACCACTATGGACTATTAGGCAATTTTAAAAGGTCTATTATTATTATAAATTTGTACAATAAAATGGGCACGCGACAGCGGTGAGGGGCACCGCGGCAGGTTTTGTGAGTTGTTTGGCGTCGAAAGGCTCGCCAGACCGATGGGTACACTCGGTACCCTCAAATTATTTTTTTTTTATCATTCTCACTTATTTTTTGAAAATATGGCATTCTTAGTTTTTAAATCCACAATGAAATAAAAATAATAATGAGAATATTGAAAATAATTTTAAAATGTTAAAAATACTTTAAAAAATCGTACACAAAAATCTGCCAGGCTGCTGGTCGGCAGACCAAGAAATTCTTCAATGGGATGATCTAGACTACAGTTATTCGTTGGTTTCATTCGTGTACTCGATGACGTAAAATTTACTATTTTTTTATCCCACTTTGACGCCGGCTGCCTGCGAACGTGCAGGCTGCCGGTTGGCAGACCTGTTTTTTTTCATTTACTAATCGACCTTTATCGTATGCAATCATTCCCGTTCGTGTACTCGATGACGTAATTTTTTCGAAAAAAATCGCTCACTATTTCCATGACTGCGCGGCTCCTGCCAAGAGGCGCACCGGCAGTCCAGCTTTTTTAAGGCTTTCTAAATGTCCATTATCACTACAAAGTAGTTTCATCCGTGTACTTGATGACGTAGGGTTTCCCTCGCTTGTCTCCTAGACTATTAGATAGAGGGGTCAGTAGAGTTATTGGTCTGTAATTATTTATGTCTGTCTTGTTACCTGTTTTATGTATAGGAATAACAATACCTTGTTTCAGGTTTGAGGGGAAGTGTCCTTGACTGATACTAAAGTTTATTAGGTATTCTAGGGGCAATGCAATTTCCGTAGACAGCGTTTTCAAAATCTTGGTTGTTATTCCATCAATCCCGGCAGAAGAAATATTTTTTTGGGAATTAATTACTTTTAAGATCTCTTCTCCTGACACAGTCTGAAAATTGAAACTTCTTTTGGGAAATTGAAGTTCTGCTTCCGCAGGTAGAGCATTCCCACAATTTGGTAGACGAGAAGCAAGATTTGAACCAATATTTGTAAAAAAATTATTGATGTAATCTGCAACGAGCTTTGGGTTTTTTGAGGTGTCAATAATTTTTCCGTCAGTACAAAGTTTACTTATGTCCTGAGTGTCTTTGGTGTTTTGTGTATTTGTGGCTTCTCTTAAATTTGCCAAATTTTTTTGTGATCGTTGTTACTTTCTTGGATTTTGTCCCTGTAGTAAAGTTCTTTCGCCTTTCTGATGACTTCGCCGCACGTATTTCTATATCTTTTGTAAATGTTTAGTGATATTACATCATAAGGATTTTCTTTGACTTTTTTGTGCAGTGCGTTTCTATGCAGTTGATAATTGAATAGTTTATCCATGATTTCAAGGGTTTAATTTTGTAAGAATTTTTTTTTGTTAAATTTAAGGCATTATTAATTAATTCATTTTTCAAAAAGTCAACAAAATAACTCCACGCATCATCTGAGCTTTTTATTTGGAAAAGCTCTTGCCAAGATTTATTTTTAATTACGTTTTTTAAATTATCAAAATTTATGTTATTGTATACGATTGATTGATCTCTTCTGTTTTTTGTGGTGTCGGATTGCAATGTGAATATTGTTGTGTAATGGTCTGTAATTGTTGATTTGTAAACGATGCTTTTGTTTTGTTTATTGGTTTTGACCATTATGTGTTCAATGCACGATGCAGATTCATTAGCTATTCTTGCTGGTGTATTGATGGTACTAATTAATCCATGGAACTCTAACATGTTCAGGTAGTCGTGACATTGGTGGTGTGAGTTATTTGGGTGTATGTTGATATTTAAATCCCCCATAATTATTAGATTTTTAGTATGGGAAAGATTAGAGAGTATGTTGTTGAGACTGATCAGAAATGGTGTGATATTACGGATGGATGGAGAGCGGTATATTGCTAGAATGCATGTGTCGTTATTGTACATTATTTGCATACAGCTAGCGTCAATAATGTTTACTTCAGTTACAACGGCGTTTAGAACATTTTTTGTGTATTTTTTTTTTTTTTTTTACAGTTAATACCGCACAAGAGTCCCAACTACTCCCGTCTGGAGCCAGTGAGACTATGGCATCCCCAATTGGGGTATGTTGTGAGGCTGAAGGTAGTGGGGAGGGGAAGGAGATAGGGAAGAGGAAGGTGGGGAAGTACCTGGCTATTCACATCTGGTCACTAAACACGGCTAAAGCCATTTCAAGCAACGTTTCAATTCTGAATGGTGGTCTTACACCAGGGCGATACTGATTGTATCTTCCACTCTGGAACGTGCCGCAAATTTAGTATTTATTATTTTAAATGAATAAATTGTGAAATAACACAAATTTATCAAATAAAATTTATTTGCGCACGCCGGGTTCGAACCCGCGACCTTCGGATTGTGAGTCGAGAGTCTTGTCTCGGGACCACGGAGGCCGTCATATACCACAACTCCATCGTTTTGACTGTAATGATTTGAAGAATTAAATGAAGAATAGTGAGTTATAGATTTTGGAGTGAAAATGTTTGTCAACCAACATTCTGTAAGAATGATTACACCAAAGTCTATATTTAAGTGGTTCAGCTGTATCTGGAGTTCATCAAAGTTTTTATTGATTGACCTAATATTTTGGTGCATAATAGTAGTGTTTTTTGGATCGGCCGTCAGATATTTACATATTTTAGCATCTGATATTATGAAAAAATTGTTTTGGTCAACTAGTTCTTCATATGTGTTATTGATGGTAGTAGCCATATTATAATTTTACACCTTTACATAAAGAAAAAAAAATTAGTTAATTTTAATGAGAGCTCCACTAATCCGTGGCCATCACTGGGGATTTCAACCTTTGATTGAATGTGAATAAGGTGAATTATTGTTGCAGTGAACAAATAAAAGTACATAATACGACTCACCAAACTGAGGGGAATCGATCCAGTGAATGACCGGTGAGAGAGGGGCTCTCACGAAAAAAAAAACTAAACAATTTTTTTTAGATCATCCGAATGTTTGATGTGTATTATTCTATCACTTTCATTTTTCTTAATCATTATTTTACAATCTTCATACCAGACAAATTTGTATCCCATTTCTTTTGCTTTGGTCTTCGATCTCCATAGAATGTCTTTGAAGTAGGCACCAAGGATTTCACTAACAAAGATCTTCTGGAATACGTTCACATATAGATGATCCAGAAGTTTCAATTGTTCCCTTATATACTTACCTATTGCATAATGTCATTCTATTTCTGTCATAATTAGTGTAACTCGCTCATCAAGCACAAGAACTAGCTTCTTCTTTGGTGAGACTGCAATTTTAAAGAATCTCTGAACCAATATGTAATTTATATTAACCCACTGTAAACTTATATATCTATATTAAATAAAAAAAAAAAAAAAAAAAAAAAAAAAAAAAAAAAAAAAAAAAAACGTTTCCTTGGGTTGCGGTTAGGTTCAGTTGCTTCCTGTTCAGTAAAATCTGCCGTCTTTTTTGGGGATTGGTAAATCTGACGTGGAATTTTGGGGGGACTCCTGGTCGTCGGTCCGGTATTTTCTTGATATCGAGAATATCCTCGCCTTTTAAGTCGACACCTGTGACTCCGGCCACCCGCTTAATTGTTTCTGCAGGCTGTTCTCCCTCTCTTTCCGGAATCCCTGCAAATTCAAGGGTGTCTTCACGAGTTCTTTGCTCCACTTCTGCCAATCTAACTTCAAGGCTTTTAATTATGCCATCTTTTGCCGTTAGTCCTTTTCTCATGACTTCTACTTCCGAAACCAATTTACTAATGAATCAATGAATTAATGAATGCATGGATGCAATAATGAATGAATGAATTAATTAATGAATGAACGACTGTATGATGAATGAATGAATAAATGGCGAATGAATGAATGATTGATTGAATGAATGAATGAATGAATAAATTAATGATCAATGAATGGATGAATGAAATAATAAATTAATGATCAATGAATGGATGAATGAAATAATAAATTAATGAATGAACGAGTGAATTAATTAATTAATTAATGATTGAATGAATGAATTAATTAATGATTGAATGAATTAATGAATTAATGAATCAATGAATGAATGAATGAATGAATGGATGAAATAATTAATCACTCAATTAATTAATTAATGAACGAATGTATGATTAATGAATAAATAGTGAATGAATAAATGATTGACTGATTGAATGAATGAATAAATTAATGAATGATGAATGACTGAATGAATTCCTTTATTGCATAGCAACGCATGCCGGGAACTCGCTATTGTATGTAAATGCCTATGTCAGAATTTGGTTATAATATATTGAATTATAAAATCCTAAATAATAAAAAAAATGGAGCGACCGATCGACGTGATGTTTTGCTCAAAGATAATTGGAGGGCTGGGCTTTCTCAGTCCTCCAATTATGTCTTTACATAGGCTACTTTTTATCTCGGAAAAAACATTTCATTCTCGTGGGAAAATTATTTCCCCTAATATCATGCGAGCGAAGCCGCGGGTAAAAGCTAGTCTTAAATAATATAAGCATTCAACAAACACGTGGCTTTCCAAAATGCTTTTTCTCCTATTTATTTTTTATTAATTTTTAACTCGAAACGAGTTTACTTATTTTTACGACAGGAATATTATTTCGTTGTACATAATTACACGAGGGTCAGTCAAAAAGTAATGCTTCCTATTTTTTCTCTCCTTTAATTGTCAAGAGATAAAAATTGCAATTACATACATAGGTCGATAACCACACAACTGACGGTTAATTTGTCACTTTTCAATATAATCTCTGCCCATTTCCAAAGTTTCGGTCCATCTTTTAAGAGGAATATAAACGCTAGAAATATTTCGATTCTCATGCCTACAAAATTGAAAATCGAGCGACTTATTTGAAATTGAAGTAAGCGCTAAGGTGGTTTTTATTTATTTTGTGCATAATTTTATAAGAATGAAAAAAAACGTCAAAAATAGTCTAAGCCATAAAGGGTTATTTAATTTTTTTTTTTTTATTACTTCGTAATTAAGTCATGAAAAAGCATTTTTTTAGTAGTTTACGCTTATACTTTGTGTTACATAAATAATAATTTTATTGTTATTCGAATACATAGATTGAAAAGCTAGTAAAAGCTTCAATTTATCCGTAGCATATTTTCTGATGTTCATAATGTAAACCGATTCGCCGTAAAGATTAATCTAATTAGGATTTCAAGTACAGCTTCATCTTAACAAGATGTATTCTAGAGTAGCCTGCTTCCCGAGGCCTTCCGCCGTAGCTTTTGTTGGGCGACTAAGTTTACTGTGCATCCTTGCTCCAAAAAATCAATCATAATTAAACCCCTGCATTGCCGTAACTTACCCTACCGATCGCACAGTTTTGAATTTTTTCGGTGAGTTTGTGTGACCCCATACCATTGACTACCTCTTTGATTCAGGTTCCATGAAATTCATGTTTCCGGTCACAATTTAAGTGCAGTTGCTTCACCGTAAACATTTTTCAGTCTTTCATGAATGCGAATAGGCGTTTCGCCTTCTGCTTTCAAGAATTCAAACGTAGAACGCTGACTTTTTTTTTACATGAGCTCCACACAGGAGGCCCTGAGGAAAATAATTTCCCATAGGGCCTATGTCATCTTTGGGGATGCTGTGTGGAGGGTTTAAGGAAAGGAAGGGGAAAGGAGTTCTGGGAAGGAAAGGGGTTTAAGGGGTGGGTAGGAATCTGGAGTTCAGTGTGTCCAGGTCATCCGCCTCCAAGACCTAGACAAACATCACCCCATGAACCCGGGCATCCCTGCTAAATCACCAAACGTATTGAACCACTTGGGGTGACCTATGGCAGAGGTGTTGGTTATCCAATAAAGGTTCCCAGGGCGGCGGTACCCATTCCCGCCTCCCAAATTGAAAACTACAAACTACTACTACAAACGTAGAATATGTTTATTTAGGTGTTATTATTGACTGCTTTTTCAAATGAGATTTACAAATAAATAAAGTCTGTGAACGACTCAGATCTGTTGTTAGCAGATTATATAAATAAAAATTTTATGTTCCAATATGCACACTTCGAATAATTTATTTATCATTGGCTGAATCTATTATAAGGTACGGAATTACAGCTTGGGGACTTTCCTGTAAAACAAATGTAAATCGTGTTCAATCAGTTCAAAATTCATTAGTTAAATTATTAGCTCATAAAAGTTTATATGAAAAAAGGCATAATCGTTCCACAAAATCAATCTAATACTGTTCACACGCATAATATTCTGTCCTGCATAAAAACAAAATCTACAGAGTTTTATCGAAAGTTATAGTGTAACTTCCGTTCCTTGAAGTATTTAAACGTTAAAGTTAACAAAACGCATTGCTTAGTTCACGATTAACCTTCACATAAAAATCCAAAAGCGAATAAACAAAACATCAAGTGCTATAAGCAAATTTGTGACATTGTTCTACACTAACAAGTGTGGGTAACACTTTCCGCAAATACAGTGCACAGTGTATCGGCCCGTGGTACCTACTCGCCACCATTCATAGCGGTTACTACAAGCGCTGCGGAAACAAGGCAGTCTCACCAGCCACTTTTGCAAGTAATATTTTACAACTTTTAACGAAAATGGATGCTCAGGCATATATTTCTCTAGCGAAGGACGCAGTCAACTTACTGACCAATATGATAATGGAGCCTAATAACAAATTTACGAAAGAGCAGATTGCCAAAATAATACCTCGAACTAACGACATACTAGGAACAATCGCCCAAATGGCAGTAAAAATGGCAAACCTTGAAGGCGAGTTAACCGCCCTAAAATGTGCAACAACAAATGTGTGCTCCCCACAAGCCCAAACCCAAACTGTCTGCGAAATCCTTGCTGAAATGCAAGAACAAAGTTACAGAGACAAAAATCTGATTATTCACAACATTCCTGAGAATACATCATTATCTCAGACTGAATCAATAAACAGTGATATCGCATCAGTTAAGAAAATTATCTCCGAAATGGATGCTGCAACAACAAACCTTGACATAAAAATCTACAGATTGGGTAATAGGAAAACTGACAAACCGAGAGGTATAAAAGTTGAATTTCCGGAAGCCAAATGGCCGAAAATCCTACTAAAAAGGAAAGATACTCTGAAAAACAATATACGAATTTACCAAGACCAGTCTTTTCTACAACGGAAACATTTAAACGATTTAAGAGAAGAACTAGAAAAAAGGAAGTCTTCTGGCGAAACGGACATCACAATTAAATACCTAAATAACAATCCCACAATCGTTAAAACGCACCCAAAAAACTAAACAGTAAAATTTCTATATACTATCAAAATGTAAGAGGACTACGAACAAAATTACAGGACCTGAAATCAAACTTACCTACTTTGAACCACGACTCTTACGCTTTCACTGAGACATGGCTGAACAAAAACATTGACACTTCAGAATTAGGTTTCTTTAATCATACAGTGTACAGAAAAGATAGAACCGAAATCAATAAAATTAGAGGAGGAGGTGTGTTGGTATCCATAAGTAATAAAATTAGCTCAAGAAAACTCAAGTGCATATATACACAACTAGAACAACTATTCATCATGGTCTCCACCAAAAAAGAAAAAATTATTATCGGCTGTATCTACATTCCTCCATCTTCCGACGCCCAGATATATAAAGACCACTACCTTGAAATCGAAACAATCCGAAGAAAGTTTCCTGGCTCAACCGTGATATTGACAGGTGACTATAATCTGCCAAATGTCACATGGGACATAGACAACAGTAAAACTTCTTGCACCGACAACATCAACCACGGTTCTCATGAGATTATCGAGATGTCAAATTTTCTAAATCTACGGCAGTTAAACTATGTATACAATATTAATTCTCGCCTTCTTGACTTAGTATTTTCCAATTCCTTATTTATTCAAGTATCCGCATCTACCGAATCTATCCTCCCAATCGACAAATACCACCCTCCTTTTACTATTGAATGCAACAGTTCTATAACAAGAAAAAATCCTTCTGCATCAACAAAATTGAATTTCTTCAAAGCTGAAGCTTTGTGTCTCCTATTTTCAAGAAAGGTGATAAATCTGATGTATCTAACTATAGACCCATATGTATTTAGTCGACAATCCCTAAAATATTCGAATCTGTACTGCTCTCTCAACTTTCGCCTGAGATTAATAAAATTATATCACATCTACAACACGGTTTCATGGCAAACAGGTCTACTCTTACGAATCTCATGATCTATCAGGAAAAATTGTTTAATAGTATGCACAATCATCTTCAAACTGACGTAGTATACACCGACTTTAGTAAAGCTTTCGACAAAGTCTCACACAAAATTCTCATACATAAATTAAGATCCTTAGGAATAACGGGGAATATTTTGAAATGGTTTGAAAGTTATCTACACAAAAGAAAAATATCAGTCAAACTAAATTCACACTTTTCAAATCAGTTCGAAATATTCACCGGAGTTCCACAGGGGTCACATCTGGGCCCAGTGTTATTTTCCTTATTTATAAATGACATAACTACCATATTTGAAGGAGTTATGATACTCTTATTTGCAGATGACCTTAAAATATATAAAACAATTACGAATCTTAACGACTGCTGTATATTACAATCAAATCTAGTGAGGTTACAAGAGTGGTGCGCCCTTAATGAACTGTTCCTCAATATTGAAAAATGCCAAACAATTACTTTTGCGCGAATCAAAAATCCCATTAATTTTCAATATAGCATCAACAACACCTTTCAACAACATTCTCCTAAAAAGAGTAGATCAAATCAAGGACCTCGGTATTCTATTTGATAGTAAATTAACTTTTGTTCCTCACATTAATGTAATAACTAACAAGGCCATGAAAAGTCTGGGGTTCATCCTGAGGACGGTTAAAGAATTTAAATCACTAAATTCGTTTAAATTGCTGTACACTGGGCTGGTGAGATCAAATTTAGAATACAATTCAACCATCTGGGCTCCATTATATAAGACACACCAACTAAGAATTGAAAGAGTACAGCATAAGTTCTTAAGATTTATTAATTATAAACTCGGTATACCTGTCGAAGATCTAAATTATGTATATTTAATGGAATTACTTAATATAAGTGATTTAGCGTCAAGGCGCATAGCGAGCGATTAAGTTTGTCTTTTTAATATTTCGAATGGCAGACTGGACGCCCTTGATTTAATCAGTAAAATTCATTTGAGAATACCCACGCGCGATACTCGCTCTAATGCGATTTACCTTGTAACTAATTCTGCTAGTAATTATTTTGTTAACTCTCCTCTGCAAAGACTTCATATACTCGGAAATAAATATTCCTCTATAGACGTTTATCGTCATCAATCGATGTCAAAATTTAAACTCAGTGTATTAGAACAATTAAAATAAATCTATTAATATCATGCACTATATAGCACCTTAATCGAAATATTATGGTAGCTATGTTTTGATAAACACGTAATAAATACTTAAAAAAAGTTTGCTAATTACAAACATAAATATTGACAATCCTATCGTATTTCCCTCTATAATTAAAATAACAATCTCACATAAATTTACTTACCATATATTCTATGTTACCTGCTTTGTGTCAACTATTATATTTGGTGTTTTCTATATTTTGTATATCTTATATCTTATGTTATCTTTATTTTGTTTCTTATATTTATATTATATTATGTTATTTCTTATATTTTTCCAAAAACATGTACTGCACTATATGTAAAAGCCCTATGGGCGTTTAAATAAATAAATAAATAAATAAGGTTGCGTACTTTTAACAGAATCTCAAAATTCTCTCAATATGAGCAATTCTGTGGTATAAAATATATTTCAGCATATGAATAGCCCTATATACATAAATAAACTGGACCACACTTACAATACTCGTTTTACGTTAAATGAAGGACTAATTGTACATAAGCATTTAAACAAATATGGACAAAGAACGCTGGACTACATGATACCCAATTGCTTAAATATGTTACCTGCCGAAATTAAAAAAATGTACAAATGTTAAAACAAATATTCAACAAAATATTTGTTTGGCTTACCGAATTGGCTTACCGAAAATAATAATTTATATTAGACGAACACAAAAATTCTAACTGCATCATAAAGTAAAATAAGTTTATTTTTTTTTTTTTACATGAGCTCCAGAAGGCAATGTGGAAATTAATTTCCCTCAGGGCCTGTGTCATCTTTGGGGAAGCTGTGTGGAAGGTGTTTTTTTAGGAAAAGGAGGGGAGGAGAGTTCTGGGAAGGAAAAGGGTTTAAGGGGTGGGTAGGAATCTGGGGTTCAGTGTGTCCTGGTCATCCGCCTCCAAGACCTAGGCAAACCTCACCCCATGAACCCGAGAACCCCTGCTAAATTACCAAACGTAGCGAACCACTTGGGGTGACCTATGGCAGAGGTGTTGGTTGTCCAACAAAGGTTCCCGGGGCGCGGGTACCCATTCCCGCCTCCCAAATTGTATACCTTCAAAGTAAAAGTACCCATCGGCAAACTACTTAAAAGTAGTTTATTGGGACTTTACTTTTTTCTGTACAATATTTTATTTTTGCTGTCATATTGTATTACTTTGTAAATGTAATAAACAAATTAAAAAAAAAAATGGATATGGGCCATTTTGAAAATGACTGCAGAGCTCCCACCGGTTGATTCAGAAAGTTGCAGTATTATTGAAGTTACTATTGCAGTAGATTGTAGATGAAGGTTTGAGGAAAAGCGCCAAATTCAATTTTTTCTTTTTACTAACTTTATTACATTAGAAAATAATAGGAGGAATCACTTTTTTTACTGACTTTATTAATTATGAATTTACCTATTCTAAATGGGTGCTAGAATCTATACATGTCGTTTGAAGCATATCATTGGTTGTGCATCAAAGTCGAAATGTGAAACGCTTTTAGTAATGATATTATTAAGTTCTGCAAGTATTTTAGTTTAGTGACAGCTGTTTCGGCTTATAAGGCCATTTTCAAACTGTGGTTAGACCACTTTGAGATGTCTTATTTGTATGATTCTATTTACCCCTGCCCAATTTCAATTTTTAAAGTGCTTATATAGATTTCTAACCGGTAAAACCGATTTATTTAAAAAAATAATTGTGACAATAGATTCTATATTTTTATTCTATACTTTGAAAACTATTGTCTCCACATTAAATGTTAATCTGTTTTTAATTGTTTTATAATGAATTGACTGCTATTGACTTTTTTATACGTGTTATATTGTTTAGGTTTTGTAAACATACTGAGAAGTGGGGAATAAATAATTTTCCTTACTTTATTAATTAGTGTCATATTAGGGTTATTCGTCCGTTTATTGATTTCAAATTGTTCTAGTAAATTTAATCTAAACCTTCTATCTATACGTACGGGTTCAGGCTTGATGTACACGTATAAGCCGAAACAGCTATCACAATAATAAAAGAAAACTAAATTACTTGCAGAACTTAGCAATTATTTTTGATTTAATTAATTAAATTTGATTTAATTTTATGAAAACAAATAACTTTGTGAACACCACTATTTAATTAACAATATCAACATGTTTCGAAAACTATGTTTTCTTCGTCAGGATAATAAGTTAATAAAAAATAACAAAAGACAAACAAGTATAGACAAATTAGAACATAGACAAAATATTGGAAAGGAGAGGTGACTAATTACTTAAAAAATCATAAAAAACAATTATATGAAATAAAATATAAAAATTATTTTAGGATGGGTAAAAAATTTTACATTAACATAATAAAAAATCTTTTAAAACAAAAAGAAAATTAATTAATATTTTAATGAAATAATTATATTATTAAATTTTAATTTTTAATTAAATTAAATTTAATTAAAAAAAATAATCAAATGGAATTCTACGAACTAAACACAAAATTAATTAATATATTGAAACCCATCGTCTACCTCTGTGTAACATAGTGCGGCGATGGAATATTTTTATTGTATTGATTTGCCGGATTGTAATACATTACAGATACCTATAATAACCCTTACCTTGATACCCTTTTATCGATGATTTTCAGATATATTCAGATATGTTGCTATTATTTTTGTTGATTTTTTGTTGATTTTTGTTGATATTCTGTTTCTTTAATTATGTTATTTTCTTATTGTACAATATTTTTGTAATATTTCACAGTATTTTTGAAAATCTTATTTTTCCATTTTTGTAACTATGCAATTTATTTATTATCTTTATATATAATTACATAGACTAGCTCCCCAGTTAGACCCGAGAATATTTCTCTACTAATTGGGTAACCAAAAAAGTCTGATATGAAATGTAATATATTATCTATTTATTGTAAATATTTACTTTTTTTTCTAATAAAAAAAAAAAAAATAAAAAAAAAAAAATTTTGTTTGTGTAAAAAAATATAGTTTTATGGAGCATTATTTTATTTGAATCTATTTTCTGAAGCAGCACAGCTCAAGCATCATGAAATTTGCGCAGGTTTTCTGTCTGTAATCTCTTGGTTATTTCACATTTAATCTCAACTTCTTGCGTCATTTCGTTCATGCGGTTTGAAATATTTATTTATTTGTCAATTATATGGTTACGTGAAAACTCAACAAGGTGGCATTTCAACACCCCATAAAGTCATTAAACGTGATGAAAAAAGCCCATAACCTAATGTAACTAGTTTTTTCCACTACTTTTAAAAACTTTTCAAAGGAATAATGAAGTGCCACTTTTTTAAGTTGTCCGGTCACCCAATTGTACTCGGTGTTCGGAAACTCGCAGTACAAGCCGGAAAATGGTGAATCTACATCATATTTGGAGTTTATTTTGCGACGTAAACTAACTCATAATAAAATATAAATTATGAGTTAGTTTGGTTTAACAATTATTGATGTTACTCAAATTTTTACGTGTTTCAATGTCGTCGGTTTTGCATACTGCATTCACGCAGCATTGTGTTATTTTCTCAAGTAAAATATGTTTCATGTAACGTAATTAAATAGAATAAACCCAACCATCACCTTTTATACAGGGCGTCCGGAAACTAGCGGGACAATTCCGGAAACCAGTGAATTAACATCACATGAAGAATCCAAAAAAGTATTTTTTTATTTGTTTTTTTTTTTTTGTCAGCTGAAGGGTTAAATTTTTGCAGCCGGGGCTGTGCTCCAATCAAAAATAAAACAACTGATGGTTACTCCGTAGCGACCGTTTTTTTTAAACATCAACCAATATAAAAAATCTGACTTCAGTTTGTAGATACTTACAATTTTCTTCTTTAATTTCTACTCTGTTTTTCGTTTCATTTTATATTATTCGTACTATGTTATATTTGATAATAGTCTGTAAATAAATCTAATATAATATGAATAGATATTTTTCCCCACACTAAGCCGATTGCTTCCGTACAGAAATAGTTGCAATAAGTAATATCTTGTGTTTTACCACTGGAGCGCTTTTTGCCACAATATGGCACTATTTAAAATACCTCGGATTGCTTTGCTGCTAATTTTGGCAAATTTTTCCTTATTTTATTTTATTTATTTAAGTAGAAGTTTACTGCTACTCTTCATAGAAAAATCGCAACTGAGGTGGCTTGGGCATGTACCAAGAATGCCTGATGACCAAATTCCGAGGATGATACTATGTGCGATTCCAGAGGGTAGACGTCCAATGGGCCGCCCCAGACACAGCTGGGCGAGGCAACTCCAGAAACTGTATGAGGAGAGGATGGGACTGCCATTAGGAAATTTGCATACCAAATTAACAAAAGGTGGCGCGTGAGTTGTTTGAAAAATGCATGTTTTTCATAATATATTTCGTGGCAGGGAGGAAGGAGGGAGTAGGAGGGGAATCTGGGAGAGGGGAGAGAAACAAGGAACTGAGGGTTGAAGACCGGGAAGGTGGAAGAGGAACGCGGGAGGAAAAGAGGACGCGAGAGGGAACGGGGACGCATGGGAGAGGACGTGAAGGGGAAAACAAATTTATTTCTTTATGTGTTCACCGTACTTGGAAAAGTCGTGTTATCTGTTCCTGCGTATGTTTGATTACTAAGAATTTTGTAATATTTTCATCATTTAGATAGGCGCACCCAACAAATTAAAAATATTAATTACATATCAAGATTGCGGAAAGAATATTGACTACGTCCCATCGATATATATTTTTGATTGATTGAAAACTCTACAACGCTGTCTATTACAGATTTATTATTTATTTTTAATTTTAACTTGATTAAAACCCCAAAATATAAGATTTTTTAATCAAATGAAAATCTGAACACAGGAAGATCCGTAAAAGATATGGTCACATCTAGAACATACATAAATATAGCAGTCAATATGCAGAAAATGAAGATAATGTTGGTAGTTTTTAGATAAAAAAGACCGAATCGGATAGGGACAAATACGCTCAATTGGTAGAGCTCCTCCAGCAAGGCGTAGGTCCTGGGTTCGCTTTCTAGATGTGACCGCATCTTTTTCTGATTTTTCTGTTTTCAGATTTTCGATTGAGATTTGCTAATATTATCTTTTATTAATTAAAACGTATTTATTTATTTTGAATTTCAGGGGAAAATATTTGCAGTACATTTCATATTTCGATAAAAACAAAATTAATTAGACAAATAATAAGATAAGGTTAAAAGTAAATAAAAAATAAATAAAATAGTATGCATAAAAAATATGAGAAATAAAACTGAAAAAAATATTTAACACTAAAATGAATGCAAGCAGCCGTTTACGGAGGATGTTTCACCGTCTTTCGTTTCCAGAGGGTCATCAGAGGGGACTCTATCCAGAAAATTGTGGCCGTGATGATCGTATTCTTCGATTGGCGTAGTCTGGGCCATAAACTTCCCGTGCGGTGGCGGAGAGACTGTTCATTATTAAATATATGACTTTATGTAAATATGTTAGGTCTTTACGGTCAGAAAATTTAAAAATAATTATATTAGTAGCTTATCATAATTGACACATTCCCTTGAATTACATTATTTACCGCGATGGCTACCGCGATGGTAAGCCAAACAAGAACACGTGTTAATCCCGACCAGGCTTTTTAAAACCTCGGCCTGCGGTCTCGTGGTGTTGAGCGTGCTATAATATGTCAAGTCACTTAAATAGTTGAATACCCGATTCAGGGCAAAGTTTCACGCGTTTCAGAACTACGTTTGTTAACTTATTAACTATCTTTCTTATTTTTCAATTTTAAAAAAATGTTGTCATGCGTCTTCTTTTCAATGCAACTAGGTCGATTTTTAACCCCTATGTACAAAAAGTTTTTAACAACAATAGGCATGTGCCTAGCATGGTGGTCGAAAAATCCACAAATTACAACCGTCAAAGCATTGAAAAAAGAAAAAAAAAAAAAAAAATATATATATATATATATTAACATTATATATATAAAATGTATTAATATATATAAAATATATATTTGGACGAAATTGTTGAATTAAGATTCCCTTTCGAAGAAAAGTTTTCTGATTTTAAAATTAAAAAGTTCATGTTAGACATGTTTATCAAAAATCCATTTGGAATTGTGGTTTGATGTGGTGATAGCAATCTTCGTAATAACTGTAAAATTGATAATCTGCTAGATTTCTACGTTGTTTTAGCAAATAAAAATATCCATTCCATAACATAAATGGTGTATAACGTGTTAAAATGTTTTAAAGGTTTATCCACCACAAAATTGTTACCAAAAACAGCGAAAACAATGTTAACTAGCCAACTTCAAAAATCGAATTAAATGGTTTGCAAAAAAAGGAGTACTTATGCAAAAATACGTATTGAAACTGTAACTGAAATAAGCCACGTTGAACAATAATATTAATGATGAAATTCGACGTCGTCGTTTGCGACCCTCTTATTGAAAAGTCTGTGAACATCTGCTAGACACCGCCTATCGTTCGGCAAACGACGGCAATAAGGAACTCCAGTGAAAAATATTATGGCTTTAAAAAAATATGTTCATAGAGACCAATAAACGCTGATTCTGAATATATAAGTTGTATTAAATAATATTTAACGTAGAGTTTAAAAAAATACATTAAAAAGTCCATTTTAAAACAGTTCATTAAAACACCCTGTCAAGTTGGTATTATTGAATTTGTGAGGCGTAACGTCACCGCGTCCATAAAACGCTCCAAGGATGAAATTCAAAATGGCCGGCGATGATCAGCTGATTCCAGTTGCCTACAAAATTCATACTTCGGTTGGTCATGATGACATCACACTAGATTCGGTGGTTTTCGGGGGATCTTGAAAAATTAACACTTTGACATTTATTTTAACTATTAAAACTAACTATAAAAATAAAAATGCAGTTATTTAAGTTAGAAGGTTAAAAAAATTAAAAAATTGGACCGGATTTCCTTTTTGTCGAACTTACCTTCCCGAAGGCCTGTTCGTGCAATTTAAAAGAATCTCGGAGAAATATGTATGGCGTAGCGCCTCTAACTAATATCTCTATGCATTTTTACCAGTTTATAACCAACCCATGTTGTTCGGCTAATTTTATTACCATTAGTAAACGCTTCCATGCCTCTTGTAAATTCTTAGCTAGACTAATTCTGAGGCTATGAGAATGTCTTTATCTATAAGTTCTTTAAAAATCATAGTAATATACTTCTGAAATACAATATAGGTGAACTCTTTAACCCAAACGGAAGTTTCAAAAATTTATATTGCCCCATCGTGTAACAAACGATGCACGTACGTCTACAACTCTCTTCGTCTAGCCGTACATGAAAAAATCCAATCTTTAAATCTAGCGCCGTATAAAACGCCAATCACCCTAAAATATTTTCAATTAAAGGTAATGGAAAATGCCGCATCATCTCATCACCGCATCTAAAATATCTTCAATTAAAGGTAATGGAAAATGTGCACATTCAATCAGTTCGTTTACTTCTCGAATATCAACTAAGGCTCTGATGGAGCCGTTTTTATTTCTTACTATGAATATGGGACTTGCATTTGAATTTGACGGTCTTATAACGCCTTCCTTTATCCATAGCTTCATTAAATTATCAATCTCTTCTCGCACGGTGCTAGCCTTTGCGGACGCCTTACTACGGGTTATCATTTTTCAAAACGATTTTGGCGGTTATCCCGACGTCTTGCGTCTTCTCTGGCTTATACCCTCTAAAAATATCGCAAATAGCTTCCTGATAGTGCTCACAATTCTGCTTCCTTATTTTTATGTGCGACAATTCTGCTTCCTTATTTTTATCTACTAGATTTAGTCATCAGTCGGCTCATCAAATAGAAGGAAGGTCACTTCCCCCCGCTTGACTCGCAACTCTACCTGATCCAAGAAATCAGTACCCAACAATAAGCTGTGTTTTGACAAAATATTATTGATTTATATTTATTAACGCCCTGGTGGGCTTTTACAAGAATAGACGGAAAAATGTATTGACAATATTAATTACATGTGTTACATAATCAATAAAATAGAATAAATAAGAATGCAATCGACTCGTTAGTTAAAGAATATTACAACATAAATTAAAAGAAAAGAAATAGTACGAGCTGTACTTACAAAAAAACTAATAAAATTCAGCTTAAAATATTTATACATATTATTAATAATAAAACCTGAAATAGAACAAAGTGTAAATAGAACAGGAAAAATATAAAGTAAGTGTATATTTTACTGGTAAGGTTTGGATGAGAAAAGATTTTATGAGAAGAACCAAAAAAATAATGAAAGTTATTAGCAGATAAAATCGAGATTAGTTGACTTTTGAAACATTCAAAACTGTCAACACTAAATATATCTATAAATTCGCACTATTTATTCGCAAGGTTGTGGATTCTTGGAATTGGTGAGTATATAGAGTAATTAGTGTTGAGTTTATTGTTGCATTTAAAAATATCTTTACTACGAGTTAGTCTAGCAGGTATGTTAATGGAAACTAGTTGCAACAAATTAGGGCTGTCAATTAAAGATTTTATTATTTTGTATAAAAATAATAAATAAATTAACACTCTTCTATCTGATAATTTAAGAAGCCTGGTTTCAGCGCGTAAGTAATTATATTTTATAAATTCGATTGGAATTTTCATTTTAAAATTGATGTACCGAAGGGATTTGTTTTGTTCCTTTTCCAATGATTGAGAACGAACTTTGTAGTATGGTGACCATACAGAGGAATTTTTTTCTAATCTGCTTCGTACTAATGAGCAATACAGATGTTTTAATGTTGACATACTTTTAAAATTTGCCCCCATTCTCAAGATAAAACCTAGTATTCTCATTGCATCGCTTGTTATTTCATCGATGTATACGTTGAACTGTAGACTCTCGTGGAATATAACACAAAGATCACGAATCTGCGATATTCGAAGAAGATTAACACCATTCATATCGTAAGAAAAGTTAAGAGGATTTTTACCTTTGTAAAAACTAATAATCTGGCATTTACCAATATATAGTTGTAAATAATTTACAGAACACCACGCGCATAGTTTGTTCAGGTTTAACTGCAGAATGGCGCGATCGTCATCGTTTCTAATTGTTCTGTAAATCTTCAGATCATCAGCAAATAATAGGACTTTAACATTTCTAAAAATATTAACTATATCATTTATGAATAAGCAAAATAATATCGGGCCCAAATGAGATCCCTGTGGTACCCCACTCAAGGCAGCAAATGTATAAGAAGTAAACGAATCAACTGTGACCGCTATGAGATACTACATGCAAAGTTACAGGAAAATCATACCCATCGACAGACATTACTTTCGTAATTTCGCCCCAAATATGGCACGATTACCTAGAGGTGGTGATCCCAATCTTGCATACTCATATCTTCTTCCAGTATATAAAATTTTCGTGTCACGGTGTTGGTTATCATACTCCTCCGAAACGGCTCAACCGGTTTTGATGAAATTTTGTAAGCTTTTTGGATTGTTCTGAGAATCGGCCAACATCTATTTTTCATACCCCTAAAAGTTAAGGGTGGTCCACCCCAAATTTTTTATTTTTATTTTTTGGACGATTTTTTTTTAAAATTATTTTTTAATGGTGAGGCATTAACAAATACATACAGTTCTTTGTTTCACTCTTATACCATCAACCCCTATTTTTTAAGAGCGATATTAGTAATTCAATCATTTTCAACCCCGGTCGATAACTGATCAATTATCTTTGGTCAGTTATCCCCACCAGGCGTCTACCGGTGTCACTTCTGACCCAGCCAATAGCACGGAGTAGGGATGAGAACGAAGCTGGTCTCCTTTGTCCGTTTTTTTTTTGGTTTTATTTGTGCCTCGATCGTAGCAGTGACTGTTATACGTATCATTTTAATTTTTCAGTGCAACTCTCATGTTAATTTTATTCTCATAGTGAATTTATCAGTATTTTTCAGTGCTATTATAATTTATTTACATTTTATTAATAATTAATAAAGACAGTTTTCACTTTTAATTGATTAAGCAATCTGATATAAATCAACACTACATCAAATCTACAATTTGGTAGGCGGGTATGGGTACCGCCGTCCTGGGAACCATTTATTGGATGACCAACACCTCTGCCACAGGTCACCCCAAGTGGTTCGCTACGTTTGGTGAATTAGCAGGGGTGCCCAGGTTCATGGGGTGATGTTTGACCGGGTCTTGATGGCGGGTGCGTCGGCCCACCTTCTGCGTGGCGGGCCGGATTGGGAGATGCTGGTTGAGGGAGACCCTTTACAACCGGTTACCGTTGTCCGGGCCGCTCGGTAGTACAGGGGCCCGACCCTCAGGCTCACGACTGAGGGCCCCATCAACGAGTGTAAAAACCCCGCCACTGCTGTTGTGCCGGTTCGTGACCGTAGGGGTCCCAGCAGCAGTGTTCGGGGCGCATTGGGCGACTTCTCCAACCAGACTCTCCCTGCCCATCGCCTTGCACCGCAGTGGGTGGGTTGGATTCATACGTCCATCACTCCCGGACAATCTGATCTCCAGCATCCTACCCACCCCTCATACCCTTTCCTTCCCGGACCTTCCATCTCCACTAACAAAAAAAAAAAATATATATATGAACATACAAACTTACAACCATAACGTAACAACAACGGCGAGAAGCAGGAGTCCCCGGTGCAGGCCAAAACTGTTGGTGAATTTCACCAACATTCGCGGCCTGCACAAAAACCTTAACTCCGTCCACCACCACCTTCTCTCCCAACGTCCTAACCTTCTCTTCCTCTCCGAAACACAGATAGCCGAGCCTCCTGACGCCTCCTATCTGGACCCGGGCTTCACCCTCGTGGGCAAATTCAGACCCAAGGGAGGTGTCTGTCTCTTCAGCCGAGCTGACGTCAACTGTGTGCGAATGTTGAATCTGGAAAACTCCAGATTCGACGTAATGTGGGTGCGCGTCAATCTTGCCAGTACGGTAAGGTTTTATGCGTGTTTATACCGTTCACCAAACCTAAACGAATTAGACATGTCCGAGCTCTTCAAACATTTAAGCAACACTATTGATGACCTCTTGCCCCGCTTCCCTACGGCAGAGTTTGTGGTCCTGGGGGACTTCAATGTTCATAACGAACCTTGGTTGAAGTTCTCAGGGCCAACAGACTCAGCTGGACGACAAGCGGAATCCTTTGCCCTTTGCCACGGACTGGAGCAAATGGTTCAGGAGCCTACACGGGTTCCTGATGTCCAGTCTCACCGCTCTAATCTGTTAGACCTGTTTCTAACCACTGTGCCACACGGTTACAAGATTGACGTCACAGCGCCTTTAGGATCGTCGGACCACTGCCTGGTGACGTCGTCAATCCCCGTAACCTTCAGACCGCCAAACGAGAGGCTGAAAAGAAAAGTGTGGCACTACAGGTCTGCAGATTGCTTCGGTTTGCGGGCACATTTTAATGCTTTTCCGTGGTCAACTGTCTGTTTTCGGACTTCGGATCCCTCAAGATGTGCCCAGGAAATTGGTGAAGTCATCGCGTCCGCGATGGATGGCTTCATCCAATCCACTGTTAAAGAAACTGGTGTGGGCTCAAAGCCGTGGTTCAGTCGACAATGCTCTGAAGCAGTGCGACGAAAAAACGCGGCTTATCGAGCCTACAACACATCTCGAACGTCCGAAAACAGAATAGTTTATAACAAAATGTCAAAGGAAAGCAAGAGAATCATAAATAGGTCGAAATTTGAGCACGACCTGCAGATCAGCAGAAAGCTGGCTGCATGCCCGCATGGCAGCAGAGCGTTCTGGTCGCTTGCGGGCTCAATAGGTCGCAATTTCTGCAAATCCAGTCTGCCACCTCTTACCAGAACTGACGGCTCTCTAGCTTATTAGCTAGAGAGCCGTCGAAAAGGCTAACTTATTAGGCAAAATGTTCGCGGAAAACTCGACCCTCGATGATCAAGGTGCTATCCCGCCGTCGGTTCCTTACTGCGGTTTTCATATGAAAAAGCTGAGGATCCGGCATCGGGATGTACTCCAAGTCTTACGAGGGCTCGATGTTAATAAAGCTAGTGGGCCTGACGGAATACCTGCCCTGGTATTGCAGAGGTGCGCTGCAGAAATAGCTCCAATTTTGACGAAGCTTTTCAAAATGTCCCTGAAGTTTGGGACTGTGCCCTCCGGTTGGAAAAAAGCGATCATTCACCCTATTCCAAAGAAGGGTGACCGCTCCAACCCGGTCAACTACCGCCCCATAGCGATCACATCTGTTCTGTCAAAAGTGATGGAACGTGTGATCAACGACAAACTGCTCACATACCTCGAGAAGAACAAAATTATTAACGACCGTCAATACGGATTCCGGCGGAACCGCTCGTGCGGTGATCTTCTCGCGTATGTGACGCATGTTTGGGGGCGGTGCCTGGAACGTTTTGGTGAAACCCAAACGGTTTCACTGGATATTTCCAAGGCCTTTGACCGGGTTTGGCACCGAGGGCTTGTCAACAAACTGCCTTCTTACGGACTTCCCGCATCCTTGTGTATGTGGATTGCCGACTTTTTGAGGGAGAGGTCGATTCAGGCGGTTGCTGATGGTTTCACCTCTTCCTCGCATTCGATAAATGCTGGCGTCCCACAGGGATCGGTTCTGTCTCCGACTTTGTTTTTGTTGCACATCAATGACCTCTTGACGTGTGCACCGATTCATTGCTACGCGGATGACAGTACAGTCCATGATAGCTTTTTGTTTGACAAGCCTCCAAAGGGCTCACAAATCCCAATGGCTCGGAGGGCTTTGAAACAAAGAATGGACGGTTACCTCGAGAGTGTTTCCTCTTGGGGTAAGAATAACCTCGTCGAATTTAATGTTTCAAAGACCCAATCATGTCTGATCACGTCTAAAAGGGATCGAAATGATAATCTAGTCTCCTTCAACGGAAGCATTCTCCCGAACAGGCCTTCATATGCTTGGTGTAACTCTAAGTGACCAGCTCAGGTACGGGGGTTCCATCGAGGCCAGAGTTAAGTTAGCCTCTCAGAAACTGGGCATACTGTACAGGGCACGCAGATACTTTAATAGTACACAACTGCTAGCCCTGTACAAATCGCAAGTGCGCCCCACGGTTGAATTTGGCAGCCACCTCTGGTCTGGAGCCCCAAAATACCTGAAAAAAACCCTTGACTCTGTGCAGAAACGGGCGGTCCGTTTGATAGATTCTCCTAATTTAACTAACGGATTCTTTAGAGCACAGGCGCCAGGTGGGAATGCTGTCCTTGTTCTACCGGTATTACAACGGAAGATGCTCCGAGGAACTAGCGTCATTGATCCCCTCGGCACCGGTGCATATTCGGGAAACACGCCAAACGCGCGCTCAACATTTGTACACGGTTGACATTAGTCACATGAGAACGGGTCGTTTCTACGGCTCGTTCTTGAGTTCAACAGCTCGTCTGTGGAACCATTTGCCGGCCTCTGTGTTTCCTCCCTCCTACAATATGGGTCTCTTCAAGACCCATGTTCACTCCTTCCTCTCCTCAAAAACACCCTCCACACAGCATCCTCAAAGATGACATAGGCCCTGAGGGAAATTATTTTTTCCTCAGGTCCTCCTGTGTGGAGTTAATGTAAAAAAAAAAAAAAAAACTTGTTTTGACCTCCCGTCAACAACGGCCATTACTTTACACAGGTATATATCATACTTAACATTTTGTGGAAATAGTTTTAAATTTAAACAGAAACGTATATGTGTTTTATTATTGTGAAAGGTAAGTCAAATAATAAGCAAACGAATAAAATATTGCATGCCTTAAGCGCGAACGCGCGTGGGTATGCTCTAGAGGGGCCTAAAAATTAAAAATCTCAATGTCGTCACATTAAATGGTTTCTAACAGGCAAAAAATTCATATTTTTAATTCAAAAGCATATTTTTGTATTTTCATATTTTTGATTCAAAAAAGACCTTAATAAAACTTAAAATATTTATTTAACTAACGATGTTTTTTAATTAATCAATTGCTTTTTTATATGAAAATGTGATTTAAATATATTTTCATGAAGATTTTTTGATGCCCGCATGGGAATGTTAAAACGATAACTCGAGAAAATTTAATTTTTTTTTAGGTTGATTATTTTTTAATCACGTCATATGAGTTGAGGGATGATGATGAATAGAAAATGCACGTTGATATTTAATTGATCAATCTATAATAAAAAAATTTCGGTAGGCTTTTTGTGAAAACTTTTACCTTTCAGGCAGCCATATGTAATATTTTTATAATAAACAGAGTTCTCATTGAGTCAATGTGCGCATGCGTTTCTATCTGTCGGTTTGTAGTTAATTTTACGGGATACATAAGGGCATTCAACTCGCTCAAAAAATATAATCAATATTAGCGGGAAAGTTTAAACAAACATAAATCTTTTTTTTTTTTTTTTCTCTTTTTTTTTGCAAAAGTTTTTTGCAAAATTCCAGATCCGTCTACTGATCAATTAATTGATATTGTTACTACAAACATGATTCATGGTCCATGCGGAGATCTGAATCATCATCGCCTTGCATGGTAGACGGAAAATGTACTAAGCGTTTTCCTAAAGATTTCACCAACGATACGGTCAAACATATTGACGGATATCCAATATATCGTCGAAGAAATACCAATAATGGCGGACAATCATTCGATAAAACTATCAGTACCGTAGACATTGGAATTGACAATCGTCGGGTGTTACCATATTCACCTCTGCTGAGTAAAACATTCAATGCTCATATTAATGTTGAGTTCTGCAGTTCGGTGAAGAGCATCAAATATATTTGCAAGTATGTGATTAAAGGAAGTGATATGGCTGTATTTAGAATTGAAAATACTAATGTAATACTGTAATACTAATGTCTTTTGGACAAAGAAATATGAAATTCAATGTGACAAAACTATACAACGCTCTACCAACTCAAACAAAAAAAATAACAGAAATAAATAAATTTAAAACAAAAGTAAAAATATGGTTGAGAGAACAAAGTGAAAATGAACTATCAAACATACTGAAGACCATGTAAAGACAACTGGATACTAAATACAAATGTGGAAAAACTACAGGCCGCCTCAGAACAGGGAACCCTAGTGAGGAGGACTGTGAAAAAAAAAAAAACTTTATAATACCTTAATATAATACAATTTATAAATACATTATGTACAAATTTTGCTATAGATACTAATAAAAAATAAAAAAATTGCTCCTCCTTTAAACGAAAATGATGAAATAACGAATTACCAAATTGGCCGGTATATCAGCTCCAATGAAGCTGTCTGGCGTATCTTCGGTTTCCCAATTCGGATGGACTGACCAAAAATATTGTTCACCATTGCGCTGAGAGATTAATCTTTGTTTATTTTTTAATTGCCATAATTAGTAGTAGAAATATGAATAACTATTTTCTACTACTGCCGAAATAGCTATAAAAATTAATATATTTTAAAAATTCCATTTCCACAACATTCGTTTCTACAATCTGTCACACAAGCTTTGCAACAGGATTTAACATTTTGCATATAGCTTTAAAAATAAAAATAAATAAAATGTAATCCGAAGAAGCGAAGTACCCACGCATTAATATACAGGGTACGGCAGAGAGGACGGACGTTTTTGAGATGGGTAGTACTCTCCCCCTCCGTCTACGAGAGAGGTAGGGCTTTTACATAAAGTGCAGTACATGTTTTTGGTAAAGTATAGGAAATAACAAAATATAATATTAACAGAATATAACTGTAAGAAAAAAAAAATAAAGATAACATAAGATATAAGAAACAAAACATGGATAACTCTAGATATGACACAAAGCAGGTAAAATAGAATATATGATCACGTAAATTAATGTGAGATAGTTATTTTAATTATAAAGAGAAATAAGATAAGATTGTCATTATTTATGTTTATAATTAGCAATCTTTGTTATTAGCCATATTTGGTACGTGTTTATCGAAACATAGCTACAATAATATGTCGATAAAGGTGCTATATAGTGCATGATATTTATAGCTTTATTTTAAATGTTCTGATATACTGAGTTTAAATTTAGAAATCGATTGATGTCGATAAACGTCAATTGAAGTATATTTATTTCCGAGTATATGAAGTCTTTGTATTGGAGAGTTTTCAAAATAATTATTAGTAGAATTGGTAACAAAGTAAAGTGCATTAGAACGGGTATCACGCATGGGTACTCTCAAATTAATTTTACAAGTTAAATCGAGGGCGTCCAGTCTGCCATTCGCTATATTAAAAAGGCAAACTAAATCGCTCACTACACGCCTTGACGTTAAATCGCTTATATTGAGTAATTCCATTAGATATACATAATTTAGTTCTTCGATAGGTATTCCGAATGGTGTGTCTTACATAATTGAGCCCAAATGGAATTATATTCTAAATTAGATCTCACCAGCCCAGTGTACAGCAATTTAAACGAATTAATTGATTTGAATTCTTTGACCGTCCTCAGAATGAAACCCAGACATTTCATTGCCTTATTAGTTATGACATTAATATGAGGAACAAAAGTTAATTTACTATCAAAAATAATACCGAGATCCTTGATTTGTTCTACCCTTTTTAGGAAAATGTTATCAATGCTATATTGAAATTTAATGGGACTTTTGATTCGAGTAAAAGTAATTATTTGGCATTTTTCAATATTGAGGAAAAGTTCATTAAGGGCGCACCACTCTTGTAACCTCACTAGATTTGATTGTAATATGCAACAGTCGTTAAGATTCGAAATTGTTTTATATATTTTAAGGTCATCCGCAAACAAAAGTATCATTACTCCTTCAAAGATGGTAGTTATATCATTTATAAACAAGGAAAATAACACTGGGCCCAGATGTGACCCCTGTGGAACCCCGGTGAATATTTCAAACTGATTTGAATAGTATGAATTAAGTTTGACTGATATTTTTCTTTTGTGTAGATAACTTTCAAACCATTTCAAAATATTCCCCGTTATTCCTAAGGATCTTAATTTATGTATGAGAATTTTGTGTGAGACTTTGTCGAAAGCTTTACTAAAGTCAGTGTATACTACGTAAGTTTGAAGATGATTGTGCATACTATTAAACAATTTTTCCTGATAGATCATCAGATTCGTAAGAGTAGACCTGTTTGCCATGAAACCGTGTTGTAGATGTGTTGTAGATTTATTAATCTCAGGCGAGAGTTTTGAGAGCAGAGCAGATTCGAATATTTTAGGGATTGACGACTGAAAACATATGGGTCTATAGTTAGATACATAAGATTTATCACCTTTCTTAAAAATAGGAGACAAAAAGCTTGTTTTCCACTTTTCCGGAAAGGTGCCAGTTTTTATGGACAAGTTAAAGATTTTAGTAAGAGGATAAGTTAAGACTGATAGGCATTTCGATAAAAAGATTGGAGGAATGTTATCAGGACCAGCCGATTTGTTTAGGACGAGAGATTTTAATTTGGTTCTAATGTCGTTTTCTTCAAATTTGCACTGATTGAAGTCGATCTGGTTATAATTGGATGTTGTGGCATTGAACAATGGGGAGTTGTGTGTTGATTCATAGACTTTGCTGAAGAATTCGGCAAAAAGATTAACAACTTCTTCGGGATTATCGGCCATTTTGTTATCTAAATACATGTTAGAGGGAATACCGGAGTCGTTGTTATTAAGCAATTTTGAAAATTTATAAATGTTCTGAGGGTTGGCAATAGCCAATTGTTCACAGTTGTCAATGCAATTTTTATAACATAACATGGACATCTTTTTGGTGGTCTTTCTGAGTTCACAAAATTTTGCGTAATCTTTGGGATCACGTGATGATTTATAAATTTTATGAGCAATTTTTTTGTCTCTAATTGTTTTAATGAGATCGTTACTGAACCATTTTGGGTAGCTATGAACATTAATTTTTGAAACGGGTACAAACAAATCAATAGAATTATTAAGAATTAAGTAGAATTTATCAACCATTTCATTGATGTTTTTTTCAAAGTCCAAAAAGTTCCAGTCAGTTGAAGATAAAAGATTTGTGATTTGATTATAATCAGCTTTGAAGAAATTCAATTTTGTTGATGCAGATGGATTATTTCTTGTTATAGAACTGTTGCATTCAATTGTGAGAGGAGGGTGGTATTTGTCGATTGGGAGGATAGATTCAGCAGATGCGGATACTTTAACAAATAAGGAATTGGAAAATACTAAGTAAAGAAGACGAGAATTAATATTGTATACGTAGTTTAACTGCCGTAGATTTAGAAAATTTGACATCTCGATAATCTCATGAGAACCGTGGTTGATGTTGTCCGTGCAAGAAGTTTTACTGTTGTCTATGTCCCATGTGACATTTGGCAGATTATAGTCACCTGTCAATATCATGGTTGAGCCAGGAAATTTTCTTCGGATTGTTTCGATTTCAAGGTAGTGGTCTTTATATATCTGGGCGTCGGAAGATGGAGGAATGTAGATACAGCCGATAATAATATTTTTATTTTTTGGTGGAGACCATGATGAATATTTGTTCTAGTTGTGTATATATGCACTTGAGTTTTCTTGAGTTAAGTTTATTATTTATAGATACCAACATACCTCCTCCTCTAATTTTATTGATTTCGCTTCTATCTTTTCTGTACACTATATGATTATAGAAACCTAATTCAGAAGTGTCAATGTTTTGTTCAGCCATGTCTCAGTGAAAGCGTAAGAGTCGTGGTTCAAAGTAGGTAAGTTTGATTTCAGGTCCTGTAATTTTGTTCGTAGTCCTCTTACATTTTGATAGTATATAGACATTTTACTGTTTAGTTTTTTGGGTGCGTCTTAACGATTGTGGGATTGTTATTTAGGTATTTAATTGTGATGTCCGTTTCGCCAGAAGACTTCCTTTTTTCTAGTTCTTCTCTTAAATCGTTTAAATGTTTCCGTTGTAGAAAAGACTGGTCTTGGTAAATTCGTACATTGTTTTTCAGAGTATCTTTCCTTTTTATTTTACCAGTTGTCGTCATGAAGCCGTGGACGGTGGAGAACATCATCCTTCGTTGGGTTGAATCACTTTGCAGGCGTGATGAACTGATCAACAGAAGACCAAGAGGAGCTCTGGGAACAGTTCGAACTCCTGAAAATGTTGAACGTGTTCGACAAGCCTTTCTTCGCAGTCCGACTCGATCTGCCCGGAAACATGCTGCTGCACTTCGCCTCAGTGATCGTTCGGTAAGGCGAATTTTGCATATGGATCTCCACTTTCACCCCTATAAATTGGCCATTGTGCAACAGTTACAGCCCTGAGATTATGGCTCAAAATCACCAAGGTTGCGAATTTCAAAATTGGTTTTATGACAAAAAAATTGCAAGCTATAATGATGACTCTTAGTTTACACTGTCGCAAAGTGTGTATTTTAATAAACTTTGACAGGGCAGCGCACAGAATTCTAAATTTTTTTTGTAATATTGCTAATTAGTGGATGTTTTGCAGAAAACTATCATTTCGGGAACGTTTTTCCATGTTTGATAAAATGAACAAAAACAAAAAAAGGTACATAATTTAAGCTTTGTTCAATAACATGGGTATATAATGTACCTATATTATATATAATCAATAATGAAAACGATACATATAAAATCTTCTACAAGCAAAATACGTCAAAAATTAAAACAAGTTGCTATTATCGTGCATAAAATTTAAGAAATTTCAAAATATCCAAAACTCTTCCAATCGAATTAACATTATATGAACAGAATGAAAGTTTGGTAATGTAATTAATTATATATTTTTTTAAAATAGCTCAAGTTATGCGAATTTTATTGAAATTTTGTAATGTTCCCGGAAATGATCAACCGTTCTCGGAATGATAAAAATGTTGGCGGAATGATGATATTGATATCATAAGGTACAGCAAGGAAATATTTAAATTATGAACAACGGTTTAAGTAAAAAATATTATTTATTTGTATTGCCATATTGTTTGCACTTAATAAAAATTACTCTGAAACAAGTTCTTTGTTTAAAACCACTTTATTTAAATTTATATTCGTCGAGCGGTTCCGGTCGAACTCGACCTTCTTCAGGACAATAAACATATAAACTTAATTAAAGTACAGAGTTAAGATAATGAGGTAAACACAAAAGAAAGAGAGAGCATATAAGAGAGAGAGAGAGAGAGCATCAGATAATGGTTGGGGGCGGGGTAGGAGGAGGGGTCAAGGGAGGGTGGGGGTTAGAGAGGGAGAAAGGGAATAACTTTAAAATGGGACTGTTGGTTAATTCTAATTGTTTGTTTAAAATTTGGCAATTATTTTTCTTTGATTTTAATATTTCTAAAGCTTCTAGGTTATTAAAGCGTATTCCTATTTTATTTATATGGACTATTTGGACTCCCGTATTTTTATTAAAGGTATGGTCAGTATCAATTAAGTGTTCGGCAAATTCTGAGAAACCTGTGCTTGTTAGACACCTAACATGTTCTTTAACCCTAATATTTATGTTACGCGCTGTTTTACCTATATATATTGCTGGGCAATCGTTACAATTAAGTTTGTAGATGCCAGAATGGCTTAGTTTGTCCTCTTTGTCTTTAGAATTAGTTAAGAGTTTGGATAAATTATTGTTAGTATAGAAGACCGGCCTTATTTCAACTGGAAGTTTAGACGTGCAAAGGGAAGAGAATTTACTAATATACACAATTCTACGCCATTGAGCGTTGTTATTATTATTATTAATGGATGGTATGGCATTATAGAGAAATTTATTTGTTGAGATTCGGCGAAGTTTTTTTGAGAGGATTTTATCAATTAGGTCGGAGCCATATCCATTGTTAATAGCTATTTGTTTAATTGTAATAAGTTCATTAGAAAAATTATCATTAGATAAGGGAATAGTGACTAGCCGGTGAATCATGCTATGAAAAGAAGAGTGTTTATGCGAGATAGGATGGTTAGAGGTATTATGTATTATCGTGTCAGTAAATGTAGGTTTTCTGTAGATGTTGAAGTTAATTTTGTTGTTAATTATAGATAAGGAAAGATCTAAAAAATTTAAACTGGAATTAATGCCTATCTCTAGTGTGAACTGGATTTTTGTATGGAAGGAATTAAGGAGGGTCAGAAAAGCGTTCAGTTGACGGTCTGAACCCGTCCAAATGCACAAAATATCATCGACGTAGCGTTTCCACAAAAGAACATTTTTTAACAAAGGGGATTTACATTCAAATATCTTATTTTCTATATTATCCATGAATATATCAGCTAAAACAGGGCTAGTAGGTGCCCCCATCGGTAGACCATCTTTTTGTTGGTAGAACACTTCATTGAATTTAAAATAATTTTGATTTAAACAAACATTAAAAAGACGAGAAAGATCATTAGACAGGTCGTCAGGTAAGTGAGAATTATTAAGTAAGTTGGTTACTAGAGATTTACATTCAATCACAGGTACATTAGGAAATAGGTTTATAACGTCAAAAGAAATAAGTTTAGAGTTAGGTGGGAGATCTAAGTCCTTTAAATAACTCACTAATTCAATGGCATTCCTGATAGTGTATTTGGGGAAAAACACATTGGAATTATTGAACACATTAGTAACAATAGAGGCCAGTTTAAAAGTAGGGGAATTACAGCAGGCAACAACAGGTCTAATAGGGTTATTAGTCTTATGAATTTTTAAGAATCCATATAATCTGGGTATTTTAGGATTTTTAGTCAGAAATTTAACTTGATCATACGTCAAATCTATGAACATTGGGTTTTTACAATCTTTCAGAGTATTCTTTACATTTTGTTGGAATTAATTAGTGGGGTCTGAATGTAATATTTCAAAAGCATCATTATCAAAAAAATCTTCAATTTTAGTGTTATATTCTGTTCTGGGCATTATTATTACAGTATTGCCTTTATCGGCCTTTGTTAATATGAGGTTTTCAGTATTTAATTTGTTACGAATGGACCTTGCGTGGAGGGTTTCTGAATTGAATGAAGGGATATTTTTGGGGATCAAGTCTTTTAGCACTTCTGCACTTTTATACTGGAATTTTCGTGGAGTTTTATGTAGCGCCGTTTCAACATCAACTGCAACATTTTCGATGGCATCACTGTAGTTATGTTTGGTGTAGTGGAGGTTATGTTTTAAACCTTTTGACAGACCAATGGGTAAAAATTTTTACGAACGCGTACAAAATCTTTCTTCGGTCCAGTTTCATCCACAGGAGATGGCTCTCCTGTCAAAAGGTTTAAAACATAACCTCCACTACACCAAACATAAATGCACAACGAATGAACTTCGCACGTGAGATGGAAGCACTGATGGATCAAAATGAGAACCTCATTTTGTTGATGAGTGACAAAGCCCACTTTCACCTAAACAACATGGTTAACAAGCAGATTTTCCGTTATTGGGCTAATGAAAATCCGCAACAGTTACACGAAAGACCGCTGCACAGCCCAAAAGTAACGGTTTGGTGCGCTGTATCGCAAACTTGCATCATTGGCCCTTACTTCTTCGAAGACGGTAATGGTCGTGCTGTTACCGTTATGGGCATCACTTACATGCATTTTTACGTGTGGTATCATTGCCACCTCTCCAAAAAATATCTCGGCACCGCTCCGAGAATGACCGTGCAAATCATTCCGTTCCGAGCACTCGATCCAACCGCCCGTTCGCGTTTTGTACCTCTCTACCCGTTTCATACGTGAACACTAATTGTGTAAATAATTAATATCTTAAATAAATGTTAAATCACTCAAATAAGAGTACAGTGTTATCAATCATCATCCAGTATAATCATTGAACACAGGGCGCGGCCTGAAAGTACCGCGACCCCCAGGAGCCTGACTATTCCTCATAGTTAAATATTAATATACACTCGTCTGATGAGAAGACGGAGCACAGGTCAAACATCCTCCACCAGCTCCTCAGCCTCTGGAACCAATTCTTTCAACTTTGGTAATCCCGACGCTCAAAAACTACTTTCCACATTGGTGACCCCTGACGTCCGAGGACATCGTTCCACATAGGTGACCCCGAGAATTTCTATGGATGATGATGGACACTGCCGTAACGGAGGATCGAGTGCTGGAAAACGGAATCCTGGACACCCAAATCTTGCGAGTTTCATTTCAATTTTTTAAATTTAAATTCAGTAGGTCCAGTATGTACATTAGAAACATATGAAGATAAATCAGTAAATGACATTATTGTCGACCAAATCCCGTATTGCACAAAAATACCAACCCCCTCGCAACACAATACTTGTTTATGTAGATAGTATAATGCCGAATACCCCAGCGACAGACGAGATCACGCCTGCAGATCTAAGAACATCGCAGGCCAACGGATCATCTGCGGATTCAGCGGATCATCTGGCAGACAATCCCAAGGATGCCCAACATCAGGCCTAGCAGCATCCACCGCAGATCACAGTACAGCAAGTAACGCAAACTCAACTTTTCACAGTGATTTTTTTCAGTTATTGCTAACCAGAACATTTTAACAAAATTTTGCAACATTTCGAACATTGGTAGTACATAAGTACATAGAAATATTGTTACACACTACACATAGCCGATCGTCACCCAACGTAAAAGGAATAACTACATTCAGAACATTAAAATGGATTTCCTTTGATTCTGGCAGCACATACATAGTCTGCAACGAGAATTTTATAACTGCACTTTGAATAAGAGAATGTTTTCCTCAGTGGCGTAGCGTGGGTGTTAGCCACCCGGTGCGGAGGAAAAAAATATGAGAATGTTATCCATGTAATAGGATTTCGCATCTCGAATTTTTAAAATGTGTTAATAACACAAGGCAGGTTTAAACTAAAGATTTATATTGCGTTAAGAGTCCCAAAATAATAGTTACACATTAAAATAATACTTATAAAATTTGGCATGCAACTCGAACGTAAAGCTTGACTACGTT